>CP116445.1:84284789-85696039 GCA_028216015.1 Quercus dentata
AGCTTAATGTAGATCTTTTCAAGTAGTCATCATAAGTTATGAGCAGCTGCAAGCTCGTTCAGTTGTTCCAGTTATCAATTGTTTTCTTGTAACTCATGTTTGGCTTGTCAATATCTTTGATCTTTCCTGGTATTTTTCCAATTTACTTGATTTCTGGATCATCATATGTTATGTTAATGGAGACATGGGCTTGGCATAACAATTTTATTGAGGTTTCATTTCCAACAGTTGGATTCATCTGTTCTCAAGGATTTTTTCACCATTTGCTTTCAAGGATTGTTAACAAAAAGCTAGGGTAGTAGGGTAAAGGATGGGGATAAATATGTCTGATGTGAGTGCCCTTCAGGTGTTTGTACACACTTAAAAGCATCTTAATGGTGTTGACTGTTGAACAGTGGGGTGGGTTTTGTGAGCCCTTCATCACAAACAAGCTCTTATCTTTTTAAAGAAATATATTTCTTGGCATGTTTCAGCAGAGTGGGAATACCTTAATTCTGTGACTTACAGCAATATAGCTTGTTTATTCTGGATTATATTCATAAAAACAAATTTGTTTGCGGGCTCCTGATCACAAAAGATGGTTCTTATTGCGTGCTTAGTCTTATGGTACTTGGTTATGCTTGATAGATGTTGCAGAGAAAGTACCTGAAGTTTCAGAGTACAGAGATTTAATTGTTAACATCATTTTCTATTACAATCTATTTACTAGTTATTATGCTGCCATAGTTTCTGTTGTGTTCCAATAATGCTGGCAACGGTTATTTAAACCCACGTGAGTTTGCCTGTTGGCACTTCTTGTGTTGTGTCTAGTATTTAGAGGTTTCATCCATTATAGTTTATCGAGGGGTTTTTTTCTGCTGTTTTTAATTTTTTTTATTGCTCTCAAGTCTCAATGCCCCTTATCATCACCAAAATTTTATTAAATTTCGATGAAAATGTGCCGCTTTTGCAACAAACTGAGCTAGTTTTCTGTTCAAGTCGATTCGGCTTCTAGTTAATAAAATTACCGTGTTTCCTCTTAAAAAAAAAAAAAAAAAGCTGAGCTAGTTTCCAAATCCGTCTCTGGCATCCATGTTCCAAAATCCACCTTGGTCTCGGTTAGCCACGTCATTTAAGATTTATGAGACTTGTTTGATTGCAATTAGGAGAAAATACCTTTATTTTCCCCTTCCAATATATTACATGGCCATTAAAAAAGTTATTGATAATTTGATATATACTTTTAGTCGCATATGACCTTTTTTCAATGAGTCAAGCAATTTGTTTAAACAATACAATATATAAGTAGTCTTATAAATCGTTGAAGTGGGTTTTATGAAATTCTTTCAGAAGTTTTTTACGATTTACGATGACACTTAAATATGTTTATTGTTTTGAGACTTAATAGTTGCATTCTATTTAACACTTTAATTCTTGAGGCTTAATTGATTTTTTTTTTTACCTTAACAACTTCTATAAAAGGGGTTGTTACCCATTTATAGGGACATATACACAAATTGGGTGTTAAACCTAAACCTAAATTTAGACTTGAATTTGACTTGTTTAAAAAATAAATAATAACACTAAGAAAGAAGCACTCAAACTATACAAGATGCTTGAATTATTCTATAATCAATTTGTAATACCTTGATGATTTCTATATAACACACAAATTAAGTCTCAAACCAAACTTGGACTTGCAACTTGACTTGTTTATTAAATGAATAATTTCATGAGAAAAGCACCTAAAACTATAAAAACTACCTGAACTATTTTACAATTCGATGATTTTTACAAAAGGGATTGTTGCCTCCCTTCTAAATGGAGGATGAGAAGAGAAAGATGACATAAAATTAGTTGGCTGACATTTCTAGCAACATGTTCATTTTCTCACCCAAATTTAGAGAAAAAATAATAATTTTTATATTTTATCTATTTATATTTTAATAACTTTTTATTATTTTTGAATCCCATTTAAATATTATTTCTTCATTCGTTAGTACTTGTTTGTTTAGCTAGAGATGGGTGTAAAGGGTATGAAATATATTTATTGAGTGTTTTTTTTTTTTTTTTTAAGAATAAAATGTTTTATTGAGTTGACCCAATATTTTATTGGGTTAATCTTTTGTTTTTTTTTTGTTTTTCCAAATAATTGAGTAAAGAATCTGTTGGAGTTGGATTTTACTATTTCAATTTCTAATTTTTTTTTAGAAAATATAGTTTAAAGAATCCATTGGAATGCCCTAGCCAACTTTAATGAAGTAACTTTCGTTTTTATCATGAGTCCACTCTTTGTTTTTTCAAAAGTGTCCATTAAACTTCTTGCTTGCTTATCTCATATTCAACTAATAATCAACTAACTACATGTGGAGCCCGGCCCAAAAATAATGAGCTAATTAAATACAGGCCCATCCGAGGAGCGTCATTTTCGAGGAGGAGTCATAACCAAAACATTATTCAAGCCCAATTGCGGTAAAATAAACCCGTCCGAGGAGTAACATCTCCTCGGACATCACGAAGTCCGGATCAAAAGCTCGCCTCAACCACCGCAGCTTGTCCTCCGAGTATATAAAAAGAATAAAACCCCAAAATATCTCCCGGAAAGCTCGCTGCCACCACATTAAATGTGCTACAACCACTCTCTTGGCCGCATTAATGAGGAAAAGACCCCTGACAAGATACTACCTTGGCCACCGCAACTCACAAAGGAGTGATAAAGGCATCTGATAGGACAGGTGCTCAAGTGGGAGCTTAGATGATCAACAAGTGTAAGGTTCGGATAAGAATGAGAGAGCTATATAATGTAAGGGAGTCCCTCAAAGAATGGGACGGGAAAAAAAGCGTATTCACATTCAAGAAATAGAACTTTTTGTGGAGTATCCATTCTGGTATTTTTATACTCGCAGCAACATTCTCCATATCTTAGGCCGACTAGGTTCACTGAAACTAAGTTCTTTGACCCATCTTCTACAAATATTCATTGTGAGTTGTATCTTGGGACAGGGCTCGATCAAAAGGGTTTGGGCCAGGAAATCGTGCAACTACAATTGGCGCCGTCTGTGGGAAGAACTACAAGATCGCCTACCACAACGGTCGAAGTATGGCAGAACTAGGCCCACACCAGGAGAACCCTCAACAGTCAAACTCCCAACAGACACAACCCGCCGAGTCCCGGAGGCAAAATAACCCCGTCAACCCAGGCGCCAGGGGGAATCGTGAGGGAAGTGTGCACATTATTCGGACGAGCCAAAGTCACACTCGAGACAGCAATCACGTGTTCCGTAGGTGAGATAGTCATCAAGCCATGCAGTGGGAGATAGATGACCTGAAAAGGGAGTTACGACGAGTGCGGCGAAAACGATCCCCCTCTGACTCAGACGAGTCTTCTAATGCGGAGGATGCAAGTTACCGACGGAGGTCAAAGACTCCCCCAAGTGAAACTTTTTCCTACGAAAGGGAACCACACCCTGTGCGGAAATATGAGAACCCATCCAGCAAAGGTTCGGGTAACGATGTTATGAAGAAGGCGTTGGACCAGGTATCGAGATCACCCTTCACGTATAGAATTGAAGGGGCTAAGCTGCCCCGACGCTTCAACCAACCGGCGTTCGCCATTTATAATGGCCGGGCAGACCCGTAGAGCATGTGAGCCGTTTAACCGAGAAAATGGCAATCTACTCCCAAAATGAAGCCCTAATGTGCAAAATCTTCCCATCCAGCTTTGGGATCAATGGCGATGAGGTAGTTTAACAGCTTGAAGACAAACTCCATAGGCTCCTACAAGCGGTGACTCGGGCTTTCTGCTCCCATTTTATCACAAACACCAGAGTCCCTCGACCCCTTAGTTCATTATTGTCCTTATCCATGCACGAGGGAGAAACCCCGAAAGCATACTCGGATAGATATTGGGAGGTGTATAACGACTTAGATGACAACCATGATGATGTCGCTATCAAAGACGCGTTCAAAAGCGGCCTTCCCACCGAGTATGGCTTGAGGAAATCTCTCACTGGTAAACCAGTTGCCGACGTTCATCGGCTGATGGATAAGATCGACAAGTACAAAAGGGTGGAGGAAGACCAGCTACAAGGAAGGGGAAAGGAGAAGGTCAATCCTCCCAAATCAAATAACTTTAGGTCGGAACGGTATAACCCTAGCCACCCGAGGAGAGACTTCTCGCGACAGTCGGGACAGAGCCACCCACAAACAGTGAATGCCGTGTTCAGGAGCCGATAACAACAGTCTTTGGAGAAAGTGAGAAACGAGCCCTACTTTAGATGGCCGGGGAAGATGGCCGGAGACCCTTCAAAACGTAATCGGGATCTATACTGTCACTATCATCGGGACCATGGGCATACCACCGAGGACTGCAGGAACCTATGGAACCACCTTGATCGCTTGGTCCGAGAAGGGAAGTTGCGTCACCTTCTGCACCCCTCGAGTGGACATCCCGGTCAAGCAACGCCGAGTCTCGAAAGGATGTGTCCTTGAGACCCCCTCTGAACGATACATGTTATCCTCGCCGCACCAGAAGAACAGGGCCACCCATTCCCGTGGTAATGGTCAGAGATCGGCTCTACTTCGAGGACAGCCAAAGGGGCCCCAAAGATCGAAAAGGCGAAGCTCTTTGATACTGGGATTCTCGGATGAGGATAAGAGGGGAACTATTCAACCTCACGATGACGCCTTGGTGGTTACGCTTAGAATTGGAGGCTTCGATGTGAAAATGGTGCTAGTAGACTCGGGAAGCGCGGTAGAAATAATGTACCCTGATCTATACAAGGGGCTGAACCTCAAGCCTCAAGATTTGGCAGCTTATGATTCCCCCCTTCTCGGCTTCGAAGGGAGGATGGTTATACCGAAAGGGCGATCCGCTACCCGTGCAGACGGGTCGAGGTGGTGGAGGTGAATTTTATTGTGGTTGATGCTTATTCCCCTTACACCGCGATAGTTGCCGGGCCGTGGATCCACGCCCGGGAGCCGTATCCTCCACACTCCACCAAAAAGTAAAATACCCATCCGGAGGGCAAGTAGAAGAAGTCCGAGGAGATCGGGACGTAGCCCGGAAGTGTGTGGTTGCCGCCATTCTACACCGGCCCGTTGCCGAGTCCTCGGCCCCCAGTAGCTCATAGCAACCAGCCTCCTCGGCAGGGCAAGGGGATGAGCTAGCCGAGGAGATCAGTGTGAAAATTTGGAAAAGATCGCTGTCAACAACGACCCGCACAAATTTTTTTCAGGTCGGCTCTGAGTTGCCCGCTCAAGAAAAAGAGGAACTGGTCGGATTTCTCGGAGGAAATGTCAACGTGTTTGCGTGGGACGCCTATGACGCCCCGGGGGTTGATCCAAGTCTTATTTGTCACCACCTTAACGTCAACCCGTCTTCCACTCCGAAGAAGCAGCCACCCCGGCGCCCTTCAAAGGAACACGCTAGTGCCGTAAGAGACGAGGTGGCAAAACCGAAAAAAGCAGGGGCTATTAAAGAGGTATTTTACCCCGAATGGTTGGCAAACACGGTGGTAGTAAAGAAGAAGACAGGTAAGTGGAGGGTCTGCGTGGACTTCACGGACCTGAACAAGGCGTGCCCAAAGGACCCATTCCCCCTACCCCGAATTGATAGGTTGGTGGATGCGACCGTAGGCCATCCTCAGATGAGCTTCCCGGACGCCTTCCAGGGCTATCATCAGATCCCCCTTGCGCCTGAAGACCAGGAGAAGACGGCTTTCATGATGCCCATCGGAAACTATCACTATAAGGTGATGCCGTTTGGACTAAAGAACGCAGCTCAACCTACCAGGATGATGACCCGGATGTTCGAACCACACTGGGCAAGATCATTGAGGTTTACATAGACGATATGGTTGTGAAGAGTAAAAAGGTGTCTCGAGCACGTGAAAGACCTCAAGAAATCTTCGCTATCTTGAGAAAACACCGATTGCGGTTGAATGCTTCCAAATGCTCATTTGGGGTTGGGTCGGGAAGATTTCTGGGGTACATGGTAACCCATAGGGGAATAGAAGTGAGCCCCGATCAAATCAAAGCAATAAACAGCTTACAGGCTCCTCGGAACCCGAAGGAAGTGCAGAAGCTCACCGGTATGATTGCAGGATTGAACCGGTTTATATCGCGGTCAGCGGATCGATGCTGACCATTTTACCTACTGATAAATAAGTGGAAAGGGTTTGAGTGGTCGGAGGAGTGCGTTCGGGCTTTCCAGCAACTTAAGGAATATTTGTCACGACCCCCATCATGTCCAATCCTGAGGCGATTTAGGTGTTGTTTGCGTACATCGCTGTAGCTCCCCATCTTTGTAAGCCTGGTACGATCACGATGATAATGGGGTGCAGCGACCAGTATACTATGTGAGCAAATCATTACGTGAAGCCGAGGTGCGATATTTGCCTCTAGAAAAGGCAATTCTGCGGTAGTACATGCCACCCTAAGCTCCTCATTATTTTCAAGCGCACACGGTTATCGCTCGTTCTCACCCAGACTTCCCCTCCGAGCAAAGGTGTGCAAGCGCTGACTACACCGGAAGGATCGCCATGTGGAGTGCGCTTTTGGGATCCTTTGATATTAAATACATGCCCGGATCCTCCGTCAAAGGTCGGGTCCTCGCGAACCTGGTAGCGGAGTTCGCCGAACCCTCTATAGAAACAATAACCGAGAAGAAAGACACGAATGGAAAACCGGTTGGTGTACTTTCGGCAAAAAAGGCCTTGCATTGGAAGGTCTACGTGGATGGCGCGGCCAACCGAGAGAGGATCCGGAGTTGGGATAGTTTTGGTGTCACCGGATGGTACCGCCATTGAAAAATCACTGAGGCTCGGATTTTCGACTACGAACAATGAAGCCGAATACGAGGCCTTACTCCAAGGGATGATGATGGTTCAAAAACTCAAGGCGGAAGAGTAATAGAAGCATTCTCGGACTCCAGGTTGGTCGTCGGACAGTGATGAGTGAGTTGGAAGCCGAGACACTAGGATGCGGGAGTATCCGGGACAAGTCAAACGCCCGCAGACGAGTTTTTGAGTCATTCATCGACGCACGTTTCCGAGAAGTGCAAACACTCATGCGGACTCGCCATTCTTCTTGCCACGTCCTCGGCGCATGACCTGCCACGAATAATCCTCGTAGAAGATCTAATCGGGCGAGTCCCGTCAAGCAAAAAAACGCCCAAGTCCATCGGGTTAGACAAAGTCCCACTGGATGGACCCCATAAGGAATTTCCTCCAAGACGATATCTTCATCGAAGAAAAACTAGAAGCCGAGAAGACACGTAGAAATGCTCCTCGTTTCGGCTATCGAGAGGATCGCAAATCGACGGCGCTCCTACTGGGACCGTGCTTACTCGCGCACATCCGGAAGAGTCCGAGTCTCTACTTGAAGAGTTGCATGAGAGAATATGTGGAAGTCACACCGGAGGAAGATCGGCGGCGCACAGGCACTCACCCAAGGATACTGGGTGGCCGAACATGCGAGACAGGCCCAGAATACGCTAAGAAGTGCGATCGAGTGCCAAAGATTTGCCCCGAATATCCACCAACCCGGAGGGGTTCTCAACCCACTCTCCAGTCCATGGCCGTTCGCACAATGGGGTCTTGATATTGTCGGACCTTTCCCCAAGGCTCGGGGAACAAGCGATACATAATAGTCGGAACCGATTACTTCACTAAATGGGTGGAGGCTGAACCTTTGGCCAACATTAGGGACGTGGATGCCCGAAATTCATCCGGAAGAACATTATCACCCGCTTTAACTCCACGAACACTCATTTCCGATAATGGTCTTGATTCGACAAGAAAATTTTAGGGAGTATTGCCGTGAATTTGGGATCATTAATCGATATTCCACCCCCGCATACCCCCAAGGAAATGGGCAAGTCGAGGCCGTGAACAAGGTCATAGTGAACGGATTGAAGAAAAGACTGGATGAGGCAAAGGGAGATGGGTAGAAGAGCTCCCGCACGTCTTGTGGACCTATCGGACAACGCCGCGGCGTTCAACCGTGAAACCCCTTTTCAATGACTTATGGGGCTGAGGCCGTGCTCCCAATCGAGAACAACTTTCCCACACCGAGGTCTAGCTCGTTTACCCCAAGCGATAACGACGAATTGTCAAGCGTAAGTCTAGACCTAGCCAAGGAAAGAAGGGAAAAGGCCACGATTCACATGGCCTATTACCACCAAAAGCCGAGACAAGGGTATGATGCCAACGTCAAGCTGCGACCTCTAGGTCCGGGTGATCTCGTGATGAGAAAGATTCTCGGCAGCGCAAAAAACTCCTCTTGGGGCAAGTTGGGGCCCAATTGGGAAGGACCATACCGTGTCACATCCGTGGCCGGGATAGGCGCTTACTACCTAGAAGACTTGGATGAAAAAACCGTACCTCGACCATGGAATGTAAATAACCTTAGAATATATTGTTATTAATGAAAATGGCTTCGCCCATGTTTTGTTTCGTGATTATCCTTTGCCTGCTGATCTATCTACGATTATTCATAGTTTTAAACAGAACCAAAGCCCCGCATGGCTCTTCGGACCACAGACTTTGGGGAAATTATTACTCATGACAATTTATACAAGTTTTAAAATGTAACCTAAGTCCCGCATGGCTCCTCGGACCACAGACTTAGGGGAAATTATTACTTATAGCGACTATTCATAGTTTTAAATAGAACCAAAGTCCCGCATGGCTCTTCGGACCACAAACTTTGAGGAAATTATTACTCATGACAATTTATACAAGTTTTAAACAGAACCTAAGTCCCGCATGGCTCCTCGGACCCACGACTTAGGGGAAATTATTACTTATGACGACTATTCATAGTTTTAAATGAACCAAAGTCCTGCATGGCTCTTCGGACCACGTACTTTGGGAAAATTATTACTCATGACCATTTATACAAGTTTTAAATGAACCTAAGTCCCGCATGGCTCCTCGGACCACGACTTAGGGGAAATTATTACTTACGACGATTATTCATAGTTTTAAAATGAAACCAAAGCCCCGCATGACTCTTCGGACCACGGACTTTGGGGAAATTATTACTCATAACAATTTATACAAGTTTTAAACAGAACCTAAGTCCCGCATGGCTCCTCGGACCCACGTACTTAGGGGAAATTATTACTTACGACGATTATTCATAGTTTTAAATAGAACCAAAGCCCTGCATGGCTCTTCGGACCACAGACTTTGGGGAAATTATTACTCTTGACAATTTATACAAGTTTTAAACAGAACCTAAGTCCTGCATGGCTCCTCGGATCACAGACTTAGGGGAAATTATTACTTATGACGATTATTCATAGTTTTAAACAGAACCAAAGTCCTGCATGGCTCCTCGGACCACAGACTTTGGGGAAATTATTACCTATGACAATCTGGGAAACCATTGCCTGAGGGAAATCGTTTCAAGGTGTCGCCAGACCAAAGACCGTTGCAACCCTCATTCAAATTCACTACAAAACATCCTTCTCACCTTGGCCATTTATATCGTTATCGGTGTTAAAAAAAAAAAAAAGAGAGAGGAGGGTAGTGCTAATAAAAATCCTTGAAAATGAAGGAAAAGTTACGTATTAATATCCCGATATCATTACAAAAAGAGAGGTCCGTACAAGAAGGTGCAAAAACAGGACGACTCTCGTTCAAAAACAAAAATAATATATACAACAACAACATAAAAAGGAAATATAAAAGTTGAAAAGCCTAAAATCTAAGCCTTGGCAGGAGGATCTTCTTTCTCGCTCTGGCCGAGGAAGAGGAGCCTCGATGGGAGAGCCCGCAGCCGAATCCTTCGAGTTGCCAGGCATAGGGACGACATCCGCACCGTCGATTCTGCTCAATCGCCGCCTCGGGCGCCGTCAGGATTCTCTCGGATCTCCGGAGGGAAGAAGATGTTCTCAGGCAGCCTTAACGTCGAATCTGCAGAACTCCCACAAAGATCAAGGGCGTGAGCCCATGAGGTGCTTGCGATAATCCCTACACACCTCGGGGATCTCCTCGGACAGCCTAGCCTCCGTTTCTTGGACCCCAAGTCGGCGAGTAGCATTCTTTTCAGCCTCCGCATCCTCTCGGATCAGCCGAGCCTCCTCTCTAACCCGCCGCAGCTCACCCTCGATTTTTTGCAAAGCAGTCTTAAGTTCCAAAGATCGCCGCTTTTTGGTGGCGAGGTTGATCCGGGTCGAATAAAGCTCCTTGCGCTGATCCTCCGCCTGGGTCTCGGCACTCTTTAGACCAGCCTCGGCGCTTTTGCGCCGTTTCTCCGACTCCTTGAACTTCTCGGTAAGTTCAAGGTGATCCTGCCCGGGGACCCCAAGGTTTTCTCCATCTTCGTCCGAGACTGGGCCTCAATCTCGGCCCATCATGCGACTATCACGACAAAACTCCTCACCCACAAATACCTGTGAGTAATCTGCAACCAAACAAAATCGGTTCAAAATTTGGCAGGTTAAATAAATCAATAAAACAGTGAAAAAGGAGTACTTACCATCGCAAGATCCCTTTTAAGGGATAAGAAAATCTCGGCCTGAGAGAACCGCCTATAGGCCTCCATATCCCGAGGGAGCGGTAGAGGTTGCTCTAAGGCCTTAGCCACATACCCTGCTCGGCCCCGGTTGTACTCTCGGATCGACGAGTTGTAGGGGATAGCAACCCCCTCCAACTCCAACTTAGGATTCCACGTGCGCGGGCAACGCACCACCTCGGACGGTTCTCCTCGTCCCTACTTTCGGAGGAGTTTGCCCTCTTACTCCTCTGTCCCTTGGCAGCCTTTTCTGCCGCTTAGCGGGCCGGGTAACCAGCTCACCCTCCTCGGGAGTGTTGGCCTGCCTCTTCTTTTTCAGATCGGGGATCACTTTGAGGGCGGGATTAGTAGGGACCTGAGGGGCAACAGGAGGCGGGTCCTGGGTTTGCGCTTTGGCGGGCGCCTTCGAGGATCGGCCCTTGCCTCGGCTAGCGATCAACTCCCTCAGAGACTTTCCCATATCACCTCCTTCTCCGTCCGAAGAGTCTTCCGAGCAAGTTATAATAATTGGGCCACCAACCACGGAGTTGCGGTCCTGCTCTCCTTCAGGATCGAAAAGCTCTACCACGGGGTCTTGCTGAACTTCCTCTTCGAAATAAAACTCGTCTATTTTTTCCTCAAGGGAAAGACGAGATGATTCGGTGTGCCCCTCAACTGGAACAAAGAATAAAGAAGCTCTTCCGACGGAGGTAGTTGCTCGGCTATATGGGGATGCCGAACGCCGGGTAGTACGACCGGTGAAAGGTCACGTTGAGCTAGGAACCCTTTCTTGGTTACGTCAATCCTACCCAACCTCGGACTGCCAGCCCTTATGGCGTGACCAACAGCTTGAAAAGAGCGGCTTAGAGGTTGATAGCCCAGAACCGGATGAGCCGCACATAGCTGTCCGTCCGTCCTCGGCAACGTAAATCTCCGACCTCGAAAGATAGTTCAGTACGCCGCACATTCACGAAATTTATCCGGGAGCGGCGTGAACTTTATCTGCCAACATCCAAGAAAAGTGGGGTTAGCACATGAAATTTTCCAAGTGTAAGGGAAACAAGAAAGATAACCCCCAATGCTAAACCCTATCCCCAAAAGGATTGGCCCTAAAAGACGCCGCACTGGGGTTCCCCGCCTGGTCGGACAAAGAATACCGTCGAACCACTCCCCCGAAGCAATAAGAAAGTCATTCTTCACGGTCTTATTGGAGATTGGAAGACAAGAGATCAATCTAACCACCTTGGATCGGGACTTGAGATAATACCCTCCACTCTCGTTGCCACTCTCGAGGCGATGACACTCGTCGCATGATAAGCCACGTCGTGCTAAGTGAGGCCTAGATTCAACTGCTCGTCTAAGACATCTACACAGCCTAATATCTTGAACATATTAGGGGCGCACCGATGCGGCGTCAATCTATGGTTGGACAGGTACTCCTTTGTGATCCTACGCATGGGAAGTGTCATCCCTCCCTCTATGAAAGCAATCATGGGGATAACAACTTCTCCCTCGCCTCTATCTGTCAATACTCCCTCAAGAGGACAAGATCTGCAACCTCACACCCGGGGGAATGTGGTATTTTGCCCTAAAGGCCTCCATAGCGGCCGGAGTGTTCACTAATCTTTCGAATCTACCCATCCGAACCATACCGAAAGAATGAAAATAAAGACCAAGGGAAAAATAAAAGTCCGAGGAGGAAATTGAAGCGACAAAGCGAACGAAACTTACAGATATCTTCCCAAATGCCCAATGAGGAAATCGGAAAGCTCTTCTATGGAGGGCGCCTCGCAAAATGACGACGAAGGTCCGAAGGAAGGATGTGCTTAAGGATTTCTGGATGCTGGAGTTCTCCGAAGGTCTCTGTTCGATGTGCGGATAAAAAGAGAAAAAGGGAACCAGGATCGACGTCTTATATAGCCAGGAAGAGAGAGAAAAGATCGACTTCGCCTAAAAAGTCGAGAAATAGTGATGGTCGTTCGATCCGCGTTTCACCGTTGGATGAAGGGGCAAGAAACCTTCGGAAGTAAATGGCCGCGCCTCGTAAATTGTAGCGCATTCAAAAGTAATCGCCGCATGCGCGCCCCCAGGCCTTCCTTACCTCCATCCTCCCACAAACATCAAAACCCCGCTTTTCTCCTCGGAAGGAGATAAAAACCGAAGTTTTGAGGGGCTATTGTGGGGCCTGCCCCAAAAATAATGGGCTAATTAAATACAGGCCCATCCGAGGAGCGTCATTTCCGAGGAGGAGTCATAACCAAAACATTATTCAAGCCCAATTGCGGTAAAATAAACCTGTCCGAAGAGTAACATCTCCTCGGACATCACGAAGTCCAGATCAAAAGCTCGCCTCAACCACTGCAGCTCGTCCTCCGAGTATATAAAAAAGAATAAAACCCCAAAATATCTCCCGGAAAGCTACTGCCACCACATTAAATGTGCCACAACCACTCTCTTGGCCGCATTAATGAGGAAAAGACCCCTGAACAGTACTACCTTGGCCACCGCAACTCACAAAGGAGTGATAAAGGCATCGATAGGGACAGTGCTCAAGTGGGAGCTTAGATGATCAACAAGTGTAAGGTTCGGATAAGAATGAGAAAGCTATATAATCTAAGGGAGTCCCTCAAAGAATGGGACAGAAAAAGCGTATTCAAGATTCAAGAAATAGAACTTTTTGTGGAGTATCCATTCTGGGTATTTTTATACTGCAAACAACATTCTCCATATCTTAGGCCGACTAGGTTCACTGAAACTAAGTTCTTTGACCCATCCTCTACAAATATTCATTGTGAGTTGTATCTTGGGCCAGGGCTCGATCAAAAGGGTTTGGGCCAGGAAATCGTGCAACTACACTACACATTCAAATTCATCATAATCCTCTCTCTCTCTCTCTCTCTCTCTCTCTCTCTCTCTCTCTCTCTCTCTCTCTCTATATATATATATATATATATATATAATAACAAGTTTCTCCAAAAAATAAACCACCCAAACAAAAGATTATAAATCCTTGTGTTAAGGTTTGTTTGAGAGGCATGATTCAACTTTTATATAGTGTCACCTCTTTAAGAAATTCCTCCCGGAAGAACAATTTGCTACTCGAAAAGGTTTAGATAACCTACGGCTTGTTTGGTTTAAGCAAAAGAAAGGTGTATTTTGTATTCATTTTCAATTTTTGGTTGGACCTACCACTAAAAAACTTGTTTGGCTTTGTATTTGTATTCAATTTTCATTTTTAATATAAAAAAAATAGAATTTGAATACAAAAACTGAATATAATTTTTTGATATTTTCATTTTCTTGAAAATGAATACGGAGAAATTTTCGTTAAAAATATCAAATCTGTGGGTTCCACTATTACTGACTTGTCATATCAAAAGACACTTTTTCTCTCTATTTGTTGGTGGTTGTCATAAAAAAAAAATTGAAGGGGAAGACAAAACAGAGAATGATGCCAAACAAAAAATATAGATGGAAACAAAAAATGAGTACAAGATTTGAATATGAAAAATGAGTACAGAATATGAAAATAGAAAATAAATACAACCTCAATACAACCAAACAGGCCCTTAGTTACTTATAAATAAATACTAATAAAAAAAAATCCCTCTTATACGGTGTCGTTTAGGCTTATTTCTCATCTCACCTTTAAAAAAAAAAAAAAAAATCACAAAATCAGCTTATGTTTTTTTGCGAACTTTGGTCGATCCACTCACACAAAACAGAGTGTCGGCGTCGACCTAAAGAAACCCAAGCCATCGCCGCCATTCGCGAGCAACCAGCGCCGCCGGAGCCCAAGGTCGGCGTAGTCATCAAAATAAATAACACTTTTGGCTTCTGTTCTGTCTCTTCTTCGACCCAGAAACAACACTTTTACTCGTAAGTGTTTTTTTTTTTCTTGACTAGTAATGTTGATTCCTTACATTATTTCCATCTTTGATTTTGTTTTGTTTTCTAATGTTTGTTAAAAAAAAATTGTCTTGCTTTCATAATTTTGTGATGCTTGCACATATGGGTTGATTGTGTGCGTTTCATTGGTACTATATTATTGTTTCAGACTCGTTGAGTTTTCTATAAGCTTGAACTTGGAAGCGACTTCGCAGCTTTGTTTTTGGTAGCAGTTTTTTATTTGATTGCTTTTTTGTTAAAAATTTGGTTGAGGTGAAGTTTTAAAAAGCTGTATTTGTATCTGAATTATCTTCGGGTGATTGTAGTGGAAGCTTGTCAATGAAGTAGCTATGTGCTTATTGAGCATTTATAGTATAGAGTTGATAAGATTATGATTTGTATGAACTACATTATGGTAAAGAATATTTATTATTATTATTTTTATCTGAGAGTTTGATGTAATTCCCATCCAATCAATGATTCTATTGTGCTAGAAGTTAACCCTTCATCTATCAGAAAACAAGATACTTTGTAGCATGGCAAACCACTCATAAAACATTACAATGAGTGGAGTGGGAATGCTCCAAAAATCAACCAAAGACAATGTGGGAATGCTGCCCAAACCTGTATTTCAAAATGGGTTTTGCACACACTAGCCAAAATCGACTACATTCTAGGTCAAATATGAGCTAATGATTGAGATTCATTTTTTTAATTGGCATTTGAATTTGAATATAATAAGTGATAACACAAAAGTCTCACAATAGAATCATTATGCTTACAGGTAGAATCTCCCCTTCGCCTTCCCCTTGGTTTCAATTTCACTTATAATAAAAAAGAAGATAAAGACATAACATTTGTCTCAAAATACATACAAAATTTGATTGAGATAGGGGGAGTTGGGCCTGTAACTAGATGAAAACATTCTCCACTTCACCTTTTCCTATTGATTGCCATGTCATGACTAGGAGATTTATTGCTAGAAAGTAGAAAGTGAGGACTTTATTATTTTTAGGAGAGATTTTTTAAATTCTTTTTAATCTTTTTATTTACTGAAGTTCATTCGATGCTCATTATAAATGTAATTTTGGGTGTCCCTGTTTACCAGCCTAGTTGCATGAATCTATTGTAGATGGGGATATAAGTTTCTTGGTTATATTACCTTTATGTTTACAAACCATGCTGTAGAGCAAAATTGACTATGGTTGTGTGAAACATGATAGCTTTTGTGTCTTTTTATTAATGGTCTCCTACAAACTTTGATGAGCAATATATAAATTATTACTCAGGATTTTGAAAGGTTGATAAGTTTCAATTTCTCTAGATTCTTATAAATGTCAATTTGTCTTCCTCTTACCCTTTTTTGAAATTTCATCATCACAGGTAGCTGTTATTGTAATTGATTTTACAAATTCAAGATTTTGAGGATGTTGCCAATTGATCCAACAAAAAAGATATCTTTTACTCGTCACATTTGTGATGGAGATTTGGTTATAGTCTATGAGAGGCATGATAACATGAAGGCTATTAAAGTATGTCAGGGCTCGGTACTTCAGAACCGATTTGGTGTATTTAAACATTCGGACTGGATTGGGAAGCCTTTTGGATCCAAGGTGTTTAGCAACAAGAATGGTTTTGTTTACTTGTTGGCTCCAACTCCTGAATTGTGGACTCTAGTTCTAAGTCACAGGACCCAAATTCTCTATATCGCTGATATCAGCTTTGTGATAATGTACTTGGAAATTGTCCCTGGTTGTATGGTTCTGGAATCTGGGACTGGAAGTGGATCTTTAACTACATCACTTGCAAGGGCTGTTGCTCCTACAGGACATGTCCACACGTTTGATTTTCATGAACAAAGGGCTGCCTCAGCCAGGTAAGAAAGGAATATTTCCACTTGATCCACTTTGACTGGTTAATGTTTGTTTTTCTTGAAAGTAGACACTATTTTGAACGAGAGTTGTAAAATAAGATATCAAATACTTAAGATCAAAGCTTAATTGGTAGTTGAATATCTGAACTGCATACGTGATCTATTTTGACACGATTTAAAATTAGGTTGTCTATTGTGTTGACTGTTGAGAAGGAATTTTAATTTCTTAGGTTCTCAAGAAACTCAGTTAACCAATCTCAATTTATTTCTGAAAAGAAAATTTTTGGTTTCACTAATTATTTTTGGTATTATTCAAGGGTGCGCAATGGATTATGCCACTTGCATATGCCTTCATTTTGTTTTGTTTTGTTTTGGTTTTTTTTTTTTTTTTTTTTTTTTTTAAATGAAGAATTTATGTTTTGAGAGATATGAAAATCTGCAGTAGCTGTAGCTTATAGTGATAGGGAGGCTTTATTTTTGTCTAGTAGTTGCCAGTGGCTTGAAGTGTAATTTCTCATTGAGCTCAAGTTTCATTTTGTTATGAAATATTTATAAGATATACTGAAATGTTGATTTGATCTTTTACTTTTTATAGAGAGGATTTTGAGAAGACAGGGCTAAGTAGTTTAGTCACTGTGGGAGTTAGAGACATTCAGGGTGAAGGATTTCCAGATGAATTTTCTGGGTTAGCAGATTCTGTCTTCCTGGACCTACCCCAACCTTGGTTGGCCATTCCTTCAGCTGGGAAAATGTTGAAGCCAGATGGGGTTTTGTGCTCCTTCTCCCCATGTATTGAGCAAGTACAACGAGCCTGTGATTCCCTTAGATCAAACTTTACGGGTATGCTTTTGTGTATCCATTTCCTCTATGTTTTTAGATTTAGGATTTTTTCCTGTTAAAAGTATCTTTCTTATTTAAAGAATTTTCTCCTTTTGCTCTAGCTATATTTTTCTACTTGATTGTGATTCAGTCACTGATGGATGCTTGTATATGTATATTCTGTTTGTGTGCCAGATCTAAAGACATTTGAAATACTCCTTCGTACTTACGAAGTTCGAGAAGTGAAAATGGGTTACAGCCAGGGTGATGAAACTAAGCCTGGGTCTATTCTTCCATGTAAGAGACCTCAGCGTGCTATTGAAGGAGGCAATGATCAAGACAAGTTGAGTTCTCAAACAGTCATGGCTAGGCCTTGCAGTGAGGCAAAAGGTCACACTGGCTATTTGACATTTGCGAGACTCAAATGCCTCTCATGATGTGGATAGTCTTCCATTTTGTAGGATAGTGAGGGTTCTTATTCTTGTATCTGGTTCAGGTTCAGTCCATTTCTCATGTAAGGAATTCTTTTGTCATTCAAAAGTTTTGAATATTTTGATGCGTGATTCATGGTTGCCTCCATTTTTTTGTTTTTGTTTTTTTTTTTCAATTTCTTTCACATGGCATCTATTGGCCGCTAAGTACTTGTAGGAGCAAATGAGTGTTTTATTTGCAGCGGTCAAGCCAATTCGTGGCATTTGATATGCACTAATTATAGGGAAGACCTCTATTATTTATTTAAAAATCTCAACATTGTTGGGGTTTAAGATGACGTTTAATGAACTCTCATAGACCAAGGAGCTTTGTGCATTAGATACGACTTTTTTTTTATCTCAACATTGTTCAATTCACCACTGGAACTTTCAACTCTAAAAGAAAATTCGACTTTCCCCTTATAACCCCACAAAATTGCTCTTGCAGGCTTCCCAAACTGTTGGAACTTGGCAAGCTGTTCTTGATTAGATGCAACTGGTGGTACATGATAAATAAATTTACTCACAGGCTTCCAGCTCTCATAATTCACTCAATGTTCTATACTTGCGAGAGAAAATCCTTCAATACTTTGAGAGTAATCTTTTTTTTCTTTCACATAATAGTGGATCTCATTAAATAAGAGTGGGGTTGCCTTTTCATCGTTATAGAATCTATAGATAGTAATTCCTTGTGAAATTCCTTATATTTGCATGATGCTGAATCTCTAAAATATTGGTCCCAAGTTGAAAGCCACATCTGCCCCATTTTTGTCTCAGCAAATATCTTACACGAGACTAGATTCTGGCATGTCCTCCATTCATTCCATCACTAGCTAACAACCACCCAACACTAGCATCCAAGCCACTGACTATCAAGTCTCTGCTTGTGGGCACCAGATTTTCATGAGGACTTTACAATCATCCAAACATTGAAACATACCGTTACATCTTCGCCAACACATCAACGTGACAGTAAAAGTACCCCACCGCGCATTGTTTGATCATTTATCCACAATTCGTTTCCTCAAATTACATCACATTGCAGTCTAGTTTTATATATGTCTACTTATAGGAAAAATCTTTGGTAGAACCTGTCTTTTAGTTCCAAAGTCGATGACTTCACGTGACAAGTCAGATAATCCATTTTCTAGTACTGTTTAATCTTTCTTATCCATAATGAGGTGATATAATCACTGTCATACTCATGTGTTTGTGCAATCCACATGTGATTTTTTTCTCAAACAAAATATTTATAGAAAAGAAAATCGTATCATTTTCATATCCCTTATAAAGTAAAACAACATTTTAAGTGTATTAGTATATTTTTTTGAGAAACAAACACACACATACAAAGGAGAGGGAAAGGGATTCTAACACAAAGGCACACCACAATTCCACTTAAAAGCCACGATAACTTTTAAAGGAGGGTGGGGCAAGTTATACTACACACAACACACTCTCTTAAGCAATGTGGGACAATTACCCTTTTTTTTTTTTTTTTTTTTTGAGAAACAAACTCACACACACACACAAGGGAGAGGGAAGTGTATTAGTATATTTTTAAATCTTCATTAAAAATTATGCTATTTAAAAATTATAATCCGATATAAATAAGGAGTAAGACAATCATCACTATATTTATATAAAAGGATATTTGAATCCGGTACATTTTTGTTTGAAATATTAAGAGATTTCTGAAAAAAAAAAAAATAAATAAAAATCAAAGGAATATATCAAAGTAGCCATTATCAATAATCAATAATTTCCATGCTTTCACTTCTATGAATCTTCTTTATTTTTGACTTAGTTTATAGGTGTATAATAAAAGTGATGTAAATAGTAAAATTATGTGAAAATAATATGGGTAAATTATAGAAACTATTCTTAAGGTTTGGAGAAATGACATTTTGTTCCAAACGTTAACCGAAAAACACTCTTATTCCTTGAGATTTTAGAAAATCAACACATTAGTACATTAGTTATTCCTTTATAAAATAGAAAAAAAAAAAAAAAAAAAATTCCTTAGACCAAATCCTAATTAGTTTAAACTACCCTCCAAATCCAAACGCGGTCGTTTTTGTCCCCCCCCCATGCAACGTTAAGACCTCTGTTTCTCTGTCCCATCTGTTCTTCAACTCCACAAGATGCAGAGCACTCTGTTTTCTCTGTCTCTCTCAACCCCATTTGTCAAACCTCCAAATCCAAATCCTAAAGGACCTAAAGCCAAGCTCTCACACCTCTCACACTCATCGTCTTCAACACAAATCAACCTTAATTCCACTCATGGACTCTCACAGCAAAGTCCTGTGTATGCATTTTCTTCATTATGCTTTAACATGCGAGTATGCGGTTCCTTTTTTGTTTCAAACCAAAGAAACAACAGTTTTAAGGTCAGAGCTGCTTCGGTGCCCGAGAACACAGGTGATACCGTGAAACCAAGTGGTGTGATTAAGACTTTGCAGCTAGGCTTTATGTTTGGAATTTGGTACATTTTGAATATCTACTTCAACATCTACAACAAGCAGGTTCATCATCTCTATCTTTATCTCCAATTTACTTTTTCAAGCAAGATAAAACTTAATGGAAGCAATAGTACCCATTGATTGAAGCGCTAAATTATTTTTCTGGTTGCCTCAGAAAACTTTAAAAAGAAAGAATTAAAATTTTGATTAGATACCTTCCTCTTTTATTATTATTATTTTTATTAACAAAAAGTCTACTAATTATTTAGTATAGTTTGGAATCCAAACATGTGAGTAGAATTTTTTACTTATGTCTCTTTACATGTGTTTGGTTGCTGGGAATTTCAAATTTTGAGAGTTATAGATTTTTGAGAGTAAAATATTGGTCCGTTATATTTTTACAATATCTAATGGGGATATAATTCTGTAACAATGCTACAAGATTGTCATAGTTGGTAATGTTTTAGGGCCTGTTCGGTTGCTTAGAATTTCATATTTTGAGAGTTATAGATTCTTGAGAGTCAAAAATAGGTCACTTGTATTTTACGGTATCTAATGGAAATACAATTCTGTAACATTGCTACTTATCAAAAAAAAAAAAAAAATGTAACATTGCTGTAAAGATTGTCATATTTATTGACTTTTGAGGCTTGTTCAGTTGTTGAAAATTTCAATTTTTGAGTTATTCTTGAGAGTAAAAAATTGGTTAGTTATATTTTACAATATCTAATGTAGATACAATTGTGTAACATTACTAGAAGATTGTTATTTGTGGTTAATCTCAAGAATGCTAGAATTTGAATGCCACTGCTGATTTATATATAGGTTCTAAAAGTCTATCCATTTCCTGCAACGGTTACAGCATTTCAGTTTGGCTTTGGGAGTTTGATGGTTGCTTTGATGTGGGCATCTAACTCTTATATCAGACCAAAGATTACTCCTCAACAGGTACTTTGTTATTGTGATAAAATTGTTTTGTATATTTTTGCTTCTGTTTGATTATGGGTTTTATAAACATATTCACTTTCAGCTTGCAGCAATTTTTCCTTTGGCTGTGGCACACACGGTGGGGAACCTCTTGACCAACATTAGTCTTGGGAAAGTTGCTATTTCATTCACTCACACAATCAAAGCTATGGAGCCCTTTTTCACTGTTGTACTCTCTGCCTTGATTCTTGCTGAGGTGAGGGGTTCTGCCCCAAAATTTTTTTTTTCTTGTTTTCATTTGGAGATATTATTGGCTGACTGTATGGCTCTATGATATAATTTTGAGAAGTGGAAAATGCGTTTTGACTCCTGTAATGGCTTACTACCAGTCCTAATGAGTTATTCAGGACTTAAACTGAGTAGATAATTAGTTGAGAGGCAATTCGCAGGGTTTGCATGGATTAATATATTCAAAACAGTAAATAACTGACACACACACACACGCACACACACACACACAAAAACAAGTATATGTTCATGGAGTGTAAAGAACTCTGGGCCCAAGCAGTCTTCAATCCTCATTACCACAATTCAGTAATTCACATTACAATTTTAAAACCCAAAAATACAAATAAATTTGTCATGGAATTAGCCAACACTAACAATCCTAACAAGAAACATATAGATATGGTTGTGTGCAATAATACTGGAGAGTATTTGATGTCATCTTCCCATTTCATGCCTAGTCTTGAGATGTTTGCTAACTCTCTTTTAAATTCTTCTACAGTGGACCATTCACTTTAGTCTATTCATTCTTGCTTTTGTGCAAATCGAAGTGCCAAAAGGTATAATCAATGAAAGACATTTCATATATATCAATAATTATCAGCAGCAAGAAAGGAAGAATTTGGACCTATCTCCAAGTCTTCTGCTTGAATCCTTTGGGAAATTCATTTATATACCAATTACCTTTGTAATTTCAAAAGTCAATTATCTGGGTGTTAAAAGTAAATTGTTCCTCTTAGTAATAACTTAAGTATAATGATAATGTTAAAAGTTATATGTTCCTCTTAGTATTAACTTTAGTAAAATTAGAAATGCTAATGGATACTTTCATCATTACAGGAAGAGTAATATGGGCATCTGGAGTCCTTAAATAGCAAGAAACTAATTTGAGCCACATTGGTGGTCCTTCATTTGTCCTTTTATAGTTCCTTTATATAAATTGATAATTTGAAATAAAAACATGTATTCTTGAGCAATTGTCATATAAGATGATTGATTGCAAGCCACCTTTTCCCCTAATTCTGTGATACATGTGCTTTCTGGAATTCATTATTCTTGTGACCGTGGAGATCTATTCTAGTGCAGGTAGTCTATGAAAGTGCTTGACTAAGGACTAACACATACCACTTTCCAGTTAATCTATATATAAGATAATTTGATTTTTTTTGACCATGCTGTGCACACAGAGGCCTACTCTTTGGGTAGTTTCTTCCCTTGTACCAATTGTAGGTGGAGTGGCATTGGCATCTTTCACTGAGGTCTCTTTTAATTGGTAAGAGAACATGCTGCAGTTGTCTCATTAAGGAGTATGCAAACACATTTTTCTTTTGCATAGAGGTTTCTTCTGATAGAACTCCATATAGATTTTGCTAATAGATAAAACAATTACATTTTTTGAAATATTTAGGCCTGGTACTGACGTGTCACTCACCCTCCCTTTTGAAACAGGACTGGCTTTTGTAGTGCAATGGCTTCCAATCTGACAAATCAATCCCGTAATGTATTCAGCAAAAAGTTAATGGTTAAAAAGGAGGTACAAAAGTAACAAAACCCAGATGCAAGTCATATGTATTTATGCCTTTGAATTACTATAGGTTCACAAGTAACTGTATTAGTAGAAATGGAAGCATTAGTTCACTTATGTAGTTGTCGCACAATTATTTGGTTAAATCTGTAATGTCAAGGAGAGTTATTGTAGATCATATATTCTAATTTTTCTAACCACGTTTTATCCATAAAACAGGAATCTTTGGACAATATCAATCTCTTCTCAGTATTAACCATTATTTCTTTCATCCTGTTGGCTCCTGTGGCTATATTCTTGGAAGGTGCTAAGTTTACCCCTTCATACCTGCAATCTGCTGTAAGTAGTACATATAAATAGTGAGATTATACTAACTTAACTTTGCTATAATCAATCAATACAATAAAAGAAGAGAACATCCTGCGTCAAACAGTTTTCTTTTCTCCTTGTTCTAGGCAAATCAAGGTTTGAATGTTAGAGATCTATGTGTGAGATCGCTTTTGGCTGGGTTCTGCTTCCTTGGTTACCAGCAGGTGAGGTCTATGATTATTTGTGCCCAGTGTCTGTTTACCTAGCATACTGCATATGATAAATGTGCATAGTGCTCTCTCCTTTTTTTTTTTTTTTTTTTTTTTCAATTGTACTTTGCTTGATTGTTGATTTTCTGTTATGTTAATCATATTCTACTATGGTAGAATTCACTCGTGGTTCTGCTAGTGTGTGATTACAAATTCAAAGGCCAAAGCTCAAGATTTTCTGAGCATGAATTCTACAAAACTATTCATTTTATAGAGATTTAGCATGATAGCAATTACTCAAAAAACTGTGAAAAACTCAAATCACACTTATTGAAAACTTGAGACTGCTCCAAAAGCCTGTCTCTCTATTCCAGTGAATTTTCAATAGAAACATCAGAAGTTAAGTATTTAGTAGTGGCAAAAAATTGATAAATACTGCTCATATCTAAAAAATTTTCTTTTATTGAACTAAATCCCTATCATTGGTGCCATGTTGCACATATAAATTGTCAAATGGTACTACAATTTTTTTCCCTCTCCCAATCATAATTCACTGTTCAATTGCTATAAGTTCTCCCTGAATACTATTTATCTTTCCGCATCGTATAGTTATTTTTTCAATGAGCTCTCCAAATGGGGGCTTAAGCTTCCTTTGTTCTAAGAGCTTGTAAACCTTAATCTACTTTCGATGGTTGATCATTAAAAGAAATCATACGTATTCATTTGTGAAAGTGTATTTCTAGAAGTAACTCAACCATACATTTGTAATTTAGATTTTAGAATAATTTGCAATTTTTTTAGAATTACATTCTGAATCCAAATGATGCTACTTCCTTAGAGAACAAATTTGTTTCATGGCTACCATGCATGTATTTGGACCCTTTTCTCCAGACCTTTCCCATGAAATTTATGAGAATCTATTTAATTTATACTTAAAAAATTAACATCTTAGTTGTTTCTGCTCTTGATTAGAAAGCTCATATCAAGGTGAACATACACATTCCAACAATTTAGTTGTTGGAAGGGAAAGATAAATAGAGAGTCAAAGTTTCACACGTGTTAAAGTTATTCAAAGTTCAACAGAGATCTATTGCAAAGAGGACTTAGCCCTCAAGATTATTATTTCCTTATTTCATGGAGGTTGAGCATGTCACACTCTAGCACTAGATTTCATGCTGGTAAAAGACTGCTCAAAGTCTGCCATTCAAGTATCCAAGAGCCATCCTTGCTATGGTAACCACTGTTTTTCACATATTTGTTGATAGGAAAATTTCTTGGAAAAAGGATCTTCTCCATTTCAAATAGATCAATTTCATAGTTCATGTTAAATATTACAAAGTTAAAGGTTTATCTAGTGCCACTTTATTGAAAATTTTAAATGATGTGACACTGATCTAGCAAATAAAATCTTAGTTGTGAAATGAAGTCTTCAGCAATGGTCCATTAAACATAATCATCTGAGCCAATCCTTATAATTTATAAATGGATCAGTTTAGCAGATAGACATTTGGAGCTCATTTTTTATTCTTAGGACCCAGCCTTCTCCTGCCAATGTTCTGTTATAGCATATGGAATATGTTCTGAATTAAATGAGTTCCAAGAACAAATTAAAAAAATAAAAAGAAAATAAATTTTGTTGAGAATTTTATCAGAATATATGTTCTTTAGCACCATATGAAAATATTGTTTCCACTTTATGAAGAACAATAGCCAACTTTGATACAATATTACTGTTTATCGATTCTACTAATTTTTGTCTGGCAGGTCTCCTTTATGATATTAGACATGGTATCACCGATCACCCATGCAGTGGGAAATTGTGTGAAGCGTGTGGTGGTCATAGTCTCCTCAATTATCTTCTTCCAAACCCCTGTCTCACCCATAAACTCCCTTGGTAAATTCTCATTACCAATTGGTAACAGATGAAAGTTGTTTTATAATGAGCTTATACATATATTTGAAGTTTCTCTTCTATCTATGATCTATCCTACTTCTTTTACATGCAAGTTGACTTGCTTTTGCTGCAGGAACTGCCTTGGCTCTTGCTGGAGTCTTCTTGTATTCAAGAGCAAAACGGATAAAGCCAAAGCCAAAGGCTGCTTGAGTTTATACAGAAGATAGCAACTTTAACCATTTAAAAGAAAATTTCCATATGTTAATTATGAATATTATTTTTGTGCCAATCATATTGCTTGCTTTCTAACACACGATCTTCCTTGAAAGAAAAGAGAAGAAGCTTCTCCACATCTCATGCATAAAGTGAATCAACATCATTCTCATTGTTAATTTTGAATGATGTTTGTCTGGAAAGCATACAACTCTATTTCAAGACTCTTGAACTCCAACTTAGAAGCTAGGATCAGCCCAGCACTCAGCAACGATGCTGGAAGAAGTCCCAATCGATCTAGAGAATCTGCAAATCCAGTTATCCAGAGAGTCTCTAAATATACCAACAGCTCCTGCTTTCTCAGGACTTCCCCAAAAAGCCCCATCAGTGTAAGCTTAACACAGCCCTTCACTAGGTCTCTGGCACCTACCTTCAAGGTTTGTTTAATTTTGAGCACAAATTCTGGGAACACCCATCCTATTCCAAAAGGATTTAGTAAATCTACAGTCCTTGAGAATGTGAATAATGGATTCATTACCTAGTTGAAAACAGAACAAGTACTTAATGCCACTCTTGGAAAGGACCTATCTGACTGGGACACTATCCAGCACACACCGCCACAGTAAAATCTAAGTTCTGCTACTTCAGTTCAAACTTACATAAACAATACTACTATATATTACGCATATGATCGACACATGACAATACAACAGCTGAACAAAGTCTACAACTCTTCCTCTCTTTTAAAAAGGTCTACAACTCAAACTTAAATTTTACACTAAAATGACGGAATAAAAGTATGGAAATTACCTCATTTGTCAAGCAACAAAAGGTTGTATAGTGAAGTATCATCATGGTCTTGATAGAACTGAAGGCAATAATGGAGTGGCAGCAAAAATAGGCACTTCTTGGTTATCAACTCCAGCTCTTACGTTTAGTAAAGGTGGATTTGAGAAGAAATATTCTAGATCTGATTCAACATTCACAACACCCTCAAAGACCTTAACCACCATGGACATAGAAGGCCTCTTTGTGAAATCATTTTGCAAACACCATGCTGCAATCCGCATCATATTAACAACTTCTTCTCCATGCAATTGTATATCTTCACTGTACTTATAAACCAAATCCAATAATTGGTCCTCCTCAACATTTTTCTTGAATAGATCAAGAAAATGCATTGCTTCCTTTGGTTGAGAGTGATCAAGGTTTCTCCTTCCACACAATATCTCTAAAAGTACTATTCCAAAGCTATATACATCCACTTTTTCTGTGATTACTGAACTTAACCATTCTGGAGCCATATAGCTAGGTGTCCCTCTCATAGTTGTTACAACTTGGCTCTGGTCACAATCAACTAGTCTAGACAATCCAAAATCAGAGATTTTTGCATTAAAATTCTCATCTAAAAGGATGTTATGGGGTTTTATATCTAAGTGAGCTATCTTCTGCCTACATTCCTCATGTAAATAAGTTAGCCCCCGTGCTATGTCAATGATGATCTTCTTTCTATGTTTCCAATCAAGTAGCATCTCTAAATTCTTGTGAAATATTCATCTATCTAAAGACCCATTAGACATGTATTCATAAACAAGAAGCCTATGAAATTTCTCAGCACAAAATCCAATCAGTCTTATCAAGTTGAAATGATAAGTGCTACCAATTGTCTCAACCTCAACTAAAAATGATTTTCTGATTTGACTGAAAC
This sequence comes from Quercus dentata, assembly GCA_028216015.1. Taxonomy (NCBI): domain Eukaryota; kingdom Viridiplantae; phylum Streptophyta; class Magnoliopsida; order Fagales; family Fagaceae; genus Quercus; species Quercus dentata. The sequence goes on from CP116445.1 coordinate 84,311,854, forward strand.
CATCAATATGCTTCACTGCAACCTTAGTGCCATCAATTAGAGTCCCTTCAAAAACTATGCTAAATCCTCCCCCACCGAGCTCCTTATTGAAATTTTCTGTTATGGTTTGCAAATCATCATAAGAATATCTTGTGGGCATTCATGATACATGATCCAAATGATACTCCTCGTCTTCATCAGCATCTTCCTTGTTCCGAATTCAAAAAACAAAGATTCCAATTAGAAACAAAACAAGCAAAGATCCAAGGCTGGATCCCATTATTATTCCAAGAGGATGTTTATTCTTTTCATGGTTGTTGAGGAGGAACTGTACTTGGGACATTCTGCACCTTAATGTATACTTTATGGTTGGTATTTTCTATGGTAGTGGCATTAAGTGAAAAAATTTCAGCTTGTAAATAGCAATACCCACTGGAATAATATATAGCAGCTTTGCACGAACAATTTTCTAAGCATGCCTCTGTCCAAGTCCTTAAACTTATATTTTGGTAGTTAGGATTTATTTCTGGGATGGATGTATCTAAAAGGGGAAAGTATGTGATGTTCTGGATCTCTAAAAGAATTTGATTTTTGGAAGCTTCACAAGACAAGGGAATAACAAGGGAGCATCCAAGGTCAAGCTGCCTCTCTTCGATTGGTTGAAAGTAGCTTATCCCATTTATGGGTCCAGGACAACTACATCCGCCATTTATACAAATACCATAACTGCCGCAAACCGTAGGGTAAGCACATAAATCAGTAAGTTGGAAAAGATCACCCACTTCTTGCCAATCCTGATCATAAACTCTCGTGTGTCCGTCAGGCTCTAATCTCATGTACTGCATTGATAAGAATGTTGAAGGAATGGATAATTTATCAAATGGGGAATTTGGCCCAGACTGAACACTAAAGAAACTTAAGCTTTGATTAACAAATTGAACATAACTGATAATGTTAAGATAATCTGACCGATTATACCAATAGCATAGGGGAGGATTAGAATTGACATAAGCAAACAACCCTCTAGTGGTAATAGAGAGCGAAAACAATCCTCCTTGACTTTTGAGTTGCTGTCCTGGCACCAACTTTTGCCCATAAAACAACGTGTCAGTTGGCCAAGATTGGTGATCAAAAGACTGCCAAATTGTAGCATTATTTTCATCCAATAGCATGAGGTTGCATTTGTCGGTTAAGCTTATGGCAGCCACAGATTTGTTGCTGATGTTTGTGGACCAAGCAACCGTTCCATCAGCATCTTGTAACACCAAACCTCTTTCTGAATTGAGCTTCAAAGTCGCATTAATGCTAACAGGATTCTTTGAGTTGGCCGACCATAGTACTTGTGGATCATCATTAAGAAGGAAAGTGGCAAAGCGAGAACTGTTGCACGTTTGATTACAGAAGAAGCCACAAAAACAAGCATGTCCATAGTCTGGATCACCGGAGGATCTACTGGCAAGTATATTTACTGCATCAGTTTTCAGTAAATCGCCAACAGGCTCTCTGTTGGTCCATGAAGCAGTACAGAAGAGTTCACAGTCAGATAACCGTTGGCCGGAACTGTGATGGAAAAAAGAACAAGATACAGAAGAACAGTACAGCCAGCCTAACCCATTGTATGTTACAACACGTATACAGTGCTAGAAGAAAGAAAGGCAAAGCCGACTCTGGACAAGGAAAATGGGATGGAAATATGACTAGCTAGAATAGTTTTGAATTCACAACTTGACGACAATAAATAATGTAATTTCATAGATCCTTCACTGGTTGACCTACAAAATCAACCTCAGTCCACAAACAGCAGCCAGCAGAAGCATATCCGGTTGAGCTACAAAATCAACTTTAGCCCACAAGCCATCGCCGTGTTTAGTTCAAAATTGCTGAATAAACGGAGTCCTATTGCTGCATAAAACTACAGATTAATATGATAACAACTGCTATTGGGCACTTCAACCGTCTCGATCTAATTGCTTCTTTGTAATTGGTGACACATCAAAGCTCAATGTAGTAAATGCTATAGTACCCCTAGCATTACTCTTTCCTTTATGCAATACTAGCCGATATACCATGCATGGTGTATTTTGGAATATTTGTAAGAAATATTTTATGACCAAAATATAATACTTATTATAAGTTATAATATTTAGGGAAATAATTTCAATTATTTCCTCATTAGAAAGGAAAAAAAAGAAAAAGAAAATTGTTAAAATTAATATAATTAAGAATGTGAATTTATTGCCAACACGCATGAACTTAGCTCGAAGGAAGATTATTGAGGATGACTTATGTGAACTGTGTAAATGTGCTCTGGAGAATGGAATTCATGTGTTATGGGAATGTGGGGTTGTGCGAGGTATTTGGGCAGGAAGCTTGGTGAAATTACAAAAGTTCCCTCAAGGCCAAGGTGATGTTTTACAACTTTTTGCTGAATTGTTGCAAAGGTCAAGCGATCGAGGAGTTTGAAGTATTCTTGGTTGTGTCTTGGCTTATTTGGAACCAGTGGAATTTGGTGATTCATGGAGGGAAAGTGAAGGATCCACGGCAGATTCTTAAAAGGGCTGAAGATTTCTTGACAGAGTATCATCAAGCGCAAGACCACCAAAGCTTCCGCAGAACGTCCAACAACAGTCAAGTGGGTGGCAGCCTCCTCATTCTGACCATTACAAGTTGAATTTTGATGCGGCTATATATACAGATTTGGGATGTTCAGGGGTGGGAGCTATTATTCGAAATGAGTGGGGAGAGGTTATGGCAGCTCTGTCTGCTAAGGGACCGTTTGTTTAGGACAGTGAGGAAGCCGAGACTTTAGCTTGTCGAAAAGCACTTGAATTTGCTATAGATGTGGGAATTTCGGACTTGATAATTGAGGGTGACAATGTATCGGTAATAAGAGCCGTGGCATCAAACTGTATGGATGGGTCCAGACTAGGCAATGTCCTTGAAGACATTCATTGGCTTGTAAGGGGTCTACGATGGAGTTCCGTTAGCTGCGTGAAGCGAAGTGCCAATACTGTCGCCCATTCTTTAGCCTGTTTTGCTAGAAATGTACCGGATGAGCTGGTTTGGATTGAGGATAGTCCACAACCTGCTAGAGAAGTTTTGTATAATGACTCATTGATTTTCAGTTAGTTCAATGAAAGTCCACGTTTCAAAAAAAAAAAAAAGTGAATTTATTGTTGGACTGAATTAACAATATTTAATTATTTTCATTACTTTAGCACACAGTTTTTTATTTTCATATTTTTAATTGTGTTATTAAATTTGCTTTTTATTTTTTGTTGGACTTTGTTTCAATTGTTGTTGAAACAACTAAATTTGAGCTCCAATTTCATACTTCGAATGAATTTTTTCTTATGTAATTTTTTAAAATAAAAATAACTATAACAATTCCTTTTATATAAATTGTGCATAGAATATAAATAGATTTTTTTATTTAAAAAAAACCCACATAGATAATGAATACATGAAAATAAAAGCATTCTCCCTTATTAATACTCTTTTTAGTTACATAGCACATGGTAAGTTATTACATGCCATTTGAAAGGAGTTATGAAATAAGTACCAGTTAGCTTAATTGGTTAAGGAGTTATGAAATAAGTACTAATTTGCTTACTAAAAAAAAATCTTATCGATGCTTTCGCCTAATTATAAGGAGCAATCATCATAAAAGGAAGACATAATTATGTTAAGATTAACATAATTAAAAATATTTAATTATTTGGACTAATTTGACCACTCATATATTTTGATATTCTTGATTTCATGTATTATTAAAATTGATTTTGTCTTGTAATGATTTTTGTTTCAATTGTTTCTAAAACAACTATATACAAAAAAAGAATTTTATATTCCAAATAAATTTTTTTATTAAACTATTTCTTATATAAATTTTATAAAATAACCACCTAAATTTATTCTTTTTTTATAAATACTTAATGCATAATCTATAGATAATTAATACATGGAATAAATACATTTATCTCATTAACGCATGGTAATTAATTAATACTTTGACATAAATACAAAATTTTGGTGGGATGGAAGGCTAAATAATAAAAAAATTCTCTTTTGTTCAAAGAATGCACTACTTGTCCTAACCTTAGACCATGATACCAGAGGTTATATACATATTATTCAACCAATGAAAAGTGTAGGGTCACAATTCGGGGCTCAAGCCCAAAAGGTATGGGGTCTTGGTCCAAGGAGTCCAGAAACAATAAATTTGTAGAGAATGAGCTGTAGAACTAGGTCTTAGCGAATTGGACAGTGGTTAATATTAGGCTATACAACAGTTGAACACAAGTAAAACACGTTAGTATCCATCGATCCTCAGTCCGAGGAGATAAGATGAATATATGCTTGTCCCTATTCGAAGGTTACAGTTGTTTGTACTACTACTCTATTCTCTCTTCCTTTTTCTGTCCCCTTTCCTCATGGGGACTTCCTTTCTTATATAGTCTTTTTGAAGCCATCGTGGCCTTACACTTGTTGATCATCTGGATCCTTACTTGAGTGCTTGTTCTATCGGACACCCCCTTTCAAAGATTCTCGAGTTGTGGTGGCCAAGGCAAAGATCTGTTCACGAGTCCTCTCCACATTAATGCGGCCGAAAAAGTAGCCGTAACGCATTTAATGCGGCGGCAGATAGTCTCTCCTTGGATATCTTACGTTTCCTTCTTTCCTACGGGTCTGTGGGACGCATCCCTACTACTAATGTTTGTTAGGGTGGGTCCTTTTGGTAGACAGAGTGCATATTTGAGCCATACTCATCACGTCCGAGGAGGCATTCCTCCTCGGACCGTCCTTCAAACGCCCCCTATCCACGAGAGTTGGGTTGGAAAGTCTTTTGGCATCCACTTCATCTCCTCGGACATTGCTAATCGTCCCGGATGGAGCCTAAGGCCCATTACATGATTTTGGGCCTTTGCCCCTACAATAGCCCCTCAAAATTCTGGTTTTTCTCTTTTATCCGAGGAGAAAAAAGGGGAATTTTGATATTTAATGGATAAGTCACCTCAATTCCTTGATTCACGTGTGTGGGAGTATCGTCTCACGTGCTTCATTATTGCTACTGATGTTTCGTAGTCCACGAGGTGCCATTAATTGCACCAAGCGGCTCTATGTCCCATCGCATCCAACGGTGGGGCACTTAATCAACGGTAGATATTCCTTTAGACTTTGGGCGGGAGTAATCCCGTTCATTTTTCCTTACTATATAAGGCTCCCGAGGGAGATTACTTTCCATTTTTTAGAAAAGACATTCAAGCGTTCTAGAGCACTTCAGCATTTTCTCTCGCGAAATACTCTAAGTCCCCGAGTTCCATAGCCGTTCCTGTAAGGATTCTCGGCGGATCCTTTGAAAGCTTGAGAGACTTAGAACTCGTATTTCCTGTAAGTTTTTATTTCCCCATATTCCCTTACTCCCCTTCTTTGTTGTTCTCCTCGGCCTTCTTTCGTTTATAAACCTTTCTCCGTGCCCTTTAGGGTTAATAGGATGGGTAAGTTTAAGAGCCTAGTAGATTCTCCGGCCGGTATGGAAGGCTTTAGGTCCAAGTACCATATCCCGTAGGGAGTGGGCCTAGAGTATTGCTCCTCGGACCAAATCCTAACCAAGAGAGAGATGGGCCAGGTCGTCATTCCTATGATCACTTTCATAGAAGGAGGGATGATGATTCCCATGGGTAGGATAACTAGGGATTACTTGCGCGGCCATAGGTTGGCCCCCACCATCTTGCGCCGCTAACATGTTCCAGATTCTAGGGTGCGTAGACGCTCCGAATGAACAGATGAACCTCGACCTCTCATGGCACGACGTTGTTTACTTGTACGAGTGCCACTGCCTTTCTGAGTCGTATTACACGAAATCCAGGTCCGATGAGGTGAGACTGATATCTTGCCTTCCCAAGTCTAACAAAGGCTTGAAGGACGATTATTTGATTGTCTCCCGAGCATGGCACGACGGTCTTCGCCGCCCGGTGAGGGCGGGAGCACCAGGTGAGGCACTCTAGGATCGGGTCCCTCGACGGGGATCTTAGTCTTTTGAGCTTTCCTTTTACTTGTTTTGGTCTTGGTTTTGATTGCTTGTTTTCTCGGACCGATGTAATCCTTCCTTTGGATGTTTTGTAGACAAAGTACACACTACCCCGAGGGTCGGTCTAGTCAACGTCTAAGCTCTCAACTACCTCTTAAGGTCCGAGATCTTTGTGAACGAGGACGGGCGGTTGGGGGCCGCTCACCTCATTTTAGACTACGAGCCTCTTTCTCGTGCCTTTGTGGACGTGGCCCAGGCAATAAAGGCTGGGAGTTCCCGATTAGCCCGTATTGACGTTTCTAAACCGGGCTTCTTAGCTCGGAGAGACTTACCACCAATCAAGCCGTCCACTCATTGCGTTCCCCAAGAGGTAGCCGCTCCGGGGAAGGGAATTGATTCCACGCACTCGTCCCTTGAAGCCAAAATCGATCATTTCCACTTCAACGAAGAGGGCGAGGTATTAACAAGGCTCGTAGAGCTTTCAGATTCCGGCTCGGATCTTGATCGCTTCTCGGCGGCTCACTCTCCGAAACTAATAGTTTCTCGGATCGACACGAGCCAAGAAATTGAAAAGGAAGGCATGGACCTAAAGCCAAGATCTGTCCGAGGGGCCTCATGTCCAATAGGAACAAAGAGAAATCCTCCAAGGATGCCCCTAAGGAGCAAGTTCCTGCCAACCTTCCTCCTCCTCCTCCTCCTTCCACCGACCCTATACTACAACTCATTCCAAACTTGAGACGGAAAAGGCCAGTCGAAGAACCGGAGGAGGGCGAGGTCGGCCCTCAAAAGGCCAAATAGCAGAAAAAAGGCAAAGAGCCTAAAGACAAGAGGATGAAGTCCATTGACAGTTGAGATGAGGTTGCACATAGGAAGGGGCAGCGCACCTGGTCTCCCGGCTAGAATTGGACGGCGCTCCCATCCCTTGGGACGCGACCCTTTGGGAGTCCCAGCGGGGCAAACGTCGTATCTCGCCGAGGCCCTGCAGCAACCCCTCCTCTTGCCTCGTGACATGGACAGCTCGAAACTACGAGGCAACCGGACCTCTTCATGTCATTGAAGAGGGATCTCGCTATGTTAAAATGAAGATTCTCCCTTGTTCAGGTTCCTTATTCTATGCTCATCTATTTGTCGTTTACGTTTTAATGATTCTTCCATTACTTCTATGCAGGTCACCCAGAAAATCTTCGTGGCTGAGGTGTGGGTGAAGAATTCTCGGGAGGAGGTGAATGCCGAGGTTCGATCCCGCCTCGCCGCCGAGAAAGTCATTGGTGTACTCAAGCTGGAAAAAGAGAGCCTAAGTGAGAAGATTAAAGAGGCTATTAAGGCCCGGGATAGCGCTGAGGCCGGCCTTAAGACCATAACGAGACAAGCCGAGGATATACGCTAGCAGCTTCATCAAACAGAAATAAACCTAGCCACCGAGAAGCAAGCGGTCCTAGATCTCAAGCACAATTGCAACAGGCAAAGGAGGTGGCTCGGGTGGCTAGGGAGGCGGTTGAGGCTGCGATGGCAGCCTCTTACGAGCTTGGGGTGAAGGATATCGAGGTCGGGCTGACCAAGGAGGTGGCCGTGGTTTGCGGGGACTACTCAACCAAGTCCTGGGGAGTAGCAATGGACCGGGCAGGGGTTCTTGCAGACTCCGAGCTTAGGAAGATCGAGAATATCTTCTTCCCTGAGGATATTCGAGAGATTCCTGATTCGGATCCTCCCGAGAAGCTCCTTTCCGCCCCGATCGCCGTTCTCGATCTTGTCGTCCTTGAGGGGAAAGGGGAGGATGAGGAGGCACATCCACCAGCCAAGACAAGTCATCCGAGGACGCCCTCACAATCAAAGATGTTGTCTCGCGGGCCAAGGATGCTGAATCTAAATCCAAAGCCGGAGTTGATCATCTCGAGACTGATGGCGTCGCAAAAAGCCCAACCAAGGATAAAGCCTAGAATTTTAGCATAGGGTTTTCTTTTGTAATTATTTTGTTCTCCTTTTCATTTCCTTGGCTTTTGCCAATGTTTGTAAGATAACTTCTTTTAGGGTTTAATGAATGATATAATTTCTTCTTCTTTGGACTTTATTTTACTGCTTTAACTTTATTGTCGTCATGAATGAATTCAGACTGTGTTGCTAGATTTCTAATGGTAATTCATTATAGCTAAGTATGAGCAAGGGAAAAAGATTCTTCCCCAGTGCTTTGTGCTTTTTTGAGTAATTAATTTCCCCCAAGCCTGTGGTTCGAGAAGCCATGCAGGACTTGGGTTTTGTTTAATACTCATATAAAAATGCGAAGTGATTAGTTTCCCCAAGCCTATGATCCGAGGAGCCAGGCGGGACTTGAGTTCTGTTTTATACTTGGATAAAAATGCGTAGTGATTAATTTCCCCTAAGCCTGTGGTCCGAGGAGCCACGCGGGACTTGGGTTCTGTTTTAAGCTTGTGGTCCAAAGAGCCATGCAGGACTTGGGTTCTATTTAATACTTGGATAAAAACGCGAAGTGATTAATTTCCCTCAAGCTTGTGGTCCAAAAAGCCCGACGGACCTTAGGTTTTGTTTAATACTTGGATAAAAATGCGAAGTGATTAATTTCCCCCAAGCCTGTGGTCCGAGGAGCCACGGGGGACTTAGGTTCTGTTTAATATTTGGATAAAAATGTGAAGTGATTAATTTCCCCCAAGCCTGTGGTTTGAGGAGCCACGCGAGACTTGAGTTCTATTTAATACTTGGATAAAAATGAGAAGTGATTAATTTCCCCTAAACCCGTGGTCCGAGGAGCCACGCGGGACTTGAGTTCTGTTTAATACTTGGGTAAAAATGTGAAGTGATTAATTTTCCTCAAACCTGTGGTCCGAGGAGCCACGTGAGACTTGAGTTCTATTTAATACTTGGATAAAAAGGCGAACCGATTAATTTCTCCCAAACCTGTGGTCTAAGAAGCCACGCGGGACTTGAGTTCTGTTTAATACTTGGATAAAAACGCGAAGTGATTAATTTCCCCCAAGCTTGTGGTCCGAGAAGCCATGACGGACCTTGAGTTCTGTTTAATACTTGGATAAAAATACGAAATGATTAATTTCCCCCAAGCCTGTGGTCCGAGGAGCCACGCGAGACTTGGGTTCTGTTTAATACTTGGATAAAAATACGAAGTGATTAATTTCCCCCAAGCCTGTGGTCCGAGGAGCCACGCGAGACTTGGGTTCTATTTAACACTTGGATAAAAATGCGAAGTGATTAATTTCCCCCAAGCCTGTGGTCCGAGGAGCCACGACGGACCTGAGTTCTATTTAATACTTGGGTAAAAATGCGAGGTAAGTAACACAAAGGCTTTTCGCAATAGAAGGGTATATCAAGAGTGGGAACTTTCATTAATAATAGTACATTTTCAGGTTATTTACATTCTAAAGGCGTGGTACTACACGCTCATCCAAATCTTCTAAAAAGTATACCCCTATGCCGGCCACCGAAGTGATACAATATGGCCCTTCCCAATTTGGTTTGAACTTTCCCTATGCGGGTTTTTTTTGCGGTGCCCAGAACTTTTCTTAAAACTAGGTCCCCAGGGGCTAATGGCCTTAGTTTTACCTTGGCGTCATAACCTTGCTTAAGCTTGCGTTGGTAGTAGGCGGCGAGCTGGATCGTTGCCCTTTCCTTTCTTTTCTTGATAAGGTCTAAACTCTTTTCCAGCAGCTCATTGTTGCCATTAGGACAGAATGAGCTGGTTTTCAGTGTTGGAAAGTTTGTTTCTAGCGGAATTACAGCCTCGATCCCATAGGTCATCGAAAAGGAAGTTTCCCCCGTTGATCTGCGGGGTGTGGTTCGATATGTCCACGGGACATGTGGCAGCTCTTCCACCCATCTTCCTTTCGCGTCGTCTAATCTCTTCTTGAGCCCGTTTACTATGATCTTGTTAATGGCTTTAGCTTGCCCATTCCCCTAGGGGTAAGCCGGTGTGGAGTATCTATTCGCAATTCCCAACTCGTTATAGTACCTTCTAAAAGCCTTACTATCGAACTCAAGACCGTTGTCCGAGATTAGGGTATGAGGAACTCCGAACCTGGTGACAATGTTTCTTCAGACAAACTTCTTGGCATCCACGTCTTTGATATTTGCTAGTGGTTCGGCCTCGACCTATTTGGTGAAGTAATCGGTGTCGACAAGCGGATATCTCTTGTTCCTTGCTGCTTTAGGAATGGCCCGATGGTATCCAAGCTCCACTAAGTAAACGGCCAAGGGCTGGATAGTGGATTGAGAATCCCCCCCGGTTGATGTATATTTGGGGCAAGCCTTTGGCATTGGTCGCACTTCTTCACATATTCGTGTGCCTCTTTCGCATGTTTGGCCACCAGTATCCTTGGGTTATGACTCTATGGGATAAGGACCTGCCCCCTGTATGGCTTCCGCAAATTCCTTCATGCAACTCTTCCAAGATAAATTTCGTGGTGTCGGGGTGCACGCAGAGCAAGTATAATCCTGAAAATGAGCGTTTATACGATTTCAAGTCCTCGGATAGCCAGAATCGAGAAGTCTTTCTTCTAATCTTGTCGACTTCACTCTTATCTTCGGGTAAGGCATCCTCTTTTAGAAATAGTATTAAAGGGTCCATCCAGCTAGGCCCTACTCTGACGCTATGGACATGAATCACCTCTGTCTTCACCACCGAAGGCCTATGTAGATCTTCCACAAGTATAACCCGAGGTAAACATTAAGGCGAGGAGGTGGCCAGCGTGGCTAGAGAATCGGCATGGGTGTTTCCGCTTCTAGATATGTGCAGTAGGCTAAAAGGATCAAAACGCGACCGCAGATGTTTAGCTTGGTCTAGGTACTCTTGCATTCTTTCATCCCTTACCTCTAATTCACCATTTACTTGACCCATAATAAGTCTTGAGTTTGAGAACATGTTTACGGATTTTCGGCCCAATTTCTCGATCATGGCCATTCCTTCCAGCAGGGCTTCATATTCTGCCTCGTTATTTGTGGCCGAGAAGTCTAGTTTCAGCAATTTTTTGATGGTAATCCCCTCAGGGGAAATCAGAACTAGTCCCAGAGCCCCTTTGATTTGTTGTGCCATCAACATATGCTTTCCAACAGGGGGGCCCTTGTAGAGAGATTGTGCCAACTGATTTTTCATCCATGTTTCACATTCCTCCTTTTTCTTCTGGTGAGGGTTCAGCAAATTCAGCCACCAGATCCATGAGAATTTGGCCTTTTACGGTGGTGCGAGGAATGTACTTGATGTTGAAGGCGCCTAAAATGGTCATCAATTTAGCAATTCTCCCTATGTAATCAGCGCTCTGGAGTATAGACCTGAGCGGGAGTTGGGTTAAAACAACGACTATGTGTGCTTGGAAATAATGGGGGAGCTTTCGTGTGGCTTGAACAACCTCCATGATGACCTTTTCTAAGGGAAGGTAGCAAATCTCGGCCTCGTGCAACGACTTGCTCACGTAATAGACAAGCCGTTGTATGCCGTTGTCCATTCGTATCAACACCAAGCTTACTGCATGAGGGGCCACGGTGATGTAGGCGAACAAAACTTCATTGGCTTCGGGGCTAGACATGATTGGTGGCCAAGACAGACACTCTTTGAGTCATTAGAAGGCCAATACGCATTCTTGATCCATTCAACCCTTTCCACTTGTTTAACAAGAGAAAGAAAGGTCTACACCTATCCGCCGAACGAGAAATAAAACGGTTCAAAGCGGCAATCATGCTTTGGTCGACTTTTGGACCTCCTTGGGATTCCGAGGAGGCTGCATGCTGTGGATAGCTCTAATTTGGTCGGGGCTGACTTCGATACCTCTGTGGGTCACCATATAGCCCAAGAACTTTCCCGATCCCACCTCGAATGAACACTTAGACGCGTTGAGGCATAGCCTGTGTCTTCTTAGGATTTCAAAGATGTCGCCGAGGTCTCTCACATGTTCGGACACCAATTTACTCTTTACTTCTATGTCATCTATGTAGACTTCGATGTTCTTACCCATTTGCAACTCAAACATCTTGGTCATCATCCTCCGGTAGGTGGAACCGGAGTTTTTCAAAACGAAAGACATCACTTTGTAGTGGTAGTTTCCGATGGGGGTGACAAAAGTTGTCTTTTCTTGGTTGTCTATAGCCAGGGGTATCTGATGGTATCCTTGAAAGGCGTCTAAGAAACTTCTTTGAAGATGTCTCACGGTTGTGTCCACCAACCGGTCTATCTGAGGCATAGGGAAAGGGTCTTTTGGGCAGGCCTTATTCAAGTCCGTGAAGTCTACACAGACTCACCATTTTCCGCTCTTCTTCTTCATTACGACCGTATTGGCCAGCCACTCGGGGTAGAAAACTTCTTTGATAGCTCCTGCTTTCTTAAGTTTTATCACCTCCTCCTTGACCGCATCAGCATGCTCTTTCGACAGGCGCCGAGAGGGTTGCTTCTTGGGTGTAACGGACGGATTAACGTTAAGGTTGTGGCATATAAAGTCCGGATTGACCCCCGGAGCCTCGTAAGCATTCAATACAAACACGTCCACATTTTTCCTAAGAAAATCAATTAGCATTTCTTTCTCTTGGGGAGGTAGTTCCGAGTTGACTTGAAAGAATCTTTCCGGATCAATGCCCACAAGAACTTTTTCCAAATCCTCACAATTTGCCTCTTCGGATGATCCCCCACCAATCATGGCCGGGGTTGTTAATTGCTATAAGCCGTTCTCGGTAGAGGTTGAAGGCTCGGCACTCGGCCATCGCGAGATAGCGGACACCATGCATTGTCGAGCCATGGCTTGATCTCCTATAACTTCCTTGACCCGACCCTCCGACGGGTACTTCACCTTTTGGTGCAAGGTAGAGGAAATAGCCTCTAGGGCATGAAGCCAAGGTCTAGCTACAATGGCTGTGTAGGGCGAATATGTGTCCACCACTATAAAGTCCACCTCCACTATGTCCGGGCCTGTTTATATGGCCAGTCTAATCTGGCATTTCGGAGTAACGGTTTTCCCTTCGAAGCTTACCAAAGGGGAGTCGTATGCCGTCAAGTCTTCGGGTTTCAGATTCAGCCCCTTGTATAGGCCGGGGTACATTACTTCCACAATGCCTGCTCGATCGACTAACACTCTCTTCACATCATATCCCCCAATCCCGAGTGTGACGACTAGAGCATCATCGTGGGGTTGGATAGTTCCAACCTTATCCTCATCCGAGAATCCCAGCATGGGTAAGGCCATCCTCTTAGCCTTCTTAGACTCTCGGTCGTCAACCTCAATAGGAAGTCGGGCTACCAACATTACTCCGGAAGGATGAGAATCGGTCCTTCCCGGAGCGGCGAGAATGACATTTATCGTGCCTATAGGCGGTCTCAAGGTGTCCCGCCGTGTCTCAACGTTAAATCTGTTCTTGTCGCCCACTTTGGAATGATGTAGGAGGTGACTTAATTTTCCCTCTCGGACTAGCTGGTCCAAGTGGTTTTTCAGGTTTCTGCGGTCTTCGGTGGTGTGCCTCGGTTCTTGGTGGTACCGACAAGATAGGTTCTGGTTGCGTTTCGTGGGGTTGCTGCCATCCTATTTGGCCATTTGAAGAATGGTCCGTTCCTGATTTTCTCCAAAATTTGATGTAATGGATCTCGGAACACAGCGTGGACTGTCTGCGCATCGGCGAATCTAGGTTGCTTCATGTAGTCTTTTCTCGGTCGGTTGTTGTTGCTAAATTGGTCCGACCTGAAGTCCCTCATCTCCCGAGGGACAAATTTCGCTTTACCCTTACCCACCTATTGGTCCTCTTCGACCCTCTTGTACTTGTCAATTTGGTCTATGAGTTGGCATAGGCTGGTGACCAGTTTCCCCGTTAAGGATTTCCTTAAACCGTGCTCGGTCGGTAGGCCTCTCTTAATGGTATTGATGGCAACATCATCATAATTGCCCTCTATCTCATTATACATCTCCCAATACCCATCAAAGTAGGCCTTTAGGGTCTCCCCATCTCGCATGAATAAGGACAGAAGGGAATCCAAGGGTCAAGGAACCTTATTGCTCGTGATGAAGCGAAAGCCGAAGGCCTGGGTTAGCTGCTTAAAGGAATTTATGGAGTTCGACTTGAGGCCATTAAACCATCTCATCACCATGGGTCTCAAACTGGATGGAAATACTTTGCACATCAAAGCTTCGTCTTTGGAATGGATGGCCATCCTCTGGTTGAACCGACTTACGTGCTCTCACGGGTCCATCCGACCGTTATATATGGTGAAGGTAGGTTGATGGAACTGCCGAGGAAGTTCAACCCCCTCTATCTTGTGTGTGAAGGGTGACTGGGAGATTCGGTCTAGGGTTTTGCTCATGGCGTCGTTTACTAGGCCCTTGTAGGACGGACTTACGTGGATCGCGTTTATGAGGTTGCTCTTCCTCATAAGAGAAGGTTTCACTTGGTGGAGTTCTCGACCTTGCCTGTATTCGTTGTCCTCTTCATCGCTGGTGTTCGGGTTGGAGGAAGGACGCCTTGACGCGCTCGACGCAATTTCCTCTTCAGGTCATCAATTTCTTGCTGTAGAGCTTTGTTATCGTCCCACTTTTGGGATGCATGACCTTTCCCCTTTGAACGGCTTCTGCTTGTATGGGAGGTATGTACACTACCTTCTCGTTGCTTGTCTTGATCTTTTTCCCGTTCGAGGTTAAGAAAGTTGTCCTGTTGATGGGAGTCTGCGAGCTCCGTTCGGCGCGAACCCGATCCTTCCATATTTAGTCGTTGCACTTGCCGAGACACAAGTTCTTTCCCATGGTGGGTGCCAATTATAGGGTCACAATTCGGGGCCCAAGCCCAAAAGGTATGGGGTCTTGGTCTAAGGAGTCCAGAAATAATGAATTTGTAGAGAATGGGCTGTAGAACTAGGTCTTAGCGAATTGGATAGTAATTAATATTGGGCTATACAACAGTTGAACACAAGTAAAACACGTTAATATCCATAGACCCTCGATCCGAGGAGATAAGATGAATATATGCCGGTCCCTGTTCGAAGGTTACGGTTGTTTGTACTGCTACTTTATTCTCTCTTCCTTTTTCTGTCCCCTTTCCTCATGGGGACTCCCTTTCTTATATAGTCTTTTTGAAATCATCGTGGCCTTACACTTGTTAATCATCTGGATCCTTACTTAAGTGTTTGTCCCATCGGACACCCCCTTTCAACTTTCTGTGAGTTGTGGTGGCCAAGACAACACTATTCACGGGTCCTCTCCACATTAATGCGGTTAGAAAAGTAGCTGCAACGCATTTAATGTGGCAGCAGTAGCCTCTCCTTGGATATCTTACATTTCCTTCTTTCCAACGGGTTTGTGGGACGCATCCCTACTGCTAATGTCTATTGGGGTGGGTCCTTCTGGTAAACAGAGTGCATATTTGAGCCATACTCATCACGTCCGAGGAGGCACCTCCTCGGACCGTCCTTCAAACGCCCCCTATCCACGAAAGCTGGGTTGGAAATCCTTTTGGCATCCACTTCCTCTCCTCGGACATTGCTAATCGTCCCGGATGGGGCCCAAGGCCCATTACATGATTTTGGGCCTTTGCCCCTACAAAAAGTATTTGAAAAGTAGTGATTCGATTTTTAGAAATAATTTTCTTTGGATAAACCATTAATAGCAATGGTTATTTTTGCCTTAATTACTTTTTTTTTTTTATACAAGATAGAAATTCTACTCTAGTCTAATCTAAGTGTATATGTATGTGAAGCTCCTTCTTAACTTGAACCCCGACTCTTCCTCCCCACATTTTACATGAACTTATATTGTTCATACAAGCAAGGATGTCCAAATGGGTCTAGTGTAAGTACTGGTGAGTATGGGCAAGGATCAGGTGGGTTATTCTAATGGAGTGGGCTTTCTTTTTTTGGGCTCACCATGGCCTAACTATAGAGCCAGGTATTTGGGTCCAGTCTTTTTATAGGGATCACATTCAGCCTCAGGTTCAATAAAGTGGATCTGGATTAGAGTGTGGAAATTATTTAAGGATTTAGTCTCACTAAAAATCTATATTACATCATCTAATTGGGATAAGTTTAATTTTAATCCTTACCGTATCAAAATTTGGATTTAGTCTTTAACATTTGATAGAGTTTTGAATTATTTTCTTCTGTCCATGCTTGTTAATGACGTGGTTATTAAATGGCAACTAAACTAACTTTGAAGTATTAATATGCAAAACTACGTACTTTTACGAACATTTAGAAAAAAAAATTATTTTTCCTATTTTTTTTCACATTATATATAAAAACGTATTTCTTTCATGTGTTTTATCCTTTTAAAGCAATCCTCTCATACCTTGATCAAGATCCTCCATTTCAATTTAAAAAAAATACTCTTTATTTCAAGTGACATGGAAAGGATCATTTTTTGCAAAAATATAACTCCACATCACAAATTAAGAATTGAGAGAATTCATAACATAATAATGATGCTATAATGATGGTGATAAAGCTGAATCCAATGTTATATTTTTTTAAATTTTAAATGATTCGACACACTGTACACTATTAGATTCAAAAAAATAAAATCTTAACTATGAAATATACACTCTCCATTTTAAGTTAAATGAAGAGTATCTTGTTCTTATTTCCGCACTTATTTATCCAATCCACTCAATGAGAAAGTTGCCATGAATGAGGCTTAGCTAGCTAAAGCCTAAAGCTATACATTGAGCCTTTGCATCGTAGCTGCCATCTTTGATTTTTCTCGGGACCAAGACAAAAAGACAAGTATGGTACCTTGACTGAGCATAGCCACTGAGTACAGACCGCCAGTCGTTAACGATGGTGCCGATATCTTTTCGCGTTGTCTTGGTAGTTGGTCAACCTCCTATTACAACGCCTTAAATCTCTCAAGGCTCTCTCTCTCTCTCATATTTTTCTTTTTCTGGACAGTAACTTTCTATAGCCTTTTTTTGGTTGCTCAGAAAATGAGGCAAGGGATATGAAATTTCAAGTTTTCTGCCTAAACCTTTGCTTTCTTGCGTTTTCTTAATAATTGAATAGAGTACTTTGAATTTGGAGAATTTTTTTTATATGACATATGCTTTTCTGTCTTTTCATATGTATCAATAATTTTAATATTTGGTCACATGTTCTTTTTAAATAATGCTAACTTATAACTCTATGCATATACATATGATACATTTACAAATGAGTACAATTAAATGTGTATTAAAATTTTACCAAGTTTATAAAAAAGGTTTGTTAGCTGCTTCGTGATACCAGAATGTATAAGAGGAATTCCAAATAGTAGATTTGAACCTCTTGATCTGATCCTTTCTCCAGGTAATACCAACTTCAATATGCATCCATTCTCATGTGATTTAAATTAACCAGGAAAATTTGAACTCGATTAAATACATATAT
This sequence comes from Quercus dentata, assembly GCA_028216015.1. Classification (NCBI taxonomy): domain Eukaryota; kingdom Viridiplantae; phylum Streptophyta; class Magnoliopsida; order Fagales; family Fagaceae; genus Quercus; species Quercus dentata. The sequence continues at coordinate 84,329,205 of CP116445.1, forward strand.
AATTATAAACAACAATTTTTTTTAGAACGAACAGCAAAGCTGTTGAACGAGATCACTCGGTTAAAAAATGAATCTATGGCATCCAGATTAAGGTACTAAATGATTTCACAAGGAACAACAGAATAAACTAAAAACTCTATGTCCTCTTCTTGGTTACATCCAAAATTAGCTAACACATCAGCACAGTGGTTGGCTTCATGTAGGACATGCTTCAGACTGTATTTCTCAAGCTCATCCAGCAACCACTTGCAATCAGATAAAAGAGAGGAGAGAGATCTATAAGAAGAAGAGTTGGGGTAGACTAAAAGTTCACAACAGATTTAGCATACAACTCTATTTCAAGACTCTTGAACCCCAACTTAGAAGCCAGGATCAGCTTAAAACTCAGCAACCACACTGGAAGAAGTTCGAATGGATCTAGAGAATCAGCAAATCTTAACTGTACTTATCAACCTAACCTACAAGGCTTGTTTAATTTTGAGCACAAATTAATCCTGGGAATGCCCTTTCTATTCCAAGAGGATTTAGCAAATCTAAAGTCTTTAAGAATGTGAATAATGTTCTATCGTTTATCTCAAAAAAGAAAAAAAAGAAAAAGAAAAAAAAAAAGAATGTGAATAATGGATTTATTACCTAAGTTGCAAACAGAACGGGTAGTGGTACAATTAATGCCTCTCTTGGCAAGGACCTCTCTGACTGGGACACTATCCAATATACACAGCTACAGCAAAATCTCAGTTCTGCTACGTACTTCGGTTCAAAGTTACATAAACAATACTACATGTATTATATATTACGCATGGGATCGAAACACAACATTACAACAAAGTCTACAACTCTTCCTCTCTTAAAAAAAAATCTGCAACTCAAACCTAAATTTTAGTTTCAATGACAGAATAAACACTTATACATCACTGCAATAATGCCAAATAAATGTTACAAGAGAAGCCGTGTTATTTGCCAATAAATGACCACATGAAATAACGTATTGAAAGCTTTCCATCAAAATTTGAACTACTAATGTTAGTCATTATGTAAGACGTTATAATTAGAAGTATGGAAATTACCTTCATTTGTCAAGCAACAAAAGATTGTATAGTGAACAATCATCTTGGTCTTGATAGAATTGAAGGCAATAATGGAATAGCAACAACAACATGCACTTCTTGGTTATCAACTCTAGCTCTTGTGTTTAGTAAAGGTGAATTTGAGAAGAAATAATCTAGGTCTGATTCAACATTCAAAACACCCTCGAAGACCTTAAACACCATGGACATAGAAGGCATTTGTGTGAAATCATTTTGCAAACACCATGCTACAATCCTCATCATATTCACAATTGCAAACACCAATAATTGGTCCTCAATATATTTCACGAAAAGATCAAGTAGATGCATTGCTTCCTTTTGGATGAGAGTGATTACATTTTTTCTTCCACACAATATCTCCAAAAGTATTATATCGAAGTTATAGACATCTATTTTTTCTGTAATCACTAAACTCAACTATTCTGGAGCCATATAGCCAAGAGCTCCCCTTAGATATTAAATCCCAATCATCCCTCTGCTCCACTACTAATATCTCCAAATTTGATAAAATTGTGGATTTTTAGTGTAATTTTGGAAGCTTATTTGTCCCCAAGTACTAAACACTTTAGTAAGTCGAAAGAAAGCCAGAAGAAAGATCATTTGTACCTTAATTAACCAATCTCAGTTTGATCGTTTGTAACTCTTATACTATTTGTAGTGGAAGATACAATTGACTCTTTCCTTTAACTAATAGTATTAACAGTGGTGAGCAGGATTGTAGAGATGGGAGTTTCTTGACAATTGGAATTCTACGTATTATTATATTATAGAGGAACAACTACAGCTTTTTCTTGAAGATTTTCCGTATGTACGTGATTGGTGATCTTTAGGTTATATGTGGTTTAGGATTCCCTATTTGCATATATATATATATATATATATATATATATATATATATATATATTGTGTAGCTGGAGATTGACTTCTAAAGTTCTATACTTCCCTGAAAAAATCTCCCTGTAATGCTGTTTAGGGAAAAGTGACAAGCTTTAGGTAAGATGTCTAGTGCTTGTAATACTTTAGCAAGTCAGAGATATATTGAATTAAAGATTCTATGAGGGTAGGGTTTTAGAAAAATGATTCTAGTTAACTTAATCGGTAAAATATTTTGTTATTAAATAAAATATTTGGCTTCGATCCTTACCTATACCAAAAGCCAATCAATTTTATCTTTCTACTTATGTGTTTCCATCCCTTTTTTCAATATTCATGAGATTATTTTTTTGTATTTGTTTTTATTTTTGTAATTCGATAGTTACAATAGGAAATGGGGATCCTAAACATCTTGATTGAAAATACCAAAAACTAGTGTCGGTTAAATTACAAGACTCTTGACATATTCTTGAGATGCCACTTCGATTGTAAAAAAAAAAAAAAAAATGTTCCTTAGTTGCTCTTGTTGAAAGACTTCTGTATCATATATCTTGTTAGATGCAATTTTATGAAGACCTTACTAGCTTTTCTATTTTAGGTTCTTCAAATAATATTTCATTGGGATAGCATGTTTGTCGGAAAATAATTAAAAAATTCACGACCCTGAACTAAGAGCTCGTTATGAAATTAAAATATGACTTGATTTAATAATATGAAAGCTACAAAAAGGTTAAGGGGGCCAAATTATTATTATTATTTTTAAATAAGATATATTTAGAGAGAGAGATATATATATATATATATATATATATATATATATATATTCATGATGATCTCAAAGTTTTATTAATTAAGTATATATACTTAATTATGGCCTCCAAATCCTAAATAAAATTGTTATATATCTATAAAAAAAATTATTTTAAATTTATAATTAAAATTGTGGGGCCCAATAATTTTTGGGCCAGGTCCATTTATTCATGGGGGTCCAAAGGCCCAAGCCGAGGAGGGTTATGGCCCAGGCTCGATAATACAGGTACAAAATAGCCTTGGGATACAATCGAGGACGATTCAGTCTTCGGCATGTCCGATGTCTCACCGGAAAGAAGGGCAAAAACGGTATAGGACCAACTTGAAAGAAAATCTAAAATATCTAGGTCAATAGAGAAGGACACGCTGGAAAGTAGAACGACCAGGGAAAGCTGCCCTTCTTGCCATTCAATACTCTGCTTTGACAGAGCCATACTTTCCAGCTTTTACAACCACCCCCAACCACTCTGGGTATGGGCTGATGGGACAAGTATCGGTCTCGGAATTTCGATCCTACACGTGAACGAAGGATAAAAAACACAGGCTAGTATAAAGGGAAAAGTAAGCAATTCATAGGAGGGGCTGGGAAAAATAGCTAAAAACCAGAGCCTCCCGGCCCGCCTCTAGGAGAAAGACTCCTAAGGCGAAAACGACTTAATCATGTATGAACACCACGAGAAACTTGCCGTCCGGTGATCGAGGCCTAACCTTTCAAACTCACGCTTTACAAATGATATTGTTTGGGCCTTTTTACATGCGAACCCAACACATTCATTCGGGTTCGTTCTGAATTGTGTCCTTACAATTGGCGCCGTCTGTGGGGAGACTTGTGTGTTGGCATAGACGGTAGGTCGAGACAGTTCCCTTGTCATTTCTAGCAGCCGATTATAGTATTCTAGCATAGAGTTCCTCTAGGGGCTATGATTCTTGACTAGGGGCTACGCTTTGTAGCGTCAATCGCATGGATGATTCTAAGGGCTTGGCCGAGGAGCCAATCCCCCTAAAGCCAAAACCCCATGCCAAAAACTGAGTTTTGGACAGAACCAAAGTATTGTATGGTCCTCGGACTCAAATCTATGGAGAAACCAACTACTTAGATGAAAAAACTGAATTTTGGACAGAACTAAGGTATTGTATGGTCCTCGGACTCAAACCTATGGGGAAACCAACTACTTAGATGATGAGAAAACTGAGTTTTGGACAAAACCAAGGTATTGTATGGTCCTCGGACTCAAACCTATGGGGAAACCAACTACTTAGATGATGAGAAAACTGAGTTTTGGACAGAACCAAGGTATTGTATGGTCCTCGGACTCAAACCTATGGGGAAACCAACTACTTAGATGATAAGAAAACTGAGTTTTGGACAGAACCAAGGTATTGTATGGTCCTCGGACTCAAACCTATGGGGAAACCAACTACTTAGATGATGAGAAAACTGAGTTTTGGACAGAACCAAGGTATTGTATGGTCCTCGGACTCAAACCTATGGGGAAACCAACTACGTAGATGAGAAAACTAAGTTTTGGACAGAACCAAGGTATTGTATGGTCGTCAGACTCAAACCTATGGGGAAACCAACTACTTAGATGAGAAAACTGAGTTTTGGACAGAATCAAAGTATTGTATGGTTCTCAGACTCAAACCTATGGGGAAACCAACTACTTAGATGAGAAAACTGAGTTTTGGACAGAACCAAGGTATTGTATGATCCTCGGACTCAAACATATGGGGAAACCAACTACTTAGATGAGAAAACTGAGTTTTGGACAGAACCAAGGTATTGTATGGTTTTCGGACTCAAACCTATGGAAAGGTCGGCTACTTAATAAAAATTTTAAGTTTCTCAATTCTCGGCTCAAATACCAAGAAAAGGTTAAGGCTATGAAAGTTGTAAGAAAGATGGTCAAAAGCCCTATTGCTCATCAACCGGGAGGGGCTGCTCATTTTTGGGTTACATGTCTTCAAATGATTACTTCCTACACCGCGTCGAGCATTCAGCAGTCATCTCGGCTATTTTGGGGTAAGTGTTGTTTTCTTTTAGGTCGGCATTATTGTGCCAGATAACTCTATTAAATTCATGATAATATCTTTTCCTTAGTAAGAGTTTTGACCCTAAGTATCATTTGTTCAAGTCGGTATTATTGTGCGGAACAGCTCTCATAAGTTCATAATAGTACGTTTTTCCTTGATAAGGGATTTCGGTCCTAAGTACTCTCGTGCTCTCGTGTCGACGGTATTGTGCCGATCGCCCCAATAAGTTCATCGTAATATCCTATCTTTTTCTTCTTAATGTGGGTTTCAACCCTAAGTATCATTTGTTCGATTCAGTATTATTAGGTCGAATGGTTTCAATAAACACAGAGTAAGGACTTTCTATTAACTAAGATTTTGGTCCTAGACGTCGGTCAAAGTGTAACAATAAAAAAAAAAAAAAAAAATCATAAGATAGTATGTCTATTCACGACGTAACCATTTCGGAAATAAAGAGATAGAACATGTGAAGTAAAGCAATAACGACTTTTATTAATATAAAGATGTATTACAATGTACAAAGAAGGGCTTAAACAAGCCTATACAAAAGGTGGATTACAAAAACAATAAAAAAAAAAAGCCACAACAATACAGACAAATAAACAACCGATGCCTTTTTAAACTCGTCTCCGAAGTCCTTCCAAACTCTGCCCCAGTAGCGCCCATATTGAGAGGAGGACCTTCTTCTTCAGAAGAGGGAGGAGATGAAGAGAAAGAAGGAGGAGAAGAAGAGGAAGAAGGAAAAGTATCGGGATGGATCTGGTGGTGGAAAGAAGAAGAAAGAGAGGCAAAAGGAGGCATCGGTGAACGAAGAGAGGAAGAAGTAGGGGCACTTAGTCCCCTGCGTCGTCCGACTCCTAACACACCGGTGCCATGTTAGCTATGCTCATGAGAGAGTGGTGGCTGGTGCGATAATGGGTGACCCCAGCTCGATCACGCCGAAAGTTCGACGTGATGAGCCCCTGCTTCGGATTTTGGCTGAAAGGAAGGTAAGGAGGATCTTGAGTCTCCGCCATCCCCGCCCTAACCGAGCCATTTTGAGTTTCATTAGAACATGGTGTTTCTGGGAGGGGTATGGTTCCTTTATTACCTACTCCTGTCTCGAACGTATCACAATTTAAGGTGTAACTAGCGAATAAAGTAAACTCTGAAGGAGGTTAAGGTTTCAGATCTCAGAATGATGAAAAGGGTCTCTGTACCGGAGAAATAGCCTCCTACTTTTCTTCTTATATGAAGGGTAAAACGGAGGGTATTCAATCTGTCCCGTTCCCAAAGAAAGTCTGTAAACGAAAATGTACTCGTTCCATTTCCCCGCATCGTCAAACCAACCGTCGAATTTAAAATGTCTCGTAAATAGAAGTCATTAAAAGCGCGTTTTGGATAATCAAACGGCGAGAACGCCGTCATGAATGAATTCAGAGGAATGTCTCGTATAACGGTACATTTCCTGGGCGGATGAAGAACCGCCAACATTAATGAAAAGACTGAATTAAATGAGCCGTAATAAAGGCTTGGTATTACCAAAACCCCCTCTCCGACAAAGAGGTCGGACAAAAGGGTTTTGAGGGGCTATTGTGGGGCCTAATAATTTGTGGGCCAGTCCATTTATTCGTGGGGGTCCAAAGGCCCAAGCCGAGGAGGGTTATGGCCCAGGCTCGATAATTCAGGTACAAAATAGCCTTGGGATATAGCCGAGGACGATTCTGTCCTCGGCATGTCCGAGGTCTTACCGGAAAGAAGGGCAAAAACGGTATAGGACCAACTTGAAAGAAAATCTAAAATATCTAGGTCAATAGAGAAGGACACGCTGGAAAGTATAACGACCAGGAAAAGCGCCCTTATCGCCATTCAATACTCTGCGCCTGATAGAGCCATACTCTCCAGCTTTTACAACCACCCCCAACTACTCTGGGTATGGGCTGATGGGACAAGTATCGGTCTCGGAATTTCGATCCTACACGTGGACGAAGGATAAAAAACAAAGGCTAGTATAAAGGGAAAAGTAAGCAATTCGTAGGAGGGGCTGGGAAAAATGGCTAAAAACCGTAGCCTCCCACCCGCCTCCGAGAGAAAGACTCCTAAGGCGAAAACGACTTAATCATGTATGAACACCACGAGAAACCCGCCGTCCGGTGATCGAGGCCTAGCCTTTCAACCCACACTCTACAAATGATATTGTTTGGACCTTTTTACGTGCGAACCCAACATTATTACCGGTTCGTTACTAATCGTGTCCTTACAAAAATATATAATTTTATAAGATGTGTAAGGATCATTATATTTATTAGAATAGAGTCACAAATCCTATTAGTGATGAGCTATGTATACCTATTATTTAAATTAATTGAACATTAGGTAAAATTATAATGAACACATAAGTATATTAATAATTATCTTAAAAAAAAAAAAAAAAAAAAAAAAAAAAAAAACCTAAGACCTCCTCATAAATGATAGTTAATAAAAGAAAAGTCAAAGGCATCAAATATTTTTATTAATTTTGGTTCAAGTTGCCAAGAACGCTCCATTTGTTTCATGAATGGAAAATTTTGTGTAACGATAGTTTTTGGTACTTTCTAGTATTTAGTAGCATTATAAGAAAATAGTAAATGAAAAACTATCTTTAGTCAACAGAAATGTTATGGTTTATTTTTAGAGATTTTTTTCATCAAATTTTTTTTTTGAAAACAACTTTATCTCATAACGAATTAAATAAGAAAAGTTAGAAAATTATTTTTCAACTCATTTAAGGTTATTACCAGATATAGGAAAATGAGATAGTTTTATAGAAAATACTTTTTGAAAAATAACTCATTTTCTAGAAAATATAATCATAAAAAAAAAATAGAGTGTTGAAGTTTAAGTGGTTGGCGGCTCGTGGGTTCCCTCCCCATCTTTGTTCAAGTTAGTTGAATTTGAATGGATATATTTTTTATGGTAAAAATTGGCTTATGAAGTACTTAATTTATATCTTGAGTTGTGTTTATATTTTATAGCACTATTTTATACTACTATATATATATATATATATATATATGTGTGTGTGTGTGTGGTAGGAATATAGTATATACAAAGAAAGGAAATTACTTAATTATTAAATTTTTATTCTTGACCCTAATGACAAATTTTTTACTCCACCATTGACTATATTCTATTATATAATTATGCAATATCAATAAGTCACTCCAAAGATCTTTTTGTATCGGCTACTACTTATCCTAGTCTAAAATTATGAATTATGAATGTTTCATGATTTGTGATACTCATAATCTTGAAGGAAGAGTCAAATATATATATATATATATATATATATATATATTTGGACTTTGAAATGTGTGACAATTCGGTTTTTGGACTTTCAATTTGAACATTTAACTGTGCACTAGGTTTGTGCCATATCAAAAATTTTATATTAGTATTTTATTTTAAAATTTAATGGATTCGCATATTTGAGTATGATAATAATGGACTTTAAATTACTGAGAAACATGAAATATATTAGTTTTTAACATAAAACACTAACAAAATGTTTGATTTATTATATATAAACATAATTTGTAGGGGTTAATAGTTCAAATCAAAAGTTTATAGACCAAATTAACACTCAAGTGAAATCCAAAGGCAAAACCCCTAACAAAATAAGAGAAAAATAATAATAATAATTTGGATAAAATACTATTTTGGACCCTAAACTTTATCAAAAGTTTTTTTTCTCCATACCTAAACTTTAAAAGTTCTTTTTTCATCCTTAAACACTTTGTAAAGAATTTTTTCAATAGTTTAGGATTGAAAAAAAAAAAAAGAAAGATCTTTTTTAAAGTTTAATTAATAACATAAAGCAAAATGTTTTTGATAGTTTAGGAATGAAAAACAAACTTTTTAATAGTTTAAGGACGAAAGATAAACTTTTTAATAGTTTAGGGATGAAAAAAAAAAGATTTTAAAATTTAGGAATGAAAAAAAAAAAAAAAAGGAAATGAAATAGTATTTTACACTAATAATTTTGTACTCCATCATCTATTAACTGAATATATAGCATGTAATTTGCTTGAATTTTCTACTTACAGGATATATACAAGCCCTAAATCAAACACATATCACATATCAAAAAGTTCTCAAAAATAATATTTGGACTTTGAAATGTGAGTCAATTCGATTTTTGGACTTTCAATTTTAAAAATTAACACGTGCTCTAGATTTGTCTCATATCAAAAATTTTATATTAGTATCTTATTTTAAAATCTAATGGATTCACATATGTGAGCATGATAATAATGGACTTCAAATTACTGGAAAACATTTGCATATCACATAATCAAATATATTAGATTTTAACATAAAATACTAACGAAATGTTTGATTTATTATAAACCTAATTTGCAAGGGGTTAATAGTTCAAATCAAAATTTTATAGACCAAATTAACACTCAAGTGAAATCCAAAGGCAAAACCCCTAACTAAAAAAAAAAAAAAAAAAGAAAATCATAAGAATAATTTGGATAAAATATAATTTTGGTTTCTAAACTTTATCAATTTTTTTTTCCATTCCTAAACTTTAAAAGTTCTTTTTTCATCTTTAAACCTTGTAAAAAAATTTTTCAATAATTTAGAGACAAAAATATGAATGAAAAAGAACGTTTTCAATATTTAGGAATAAAAAAGATCTTTTTTTAATGTTTAATGACAGAAAGTAAAATATTTTAATAGCTTAAGAACAAAAGACAAACTTTTCAATAGTTTAGGGACGAAAAACAAATTTTTTAAAATTTAGGAATGAAAAACAAATGTTAACAAATATTAGGGACTAAAATAGAATTTTATACTAACAATTTTATACTCCATCATCTATGACCTGAAAATGTAGCTTGTAATTTGCTTGAATTTTCTACTCACAAGAGACACGCAAGGCCTCAATCAAACACATATCGCATAACAAAAAGTTTTTGAAAAAGTATTTGGACATTGAAATGTGTGTCAATAAGGTTTTGGACTATCAATTTCAAAAATTAACCTGTGCACTAGGTTTGTGCCATATCAAACATTTTATATTAGTATTTTTATTTTAAAATCTAATGGATTCACATATGTGAGTATGATAATAATGGACTTCTAATTACTGAAAAACATGTGCATATCACATCATCAAATATATTAGATTTTAACATAAAATACCAACAAAATGTTTGATTTATTATAAACCTAATTTGTAGGAGTTAATAGTTCGAATCAAAAGTTTATAGACCAAATTAACACTCAAGTGAAATCCAATGGCAAAACCCCGAACAGAAAAAAAAAAGATAATCATAATAATAATAATAATAATAATTTGGATAAAATACAATTTTTGTTCCTAATTAACTTTATCAAAAGTTTTTTTTTTCATCCCTAAATTTTAAAAGTTATTTTTTCTTTCTTAAACTTTATAAAGAATTTTTTTCAATAGTTTATAGACAAAAATAGAGATGAAAAAGAACGTTTTCAATAGTTTAGGAATGAAAAAAAAAAATAATCATTTTTTAAAGTTTAATGACAAAAAGTAAAACGCTTTTTATTTATTTATTTATTTTATAATTTATGGATGAAAGAAAAACTTTTCAATAATTTAAGGGAAAAAAAAAACTTTTCAAAATTTAAAAATAAAAAAACAAATTTTAATAAAATTTAGAGACTAAAATAGTATTTTACACTAATAATTCTATACTCCACATCTATCATATAACCATGCTAAATATTTCATTAGGTAATTGTCCAAAAAAACAATCCCCCTTTTTTCACAAAACCGTTATTCCAGTTTGGTGACATAATCCAGCAAACGCATATAAATATGATAATGTCTTATCTAATAGACATAGCAATCATCGTATAGTATTTCTTCACAGTTCAAAGGGTCTACGATTCTACGTTATATTTCGTAGATTATTCAAACCCTTAGAGCTATATATGATAATACCACACCTGCATAAGGGTTAGTATGATATAATTTTGCACAAATGCATGCAATTGCAAGCTTCCCAAGCTTCATGGGATGCATAAGCAAGCATTCAGATCATCAAAGTGAGCCAAAAACTGAAGTAAAATAGCAACACTTTTAAAACCCAAAAGAAACATAACATAGATTATAGCATATAAGATGCTAATTAATTAGTCCAAGCTAATTGTCACCCATAAGCTGGGGATAATACAACACACAAGTCTGAAATTTATGAAAATACAAGAAGTCCAAATCTTTTTAGTTTTTTGGAGGATAGGCACTCACACATACTGAAATAAAAATAACATAGATAAGAAAATGTCAGCAGAGAGATCCACCACTTACATCTTCATCTTCATGTTCCCATGTCATACAAGCTTTGGAGGGCTGAGCAACTATTGGAACTTTGGGAGATGCTTCATCACCTTGCAAAAGAAGCCCACCAAGAATTCACATAGCTCAAACGCTTCCTCGACCTACAGTCGTCTCGTACAACTCCATTTCCCTGCCCAACTGATCGAGTATCAAGTAATTAGTCACGTCCGAGGACACCTCAAACTGCCAGTTGCTATCATCAAAATCAGAAATACAAGGCATCTCCTCATCCTCAAGCATGGGCACATAGACATTAATATTATTTTCAGGGGGCATAGCGTTGTTTAGAGACACACCAGTATTGGCCGCCTCGTTGTGATTGTAGACGTTGCTTAGGAATGCTGCCCAGTTTGGGGAGGTGAGGTCTGAGTTCTCAAGCTGAACTTGAGGGTTGTTGTTCACCATATTCACCACGTACACGCTTGACTCTGAGAGGTTGTTGTTGTTGATGGAGTTGTCGTTGACGTGCATATTGGATGAGGTCACTGCCTTGATGTAGCTTTGCAGGAGGGTGGCGCTAGAGTTGGAGTCCCTACTGTTCTTCTTTGAGTTCTGCCTTCTTTTGGTTGCATTCCAGTGATTTTTGATGGTGTTCTCAGTCCTTCCTGGCAGCCTCCTAGCAATTTCTGCCCATTTGTTTCCAATTTGCTTGTGAGCTTCAATCAGGATCCTATCTTCCTCTTCAGTCCAGTTATCTTTCTGCAAACATGACAAATTAAGAATAATGTGTGTAAGAAGGGTGAATATATATATAGAATCAACTTGAAATAGATTGTGGTCATACCATGGCAAAGATATATATATATATATATATATATATATATAAGCATTTGTATGATGCACTATTTAATGCGTCAATTCTTGTGTGTGTTGGTGTGTGCATATGAATTGATGGAAAGTATAATGAATGTAAGCAATACTCTTGTTACATGTATATCAAATTCATAAACATGAACTACACGAAAAGTAATATTACATACATCCACTACATAATTCCGCCTCATGTACTAAATACTTTATTATATACAGGATTTCTTATACAAAGAAAAGAGAAAATTAACTGTGAAACATGTATGCATATCATTGTTTTACTTCAAAATGATACACTCTATTTGAAACACACTCAATACACACACACATTACATGTAATGTAATTTGATGTGACGTTATGCTACTCCACAGCTTTTCAATTTTCACTGAATAAGTATTTTTTTACAAATTATCAATTGTTGGATTAAATTACCCTCTTACACCCTTTATGCTTGCGAATTATATATCAAAAAGATTAATTGAAGATCATTAACTATCTAACCATAAAATGTCTAAATTAATTTAAGGTTTTCCAACTTTAAAATTATACACAAAACATAAGTTTGTGATCAAATAATAAATAACTTCTAATTAACACGAAATTTGAAACATGTTTGGGTTTTATTCGATTCACGATTTGGGAAAAAAATAACACTATAAAAATATAGCATAAAAAATGGAAATGAGGGAAAAAAAAAAATAGATAGACATATGTATTAGTATATTACAAAGTTGAATATATATTCTAGACTAAAAAAATGACTATGTATGTTAAGTAATTTCTCTATTATATTTCCACTTAGTAAGATACTTATATTGTCTTAATATAATTTTAAGATGCTAAATTAAATCAACTAAATAAATATTGAATATATTTAGTGTAGGGGTGAAATTCCCAAAGTCAACAATGGGCCTAGGACCCCACACGAAGCCCAACCATGACCCAAAGGGGAATAGGGGCCCAAAAGACTTCTGGCCCAATCCTGTGGAACCCAGTTTGTTTTAAAAGACGTCCGAGGAGGAATGTCTCCTCGGACACACAAATATGGGCCCAATGTGTGTCCCCTCCACGGTGAAGAACCATCCCATTTAACATGGGTAGTAGGATGAGCCTCACGCAGCAGGAAAAAGGAAAATGTAAGACGTCGGGGAGAAAGTCGTAGTCGCCGCATTAAATGCAAGAAAACTACTTTTTCAACCGCATTAATGTGGAGAAGATAGGCGAACAAAGTTACATTGGCCAGTGCAACTCACAGAAAGATAAGGAAGATGTCCGATGGGACAGACACTCAAGCGAAGGTCCGGATGGTTAACAAGTGTAAGGTCCTTATCAATTTAAGGAGGCTATATAAGAGAAGGAAATCCCCATGAAGAGGGGATCAGAGAATTTAGGAAAAAAGCAGAGAAAGGTGAAAGAATTCTGTAGTCCGTAATCGTAACAAGTGGTGCACTTATACGTCTCCTCGAGCCGATATCATGTGAACTTAAATGGAATACTTTCACGTTCTGTCTGTTGCATGACATACATCTAACTGACGTTCACTTCGTCTAGCCCTAGTTCTGTAACCCGCTCTCTACAAATTCATTGTCTAGGGACTTTTGGGCTAGAACCACTTACTTGCTGGGCCTGGGCCCCAAAAATCGCCCTTACATTTAGTATTTTTTTCTTCAATTTTTAATTGTGGTTCACAAGAAAAAATATATAACAAATAAATGAAGATATAATATTTAATTCTATTCTTTCTGTCACTTAGTCCTAAAAAAATTAATTAATGTCTCATAATATAATAATTTAAATTATTTTATTTTTATATTTCAAAAAATAATTTATTTTTTATTTACAATTCAATATATGTAGATACATATCAGATGTAGCAATAACATCTCTATTCATTCAAATCATAAAAATTCTTAATAGATAAAAGAAATTCAAGTTTATAATAAAAGTAAGAAAATATTGGGTTTAATAGAAATAGTAAAATATGGAATTAAAAATATTGATTTTGATAATTTCATTATTGTCCTTGATGACACATCTTAGTAAAAGAAATAATTATATATATTGCCAAAAAATATTTAAGTTTTGTCAAGTTGGAGTATTTTATACAAGTATAATATAGGAAATTTTTAATTCATGTTTAGTACATTTAATTAAATAAACATATAGTTTTAGAGTATTTTTGTTTCATAATATAAATTAAACAAGTTTCTTGAAAAAAAATAAAATCGTATGGGTAATAATGTAATATATGTTATAGTACACATATTACTAATCATGAATTCATCATCTGAAATGAAAAGATCATTCTTTATATTTTTTTAAAAATAATTATGTTCATTATAATGAGAATCAATACAATTAGCTTTAATTTGCTAATGAGCTCGATGTACCTTAAAAATCCCTTGCTGTGTTGGACTTAGGATATAACTTGAAAAGGAAATTAAGGCAAATTATATTTTAACCCCCAAAACTTTTCTTATTTTATTTTTATTTTTATTTTTATACAAGATAGAATTCTACTCTAACCTAATCTAAGTGTATATGCGTGTGAAACTCCCTCCTGGATACTTGAACCCCGACCCTTACCCTCCACACCCCACAGACACTTATACTTGTGGAGTGATCATTACACTAAGGATGTGCGATGGTAACCCCCAAAACTTATTGTTAGAAAGATAATTAAGTTTACAATATTGAGAACCAACAGTATTAAGGGCTAGTTTTATTATTTAGTCTAATTTCAATAATATCCTTGATGAACTTTACTTCCTTGTAGTGTTGTGCCTAGGATAAAACTTAAAAATAAATGGATAAAATATATTTTAAATCCTATACTTTAGAGATATTTTTAAGTTTAACTCTATAGTTTCAAAATTTTCTATTCAAAACCTTAAAGTTTAAGATTTGTTATAAATTAAACCCTACACTTTCACTAACTTCAAATTGACCTTGAACTTTTGAACTTGTTATCAATTTAAACATCCAATCTAATCTATAGGTTCCAAACTAGTAAAATATTTTGTAATCGAATAAGAGACTTAGAATTCAAATCTCACCTACACTAAAAATTATACTTATCAAACCTGGCTCAAACATTGACCTGATTTATGAGTCAGGTCACTAGGTCTCCGGATAGATTTATGAAATTGGTTATGATTCCTAAAAGAGATACAAGTAACTAGAGATATTATGTAATTAATTGGTTCAACAAGTGAATTATCAATCGAATCGTTGGGTCAAATAAATTTTTTTAAAAAAAATTATATATATATATATATATATATATATATAAATTAAGTTTGAGAATTCATAATATAAATATGTAAATTAAAAAAAAAAAAGAGCATATACCTAAATTAAACTTGCAATTATGATTCAAAATCAAGGTTTCACAATAGCATAGTATTATTTTTGATAGGATGAGAGTCTTGCCTGTAGAAATATAGATAGACAAAGAAATGCACTTTTAAAAAAAATTCTTTAGGTTTTCTACTCTTTAAATTACCATATCATAACATATTAAACGATAAAAAAATTAATAAATTAAACCAATAAATGTAATTTTACAAATTTTACAAACTCAACTGAGTTATATAAACCCATCCAGGTTACTCAAGTCACAACAGACCCATTGTGTCTGACCAAGTTATGTGTAGAAACAATCCATTTAAACACCCGAACTGGTCTAGGTTTCAAGTCACCGAGTTTTCAGTCCAATCAACCGGATCGGTTCGGGTTTAATACGTATATAAAAACCATTTAGTGTATTAAGGGTAAGTACATCAAGGGCAAGTTGTTTTGAGATTAAGAAAAACTAGACCAATTAGGCACTCATCGGGATGCATGTTCATGCCTTGTCAAGCAAACTGACAAATGCTGGATATATAGGGTAAGTATTCAAATACTTTTGAAAACGCGTAGACAAAAAGAAAAATGTAAAACAAAAAAGCTACGTCATAATCTCTATACATTTGATAACACGTGTCAGAAAAGTAAATATAATTACCAGAATCTTAATAAATGAAAAACTACAAATATACAACACGACATGCAAATATATGTATATATTTGTAAAATTATTATTAAATAAAAGAGTTTTGCTCTTGTATATATGAATTTATTTTCATAAAAATATGTAGGTATGTATGGATTTCTGCATAAATGGAAGGAAATATAGAAAGAAGAGATGAAAAAAGACCCTAATGTCAGGCCGCAAATGGTTGTGCCATCTTTCCCTGCACTGCTTTCCCACTCTCCCAGTAATGATCCTAGCAATTTGAGACCATTTCTTTATACCAAACCGGTCTACCAACTGCACCAATAGCCTGCAAATAGAGATTTACAATGACCAATTCTTTATCAGTAAATAACAATACCAAACATAAAACCCTAGTTGGAAGGAAAAAAAAAAAAAAAGAAAATTTTGAGAGAATATATTCCTGAATTTTCCAAGAAATAAAACAAACAAAAATGAACTAATATAATTCTCTACTGGCCTGTCTTCTTGTGGAGTCCATTGCCCTTTGATTATGTTATAGTATTTCTTTCGAGCTTTGCTTGCCTTTCTCATGTGCAGTCGCTGCTGCTTCTTCAGATCAACTTTGCTAAGATATTTATTAGTTTCAGCTGCTGTGCATGACATGTTTTCAGCAAAACTACCATTTGCTGATCCGAGTTGTTGAGTATTGAGAAGCAGATATGCCTCAGTTTGGGCTACAGGATTGTTTTGAGGATTATCCCTAAGGCCTAGGCTAACATCACTCTCAAGGCCATGCATGTTTCCATTTCTGCCATCAGGTGCAAAAACAGAAGATGCATAAGCATTGAAATCACAGTAAAACTCATTTGCAAAAAGTGAAATTGGACCTACATATGGGATTTGAATCCCAGCAAGGAGGTTTGAGGTAGATCCCACGAGGTTGACATGATCAACATGGTGGGGATTCAAGTTGGACCCATAAATGGGAACAGCATGATCAAAATGGTGAACATTATTAGGAACCAAGGCATTAGAAGAATTAGTGCCTGCTATGGAAAATCTATCTCCCCCAACTCATTTGGTATCTCTTGTTTTGAGGGACTACCAGAGAGAAGGTTGGGAAAATAAGGAAGATCTCCACCAAACGCCATGCAGCTGTATAAGAGAGAGGAAATAACAAAAGGCTAAAGAAAGGAAGGATAGCTTAATGTTGGTGTGAGAGAAAGGGGGGGTCCCTGGGGGGGGTATTTATTAGTGAAAGAAAGGCTAGTCTGTGGCCCCACTGACTCTAAATCCATTGATTTTCTATATCCTACGGCTAAGATTTCTTGTTGAGTGTGACTGTTGAGCTTCCACTCTTAGTATTTTTCACTATTTTCAAGTGCGGATTGCGGAGAAAAGAAAAAGAAATTAAATCAATTTTTTTTATAAAATAAAATAAAATAAAAGATTACTTTTTTTTTTTTTTTTTTTTTTGAGAAATGAACTAGTTGTATATATAATGATTAGGTAGTTATAATGTTTGTACTTTATAAGAAAAATTCTCGGACAAGTGAAAGACACATGGAAGACATGGGTGATGCCTTTTGCTCCGTTTTAAGGCAAAATAACCCACCAACGGCATGAGTCTAATTTCTTTACTATATAAATTTTTTTGTGTGTTTATTTATATATTAGAGCCATTCATAATGCCCTCCAAGCAAATATCACGGTTCTACTATGAAGAATCATATAGTGGAAATTAATTATTAGGTGGGACAATGTAACAATTTGGTGGCAACAAAAAAGTAAATTTTGTTTTGGCTTCATGAATGAGGTTTCTAAATTCTAATACCCTTATCATGAGCTTAAAAAAATTAATATTGCTTGCTTCATTGGATTTTTTCTTAGCAAGTGCCAACTAATTTTTTAGGACATTTTTTTTTTTAAATGTAGCTGTAAATGCTATTTTATATTAATTATAATTGTGAGTCAAAGTGCAAAGTAGTCGAGATAAATCAATTTTGTTGAGAAAGAGAGTTCAATTTGTAATGATTTTTAATTTTGTTATAACAAAATAATGTTTGTTAGGCAATGTTCTCATCAATTAAAAGAATTACGGTTTATTTATAGACCAATTAAATTATCATTCGGATCTCTGAAATGTGTGTGTGTGTGTGTTTTTTTTTTTTTTTTTCAAATAAAAAAAAGTCCTAACAATTGATCAAACCCGTACAAAAATAAAAGGCCCTTTTTGAGGTCCCTCTTTGAAGCTCAACTCTCATAACAAAAAGGCCCTTTTATTTTCTCCATATTTTCATGGAATTTGAAGGAAATTTTCTTTTGAATTATTTTCATTGAACATATATATTCTTTACACTCAATAATAATTTTATGCATCCGATACATATGAGATTCACACGCTTTGAGAGAAAGCAAGCATGCATATATCTCCTATCACTAAATACCCAAAAAGTGAAGATGCATTTTAGATACTATTCACAAATGTTTTGTCTTAATGTGAGGGTAATAAAGTAATTCAAAACTCGGGTTCGCAACCATATTTATCCATTAGGTATTGTGGTTTTTTTTTTTTTTTTTAATTTGATAATTAAGAGAGGGGAAATTTTAAACCTAGATATCATCGCTAGAAACACTAAAAAAAATGTGAAAATTAATTAAGTTATAAGGCTTAAGGTATTGAAGTTGAAATTTGAAATTAACCTGAATAGGCCTCTTTTTTTTTCTTTTTCTTAAAAAAAAAAAAAAAAAAAAGGGGATGGGCTTGTTTGAAGCCATGCATGACTCATAAGCTATTTGTAATTTTGTTTTCTTAAGAATGAAGGCTATGTGTAAGTTAATTAAAGGGATCAAATATTTAAAAGAAATTTACTTTTGAATTGTTTTCATTGAACCGACTTGTGTGTAAGTTAATTAAAGGGGATCACTTATTTAAAAGCAATTTACTTTTGAATTATTTTCATTGGACTAACTTGATCATGTTATGCGAACTTGTTATATATATTCTTCACACTTTCAACAATAATTTCACGCATTCAGATATATGTTTCATAATGTGTGGATCTCATAGTCGCGTGAGATCCACGCTTTATGAAAGAGAGTATGCATGCATATATCTCCTATCACTAAAAACCCACAAAGTGAAAGATGTGTTTTATATATTATCCCAAATTTTTTTGGTCTTAAAGTGAGGGTAATAAAGTCATTTAAAACTTAGGCCTGTAACCATATTTGTTTTTTAGGTATTGTGGGGTTTTTTTTTTTTTTTTTTTTTTGTGAAAAAAAAAATCTTATAATTTGATAATTGGGAGAGGGGGAGATTTGAAACCTAAATGTTTCCATTGAAAATACCAAAAGGTGTTAACCAATTAAGTTACAAGGTTTTAAATATTCACTTCTTCTTCTTCTTCTTCTTCTTCATTTTTTTTTTTTTTTTGAGAAACAAACACAAAAACACACACACAAGTGAGAGCAAATGAGGTTTTAACACAAATGTACACCACCATCTCCACTCATAAGATGTGTGCTTATTTTTCTTCTTAAGAATTAAAGTTTTGTTTAAATTAAAGGGGAGCAATTAATTTATAATTGAATATTTCACATCTCCTTAATTGGTATCTAATTTAATGGCTATATGGCCACCTCCTCTTCTTTTTTCTTTCTATTTTTTGAGAAACAAATACACACACAAGGGAGAGAGAATGAGGTTTTAATTCAAAAGTACACCACAAGCTCCATTCATAAGATGTGTACTTATTTTTCTTCTTAAGAATTAAAGTTGTGTTTAAATAAAAGGGGAGCACTTAATTTGTAATTGAATATTTCACATCTCCTCAATTGGTATCTAATTTAATGGTTGTATGGCCACTTTTTTTTTTTTTTTTTTGGAGAAACAAACACAAAAATAAGGAAGAGAGAATGGAATTTTAACACAAAGGTACACAACAAGCTCCATTCATAGGATGTGTACTTATTTTTCTTCTTAAGAATTAAAGTTGTGTTTAAATTAAAGGGGAACACTTAATTTGTAATTGAATATTTCACATCTCCTCAATTGGTATCTAATTTAATGGCTGTATGGCCACTTCATCTTTTTTTTTTTTTTTTTTTGGAGAAACAAACACAAACACAAGAAAGAGAGAATGGAATTTTAACAAAAAGGTACACCACAAGCTCCATTCATAAGATGTGTACTTATTTTTCTTCTTAAGTATTAAAGTTGTGTTTAAATTAAAGGGGAACACTTAATTTGTAATTGAATATTTCACATCTCCTCAATTGGTATCTAATTTAATGGTTGTATGGCCACTTCATCTTTTTTCTTCTTCTTCTTCTTCTTCTTCTTTTTGGAGAAACAAATACAAACATACACACAAGGAAGAGATAATGAGGTTTTAACACAAAGGTACACCACAAGCTCCACTCATAAGATATATACTTATTTTTCTTCTTAAGAATTAAAGTTGTGCATCTAATTTAAATTAAAGGGGGGCACTTAATTTGTAATTGAATATTTCACATCTCCTTAATTGGTATCTAATTTAATGGCTATATGGCCTTTTCTTCTTCTTTTTCTTTTTTTTTTTGGAGAAACAAATACAAACACAAACACAAGGGAGAGGAAATGAGGTTTTAACACAAAGGTACACCACAAGCTCCACTCATAAGATATATACTTATTTTTCTTCTTAAGAATTAAAGTTGTGCATCTAATTTAAATTAAAGGGGGGCACTTAATTTGTAATTGAATATTTCACATCTCCTTAATTGGTATCTAATTTAATGGCTATATGGCCTTTTCTTCTTCTTTTTCTTTTTTTTTTTGGAGAAACAAATACAAACACAAACACAAGGGAGAGGAAATGAGGTTTTAACACAAAGGTACATAACAAGCTCTACTCATAGGATGTGTACTTATTTTTCTTCTTAAGAATTAAAGTTGTGTTTAAAGTAAAGGGGAGCACTTAATTTGTAATTGAATATTTCACATCTCCTCAATTGGTATCTAATTTAAAGGCAATATTTATACCTAATTAAGTTATTACTAAAGTTAGAAATATGCACCACCGCACTCTCTTGGTGCAATGGTCACTCCACAAGTATAAGTGCTTGTGGAGTGTGCGGGGCAAGGGCCGGGGTTCAAGTCTCTAAGAGGGAGTTTCACAAGTATATACACTTAGATTAGGTTAGAGTAGAATTCTATCTTATATCAAAAAAAAAAAAAATGCCATTACTTTACATGGATATTGCCAAAAAAAAAATTTATATCTATTGAACTCCAATTTTTTTTCTTGAGTAATGCTTTTTTACAAAAAATTTTACAAACTGTTAATATGATGAGTGGTTATTGATAAATGAAAAAATGATGTTAATAGTGGGCCTAAGTGAAAACCAATAAGGAGTTGACTACATCAACAATTTGTAAAAATATTATAAAATAGTTTATATCTACGGTATTACTCTTCTTCCTTTAATCCATAGTGCAAGGAATATGTGCATATTTTCCTATTTGGTATGCAAGAAGCAATAAAAATGAAGTGTAAATGGCATTTCATTGATTGTATGGGCTTTAAGAACAATTAGTATTAGACTTTAATGTGCATTAATTTACTTCTGTAAAAGACTTGATAAATACTCCATTTTGAAGTAAAATATATTGCCTCATAAATATCTTATTGTTGGCCATGAATAATGACTGAATTTTGCATCAATTGCTTGTGAGTCAAACTCCTTGAAATAGATCAGAGCAATCTTTACTTCTGGATAATTGCTGTTGAAAGATGAAACTTGCGAAGGAAACAATATATATATATATATATATATATATATAGTGTCAGGTTCAAATTACACCTAGTGTAACTCTAAATAATATTACACTACCAAATAACTTGTTATAGAATTCATATTTTGAAAATCTCACTGTTGAATTACATGTTCTATATGTTCTTAACAATCATGCCAATTTTCATATTAATTAGATGTTATTTACCAATTGATCCATAAACTCATATTTTATGCATTATTTTAAACTACAAAAATTTGAATTTAAAAAATTGATTGATAATAAAGCTATTAATCTTTGATCACCTTGAAATTTTGTAAGTATGGAGAATATATGAAGATAATGTAATCTAACGGTAGATTTGTTAAAATTTGCACCCAATTAAAAAAATTGAGTGGTGTAACATTACTTAGAGTTGCACCAGGTGTAACTTAAACCCATGATATATATATATATATATATATACACACACATACATACACGAATAGTAATATTTCAGAAATATTTGAATGGTGCCCATTTTAGAGCCTTTTGGCTTAGAAATTGAAATCCTTTACTTGCACTTCATCTCTCGTTTTTTTGCTCATGAGTTGTTTCTTTTCTTATCTTATCTTTAAAGGATAAGGAGAAATTCAATTTTTAATAATATTTTGATGAAAATTCAATGGTGATTGCTCCTTTTTGCTATTCATGAATAAGGTTTCTTCAAATCCAATTTGAATAATAAACACGATTTGAAATAAAATCATAAAAGTGCATCTGCTGTTTAGTCGTTTGCAGCTTCGTGAAGATTCTCAAATTATTTCTACACAAGTTTGAGACATTTTATTGAAGTATAGATAGAAAAATAAAAATAAAAAAATGAGAGGGTTAATATTTTGATAAGTATTTTCTTTTTCTTTTTTGTGGGGGAAGGGTTGGGGGGTTCATATTAAGGCCTGATTATTTTAGCTTAAATGTTTGGCTTATTTTTAATGTCCACTTGTGCCCAACTTCTTAAAATTTCATTTTTTTGTAGAAACTTTTATTGTGAGTTTTAAATTTTTAATTAGTTCAACTGATAAAATTTTTTGTTATCAAATAAGGTGCAAGAGTTTGAATCCAATCCACGCAAAAAATAAATACATTGCCATGGCCAGAAGGTTAAGGGTTATCATCCTTAAGGAGACACCATAAATTTCAAACTGTATCTTATGAGAGAGAGAGTGTGTATATATGTGGTATTTTTATTTAATTTATTTTTAAAAAGGAAAATTCAATGCTAAAAGTTTTGTTCCTCCATGCACAGGCCAGCCAATCATATCAAAAGAAAAAGATATAGGTCGACTTGGCTAGCTGGAATATTTTATTATTTAGATGTATGCTGATTATGTGGCGAAATGTAGTGCATGAAATACATCTGTAGCAACTCTAAGACAAAATAATAGGAAGGACCTAATCTCACGTTACAACTTAGAAGTGAATTGGCTCCAGTTACCTTCACAAAAGCAGGATAGCTTTGTCCCATTTCTCACCAATAGTGGCATTTAAACAATAAGGCCTAAAAAAAAATCTACAAGTTATTGAGAAATAAAATAAAACAAAAAAACAAGGTCATGCATTTCTGTTTGCCAGGAAAACAAGATGAGAGGTCATGCTCCATAATTTTTAGCACTACAGGTTTATTAAATAGGTAATTTGGTTGATTTTCTACTTAATTAAGTGTCCATTTTTCTTTTCTAAAAAAAAAGTTTTGAGAATAATTATGGTGACATTTTACCTTCAAAGACTTTTTTTTACACAATTTGAAGAAGTGGTAAGTCGTGAATAGTGAATAATAAAAATGATACTAGTTATAAGCTTATATGAAAGTGATTTTTCAATGCTCACAATTTACAAACTTAATAAATTATGAAAAAAATTGTGTGAGTAACAGAGTTGATTATGACCTAGAGGTTTCTCTCCCTCCAATGAAAACACTGCATTTAACAAGTCACTATTGTTGCCTTCAAAATGATAGCATCTCCTTTGAAATGGCAATGGTTTAAAAGATTGAACTATTAAAATAACCCTTTTTTTCCATTTTGAAAATGGCAAACGTCAACAATTTTGATCTTCGTAAGCAAAGAAGTAAAATGGCACTACAAAAAAAAAAAAAAAAAAAAAAAAAAGAAAAAAAAAAAAAAAAAAAAAGAGTAGTCTGTCCCAATGTTTTCTTTTGCGGCATTTCCTAAAAACACCTCTATATGTCACCTATAGTGGTGCTTCCTAGGTCTATAGCAGCGCTTTAGACAGATGTACCTATTAAGGTGATATATCCTAGGCAAGTCTATTGAGACGATTCAAACCCGACACTAGAAAACGCTGGTATAGACTTAATGGACCTATGCCGGCACTTTAAAGACCTATAGCAGCATTTTTGAAGTACCAGGATATGCTGGTGTTTTTTTTTTTTGGTAGTATTGTAGAATGTTCAAAAGGTTGGCCTGATACAATTTTAGGTTGCTTAGAGGAATTTCAAATCAAAGAGGTGTTAATTTAAGCTTAGGCATCCAATCCAAAACTCAACATTGGCCTAAGAAAATAGCTAGTGGCTACTAGTGTAATTCTTAGCCCACTAAGAAATAGCCAACCTAAAGTTTGAAGGAGTGAGACACTTGTAGACACCTCATTTTGCAACCTCCATCTAACCTCATTCAAGGGACAAAACAGTAATTTTACATCCCAAGAGTATAATAATAATTTTGACCATTAATTTCCATTTGGTTCACATTAAACAAATATTGAAGTTTTAACGATTAAAACGATGTCATGAACCTCGATTGGATCATTAGATTGAAAGATATGACAATGAAATTTCAACGGCCGAGATGCACCCACATGATTGAGTCAATTCATGGGTGACTATGAACAATTCATTTTAATTGGTTCCATGAGAAATTAATTTGAATTAACATGTCATAATTTTACCAGATTAGATTTAAAACAATCATGAGGGTGCACACATTTGATAAGTTAGATTGGTAAATATTAATAATTTATAGATAATTATTGAAATTATCTTTTAAAAAGGATAATCCAACAATAATATAGGGTTATTAATGCAAAAATAAGTGTAATTTGGCTAGAAACAAAATATTGAATTTGACCACGTGCAATAGTTGATTCCAACTCAAAAATGTAAAGTCACAAGCTAGCAATGAGTCCAAGTGCCAATGGACACCTAGACTACCACTTTGTCTCACGATCGACCTCTCTAATTCAAATTTTAGAGTTTTGGCTCCAATTTCTTGCTCCAATTTCAACATAGAATTCAAATCCAACCAATTAATCTACAAAGGCTCCACCCTCTTATAGAACATTCTTTCCCTTTAATTATAAATAGAGGATGAGATTCATCATTCAAGACCCTAATTCCCCTAGAGTTCTAAAGGAAGCAACAAGCACGGTCCTTGTGTATTCGGTCTTTATAGATTTGGTTTGCAACCAATTCTTTCTTTCCCTTTTCTCTAGAGCTCTAGTGAACTTTTACACCCCCTTTGGCTTTTGATTGTTAAATTTTATATGAGTATAATTTAGTATTGTTATCATGTTGTTCTGCATATACAAACATATTTTGTTGTGATGTTGCCATAGTAGCTAAGATCGAAGCTTGTTGGTATTTGAACATTGTTTTTGTGTTTTTCATTTGTTCATATATAGTTCATGAAATATATCATGTTGATCCTAAATTTCCATTAATCACATGTGGTAACATGTTTTTCTTTCAATTATTTTATTATGTTCATATGTTAGATCCATGATTTTCATAGATCACATGTTTTTATTTTAAGTTCTTAATCATGTTCACATGCTATGTTCATCACTTCACATGTTTCCCTTTTTAAACTTTTCTATCTTGAGCACATGCTAAGTTCAAATCCATTTTCATTCATCATGTAGTTGTTTATTGATTCACCATTTTATGCTCCTATATATTCTTTGCAATTTCAAGTTTTTGTTTTGATCCATTCTCAATAACAAATGGCATGCTTTGTATTTGTGACATATTGTTTAAGTAATGTGACATGCCAATTGACCATTATAGTTTAGAAGACAAGTTTATTGGGCAAAGTGGTTGTCTAAAACTTTCCTACCTTATAAATTAGCCTCCAAACTTAGCTCAAAAGTTCATAGACTAGGGTTATCCATGTAGTTTTCATCTTTTTAGAATGTAACTAGGAATAAAGTCCTGAAAATTTTCTTTTAGATTGTATCTAGGACCCAAGTCATGTAGTGTTTTAAGTTGCATTCAAATTGATGTCAAATCAATGAAAATGAGACATTCTATCAAATGGTTTTCTCATTTTTGTTATGAAAATAAAATAAGTATCAACTCTTTGCAAAATCCTCGATTTAAGGGAGGAAAAAAAATCAATTGAATCAACATTTTGAGATGCACTAACATGACCTCACACATTTACATAGTTTTGGCCAAATAAAAGAAAGGCGAGTTGAGATTGAGGTATCTCATAAATATTACTAAAAGTTCACAATTACTAATCTCGGTATGATCTGAATAATTACCATGTAGTGATTAGTCAAAATGAAATGATTTTAACTAAAAGTCAATATGCTTAGAATATCCAAATATAAGTTAGTGTTATATTATTTGATGATAAACAACTCAAAAAAATTCTTGTGGCCAATATATTTCTCCTTCCAACATGTAGTCAATAAATGAAACTAGCTCTACAATAATAAAAACATTATATCCATCCATAGTTAAGCAATACTATAATATGAGTTCTTTGATCAGAGTTAGAAAATTAATAAAAGACGATAAACTTGGTGTATCTTGAAGGCAAAGAAAGTATGTGTATTGTTGTTCACAACAAAGCTTCAAACAAACTCCTTCAAACAAAGCATACATACATGATAATTCTCATTCAATGTTTATAGTGAATGCTCTTTAATGGGAAATGGATGTATATCAACCAAGAGGTTTTGGCCAGGGGAACTTATTGTTTTGCTCTTGCTATACTTCATTTTATAATCTTTTGGGAATGGGTTGGTGAGCGATAGTAAAGATTGCAAGGAGTGTGGATACTCTATTTTTTTCCGACCTATACCCAAGGTCCCCAATTCTAATGAAGAAAAAGCCTCAATCTCCTTTCAAAATGATGAACACCGTGTATCAAGTTCCCATCCCAAAGCCCAATGAAGTTCCTTGACGAATTTGGCATACACCAGTCATTACCATTTTACACTAGTGATTAAGTGATGTACGCCACTTAGAGACAACAGTCTTAAAATTGCTCAATTTCATATCTAACTCAATGTTGGTTAGCTTTCAACTGGCCATCATGTCCACCAACCCTTAGGGTACAGTCTTTTAGCTATAATTTCTCTTATTTCTACAATTTTGAGAGATACACAAATATCATACCGAAACTCAGCCAAAACAAACCCTTAATACTCTGACTTAAATAATGCTCCCAAGTGCAGCATTGTCACGAAATAATAACTCAGTAAGTCTAAGGTCGAATCCACAGGAAGAAGGGAATTGATTAGCAAACCACAAGAGAATAAAACTAAAATAATAAATTTTATTTGAAATTTTTTTTTGGTGGTTTAGTAAAGGTAATTTAAATTGAGAGAAAATAACAATATATTAAAGTGCTAAGATTTAGGGCTCCACACACAACACATCTATTGGTAATCTTAACAATATTTATTTTATAACTCAACTAAAATTCATATGAAAGATGATCTTAGTTGGATGATTTAACAATAAGAACTCAAGAATTAATTGTCTAAGGTAGTTTTATAAAATTGATTGATTTTAGGCCAAGCAAAACAAGTGAATTAGTTCATAAGGAATATTGAGCATTTAACGTGCCTGGAGTCTACAATAAATCAAAGAATTATACAAAATTAAAAAGTTTTCTAGATAAATAAAACAATCAAAAACATAAAAATATAAGCATTAAAACCATAAAATAATTGTTAAGAACATACCAAGAAACGGTTGGGTTTCACCCCTTACCTTAGCAACGCTTCTAGTAAGACATAACACAAATAAAACTCTAAAAATTGTAAATAAATTTTAAAAAAACCTAAATTATGTTCTATAGCAGCCCCCTCTGAATTTTGCCCTAAAGAGCCTTTAAATAGGTCAAAGAATCCAATTAAAATTTGAATTCCCCTTTAGAGAAAATCTCAGGTTTTTAGGCTTCACTTAACCGACATTTTTGTCCTATTTAACTTTAGAATTCAGACTTTTGGTAAACACAAAGTTGTAGCCCTTTAAGTTATCTTTCCAGCCCAACTTAAATCATCTCAATTGAACATCTAAGCCAAAAGTTATGCTTTAAATACTAACTGGTGCGTAGGGCTGAATCCTAATCCGAATTGAACTTGAATTCGATGCAAATTTCCTTTGACTTCTTGCTCCAATTGGACTTGAATGTAATTGGGTTGGTCTTCTTTGACTTCATCATGGCCCTTGTAAAATTAAAGTCCATTAGATTTCTTTTTTGCACAAATTTACTTATTTAATTTCATCATCCTACAAAAACAAATTCACGCATTAAAATTCAATTAAGCACAAAATTGATTATTTAGTATTATTCCAAAACCAACTATAAAATGCATGAATTAACTCAAAATAATTATAATAATGCTTTCTAATAATAATATAAATATGCAAAATTAAGTTATTATCACTTAAACTACCATTCCCTCATTTTCAAGGTGATAGAGCAAACTTTTGAATATCGTACTTAATTTTTTAACTTTAATCGTTGGAAAGTTAGTGTCCTATTTTCAGCCAACTCCACTCTATTCCTCTCCACTCCCCTCCCTCCCCCTTAATCAAAACAGGCCCTAAGTTGCAGTTGGAAATTCAACAAATGGACCATCAAAAAATTCACACCAAGTATAGACCAAATTGAGGCATGGAACTTTAACATAATCCATATTCTCCTCTATTATTTTTGGTTAATTCTAGGAATCTGTCCAAAGTGGCATACGCCTAAATTTATGGTCGTGCCGTTCAAGGACTAGCATAAGCCATATTTTGGGCATATCCTGTTCAAGGCATCATGGCATATGCCACTCAAAAGAAGTGCAAGCCATTTAGGAGTTGTGTATGACATTATGGGCATGAGCCCTAATTTTGTTTTGTTTCCAATTTTTGATTATGTACAATTTTATTTAATGTATAACGCTTTTTTTTTACTTGTTTAATTTTCTTTAATCAATAAAACCAAAATTACAAAAAAAAAAAAATTCAAATCAAATTTCTTCAATTAATGCACATTTAATTCTCCTTGTTTTTAGGGATACGTTTTCTTCATTTGGAAGGATATTTAGTGTGAATTTAACAAGGAAAAGACAAAAGCATTAAATGGTGAAGATTTCTTAATTAAATGTTAATTTGAATTTGAATTCAAAAATTCTAAAAAGGGAAAACATTAATCACTTAAATTGAAGATGAAATTTTTTTCCTTAAATGCAACAAATTAAATTATATTGGTTAATTTATAATTAATAAATGGATATATTGCGTATTTGGTTTTTATCCTTTACACTATATTTTAATTTAGTCTTTAACCTTTCAATTGTGTCAATTTGGTCCCTAACTTTTTAGTGTCATGTTAATTTAGTCTCTACAAGTATCTTTTGGATGAAAATTGCTGATGTCGCAAACGGCCAAAATAAAAAATTAGTTTATTGCCACATCAACAAAGACTATTTTTTTTTTTTTTTTGGAATTTAGCCATGTCATTAATTTCCATTCAAGAACTAAATTGACATATAGTACTGAAAGGTTATATACCAAATTGACACAAAGTCTTCGAAAGGTTGTGGACCAAATTGACACCTTTCAATTGTGTCAATTTGGTCCCTAACTTTTTAGTGCCATGTTAATTTAGTATCTACTGTTATTTTTTGGATGAAAATTGCTAATGTCGCAAACGGCTAAAATAAAAAATTAGTTTATTGCCACATCAACAGACTAATTTATTTTATTTTTGGACTTTAGCCATGTCATTAATTTCCATTCAAGGACTAAATTGACATATAGTACTGAAAGGTTATGGACCAAATTGACACAGCGCCGAAAGGTTGTGGACCAAATTGACATAATTGAAAGGTTAAGGACCAAATTAAAATATGGTGTAAAGAATAGGGACCAAATATATAGTTTATCCATAATAAATCAATCAAGATTTAATTAAGAAATAAAGGTTAAATACTATTATAATGATACAAAAATAACAATCTATAGCACAAAGTATTCATCCAACAAAACAAAGATGTCAAACATGAGAATGAAAATAATCAAGATACTTTTGTGGCATCAATTACCTCTAACTAACATTTACTTCATTTGTAAAAATTCTAGAATCAAACATGATATTTAGAAGTTTGGTTCTTAATAAAATATTACACAAACACACAGATGATGGAAATAAAAATATGAAAAAGATACACAAACACGGAATATTAAAGAAAAATTATGAAAAACAAAAGTAATTACGAAAGAGAAACTCATGTAAAAAACACCTTGCGGCTTGAGGATGAGGGTTTGTAGAAATAAAAGAGCAAAAACAACATAGAGATGATAAATTGCATAAAGGGTTTTTGGAGTGGTGTTATATATATATATATATATATATATATATATATATATTAGCAAGTCGGTTTGGTTTAAAACTCTCCATGTTGCTAAGCGGTAGTTGGTTTAAAACCTTTTAGTTCGCTGAGTAGTAATCACTAATCAATTTAAAAATCTCAATTTGGTATTGTTAGATTTAGACCCCTGAGACAAACAATGTTTAACCAGTTTTAAGGCCAAGTTATTAATTAGGTCAACTATGCAAGCCTTAGGTTAAACAAATAATCAAACATATCATCCATAGCAAAAAAGTAAATAATAAAATAATATGATGACCCAGAAAAACCAATGAA
Organism: Quercus dentata; assembly: GCA_028216015.1. NCBI lineage: Eukaryota > Viridiplantae > Streptophyta > Magnoliopsida > Fagales > Fagaceae > Quercus > Quercus dentata. The sequence goes on from CP116445.1 coordinate 84,359,862, forward strand.
ACAAATTAATTTCAAGGTAAAAAACCTGGGTGGGCCAATTCCAAGATGAACAATCAACTATCAAATGGAGATTTACAGTTAAGAATATCAATACGTAGTAAATTTAACTAAAGTTAATAAACTTAGCTCTGAATCCCACAGACTTCTCTAATATGGATTTGTTCCAAACATGAACCCCCAATCCACGCACTTCAAATTCCCATTGAAGCTTTGAATCAACGTAATCCTCCAGTCTACAACTTCAAGACTACCCTTGAAGATTTAGATTCAACACTTTTGATGATTGGCTTGCAACAACTTCAGATCAATTGGTTCTGATAGTATGTAGATCGATTTCCAATAGTGACTTTAAAGGAGAAGGCATAGAACTTTTTTTTATCTTAAAATGGGAAAAGGTTTCTCTCCAAACTAGTTTATAGAGAAACTTTTCAAACTTCACTGATATGTTTTTATTGAGTGTAAATTTTGAAAATCTAACTATTGGATTGCATGTTCTTATTATATCTTCTATGCTTGCAAAATTTCAAGAAAATCAAATATTAATAGCTATGTCATCTATCAAATGTTTAAATTTCAAGTTTTTGTAATCTAAAATTATGTATAAAAATAAGTTTATTGATTGAATAGTAAATAACATCTAATTTGAATAAAATTTGACATGTGTGTTAAGAACATAAACTACATTAAATCCAACAGTTAGATTTTCAAAATTCATATCTTAAAAAAAGATATAGGAGAAGTTTAAAGGATTTCTCTCCAAACTAGTTTGGAGAGAAACTTTGTCCCTTAAAAGAGAAGCTCCAAAGTATTCCAAAAATGTGTCTTAGGGTTTCTTTTGAATATTAGGTGAATTAGATTTGAAAGTTGAAACCCTAATCATCCGATGGGCTAATGGGCTATTGGGCCAAAAAATAAATTCTGCATAATTAACTTATTATCGGTTGAAGCTTTCTTCCGATCAGTCAAAATTGCTAAAATCTAATTCCATAAAATTGCAACTTCCTTGTTTTTGTACTCTTACTTGCAGTATCTTGAGTATTGTCTAATCATACTTACACAATGTGGTGTATTTGGAGGGAGCGAAATTAGTGGACTTTTGAGGACATGGACAAATCTGATGATCGATTGCTTGCTTCTTTTAGTGGTTCTCTTTTTTGAATGGTCTAGGGCTTGGGGACTCACTTCTAGTGATTCTCTCCCTTTGTTCCTTAGTTCTCTCCTTTATAATTAGCATTTTCTATCTGTTTGTTTCTTTTTTTGTAATCTTTGCTCTGCCTTATGCTTTTTCTGCAAGAGGAAGCTTTTTGAATATACATTTTTCTTATTTATCAAATAAAAAAATTAAAAAATAAAAACTATGATCTATATCTAGACAAATTTGTGCTCTCGTGATTGCTAACAAATCTATACACCTATAAGACCTAATAGGCCTAATAATTAAATAAATTATGTGTAAAACTGTGAGATTACCAAAACGTATGCGGCAAAATATTAGAAGATCAACTAATAGTCAAACGTTTTCAGTTTAGTTTAAAATTATTCATGTTGTTGAGTAGTCATTGGTTTAAAACTCTCTATGTTGCTAAGTAGTAGTCGGTTTAAAAGTCCCCATGTTGCCAAGTAGTAGTTGATTTAAAACTCTTCAGTTTGCCGAGTATTAATCAGTTTAAAACTCTCATTTTGACATAATAAATTTATTAATAAAAAATGATGTGTAAAATTGTGGGACTACCAAAGTTTATGTGGCAAAATATTAATAATTCAACTATAATCAAACATTTTCAGCTATTATAAATTATATAGATTATGTTTAATAAGTTAGATTTAATTGGAATCATATCAAGATTTAAGTCAATCAAAACTTAAATGATTTAATCAAATATGAATCAATTCCCAATCAAACTAAAAATTAAAATTAAAATTAAAATTAAAATTTTATTAAGGGAAAAATCATTCGTTGATGGTGATTAAAAGTCATACTTTCTCTAAAATATTTTGAGGTTAGAATTTAAGTAATATAGAGGATGATGAACATTAATGACTAACTAAACATGCAAGAACATTTTTCAAAGTGACAAGAACTCATCTAAGTAAATCAATTAAGTTTAGGACCAAATTTGACAACAAACTTGGTTGTAGCCTAAGGCTACAACTCCATTCAATATATATTTTTTATTGAATGTGAATTTTGACAAATCCACCATTGAATTACATTTTCTTCTTATATCTTCCATGCTTGCAAAATTTCAAGAAGATCAAAGATCAATAATTATATCATCAATCAAATATTTAAACTTCGGGTTTCTGTAGTCTAAAATTATACAAAATTAATTAGTTTATAGATCTAATAGTAAATAACATCCAATTGGCTAGAAAGTTGATATGTGTTAAGAACATAAAGAACATGGAATTCAATAGTTAGATTTCTAAAATATCTAGTCATGTTAATTTTTTTAATGCGAGTTATAGCATTATGCTACAACTAAGTTTGTAGCCAAACTTTGCCTTAAATTTAATAAGGGAAGATGTCCAACACTTACTGAATACTTCACTTGAATTAATGACTCTCTCTCATAAGACTTAAGCATTAACTCCAATTAAAGATCCATCCAACTATTTGATGCTCACATGTCAATATGTTTGGATACTCATGTACTTGGATGTTCACATGTTTACACATTTGGTTGGTAATAATGTTTATGTTTTCTACTCTTTTGCAATTCTTTTAGCTAGGTTGTTTTCCTTTTGTGTGATTGAATTTATAAATAATACAGAAATGGAATAAAAAATAATCCACTTTGAATAAAGAGATTGTTTCCAAATCTATCACTTGCTATAATTCGAAGAGAGTGACCCCTTTCAATAAAGAAATGCATGAAAGAGCCCCTTCAAGTAACAAATATTATTCAGATTTTGAAACAAAAGAACTCTCTTTCTATCAAAATATCCAATTTTTTTAAGAAAAAAAAAAAAAAAAAAAACATACCAGAATTTCAAAGATATTAGTTTAGAGGCTAGGGTTAAGGAATAGATGCATGCTTTAGGGGCCAACTTAGTAAAATATGTTTTAGTGTAATTCAATAATACAAGTGAGACTCAACTACGTACGTTCGGGTAGTTTGGGTTCCAAACATTTTCCTAAGTATGTACCTTAACTCCGAACCTAGTTTGGTATTAGACCTTTTCTATTGGGATTCAAGTTGGTTCCTAGATCTATAACCAAATGGCAACTCTTGGTTATGAAAAAATTATACCCATTTTTTGTTCAATTTAAAGAAATAGATATGAATTGACATCATAATTATGAGTAAAATTGATAATTTATAATTTTCTAATATAGATGGAACCTTTCCCCTCAGATTTGGAAGAACTAAAAATGAGGGATTTGAAGCGGTTGCTTACCTCTTCAAATCTTCTCAAATCCTATCCCCCCCAGCCTTTAAAAATTTCAAATGAGGTCAATTAAACACCCTCATCCCCTTCCCTCTCCAACCCTCCATCCAAACACACTGTGAAGTGGATAATTATCTCAACAATAATCTATCTTGGCTTGCCTTAGCGGTAATGAAAAAGGCTTTTCAACTACAAAAGACCAAACTCATAGTAGCCCTCTTAAGAGCACACTCTAAACGTAGATAATTTTATTGCTAATATTTTCAGAAAGTATGAAGTTCTGCTCCTACTTATCTTGTTCCAAGTAATAACCATCGTTGTTCTCTTACTTAGCCTAAGACTACTAGCATCAATTCAATACAGCTTTAGCCAAATCTAAGCAACCCTTAATCCACTATTTACACATACCTACATTAGCCCCTATTCTCTATTTGTATTTCATTTAAATATTTTTTTTTCTTTCATTCTTTCTTACACATTCAGCCAATTCACTATCAACTACCAAGACCCAAACAAACTATCAATTACCAAATTTTACACATTTAACCAATTCAGTACAATCCATAAACTCTCTACATTTCACAACCCAAATTACACATTCAACTGATTTGAATGTCCTTTACACTGATCTGATTTCCCCATTCAAACTAGATTTATGCATCAACCAAAATTACACATTCATCATAGATTTACGCATATTACAAACACAATACAACAAATTAGCTACCAAACACCAATAAAAAAACAACAGAGCATCATGGCCAACATCAATTGCTCAAAATTTCACATGCATTTATCAAATTACAAAGATTATGAACAAATTTGGGGTTAAACTAAAGGGAAAAAACAAAACCAAAATCAGGAATAAATAGGTTCTCTGTTCCAAGCCCTAGTTACAAGCCCTACTTCCACTTACAACACTAAGCCAAAGCAAAAACAACAGCATTAGAAAACATGCTCAAACCATTTTAAAGTACCCCTCAAACTATTATTGTTCAAGGGGAACAATGGACATCTTCATTAGCTATACGGTACATGTCATTATCATCCTGAGGTATCATGCCTTCCTCTTCTTCTTCCCCAAAATAAAAGAATGAGATCCATTGGCAAATCCCCTATCATCCTTCCCACTACCTAAGGATCTTCCCCACCCTTGTGGTGAATCCTTGCGTTCCCTTGCATTCTCACTATTATAATGCGGCCCATGCTGGTGATGAGGTGGTGAGGATGGCCGACTCCTTTCCATCATTGCCTGGTGAAAACTGCGTGGCAGGCTGCACTCACGACTACGATTGACTCACAGTTCAAACCTTTACTGCGGTCACCCCCACAGGCCCCTTGGGGCTCCGGCTGTGACCTCTATCTTGTCCATAGTTATTACCACGGTCAAACCTGTCTCAAATAGTAAAAAATCACACATTACTTCTCAAAATTCGCTTTTTAAGTGCAAACAACACATTAACATGGCTCTTGTTTGTTTCTTTGGTAACTCAGACATTAATTCCTATTATTTGAAGCAGTGGCGGAGCTAGAATTTGAGTTGAGGGGGGGCAAAACTTGTATAAGATATATGCATTTTATGCACATATATCTTATGTATTTAAAAAGAAAAAAAAGACCTGACTGAATGCTTCCCCAACCCACTATATATATATATATATATATATATATATATAGAGAGAGAGAGAGAGAGAGAGGCTTTTGAAATTAAAAGACCTAATTGAATTGGTTTTACCCCCACCAAAAAGTTGTGGCCACAATAACAAAGAAAAAAGGAAAACACGTCCACTGTGCACTATGAAATCCAAAAATGCAGATAAAAAAAAATTCAGGTAAAATTCCAATTTATGCATATTATACCAGTAAATATTGACAAATACAAAATCATGCAAACAAATTGGTAGGCTGAAATAGTAATTGTACCATGGTACAATGGGAGGACTTCATTCTCTAGAGGCACCAAACCCAATATATAAATTTAAATGCACCGATTAGTGGTTAAAAAAAGAATTAAAAAAAAAAAAGCTCCATACCTCTCACGTGACTCATTATCATATCCACAACCTCTTCCACCATAACCCAAATTGTTACATCCACCCGGACCCCCATCACGACCACCAAAACCCCATCATCTGGACTTGCCCATCATCCCACCACCACGAGAATCCATATAATGAATTTCTGGAGGGACACGCTGATTTGCCCCTTCCAAAACTTTGAGGAGATCTGAAGCATACTTGGCATCCTGGTCATCGAATAATGTGTAAGACAAACCAATGGCACCTGCCCTCCCTGTCCTTCCAATCCTATGAACATAATCCTCCACTCCAGTGGGGAAATCATAGTTGATAACCACCCTGTGATAGAACCTATGACTAATCCTTAACATAATTTTTTACCCCAGGACACAATAATACAGGGAAAAGGAGGATACAGCCTTTTCTTTTCTGGTTTTTTAGGCCTCGTTTGGTAGAGTATCTTAGCAACATGTTTTCAGTTTTTAAACAACATTACATACATTTTCACACATTTTTTCACCCACACATATTTCAAAAAAATGCAAACAATGTTACTCAAACTCATCTATCAAATGGACCCTTATTAACTTAGAAGTTAAAAGCGTCATAACATACTTCAAATAGTCACTTCAACATACTACTATGAGTCACACACACACCAATATAATAAATAGATAAACTACAAATATTTAATTCTCCTACTCTCTAAGTAATCAATGTCATGCAAAATGAAAGTATATTCTCACTTCAATTTCCAACATAGCCAAAGTAGAAGCTAGATACAATCAATTTGTGGGATGTAAGATATTTTACTCTTTGACAAGCTTTATCCTTTTCAGTGCATTCATAATTAACTGAAATTTCATTAAGCTACAATTAAAACTTCAACCACGTAATGTGTTTTAAAAATTCTCAGGGGATGAGGGTTCATAAAAGACTTAAACCGATACCCCATAATATGTAGTAGATATTGTTTCAGGATTTATCATTTGAAAAGCTTTGAACTAAGCTTGAAAATGCTTCAACAATGGAAGTTTTCCAGTAAAACACTCAAAGAGAAAGAGAGGAAATTAGAGAGAAGAAGTTTGAGAGAGACGAAGAGAGAATTGGAATTTTTTGGAATAATACCACATTATCATTCATTACACTGATGTACAATATATATAATACCAGAGAATCAATAACTGCCTAATTAGATATCCCTAAAATCACGGGATTGATCCGTGAAATGTGGAGTGAAATTAGGAACTAAACAACTACCATCAACTACCTAATGAATTGAGCTAACTGACCAACAACAACTATATGAAATGCAACGAATCAATGAGTTAATAACATACAGACAAAATGCAATGTTTCATTAAATAGATTTACAACTTTGTGTTAAATAGAATGACACCGTTCTGGTGAATATCTAAAGTAGTCGTTGTGAACTAGCCGTTGACATCTAGCATTTGAACCTTGTTCTTAGCAATACTCTGTTGATCTCTAAGTATACTCTTAACATCCTCCCTCAAACTCAAGGCGGTGGCAGCTAAGAGTTTGTTGCGTAGAACCAAAAAATGAGGACCAAGTAAGGGTTTCATGAAAATGTCAGCAAAATTGTCACGACTAGAGATGAATTTGATCCCCAAAGTGCTACAAAGAACACAACCCCTCACATAGTGATAATCAACCTCTATGTGTTTGGTTCTGGAATGAAATACAGGATTAGAGGCTAAGGCAATAACAGAGTTATTATCGCACCAAAGGATGGGAACATGAGGAAGAAATAGCTTTGATGTGCAATAAAAATCCGTTCAAGTCTTGTCTCGTCCATAGGCGTCATCCAAAGAAAAGAGAGGAAGAAGGGAGATCCTCGTCCGAGTTCAACCTCGTCTGTCCGTCCTTAAAGGACGAACGAGATTACTGCACCATGAACATGTTTAGCCTTGGGCGAACATGTCTCCACCAGGTGTGAGAGAAAACGAACCGTCACTAGTCAAGTCCAACCGTTGTGAAATGCAGACTCAAATAATCTAACTTCCATAGTAGTTATAGAAGTTACCTCCGAGCCTTTTGGACTCCTCAACAATAGGAACGGTTACCAAACAAGTAACCGCTCCCCGCATGCTATATAAACGCTCGCCAACGAAAGAGTAAGGGATTCTGATTATGAGACTTCCAATTTCATCGGGAATCACAAAAAGGCTAACTTTACCATTGGAGGTGTCTTGGCCACTTTCCACCGGTCTCCTCTGATTTTCTGTTTGTTTTCTTAGGATTCAGTCACAAACTCATCAACGCCCGAGACTTTCAGCCCACCGATATCACATGATTCATCAAGCTTAAGCTCCTTAAATAGAGTGCGAAGCCAAGCTAACTCTACTAAAGTGGAAGCCAAGGCACGATACTCCTCCTCTGTGGAAGAACAGGAGATAGTGGGTTGTTTCTTGGAAGACCAAAAAATGGGGCTTGAACCAAGGAAAACCAACATCCCAGTGGTAGATTTCCTGTCGGTGGGGTCCCTAGCCCAATCTGCGACGAAGAAGGCAAAGAAGGTAAGTGGACCAGGAGCAAGATGAATCCCAAAATGTAAAGTACCCCTCACATAATAAAGAACACATTTGGCTGCCTCCAAATGAGAAGTAGTAGGAGGATTCATAAATTGGCATAGGCGATGGACACTAAAAGCCAAATCAGGGCGTGTGAAAGTCAAATATTGGAGAGCACCCATCATACTTCTGTACTCGGAGGGATCAACCAAAATAGAATTGTAGGAACCAAGTACACGACTTACGGGCCTTAGGTTACTTGGGCTCACAATTTATTTGTAGTGGGCTTAAGGATTTCCTACAATGGGTCGTTCTCGGCAGAGAGACTCAAAGCAACACTCAGCTTTTGCTCTCTCCTTCACTGTTTTCTCTCAATTTTTCTCAACCCCTTCTTCTCCCAACTTTCTTCTATTTATAGCTAAGGTTAATGGGGAGATTATGATTACAGCCACCGTTAGTGCTACTGGAGGTCCAATATTATCTGATTAAAGTGGATGTTTAGGTGAAAGGGTGGTGCGGCATTTATGATCTTGGAACTTGGCTCCATCTTGACCGACTATGTTCGGCAACTCCGATTCCGGGAGTATCATAATTTCCCGGGAACAGTTCGTATATTTGACCGGGAACGTTTGTCCGATCACCTCTCGGAATCTGATACCCCACGCTTGTTCGTACATGAAGGAAGCTCCAAGAAGGGCGCAGGACAACCGGACCTTTCTGCTAGGCCTTTGCCCAAGGTCTGTATGGGACTCGGCCTAGGGCCTGTGTGGGATTGGGCCCAGGTCCTATATGGGGCTAGGCCCGGGCCCTGCATGGGCCTAGGATCTCGGTGTCGTACAAGAACCATCAAAAGGAGTAAGACGTATATTTGGGCAACAAGGGGTTTTGGTAGGTTTAGAATTTTCCATCTTGAATCTATGAAGTACATTAGAGGCATACTTGGATTGGCACAAAGTGAGACCAAACTTGGAAGGCACAATCTAAATGCCTAAGGAATAAGAGAGAGCACCTAAATCCTTAAGCTCAAAGGCTTTACTAAGAGCAAAGACAAGATGAGATGTTTGTGAAGAAGAATTACCAGTGATTATAATATCATCCACATACACAAGAAGATAAATGATGGTCTGATGAGAGTGAAACACAAATAAGGAAGAGTCTACCATAGAAGCTTCAAATCCAAGATGCAACAACCGAGAGGTAAATTTGTCAAACCAGGCTCTTGGGGCCTGTTTTAAGCCATACAAAAATTTGTGTAATCTATAGACATGATGAGGAAATTGTTGATCCACGTAGCCTTGAGGTTGTTCCATATACACTTCTTCCTTGAGAAAACCATGGAGGAAGGCATTGGAGACATCCAACTGTCTGAGAGGCCAATTAAAACTCATAGCAATGGAAAGTACAAGTCTCACAATAGCTGGTTTCACAACTGGACTAAATGTCTTTGTGTAGTCCACACCTACATGTTGGTGAAAACCCTTGGCAACCAATCTGGCTTTATAATGAGCAATGGTGCCATCACTGTGTAATTTCAGCTTATACACCCACTTGCAACCCACTAAATTGATGCCAGGCATAGCAGAAACAAGAGACCAAGTCTTCTCTTTTTTGTAAAGCGTAAAATTCCTCATCCATGGCCGTAATCCATTGAGGAAACTTACAAGCAATTCTATAGGAAGGGGGCTCGGTGTGAGTATAGTCAAGCACAGACCTTATAACACAATTTTGCTTGGAAATGCCATTCTTTGATCTAGTAGTCATAGGATGGACATTCACAGGAGCAATGGAAGATGCGATGGCGGCGGGAGTCAAGATTCATTGGGAACATAAATATTGGGAATAAACGTAAAAGATGTTGAAGTGGTAGAAATAGAAGGGAGTGGAGGTGTAGGATGAGAGATAGAGGCAGGTGGAGATATAGCAACAGGAATAGAAGCGGATGGTTCAGAGTTTGCGGAAGTATCAGATTGGGGAAAAAGACAAGTAGGATGAGATGAAGAAATAGGACTAGGATTTGTGGAGTGTGACATAGGAGTAGAATAGGGTCTTAGAATAGAGGGCTGATTAGAAGAGTGCAAGTATAACAAATTGGATAACCAAGTGTCTAAATTAGGTGGAGTAGAGGGGGAAACAGAAGACAGAGCAGAAAAAGGAAACTTGGTTTCATTGAACAAGACATGCCTACAAGTATACAGCTTGTGAGTGAGTAAATCAAGACACAAGTAACTCTTAGACACGGTGGAATATCCCAAAAAGAGACATTCTGTGGTCCTGTGCTCTAGCTTGTGTTTAGTGTATGGTCCGAGAAAAGGGTAACATGCACAGCCAAAAATCTTGAGGGAAGTGATATCAGGGTGTTGACCATAAAGTTTGAACCAAGGAGACAAAAGACCTAAAGTTGGAGTTGGAAGGAGATTGATCAAGGTTAAGGCGGACTAAACAACAAAAGACTAGTATGTGGAAGGTAAAGAAGCTTGAGAAAGAAGAGTAATAACAGTCTCAATTAAGTGTCTATGTTTTCTCTCTACCAACCCATTCTGTTGAGGTGGATAAGGACAAGAAATTTGATGGTGAATTCCATGGAAAGACAGAAAAGACTCAAAAGATTTAGAGGTATACTCACCACCACCATCTGATCTAAGAGTTTTAATGTTTGTAGAGAATTGTGTTTTAACCATAGCATGGAACAAGAAAAATTTAGAATAAACTTCTGATTTGTTAGTGAGCAAGTAAAGCTATGTAAAATGAGTGTAATGATCAACAAAAATGACATAATATTTGTAACCATTTATTGAATCAAGAGGTGCAAGACCCCACAAATCAATATGTACAAGTTCAAAAGGAGAAGTTGCTACAAATCTTGAACTAGGAAATGGTAGTCCGTGCATTTTGCCATGAAGACAGTGAATACAAAAATTGACAAAATTAGCACTATTATTACAAGACAGACCATCATTTATAAACAAAAGTCTAAGAGTTTGAGCACTAGGATGGCCAAGGCTGTTGTGCCACAAAGACCAACTAGAAGAAGAAAGCTTGACAGAATTGCACAATTTATTAGAAAGAAGTGCAATGGCCTTGTGAGGATAGATGGGGTAAACACCACCTTCACTCCTGCCCTTATAGAGAACTTTCCCCGTGGCCAAGGCCTGAATTAACAAGGTGTTTTCATCAAAATAACACTAACAGTTATTATCATGGCAGATTTTGTGAACTCAAGCAAGATTAGAAGCAATGGAAGGGACTCTTAACACATTTTTAAGCTCAAGAGTAGAATTAGAAGAAGGGATTAGAGAGTTATCTATATGAGTGATAGGTAAGTTCTGTCCATTGCCCACTGTGAGATGCTCCCCGGCCGCATAGGGTTTGGGAAAGCTCAAGTGATTGAGGCTAGAGGTAACATGGTTAGTGGATGCACTGTCCGCCAGCCAAGGTTGCTCTTGAGTCATCAAAGAGTTGGAAGAGGTAGCCATAGCAGCCAACTTTGTAGGTGGATGTTTGCCTTGGTAGGCATAATCCATTCTGTGGTAGCAGTCAATAGCTAGATGACTTGCTTTACCACAAATTTGGCAGATTGGCCTTTCTGATCTTCCATTAGAACCTGGAGATTGTGATGGTGAAAAATGATTGAAGTGGTTGGATGATGGACCTTAACCTCTGCCTCTACCTCTTGCATTGTTGCCTTTTCCTCTACCTCTATTACTTGACCGATTGAAGGTATTATAACCACCAAAGATTGTTGAATCTTGGTGTGGTATTTACTGACATTGCAAAGGTAGAGTCTTTGATCTCAATGCCTTCATTCAATGACTCCTTTTCTACATTCAACAGAGTAGCCAACTCATCAAAGCTTAATATTGTGCTTCCGGTTCTAATTGCAAACCCGAATGCACTGAATTCTTTGGGAAGACCTTTAATTGCTACATGAAGTAGCTCTTCATCATCCAAGATAACACCTACTGCCATGATTTTGTCTCTTATCACCTTAATTTTTTGTAGATAGACATCTACAGAATCAAATCCTTTCTTCACATTATGCGATTCTCCCTTGAGGTTCATCACATGTGACCTTGAAATTGAGGAGAATCTATTTTCAAGAACCTTCCATACCTCTCGAGCAAATGAACAACCAACGATTATAGCTAAAACTGAAGGAGTGAGGGGAGAACTGATAAAGGTAAGTAAAGCCTTTTCCTTTGATTTCCGGATGAGATAATTTGGATTAAACACTTTGTAACAAAGATGCAGTGAGATCCTTGAGAAATTTCTCAAGAGTAAGTGGAACTTCATCAAGAATCTCAAACATAGAGTATGTTTCCAACACCATCGAAATTTGATGCTTCCAAACAATGTAATTGAAAGAGTCAAGTTTGACTGTCATCATGTTTGACATGTTTGATAGTAGTAGCAAAGGCTGATTAGTGAGATCGATGGAAGTAGATGAAGAAATTGAAGGCATGGTTGTGGAGGTTAAAGACATAATAGTAGAGGTTGGTGCTGAAGTAGTTTCTGCCATTGTTGGATCTATACAACTTTGGATCGAAGTAGCTCTGATACCATGAAAAGCTTTGAACTAGGCTTGAAAATGCTTCAACAATGGAAGTTTTCCAATAAAACACTCAAAGAGAAAGAGAGGAAATTAGAGAGAAGAAGTTTGAGAGAGACGAAGAAAGAATTGGAATTTTCTGGAATAATACCACACTATCATTCATTACACTGATGTACAATATATATAATACCGGAGAATCAATAACTGCGTAATCAGAGATCCCTGAAATCATGGGATTGATACGTGAAATGTGGAGTGAAATTAGGAACTAAACAACTACAATCAACTACCTAATGAACTGAGCTAACTAACCAACAACAGCTATATGTAACGCAACGTATCAATGAGTTAATAACATACAAACAAAATGCAGCGTGTCATTAAATAGATTTACAACTTCGTGTTAAAAATAGAACGTCACCGTTCTGGTGAATATCTGAAGTAGCCGTTGTGAACTAGCCGTTGACATCTAGCATTTGAACCTTGTTCTTAGCAATACTCTGTTGATCTCTAAGTATACTCTTAACATCATTGCCCAAAATTTTGATCCTTGGAAAATAATGTACCATAGAATGCAATACCAAAACCTAGATAATGTGACTATAAAATAAATAGTCCCGAACCCGATGTCTTTCATATCTAGCCCTCAAGGCTGCGGTGTCGGTGGCTACAAGAACTGGAGATCTCCCGGTTTGGAACTAACTCAACACATGATCCCTCTCACCTTGTGATTGTTAAGAGTGAAAAATCTCATTAACTTGCTTAATGATACGTGGCTTTGATCCTTATATACAATCAGAGACTAACTAACTAACTTAACAAACACAACTCCTTAACAGAAAAAATAAAGCACACATGTGCACACTCACGTGCATTACTAAAGCTATTTACAAGATTGACTAAAGTCACTAAACTACACACAGTTGAAGCTATATACAATACAAAGACCAAAGCTACAAGTTGTTTAACCATGAGTATTTGCACTTCTATAATTTTGCTCTGACTCTTCTTGTTGTGCTGAGTCTTCTTGCTTTTGCCTTGATCTCTGATACTCTCCCTCAAGATGGGCACAATTGGAATGAATATTCAAGATTCTCATCTTGACAATTAAGGCTGAAAATTGATTCAAGTTCAAGGCCTCCATTAACAAGTCTACCAATTGAGATTGACTCCTAATATTCATCAACCTTATAACTCCATCTTGCACCTTATCTCTCACAATGTGACAATCTTTTTCAATATGCTTTGTACGCTCATGGAACACAGGATTAGACCCTATGTGAATTCTTTGCCCCTTCATCCACGAACAATAAAGCAACCTTATCATGTTTTACACTCAAATCCTTTAGCAAGTAGAGAATCCAAGTTACTTCACATACAACCATAGTCATTGATCTATATTCAGCTTGATGAGCGGATCTAGAGACAAGATCTTGCTTCTTAGACTTCCAGGAGATCAATGAGTCACCCAGGAATACATAAAAACCTGTAATAGACCTTCTAGAATCAAGGCAAGCTGCCCAATCTGCATTTGCAAAGGCCTTTATATGCAGTGAAGAGTTTGATGGAAACAGTAACCCTTGACCTGCAGTTCCTTTGATATATTGAATGATTCTATATGCTGCTTTTAAATTAGGCTTTCTAGGCTTAGAAATAAATTGACTTAACCTATGCACAGAGTATGTAATATCTGGCCTAGTGATGGTTAAGAACAATAGTTTACCTATTAACCTTCTATACATCCCAACATCATGTAATAACTCCCCATCATCCTTGCTTAACTTTAAATTGACTTCCATAGTTCTAACAAGTTTACATCCAAGCATCCCAACATCATGAACAATTTCAAGGGCATACTTTCTTTGACACAATGAGATGCCCTTTTGTGATTTTTCAACTTCCAAACCCAAGAAATACTTCAAATTGCCTAGATCCTTTAACTTGAAATGCTATCCAAATGCAACTTAAGATCTTTCACAGCTTTAGGATCGTTACTAGCAATGAGTATGTCATCAACATAAACAAGAAGTGCTATAAAAAGCTTACCATGCTACCTAATGAACAAGGAATAGTCCGGTTTAGACTATACAAAGCCATTCTACAGTAAAGTGGTTGAAAATTTTGAAAACCACTACTTTGAAACTTGCTTAAGTCCATATAATGATTTATGCAACTTGCAAACCATCTCCCCCTTGCTACCCATCTCCCCCTTGTTGTGCAAACCTGGAGGAAAAGACATGTACACTTCTTCATGGAGATCACCATTAAGAATTGTATTGTTGACATCTAATTGTTGAAGATCCCATCCTTACACAACAGCCAAAGCCAAGAAAAGCTTAACTGTGACCATTTTAGCCATTAAAGAGAATGTTGCGGTATAGTCCAGCCCTTCTTGCTGAGTAATCCCTTTGGCCACAAGGCGAGCCTCATACCTCTCTATCTTGCCATCGACTTTGTACTTGATTCGAAATACCCACTTACATCTAACAACCTTTTTGTTGGGTGGCAAAGGAATAGTAGACCAAGCATGATTTTCTTCTAAATCCTCAATTTTTGTTGCCATAGTAGTTTCCCAATTAGGATCACCAACATCTTGATGGTAAAACTAAGGTTCTTTAAGAGCAGAAATGCTATTGCAAAAATGAGAATAGCTAGGTGATAACTTGTGAGAAGAAACAAAGTTAGCAATAGGATACCTAGTTGAAATTGTGTTGCATTTGTAGGATTGAAGATATGGAGGAGGTTTGGACACTCTAGTAGACCTTCTAAGTGAGGGAGCAGAAGACGAAGTGGACAAAGAAGGAGGGATCGAATTAGGATGCAAGGTAGGATCATCAACTATATCATTAGGAAAGTAAACATATAGTTCTTCTGAAAGATCGGAAAAATGATCTTTAAGAATATGAGATGCGGGATCATCAACTTGATCGGAGGAAGGACCATCAACAAGAGGAACAAACTTAGAATGTTGAATAGGATCTCCTACAGATAAAGATGGAGCATTAGGAGTGCAAATCTAAGACAAAGGATCAAAAGGAGAAAGGAATGTTGAGGAAGGAATGGACTAAAAAGGAAAGATGGACTCATGAAAAGTAACATCCCTCGAGATAAAATTCCTTTTAGAATGTAAATCAAGTAGTTTAGATCCCTTAACAACAAAATGATAACCCAAGAAAACACATTTGATAGCTTTAGGATCAAATTTAGGCCTATTATAAGCCAATGTAGAAGCAAAACACAAACAACCAAAAACTCTAAGAGAACTATAATCGGGGACTTTGCCATAAAGCAATTCAAAGGGTGTTTTGTCATGAAGAAGAGGGGATGGAAGTCTATTGATAAGGTGCATTGTTGTGAGAATGCAATCACCCCAATAGGCAATAGGAACATTGAATTGAATTCTTAAGGCTCAAAATATGTTGATGTTTCCTCTCCACAACAGAATTTTGTTGAGGAGTGGCAACACAACTATGTTGGTGTATAATTCCATGAGTCTTGAAGAAATCGGTCATTTGAAATTCAACACCATTATCAGTTCTAAAAAATTTAATGGATTTATTGAATTGAGTTTTGATCATAGCATAAAAGGACTGTAAAATGGACCTAGTATCAAACTTGGATTTCATGAGATAAATCCAAGTTGATCTAGTACAGTCATCAACAATAACGAGGAAGTATTTGTGTCCATCAACAGTAGGAACTATATAGGGACCCCAAATATCACAGTGTACAATATCAAAAGGTGAATCGGACATGTGATTTGGAAAAGGGAAGGGAAGTCTTTTGTGTTTTGCAAGTAGACAAATCTCATAATCTTTATTAAAAGTACAAACATTATCAAGAAGTACATTCTTTAAGGAAGAGAGTTTAGCATCGGAGGGATAACCTAATCTAAGATGCCATATAGAAGAAGGTACGACAATGTTATTGATTACATAAGATTGAGGTCTGTTGAAAATAGACTTGAAAACAAAGTTAAAGATGGATTGAAAGGATGATCCAAGAACCTTGGAGTTGATTGGAAAGGTACAAGCATCTGAGGGGCTGTGTTGTAGCAAATACAACCCATCATGAACTTCACCCACACCAATATTCTCCAAAAAATAAGGTCCTGTATAAAACATAAATTTAACAAGAAAATAAGGCAACAAGAACAAGATTTTGTGAGTTGACTAACTAACAAAAGGTTAAAAGAAAATGAAGGAACACAGAGAACATTAATAAGAGTTAAAGTCAAAGAGAAATGGAACCTATATGAGTTACCATTGTTGTTTCACCATTAGGAAGTTCAACAACACAACTAATAGCAATGAATTCAGTAAGCAATTGAACAAAATAGCAGTGTCTTTTTCGGGATGCTCGTGCCCAAGGATCCACGAGCCGAATGAAAAAGAAAAGGATTTGGTGGACTGAGCCTTGACTCACCGCAGCTAAATAGCTGTTTAAGAATCAAGTGAATGCAGAGAATACTCCACGACAACATACGTAAAAAATGACAAACAAGGATATCGAGGAGTGCCAAAATTAACAACGTAAGTTCGAAAAAAAAGAAAAGCGAGGATTAGCAAGACGATAAAAAAAAAAGTACTTGTGAGGATCACGGGAATTATGAAACAAGATTTTTCATTAAGGCATTATCTGTTTGATTACAAAGAAACTTACTAGGACGTGATACAAGGTCCAATCAAGCTCAAAAATTGCAGCCTTGAATGGCTATTTCAGCCTTCAAAACTTATGAAGTTTGATTCACGTTGGATCCGAGTATGTGCCATAGTTGCTTTTACAGGATATCGGGAAGCGGTATTTGTTTTCCCTTAGTATTTTCTTTCTGCACAAATTTTCTGATAGTTTTTTCCTAGAGAATCTCTTCTTTCTTGTGTTCCTTTCTTTTTTTCTCGCTGCCTTCTTCATAACCCATCCCCTCCTTTTATAATGGAGTTTTAAAGGCGTCCCGGGGAACCATTGGTTCCCCTATTTTGCTTTCCTGTGAACAGAGCATGTCTTGTCCCTGTTGTCTTGGTAAGTCCCTTTTCCGTTTCTTCTCATTCTTTCCCTCTCTCGATTCCGATCCTTTTGAAAGCTTCTGGTTGGCTATCTTCTTCGGGAGTGCTGAGGTATGCCCTTCTCGGCATCCCCACTTCCTCGCCTATACCGCTTTTCCTTTCCTTTCCTATTTGGGCGGAATCCCGTCCCGCTTTTTTAAAGGTCGTTTATTGTCATCCTTCTTCCCTGTTTTGGTTCCCGAGGATTCTTCTGTCTGTGCCGTGAGAAGTCGCTCGCGCTTTTTGTTTTTCTTGTTTTCTTCTTTTCTTTTCTCTGTCTTCTCTCTATCGAGCTGTCCCGATCTTCCTTCTTCTTTGTGCCTGAAAGGATCCGCGTCTATTGATGGTGCCGAGGATCCTTGCTTCTTATATTTTGCCGTGATCTTTTTTTTTTTTTTTTTGGATGCTTTTCTTTTAAGGCTTGGGATCCTCTGGGCCTTTCGTATAATCCCTTTGGACTTGGTTTGTTTTTTTTTTTTTTCCTTCTGGGCTTTAACTCATTCTTTTTGGGCTTATTTTCTCATGATCTCTTTTTTTAGACATCAACAATACCATATGAAAGATTTTTAAGAGTGAAAAATCTCATTAATTTGCTTAATGATACGCGTCTTTGATCCTTATATACAATTAGAGACTAACAAACTAACTTAACAAACATAACAACTCCTTAATAGAAAAAAATAAAGCACACGTGCACACTCACTTGCATTACTAAAGCTATTTACAAGACTGACTAAACTACACACGATTTAAGCTATATACAATACAAAGACCAAAGCTACAAGTCATTTAACCATGAGTATCTGTACTTCTATAATTCTGCTCTGAATCTTCTTGTTAGGCTGAGTCTTCTTGCTATTACCTTGATCTTTGATAGCAACAACACCAAACTGGCGAGTAAGGTTGTGGGCAAGTTGATCACACATCTTCTTGGTTGAACAAAAGATAATTATCTTTGATCCTGGTTCTTGAGATTGTAATATATCTGCTCCAGTCGTTTGTGTTTCTCCATGGTTGACAACACTTCAATATGCTACAAGATGCCGATATAGAATGTTAGGTTCTAAAGACTTAGGAACTAATGTATTTAGAACTCTAATGTGTATTGTTAGCAAACCATGATCAAAACAGGTTGTTTAGTCTTGTTTAGACTTGCTCAAAGTTATGTCTTTTATGTAAAGTTGGAATTGAGCTGTTGTAGAAGTATTAGTGCATTTCGGCCTGGCTCGATCGATCGAATCTCGGGCAGAATGTTTTTTTTGCAGATTTCACCAACTCAGCCCTAGCCTATTAAAACATGTAGGGTTTTATGTTTTGCCCTAAGTATAAAAGGCAAACCCTAGCCACATTTTTAAGGTTGCTTTATTTGCTGTGTGTGTGAATCACTTGTGAGATCTAAAGGTGGTTGCCTTCACACATGCTTAGGATTATAAAGAAGGAGATTTGATTGAGAGCTTGATGATCATTTAGTTACTGCACTAAAAAGCTTAAAGAAACACAAGCAGGTGTGCTTGTACTTGCTGGAGAAACAAAGAAAGAAGGAATCCGTGGTCTCGGAGCTTGCACATGGTCGTGTCGGTAAGTTTCTCTTGGTGGGTAGCAATAGGATGTTAGTGTTCTAAGTCCTATTGTAGAATTTTGATTCTTTCATAGTGGATTTGCTTTTTTACCTTAAGGATAGTGATAACGCCTTAAAATGTATACTTGTTATATATTTATATGAGCGTTATCTCCTTATTATTATGCTTAATTTGTATAATTAAGTCATGATTTGCATTAGTCCATATTATTTATCTTTACATAATTTCTTGAATAAAATGCTATTTATTGTGTGTAATTTTCTACTTTCAGGAAATTATGTGAGAAAAATGAGTTTACAAGAATTTGTGAGAGAATTGAGGCCAAACTAGAATTAAAGTGAAGCTAAAGGACTATGCTTAAATTTCTAAGGAGGTGCAGCTGGAGTGCTTGGATCGTCTACCATGATTGGAAGCTTCAAATAAGGAAAGAAATCAAAGAGGCAGAATCTGAAAAGGAAAAATCTGATTTGAGTACTGATCAGTATTTTAGGCGTATCTCTCTCCTCAAAAATCCAATTGACACAAGGCTAGATGGGTTGGAACCGTGACTTAATATCTACAACTTTCCAGTTTTGAGTTTTCCGAAATTCTCAATTTTGAAGGCTGAAATTAACTCACAAGTTACCGCTGTAAACCTAGACGGAAATTAAAATAGAAAATGTTTTATTTTCTTTGGACACTTAGACATTAGGGTTTTGGAAGGGAGGCTGTGTAGAACGAATTTTGGAGAGAAAAAATTGTATTTTCCTTTCTCTTATGGCAGCCTAAACTCTTTGCTAGGGCTTGGGGTTATGTTTCTTCGATACGGTATGGATATTCAATGTGATTCTTTCTAGGATTTTATCAACAACATATTTGATTGTTCAATTAGATTTCTTTTGATGTATTAGTTCTTTCATGCTTTCAATAAGTTCAATCATGTTTTTCTTATTATTTAGATGAATTTCTAATAGTTTCAAATAGAAATCAGGTTTTAAAGTGAATGGGTTTTTTTGGAAACTTTTCTAACCGCATTATTAATCGAGATTATCATGCGTTCTTGAATTGTCTCAGTTCAACCGAATCATAAGTTTTTAATTGTATAAGAACAATCAATTATGAAATAGATATTTTCTTAGATCACAAAGAATTTCATATCGATATAGGGAAACACCCCGATGCCCTAATATTTACATTATTGATTAAAATCGATTATTATTATTATTCTTGTTAACAATCACCAAGCAAAAGTATTTTTCTTCTTCACTCAAATTGTTATTTAATTATATTTTCTTTTAATTTACCCTGCTCCTTGTGGTTCGACCTTGGTACTCCAAGAAATATATTGCTACGATCTCCTGCACTTGGGAGTGAGCAAGCGGATAGCTAGGTTAAATCCTCCCCAGGTTTTTACCGGTGTGGTTTCCTGGGTCATCATATCATTGTATTATTTATATTTCCGCTGCTATGCATGATATGATTGTTTGATTGTGATAACCTAAATCTGGAATTTGGACTAAGTAATAACTTGGCTAATTAACTAGGTTAATCCAATTGTGTTTTAAGAGGTCTAAAAACCGTCAAGTGGTATCAGAGCGGGTAGCTCTTTTGTTTTAGATCTTTTGATCTAAGAGCTGATCCTTGACCCCTGTTGTCATGGATAATTTGAAGTGTCTTTTTTATCATGTTTCTGCTCATGTTTTTATTGATCTTATTGATGTCGATGAAACTCTCCATAAGGAATTATTGAAATCTATGAAAATTGCTAAGAAATTCAAGAAAGAGTTATGTAAGGACTCGATTAAGAACGACCCCAAAATGATATTGAGTTCGTATGTTAAAAGGCCAAACAATATAATTTGTAGATCGTGGATTTGAAATGCTAGGCCTTGGTCACCGAACGGTGGTTAGTCATGGTGTTCATATAGAATTAAACCATGTTCGCTTGAGGAGTCTTTCTCCTCGAGACGGTCTAGGAGGCTCTGGTTCTTGGCCTTTTTTCCCAGCCCCTTTTTTCGGATTGCTTACTTCTCCTTTTATATTAGCCTGCACCCCTCATCCAGCGTTCACGTGTAGGTTCGACTTTCCAGGGACGATACTTGTCCCATTAGCCCATACTCAAAGTGGTTGGGGGTGGTTGTCAAAATCGAAAAGTATTGCTCTGTCTGACTCAGAGCATTCAATGGCGATAATGGCGCTTTTTCTTTGTCCTTTGTCGCCATATTATCCAGAGGTTTCTTTTTTATCAACACGGGTGTGTTCAGTCCTTCCCAAAACTGTTCCTATGTCGTTTTTGCCCTTTCTTTTAGGAGGGTTTTAGGGATGCCGAGGACAGAGTCATCCTCGGCTATGTCTCAAAGCTACTTGGACTTTTATTGTATGTCCTTAGCTAGATCCCACCTCGGCTTGGGCCTTGGGCCCTAAGGTAAACTGGGCCTCGGTCACAATTTCTATTGCCCCACAATAGCCCCTCAAAATCCTGCTACCCGACCTCTTGGTCGGGGAGGAGGGTTTTGGTGATGTCGGGCCTGTATCATGGCTTGCCCAGCTTTGTCCCTCATTAATGTCGGTGTCTCTTCATCTGCCTAGAAAATGTGTCGGGTTACGAGACATTCTTTTAGATTTACTCACCATGCGCTCCTGCCATTTCCGTGTACGAGGCGCATCTTTAATAACTTCCCTTTACGAGGCCAATCAAATCGATTTATAGACGGCGTTGGGGAGTTGAGTGGACACTATCTCGTTTGCAGCTCTTCTTGGAAATCTGTACAAATTAAATGCCACTAAACTTACCTTCCATATAAGAAGCAAAGCAAGAGGGTACTTCCTTTACATAGAGACCCTTTAACCTTTCTAAAGCCTTAAACCCCAAGCTGCGCTCAAAGTTTTCCTTATCAGCGCAATCAAACCTTAGAGTGTGATATGTCCGAGGCAAAAGCGGGGGTGAAGGAACCACACCCTCTCCGGAAGCACCATGTCCCTCCGAAACTTAAGATGGCTCGGTCGGGACAAGGTAGGCAGAGACTCAAGATATCTTTCATCTTTCTTTAGCCAAAATTCGAAGAAGGTGTTAATCGCATCAAATTTTTGGTGCAACTAAGTTGGGGTTGCTCATCATCGGTACCATCTGCTCTCTTTTCGAGCATAGCTAATATGGTACCAGTGTGATAGGAGTCGGGGCTGACGCAGGGATTAAGTATCCCCGCTTCTTCCTCTCTTCCTTCACTGGTGCCTCCTTTTGCCTCCCCTTCTTCTTCTTTCCCATCACCGGATCCATCCTGGTGCTTTTATTTCTTCCTCTTCTTCTCCTCTTCCATCATAGGGGGTCACCCTCTCATACACGATCGCTACTGGAGCAGAGTTTTAGAAAGATTTGTCGTTTCATTGTATATATATATATATATATATATATTTTTTTTTGCTTTTGTAATTAGCTTCCTGTATAGGCTTGTTTAAGCCCCTCATTGTCTGTTGTATTACTTCTTTATATTAATAAAAGTTGACATTGTTTTATTCTATATATTCTTTCTTTTCTGCAATAGTTATGCTGTGAATGGATGTGCTATTATGTGATTTTTTTTTTTTATTCTGAACGATACTTAGGGCCGAAAACCCTGTTAAGAAAAAGATATCTTTATGAGCTTATTGAAACTATTCGGCACAATAATGCCGACCTAAAAAAAAAACGATACTTAGGGCCGAGGCCCTTGTTAAGAAAAAGATATTGTTCCGAGCTTATTGAAACTATCCGACACAATAATGCCGACCTGAGAAAACGATACTTAGGGCCAAGGCCCTTGTTAAGAAAAAGATATTATTCAGAGCTTATTGAAACTATCCGGCACAATAATGCCGACCCGAAAAAGGTTACACACCCAAGACTAACCAAAATAACAAAATTGAATGCTCGATCTTGTGTAGGAGGTAATCATCCGAGGAGGGGTAACCCAAAATGAGCTGCCCATGCGGGTCACCAAGTACTAGGGTGCTTTGCCACCTTCTTAACATCCTTCATAGCCTTAGCCATTTTTGGCATCCGGTCCGAGGATTGAAGTACGATCGTCTTGAACTTAAACGCTCGTTTGCATCGGTTCCCTTAAAACTGAGGATTCAACGATAGGTCGGGATCTTCATTCCGTCTAGGACTTAATCTGACTTTTAGTATATAATCATCTCGTAGGTCCGAGCAATCTAGAATTCTCCTTAAGTGATTGGTTTCTCCATAGGTTTGAGTCCGAGGACCATGCAATACCTTAGTTCTGTTCAAAAACTCAGCTTTTTAAGTAGTTGGTTTCCCTATAGGTTTGAGTCCGAAGACCATGCAATACCTTGGTTTTGTCCAAAACTTAGCTTTTTAAGTAGTTGGTTTTCCCATAGGTTTGAGTCCGAGGACCATGCAATACCTTGGTTCTGTCAAAAACTTAGCTTTTTAAGTAGTTGGTTTCCCCATAGGTTTGAGTCCGAGGACCATGCAAAACTTAGCTTTTTAAGTAGTTGGTTTCCCCATAGGTTTGAGTCCGAGGACCATGCAATACCTTGGTTCTGTCCAAAACTTAGCTTTTTAAGTAGTTGGTTTCCCTATAGGTTTGAGTCCGATGACCATGCAATACCTTGGTTCTGTCCAAAACTTAGCTTTTTAAGTAGTTGGTTTCCCCATAGGTTTGAGTCCGAGGACCATGCAATACCTTGATTCTGTCCAAAACTTAGCTTTTTAAGTAGTTGGGAATTAGCCCCTCGGCCAAGCCGTGGGACATTGGTTTGGAGGGATTAGCCCCTCGGCCAAGCCCCTAGAACCATCCGCGCTCTTGTTGCTTCGAGCGTAGTCCCTAATGGAACTTTATGTTAGAGCACTACAACGGGCTGTTGGGAGTGATAAGGGGACTCTCTCGACCCACCGCCTGTGCCAACACACAAGCCTTCCCCACAAACAGCGCCAATTGTAAGGACTCAATTAGTAACGACCCCAAAATGATATTGGGTTCGTACGTTAAAAGGCCCAAACAATATAATTTGTAGAGCGTGGATTTGAAAGGTTAGGCTTGGTCACCGAACGGTGGTTAGTCATGGTGTTTATACAGAATTAAACCATATTCGCTCGAGGAGTCTTTCCCCTCGAGATGGTGCAGGAGGCTCTGGTTCTTGGCCTTTTTTCCCAGCCCCTTTTTCTGGATTGCTTACTTCTCCTTTTATATTAGCCTGCACCCCTCATCCAGCGTCCACGTGTAGGTTTGACTTTCCAGGGCTGATACTTGTCCCATCAGCCCATACTCAAAGTGGTTGGGGGTGGTTGTCAAAGCTGAAAAGCATTGCTCTGTCTGACTTAGAGTATTCAATGGCAGTAATGGCAGCTTTTCCTTTCTCCTTTGTTGCCATATTATCCAGGGGTTTCTTTTTTATCAACACGGATGTGTTCGGTCCTTCCCAAAACTGTTCCTATGCCGTTTTTGCCTTTCTTTTAGGAGGGTTTTAGAGATGCCGAGGACAGAGTCATCCTCGGCTATGTCTCAAAGCTACTTGGACTTTTATTGTATGTCATCGGCTAGATTCCACCTCGGCTCGGGCCTTGGGCCCTAAGGTAAATCGGGCCTGGGTCACAATTTCTATTGCCCCACAAGTTAAAATTGGCTAATCTTGAAAAAGAGGAATTGGTTGCTAGATTAGATGAATCTAATAAAAATAATGAATTTTTGAGAAATCAAATTTCCTCTCAAGATGAGAAGATGAAAAGCTTGGAACAAGAGTTAGTTGAATCTAAAGCTAAAATTGAAAATTTGACTAGTACCAAGCCTCAAAATAATGTAGTGTTTCTATTTCTCTTAAGCCTAAAACTGAGAAAGTTTATATCTCTCCTTTTAAAAGGAATAATAAAGAAAAGGTTTATTTTGCTAGGTTAGACAAAGGTAAAAATTCTGATGTAGACGCTGAAGTTTCTAAACTTAAGTCTAAACCTCTTTAGAGAGCATAATAATTCTTTTTTTGTGCCTACTTGTCACCTTTGTGGTGTTGTTGGTCATATTAGACCAAATTGTTCTTTGTTGATGCAAAAACCAAAATCTGAGACTAGATTTGCTTTTAGGAATACTAGTGTTCCTAAAATTGTTCCTGTTTGTCACTTTTGTGGTGTCTCCAGTCACATTCGTCCTAATTGTCATAAATTGAAATTTAAGCATTCAGTGTTTCAATCTAGGATATATGATGATATTTCTCTTGCCATAAGTTCATATAAATTGTTTCATATTATTTTGCAAAATTTAAGCTTGTTGGCTTATGAAAGGAACTTGCGGGATTTCAGTTTTTCTCGGAAGATTGGTGTAATCCCTCACATACACTGTGCTTCACATGGATTTTCACCTACAAAGCCGAAGACTCATGCTAGATGGGTGAAAAAAGATTCTCTAAGGTGAGTGTTGCTGACTTGTCCCTGATTAATTCTTTCAATTATTTGTGGACATGTTTTGTTTCTGATTGGTTGTTTTATTTCTCTTGAGGCTTACGTGAATTATGATATCTCTCTCTTGATTTAAAACATGCTTGATATTGTGAAGAAACTTGAATAGAATGTGTTATATATGTGCTAAGCTATTTTTGATTTTGTATGAGTATGTACTAGTTTGTACATGTAATCGTAGGTTAATTAAGAAATTGATATTTCTTATTTGTGTACCCTCTATAGCTTAGTTAAGCACTGTCATGCATTGCATTTGCATTGTTCATTTAGCATAATGTGTGCTTTTTTTTTTTGGTCATAAATTTTTTTTAAACCAAAAAGATTTTTGTGTTTTGTATTTCACATCTTGGATTTAAAATCAAGGATTGGCCATATTATCTTTACATAACATGTTTATGTACCTTGTTTAGCTTGGATGAGCTTCTTTTATTGTGTTTTACTAGTTTAAGCTTTATAGTGCATGTTGTGTGGGAGATGTTTATAGTTTTTGATCACTTTGTCTTGATCTCAAAGTCACATGTCTTTGACTGTTGAACTTGAACCTTTTGAGAAAGGCATAAATAACCATCTTACCACTGTTTACTAGCCAATCATGAACACCTTAGTGCATATCGTAAGATTTTGTGTTCGAAAAAGTGTAGCACATGTATAAAAAGCACATAAGATGTAGCTTTGGTTTAAATGTTAAAATTGGTGTGTACATTATTGGACTTAATGTTAAATCAATCAAGTAAAATTGGTATGTACATTATCCCGGCTTTTTTAATAAGTTTTTGCTTAAATAAAATTGGTATGTATATTATGAGGTAAATCAAAAAATTTACATGATTACAAGCTTGTTTTCTAGGAGATGTGAGAGTTATATGATGTAACTCTTTTGGTGATAGTCTCTTTCAAATTCTATGTGATGAATTTCGTAGAAATTGTAGTTGATTTCTATTTACATATCACCTCACATATTTTTCAAGTTTTTGCTAGTTGCACACACTACACAAGTTACTCTTTACTAAACTCCGTACATTATATTGTGTGTAATCTTGTTGTGGCCATCCAAGATTACATGCTCCTGGATTTTGATGTAAAATGTCTTTAATGTTTAAGTTTTGCAGACAAATTAGTTGAAAAACTTGTTTTTGGAAGATCTGGGTTGAGTTCAAGTGTTTTTAAAAAACTTTTAATCTCATACTCATGCATTTCATTCATAAAACTATGTGCTTTGAGGAGTTTCTGCATTAAATTGCTCTATTTTTCAAAATTTTGATTTTTCCAGATTTTTGATCGATCGAATCTGTCTCTCAACCGATCAAAATTGCGATAAAAATTTTTGGTTTGAATCTCATGACTCGATTGGCATTTGATCGATGCTCGATTGATCGAAACTGAAAAATTTCAGTTTTTAAGTATTTGACCAAATTTTTTCATGCATAATTTATGTTTAGGATTCACATACATTGCATTGTTTTCTATATCCATCTTGCGTTTTTGCAGTCATATTTCTCATTGTTTTCACACATAACATGCATACACTTTGCTAAATTAGGTACTCAACTTGATTTAAAAATTGATTGATTAATTTTTGAGTTATGTACTTTTTAGTATATGCTATTTTTATGTGTGAACTACATAAAATATTTTTCTAAAGAGATAAGATGGATAATCAATGAGCAAATATTTTCTCTACTCATGCAATTGTTTATGAGTCACATAGTGTCAAGTTTGCATTTATTGAAAGAGAGAATATTTTTCTTCATGTGTATCCTCAACTTAATTTTTTTTAAGTTTGGTCTGTGTTTTTTTATTTATCCCCGCCTCCTAAATATTCCCCAAAACTAGTTTTGTTTTTCCTATTTTTATAGGGGGGGAAGCTTGTTTTTACCCTTTGTTGTTCATAGGGGGATTTGTTGCTCTTCATAGGAGGAGTTGTCTCTATTTTCTATAGAGTTGAATTGTTTTGTATTCCCTTAATTCTCTATTTTCTCTTATCCTTTGTTTACTCTTTGTATGAGTTGTCTTTGTCAATACGTGACAAAAAGGGGGAGAAATAATTGATATGTGGGAATCCTATTTGTTTTGTTTAGGGGGAGTTGAAATTGTTTTTGGGCTATTCATGTTAGGGGGAGATACATTGTTATCTATGTTTTTTGTTTCACTGCTTATTGATTTATATTTATGAGTTATTCATTGATATATGTCTTTATTTTGTGCTGAGTGAAATCAAGAATTTATTTTGTTTACTTGTATTTTCCACACATGCGTTTATGCGTTTTGTTTAAGTGTTCCAGGAAATATACTGGTTGATTCAATTGAGTTCCTGTCTACACTTACAACTGATGGATAGTAGTTAGGATTGGATTTGTTATAATGGGTAATTTTTTGTAAAGGGCTTTTCTTTGTAAACTTTGAGTTTTTAGTTGTATTTTGTCACGGATTGCCAAAGGGAGAGTTTGTTAGATTCTAAAGACTTAGGAACTAATGTATTTAGAACTCTAATGTGTATTGTTGGCAAACCATGATCAAAATAGGTTGTTTAGTCTTGTTTAGACTTGTTCAAAGTTGTGTCTTTTATGTAAAGTTGGAATTGAGCTGTTACTGAAGTATTAGTGCATTTCGGCCTGGCTCGACCGATCGAAGAACAGGCTCGATCGATCGAATCTCGGGTAGAATGTTTTTTCTGCAAATTTCTCCAACTTAGCCCTAGCCTATTAAAATGTGTAGGGTTTTATGTTTTGCCCTAAGTATAAAAGACAAACCCTAGCCACATTTTTGAGGTTGCTCTATTTGTTGTGTGTGTGAATCTCTTGTAAGATCTAGAGGTGGTTGCCTTCACACATGCTTAAGATTATCAAGAAGAAGATTTGATTGAGAGCTTGATGATCATTCAGTTGTTGCACTAAAAAGCTTAAAGAAACACAAGCGGGTGTGCTTATCCTTGCTAGAGAATCCAAGAAAGAAGGAGTCCGTGGTCTCGGAGCTTGCACATAGTTGTGTCAGTAAGTTTTTACTGGTGGGTAGCAATAGGATGTTAGTGGTCTAAGTCCTATTGTAGAACTTCGATTCTTTCATAGTGGATTTGCTTTTTACCTTGAGGATAGCTAGATTAAATCCTCCCCAAGTTTTTACCGGTGTGGTTTCCTTGGTCATCATATCATTGTGTTATTTATATTTCCACTGCTATGCATAATGCATGATATGATTGTTTGATTGTGATAACCTAGATCTGGAATTTGGACTAAGTAATAACTTGGCTAATTAACTAGGTTAATCTAATTGTGTTTTAAGGGTCTAAAAACTCACATAAAAATATCAAATAATACCATCATTAATATCCATAAACAAATAATACCATCATTAATATCCATGTCATGTGTAAGAAACAGCAAACATATTAAAAGAAACTTGCTCAATATTTAAAATATGGATAGAAGTACATGAACAATTTCACTTTCTAAACAAAAAAGATATATAATAATATATTTTTACAAATGTAATTGGAGAAACAGGTAATCTACCGTGCAAGAAATTCTTGATGACTTTTCGAACTTCACAGCTTCATCTTGTATCTGTGTTGCCAACTCCCTTGTTGGTGACAATACCAGCACAATAGGACCTAATTGAGCATCATTACGGGTGCGCTTCAGATGAATAAATCCTGGAACCCAAGGTTTACCCCGAACCGGTTTTGGCAATGGCCACTATGTCTCTACTTTGAATAGCAATTGGCCATGACTATGCCTGAATTGGAGTTGGCGCAGAGAACTCAGAATTGTGTACCTGGAAAAAGCAAAATTCTAGCAACCCCTGTGAGAGAGGTACTGGCTTCAAGATTTCTGGTGGTTTTTTTTTAGCCTATAGAGGATTAAAAAACAAATTTTGGAATGAAAATTTTTAAAATTTAGGAATGAAAAACAAATTTTAATAAAATTTGGGAACTAACATATTGTTCTACACTAATAATTGTATACTCCACATCTATCATATAACCATGATAAAAATTTCATTAGGTAATTGTCCAAAAAAACAATCCCCCTTCTTTCACAAAACCATTATTCCAGTTTGGTGACATAAGCCAACAAACGCACATAAATATAATAATGTCTTATCTAATAATAGACATAGCAATCATCATTGATGATGCCGAAAATCGTTAGTAAGTCATACAGTTCTCACGTGCTTAAGACAACACCTGCACAACACAGAAAAAGAAGACCTTAAGAGAGTACCGGTGTCGTACCAGCCAAAGACCCTTCCAATTCAAGTTAGAGAACTTTCACAATTCTAGAGTGACAGTTTTTAGACCCCTTAAACAATTGATTAAACCTACGTAATTAGCCAAGTTGTTACTTAGTCCAATTAAACAAGTCTAGGTTATCACAACAATAAATATCAAATCATGCAAAGCAGCGGAAAATAAATAACACACGATATAATCACCCAGGAAACCAAACCGGTAAAAACCTGGGGAGGATTTGACCTAACTATCCTCAAGGTAAACTTGAATCCACTATCTTGAAAGAATCGAAGTTCATACAAAAGGACTTACAAGCACCCCCGCTTGACTTCCTAATGCTACCAACCAAGAGAACTTACTAACACGACCACGTGCAAGCTCCGAATCCACGGACTCCTTCTTTCTTGGATTCCCACCAACTACAAGCACCCCCACTTATGTATTCTTTAAGCTTTTATGGCAGCAACTGTTTTGATCATCAAGGTGTAGAGAATATCTCCTCCTTGAAAACCCTAAGTTTGTGTAAAGGAAAGCTCCTATAGATCTCACAAGAGATTTATACAAACCGCAATATGAACAACACTAAAATGTGGCTAGGGTTTGCCTTTTATACTTAGGACAAATAAGAAATCCTAAAAACGTTTTAAAACAACTAGGGCTGAGTTGGAAAATTCTGCAGAAAAGCAATCTGCCCGAGCTTCGATCGGTCAAGCCTAAGCTTCGATCGATCGAGCCAGGCCGAAAGCTACACTCGATTCCAACTTTACATTGACATACAACTTTGAGCTAGCTTTAAACACTTCTAAACACATTGTTTTGATCATGGTTTGCCAACAATACAAATTAGAGTTCTAAATACATAAAGTCCTACACTTTAGAACCTAACAAACTCCCCCTTTGGCAATCCGTGACAAAACACAACTTAGAAGCTCAAAGTTTACAAAATGAAAATCCCTTTATAAAATAATGCTCATAAACCAAATTCAATCCTAACTACTATCCATCATTTGCAAGTGTAGACAATGACTCAATTGAATCAACCTGTATATTTCCTAAAACACTAAACAAAATGCATAACCGCATGTGTGACAGAAAAACAAAAACAAGAAATCAACAAATATGCAATCTAACTCTCCCCCTAAGTTAGATACATAAAAAACAATGTTAACTCAATGTTAACTCCCCCTAAACAGAACATTCTTGTATTTTCCACACATTTCATCTAAATCTCTCCCCCTTTTTGTCACGCATTGACAAAGACAACTCAAACAAAGAGTTGACAGAAAACATACATACGCAATGAGTAAGAGAAAATAGAGAAAGAGGGGAACACAAAACAATTCAACTCTATAAGAAATAGAGACAACTCCCCCTATGAACAACAAAGGTTAAAAACAAGCTTCTCCCCCTATAAAAATAGGAAAAACAAAACAAGTTTTGGGAAAAACAATTTTGGGGAAAAATAAAGGGGTTGGGGATAAAGAAAAAGACACAAACCAAGTTTAAAAAAAACTAAGTTGAGGATACACATGAAGAAAAAATATTCTCTCTTTCAATAAAATGCAAACATGGCACTATGTGACTCATAAACAATTGCATAAGTAGAGAAAATATTCGCACATTGATTATATATCACATCTCTTAAGAAAAATATTTTCTACAGTTCACACATAAAAATAGCATATACTAGAAAGTGCATAGCTCAAAAATTAATCAATCAATTTTTTGATCAAGTTGAGTACCCAATGTAGCAAAGTGTATGCATGTTATGTGTAAAAACAATGAGAGATATGACTGCAAAATTGCAAGATGGATACAAAAACAATGCAATGCATGTGAATCCTAAACACAAATGATGCATGAAAAAAAATTTGGTCAAATACTTAAAAAACTGAAAATTTTTCACTCCTCAAAGCACAATATTTCATGAATGAAATACATGAGTATGAGATTAAAAGTTTTTCAAAAACACTTGAATTCAACCAAGATCTTCCAAAAACAAGTTTTTCAACCAATTTGTCTCCAAAACTCAAACATTTAGCACGTTTTGCATCAAAATCAAAGAACTTTAATCTTGGAAGGCCACAACAAAATCACACACAATATAATGTACCAAGTTTAGCAAAGAGTAACTTGTGTAGGGTGTGCAACTAGCAAAAACTTGAGATACATGTGAGGTGATATGTGAATAGAAATCAAACACAAAGTCTACAAAATTCATCACAAAGAATTTAAAAGAGACTATCACCTAAAGAGTTACATCATATAACTCCCACATCTCCTAGAAAACAAGCTTGCAATCATGTAAGTTTCTTGATTTTTGCCTCATAATATACACACCAGTTTTAATTATGTGATTTGGCATCAAGCCTAATAATACACACCAATTTTAATCATTAAGCAATTAAACCGAGGCTACACATTATGTTCTTTTTGTGCATGTGCTACACTTTCTCGAGCACAAAATCTTACGATATGCACTAAGGTGTTCATGATTGGCTAGTGAACAGTGGTGAGATAGTTATTTATGCCTTTCTCTAAAGGTTCAAGTCCGATAGTCAAAGACATGTGACTTCAAGATCAAGACAAAGTGATCAAAAACTATAAACATCTCCCACACAACATGCACTACAAAGTTTCAACTAGTAAAGTGCAATAAGTAAGCTCATCAAAACTAAATAAGATACATAAACTTGTTATGTAAAGATAATATGGTCAATTCTTGATTATAAATCCAAGATGTGAAAAACACAAAAATCTTTTTGGTTTTAAAAAATTTATGACCAAAAACAAAAAGCACACATTATGCTAAATGAACAATGCAAATGCAATGCATAACAGTGCTTAACTAAGTTATAGAGGATACACAAACAAGAAATATCAATTTCTTAATTAACCCTTGAGTACATGTACAAACTAGTACATACTCACATAAAATCAAAAATAGCTGTCAAGTTTCTCCACAATGTCAAGCATGTTCTAAATCAAGAGAGATATCATAATTCATGTAATCCTCAAAACAAATAAAACAAGACACAAAATAAAATATTTTTGTCGTTTTGAAATTTTTCAATGTTTTTGGATTTTTTTTTTAATAAAAACCACTCTAAAAAACAAAACAACTAAAAACAAAAACAAAACATGTCCATAAACAATTGAAAGAATTAAATCGGGGACAAGTTAACAACACTCACCTTGGAGAATCTTTTCTCACCCATATAGCACGAGTCTTGACTTTGTAGGTGAAAATCCATGAGAAGCAGAGTGTATTTGAGGGATTACACCAATCTTCCGAGAAAGACTAAAATCCTGCAAATTCCTTTCACAAGCCAACAAGCTTAAATTTTTCAAAATAATATGAAACAATTTATATGGACTTATGGCAGGAGAAATATCATCACAAATCCTAGACTGAAACATAGAATGCTTAAATTTCAGTTTATGACAATTAGGACGAATGTGACCGGAGACACCACAAAAGTGACAAACAGGTACAAATTTAGGAACATCGGTATTCCTAACAACAAGTCTAGTCTCAGATTTTGGTTTTTGCCTCAACAAAGAACAATTTGGTCTAATATGACCAACAACACCACAAAGGTGACAAGTAGGCACAAAAAATGAGTTTATTATACTCTCTAACAGTAGGTTTAGACATAGGTTTAGAAACATCAGCGTCAACATCAGAACTTTTACCTTTGTCTAACCTAGCAAAATAAGCCTTTTCTTTATGTTAGGTTCTAAAGTTTTGGACTTTATGCATTTTAGAACTCTAATTTGTAATGTTGGCAAACCATGATCAAAACAATGTGTTTAGAAGTGTTTAAAGCTAGCTCAAAGTTGTATGTCAATGTAAAGTTGGAATCGAGTGTAAAACAAAAAGCAGTGTGGCTTTCGGCCTGGCTCGATCGATCGAAGCTTAGGCTCGACCGATCGAAGCTCAAGCGGATTGCTTTTCTGCAGAATTTTCCAACTCAGCCCTAGTTGTTTTAAAACGTTTTTAGGGTTTCTTCTTTGTCCTAAGTATAAAAGGAAAACCCTAGCCACGTTTTAGTGTTGCTCATATTGCAGTTTGTGTAAATCTCTTGTGAGATCTAGAGGAGCTTTCCTTTACACAAACTTAGGGTTTTCAAGGAAGAGACATTCTCTAAACCTTGATGATCAAAACAGTTGCTGCCATTAAAGCTTAAAGAATACACAAGCGGGGGTGCTTGTAGTTGGTGGGAATCCAAAGAAAGAAGGAGTCCGTGGATTCGGAGCTTGCACGTGGTCGTGTCGGTAAGTTCTACTGGTTGGTAGCATTAGGAAGTCGAGCGGGGGTGCTTGTAAGTCCTTTTGTATGAACTTCGATTCTTTCTGATAGTGGATTCAAGTTTACCTTAAAGATAGCTAGGTCAAATCCTCCCCAAGTTTTTACCGGTTTGGTTTCCTAGGTGATCATATCATGTGTTATTTATTTTCCGCTGTTTTGCATGATTTGATCTTTATTATTGTGATAACCTAGACTTGTTAATCTGACTAAGTAACAACTTGGCTAATTACCTAGGTTTAATCAATTGTTTAAGGGGTCTAAAAACAAACAAGTGGTATCAGAGTGGGTAGCTCTTTTGTTGTTGATCTTTTGATCTCTGAGCTGATCCTTGACCCCTGTTGTCATGGATAATTTGAAGTGTCTTTCTGATCATGTTTATGCTCATGCTTCTGTTGATTTTATTGATGCCTGTGAAACTCTTCGTAAGGAATTATTGAAATCTATGAAAATTGCTAAGAAATTAAAGGAAGAGTTAAAATTGGCTAATCTTGAAAAAGAGGAATTGGCTGTTAGATTAGATGAATCAAATAAAAAGAATGAATTTTTGAGAAATCAAATTTCCTCTCAAGATGAGAAGATGAAAAGCTTGGAACAAGAGTTAGTTGAATCTAAAGCTAAAATTGAAAATTTGACTTGTACCAAGTCTGCTTGTTGATAATGAAGTGTTTCTGTTTCTCTTAAGCCTAAAACTAAAAAATTTTATATCCCTCCTTTTAAGAGGAATAATAAAGAAAAGACTTATTTTGCTAGGTTAGACAAAGGTAAAAGTTCTGATGTAGACGCTGAAATTTCTAAACCTAAGTCTAAACCTACTGTTAGAGAGCATAATAAATCTGTTTTTGTACCTACTTGTCACCTTTGTGGTGTTGTTGGTCATATTAGACCAAATTGTTCTTTGTTGAGGCAAAAACCAAAATCTGAGACTAGACTTGTTATTAGGAATACTGATGTTCCTAAATTTGTTCCTATTTGTCACTTTTGTGGTGTCTCCGGTCACATTCGTCCTAATTGTTATAAATTGAAATTTAAGCATTCAGTGTTTCAATCTAGGATATGTGATGATATTTCTCCTGCCATAAGTCCATATGAATTGTTTCATATTCTTTTGAAAAATTTGAGCTTGTTGGCTTGTGAAAGGAATTTGCGGGATTTTAGTCTTTCTCGGAAGATTGGTGTAATCTCTCAAATACACTCTGCTTCTCATAGATTTTCACCTACAAAGCTCAAGACTCGTGCTATATGGGTGAGAAAAGATTCTCCAAGGTGAGTGTTGCTAACTTGTCCCTGATTTAATTCTTTCAATTAATTGTGGACATGTTTTGTTTCTGTTTTTGGTCGTGTTTTTTTTTAGGTTGTTTTTTATTTTAAAAAAAAATTCCAAAAACATTGAAAAATTTTCAAAAAGACAAAAATATTTTATTTTGTATCTAGTTTTTTTTTCTTGAAGATTACATGAATTATGATATCTCTCTTGATTTAGAACATGCTTGACATTGTGGAGCAACTTGAATAGCATGTGTTATATATGTGCTAAACTATTTTTGATTTTGTATGAGTATGTACTAGTTTGTACATGTACTTATGGGTTAATTAAGAAATTGATATTTCTTATTTGTGTACCCTCTATAGCTTAGTTAAGCAATGACATGCATTGCATTTGCATTGTTCATTTAGCATAATGTGTGTTTTTTGTTTTTGGTCATAAATTTTTTAAAACCAAAAAGATTTTTGTGTTTTGTATTTCACATCTTGGATTTATAATCAAGGATTGGCCATATTATCTTTACATAACAAGTTTATGTACCTTGTTTAGCCTTAATAAGCTTACTTATTACACTTTACTAGTTGAAGCTTTGTAGTGCATGTTGTGTGGGAGATGTTTATAGTTTTTGATCACTTTGTCTTGATCTTGAAGTCACATGTCTTTGACTGTTGGTCTTGAACCTTTTGAGAAAGGCATAAATAACCATCTCACCACTGTTCACTAGTCAATCATGAACACCTTAATGCATATCATAAGATTTTGTGCTCAAGAAAGTGTAGCACATGCACAAAAAGAACATAAGATGAAGCCTCGGTTTAAATTGCTTAATACTTAAAATTGGTGTGTACTATTAAGCTTGATGTCAAACTCACATGGCTTAAAATTGGTATGTATATTATGAGGCATAAATACAAGAAACTTACATAATTGCAAGCTTATGATCTAGGAGATGTGGGAGTTATATGATGTAACTCTTTAGGTGATAGTCTCTTTTAAATTCTATGTGATGAATTTTGTAAACTTTGTGATTGATTTCTATTTATATATCACCTCACATATATCTCAAGCTTTTACTAGTTGCACACACTACACAAATTACTCTTTGTTAAATTTGGTACATTATATTATGTGTGATCTTGTTATGGCCATCCAAGATTAAAGTTCCTTGATTTTGATGCAAAATGTGCTTAATGTTTGAGTTTTTGAGGATAATTGGTTGAAAAACTTGTTTTTGAAAGATCTTGGTTGAATTCAAGTGTTTTTGAAAAACTTTTCGTCTCATACTCATGCATTTTATTCATGAAATACTATGCTTTGAGGAGTTTCTGAGTTTTTTACCAAACTTTTATCATGCATCATTTATGTTTAGGATTCACATGCATTGCATTGTTTTTTGTATCCATCTTGCAGTTTTGCGGTCATATCTCTCATTGTTTTCACACATAACATACATACACTTTGCTACATTGGGTACTCAACTTGATCAAAAATTGATTGATTAATTTTTGAGCTATGTACTTTCTAGTATATGCTATTTTTATGTGTGAACTGTAGAAAATATTTTTCTTAAGAGATATGATGGATAATCAATGTGCAAATATTTTCTCTACTCATGCAACTGTTTATGGGTCACATAGTGCCATGTTTGCATTTTATTGAAAGAGAGAATATTTTTTTCTTCATGTGTATCCTCAACTTAGTTTTCTTTGAAAACTTGGTTTGTGTCTTTTTATTTATCCCCAACCCCTTTATTTTTCCCTAAAACTGTTTTTCCCAAAACTTGTTTTGTTTTTTCTATTTTTATAGGGGGAGAAGCTTGTTTTTAACCTTTGTTGTTCATAGGGGGAGTTATCTCTATTTCCTATAGAGTTGAATTGTTTTGTGTTCTCTTCTTTCTCTATTTTCTCTTACTCTATTGCGTATGTTTTCTCTCAACTCTTTGTTTGAGTTGTCTTTGTCAATGCGTGACAAAAAGGGGGAGAGATTTAGATGAAATGTGTGGAAAATACAAAAATGTTCTGTTTAGGGGGAGTTAACATTGAGTTAACATTGTTTTTGATGTATCTAACTTAGGGGGAGAGTTAGATTGCATATTTGTTGATTTACTGTTTTTTGTTTTTCTCACACACATGCGGTTATGCATTTTGTTTAGTGTTTCGGGATATATACAAGTTGATTCAATTGAGCTGCTGTCTACACTTGCAAATGATGGATAATAGTTAGGATTGAATTTTTGTTTATGAGCATTATTTTCTAAAAGGCTTGTCATTTTGTAAACTTTGAGCTTCTATGTTGTGTTTTGTCACGGATTGCCCAAGGGGGAGTTAGGATTTAGATGAAATGTGTGGAAAATACAAGAATGTTCTGTTTAGGGGGAGTTAACATTGAGTTAACATTGTTTTTGATGTATCTAACTTAGGGGGAGAGTTAGATTGCATATTTATTGATTTACTGTTTTTGTTTTTCTATCACACATGCGGTTATGCATTTTGTTTAGTGTTTCAGAAAATATACAAGTTGATTCAATTGAGTCTTTGTCTACATTTGCAAATGATGGATAGTAGTTAGGATTGAATTTTTGTTTATGAGCATTATTTTGTAAAGGGCTTGTCATTTTGTAAACTTTGAGCTTCTATGTTGTGTTTTGTCACGGATTGCCAAAGGGGGAGTTTGTTAAGTTCTAAAGTTTAGGACTTTATGTATTTTAGAACTCTAATTTGTAATGTTAGCAAACCATGATAAAAACAATGTGTTTAGAAGTGTTTAAAGCTAGCTCAAAGTTGTATGTCAATGTAAAGTTAGAATCGAGTGTAAAGTAGAAAGCAGTGTGGCTTTCGGCCTGGCTCGAACGATCGAAGCTTAGGCTCGACCGATCAAAGCTCAGGCAGATTGCTTTTCTGCAGAATTTTCCAACTCAGCCCTAGTTGTTTTAAAATGTTCTTAGGGTTTCTTATTTGTCCTAAGTATAAAAGGCAAACCCTAGCCACATTTTAGTGTTGCTCATATTGCGGTTTGTGTAAATCTCTTGTGAGATCTAGATGAGCTTTCCTTTACACAAACTTAGGGTTTTCAAGGAAGAGACATTCTCTAAACCTTGATGATCAAAACATTCTTTGCCATTAAAGCTTAAAGAATACACAAGCGGGGATGCTTATAGCTGGTGAGAATCCAAAGAAAGAAGGAGTCCGTGGATTTGGAGTTTGCACGTGGTCGTGTCAGTAAGTTCTACTAGTTGATAGCATTAGGAAGTCGAGCGGGGGTGCTTGTAAGTCCTTTTGTATGAATTTCGATTCTTTCTGATAGTGGATTCAAGTTTACCTTGAGGATAGTTAAGTTAAATCCTCCCCAGGTTTTTACCGGTTTGGTTTCCTAGGTGATCATATCGTGTGTTATTTATTTTCTGCTGCTTTGCATGATTTGATCTTTATTATTGTGATAACCTAGACTTGTTAATCTAACTAAGTAACAACTTGGCTAATTACCTAGGTTTAATCAATTATTTAAGGGTTCTAAAAACAAACACTTTATTATTCCTCTTGAAAGGAGGGATATAAATTTTTTCAGTTTTAAGCTTAAGAGAAATAGAAACACTACATTATCAACAGCAAGCTTGGTACTAGTCAAATTTTCAATTTTGGTCCTAGATTTAGCTAACTCTTGTTCCAAGCTTTTCATCTTCTCATCTTGAGAGGAAATTTGATTTCTCAAAAATTCATTCTTTTTATTAGATTCATCTAATCTAACAATCAATTCCTCTTTTTCAAGATTAGCCAATTTTAACTCTTCCTTGAATTTCTTAGCAATTTTCATAGATTTCAATAATTCTTTACGAAGAGTTTCACAGGCATCAATAAAATCAACAGAAGCATGAGCGGACACATGATCAGAAAAACACTTCAAATTATCCATGACAACAAGAGTCAAGGATCAGCTCTTAGATCAAAAGATCTAAAACAAAAGAGCAACCCGCTCCGATACCACTTGATCAGTTTTTAGACCCCTTAAATAATTGATTAAACCTAGGTAATTAGCCAAGTTGTTACTTAGTCCAATTAAACAAGTCTAGGTTATCACAACAATAAAGATCAAATCATGCAAAGCAGCGGAAAATAAATAACACACGATATGATCACCCAGAAAACCAAACCGGTAAAAACCTGGGGAGGATTTGACTTAGCTATCATCAAGGTAAACTTGAATCCACTATCTTGAAAGAATCGAAGTTCATACAAAAGGACTTACAAGCACCCTCGCTTGACTTCCTAATGCTACCAACCAGTAGAACTTACAGACACGACCACGTGCAAGCTCCAAATCCACGGACTCCTCCTTTCTTGGATTCCCATCAACTACAAGCACCCCCACTTGTGTATTCTTTAAGCTTTTATGGCAGCAACTGTTTTGATCATCAAGGTGTAGAGAATATCTCCTCCTTGAAAACCCTAAGTTTGTGTAAAGGAAAACTCCTCTAGATCTCACAAGAGATTTACACAAACCGCAATATGAGCAACACTAAAACGTGGCTAGGGTTTGCCTTTTATACTTAGGACAAATAAGAAACCCTAAAAACGTTTTAAAACGACTAGGGCTGAGTTGGAAAATTCTGCAGAAAAGCAATCTGCCCAAGCTTCGATCGGTCGAGTCTAAGCTTCGATTGATCGAGCCAAGCCGAAAGCTACACTCGATTCCAACTTTACATTGACATACAACTTTAAGCTAGCTTTAAACACTTCTAAACACATTATTTTGATCATGGTTTGCCAACAATACAAATTAGAGTTCTAAATACATAAAGTCCTACACTTTAGAACCTAACATAGAGTGCCAGTGTTAGAGGAAATTACATGTACCTTGGTTTGTCGGGGTTTTGGGGTTTTTATAGTAGGTAGGGATGACATTCGTTCCTTGTCATAGAGGGCTTTTCCTTGTAGGGAAGATCTTCATTAATACGCGTATCTTGCGAGATCCTTTCCTTGTAGGAATCCCCTCGATTAAGGTTAGTCGAGGAGTACAAGATGTTTCCTTATATATTCATGCATGGAGACCAAGCAAGGCCATGTCAGATTCGTTAAAGGATTACTTATCCCTTTCAGCTTCCTTCCGTCAACTTTTTATCCTGTCTATGTATTCTGGTCGTCTCATTCAAGTGTTGTTGCACCTGTCGACCTTGAGGTGGAACCGTCGGCTTTATGGTGTCGCTGTTTATGAATGCACAAGCAAGGTCATCAGGTTCATCGGGACCGTTAGCTTTGCCTCATGTGAACGAGTTTATCAAATTTTCAGAATTACTCTTATCAATCATATAGTATTTCTTCACAGTTCAAAGGGTCTACGATTCTACGTTATATTTCGTAGATTATTCAAACCCTTAGAGCTATATATAATAATACCACACCTGCATAAGGGTTAGTATAATATAATTTTGCACAAATGCATGCAATTGCAAGCTTCTCAAGCTTCATGGGATGCATAAGCAAGCATTCATGTCATCAAAGCGAGCCAAAAGCTGAATAAAATAGCAACATTTTTAAAATCCAAAAGAAACATAACATAGATTATAGCATACAAGATGCTAATTAATTAGTCCAAGCAAATTGTCACCCATAAGTTGGGGATAATACAACACACAAGTCTGAAATTTATGAAAATACAAGTCGAAATCTTTTTTGTTTTTTGGAGGATAGGCACCCACACATACTGAAATAAAAATAACATAGATAAGAAAATGTCAGCAGAGAGATCCACCACTTACATCTTCATGTTCCAATGGTATACAAGCTTTGGAGGGCTGAGCAACTTGGAACTTTGGGAGATACTTCATCACCTTGCAAAAGAAGCCCACCAAGAATTCACATAACTCAATCGCCTCCTCGACCTACAGTTATCTCGTAGAACTCCATTTCCCTGCCCAACTGATCGAGTATCAAGTAATTAGTCATGTCCAAGGACATCTCAAACTGCCAGTTGCTATCATCAAAATCGGATATACAAGGCATCTCCTCATCCTCAAGCATGGGCACATAGAAATTAATATTGTTTTCAGGGGGCATAGCGTTGTTTAGAGACACACCAATATTGGCCACCTCGTTGTGATTGTAGACGTTAGTTAGGAATGCTGCCCAGTTTGGGGAGGTGAGGTCTGAGTTCTCAAGTTGAACTTGGGGGTTTTTGGTCACCATATTCACCATGTACACGCTTGACTCTGAGAGATTGTTGTTGTTGTAGTTGATGGAGTTGTCATCGACGTGCATATTGGGTGAGGTCACTGCCTTGATGTAGCTTTGTAGGAGGGTGGCGCTAGAGTTGGAGTCCCTGCTGTTCTTCTTTGAGTTCTGCCTTCTTTTGGTTGCATTCCAGTGATTTTTGATGGTGTTCTCAGTCCTTCCTGGCAGCCTCCTAGCAATTTCTGCCCATTTGTTTCCAATTTGCTTGTGAGCTTCAATCAGGATCCTATCTTCTTCTTCAGTCCAGTTATCTTTCTGCAAACATGACAAAGACTAATGTGTAAGAAGGATGAATATAGAATCAACTTGAAATAGATTGTGGTCATACTATGGCAAAGATATATATATATATATATATATATATATATGTATGATGCACCATTTAATGTGTCAATTCTTGTGTGTGTTGGTGTGTGCATATGAATTGATGGAAAGTATAATGAATGTAAGCTATACTCTTGTTACATGTACATCAAATTCATAAACATGAACTACACGAAAAGTAATATTATATACATCTACTACATAATTCTGCCTCATGTACTACATACTTTATTATATACAGGATTTCTTATACAAAGAAAAGAGAAAATTAACTTTGAAACATGTATGCATATCATTGTTTTACTTCAAAATAATACACTCTATTTGAAACACACTCAATATACACACACACACATTACATGTAATGTAACTTGATGTGTGATGTTATGCTACTCCACAGCTTTTCAATTTTCACTAAATAAGTATTTTTTACTAATTATCAATTGTTGGATTAAATTATCCTCTTACACCCTTTATGCTTGTGAATTATATATCAAAAAGATTAATTGAAGATTATTAACTATCTAACCATAAAATTTTTAAATTTAAGGTTTTCTAACTTTAAAATTATACACAAAACATAAGTTTGTGATCAAATAATAAATAACATCTAATCAACACGAAATTTGAAACGTGTATGGGTTCTATTCAATTCAAGATTTGGAAAAAAAAAATAACACTATAAAAATATACCATAAAAAATGGAAATGAGAGGAAAAAAAAAGGTAAAAAGATATATGTATTAGTATATTACAAAGTTGAATGAAATTCTAGACTAAAAAAATGACTATGTATGTTAAGTTATTTCTCTATTATATTTCCACTTAGTATGATACTTATATTGTCTTAATATAATTTTAAGATTATAAATTAAATCAACTAAATAAATATTGAATATATTTAGTTTTTTTTTCTACAATTTTTAATTGTCGTTCTCAAGCAAAAATATATAACAAGTAAATGAAGATATAATATTTAATTCTATTCTTTCTGTCACTTAGTCCTAAAAAAATTATTTAATGTCTCATAATATTATAATTTAAATTATTTTATTTTTATATTTCAAAAAATAATTTATTTTTTATTTACAATTCAATATATGTAGATACATATCAGATGTAGCAATAACATCTCTATTCATTCAAATCATAAAAAATTCTTAATAGATAAAAGAAATTCAAGTTTATAATAAAAGTAAGAAAATATTGGGTTTAATAGAAATAGTAAAATATGGAATTAAAAATATTGATTTTGAT
Organism: Quercus dentata; assembly: GCA_028216015.1. Classification (NCBI taxonomy): domain Eukaryota; kingdom Viridiplantae; phylum Streptophyta; class Magnoliopsida; order Fagales; family Fagaceae; genus Quercus; species Quercus dentata. The sequence continues at coordinate 84,403,013 of CP116445.1, forward strand.
AATTTCATTATTGTCTTTGATGACACATCTTAATAAAAGAAATAATTATATATTTTGCCAATAAAAGAATTTAAGTTTTGTCAAGTTGGAGTATTTTATACAAGTATAATATAGGAAATTTTTAATTCATGTTTAGTACATTTAATTAAATAAATATATAGTTTTAGAGTATTTTTTTTTCATAATATAAATTAAACAAGTTTCTTAAAAAAAATCGTATGGGTGATAATGTAATATATGTTAAAGTACACAGATATTACTAATCATGACTTCGTCAATTAAAATGAAAAGATCATTCTTTATATTTTTTTTAAAAATAATTATGTTCATTATAATGAGAATCAATACAATTAGCTTTAATTTGCTAATGAGCTCGATGTACATTAAAAATCCCTTGCTGTGTTGGACTTAGGATATAACTTGAAAAGGAAATTAAGGCAAATTATATTTTAACCCCCAAAACTTATTGTTAGAAAGATAATTAAGTTTACAATATTGAAAACCAACAATATTAAGGGCTAGTTTTATTATTTAGTCTAATTTCAATAATACCCTTGATGAACTTTACGAATTTCCTTGTAGTGTTGTGCCTAGGATAAAACTTAAAAATAAATGGATAAATTATATTTTAAATCCTATACTTTAGAGATATTTTTAAGTTTAACTCTATAGTTTCAAAATTTTCTATTCAAAACCTTAAAGTTTAAGATTTGTTATAAATTAAACCCTACACTTTCGCTAACTTCAAATTGGGCCTCGAACTTTTGAACTTGTTATCAATTTAAACATCCAATCAAATCCATAGGTTCCAAACTAGTAAAATATTTTGTAATCGAATAAGAGACTTAGAGTTCAAATCTCACCTACACTAAAAATTATATTTATTAAACCTCACTCGGACATTGACCCAATTTATGTGTCGGGTCACTAGTTCACCGGATAGATTTATGAAACTGGTTATAATTCCTAAAAGAGATACAGGTAACGAGGGATATTATGTAATTAATTGGTTCACCAAGTGAATTATCGGTCAAACCGTTGGGTCAAATAAAAATTTAAAAAAAAATTATATATATAAATTAAGTTTAAGAAATCATAACATAAATATGTAAATTAAAAAAATAAAAAAATATAAAAAAAAGAGCATATACCTAAATTCAACTTGCAATTATGATTCAAAATCAAGGTTTCTCAATAACATAGTAGTATTTGGGTAGGATAAGAGTCTTGCAGGTAGATAGATAGACAAAGAAATCCACTTTAAAAAAATTTCTAGGTTTTCTACTCTTTAAATTACCATATCATAACATATTAAACAATAAAAAAAATTAATAAATTAAACTAATAAATATAATTTTACAAATTTTACAAACTCAATTGAGTTATATAAACCCATCTGGGTTTCTCAAGTCACCATAGACCCACTAGGTTTGACTGAATCATATGTAGAAATGATCCATTTAAACACCTGAACTGGTCCAGGTTTCGAGTCACCGAGTTTTCAATCCAATTGGCCGGATTGGTTCGGGTTTAATACCTAAAAAAAAACCAGTTAGTGTATTAAGGGTAAGTACATCAAGGGCCAGTTGTTTTGAGATTAAGAAAAACTAGACCAATTAGGCACTCATCGGGATGCATGTTCATGTGTTGTCAAGCAAACCGACAAATGCTGGATAGGGTAAGTATTCAAATACTTTTGAAAACGCATAGACAAAAAGAAAAAGTAAAACAAAAATGCTACGTCATAATCTCCATACATTTGATAACATGTGTTAGAAAAATAAATATAATTACCAGTCTTAATAAATGAAAAACTACAAATGTACAACGCGGCATGCAAATATATGTATATATTTGTAAAATTATTATTAAATAAACGAGTTTTGCTCTTATATATATATGAATTTATTTTCATAAAAATATGTATATATGTATGGATTTCTGCATAAATGGAAGGTCATATAGAAAGAAGAGATGAAAAAAAACCCTAATGTCAGGCCGCAAATGGTTGTGCCATCTCTCCCTGCACTGCTTCCCCACTCTCCCAGTAATGATCCTAGCAATTTGAGACCATTTCTTTTTACCAAACCGGTCTACCAACTGCACCAGTAGCCTGCTAATAGAGATTTACAATGACCAATTCTTTATCAGTAAATAACAATACCAAACATAAAACCCTAGTTGGAGGGAAAAAAAAATGGAGAGAATATATTCCTGAATTTTCCAAGAAATAAAACAAACAAAAATGAACTAATATAATTCTCTACTGGCCTGTCTTCTTGTGGAGTCCATTGCCCTTTGATTATGTTAGCGTATTTCTTTCGAGCTTTGCTTGCCTTCCTCATGTGCAGTCGCTGCTGCTGCTTCAGATCAATTTTGCCAAGATATTTATTAGTTTCAGCTGCTGTGCATGACATGTTTTCAGCCAAACTACCATTTGCTGATCCGAGTTGTTGAGTATTGAGAGGCAGATATGCCTCAGTTTGGACTACAGAATGGACCAAATTTTTTTGAGGATTATCCCTAAGGCCTAGGCTAATATCATTCTCAAGGCCATGCATGTTTCCATTTTTGCCATAAGGTGCAAAAACAGAAGATGCATAAGCATTGAAATCACTGCAAAACTCATTTGCAGAAAGCGAAATTGGATGGTGGGGATTCAAGTTGGACCCATTAAAGGGAACAGCATGATCAAAATGGTGAACATTATTAGGAACCAAGGCATTAGAGGAATTAGAGCCTGCTATGGAAAATCTATCTCCCCCCAACTCATTTGGTATCTCTTGTTTTGAGGGACTACCAGAGAGAAGGTTGGGAAAATAAGGAAGATCTCCACCAAACGCCATGCAGCTGTATAAGAGAGGAAATAACAAAAGGCTAAAGAAAGGAAGGATAGCTTAATGTTGGTGTGAGAGAAATGGGGGGGGTCCCTGGGGGGGTATTTATTAGTGAAAGAAAGGCTAGCCTGTGGGCCCCACTGACTCCAAAACCATTGATTTTCTATATCCTAAGGCTAAGATTGCTTGTTGAGCGTGACTGTTGAGCTTCCACTCTTTAGTATTTTTCACTATTTTCAAGTGCGGATTGCGGAGAAAAGAAAAAGGAAAAAAAATTAAAAATTAAATCAAAAATTTTTTAAAATAAAAAATAAACGAGTACTTTTTTTTTTGGGGGGAGAAATGAACGAGTTGTATATAGAATGATTAGGTAGTTATAATGTTTGTACTTTATAAGAAAAATTCTCGGAAAGTGAAAGACACATGGAAGACATGGGTGATGCCTTTTGCTCCGTTTTAAGGCAAAATAACCCACCAACGGCATGAGTCTAATTTCTTTTACTATATAAATTTTGTTTGTTTGTTTATATATTAGAGCCATTCATAATGCCCTCCAAGCAAATATCACGGTTATACTATGAAGAATCATATAGTGGAAATTAAGTATTAGGTGGGACAATGCAACAATTTGGTGGCAACAAAAAAAGAAAATTTTGTTTTGGCTTCATGAATAATCAGGTTTCTAAATTCTAATACCCTTATCATGAGCTTAAAAAAATCAATATTGCTTGCTTCATTGGATTTTTTCTTAGCAAGTGCCAACTAATTTTTGAGGACATTTTTTTTTTTAAATGTAGCTTTAAATGCTATTTTATATTAATTATAATTGTGAGTCAAAGTGCAAAGTAGTCGAGATTAATCAATTTTGTTGAGAAAGAGAGTTCAATTTGTAAAGATTTTTATAACAAAATGATGTTTGTTAGGCAATGTTCACATCAATTAATAGAGTTACGGTTTATTTATAGACCAATTAAATTATCATTCGGATCTCTAAAATGTGTGTGTGTGTTTTTTTTTTCAAATAAAAAATAAGTCCCAACAATTGATCAAACCTGTATAAAAATAAGCAAGCCAGCAATGTGAGTGTAACAAGGAAATTAAGGTCACTTCTGGAGGTTCCTCTTTGAAGCTCAACTCTCATAACAAAAAGGCCCTCTTATTTTCTCCATATTTTTATGGAATTTGAAAGCAATTTTCTTTTGAATTTTTTCATTGAACATATATATTCTTCACTCTCAATAATAATTTCATGTATCTGATATATGTAATCCCACTTTCATAATGTGTGGACTTCACAATCGTGTGAGATCCACGCGCTTTAAGAGAACACATGCATACATATATCTCCTATTACTAAATACCCAAAAAGTAAAAGATGCATTTTAGATACTATTTACAAATGTTTTATCTTAAAGTGAGTGTAATAAAGTCATTCAAAACTCAGGCTGGCAACCATATTTAACCATTAGGTATTGTTGTTGTTTTTTTTTTTTTTTTTTTAATTTGATAATTGGGAAAGGGGAAATTTTAAACCTAGATATCATCGCTAGAAACACTAAAAAAATGTGACAATCAATTGAGCAATAAAGCTTTAGGTATTGAGGTTGAAATTTGAAATTAACCTGAATAGGCCTTTTTTTTCCTTTTTAAAAAGGGATGGGCTTGTTTGAAGCCATGCATGACTCATAAGCTATGTGTAATTTTGTTTTCTTAAGAATGAAGGCTGTGTGTAAGTTAATTAAAGGGGATCAAATATTTAAAAGCAATTTACTTTTGAATTGCTTTCATTGAACCAACTTGTGTGTAAGCTAATTAAAGGGGATCACTTATTTAAAAGCAATTTACTCTTGAATTATTTTCATTGGACTAACTTCATCATGTTATGGGAACTTGTTTTATATATTCTTCACACTTTCAATAATAATTTCATGCATTCAGATATATGTACTTTCATAATGTGTGGATCTCACAGCCACGTGAGATCCACGCATTATGAAAGAGAGTATGCATGCATATATCTCCTATCACTAAATACCCACAAAGTGAAAGATGTGTTCTAGATATTATCCCAAATTTTTTTGGTCTTAAAGTGAGGGTAATAAAGTCATTTAAAAATCAGGCCTGTAACCATATTTGTCCTTTAGGTATTGAGGTGTTTTTTTTTTTTTTTTTTTTTTTTCAATCTTATAATTTGATAATTGGGGAAGGGGAGATTTGAAACCTAAATGTTTCCATTGAAAATACCAAAAGATGTCAACCAATTAAGTTACAAGGTTTTAAATATTCACTTCTTTTTTTTTTTTTTTTTTTACAAATGTACACCACAATCTCCATTCATAAGATGTGTACTTATTTTTCTTCTTAAGAATTAAAGCTTTGTTTAAATTAAAGGGGAGCAATCAATTTGTAATTGAATATTTCACATCACCTTAATCGGTATCTAATTTAATGGCTATATGGCCACTTCTTCTTCTTCTTCTTTTTGTAAACAAACACACATACAAGGGAGAAAGAATGAGGTTTTAATACAAAGGTACACCACAAGCTCCATTCATAAGATGTGTACTTATTTTTCTTCTTAAGAATTAAAGTTGTGTTTAAATTAAAGGGGAGCACTTAATTTGTAATTGAATATTTCACATCTCCTCAATTGGTATCTAATTTAATGGATGTATGGCCACTTTTTTTTTTTTTTGAGAAACAAACACAAACACAAGGGAGAGAGAATGATATTTTAACACAAACACTACAAGCTCCATTCATAAGATGTGTACTTATTTTTCTTCTTAAGAATTAAAGTTGTGTTTAAATTAAAGGGGAGCACTTAATTTATAATTGAATATTTCCCATCTCCTCAATTGGTATCTAATTTAATGGTTGTATGGCCACTTCTTCTTTCTTTTTTTTGGAGAAACAAATATAAACATACACACAAGTGAGAAAGAATGAAGTTTTAACACAAAGGTACACCACAAGCTCCACTCATAAAATGTGTACTTATTTTTCTTCTTAAGAATTAAAGTTGTGCAATTAATTTAAATTAAAAGGGAGAACTTAATTTGTAATTGAATACTTCACATCTCCTCAATTGGTATCTAATTTAATGGCTATATGGGCTCTTCTTCTTCTTCTTCTTCATTTTTTTTTTTTTTTTTTTTTTTTTTTTGGAGAAACAAACACAAACACACACACACAAGCGAGAGGGAATGAGATTTTAACACAAAGGTACATCACAAGCTCTACTTATAGGATGTGTACTTATTTTTCTTCTTAAGAATTAAAGTTGTGTTTAAATTAAAGGAGAGCACTTAATTTGTAATTGAATATTTCACATCTCCTCAATTGGTATCTAATTTAATGGCTGTATTTATTCCTAATTAAGTTATTACTAAAGTTAGAAATATGCAATTACTTTACATGGATATTGCCAAAAAAAAATTATATCTATTAAACTCTACTTTTCTTCCTTGAGTAATGCTAGAGATACAAAAAATTGTACAAACTACTGATATGATAAGTGATTATTGGTAAATAAAAAAATAATGTTAATGATGGGCCTAAATGAAAACTAATAAGGAGTTGATCACATCAACAGTTTGTAAAAATATTATAAAATAATATGTATCCGTAGGTTTACTCTTCTTCCTTTAATCTATAGTGCAAGGAATATGTGTATATTTTCCTATTTTGGTATGCAAGAAGCAATAAAAATGAAGTGTAAATGGTATTTCATTGATTGTATGGGCTTTAAGAACAATTAGTATTAGACTTTAATGTGCTTTAATTTACTTCTAGTAAAATACTTGATAAATACTCCATTTTGAAGTCAAATATATTGCCTCGAAAATATCTATAGGCAAAAATACCATTTTCGTCCCTACATTTTGAGTTCACAAGAAATTCGGTCCTTACATTTTGATAGTAGTCAATTTTGTCCTTGTTATTTTCAACTTGCAGTCAAATTAGTCTCTGCCATTATTTCAAGAACGGAAAATGCTTACGTGGCTAACGGATTACATAGTTGACACATTATGTGGCTAATAAAATATTTTAATTATTCTTTAAAATGCCACGTCAACCTCATCAAAATTCATCATGCCAAGAAAAAATTTGAATTGCTAATTTATGAATAGAAAATAAAAAACAATAACAAAAATCAACTTAGAATTTTATTTTTTTTCTTTCAGTTTCTTGGCTGCCAAACATATTTAAAACTATTATAACAAAATAATTCCAATCCCCAAACTCACATGAAATCCAAAATAAGAAATAAAACAAACCCATAGTCAAGCGATGATGAACCACCACTATGAGATGGGTGCTTCGGATAAATACACTCTTGGTTATTTCTCCTTCTATAACTTGCCAAATGGAAGGGTTGGGATACTAAGGTTATGTTTGGTAAAAAAATTTATTTTCTATTTTCAAAAACTTGTTTTTGGGGATATAATGAAAAAAAAATTCTTGTATTTTTGAAATCAAAAACATGTTTGGTTAGTTAAAATTAAAAAGATAGTTTTTTGAAAGAAAAAAAAAATAGTATTTTGTTACTAAGATTTGAACTCTAATGCTAACTTATTAAATGAGACAGATTCATTATATTAAATACGTGTTTTCATTGACATTTGAAAATTAGAAACTAAAAACAACCTTTTGTCTGTTTTTAGTCCTTCACAAATTGAATTGTGAGAAAAATTTTTGTTTTTTGTTCATTTTGGGTAGTCAAACAAGTTTTTTAATCTAAAAAATAGAAAATTGTTTTTGGAAATAGAAAATAAAGGGAAAAAACAATTACCAAACATACCCTAAATTGTCAAGATCTTCACACAAACCAACTTGCTCAAGTTACTCTTGATATATTTGATTCCATTAACCCTTGCTTCCTCATGGTTATCACTGGATTTGGTACCAATATCAAGATCATGATAGTTCAATGAGGCATGTGGTCTTTGATTTGGGCTTGGGATTAGGCCGAAGATGAAGATGGATCAGACGGTTAGTGATTTTGGCGACACTGTGGCTGATTGTTCAATGTCGATTTTAGAAGGTTGAGGTTTAGGGTTTGGACCCAAGTTTGAGAGAGGGGAATCAAGCCCAATACGTATGAGAGAATTGAGCTATGAAGCACGGGTGCATTTCGGGACTCAAGTGCGGGTGTGGGACTTGGCAATTTTTGAAAAAGGTTGGTGCAGGTGCGGCGATTAAAAAATTATTTAAAATATTTTTATTTATATTTTTAATATATTGCTAAGTATACTTTTTAAAATTATATAAACATATACCAAATTTAAGATTAATAGTAGATAATAACTAAAACATGATGTTCATAAATTAAATACAACCCACAAGATTGAAACTAAAACATTCCATGATGTTCGGAAATTAGAGTGAGATTGTGTGAGTGTGAGAGTGAGTTGAGAGTGAGATTGTGTGTGTGGTCGAGTGGCTGAGTGTCTCGGAGATAGAGAGACAGAGAGCACACAACACAGAGAGATGAATGAGAGAGAGCTGAAGTTTGAATGAAGTGAGAATGCGTGAGAGAGTTTAGGCCCTTTAGGGTTTGTTATTAAGTTCAAACGGTGCGTTTTGCACCTTTTTATTTTTCTTTCTTTTTTGATTTTCAGCCTGAATTGGCTATTTTGGCGATTTCGCCCGATACGGCCCGAGTCGGCTTGAATCAGCCCGATTTAGCGCGATTCGGCTCAAGTCTGAGCCGCGTTAGCGCGAGTCGGCGCAAGTCGTGGAAAAAAAAAAAAAAAGTTGGACATGGCACCAACGCATGAGCAGTGGCGTCCCTCGCACATCACCGCGTCGGACGCTGGTGCGGCATAAGTTTTGCCATGTCCATGCATCCCAGGAATTGAGTGACTACTCATTTCTTTTATGCTTTGAGTTTGGGACATTTGAAAAAATTGCAGATCTGAAAATTTTGCAGATTTGAGCAGGAAAAAGTTTGGTCGAACAATGGTGGTCAGGGTACTTGTTGAGTAAAGTTTGATCTAAGCAAACACATCCACAGTGATTTTAGATGTGTTTGGCATCTAAGAAATTGAAAGAAAAAGGAAATTGGCATCCAAGAAATTGAAAGAAAAAGGAAATTGCTAAGTTGATTTTTTGATTCATTTATATTTTTCTTTAAAATTAGCAATTCAATTTTTTTTCCTGGCATGATGAATTTTTATGAGGTTGATGTGAAATTTTTAAAATAGCAATTGAAATTTTATTAGCCACATAAGCTTTAAGTGTGCCAATTGTGTAATCCATTAGTCATGTAGGTATTTTCCGTTAGTGAGTTAACAAGAGAAGCCAAATTGACTGCAAGTTGAAAATAATAAGGATGAAATTGATTGGTACCAAAATGTAGGAACCGAATTGATTGTGACCCCAAAATATAGGAACCAAAATGGTGTTTTCACCATATCTATATTGTTTGCCATGAATAATGACTGAATTTTGCATCACTTGCTTTTGAGTCAAACTCCTTGAAATAGATCAGAGCAATCTTTACTTCCGGATAATTGCTGTTGAAAGATGAAACTTGCGAAGGACAATATATATATATATATAGGACTCGTAATATTTCAGAAATATTTGAATGATGCCGATTTTAGAGCCTTTTGGCTTAGAAATTGAAATCTTTTACTTGCACTTCATCTCTCGTTTTTTTGCTCATGAGTTGTTTCTTTTCTTTTCTTATCTTAAAAGGAAAAGGAGAAATTCAATTTTTAGGAATATTTTGATGACAATTCAGTTGTAATTGCTCCTTTTTGCTATTCATGAATAAGGTTCCTTCAAATCCAATTTGAATGATAAACAGGATTTGAAATAAAATCAGAGAAGTGCATCTGCTGTTTAGTCGATCGTTTGCAGCTTCATGAAGATTCTCAAATTATTTCTACACAAGTTTGAGACATTTTATTGAATTATAGATAGAAAAAAAAAAAAAATGAGGGTTAATATTTTGATAAGTATTTTCTTTTTCTTTTTGTGGGGGAAGGGTTGGGGGGGGGGGGTGTTCATATTAAGGCCTGATTATTTTAGCTTAAATGTTTGGCTTATTTTTAATGTCCACTTGTACTTAACTTCTTAAAATCTCTTTTTTTTTCTAGAAACTTTTATTGTGAGTTCTAAATTTATAATTAGCTCAACTGTTAAAATTTTTTATTATCAAATAAGGTGCATGAGTTTGAATTCAATCCACACAAAAAATAAATACATTGCTATGGACAGAAGGTTAAGGGAAATCATCTTAAAGGAGACACCATAAATTTCAAACCGTATCTTATGAGTGTGTGTATGTGTGTGTGTATATATGTGGTATTTTATGGATAAACTACGTATTTGGTCCCTATCTTATACACCATATTTTAATTTAGTCCTTAACCTTTCAATTGTGTCAATTTGGTCCCTAACCTTTCAATACCATGTCAATTTAGTTATTATTGTTATTTTTTGGATGAAAATTGATGATACGTTTAATGGCCAAAATAAAAAATTAGCTTTTATTGATGTGACAATATACTAAAATTTTATTTTGGTCATTTACCATTTCAGCAATTTTCATCTAAAATATAACGACATGGACTAAATTAATACAACATTGAAATGTTATGGACCAAATTGGCACAATTGAAAAGTTAGGGATTAAATTAAAATATGGTATAAAGGTTAGGGGCCAAATATGTAGTTTACTTTATTTTTATTTAATTTATTTTTAAAAAAGAAAATTCAAAGCTAAATGTTTTGTTCCTCCAAGCACAGGCCAGCCAATCATATCAAAAGAAAAAGATATAGGTCGACTTGGCTAGCAGGAATATATTATTATTTAGATGTATGCTGATTATGTGGCGAAATGTAGTGCATGAAATACATGTGTAGCAACTCTAAGACAAAATAATAGGAAGGACCTTATCTCACGTTACAACTTACAAGTGAGTTGGAGCTCCAGATGCCTTCACAAAAGCAGGGTAGCTTTGTCCCATTTCTCACCAGTAGTGGCATTTAAACAATAAGGCCTCAACAAAATCAGAAATAGCAAAAATACAAGTTATTGAAAAATTAAAAAAAAACAAAAAAAAAAAACAGGTCATGCATTTCTGTTTGCCAGGAAAACAGGATGAGAGGGTCAAGCTCCATAATTTTTAGCACTACAGGTTCATTAAATAGGTAATTTGGTTGATTTTATACTTAATTAAGTGTCCATTTTTGTTTTCTAAAAAAAAAAAAGTTTGAGAATAAGTATGGTGACATTCTACCTTCAAAAAAAAGTATGGTGACCTTTTTTTTTACAATTCGGAGAAGTGACAAGTTGTGAATGGTGAATAATAAAATTAATATTAGTTATAAGTTTATATGAAAGTGATTTTTCAACACTCAATTGTGTTAGTAACAGAGTTATGATCTAGCTAGAGGTTTCTCACCCTCCAATGAAAACACTGTATTTAACAAGTCACTATTGTTGCCTTCAAAATGATAGCATCTCCTTTGAAATGGCAATGGTATAAAAGATTGAACTATTAAAATAACACTTTTTTTCCCTTTTGAAAATGACAAACGTCAACAATTTGATCTTCGTAAGCAAAGAAGTAAAATGGCACTACCCAAAAAAAAAAAAGTCTATCCTGGTGTTTTCTTTTGTGGCATTTCCTAAAAACGCCTCTATATGTCACCTATAGAGGTGCTTCCTAGGTCTATAGCAGCGCTTTAGACAGATGTACCTATTACGATAGTATATTCTAGCCGGGTCTATTGAGACAATTCAAACCCGACACTAGAAAACGTTGGTATAGCCTTAATGGACCTATGACGGCGCTTTAAAGACCTATAGTGGCATTTTTGAAGCACCGGGATATACTGGTTTTTTTGTAGTGTTGTAGCATGTTCAAAAGGTTGGCTCGATACAATTTTAGGTTGTTCAGAGGAATTTCAAATCAAAGAGGTGTTAATTTAAGCTTAGGCATCCAACCCAAAACTCAACATTGGCCTAAGAAAATAGCCGGTCACTACTAGTGTATTCCTTAGCCCACTAAGAAATAGCCAACTTGAAGTTTGAAGGAGTGAGATACTTGTAAACACCTCATTTTGCAACCTCCTTCTAACCTCATTCAAGAGACCAAACGGTAATTTTACATCCCGAGAGTATAATAATAATTTTGACCATTATTTTCCATTTGGTTCACATAAAACAAATATTGAAGTTTTAACTATTAAAATGATGTCATGAACCTCGATCGGATCATCAGATTGAAAGATATGACAATGAAATTTCAATGACTGAGATGCACCCACATGATTGAGTCGATTAATGGGTGATTATGAACAATTCATTTTGATTGGTTCTATGAGAAATTAATTTGAATTAGCAACGTGTCATAATTTTACCACATTAGATTTAAAACAATCATGAGGATGCACACATTTGATAAGTTAGATTGGTGAATATTAATAATTTATAGATAATTATTGAAATTATCTTTTAAAAAGGATAATCAACAATAACATAGGGTTATTAATGCAAAAATAAATGTAATTTGGCTAGAAATCAACAAAATATTGAATTTGACCATGTGCAATAGCTGATTCCAACTCAAAAATAAAAATTCACAAGCTTGCAATGAGTCCAAGTGCCAATGGACATTTGGAATACTCGTTTGTCTGCCGATCAACCCCTCTAATTCAAATTTTATTAGTTTTGGCTCCTATTTCTTGCTCCAATTTCAATTTAGAATTCAAATCCAAACCAATTAATCTACAAAGGCTCCACCCTCTTATAGAACATTCTTTCCCTTTATAAATAGAGGATGAGACTTATCATTCAAGACCCCGATTCCCCTAGAGTTCTAGAGGAAGCAACAAGCACGGTCCTTGTGCATTCAATCTTCATAGATATGATTTGCAACCAATTCTTTCATTGCCTTTTCTCTAGAGCTCTAGTGAACACCCCCCCAGGTTTTTGCTTGTTAAATTTTATATAAGTATAATTTAGTATTGTTATCATGTTGTTATGTTATGCATATACAAACATGTTTTGTTGTGATGTTGCCATGGTAGCTAAGATCGAAGCTTGTTAGTATTTGAACAGAGTTTTTGTGTTTTTCATTTGTTCATATATAGTTCATGAAATATGTCATGTTGATCCTAAATTTCCATTAATCACATATGGTAACATGTTTGACTTTCAATTCTTTTATTATATACATATGCTAGATCCATGATTTTCATAGATCATATGTTTTTCTTTTAAGTTCTTAATCATGTTCATATGCTATATTCATCATTTCACATGTTTCCCTTTTCAAACTTTTCAATCTTGAGCACATGCTAAGTTCAAATCCATTTTCACTCGTCACATGGTTATTTATTGATTCACCATTTTATTCTTGTATATATTCTTTGCAATTTCAAGTTTTTGTTTTGATCCATTCTCAATAACTAATGGTATGCTTTGTGTTTGTGACATATTGTTTAAGTAATGTGACATACCAATTGACCATTATAGTTTAGAATACCAATTTATTGGGCAAAGTGGGTATCTAACACTTTCATACCTTGTAAATTTGCCTCCGAACTTAGATTAAAAGTTCATAGACTAGGGTTTTATCCATGTAATTTTCATCTTTTTAGAATGTAACTAGGAATAAAGTCATGAAAATTTTCTCTTAGATTATATCTAGGACCCAAGTCATGTAATGTTTTAAGTTGCATTCAAATTGATGTACATTTTATCAAATCAATGAAAATGAGACATTCTATCAAATGGTTTTCTTATTTTTCCTATGAAAATAAAATAAGTAGCAACTCTTTGTAAAACCCTCGATTTAAGGGAGGAAAAAAAAAAAACAATTGAATCAACATTTTGAGATGTACTAACAAGACCTCACACATTTACATAGTTTTGGCCAAATAAAAGAAAGGCGAGCTAAAGTTGAGGTATCTCATAGATATTACTAAAAGTTCACAATTACTAATCTCGGTATGATCTGAATAATTACGATGTAGTAATTAGTCAAAATGAAATGATTTTAACTAAAAGTCAATATGCTTAGAATATCCAAATATAAGTTAGTGTTATATTATTTGGCGATAAACAACTCAAAAAAATCTTGTGGCCATTACATTTCTCCTTCCAAAATGTAGTTAATATATGAAACTAGTTCTACAATAATAAATACATTATATCCATCCATAGTTAAGCAATACTATAATTTGAGTTCTTTGATTAGAATTAGAATATAAAAGAGGATAAACTTAGTGTATCTTGAAGGCAAAGAAAGTATGTGTATTGTTGTTGTGCAACAAACAAACTCCTTCAAACAAAGCATACTTACATGATAATTCTCATTCAATGTTTATAGTGAATGCTCTTTAATGGGAAATGGATGTATATCAACCAAGAGATTTTGGCTAGGGGAACTTATTGTTTTGCTCTTGCTATGCTTCATTTTATAGTCTTTTGGGAATGGGTTGGTGAGCAATGGTAGAGATAGCAAGAAGTGTGGATACTCTATTTTGTTCCAACCTACACCCAAGGTCCCCGATTCTAATGAAGAAAAAGCCTCAATCTCCTACCAAAATTATCAACACCATGTATCAAGTTCCCATCCCAAAACCCAATGAAGATCCTTGACAAATTTGGCATACATCAGTCATTACTATTGTACGCTAGTGATTAAGTGACGTACGCCACTTGGAAACAACAATCTTAAAATTACTCAATTTCATATCTACTCAATGTTGTTTAGCTTTCAACTGGCCATCATGTCCACCAACCCTTAGGGTACAGTCTTTTAGCTATAATTTCTCTTATTTCTATAATTTCAAGAGATACACAAATATCATACCAAAACTTAGCCTAAACAAACCCTTAAGCTACCATTCCCTCATTTTCAAGGTGATAGAGCAAACTTTTGAATATCATACTTGTTAGGTTCTAAAAGTTTAGAACAACTAGCAAACCATGAGCACAAATTTGGTTGGATATAGATTCCTAGATCTATAGGTTTGATTAGATAATGCTTAAAGTGTTACAAGTCAGAACACAAGAACATACAAGCTATAGAAAGAAGAATTTGAAACATGCTAGGTTCAAATGATCGAAAGACAACTTAGATCAATCGAAACACAGGTCTGCAAAATTTTAATTAAGCCCATCAGCCTGTTAAGCCCATTAAGTAATTAGGGTTTCAAATCTATTTCACATAGTATTTAAAGGAAACTCTAAGGAACATTTTGAGAAGACTTTGAAGATGCTCTTGTGAGATCTAAAAGGTATTGTACCTTCCTCTTTCAAAGTCACTACTGGAAATTATTCTCATACCATTAGAACTGATAGATTTAAAGTTGTTGTAACAAGATCATACATAATTGATGATTTAAACTTTCAATGGTGGTCTTAGAGTCACAAACTGGAGAGTTTGTGTTGCTAAACCTCTTAGTCGGATCTCAAAGTCACAAACGTGGGTGTTTGTGCAAAGCAAATCCAAGAGAGAATGAGTCTGCACGTGATTGTGTCGATAAGTTACTACTGGAGGTAGCAATAGACTTAGCGTTAAATCTTTTGTAAAAACTTCAATTCTCTATAGTGAATTTGTTTTCCTAGGTAATCATATCATTATCTTATTTATTTTTCTGCATTGCATGATATGATTTATTATTGTTTAACCTAGATTTGAATAATAAACTTAAGTATCAACTTAGCTAATTCATTAGGTTAAATAATTGTGTATTCAGGGGTCTAAACAGAACAAACAATACTTAATTTTTTAACTTTAATCGTTGGAAAGCTAGTGTCCTATTTTCAGCCAACTCTACTCCAATCCCCCACCCTCCCCCCTTAATCCAAACAGGCCCTAAGTTGTGATTGGAGATTCAACAAATGGACCGTCAACAAATCACACCAAGTATAGACTGAATTGAGGCATGGAACTTTAACATAATCCATATTCTCATCTATTATTTTTGGTTAATTTTAGGAATCTTTCCAAAGTGGCATACGCCCAAATTAATGGTCGTGCCATTCAAGGACTAGCATAAGCCATATTTTGGGCATATCCCGTTCAAGGCATCATGGCATATGCCACTCAATAGAAGTGCAAGCCATTTAGGAGTGGTGTATGACATTATGGGCATGAGCCCTAATTTTATTTTGTTTCCAATTTCTAATTATGTACAATTTTATTTGATGTCTAATGTATTTTTTTTTTTTTTTTGTTTAATTTTCTTTAATCAATAAAACCAAAATTACAAAAAAGAAATTCAAATTTCTTCAATTAATGCACATTTAATTCTCCTTGTTTTTAGGGATAAGTTTTCTTCATTTGGTAGGATATTTAGTGTGAATTTAACAAGGAAAAGACATAAGCATTAAATGGTGAAGATTTCTTAATTAAATGTTAATTTGAATTTGAATTCAAAAATTCTAAAAAGGGAAATTATTAATCACTTAAATTGAAGATGAAAATTTTTTTCCTTAAACTCAATAAATTAAATTATATTGGTTAATTTGAATTATAAATTTTTTTCATAATTAATAAATGGATAAATTACATATTTGGTCTCTATCATTTAAATCATATTTTAATTTAGTCTCTAACCTTTCAATTATGTCAATTTAATTCCTAACTTTTCAATGTTATATTAATTTAGTCTTTATTGTTATCTTTTGGATAGAAATTGCTGACATCACAAATGGCCAAAATAAAATAAAAAATTAGTTTATTGCCACATAAAAAAAAAATCTAATTTTTTTATTTTGGCCATTAGTCTGTCAGAAATTTCCATCTAAGAAATAATGGCAAGGACTAAATTGACATATAATACTGAAAGGTTATGGACCAAATTGACACATTACTGAAAGGTTATGGACCAAATTGACATAATTGAAAGGTTAGTGACCAAATTGAAATATGATGTAAAGAATAGAGACCAAATATGTAGTTTACCCTTAATAAATCAATCAAGATTTAATTAAGGAATAAATGTTAAATACTATTATAATTATACAAAAATAACATTCTATAGCACAAAGTATTCATCCAACAAAACTAAGATGTCAAATATGAGAATAAAAAAAATCAAGATACTTTTGTGGCATCAATTACCTCTAACTAACGTTTACTTCATTTGTAAAAACTCTAGAATCAAACATGATGTTTAGAAGTTTGGTTCTTAATAAAATATTACACAAACACACGGGCAATGGAAATAAAAATATGAAAAAGATACACAAACATAGAATATTAAAGAAAAATTATGAAAAACAAAAGTAACTCCGAAAGAGAAATTCATGTAAAAAAAACCTTAAGACTTGAGGACAAAGGGTTTGTAGAAATAAAAGAGCATAAATGACATAGAGATGATAAATTGCATAAAGGGTTTTGGTGTGGTGATGTATATATATACTAGCAGGTCGATGTAGTTTAAAACTCTTCATGTCTTGAGCAATAGTTGCTTTATAATTTTCAGTTCATTTGAGTAGTAGTCAGTTTAAAAATCTCAATTTGGCCTTGTTAGATTTAAAAACCTGAGACAAACAATGTTTAACCAGTTTTAAAGTCAAGTTATTAATTAGGTCAACTTTGCAAGCCTTAGGTTAAAACAAATAATCAAACATATCATGCATAGGAAAAATGTAAATAACACAATGATATGATGACCTAGGAAAACCAATGAAGCAAATTAGTTTCAAGGTAAAAACTTGGGGGGACGAATTCCAAGATGAACAATCCACTTTCGATGGAGATTTATAGTTAAGAATATCAACACATAGTAAATTTAACTAAAGTTAACAAACTTAGCTCAAATCCCACAGACTTCTTTGATATGGATTTGTTCCAAACGTGAACCCCCAATCCACGCACTTCACATTCCCATTGAAGCTTTGAATCAACGTAATCCTCTAGTCTACAACTTCAAGACTACCCTTGAAGATTTAGATTCAGCATTTTTGATGACTGGCTTACAAAGAACTTCGGATCTACTGTTCGATAGTATGTAGATTAATTTCCGATAGTGACTTTGAAAGGAGAAGGCACAAAACTTTTTAGATCTCAAAAGAGGAAAGGGTTTTTCTCCAAACTAGTTTGTAGAGAAACCCTTCAAACTTTGCTGATATGTTTTTATTGGGTTTAAATTTTGAAAATCTAACCGTTGGATTGCATGTTCTTATTATATCCTCTATGCTTGCAAAATTTCAAGAAGATCAAATATTAATAGTTATGTCATCTATCAAATGTTCATGTTTCAAATTTTTGTAATCTAAAATTATGCATAAAAATAAGCTTATTGATTGAATAGTAAATAACATCCAATTTGAATGAAATTTGACATGTGTGTTAAGAACATAAATTACATTAAATTCAACAATTAGATTTTCAAAATTCACATCTAAAAAAAAAAGATATAGGAGGAGTTTAAAGGATTTCTCTCCAAATTAGTAGTTTGGAGAGAAACTTTGCCCCTCAAAAGAGAAGCCCCAAAGTATTCTAAAAATGAGTCTTGGGGTTTCCTTTGAATACTATGTGAATTAGATCTGAAACTCTAATTATCCGATGGGCTAATGGGCTATTGGGCCGAAAAATAAATTCAGCATAATTGACTTATGATCAATCAAAGCTTTCTTTCGATCAGTCCTAAAATTTGACTCCATAAAACTGTAGCTTCCATATTCTTGTACTCTTACTTGTCGTATCTTGAGTATTGTCTAATCATACCTATACACTATGATCTATATCTAGACAAATTTGTGCTCTCATGATTGCCAACAAATCTATGCACCTATAGGACCTAATAGGCCTAATAATTAAATAAATTATGTGTAAAATTGTGAGATTACCAAAACTTATGTGGCAAAATATTAGAAGATCAACTAATAGTCAAACGTTTTCGGTTTGGTTTAAAATTATTCATGTTGTTGAGTAGTCATTGGTTTAAAACTCTCCATATTGCTAAGTAGTAGTCGGTTTAAAAGTCCCCATGTTGCTAAGTAGTAGTTAATTTAAAACTCTTCAATTTGCTGAGTATTAGTCGATTTAAAACTCTAATTTTGATATAATAAATAAACTAATAAAAAATTATGTGTAAAATTGTGGGACTACCAAAGTTTATGTTTTAAAAGTCCCCATGTTGCTAAGTAGTAGTTAATTTAAAACTCTTCAATTTATTGAGTATTAGTCGGTTTAAAACTCTCATTTTGATATAATAAATAAACTAATAAAAAATGATGTGTAAAATTGTGGGACTACCAAAGTTTATGTGGCAAAATATTAATAATTCAACTAATAATCAAACATTTTCAGCTATTATAAATTATATCGATTATGTTTAATAAGTTAGATTTAATTGGAATCATATCAATATTTAAGTCAATCAAAACTTAAATGATTTAACCAAATATGAATCAATTCCCAATCAAACTAAATATTAAAATTAAAATTTTATTAAGGGAAAAATCATCGATGGTGATTAAAAGTCATACTTTCTCTAAAATATTTTGAGGTTTGAATTTAAGTAATGTAGATGATGAAGAACATTAATGACTAACTAAACATGCAAGAACATTTTCCAAAGTGACAAGAACTCATCTAAGTAAATCAATTAAGTTTAGGACCAAATTTGACAGCAAACTTGGTTGTAGCCTAAGGCTACAACTCCATTCAATATATATATATATATATATATATATATATATATATATATATATATATATATTTTTTTTTTTTTTTTTTATTGAATATGAATTCTGGGAATTCACTATTGGATTACATTTTCTTCTTATATCTTCTATACTTGCAAAATTTCAAGAAGATCAAAGATTAATAATTATATCATCAATCAAATATTTAAATTTCGGATTTTTGTAGTCTAAAATTATACCTAAAAAAAATTAGTTTATGAATCTAATAGTGAATAACATCCAATTGGCTCGAAATTTGACATGTGTGTTAAGAATATAAAGAACATGAAATTCAATAGTTAGATTTCTAAAATATGTAGTCATGTTAATTTTTTTAATGAGAATTATAGTATTATGCTATAACTAAATTTATAGCCAAACTTTGCCTTAAGTTTAATAAGGGAAGATGTCCAACACTCAATGAATACTTCACTTCAATTAATGACCCTTTCTCATAAGACTTAAGCATTAACTCCAATTAAAGATCCATCCATCTATTTGATGCTCACATGTCAATATGTTGGGATACTCATGTACTTGGATGTTCACATATTTACACATTTGGTTGGTAATAATGTTTATGTTTTCTACTCTTTTGCAATTCTTTTAGCTAGGTTGTTTTCCTTTTGTGTGATCAACATTTTAGTTTAGAGAATAGGGTTAAGGAACAGATGCACGCTTTAGGGCCAACTTAGTAAAATATGTTTTAGTGTAATCCAATAATACAAGTGAGACTCGATTACGTTTGGACAATCTTGGATTCCAAACATCTTCTTAAGAATGTACCCTAACTCTGAACTCGGGTATTAGACATTTTTAAAGGGATTCAAGTTGGTTCCTAGATCTATAACCAGATGGCAACTCTTGGTTAAGAGAAAATTATACCCATTTTTTGTTCAATTTAAAGAAATAAATATGAATTGACATCATAATTAAGAGTAAAATTGATAATTGATAATTTTCTAATATAGATGGAACCTTTCCCCCTCCAAATCCTCAAATTTGGAGGAACTAAAAATGAGGGATTTGGAGTGGTTGCTTACCTCTCCAAATCTTCTCAAATCCTATACCCCCACCCTTAAAAAAAAATTCAAATGAGGTCAATTAAACAGCCTCATCCCCTTCCCTCTCCTGCCCTCCATCCAAAAGCACTGTGAAGTGGATAATTATCTCGACAATAATCTATCTAGGCTTGCCTTAGCGGTAATGAAAAAGGCTTTTCAACTACAAAGGACCAAACTCACAATAGCCCTCTCAAGAGCACACTCTAAACGTAGATAATGTTATTGCTAATAATTTCAGAAAGTATGAAGTTCTGCTCCTACTTATCTTGTTCCAAGTAATAACCCTCGTTGTTCTCTTACTTAGCCTAAGACTACTAGCATCAATTCAATAGAGCTTTAGCCAAATCTAAGCAACCCTTAATCCACTATTCACACATACCTACATTAGCCCCTATACTCTTCGTATTTCATTTAAATTTTTTTTTTCTTTCATTCTTTATTACACATTCAGCCTATTCACTATCAACTACCAAGACCCAAAGAAACTGTCAATTACCAAATTTTACACATTTAACCAATTCAGTACAATCCACAAACTCTCTACATTTCACAACCCAGATTACACATTCAACTAATTTGAATGTCCTTTACTCTGATCTGAATTCCCCCATTCAAACTAGATTTATGCATCAACCAAAATTACACATTCATCATAGATTTACGCATATTACAAACACAATACAACAAATTAGCTACCAAACACCAATAAAAAACAACAGAGCGTCATGCCCATCATCAATTGCTCAAAATTTCACATGCATTTATCAAATTACAAAGATTATGAGCAAATTTGGGGAGAGTCGGAGCCTTCCAGTCTGAGCTGCCTCTGTGGAGACCATAGTTGACCAAGCTGCAAACACAGTGTTGACTAGAGGGACCGAATCGGAACTCAAGCTCCAGCCCGAATTTTCTTGATTTATCACGAGAAAGAGAGCTCTGGTGCGGGGGGAGGCCAAGAGAGAGAGGGAGATGTGTCAATAACTCAATACATGTTCAAAAATTGCTTTTTGTCGAAAGCCTATTGAGCTTTATGTAGGAGCTTTTAGGTGAATTTAGCTCAATTTTAGCTTAAAAAATTATTTGTTGAGCCTAGGGTAAGCTCTCAAAATGCCTCGCAGTTGTGATAGAGGTCTTAGAAAAGTAGAACCTCAAGCACAAATGTAAATTGGTGCCATCAAATTATAGATCAGCAGGGGAGGCTAGCATGTCTTTCTGCAGGATTTGCACTTACAATCCCTGCAGACTCCTCAATCAAAACAGAGGAATGGGGGAGCTTTATGAAGCATTTTCAGGCTGAAGGTTCTCGACAGAAACAGGGTATTTTGTTCAATTCATTTTCATACTTAGCATGAATAACAACACTCCTTTGTGTGTACAGTACACCTCACAACAACCCAATGAAATGGCAAATCACACCATCGCAGGAACCATGCTGGTACCAGAAACAATGAGCATGTTATATAATATCCCTGAGTTTTTACATTTACACAATGACAGCGTCAAACAAATTTATCAGACCATAAAATATGGATATAATAACTATGACCATGCAGGTCACCGTATTACAAAGCAAATACATAAAAAAACACTCGTTGAGTGGTGCTTCATGCTTGCCCTTTCTTTCCTACCAAAAACAAGAAAGAGAAACAAAAGGTTGTCAAAAAGTTTTAAGAGGGGTCTGGTTTAATTTTTAACCCTCAAGACCATCCAACAAAAGTCTTCCACACCCCCAGTCACCCTAGTTACAAGCCCTACTTCCACTTACAACACTAAGCCAAAGCAAAAACAACAGCGTTAGAAGACATGCTCAAACCATTTTAAAGTACCCCTCAAACTATTATTGTTCAAGGGGAACGATGGGCATCTTCATTAGCTGCACGGTACATGTCATCATCATCCTGAGGTATCATGCCTTCCTCTTCTTCTTCCCCAAAATAAGAAGAATGAGATCCATTGGCAAGTCCCCTATCATCCTTCCCACTACCTGAGGATCTTCCCCACCCTTGTGGTGAATCCTTGCGTTCCCTTGCATTCTCGCTATTATAAGGCGGCCCACGCTGGTGTTGAGGTGGTGAGGATGGCCGACTCCTTTCCATCATTGCTTGGTGAAAACTGCGTGGCGGGCTGCGCTCACGACTGCGGCTGCGCTCACGATTCAAACCTTTATTGCGGTCACCCCAAGCAGGCCCCTTGGGGCTCCGGCTGCGACCTCTATCTTGTCCGTAGTTATTTCCACGGTCAAACCTGTCTCAAACAGTAAAAATCACACATTACTTCTCAAAATACTCTTTTTAGGGTGCAAACTACACATTATCATAGCTCTTGTTTTTTTCTTTGATAAATCAGACAATAATTCCTATTATTTGAAGTCCAACACACAAAAATTATATATACAAATAAACAAGTGTTTGAAACAAAGTCCTGACTAAATGCTTCCCCAACCCACTATATATATATAGAGAGAGAGAGAGAGAAAGAAACAAGCTTTTGAAATTAAAAGACCTAATTGAATTGGTTTTACTCCCCTCCAAAAAGCTGTGGCCACAATGACAAAGAAAAGAGGAAAACACTTCCACTGTGCAAAATGAAATCCAAAAATGCAGATAAAAAAAAATTCAGGCAAAATTCCAATTTATGCATATTATACAAGTAAATATTAACAAATACAAAACCATGCAAAGAAATTGGTAGGCTGAAATAATAATTGTACCATGGTACAATGGGAGAACTTCATTCTCTAGAGGCACCAAACCCAATATATAAATTTAAATGCATCGATTAGTGGTTAAAAAAAGAATAAAAAAAAGCTCCATTACCTCTCACGGGACTCATTATCGTATCCGCGACCTCTTCCACCATAACCCGAATCGTTACGTCCACCCCGACCCCCATCACGACCACCAAAACCAAAACCAGATCCAAAACCAGATCCAAAACCAGAACCAGAACCAGAACCCCATCGTCTGGACCTGCCCATCATCCCACCACCACGAGAAGCCATATCACGAATTTCTGGAGGGACACGCTGATTTGCTCCTTCCAAAACTTTGATGAGATCTGAAGCATACTTGGCATCCTGGTCACCAAAGAATGTGTAAGCCAAACCAGTGGCACCTGCTCTCCCTGTCCTTCCAATCCTATGAACATAATCCTCCACTCCAGTAGGGAAATCATAGTTGATAACCACCCTGTGACAGAAATTATGACTAATCCTTAACATGATCTTTTACCTCAGGACACAATAATACAGGGAAAAGGAGGATACAGCCTTTTCTTTTCTGGTTTTATATTAACTTAGAAGTTAAAAGCATCATAACATACTTCAAATAGTCACTTCAACATACTACTATGAGTCACACACACACCAAAATAATAAATAAATAAACTACAAATATGTAATTCTCCTACTCTCTAAGTAATCAATGTCATGCAAAATGAATGTATATTCTCACTTCAATTTCCAACATAGCCAAAGTAGATGCTAGATACAAACAATTTTTGGGATGTAAGACATTTTACTCTTTGACAAGCTTTATCCATTTCAGTGCATTCA
This sequence comes from Quercus dentata, assembly GCA_028216015.1. NCBI lineage: Eukaryota > Viridiplantae > Streptophyta > Magnoliopsida > Fagales > Fagaceae > Quercus > Quercus dentata. Next base: position 84,427,139 of record CP116445.1, read on the forward strand.
TAATTAACTGAAATTTCATTCAGCTACAATTAAAACTTCAACCACGTAATGTGTTTTAAAAATTCCCAGGGGATGAGGGTTCATAAAAGACTTAAACCGATATCCATAATATGCAGTAGGTATTGTTTCAAGATAGATCATTGCCCCAAATTTTGATCCTTGGAAAATAATGTACCATAGAATGCAGTACCAAAACCTAGATAATGTAACTATAAAATAGATAGTCCCCAACCTGATGTCTTTGATATCCAGCCCTCGAGCTGCAACGTCAGTGGCTACAAGAACTGGAGATCTCCCAGTTCGAACTGACTCAACACATGATCCCTCTCACCCTGTGATTTGTCTCCATGAATGGCAGCAGCACCAAAATGGCGAGTAAGGTTGCGGGCAAGTTGATCACACATCTTCTTGGTTGAACAAAAGATAATTATCTTTGATCCTGGTTCTTGAGATCGTAATATCTGCTCCAATCGTCTGTGTTTCTCCATGGATGACAACACTTCAATATGCTGCAAGATGCCAATATAGAAATATCAAATAACCATAGCACAAATGACCATAAACTTTACCAAAACACATACATAATGAAGGATTAAACAAATAAAGAGATATTTCCACATATGCTACACACTAAATTATGACAAGCAACAATACTAAAATATGTTTCATACCTGCGTGATGGACTTGTTTGCGACAAGCTCATCCACATTGCCAATGTTAACCTGAACAGGATTGACCAGCAGATCTGCAGCAATTTTCCGAACCTCCTTTGGCCATGTTGCTGTGTACATGAGGGTCTGGCGGCGAGCAGGCACCTCCTTTACAATCTTCCTTATCTGAGGTTCAAAACCCATGTCTAGCATGCGATCAGCCTCATCAAGCACAAGGTAAGAAACTTGATGAAGGCTAATTCTCTTCATCTCAAGAATATCATTCAAGCGGCCAGGAGTGGCAACCACTATATCTGCTCCTCTCTCTATTTCCCTTAACTGGGGTCCCTTTGGTGCTCCTCCGTACAAACACTAAAAACATAAACAAATAATACCATCATTAATATCCATGTCATGTATAAGAAACAGCAAACAAATTATAAGAAACTTGCTCAATATTTAAAATATGGATAGAAGTACATGAACAATTTCACTTTCTAAACAGAAAAGATATATAATAATATATTTTTACAAATGTAATTTGAGAAACAGGTAATCTACCGTGCAAGAAATTCTTGATGACCTTCCGAACTTCACAGCTTCATCTTGTATCTGTGTTGCCAACTCCCTTGTTGGTGACAATACCAGCACAGTAGGACCTAATTGAGCGTCATTACGGGTGCGCTTCAGATGAATAAATCCTGGAATCAAGTAACCCAAGGTTTTCCCCGAACCAGTTTTGGCAATGGCCACTATGTCTCTACTTTGAATAGCAATCGGCCATGACTGTGCCTGAATTGGAGTTGGTGCAGAGAACCCAGCATTGTGTACCTGGAAAAAGCAAAAATCCAGCAACCCCTGTGAGAGAGGTACTGGCTTCAAGATTTCTGGTGGTTTTTTTGAGCCTATAGAGGATTGGCTAATGGCAGAAGAAGCACCATCCCCCATATGCAGGCGGCCAATGCTTGCTGATGCAAGCTAGAGCAGGAGGAGGCCTCTTCTTATGTTTGGACCGAGTGGCAGACTTAATCATCACCAACGGCAGTCCCGGCCACGAACTCCGGTGATTCGAAAGCCCTTCCCAAAATTTGGTCCACCATAAAAGGGCGCTCCAAATTAATGGCAAGCCCCCACAAAGAGGGCACACAGCGTACGACATTAGCTCCTCCCAGGAGCAAATATCGCACCTGCGACAAAAAGTACAGACGGCAAAAATATTAACATGAGTCTGAAACTCAACATCGGACCTCCAGCAATCACAGACTTTGCACAAGAAACACTCAGGACATAGTTTAGCAAACTTACATGAAATCTTGGCAACCAGTATTACATAAGGACCAAAAAGAAAAAAAACAACAACACGACCAAAAGAGAAACAGAAGTCCATACCTCTCTAAGAAGCTCAGCTGGAAAGCCAGAAGCTTCAAATGAAATAAAAGGTGGAGGAACATTATCACCCTGAAAATAAATTAAGGAAAATAGATTGTCAACAATCATAAAAAGAACACATCAAACCATAAAATAGATGTAAAAATTATAAGCGTGTTTCTGAACATAATTTTTACATAATAAAACGAAAGAAAATACAACTTCAAACACCCAAATGGTTCATTAACCCACAAGAAATAGTGTTGATAACAGTTAGCCTACCCCACTTTTCACCATACAGCTGCTAATGAAAAGTGGAAACAATAATGGCATTACTTCAGTATAAGTGATATTATATAATATAATTCAGGTATGTGAAACTTTGTTTGTGGAGGAAAAAGAGCATACAGCAGTTTGTTATGATTTAAAAAGTGCCAGCAACATAAATCCACACATATTCGCCCAGCAACATAAATTCATTAACCCTAATATCTACTTTCCCCCTTCTCTTCAAGGCACAATAGAGGATAATCTACAATCACATCTTCTATGCCTCATAATCAAGACAAACAACTTAATATAAATAACTAACCATTATCTAACTCAAATTAAGTTTACAAATTCTGAAAATCTACAATGGATCCAGTAATCATTGAAAGGAGGACTCAATGTGGCAGACAGTTTTCAATTATCCAGTCCGATATAAGGTCAAGATCACTAAAATTTAAACATTAGTGTATCACACCCAGTGCATGAAGTTTTTCAATACTTACAGAAACAGTTATTTCATGCCGGCGACGGTAAGCCTCAGGGGACAAATCAGCTCCTACATCTGAAGCTCCATGTCCTCTTGTAGAAGATCCTCCATGTCCGGCACTGAGTGTGCCATTTGGACCATTACTGGAATGCAAAGTTCCACTTCTTGCACTCTAATGGAAAATTATAGACATTTCATTAGACCCAATTGAAGAGTAATGGTACAGCAAACACGTAAATACATAATATATCCTCATAATAGTTTAATGGTGGGCAGGGGAACCTTCAGCCTGTCCCCTCATTCCTGTTTCAGATAAGTGTTACTGGTCATTTTGAATTTGATTTGTCCACATTTTAGGTTTCAGGTGTTAATCTATTCTTAGAATTTTATACTTTCATATGCAAAATGCAACATGGAACCATCTTTACATAATGTGAACAAGAAACATAGAGAATCTGAATCAAGGCACGTAATCAGACACCAATAAAAGATACAAATGTGTGGATTTGAAGCTCTTGACCAAAAGCAACAAAAGCTACAACTACGCTCTACAACCATGATAGTTTTGATTATTGAAACTCAATGCCACACACTAAACCCATTGCAAATTGTCTCTGCCAAACTCTTTATTTCTTGAAAGGAAAATATAATTTGCATACCATGAAATTAGCCCTGTGACTTCACCAACACTCCTTATTTTGGAGGATGTGCCATTCAGTCCAAGGACCATTGATTTCTATGGAGCATCTTTCATTACTCAACAACACAAAAATAGATATAATCCAACTTTTTAGTAACTTTTTTTGATAATTCAATCGTTGGGGGAGGGGGATTTGAACCCTAGATGTCTCCATTGGAAACACCAAGAAGTGCTGCCCAATTGAACTACAAGGCTCTTTGGCATATCATCCAACTTTTTAAAAACTTAGCAATAGATATCATCTACCCAGCATGCATCATATTACTAGAACTGCATCTATCACAAATAGGGTAAATCATATACAAACAAATTTTTTTTTACGAGTAACCCAACAAATCTTCATGTATGTCCATGTGAGCTCCAACCTCTTAGAATGTGCAAGAGGGGATGCTGTCTTAACAGAATTTTTTAATTTCCAGACTCTACACCCACTAAAAGCATAAGTATAATTAAAAGAAAATCATATAAAATTAACACTGGGCACACCACATAACCATACATGAAACAAAGTTAGAATATGAGTGGAACGCTAACCTGCTGGCTCCTTGATCCAGACTCAGGTTTTGACCCTCCATTGCTGCCTCTGGCATACTTATCATCATCATCAGGACTATAGCCGCGTCGCTGTCCTTGAGAAGATTGTTGAACTTGGACAGAAGAACTAGGCACTGAAGACTTTGGTGGGGCCGCCGAGTGTGCAGGCCTCTCATATTGAGTGACATTTGTCTCTGGATTCCAAAAGTAAAGGTACCCAGTTTTACCATCAACAAGGCCTCTCCACGGTCTGGGAAGCGTAGGGTCCTCTGGAGCATAACGTGGACCTGAGGAAGAGGCAGTCGCAGTGGCAGCCATTGCAAGGGAACAACCAAAACAATCCAACACAAACCTATTATACAAAACATGTTAACTTAAAAGACAAGCATTAAATCCCAATAGAAAAAAGAGAATCACACAAAAGAAACAGCACATAACCTCAAGAACACTAAACTAAATCTAATTCCCACTTGTCAACAAGCTCAACAAATCAGCAGAAGCAAAGAAGCAAAAAAAAATTACTCTAAAAATGAGATGGGTTTATTATAAAGATAAACACTTTCCCACTAAACCTAGAAACTGAGTCAACTAAGTTCTACTTTAGTATGATAATCTTCATTATCTGAGACCCCAAACAAAGAAAAAAAAAATGCTCTAACCCAACACAAAGTACAACAGCACAAGATTAACAAAACCCAATAAATCTGAGCAAACCCTAGCTCAAAAAAACCAAAAAAAAAAAAAAAAAAAGCCAGAGACTCACACAAATCCAAAACCCCAGATCCACAATCTTCCACTAACCCTAAAAAAAATTTTTTTTTTTTTTTTTATCTTAACTTCACAAAAAAAAAAAATTATATTCTCACAACTTCCCGTTTGGTTCCGGAGATCAAAATCCCAACATGCAAATAGATGACCTAGAAAATTAAACCCAAAAAAAAAAAAAAAAAAAAGTTCATTTCAAGTAACCATTAGAAAAATTAACTAACCCAAAAAAAAAAAAAAACCCCTAGATGCAATTTTTTGTTTGTTTGGTTGGTTATGGGTCGCAGATATAGAAGAACGAGAAAATCGAATTTCAGATCTGAGAAATAGGGATTTGATGAAACGAAAAAGAAAAAGAAAAAGCGAAGTGCACCTGACGACGTCGTATAGAGAGGGAGAGAATATCTGTGAATTGGTTACAACGTTAAACAAACCCTTTTTCCCTTCTTTGTGAGAGAGAGAGAGAGAAAGAGTAATGCTCTACGCTTCCGAATGGTAAGAAGCGTAGAATAAGTTTGGAGAAGCAAAATTAGTTGGATATTTATAGAATAATTTTTTAGACAATTTGACACTTTTTTCCTTTTTCTTTTTTCTTTTTTTGTGTGTGAAGGAAAGTGAGACTTGGCCACTTGACTTGAGTTTTGTTGGTATTGGTTAGCTTTGTGACTATAGTTTGGATGCTTTGGTTTTCGCCTTTTTTGACTATGGTTAAGTCATCATTGGTCCTTAGAAAATCAAAACATCAAGATACTAATAGCAATGGACCAATTGGGGTCTTTTTTTTGCTTTTTTTTCTTTCAACAATATTTGTGACATAAAATTTTGGTAGAACTATATTCTACGAAGTTTGATGAGTTTTTCGTTTTGGTCAATTAAGTTTAAATCTTTTCATTTTAGTCTTGTTAATTCTGACAATGTTGTCATTTTAGTCATTTCATCCATTATCGTTTGTATAAAATTTTATCTATCTTAAGACCATGTTGTTATAAATTATTTTTTAATATTATAATCATGAAAAGGTGTCGTTTTAAGAGATTTGATGACATCTTTCAAATAATGAAGGATATTAGCACAAAAATGGCCGTGTTTTTGAAGTTAACAAATTAAAATGACAAAATTTAAACTTGGTAGACTAAAATGATAGTGCACCAAACTTATAGGATGTATTTTTCTTTTTTTGTGCCTAAATTTTGTATTTTTTTAATACTTATTTAGTTGGCATGTTATAATATGTGCATACTACAAAAAATAGTATTAATAGAGACTTATGTGAAAATAATGTTAAACTAATCATAATTTATTATTCAGCAAATTATTGTGAAACAAAGGTTTTTTTTAACCTCTTTTTTTTTGGATTCTAGTTAACTTAACTTATAGAGTCTTTTGTCATTAAGGAAAAGATTTGGAGTTCAAACCTTATCTACACTAAAAATTAATTGATCTTTTGATCCGATGATGAAAAGTAATCATACTTAACTTAGACTATAATAGAATTTTTATCTTGTAAAAAAAATTATTAAAAAAAAAAAAAAGCAATCATTATAAATACTGTATCTATTGAAAAATCTCCTCTCTCTTTTTTCACTAGATAAAAGTAAAACATTCCTATTTTTGCTGCTTCTTTTTCCACTTTTATTTTTAGTTTGGAAAACATAGACTAGAGTAGTGACAGGAAAAAATTAGGTAGGGGAAATAAAGTCATAGGCGTTAGAATCGTTCATGTAACCATTTCTGACTCTTTGCATCTTTTTTTGGCAGCATTTTTTGGTTAATTGAGGAACGAGAAGAAATGGAAAGAGTAATAGGAACAAGAAATAAAAATCTGATGTTAGATTAGTTATGTTGGTCAGTGTGACAGTGAATACGTTCTAGGTTGATTTTTTTCCCCCTAAATTGTTGTAACCTCTAAAATTTTATCTTAGATTTTAGCAATTTGAGACATTATTTTATTGGTGTTTTCCATCCACCCCAATGTATTTTGATTTATTTCCCTTCTAAGAGAGTGGGATTGGAAATATAAATGATTTGCATTTGACAAATTTATTTTACAACGAATAGCATGATTGTGTGTTTAGGAAATAAATAAATAAATTTCAAAAATTCTATAATATGGTGTTTTTATGAATATGTTCAAGGTTCAAAATCTCTTCTCTATTAAAAAATGTATAATATATATACACATACTAGTCTCTAAGCACGCGCATTGTACTTGCTCAAAGTCTCTTTTATTATTTTTTATTTTTTGTAAAAGTTAATAATTTGCATCTATTATAATTAAAATTTTTTTTTTCTCAAACAAATAAAGCTACTAGCCTCATCACACGTGCTCTGCACATGCGATGAGGCTCTTTTTAGCCTTATCACACACGCTCTGTATGTGCTACAAGGCTCTTTTTTTATTTTGAGTTTAACGTGATTTTTCAATTTGAATTTATCTACTATTAGTGAGGTTACACTAGAAGAGATTTTTAAGAAACTCAAATTTATGATTTGAAATAGAATAAACTGTTAAGTTTAATGTGTGCTAGTTTTTAGGGGGGGAAATGTTTTAAAGTTGTAAAAATGTTGTGGATATATCTTTTCTCATATTTAAATAGAGAGTGATGTGCAATGAAAATTCGCTAAGTATGTCTCCTGTCCATATGCGTCGTCCAAAGGACAGACGAGGTTATTCATCGATCTACTCGTCCGTCTCTGCTCAACACGGATGGACAAACGAACTTACTATCATCCGTCCGTCCTCAAGGACGGACGGGCTTAGCATTCGTCCGTCTCCAAAGGATGGACGAGCTTGGCAGCATCTCTTCATCCATAAAAGACAAGGGAGGATTACTGTCTCCGTCGAGTGGAAGAACAAACCGTCACCAGCCAAACCCAACCGTTGCGAAGTACGAACTTCAAATCGATTATTTCCGAGCCTTTTGGATTCCTCAACTGTAGGAGCGGTTACCAAGCAAGTAACCGCTTCCCGGATACTATATAAGCACACGCCAATGAAAGAGTAAGGCATGCTATTCTGTTCTTGAGAAACTAAGTTTACATTTCTTCATTCAGAGACTAACTTCACCATCGGAGGGTTCTTGGCCGGCTTCCACCGGTCTCCTCCGACTTTGTACTCATTTTCTCGTGGATTCACCAAGTTTATCAAAGGCCCGGCATTTTCACCCACCGATATCCCGTGATTCATCGATTGGCGCCGTCTGTGGGAAGAAAATAACGTTTGATTTCCATTGTTGAATTCTACGATTTCTTTCTTGGACATAAGGGCTGAAATGGTCCGGACAAGGTCAAGGGCTACCAGCCCAGGCCTTCAAGAAAGTAGAGGCGACCGTCAATCGGTACCTACCGTACAACCGCCTTCAGTCCAACACGTGCAATCCATGGCTGCTACTATGGCGTAATTGACCCGCCAGAACCAGGAGTTGGTTAGAGAACTTACCATGAGGAGGCAGCATCGGGATGAAAACGTTGGAAGACAGGTCCAGAGCCAAGATGAGAGGAATGCTGAGTTTGAGAGCCGGTCAAGGGGTACCCCTTCAAGAAGGGTGCCTCACTTGGAAAGGAGATGGACCAAATGAGAAGAACTATGGATGAGATGAAGGAAAATATGAAGAGGACCAACCCTGTAGAGGACTTGGTTCACAGGGATCGACTCCCGTTTGTACCTCTTATCAACGCTCACCCTTTACCACCGAAGTTCAAGATGCCTTCCTTAGATTCGCATTTATGGGACGCGAGATCCATTTGACCACATTGCCACCTTCAAAACTACTATGCATCTTCAAGGGGTTCCGGATGAAATAATGTGTAGAGCTTTCCCTACTACCCTTAAAGGACCCGCACGAGTGTGGTTCAAGAAAATACCTCCCAAAGACGGTAACGCGTCCTTGAAGAATTAAGTAAGTTGTTTGTCAACAACTTCATCGGAGGACAGAGGCACAAGCGTTCCTCGTCTAGTTTGCTGACCATAGAACAAGGGGAGAATGAAAGTTTGCGGTCGTTCATTACGCGGTTCAATAGGGAAGCTTTAGCAAAGGACGAGATGGATGACAAGTCGCTGCTCGGCGGCTTTCCACAATGGGGTTCACTCGATTTGTTCATCCACAAGCTATATGAGCAAGAGCCTCGGACCATGGCCGAACTCGTCCACTCAGCCCTTAATTTTATGAATGCGGAGGATGCTATCATAGCCAAGAAGAGGAAGAGAATAGAGAAAATGGATGCTAACTCCACTCGTCACTCGGAGAAGCGGGGTCCTCGTCTCAAGAAAGGACGAACAGAAAGACAAAAAGGATCGTGACAGAAGGCGGGCCCCTCGGCACGAAGTCAGATATACGCCATTGAACATGCCACTTGATCAAGTCCTAATGCAAATCAAGGATGATCCTTCCTTGAAGTGGCCAGAAAAATGAAGGGAGATCCAAATAAGCGCAATAGAAACAAGTATTGTCGCTTCCATAGAGACCATGGACATGATACGGACGAATGTTTTGATCTAAAGCAAAGATTGAGAATCTTATAAGGCAGGGGAAGCTAAGAAGTTTCCTAGGACGAGACCACAAGGACGCCAAACTCAAGGGAAAAGCTCAAGAGTCGTCACGGCCACCTCTCGGAGAAATCGGGGTTATTGTCGGAGGGAGCTCAACGGTTCGATCGTCCGAGTGTCCAGAAGACATACCCGAAGGTGGTGCAAAGCGTCCAACTCTCCGGACGACCACCTAGAGATATGGACGAACAGTCTAAGGCAATCACGTTCACTCGAAGAAGAAGTCGAAAGAATCCACCATCCTCATGACGATGCTATTGTCATAACCTTGCTCATCGCCGACTACACAACCGAGAAGGGTACTCGTTGATAATGGAAGTTCGGCAGATATCCTCAGTATCTTCCAGCTTTTCAGCAGATGAAGTTAGGACGAGACCGTCTTCGTCCTGAATTCTCCATTAGTAGGTTTTGGTGGGATGAGGGTGCAGCCCGTGGGTGCTGTTACACTACCAGTGGTAGTTGGGGCATATCCACAACAAGTCACCAAGGACGTGAGTTTCCTGGTAGTAGACTGTTCGTCCTCTTATAATGCCATAATTGGGAGGCCAACCTTGAACAGTTGGAGAGCGATTCGTCCACCTACCACCTATCACCAAGTTCCCAAGACTATGGAGTAGGACAAGTGCAAGGAGATCAACTGGCAAATGAGAGAGTGTTACTTGGCTATGTTGGCCACGGACGAGCAAGTGCGGACAATGACTATTGAAGAGAAAAGGATCGTGGTAGAACCTATTGAAGTGTTGGAAGATGTTCCCTTAGACGAAAGGAACCCCGAGAGATGTACCAGGGTGGGGGCAGATCTGGAAAGAGGAGTTAAAGAAAACCTTGTCAAGTTTTTGAGGAAGAACGTAGATGTGTTCGCTTGGAGTCATGAGGATATGCCTGGAATAGATCCTAAAGTCATCACCCATCGCCCGAACGTATGTCCATCCTCGAAGCCAATACGACAAAAGAAAAGGGTATTTGCTCCCGAGAGAGAAAATGCTATTAAAGACGAGGTTCAAAAATTGATGGCAAAAAGTTTATCCGAGAGGTGTACTATCCGGATTGGTTGGCCAACGTAGTAATGGTCAAAAAGGCGAATGGCAAGTGGAGGATGTGTGTGGATTTTACTGATCCGAATAAGGCTTGCCCCAAAGATAGCTACCCATTACCACGCATTGATCACCGGTGGACTCCACCGCGGGCCATAAACTCCTTAGTTTTATGGACGCTTTCTCGAGATATAACCAGATACGGATGGACGAGGTAGACCAGGAGAAGACCTCATTTGTTACTAGTCGTGGCTTGTTCTGTTATGAAGTAATGCCCTTTGGATTAAAGAACGCTGAGCAACGTATCGGCGATCGGTCAATCACATGTTCCGTCCTCGGTTGGGCGAAACGTCAAAGTGTATGTGGATGATATGTTAGTGAAAAGTTTGGAAGAGGGTAAGCATTTAGATGACTTGCAAGAAACCTTCAACACACTCGGGCAATACAAGATGAAGTTGAACCCCGATAAGTGTGCTTTCGAGTGGCTTCGGGAAAATTTCTTGGATTCATGGTCTCACACAGGGGGATCGAGGCCAACCCGAGAAAAGATCAAGGCAATCCTAGAAATGAAGCCTCCGCAGAATACTAAAGAAGTACAATCTCTCACCGGGCGAGTTGCCGCCCTCAACAGGTTTGTCTCTAAAGCTACCGACAAGTGTTTGCCATTTTTCAAGGTTCTAAAGAAAGCCTTCGAATGGACGGACGAGTGCCAAGGAGCCTTCCAAGATTTAAAGACGTATCTTGTCATGCCCCCGCCGCTAAGTCCGTCCGTGGTAGGAGAGGAATTGTTTTTGTACCGGCAAAGACCCCGCATCTTTGTGAGCTCAGGCCACGATAAGAGAAGAAGTAAAAGTGCAAAAGCCAAAGTGTATTACACCGGTAGGGCATTGAGGGGCGGAAGGACGATATCCGCCAATAGAAAAGTTGGCCTTCGCGCTCATCACGGCTTCCAGGAAGTTAAGACATTACTTCCAAGCCCATGTAATTAATGTTATGACAGATCACCCACTTAAGAAAGCTATGAACAAGTTGGAAGCCGCAGGACGTCCGATCCAATGGGCGGTCGAACTTAGCGAGTTTGATATCCGATACCAGCCAAGACATGCTATTAAGGCTCGTGGCCCTGGCGGAGACTTTATTGCGGAGTTCACCCCAAGATGCAACGATGAAGTGCGGAGGATAAAAATTGGGTGGTACATGTAGATGGCTCGTCCCACACAGCGTGCGGGGAGGAATAGGGGTGGTTTTGCAATCCCTCAAGGAGACAAGTTGAAGCATAGAGTCCGTCTACAATATCGACCAACTAACAACGAGGTGGAGTATGAAGCTCGCTTAAAGGGCTAGAATTGGCTAAGTCCGTAGAAGCGGAGTCGGTTCTCGTCTTGGGAGATTCTTCACGATAATGGGCCAAATAAATGGGACATATGAGGCGAAAGAAGAACGAATGAAAAAGTACTTGGAGAGGGTATTACAACTTGTGGAAAAATTCAAGAAAGCCAACTTCATTCAAATCCAGGGAAGAGAATGCGAAGCGACGCCTTAGCGAAGGAAGCCTCAAAGAATCGAACAATCGAAGAGTATGATGAAATTCAATGACGTCCCGAGTGTAGATCTCCTAAGTACAGCAAATAGGGAATGAAGAAAATTGGATGACCCCAATCGTCTCGTATCCAAGGACGGAGACTTCCTAAAGCAAGGGACGAAGCTAAAAACTCGTGGATAAAAGCGGCAAGGTACGTCTTTATGGACGAAGTTCTCTATAGGAGGGGCTTTTCTCAACCTTATCTTAGGTGTCCGGCCCCGAGAAGAGGCGAACTATGTCTTGAGGGAAGTTCATGAAGGAGCCTGTGGAAACCATTCAGAGCCAGTCGCTTATCCAAAAAGTCGTCCGTGCGCAGGTACTATTGGCCAACTGTACAAGTGGATGCAAAAGCTTATGTCAAGGCATGCGACAAGTGCCAACGATTCAGAATGTCCCAAGACAACCATCGAGTACCTCACCCCGATGATGGCCCCGTGGCCCTTTGCTCAATGGGGCCTAGATATCCTGGGTCCATTTCCACTTGGAACTAGACAGATGAAATTTTTGGTGGTAGGGATTGACTATTTCACTAAGTGGGTGGAGGCGGAACCATTGGCACACATTACACAAAGAAATGTTAAAAACTTCGTGCGGAAGAATATATCTGTGCAGGTTTGGAGTACCCAGGGTACTAGTTTCCGATAACGGGCGACGTTTGACAACACCCTTTTCGTGGACTTTTGTCTACACTTTGGAATCCAAAATCATTATTCCTCCCCCGCACATCCACAGAGCAAACGGTCAGTGAGGTTACAAACCGATCCTTGTTGAAGATCATCAAGACTCGTCTTGAGGGGGCAAAGGGAGTATGGCCGGATGAGTTATCCGGTGTCCTATGGGCATACAGGACGGCAGTGAGGACCCCTACAGGGGAGACCCCTTTTAAATTAGCCTATGGAAGTGAAGCGATTATACCGCGGAAGTGCACATGGCTAACCATAGAGTGATGTCATATGAGGAGAAGGATAACGAGGAGCAACTCCGCTTGAACCTCGATCTTATAGACGGCGTAAGGACGTAAGCGAGCACAGGGCAGTGAAGTACAAGAACCTCATGGCTAGGCAATACGATGCAAGGGTGAAACCAAGACGTTTCAACATAGGAGATCTTGTCTTGAGGAAGGTCTCTTTAGCAACCAAGAATTCGTCTCATGGGAAATTGGGCCCCAATTGGGAAGGACCCTATAGAGTCATCAACTTCAAAAGACAAGGATCCTATTACCTGGAGGCCCTGGACGGGAGAAAACTAGAACATCCTTGGAACGTGGAGCACCCGAGGAGGTACTACCAAGAGAAGCGGGTCGAAATGAGGTTCACTATGGACGAGCTTGAAGCTTGCTACCCTATTTACATTCTACTTATGTTTTATGCTGTGTTTGATACTATTACTTTGTTATTTGTGTTGTGGTTATTTATCATGATTATGGACGAAGTTATGGAATGCTTACTAAATAAAAGGCATTAGCATGTATATGCCTTATCTGTAAACGATATTTATGTAATGTACAAAATGTTGTGTGAATTTTAGATTTCCATGGCATTCTCGTTTGAAGCTAACCTACGGGGTGGCTAAGAACAAAATATTTTTTTAATTATTAGACGAGTAAATTCTCCGGACGCGGAGATGTAACGTCTAAAGCTTTCCTAAGGGAAAGGCAAGTCACCTTCAATTTAATCAAAGAACAAGGTGGAACTTATAACGAGCCCAAGGCGTACTCGTCCATAGGGGTAAAAAGCAAGACAAAGGCGTCCTCGTCCAAATATAAGGACGAGGACGAATCCACAACTTGCCTAAACCCTAGACGAACTCATAATCCATAAGGGTAAGAAACAAGGTGAAGGCGTCCTTGTCCGAGATCTAAGGACGAGGAAAACGCATAACTTGCCTAGGCCTGTACACTCATATAAAGGACGAGGCAAAATGCACGTCCGACCATGAATAGTAAAGTCCAATAGACGAAACTTTTGAGCTAAAACCCAAGATACGGACGGACAAGGTCCCTAAATTCATGGACGATCGTAGTGCACAAAGCAAAAAACAATTTAGTCTAAGGACGAGAATTAACCATTTAAGTTTTAATAGATGGTTTAAACACACCGAACAAGGACGAGTAAGGTATGAATGCATGCATAAAAATGAAAAATCTCGTCCATACATAAAAGAAATAAAATTCACCAAGTGTTAGAAGGGCGGACAAACAACGTCCAAACACCCTTGTAAAAAAAAAAAGGTTCAATACCTCGTCCTAAAAACTTTGGACGAGTTTAGTGTACTTGAATTACATCGAAAGATCCAAAAACAAAGGATCGGAGAAAAAAAAAAAGAAGAAAACACGTTCTTAAGCGGGAGGAGCAAAGTGGGTGGTCAGTAGAGGCATCGTCTTCAATATTGACATCCTCGAGCTGGTTTGGAGAAGAGAGAGAGCGGTAGCGACATTCGTGTTAAGCTTGATAGAGTTGAAGTCCACCTCGGGGAAGTTTTCAACAGCGTCCATCCTAAAGTCTTCAAAACCCGCCGCATAATTGCGGTCCAACAAGTCTGTGAAATCCTTGGACGCTTTGAACTCCGCAATGGCCTCGTCCTTAGCCTTGGAGAGGGAAGTACTCGGCTCGTCATTCTTCGCTTGAAGGTGGTCAAGACGAGAATCTTTCTCTACCACAAAGACCTTCAACTCTGCGATCAAATTTAGCTGCTCCACTTCCTTCTCCTTAGCCTCAAAGAAGAACCCCCACCCATTTCTTACTCTCCTCCCTCACGTTTTTTATGGTCGTCTCTAGCAAAATCCTCGTCTTGTCCAACTCTGTGGCTTGCCTAGACGCTGCGATGAACTTGGACATGGCCTGCAAAAGGAATGTTTGGTTAAGACACCCAAGAGATGAAGAAACAATAAAGTCAAGACGAAAGGAAATTTACCTTAAAAAGATCATGAACACCAGAATGTTCAAAATCTTTTAAAGACATGTCATAACATGCATGTATGTCCTCGTCCTTCACAGCTTCTTGAAAACGTTGCCAAGCCAAATCTTCGTTTTCAACTATGTTCGAAGACACTCTCGACGGGAGCCGAGACGAGGTAGGTGTAATCGTCCTAGGAGGGGTCTTGGACGAGGTTGTCTCCACAGTGGGAGATACGTCCACATCAATTGTTTGGACGGAGAGATTGGGTCAGGCGGGACACAGCTTGACCACTTTAGATGATGACTGTTTCATTCTTTTGTCACGACGGCCGGGAAGGCTCCCTAGGTCCAAATTCTTTGGTAGGGACTTCCTTTTGTCCCCAGCAGACGGACGAATATGAGGTACGGAGTCGGGACGAGCGTCCCCAGCCTCGGGACGATCCCCCTCGCCCACTGCCTCTTTTCCTTTGTTGCCTTTCATTGTTGCCATTCCTAAAAATAAAAAAGGGTTTAAATGTTAAAGCTAACATGAAAAGAAAGGGTAAAAGACGTCTAGAGTAAGAGGCTTACTTCTCCTTATCATTATCTCGTGCGCAAGCGCCTCGTCGGAAGGATTAGGACCAAGTCCCCACTTGGCAAGTCGTCTAAGCGTCACTAGAGAGTGGAAGCTCCTATCTGCGTATAGACGAGCTCTGTGGACGCGGTCACGGTGAAACTTGCTAAGGGAAGGACGCCCAACAACTGTAAAGTAGTGAGTTAGAACACAAAAAATAATAATAAAAAAAACAAAACAAAACAACAAAGAAAACAAACTTACCCCGAGGACGAAGGTTCCCTAGGTCCCCAGTATAATGACCAAATGTGTCCCGTCCAACGCCTCAAGGGTTCCCACCCCATTCCCGGAGACGAAGAAAAACTCCGTCTTCCACTTTCTCGTCCAGGCGATGGTAGGGACTTAATTATTCTACAATCTTTACCCCCCGGCAAAAATTGATAAAAGCCAAGGGATTGATGGATTTCGGAGGGTTTATAACAAAGAGAGGAACTCGTCCCACGGTAAGAGGACGGTCCCCCCCAAACACCTCTCTCCATAGGACTTGCATAGAGATAACCAATCTCCATGCGTTAGGATTAAACCGACACACCCCTAGACCTAACCTAACTAGTAATTCCCTAATGAAAGCGTTTAAAGGAAATCTTAAACCCCCCGGAAGATAGGCCTCATAGACGCCTATCCCAAAACGAGGATCACAACACCATTCTCCACGGACGGGCAACCTAGGGTTAAGCTCGTGCCTGGGGATCTGTACCATGCCCTCATATTATCTAACCTTTGTTAAATCTCTTTAGAAGGTATGTCTATGGCACACCAAAGACAGAAGTGACTTCCTCCTCGTCCAAAGGAATAGACGGAGGGACAGACGAGAGAAACTCGGGCGAGGTGCCTGCCTCGGGACCCGAGGCCTTCCTAATTTCTTCTTGTACAGCCTCTAAGGGAAACCCGGGGACGCCGAAACGTATTCCTCGTCCGTAGAGTTCCCCCGTCACTACTACTAGAACCAAAGAGAACTAGTACTAGACACAGATTGGTACTCGTCTATGGCTTGGCTTTTCTATACTCGTCGCTAGACGACATTTTTAGAAAAGATCAAAAGACCTAAAAGACAAGAGAAGAGGGAATACTTGGCTCTAAGACGAGTGAAGTCTACGGACGCGAGGAAATTTCTAGACGAGGCCCTAGACGAGGAATGTCAAAGAACGAAAATTTTGGAAATGCAGAGGGCAACGGAGGAATTCTTCTATTTATAGGGAATTGACCTGGGCATACAAAACGACACAACCAATAGGGGAGTGACACGTGGCATTTGTCTCGAAAAATGGATCGACGAAACTCGTCACCAATGAGAGTGTGACACGTGGCATCTTGACGTATGGGCTTTCTAGGTACAACGCCTGTTTGTTCGTCTCCTTAGACGACCCATATGAACAAGGGGGGAACTGATGTGCAATGAAAATTCGCTAAGTATGTCTCCTGTCCATATCGTCGTCAAAGGATGACGAGGTTATTCATCGATCTACTCGTCCGTCTCTGCTCAACACGGATGGACAAACGAACTTACTATCATCCGTCCGTCCTCAAGGACGGACGGGCTTCTTAGCATTCGTCCGTCTCCAAAGGATGGACGAGCTTGGCAGCATCTCTTCATCCATAAAAGACAAGGGAGGATTACTGTCTCCGCCGAGTGGAAGAACAAACCGTCACCACCAAACCCAACCGTTATGGCACGAACTTAAATCGATTATTTCCGAGCCTTTTGGATTCCTCAACTGTAGGAGCGGTTACCAAGCAAGTAACCGCTTCCTGGATACTATATAAGCACACGCCAATGAAAGAGTAAGGCATGCTATTCTTTCTTGAGAAACTAAGTTTACATTTCTTCATTCAGAGACTAACTTCACCATCGGAGGGTTCTTGGCGGCTTCCACCGGTCTCCTCCGACTTTGTACTCATTTTCTCGAGATTCACCGCAAGTTTATCAAAGGCCCGGCATTTTCAGTCCACTGATATCCCAGGATTCATCAGAGAGTATACTAATTTTTAGAAAAAAAGTTTCTTTGATAGTTTTTTTTTTTAATTTTATTGAATTACAATTTTAACCTTATTTTTTATTTTTTAAGAGTAAGGATTATCCAATTAGATTAGGGATATTTTTGACATTTTTTAAAGTCATAACTGAAGTTTAGGTAGGAAAATAAGATGAACGTGAGAGGAAAGAAGGCTAAATTTTAGGAGTTCTCTTATTTTTATTTTTATTTTTTAAATTGGGGTTGTTTTACTTTTATTTGGATGAAAAAGGAATAAAAAATGCTAAATTTTAGGGAATAAAAAAATGAATGTGAAGGAAAAAAAAAACTAAATTTTAGGATTTTTTTTTTTTTAATTCAAAATGAAATTTATTATTTGACATTTATGACCCTATTTCTAAGATAAATTACCCTTAATTAATGAGGGTATTTTTGAATCACAAAAAAAATCTAGTTGAGAATCTTCTTATAAATAGTATAAATATATAAAGAAATATTAGTAAGATCACAAAGGCCACAAAATATTCAATTTATAATCTAATATTAAAATATCAAAAGGAAAATACTAAAAATAATATCAAAAGCAAAATGAATAACTGGCATTACTATGTATCTTCTTTCCTTTCTAGGAGAGAGTAAGCTGGAGGTGTAAATGCACAAAATTTTTGTACAAATGAATAGCATAATTATGTATACTACACCCCCATAAGATGTATAACCAATGTTTTCCATAGAGAGGTTCGATGTCCAAATCCTACTGACTTAAAAAATGTATTCAAAATATGGATTTGACTTATCTCTAGTACTTTTTTTAACTGAAATCTTTTATTATTTTAATAAGAAACTGCCACATTATCTATTAATAAAATAAAAAGTGAAGATTAAAACCCATTACTACTTGCCATTGTACATTTAAAGTAAAATGATATATCCAGTTAAAAAAGTATTGGAGGTAAACCAAACCCTAAAAATACTATATAAAAATAATATTAGGGAATACTACCTAGATAACAAGGGCCACAAAAAACCCTGTTAGTGATCAATTTTGATTACAAACTGACTTAGTAAAAAAAAAAAATTTCTTAGAAAGAAGTAATTTATGTAATTGATGCCACGTTTTGACAGCATAATAAATACTTTTTTTTTTTTTTTTTTTTTTTATGTTTAAAAGTTACACATTAGATTGTAAACACATAATTTTTTTTTTTTTTTTTGGTAAGCTAAACACATATAATTTATACTATCCTAATGCCACTTTTATCAAAATGCCACACCATTGTTTCTAGAACACTTAGGTTATGCTTAGTTGGAACTTAGGAGGATAAAAATAAAAAAAGTGTAAAGATGGATAATAATCTTCTATTATATATACTTATTATAAAAGTGAAAGATAAAAAAGTGGATAGGTAATTTTGTAATTTTATTTTAAATGTCAATTTCCATTCCATTTTGTTTAAATACTCCAGCCACTTTTTTTTCCTTCTTCCTATTCACCCCAACCAAATAATAAAAAATCACAATACTCTCCCTTTCCCATCCACTCACCTTCTTTCTTTTCTTTGCTTTTCCCTTTTTTATTTTTTAAATTAAAAAAAAAAAAAAAATTGGTGAAGTTCTAATAACATTTTCTTTTTCCCCTTATAACAATGTTTGAAGGTCGTAGGTGAAGGCAATTCATGCTTTGTACCCTTAACAATTAATCGGTCTTCATGGTTGTTGCCTATCATGTTTCTTGAACTACCAAGCATAATAGGCCCATTCACCATTATGAGTCAAATATAAATTGTACCCACAAATGTGCCCAAAGAGGTAATTGTCCCAAATGATGATTGTCCACTTGTTGCCAACATGTGAAAGAAATTGGAATCCATAATTTCTCAACTTTTTCATATCCTCTCAAGAGGGAAAGAGTTAAAAAAGAGTATACGATCAGCTCCCAACAAGTAACCTGACTCTCACTTCGTTTACCTTTGAGAGTTCTTTTATTTACCCCTTGCTGCCTGGCAAATCTAGACAAACAAGAAACAAACATGCTATGCAAAACAAATCTTGGGAACCATGGACTCTACTAAGGAACATTCTTTCATTAACTCCACTCTACCTTACCACAAAAAACGGGGACAATAATATCTGATAGTATCGGAGTATGAGATCAGCACTTGTTTCTCATAGGATTTTATCAGCTTAGGCAGAAGGCCGTGCTCAAATGCGATTGAGAAAATTTATGGACAATTCTATTGCGTTACAACTTTTATCACAACCTGATATGACTATGAGTAGAGGAGAAAAAGTAGTGTATCCATGTAAAAGTGATAGACAATCTATGTGAAAGTAATAGTCAAACCACTAAGTTAAGGTGAAAATTGCTGTCCCCTCAATGTAATTACTGCAAATTCTTGCAAGTACAGAATTACATAGATAACCTTTGTTTTGACAAACAAATGGTTCTAGAGATTCTCAGCGGGGATAATCCTTTGGGGAAAAGGTGCAATCCTTGCTACGGGTGCGAGAGGTCCTGAATTCAAATTGTTTCAGATTTGACCATTCATTCTTTGAATGCCCCTGCCCAGCATCAGAGTTATCACGCAATTCCAGCATAAGAAAATAAATTTTACTACAACGAACTGCTATGATCCTCAAAATGTTGAGAGGACACTTCATGTTGGTAAGATGTCATTAAAGAGAATGCTTACTCCAACAGAATACTGGACCAGCATCACAAACATGGAGATATATCCGGTCAATAACTTTTACCTTCCTTTACTAATAATTCCTTCCATTGAAACAATCAGAAGCTTAAAAAGATTTTGGCAGGTCATGTTTAACTTAAGAGAGAAAGCCCCTTCACAAAAAATTCATTGATTTTTTGTCATGATACATTTGACCAATTCTTGACCAAGTCTAGAATACGAAAGTAATCATAGAAGAGTGCAGACTCTTTACCCTCAAGTCCATCTCGATGATGCCTGTTGCTACCTGCAAGATTATTACATGGGCTCCCACCAACTACAAGATCAAATCCACCAAATGAGTTCATCAACTGCTCCAACCGGTCACCATTTAGCTGCTGCACATCTGCAAGGTCAATTAAATTCCCTTTCTGGTTTGTTTGCTCCCACCAACTCCTGACAATATTTCTATTTACTTCTGAAATCTCAACCGACACAACATTCTTCAAAGGGATACCAAGTCGATGTAGGGCTACTTCTGCACCACCTATCCCAGAGAAAAGAGAGAGAAGATTGATGCCTCCTGGGAACATGTCTTTCAAGACTGAGAGATGGTATGCTACTGTGTCAACCTGAAAATAATTTATCCAACAGCCTAAGTGACTTACAATTCCCAGGGATATTCTCAAGCAAAGAACCACCCAAAATTGGAAAAAATTCAAGGAGAAAATTAATTAACAAGCATTTCTGGTATAAAATAGCTAACATTCTACAAATATTTTGAAATCATGCAACATTTCAAGATATTCATGATTATTTCTTGTATTATTGACCCATCTTAAAAAAGGAATAATAAAGAGATGGCAACAAATTCCCACCTGGAATGAATTACCAAGTGATTTATATCTATCAGTTCGACTTATTCCACCTCCCCTTGTGTGGTTCCTTGAAAACCCCAAAAGCATTTCTACTTCATCAGGTTCAAGTGGGGCAACCTTATTCCTCCCAACCCAGACCAGATTCCATTTTCGACATTCATCAAGTACATACTTTTGAACTCTTAGAGGTGGTTCACCATCATAGTCTTCAAGTGCCTTTCGGATCCTCTCTGTCAGTTTTGCACTACCAATACAAGTTTGTAAGCAATTCAACTTTGTTCTCTCATCCCATGAAGGCCACCATTTCCTTGTTAAGGGTAATGCCTCATGAATGGTGTGTGGTGGAAGTGGAAGGAGAGGAAACCTGTTTTGGATTGGAAGATTGTGAACATAGCCCCTTTTCCTAGCAGAAGCACAAAAATATTTTGAATCAACAAATTCTGGCTCCACGTCATAAAGGAACCGTGAAATAGTGGTCCAAACGCCTTTAGGAGCAAGCGCCACATTCTCATAATAGAAATAGGGAGGTCCAATAGCTGCCTCTGGGAGTGTTCTATGAATTGTAGGGTGTGATTCATTAGGGACACCAAATCCAATCATTGGATTCGGGAGACGAATTGTTTCATCATCATCAAGGAGCGCCTGCTTTTTTCTTTTCCACATCTCATAATCATACTGTTTTCTTTTCTTGAGCTTAGCGGAAACTATGCATGGAAGCTTAGGCCTCGGCTGTGAAAATAGATGAAAAAAAAATCACCTTTGACTCTTGATATTCAACATGGTATAAATAGAATCAGTAGAAAAAACTATGGTTCAATACTCCATTTATACAGGAAAACAAACTAAACATATAAAAATAATTACAAAGCTTTAAGTTCAATTTGTTTTTTTGGTGGTTGAATTTATAACCACTTAAAATAGTCAAATTAATTACCTTTTCTTCAACAGGCAGATGAGCATCCTCTACCTTAGAGATTTGAGCAGCACAGATAAAATCTGTCAACTCCACAAGCGATGCGTTGAGACCTGAAGTGTTTGGAGGGCATAATAAGGCCAAGGACAAAAGAAACAGCAGAAGCACATTCTGATATAATAACAAGAGATTGAAGAAGCTTTTTGCACAGTCAACTAAGATAGCCACTAAAGAAGACTGACGAGAAGGAGCCATAGAAGTACATATATATTATCATTATTATGGATAACACCACCTAGAAACCAAGGTCACTGAGTAAACTCGGATAAAGATGGAAAAATGTCCCACCTCACCTAGACCAGCCCTGCGCAACTTCTCCCAATCCCATCCCACATGAAATTTATCTTTTATACATAGAGATAGATTTTACCATCTGCAAAATACTTTTCTTTTCTCTAAGTACTCTCACCGTTGCCTATTTCCCAAAACTAAACCTAATCTAGTCATGTTACCAAAATATTTGAATTGCTGCCTCAAAGACTAACAAGAAAATGAAAATAAAAATAAAATTTTTCATTTACTTTGTATTTTTGGGAGATTCCATTTGAACACCACCTATGTTCTTGCACAACACTTCCTTTTGGTATTCTTTCAAACCTTTTTTATTACAAAAACCAAGTTTTAATCTCAAAACATTGAGGTCGGCTATGAATCCAGATAGACTAATTAGGATCCTAAAACATTTTTTATTACATTAAAATTCTTTAAAAAGGGGGGTAAAATGGAAGTATGGTTGCCATAAACAACTGTCAAGGGTTTATACACACTTTTTCACTCAAAAAGACTCCATTCAAATAAAGCTTTTACTCAGCAAAGGCATGCATCATCCCAGAAGTATTACATAGAGCTTATCAGTAAAAATAAAACTAGAAGAGTGATATGCAACAAAGATACCTTGAAACTGAAACCTTCATAGGTTGTAGGGAGGATTAGAGGAGAGAAAGGAATGAAAAAAATAATTTTAGAATATTCCTTCCTTACCCTTGTTTGGGAGTTTAAATGGAGGGAATGGAAAGGTCCATTCCCTTATTTGGAAGTTTAAGTGAGAGGGAATAAAATGGATAGAAGGAAACACTCGTTTCTCTTTATTTCCTCAAAACCTCAAATTTTCATTTCTCCCAAAATTTAGAGGAATCATAGAGAATGGAATGAGGTTTAATAAAATTTCACTAAAACTCCCAAATACCCTTATATATTCAGCCCTTCATTTTAAAACCAGGGTCTAATATTAATATTGTGATTAAATGATTTCATTCATTTCCCTCTATATTACTCCCAAACAAGGTTACTTACCCCTCATTCCTTTGCATCCCTTTATTTTAAAACCTCTAAACAATGTTACTTCATTCCTTTCTTTTCCATTCCTTTCCGTTACTTAAATGCATTCTATTCTATTCTATTCCGTTCCTTTATGATTTACTCATTCCATTCCTTTATGAACTCCCAAACAAAGTGTCAATGACCAATATAAATGATGAAAAATTTAAACACTCCAACCAATACCTTGTCATGTGAGATATGGATGATGCAAAATGAGCATTGATAAAACACAAGCAGCAATGCAGCATAGCTAGAGTACTTGACTGACACAGCTAGATCCTTTGTTTTAATTTTCCAGGACTGTTAGGGTGTAAAAAACCCAAATCTTAAATCTTCTTAAGAATTTTTCCCCACTAGGGGTTGTAGTTGGGGTGAGGGAAACTAAATCTTAGATCTTCACAAGATATGACATGATCATGGACAAAAATGAGTAAAAAACTAAACCATTTCAAAATATAAATAACACTGAAATACGCACCACATCTCTCCATTGCTATTGAAGCCTCATCTCTTGTGTACCCCATACTCATTAAGGATGACAATTTATTATCCTCATCAAACACGGTATTTGTGATTTCCTGCAAGATAGATCCAATGTATATGCATATTATCAGCAAAAAAAAAAAACGTAATTGCAATTGTCATGATCCTACATGTCCCTTGTATGTGCATCAATGATTGCACAACTTTCAACAATATTGCAGAATTATATTTCCATCTAGGTGGGTAGGAAGACAAGAACCACTAGGAAGCCATGCATAATAAAGAGTTGCTGGTGGGCTCATATTTGCAGAAGGGTATATTAGATGAAAATTGGTTCAAAAGTCCATACAGTAAACATCATCTAAGTAATTAGTTTAGCCCAAAAAAATAAAAAATAAAAAAATCTCTACCTCATTGTCAGACCAACTGTCAACATCAGAGAAACCATCCAGAAAGCTCCCATCGCAATCCAAAGAGTAATTATCAGAATCAATATGTTGCTGTTCTTGAGGAGATGTTTCAAGAGTCTGCAAAAATAATTAATATAAAGGTCAGAAATAGATAACCCCAAATGGCAGATTAATTCAAGTTGTGAAAGGTGAAGCACTAGGATGTTCACAATAGAATCATATGCCAGACCACAGACAATAAATTCTGGTCTAACAAGGTAGCCAATCATTAAGCCATAGAAAAGAATTTTCAGTCCAATGTGATAGACAATTTATTAGGCCACTCAAACCAGATAGGGAATGAGCAAAACGTAAGTAAGTCTTGGAACAGTTTACAAGTGAATACCATCCATATTTACGGTTCCCCACTCTCCCCTCTCTCGAAAAGAAGATCCCCAATTTTTAAAGAGTCAAAAAATACCAGGTTACTGAGTTGGGTTTGTGATAATTTCCATTTTTTTTATTGGTAAGTTATACATGCACCCAATGGGTCCTGAATCCACAACCTCATCCTCTACCTAAAACTTTTTAAGGGGAGGAGATGCTAATTGAGCTAGAGCACATTGGCAGTTTGTGATAATTTCTAGAATAAATATGCTTGTAACAAGCAAGATAAGTCCCAAAAAAATCTGGGAATTCTTTATTAATAGTACAGATGGACCTTTCATATAGTTGAAGTCAATTGTACTTTATATGTTTTATCAATTCTTTCTCAATTTGCTTCATTATTGTAAATGTACTTATTAATAATTTTTTTTGGTCACTTCAAGTGCAGATTCCAAAACCAAAAAAAAAAAAAAGAACTTACTTATGTAATTTTTATTTTATATTATTTAGTTATAAAGAATAATACATACACATATATTTTAATATTTATACAAAAATAATAATAATAAAAATATTTATTTAATTTATTACTTAAAAAAATGCATTTGGAGTTGAACAATATCGTTTAGTTCATAGAAATAGAATCTGCATGAAGAGAACGGGGAATAACATGGTACTATGTAGCCAAGACAGAAGTAGCAACTACATCATCTGAGAATTAGGAAGCTATTAATAAGTGATGCAAAATGGGTTTGCATGAATAAGAATTAAAATGAGAAAAAGAAAATCTTAGGCTACACCACCTATGGGTGCTTGGAATCACCGAAGCTATAGAGAAAACTCTTTAACTTTTTCTTTTTTTTAATTCAAAATTGTCTCAAACTATACCTATAGCAGATTCTCCCCCCACCCCCAGCCTCATTTTTAGGGCTTCAAGGATTACATAAAGTCACAATTACATCCCATTAAATCCTCAACAATATTGAAGCCCAAATTTGAATTCAATAATTAATAACTGATATCATGTATAAAATGAGTAAAAATCTAAAATAATTTTGGTTGTACTCCCCGCATCACTCCTTGGTTGGTGAAGACCTCAAATTTGAAGCGCTTATGATAAGAACTTTTGCAATTAACACTTGCAAAAACTCTTGGAGCACTTGAAGTTGTACTAAAACCAAAGAAGCTTTTTGTCCCACTGTATTAAATTCATTTAGAATGATCATATCAATGGGTGGAATAAATTATACAACCTTATCTTGACAGTGGGGGTGTGGGTTCAGTGGTGGTTTTCACAGTTTTGGGCTATGACAAAGACTTGGAGTACGCTATAAAACGGGTTTGCATCAATAAGAAATAAAAAAGGGGAGGGGTGGGAGGGAAGAAAATCCTAGGCTTCACAACCAAGCTTTAGAGAAAACTCTTAACTCGGAGATTTTATATTCAAATTGTACTGTCTCAAACAATTCCTAGAGGTTGTTTTTAATGGCTTCAAGGTTACATCAAGACACAATTACGTTGCATTGAAAAAAATCCTCAATAGCATTAAAGCACAAATTCAATTAAAAAATTCAAATATGAGATCAGGTATCTCAAATAAGTACAAAATAAAAATAATCAATTCAAAAATAATTTTAATTGTACTCCCTGCATTACTAACTCACCGAGTATGTAAGGAGTGTATTTAGAATTGAATCTGTATTGTCCTCTCCTGGATATTCATCAGAGAAGGGTTATTTATAATGCTTATAAGTTAAAAACATGCGCACAAAAGTAAGATAGAGCTTATACCATTTTCCTGAATTGCTTTTGCAACCATCTTTTCAGTAAAGCCCATCCCTATGAACTTATCAAATAATTTGGAATTGGAGGAACCAGCAGATGAGCTTGCCTTGAGACATAAAAACAAAGATAAATAGTTATTTAATGAAAAATCTGTATTTCTACATAAATCTTCTTGTGCACATAAATGAATGAATATAGTATTTTAGTAGTAAGCAATTTTGTATAAAAATCATTGCATGTGGTTGAAGCTAACAAGAAGGAAGTATATATTATGAATAAATGAGGCATAAATAATTATCTCAAACAAAGTGAACATATAACATATGCATATGCATTCTTATGGATGATGAAAAGTAAAAATAATAACCGGCTGGATTAACATATTATTGGAAGCCAACAAGTCTATGCAGCTCAATAGAAATGCAACAAGGTACCCTACAAAGTAAATAAATGCATGGAAAATCTTCATAAATTCCACAATATGAATTCAAACAACAGAGATGTTGGTTTCCTTATGGAAAAGAACATAGGGTAATCCTTTTGTATATTATGAATTATGAGAGGGCATTTAAACAAGAAGAGATAGAATTTTGTGATATCCCTCCAAGACTAGACCACAAATGGAATACCTATAGACGCTAAAGATTTTTATGATCTAGGGAAAATCCTTAAGCTTAGTACAATAAAACATATGCTTAACAAGAATGAACCTCAAGAGACAACATTGACAGTCACACTTAAATCTTGGATAACCAATTAAATTATATGCTTAGATATCTACCACATCTATCTGTTAAGTTACTTGAACCATTTTGGTTAAACATGTTCTTTTTTTTTCCTTTTCCTTTTTTTTTGTTTTGTTTAAATTGTTGGAGAAATGCATTAACCAGGAACATCCAACAATAAACTGACTAATGAAATTAAAAATGCATAATCTGGTCAAATTACTATCTAAAGATGGATGATAAAACCATATGAACAAGTACATACAAAATTTTTCAGAAGCTGGTTCAGGAGAGAAATATTTTCAATAAGAATTGGGCATTTCTTTTTTAACAATATTAAGTATATGCATGACACTTGACCAGAAATCAGTATCTCATTTCTTTTGTATATCATTCCTTGATTTAATATCCACCAGATGCCTCAAATTCACATTTGAATATTTCCATGACACTAACAAATATGAAGTCTTCCATCTCAAGCCATCTTCATAATTAAACCATAAAATTTAATAACTGGAACCCTTTTGCTACTAATTTCAATGCCTGTATATAAATATTTTGAATGTTGAAAACAATAAGGAAATTCAGAATAGGCTGCTATTTACCTCCCCAGAGCCAGTAACAGTTTCTTCATTTGGAGGTGTCAAACTTGAAGAAGAAGATAAAGAGAAGTCATCAATTTCCCGCTCGTCTTCACTGTTCCAGTCACAGTTGTCACCCTCAACACCAGAAGCATCCCCATCCTGCTCAAGTATAAACAAAAACACAGACATGCAAGATGTATTGAATTGAAATCACAGTTGGCAGAAATATATAGATAACCAAATCGGTTTTGTTTTCCCTAATATTTAGTTATTTACTGGTCATTCAAGCCATTTTCGTTTGTAAAAAAAAAAAGAAGAATTATTATGAAAGTAAAATGATACCAAAATTATATCTATTAACAAATATAAAGCTATAATGAATAACAAACAGTACCATTTCTCTGTAATCTCTGGCTTTGTGCAAAGTTGAGGTTTCCAAGCTGTTCAGGAATACAAATAAGGAAATAAGTACCAAATAGAGGCATATTATTGTGCAATAAATCATTACAGAAGTAATGACAAATATTAAATTCAAAAAGTTTACATTATGCACCTTATGACTTATATAAGCTGTTTACTAATAGTAGATCAGGACCCAGGATAATACTCAAGTCCCATAATAAATTTATGAGGTGAGATGTTAGGATGATCACATAAATTTGAAATATCAACATTTTCTTTGTTCAAATATACGCTAGAACTTATCAAATCAAGTGGGGCCATCAGTTTTTAGTCCAAAACAATTTGACCAAAATCTTTTGGTCAAATTTGATCAATATCTTACAGAGTACAAGCCATCATAACCAATTCACTGTAACGCATAGAATCACTTGTATATTCTTATAAGCACAATGTAAAAACAAAAATCTCTTCTTCTTTTTTTAAAAACAACAATTTTCCACTTTTCCATCATCTCTACCAAACACACATGATAGAAAACACAAATACTTTCTATCCTCCCACTTTTTTATCCTCTCAACAATTTCCATCCTCCCAACCAAACAAAGCCTAAAGGACAATGTAACTAAACAATCATGACTGTAGCCTACAGATTTTCACAATCATAATGACAACACCAAGCATACACGTCTGATCATACAAGGTTGGTCATGTTTCCTGAAAGCATTTCTACATACCCAGCAGAGCTACCCCAAACATGTAGCTAAAAAATGGGAAAATCATAAAATTGATGATAATTGACAGAAACGTTAAATTAGCAGCTAAAAATCTTTTAAATCGATTTCCCAATCCAAAAAAGTGAAAGAGTCCATAACTTAAACAGAAATACTCTATTTATAAATGGAGTCGCCCAAAACTTGGAAGAATACAAGAGCTTGTGGATTGCACTAACTGCCATACATCATCGTATGTCTCTTCCAGAAAAACAGAAAATGAGAGTACAGAACCCTCTGAAATGAAAAAGTTCGAAATTGATCTGACCAAGTTACAAGCAATATATAGCAATAGCTATGTCTGCAGATATAGACCTACGAATCATTTGTCTATACATCTTAGTCCATAATACTACTAATTATTAACATATTTTGGGTTCACGAATACCTGCATTTGTTTTCAGTGTCCAATTTCATTAAGGATAGTCTGTGTACTTACTTAGTAAAACAATACAAAATGAAAAGTTTCTCAGATTTTGTCATCTTACATGAACCAATGCAATGATTATTTATCTATGCTTTCCAACAAATGTTTGTACTTAAAAGGACTTAACACAGAACGCAGAACTTCAGATGCTAATCACACCAAAAATCAGGTCAAGCATGAATTTATTAATGTTAAGACCACTTAAAACGAAACTATCAGATCTCTAATCTCCTATGTGAACTCAACGGCATTGATTTGCAATCAACCAAACTCTCTCAAATATAACATTTGCTCATGTACACATTTTCCTCCAAACCAGTTTTGAGGAATCTCTTCCAACCCATTATGTGGTGATTCATAAAACCATCCAGGTGTGTTAAATAACATGACTCATTAAATAGGATATGTGACTAGAAGATTGTGTGAATGGTCCACGTAGTGGTTTGGAGGAATTCTCTCCAACCCAGTTTAGAGGTAAACTCAGTCATTTGTTCATACAATGACTCGATACATCCTTTGCTCATACATTGACTACTCAATGCCTTATCCAAAACCAATTACAAACCTCGCAAAACACAGCCCAAAGAAAAAATGTGACTAAATTAACCCTTATCAATCATATAGATCCCTAACTAGAGCCTCACAATTTAAGAAATGCTAGGGACACACCCATTTCCACACCCCAAATCCACGCCCTGCTTACGTGTCAACTTTTGATTGGATTCCAACACTTTCCCATGGGTCCACCACATGTACTTGAAAAAGCTGAAATCCAATCAAAAGTTGACACATAAGCAAGGAGCAAGAATGGGGTGTCCCTAGCATTTCTTTTCACAATTTATTTCCCAAATGTTCCAAAACCCTCTTGAAGACTTGGAACAACATAAAACCCTAATTTTCAATATCCCAACCTCTTTGTTTTGCACCAAAAAAACAATTATCCGCCACAATATTCAGCAAAATAAACCTAACACATCCGTTTATTTGCCAAGAAAAATCTGAGAAACTCATTTCCAAGAAAAAAGAGAGAATCCCAGAACCCCCCTCCTATTCTGCATGTAGTTTAAAATTCACTGAAATGAAAACCGCACTTTCAAGTGAATCGTACAGTCCAAGACATTCTCTTTCCCCCAAATTCAAAACACAAAAAATCCAAAAACCACAAAACAAAAGAAATACAATCTTCCATTTCTTGGCAACCAAACAGAGAATAACAAACATGCTTAAAAGTTAACATCTCTAATTATCAACAAAAAAAAAAAAAAAAAAACCGAAAATCTTACTCCCAAGAATAACGGTTAAGAAAATTTACCTCTCCCAGACGAGAAAGCAAGAAACCCTCTCTGATTCTGAAGCTACTTCCGGTAAAAACAATAATGTACTACTACAAAGCCTCTGTAAAAACCTCCATGGTTCAGTTAAAATTTGAACCAAACTTCTTTTTTTTTTTTTTTTTTTTTTTTTTTGGGTAAAAACCACAAAAGAAAATTTTGGTCAGAGAAAGAAGACCAAGCTACATGCAAAAAAAAAAATAAAAATTAATCTAGAGCGAGAAAATCTAGGAGAGAGAGACTGTGTGTGTTGTTGCTGTTGGTGTTGTTGTAGGTAGAGAGAAAAGAGTGTGTGAATTTTTGAGAAGAAGAAGAAGAAGAAGGCTTTGGAGCGCGAGTAGTGTGGTGTGGTGTGAGACCTTTTTTTTCCTTTCGTTCGGAATCTGGTGCTCGGGTTGCGGTTAAAGCGACACTGTGGTCAGTACATTCTACTCGCTATTTTGAAAAAAGTATTTATACTCGCTCGTTCCAACTCTCGTTTATTTAAACGTGAAAAATGCTGAAACTGTAATGGGCATAAATATATAATTATTCTTATATGGGGCCACGAAATATTATCTATTTTTTTTTTCTTTTTTAATTTTATTAAGGTTATAGTAGGAAGATAGGAATGAAAGGAATGGAATGGATGAGCGAGTACGACAAATTTGTACTCTTGAAAGTAGGACCAAATGTCTTTACCACATATTTGTTTAATGCAAGCTGACACATATGGAAGAGAGAGAAAGGAAAAGAGCTGTTACAGTCAAAAGTCCATGATTATGTTCACATATGAATTTGGAAAATTTATGGAAAAATAATAATATGTTTATTGAATTAATTCATGTGTAAGTGATATAATAGAAAGTTTTAATTTTTAAGTAATTATATTTATGCTTTATATGCTGAATAAATTCTTTTTTGTTTTTTCTTTTTTTGTAATTAAATCTTCTAGTGCATTCTTCTTTTATCATTTTTGCTTTTTAACCACAAAATAATTTTTCATATTGCTCTTCAAAAAAAAAAAAAAAAATTTCATATTGGACTTTAATCATAAAGTTGAGGTTTTTAAACAAATAATATTCATGATTTAATTAAGCATATAAGTGGGTTTCAGTTAGCTTAAATAGTAAAATTTCTGATAGTTGAATAAGAGATATGTGGTTCAATCTTCCGATCGATGTCTTGGTCTAATGATAAATAAATATCATTATGAACGGACGTCATAAGTTGAAAATCTCTCAAAAATTAAGTATATGACTTGCTAACTTTTTTTTTAATATATAAATATAATAAATTTTTAAATTTATAGTGTGTGATGATTTTTTTTTTATCACAAATTTCTTATATCATTATAACTTGAAATAGAATAAAAAAAATAAACATATAGCTTAATTTCGTAGTTGGTATACCTCGTTCCCCCACCCCCAATGTCATAGGCAGACAGGCTCTCACGGGTTTCAAACAACGTTATTGTGTTTTGTAATATTGTATGATTATTGAACTAAATCGATAGTACTTCAATTGCAATTATATATTACTTTTCAGTTTTTCATCAAATAAGCTGTCTCAGTAAAGATTATAAAAAAAAAAACGCTGTCTCAGTAAAGCCTTGAACTCAAACAGCATGATTGTAGATAGAAGGAACAATAAAAGTTATAAAAGAAAGTTATATGAATATATGATTTAATTATTAGTTATGACGTACAAAATCAGTTTCTTTCCTAGCAAGATTCTTCAAATCTTCCACGTACCTTCTTGCCTTCTTGGTAGGTAACGTATAATTGCCTCTAAATATTCCCTTTGACTCTTTGAGTTTTGAAACAAAAGCAAGAATTACCAATGTTTTTTTTTTTAATATATAAAAATAAATAAATAAAAGCAATTGATGACCGTCTGTACTAAAAAGCAGAAAAAATTTAAACTTCAATCCTTATCTACACCAAAAATTAATTAGTATTTTAAACTAATGATAAAAAATAATTATAAAAAACAGTCTCAACTAACATATTGTTGTGAAATATGACTGCTTAAAATCATCTGAAATTTTGGGGGAACAAAAAGAAAAAGAGACAGTTTTGTTTTAAGAGCTTTTATGATCTTTGGCAATAACAATCTAATCACATGATCATGTTTGGCCACAATCTCTTATCTTATTTTGTAGTGTCTCTCTATTTATTTGAGCCAATCTTGTTTTTTACCGGTCGACTCTAGCTAAAATACCCAAATGAGTCCCTTCTTTTGAATTAAAATCACTAGGAAAATAAAGCCCAAAAATGTAATTACATATTTTCCTTAGCTGGTCTCCACTTTCCACTCACCAATTATCAATGCATGTCACTGTCACCACCACCACTACTGTCCACCAAACTTTTAGAGGATAGGACATTTGATCAGTGTGCATTTGATTTAACTTTTTTACGATGTATAAATTTTTAAAACCTCACAAAATTCACACTCTTTTTTCAAATATAAATATTTATTTATAGAAAATAAGAGAAATGGCTCAATAAACGATTAACAGTAATTTTTACGTTTTATATTTATTTAAGTTCGATACAAACCTTCTGTTGTTCAAAAAGTTCGATGCAAACCATAGCTTTGTAATCATCAATACGAGGATGTCTCTATAAATGCCAGACAGCTTGGTGAACAAAAACTATTGAGGTGATTCAGACACCAAAGTGAAATCTTCTTGATGCGTTTTACTTTTACGCATGACCAGTTGAAATAAAAAAATAAAAAAAAATTTAAGAAGAAAAATATATACAGATAAGGATTAATTGAATAGAATCTTCTTGTAATTATTTGTTATATGCGTTAATTTTTTTTAAGAAAGACAAAATATGTTTGTTAAGATAATTAATAGGTTATTAAAGTGAAAATTACACCTTACATAACATAACCAACTATAAAGATGTTGAATGTTTGCTGGAATTTTTTTTTTTTTTTTTTTTTTGGAAAAAAAAAAGTTTGGTCAAGACATAAAAGTTTTATAACTCAATTAGTACAGACGTCCATGATTCAAATCCTTCTTCCACATTGTACTTATTAAATTATAAAAAATAAAAATGAATTGTTTGAAAATTTTGTACCAGAAAATAAAAGTGTAAATGTGTATATATATTGGATAAATTGATGTGTAAATTTTTTTTTTTTTTTTTTTTAATTGAAGTCATGGTGTTCTCCTCATAAAGGAGACCAATCAACAACTGAGTTACAAAACTCGACATTGTTGTAATTGTAGTTATTCATAGCAAAAATACAAAGGTGTTACTAAAAGATTTTGCCAAGATATTTATGCAAAAGAAAAATTTATATACAAGACCTTAGGTGCAATACATTAGATTTCCTAATTAAATTTAAACAAACAGTTGCATTTTATTTAATTGTCCTTGAAAATGATAACATTATTTGTGTTTATATTTGTTGGTTAATATAACCAAGTCTAAGCATTTGAATTTGATTAGTGAGTCTAATATATATATATATATATATATATATATATTGCACACCTAAAATATTGTATTTAAAGTTTAGGCACAGTAACTATGAAATTAATTGGCCAATAGTTCTCAATATATTAATCCGTCTGAGATTATTTTTTCTATCCTGTTATTTTGATGAATGAGATTTATAAGTTGAGAAGGCATAAAATATTTACCTATAGGGCATAGAGGGTACAAAGGCTAAACACATGAGGAGTTTAAAAAACTATGGCTTCGCATTTGTTTAAAAAGACGGGAGAAATGTATTAAAAACATGGCACGCCTATTCAAAAACAAACATTATAGGCCTTATCTTGAAGAAATAAAAAAGGTTAGGAGTAAGGAATTTTGAACTTTTGAACATCAATATATCAGAAACACCAAGAGATGCCGACCAATTCAACTACAAGACTTTTAGCCCTCTTAAGAGTCTTCTTAAGATTTTAAGAATGCCTAACTTGTTCACGATAATTACTTGGCGTGTATGAGATTAATGGTCTGTTTGAATTAAGGAAGAAGGAGAGGGAGGGAGAGTATAATAGAATAGAGTAGATTTGACTCAAAATTAGTCTATTTTCAGCCAACTTTACTCTACTCCCCTCCACTCCCCCTTCTTCCCCCCTCAAATTCCACCTTCCCTCCACTGTCTGTCTATCTTAAAAGCTAATTTGCAACCAAGTGTTTTAAGGAAAAATACATTTAACCCCCAGTGATCAGACCATGAATATGGCACCTGCCTAACGTAATTTGTAACTCACAACCCCTATGGTCGAACTTAAAAAGTATTTAAGTCCAATGATGCTGATGAAATTGATGATGATTAACTTGAAAACAGGAAAACTATATAATTGTATTTCAGATTTTGTCATTTTGACTGAATTGGTAGGATGAGAGAGGATGCAAAAATATTGAGCAACATAAACCGTGGGTTGCCTTTTACACTTCAGAGATAATCATAAAATGAATGATTAATTTAACTAAACTCATGGACTTTAGCATATGTGACTTTTGGGTTAAGATGGTACTTTACACATTATATCAAAGCCTCGTTTGGAGGCTCCACAAAATGGTTTTTTTTTTTTTTTTTTTTTTTTTTTTCAGAGGCAAATAAATTGGGGAACAGACTTGTTATCCGAGACAAACAGGGGCTGGTTATCGCATCTTTGGGTGCAGCAACTTCCCCAGGGCTATAACGCAGCCGAGGTGGAGGCTATGGCAGCAGGTAGAGCTATTGAGTTCAGCTTGGAGGTCAGCTTACAATGGGTGCTTTTAGAGGGAGATTCGGAGGCTGTGGTTACAGCACTGGTCGGGGGATTTTGGATCAGCAGCTTATGGGTTGTTACTCAAGGATGCTAGCCTCCTTTCTAGATCCTTTTCTAAATTGTATCATTCTCATACAAAGAGAAATGGCAATATTGTAGCGCACACCTTGGCAAGATTAGCTATTAGTTTTCCAAAGTGTACGGTTTAGATTGAGGATGTTCCATCTCAAGCCATTTGTTTTGTTCAGGCCGATATGGCTGCTTTAAGTTTATAAAGTTGACAATCTTCATTCTCAAAAAATATAAATAAATAATAAAAAAGAAAAAGAAAAAAAAGGGAGATACTAGCATGCATTCATTGCAGCATATAAATTGATCATCATCATCATCATTATGGCTAAAGAGGTAGAAATTCATCTTGATGCATTTGTTGAACCACTTTCCTCCCCTCATGAGGTCTCTATGGAAGAAAGACAAGAGATATAGAGAGAGAGAGCTATACAATAAGTGATTAATTTATGATTACAGACACGATCAAGATAGAATCACTCCGAGTCTTTTAGCAAAATTATATGTGACCATGGCCAACAGGAAAACACCAGCATCATTTGTCAATCAAGTACTTCAAGTTGAAACTAGATATAACAACAAACAGGGCGGCACTAATCTGTGCAGAAAACATACAAGGCAAACATGGTAAAATATAGCAATAATTCCATTGTTTCAGCACTTGTTTTAAAATCTACAAACCAAGGAATGGGCATTGCTTCCGGGCATGCTCTGGTATCAGTTTGGAAAGAAGCTCCAAAGTTGCTCCTTTCAGCTCTAAAAATGCCATGTTATCATTCAAAGCATATGGTATTAGCAGATTAGTTCAAGCTTTTAGAATAGTTACACTAAGAAATAGAAAAGGTGGGAGAGAACAAACCTTGAGGTTTGAAGTTGAAGAGAGGTGGCAAGGGACGCCCATGAGGGAGACGGATATTAGGATCACGAAGTTCATCAAAAAATGGGTGGACACAGGCCTCCAACTGCAAAAGATATACAACAGCTGATTATTGGATTGATAAAGAAAATACCATAGCAGCAAATTGGTTATTCCATGGATATAACCATTTCCGTTGTTCTTTAAGGCAATTGCAATGAGTATATTTCACTTTGCATAGCATTCAAATAAGTATATGATGCGGGCATATGATCATAATTTAAGATCTGAGAAATGAACAAGGAATCATCCACAATTATCTCAGCAGAAGCTCCTTTTTCTGAGTTAGTTGCATCCTACAGGATACAATTTTTGCCTCCTAACGACATGGGAAACAATGAAGGGCTGCCAAGAGCCTTGTAGCTCAGTGGCATTGTGTGGTCACCCTTATGAGGAGAACTTGGGTTCAAATCCCCCTCCTCCACTTGTTGTAA
Organism: Quercus dentata; assembly: GCA_028216015.1. Lineage (NCBI taxonomy): Eukaryota > Viridiplantae > Streptophyta > Magnoliopsida > Fagales > Fagaceae > Quercus > Quercus dentata. Next base: position 84,463,829 of record CP116445.1, read on the forward strand.
CAAATATAAAATTGAAACGATGAAGGGCTTTTGGTTAAGAATAAGACATATATAATTAAGTAATTCAGAAAACACTATAAATATATACATAAAAACCACACCCAAAGGCTTTGACAAGGAAAGTCAAATGAACAGTATAAAGAAATTATTCCACACAATAACTAAACAGCCAATAGAAAAAGATAACCTTGATAATTAATCCAATCGTTCACTTGCATTAGGACACAAGGAGGAGCAAAAGGGAAATACTTACAGCAGTGCACCTCAGATTTGGAGAGTACTGAAGAAGTCTTGAGACAAGATCTACCGCTTCTGGGGGCATGCGCTTGTGAAATATCTGTGTGCAAAAGAAGAATGTGTCAGATGAATCTGAAAGTATCATGCAGCAAGCATCATGAGCAGAAAACATGGAACACAGAAGCTAGGGAATTCACCTTATGCCAGGGGTGGGCCTTGATTTGTGGGAATTTGAACTCTGTATAGTTTGGGTTCATGCATTTGATTTCCTCACGAGTTGGTGTACCAAGCACCTATTTGAAAAGGATAGGTCAATTAAGTTTAATTTACAAAAGCTAATTGATCAAAACTTTCAGTTCATCTAATGATGGCAATGCACCATCTTACCTTAATAATCTCTACAAGCTGATCGACTCCACTTTCACCTGGAAAGAGAGGCTACAAAATTGGGATGGCCCAAAGAAAAAGTAAAAAGAAAGAGCAATACTTGCAATCAATCCCTGCTATATATCAAGTGAAACCAAAAAAGAAAAAGAAAAAGAAAAATATAGGTGTCCATCTAAAACATGAAACTTGATGTTTGTGAAGAACCTGTCCTAGAAGCAGTTCAGCAAGAACACAACCCACAGACCAGATGTCAATTGCAGTAGTGTAGTCAGTTGCTCCAAATATGAGTTCAGGCGCTCGATAATAACGAGAACAAATATATGATATATTTGGCTCACCTTTTACCTGTTTCAGATGATAGATAAAGAAGCAAAGGATGCATCAGGTTGATGTAACAAAATAAGAGCTCATAAAATTAAGATGGCCCTACCTGAGGGAAAAACATTGACAGCATGGGGCAAAAGTTATTGAAGCATAAAGAAAAGGTTAATTCAAACAAGTATTAAAGACCATACATTTTTTTTGTTGATTAGTCTTAAAGACCATGCATAAAGGAATTCAGAACTTCCCTACTGTAATTAATGGTTCTGTATGCAGTCATCCATTTTATCATTCTAACAACTAAAAGATCCAGCATAAATTTGTAAAGAGAAAGGAAAACATTCCCTAAAAAACAAATCTTAATATCTCTCTGTTGGTATCTATCAGGGAGTACTAACAGGGCTAACTTGACTCAATCAGTCAATCTGTTATTTTCTTGATAAGCATGAAAATATTAACCTCAAGTTCTATGACTATATCCCAATATCTTCAAATTCAAGATATGACAGCTAGGGAATAGATCTAGCCACTCTCACAAAAACTATGTAAATAAACACCATCTATACTATATATATGGCATCAGGAACCAGAGACAAAGCAAGAGGATACTACCAGAACTTTTGCACTTCCAAAATCGCATAGCTTGACCTGGTGGGTATGGGGATTAACCTGCAAGAAGAAATTGCATTGGTAATAGATTCCAATTTCAATTAGGAAAAAAAAACCCCTAATTATCAAACACAAACCAGTAGATTCTGTGGCTTAATGTCCCTGTGGCACACGCCTATGGCTCCGTGAATATATGCCAAAGCTCTACATATCTGTCAAAATCCAATAGGTGTTATCTATTACAGTAGACACTATATGCTAAAAAGATATGTGGTAAACTGGTAATCAATAACTAGCTCCCTAATATAACAATAATAAATATAAAAAAGCTAATGCGATCCAAATCCAATGTAGTATATTTCACATTTACCTATTAGTACAAGCCTAGAAGGTTCTGTTTCCAATATCAACCATATGTCGAAAGTGATCTAGAATAGTGGCCCGAGTTGGGGAAGGGGGGGGGGGGGGGTTGGAAAGATTTTTTTTTAAATACTATACTAATACAGGTAACAGGCCAGCTCATAAAGAGGAAGCATAACAGTCTAAACAACCATCATATCTATGTTCCATTTATGTATTAGGATGCACAATATTGGGAGAAGGTATCTATCTAGCTCCTTTAATAGCCTAGCAGGTGAATTTATTAAGGAGATAATGATTATCAATGTTAAGTCAAGTTCCGCTCATTTTCTTTGGTTGAACAAAAATTGAAATGCAGAGCATCTAGAAATTAAACTAAGAAATATTTAGCAGTGTTAAAAAATTAAAGTGGTATTGGGGGAGAGAGATGCCTAGGGAGTCCACCAAGAGCAAGTTGATATACATGTTAGAAAACCACTCCAACCCAAAGCTTAAGCTAATAGGTTGCCCCAACTAGTATTTTCATTTCCTTGAAGTAGAGCTCAACACTCACAACATTGAGTTTTTACTCACTTTAAACAATGCAATTGTAACTTTTGACTCTTGTTTTTGTTGGCATTTCTCAAACTTGTCCCAATAGTTTTTTTTTCCACCCCCTCCAGACCTCTGTCTTAAATGAACTTCTTAGCTAACTAACACTGGATAATAACAAACCATCACTAAAATACTTCATTAACAAGTATAAGACAACACATTCAAAATGACAGCATTCTTACCCATAAATATGGCATAACTAACCTGATAGGTGTAGAGTTTCACATATATCATGGGCATCCGCTGATTTGCTTTGCTGTAGTGTTTCGCTACACGATATACAGTCTCAGGTACATATTCAAGCACCAAATTGAGATAGAGCTCATCTTTTTCCGTGGTTGAAAAGAAGCAGTGCTTGAGTGAGACAACATTAGGATGATCAAGAAGGCGCATTGTTTGCAACTCACGGTTCTTATATCTCTTGTCCTGCAATACCTTCTTAATTGCAACAGTTTCTCCTGTTTCCAGACACTTGGCCTGCAAAATAAAATGTGTGAGGCTTCAAATACATTATCTGTAATCCTTATAGGCTACCACAATATCAGCTGTCATTATAGATGATTCATGATTTGCAGTTAAATTGTCACCTGAAACACAATTCCAAATGAGCCCTGTCCAACAACGCGCTCTGCCATATAACTTATGGTCTGCAGTAACATTAGAAAAATTAAAGCTAAAGAGCTGAAGTCATGTCAAAGAGAAAGTTGTGTGTCTGATATAAGCGAAGAAGAATACAAGAATCCAACAAGTTCCATCTATTTATATTTATTGGGGACAGGCTTTTCAATGTTTATCTGCTAAAGCTCACATCTTATCTAAAAGAAAAACGGTTGAAACTGTATCCCAACTCCAGAAAAGTTTTACATTCCAGAGTTTACAGTGAATTTCATAGAACATATCATATTGGATATGCACTAATAGTCCTATGATATTTCATACTTCAAAGCACAAAATTATCAATGTTATTTCCATATAACATTGGTGCTGAGAGTGCTAATTTAATGCCATGCCATCAGGGAGGGATTGAGACCCATTTCCTCAGGCACGTAAGTGGAATGGGTTAGCAAAATTTCATGAGAGATAGAATAAAGACACTAAGCATGTCCTTCCCAAGGGTCAGAATTCTTGGCAACAGAAAAGGCAGCAATATTGACACCAGAGAAGTGAAAGACTCAACTTTTCAGTTTTCTCAGAATGATACATTTCAGGGTGTTATATCTGATGTTATCTCACCATTCCACAACTTAACAAGAAATGACACATTTACAAATATAAAGTTTCACATATCTACCTGTTTGGGTTGACCATTTCGACCCCCAATTGTAGTTACAATAATGTGTCCAGTTTCAGTTCCATTTCCATCAACCACTGTTGCTTCCATTTCCTACATACAGAAACTATCAATAGCAAAATTGCATATAAGAAGGGAACAAAAAACTGAACATTAAAAAAAAAAAAATCATTTAAGAATATTTTAGAAGCTCACCTTTTCAACTTTTTCATCCCTGATCTTCATTTCATTGATCTCCTCTGGGAGCGTATCAACAATCATTGCATCACCAGCAGGTTTTCCAACTGCTATAGCAGGAGCCATACCACCAGAAGCCATATATACTGCGGGATATAGAGGCAAAACGTTTGCAGTTTCTTAGAATACACAATCCATGTTAACAGGAGCAAGCTTTATAACCTGGAAAAAAAAAAAAAAAAAAAAAAAAAAAAAAAAAAGCGAAAAATATCACAGCCCTGAAATGAAAATAATATATACCATCCAATTATATATATTTTATATATTTTTTTTAATTATAACAAGTAATAATTTTTGTTGAAAATGAATAAAACTCATTCACACAGATTTTATACACAAAATCGTCAGAAAGAATTACAGAGAGTAAGATTTACCAAAAAAAGAAAAAAGAATCTATAAACTCAGTAATTGGATCCTAAGAAAACCTAATCTCAACTCAAAAACCATGAATTTCGATTATTCCTCTCCCTCCACATTATCCAAGTTAAACTTAAGCAAACCCTATTCAAAACCAATGAACTACCATGATAGCCAAACCAATTGTTCCAACCAAATATTACCTCCATAATCCCCTTCAGCATCATCCTGTAAACCCCAAAATAATGAAAATATAAAAAGAAAACATCTCACAAGAAAATAAACAATGCACTAACAAATGGTTTCACAGCTGCAGTTACACATGCAATACAAATCTACCAATACTGTGTCTCTCCTCATAAGGTTATCTCATGTAAAAATTTACCCCCAGGTTACTGTCCACACAAAAAGGCCACCCTTTTTGGGACCTAGTTACACCAAATACTCCTCCTGGGATAAAAAGTAAAAACACACTATTTGAGCACCATAATGCTTCATAGTAATTAGTAAGAACAGACCTCAAACTTTTTCTCTATTATTCAATCACCACTTCGTACAAACAACTCCCTTGGCTCTTGGGATACTTTGATACAAAAGATAAAAAATGAGTCAATAGATTCCAATTCCCAATCATTGAAACTTGTGCAAACCTGATTTTCCAAAAACCTTGTCGCTCTTAACCGGTGGTCTCCAAATGAATAAACCAAAGCTTCCTGGTCCACTATAATGGAGAAATATTCTGGATGCACATCTTTAAATGCTTGGTCCCTCACCATGTGTCATGCCAAATCCTCAATCTTCTACCATCACCAACTTGAAAGCATAAAGAATTCACAAATTGCTCCCACCCTGCCCTAATGCTACGCCAAAGACCCATGTGTACTTCTTACTACCCTCATCCATTGACCCCAAGCTTCCCCATATTTGACACCTACCACTCTTCTCCGAAGATAATCACCATCCCCACCAAAACAATAGAGCCACTTACCTAACAAAGAATGGTTAAAAGTACTCAACCTCCTCACTCCTACCCACCTCCTCCCCCCAAATTCCTTAATGGAGAGCATACCCTATTCCACTCTACAAGATCAAATTTCAACTCATCCCAGTCCACCCCGTAAAAAATTCTGCAACAGCTTTTCCAATTGATTAGCCACATAGGTAGGAATAATAAATAGGGACATATAATAGGTTGGTAAACAAGATAATGTACCCTTACAAAGAGTCAACCTAAAGCATGGATGAACTAGAAGCAACTAAACATTGATTGTCCTAATTACTTTATAAGAGAACACTTAACTTCAGAAGCAATATATATGTTCCAAGATTGTGTTAAGTCTAAGCATCAAAATCTGGTATCAAGGTCAATATGATCAAAATTTACTAACTAGGATTGTTCTAATAAGCAGTTAAATATGTAACACCATGTCGTTATCTTGGCTTTAACCTAGACACATTGTATGTTACATAAATGTCAAAATAGCATGAAGCTCCAGGAATTGCAATTTGAAAGTAATTCATAAAGATTAAACACAACTTTTTCTAATGAATAAAAACAAGCATATTGTCTATCTCTTCATAGATTTTGGCCTAACCATTCACAATGTTAGAGGCATGGACAAATACCCAATAGCCCACTGCATCATATTGTCAAATTCCTAGTTATACTCATAGTCCTAGCTTTACTCCATTAAAAAGGAGAGCAAATAATGTATCATTGTGTATCAGATAACTATACAAGGCTCAGAATTTATAACAAGACTAACCCTAAGCTAATTAAATTTGGTCTAACTTCAGGGTTACACAACTACTAGTACAACTAGGAATTTGGGACAATGTAGTACAATGGACTGTCTCTAATACACAAATCAATAACCTGATAGTATAGAAGATGGACTAGAAAGTACATTTCTACAACTCCAACAACACCCTAATACTTACTTTTTCTGAACTTTTCTTAGCAACCAAACAGAGTATTAAGTCATTCACACCCCTAATCGTAACTCGCCACAAACTCAAAATGCCGAATCTGTAACTAGCAAACTAAGCTCATGTCAAAACAAAAGGCAGTAACAGCTAAAATCATAACATAAAATTCAAAAAAGTAAAAAATAAAAACCACTACTTCATAACCAAGGATACCTAAAGCTCCGTTTGGGAGCTGAGAAAATGGTACCCTCCTCTCACCTCAACTAAATCGAGCCTAATAAAGCAACTACCAAGCTTAGTTGAGCTCAGCTCAGCTCAGCTCCTCGTTTTCTAAAAGATACTCTATTTTCTTTGGTTTTTCTTAGAAACCAAACAAAACGTTAAAAAAAAAAAAAAAAAGTAATCAAAGAGGTGAATAAGCCTATGTACCTGTGGTGTAAAATGTGAAGCAGTAAAATCCCTCACATTTTGCAAATCTCTTCGATCCAGACACTGTGAGTGTGTGAGAGAGAGACAGAGAGAGAGGAACAGTGAGATATTCTAGAGAGAGAGAGAGAGAGAGAGAGAGGTCTTCGCAGTTTCAGAGTTCTGGTTTCGTACGGGTTTGACTAAAGAGTGACTCTTTGTTTTGTTTTGTTTTGTTTACTTTGGATACTCTGTGATTTTCTGATACTAGTGACCCAGCTCACTACACTACACTACACTACACTACACTGGTACAGAAGCGGAATCCAACCGACGCTTATCAATTCTAGTTAAGACTCAGTTTTCACGTCCGTACTTTTGATGTCTGTCTCACCTCCTCAACTCTACACGTGGGACTTCCGGGTTGGGTGGTGCTTACATTCTTACGTCATGCTCTTCACCGGCTTCGGAGACCACGGAATTCATATAAGTTTTAACTGGGGTTTGTTACATTTTTTTTTTTTTTTTGGTAAACCGGGATTTTTCCCCTTTTAAACTATCATCTTGTTATATTGAGGTCTGTTTAATATATGTGTTTAAATATATGTTTTCAGTTTTTAAACAATATTATACGTATTTTATATACTTTTTCACTCATACATATTTTTAAAAAAAATGAAAACTATTATTTAAACATACGTACTAAACAAGCTATATACATCTACACTTAACTTGTGAACCATTGAAATGCACGATAAATCTCCCAATTTTCTTAACATATTTTTTAGAGTTTTAACATATAATGTTATTTTTTATCATCAAACTAAAATATTCAATTAGTTTATGGTGTAGACAAAAAAAATCAACCCTAAATCTTTTATTGAAAAATAAAAAACTTTACTAATTGAGTTAATTAGTAAAATCTCTTGTTAGAAGAGACATTAAAACGGAGTTATAACCTTGGGGTTTCAACTGCATTTCAATAATTCATTTGATCATGAAATTAAGTGCAATCGGGGTGATAATTTAAAATGTAACCAAAAAAAAAAAAAAAAAAAAAAAGTAAGTTGTCATTTTGCCCCTAAAAACAATGCATTAACGTTTGGGGTGGGTGAAACTTGAAACTAAAACATAAACGGCCTATTAGAAAACTTTGGGCTGCGAATGGCATTTAATTCCTATGTTGATTGGGCTGGAAATGGCCGGGTTGATTAGAAATCATCCAGCCTGGCCTCAAGAAAGTTTACCAATAAAAGTAATTATCTAAGAGCATTTGTAGCAAAGGAGCTAAAAAGTTATAATGCTATTTTAGCTCCATCAATATAACAAAAAGGGCTTGCAGCAGTGGAGCCAAATGTATAAAATTTAGCTTATTTGCTACAAAGCACATCTATAGATAGATGTGCACTCATCTCAAAAAAAATTTAATCCTACTACCGAATAAAATAATAAAACTAATCTTATTTTTTTCATTCTTTTATTCCGTTTCTTTCACCATGCACTCGGATCACTCATCTCCCTCAATCATCAAACACTCATCTCCCTCACTCATCTCTCTCACTCCATCAAGCACTCATCACCGTCGTCGTCCCACCCCTAGCCCACGCCGTCGTCGTCCCCCAGTCCCACCCGACCACCCATTGACCCATGCCGTCGCAAGCTCTCATCTCCCTCACTCATCTCTCTCACTCCATCAAGCACTCATCACCGTCGCCGTCCCAACCCTAGCCCACGCCATCGCCGTCGCTCCTTACCACCATTCTTCCTTTGTTCAACCTCACCAGCCTCTCGTTCACGTCCTCGCCTCCGTCGAACGACATCGAAGGGCACCGCAGAAACACGAACCGGCTAAACGGCGTCGGATCGGTGAAGAGAATCCACTCCTCGACATCGGAATCGCCTCGATGTCTCAGCCGATCCTTGGAGTGGCGGTGGAGAGCGAAACCTTGATTTGGGTTTTTTTTTTTTTTTGTTTTTGAGCCTTGTTTTTTTTTTTTTTTTTTTTCTGCTGTGGATTGGTGGTGGTGGTGGTGGAGGAGGATGTTTGTGTTGTGTGGTGGTGGTGGAGGATGTTTGTGATGTGTGGTGGTGGTGATATATTATTTTATTAGAGTAGAAATATTATTATTTTATTGTAGTATAAATATTATTTTATTGTGATGAATATATTATTTTATTGTGTTGAAAGCTAAAATAGATCCACTGTTATAGTATGTGTGTAGGTAAAATAGATAAAGTAACTTTTGGTGGAACTAAATTGCTAAAAATTTAGCTCCACCGCTGTGGATGCTCTTATTGATCTCATAAAAGCGATTAAGGTGTTTATCAAAAAATAAATAAAAGCGATTAAGGTTAGGCACTTTAGAGCATCTCCAATAGAATCAGCAAATTTTTGTCTTGTTTGGAGAATGAACAGTGATTTTTACTTTTATCTACCCACTTTTTCAAATACACTTTCCAACAGATTCTGTATCTCATTCTCTATCTCATTTAAATATTATTTCTTCATTCATTATTTATTCTTTTTTTAACAACTACACATCATGAGCAAAAAAAAAAAAAAAAAAAAAAAAAAACCGGTTTTAGAGAGGCTATTGGAGCACAGTTTTCCTCTTTTTTCCAGTTTCACTCTCTATATTTTAGCAATGCATGCTCTGTTGAAGATGCTCTTAGACCCCTAGTAGATAAAGGCTCCAATATTCTAATTTAAAATTTTGATTTATTTAAACCAAAAATTAAAAAAATTATATTACAAATGGACCATTTGTTTTCTTTCTCACCCTAATAAGTCCTTCAAATTTGTGGGGTAACAAAATCTTAATTGAAATTTTAAATTGTTTTGTTTCAGGGACATCTTGGTGGTGGGCTCAATAAATTTGAAGTACATAAAATTAAAGGTCTCAAATTCCATCCATCATACAATCAGTCAATTGAATTTCTAGGAAGGATCATGGGTAGCGAATATAATTGTTTATTCAAAGGCTAGAACACTACTTCTTTTATATTAGTAAAAACTTATATGTAAATTAAGAAAATATTTCAATGTTATAATGAAATTGAATAATAAAATAGGTAAACAAATAAAAGAACAAAAAATATTTTAAGTAATGTGGCAAAAATCACATCATGTAAGACCAAATTTTATTAATTAAAACCAAAGATTAAAATATATTACCCTAAAAATAAATAATAATACTTTTTATAAATTATATGAATCTTTTTGGCATTCGGTTTTGCTTTGAAACTTTAGTAATGGAGTTTTACATTGAGCAAATACATTAGTAATTTTGTTTTTTTTTTTTTTAACATATATATTAGTAATTTTTAATGTACTTATTGAGCATCAAATGTTGAAATTTCGTTGTGTGATGTATAACACTTATGTTGAGCCATATGGTACATGCATGACACGGATTACTCCATTTAACTCTTAAACAAAAAAAGATATTTAAAAACAAAACAAATAATAAAAATTTTCTTAAATTTATAGCAACTTTTTAGTTAATCAGAGTAGTCTTTTGATTCTACTCTTCTTGAAACTCTAGTAAAATGTTTTTACTTGAAGCAGATTATGTTGATTATTTTAATGTGGCATAGTACGCTATATGGCAAAAACATGTCATACATCAATACGACACATTGCTTAATCAAGAATTATATATAAATTTAAAAAGATATATTTTAATAATATAATTTACATTGAATAATGAAATAAATGGTAAAAATAAAAGTAAAATTTATTTTAAATTATATGATAAATACACATTGTGTTACCAAAACACTATAGGATATCAACAACAAAACAAGGGAAAAAGTTTACTCTTGGAAACTTCTCAGAAAACTCTCCTTTTTAAACGATTTTCCAAGTGGATAACGTGCTGCATAATGTAAAATTATGACATGTCTTATTAGAATTGTTAAGAAAATGAAGCAGAGGGAGGCTTTTGTTGGGAAAGGAACCCCTCCTAATTGAATCTTTTAATTCTCTCATTTTTAGCTTGTGTATTTTTATTGATTTTTGAATACCATATATGTCTTACATCTAAATAAAAGTTGAAGAAAATTTGAGGATTCAATAGAGGATCCTCCCACTTTTGTCTATAAGCAGTAAAATTCTTATAATTTGAATTGATTATTACCAAAAAAATTCACCCTGTACAATGAAGAACAACAACAACAACAACAACATAAATACGTAGATGTAAAATATATTTGTTTGAATTTTAAAATGTTTATAGATAATGGGAATCCAAGCCCGACAATCTTAACACATCTAATGTGTAAGAGTTTACTCTAAACTCTGCAATCTACATCCAATTTGAAATGCTTCTGGATAATGGGGATTCAAGGCTTCAAGCCCGAGAATCATAAAAGTGTAAAAGCCTTATTTTATTTTTTTTTATTTTTTTTTTATCGAAGCAAAAAATTAGTATTACTCTAAAGTCTGCATCAAATTCAAATATGCATGTGATGCATACATGTGATGCACACTAGATTATAATATTATACTTTGATTTTAACATTGTCCCTCTTTCGACTTTCAAGGTGCCAAAAAGCAATAAATTTTCAACACAGTTGGAGCAAATAAACGTAAAAGACAAACCCTTCGTGTGCAATTGGGTAGAGATTAAATATGTGTTTGGTTTAGAATGAAAAATGAAAATTATTTCACTATTCAGCTTATTTTTGTTACTATTTATAGATTCTATTTCACTTTTTGACATTATTCATGGGTCTCACTGTATTATTTCAACTCACTTTTATTTTTATCTACAATCTTTCAAAGAATAATTTTTCAGTTTAAAAAAATAGCGATATCCAAATTAACACCCTAAAAATTAAAATTATTTTACTATTCAAATTATTTTTGCTACTATTCATGGGTCATACTATACTATTTCAACTAACTTTTACCTTTATCTACAAGACTTTTGGTAATAATTTTTCAGTTTCAACAAAATAAACGGTATCCAAACACACCATTCATTGTATTGTTTAGGACTACTAGATTAAAATATATAATCCGTACATATCTCAAGATTGATTAGGGTCTGTTTAGAATCCACTTATTTTTTGAAACTGAAACTTTTTGCTAAAAGTATTGTAATTAGTCAAATAAAGTACAATTGGGAACCCATGAATAGTACCAAAAAGTGCAGAAGGACCCATGAATAATAGCAAAAATAAGTTGAATAGTAAAATAAGTTGGTAAAAACACACACTAAAGGTCTATTTGGATACTGCTTATTTTCTTTGAAAACAAAACAATAAAAAAATTATTAAAAAATTACTATTCACTCTACGATTCATCGTTTATATGCCTTGGTGAACTATTCATGTCCCATGAACAATGCACCAGGCGTTGGTAAAAAAAAAAAAAAAAAACTGAAAACGCAAAAAACGCCAAACACAGAAATTAGTATCCAAACACATACTAAGTGTTTGTTTGGATAGGAATTATCTCCGCGTCGCGTTTTGAGTTTTCATGTTTCCTTCTTCTTCTTCTTTTTTTTTTTTTTTTTTATTTTTTTTTTTTAAGCAGTGATTTTTGACTTTTTCATTCGTGCATTGTTCACAGGACCCATAACCACTTTATTTAGAAAAAAATATTAAAAATGGGTCTCACAAGATTATTCACACATTTAAAAATTATTTTGCTACAATGTTTTCAGTTTTCAAAAAAATAAGCTGTATCCAAATGGACCTTAAGAGTCCCAAATTTGATGAAATCTTCCTCTCTAATTAGAAAACCTACTTATCATGACTTGCAAGTAGCATTTTGCCATTATAATTTATACATATATAGGACCTATATATTCTATGAAGCCTAGCCACCTATGAAATTTCAAACTTCAAATATTATGCTATTATGCTACGAAGCCTAGACAAACATACAAATCAAATATTCAAGCCTAAATATAGGAAGAAAAATAATGAAAAAGTCTTAAGTGTATAATATAACTTATCCTACATTCCTTTAACAGTTACGATAACTTTTAATTAGAGGTTGTGGTGTTTTTGTGTAAGAATCTCATTCATTATCTCTTGCGTGTGTTTAGTTTGATTGTTTGAAGCCTTATTTGTTTGTTTAAACTTTAAAGTCACTTTTGTCTCATAAAAAATAAAATTAAAGTTACGTCCATAACATTTTCTTAACAATTCATAGATAGCGGATTGTTATTGACTTGTAACTCTAGTCTATTATCGACATCACTTTTTTATCATTTAATAACAACTTATTATTTAGAATTTGTTGTGAAAATGTTGTAGATATAATATTTCAATAAAAAAAAAAAAAAAGCCAAATACCTGATCATGAATTTTTTCATCCTTTCTAAATACAGTTAGCATTCTTTGTCATATGATTCAATATTTCTTACAAGTTAAGTTATGCAGGTCACTGTTCGAATTCAGTTTACAGTTGACACACAAATTTGCTTGTGAATGGGAAATTTCCCAAAGAGGGAATGACAAGCAATATGAAACTAATCATCAAACTTAGATATCTAGCTTGGCTCAAGCATATGCTGGAAATAGAACCAGATCAACTTGGAAAGATTAAAGAATATATATTGCTATAAATAGTTAAATACCAATTGTCTAGATCATAAGTCAACATTGTTGTGAGATAAAATTCAAGTTCACATGTGATTATCAAAAAAATTCTAAATGATAGGTTCAAACGAGGAACATGGAATTTGTTAAAGAAGCTACAAACCGTAGAATCTACTCTACAGTATGGTCTATGGGTTGCATCAAGTTCTTGCTATTAACGTGGCGTGATCAGTGTAACTTTGAAATTCTACATCTACTACTCTATTTCAAAAATTGCGTCTTGTAGGGAAGTAATGCTGGTTCTTTTTGCTGTTGCTTCATGTGATTTTGAGCAATGTATTGGAAAATATGGTTGCTCACTATTTTAGAATAAAAGCAATCTATACTTTTTCTCGTGAGTTCTAAATTCTAAATCTCAATAAGAAAGTTTACAGACACAAAAATTTGACACTGACCGATGTGGCGTGAAACTTTTTATTTACTTATTTATTTTATTTATTTGTAGCATTGCTCAATTTCAATAGGTGATAATAACATTGATTCCTTTTTACTGTAGAAACACCAATCCCTAAAGCCATGGCATGATTTCTGGATAACCGATTTAACGGTTTTCTTTGATAAACGAGACTCACATGTAACTGTCACTTTCACAAAGAATGACTATTTTAAATCTGAAGGAATAAGCTAGACTAGCTAGAGGATGTTCCACAATTAGATCTTTCTATGTCATTACAATCTCATTAATTAATATATAAACGTTTATTCTAAGATTTTGCCTTGTCCCCTGCCACTTTTAATGGCTTTGCATGTAAACTTTGATCCATTTACGTGGGCCATTGTGTTCGAGAATTTTTCTTTTTAGGAACCACTTGACCTTTTGAGAGTCTTTGGAATGATTTATAGGAGAGAGAGAGATAGATGAGAATATGAGATTGCTTAAGCACTATTGGGTGCACGCATGAATATCACGATTTAGGATTTGAATAAGATAAGAATAAGAAACCGGTTATGACTCATGGTAATGTGTGCATGACGTTGCCTGAACCTAGCTAGCTAAATTTTGGTTCAACAAGCAAAGCCAACAGCAAATATATGACAAATTATGTACCATACGAATGTGCATGTATTTCAAAGTCAGATATACAATTTAACGTGTACAAAAAGTAAAAGTAATGATAAGAAAAATTATCCTTTTTCATCTTAAAAACCCTTAGAATCTATTAAGATTTCATCATTAATTCTACTTACGTGTAAAATTGTGAAGTTTTAAAAATTTATGTAACAATAAGTTCAATTTTATAAATATAATTTCAAGTTACGTCTCATCTAACTCTAAGTTATATTACGTATATTGTTTGAATACTTCTTCCCCCATTTATGGTGTATATCAAATGAATTTTTTTTTTTTTAAGCAGGATTTCAAATTGAATATTCTCTATTTAAGTTTTTTTTTTTTTTTTTTTTTTTTTCAAACTTTTTAACATTATAAATCTACAAAATACAAAATTAATTTTATATAATATTTATGTAAGGGACAAATACATAATACATTTCTGAAAATCCCCCTAGACAAAACCTGAGTATATATACTTTGAAGGAAAATGGTAAAAAACACAGTAAAATTCTCTGACCATAATTAATAATTTATGCCTTGATCCAAAATAGCTAAAACTTAAGATGAGATCACTCACGCTGATTGGAGATTTAAGTCATTCAGACTTGAAATATTGTGTTGCGGCCCCACTATTATGATAGTACGTAATAAGAGAATATCAGACAAGCAAATGATAGAAGTGCAATGTGAAATCAACATATTGTACCCCTAATTAGCGGGTTGACTAATTTTTGAGACTGGAGACATCATAACATATTGTACCACCAAATTATTGTAACAACAACATACATGTTGTAACTCATAATATGCCACAAGTTTTTGAGTTCTTACAGCTTTATATGTAATTATTCTAATATATACATATTTTAATTAAATTCAAATTTCATTATATTTTATAACCCTTCATTAAAATCTTGACATATCATATTTACTTTGAATGATGGAACATAAAAAATAGTACAAAAAATTTATATTCAGATTCCATATAAAAAAACAATCACAATAAATGCCTAATGGTAGAATACATTACTTTGGGACTCATAAAACCAACAACTTCACATGACTCAATAAGTACGCGATATGAGTTAAAAAAAACATGTAGATGAATCACTATGTAAAGGGTTTGAAGAATATTCCTCCAAACCAATTTAGATGTAAACTTTTTTTCAAATCAGCAAGTCACTAAGTATCAACCATACAAATAATGAAAAGTAAGACAGCTTAGAATAATGAACAAAGTCTACCTCATGTGTGCATAGTGCCTCAAGCTTTGCACCTATAAATATAAACCCAAATCATGTAAGAAATTCATTAAGCGTATAAAATTATTTCAGGCTATTGACATTGTGTCCCTCATCTCTCTCTCTCTCTCTCTCTCAAAAATGAATAGGTTTAATCTGAAAGACCTTACATTGATACTTTTCATTGCATTTTCTGTATGGTCTTCAAGCTTTGAGAATTGCTGTGCTGGAGAAGGCAGGCAGTACTGGAGGCAAAGCAGCAAGGCTGTCCCAGCTTCTGTGCTTGTAAAGAAACCAAAAGGTTATAACCATGCTGGCCGCAGAATGTTAAGCTCAGCCATCTTTAATGTATTAGACTATGGTGCTAAAGGTGATGGACAAACTGATGACACAAAGGTGTGCATGATCTTATAAAAAGCTTCACATTTTGCTTCATGGTTCATTATGAATAATTATATTATATCTTCTATTTTTTTTTTATCATCGATGTCGCTCAACATATATTTTAAATTACTCATTCAGTTGTGGTAAATGGATGCTAATCTCTTTTAATGCAAGGCAGGCATTTGAAGCAGCGTGGGCAGCAGCTTGCAAGGTCGAGGCATCAACAATGGTTGTTCCATCTGGGTCTGTTTTCTTCGTCCTGCCAATCACTTTTTCGGGGTCTAGTTGTGAACAAAACATTGTCTTTCAGGTAAGTTACAAAAAAAAAAACATTGTCTTTCAGGTAAGTTACATATTGTCTATGTTTTTTTTTTTTTTTTTGAAGGCTAGTACATTTTTTCAACCCCACATTTTATTGGGGTCTGATCTCCCTCCCTTAATTAGTTCTAATTAATCACACCACAGCAGAACAGCGATGATAGAGTCGCCTCCAAAAGCCCGAAAGTCGCCACCAAAGTCACTAATAGCAAAATAGCTAAATTGACTCCAAAAGGGATTCTATATAAATTTTACCGTATAAACTTTTATAAATTGATGTGTTAATTTTTAAGTATAAAATAATAAAAAAATATATTAAAATTTTTTATATATTATATTGATGTAATAATAATTATATTCATTAATTAATTTTGTAACAATAATACTATAGCATGTATAATTTTTTCAGATGACAAGAGCTTTTTCAGTCAGAAAAAGAAAAAGAAAAAAAAAAAAAAAAAAAAAAAAAAAGATGAAAAGAGCTTTTGAGTCCCACAAAAGCGGTCTACAAAAGTAATGACTAACAACATTCCTTTTCCATTTTTGTTTTACGTGTTTTGCTTTTTCTTTTTTCTTAATTTTTTTTTCATTTTCTTCATTAGTATAGGAGGAAAGGTAGCAATATCTCAACATATATGGGTCAAAGTCAAGGGATATAATAAAAATGCCTCATCTTACATGACCGGCCGGTCCGGTCTTACCTCTCTTCACCTCACATCAATTTTCCCTGTCTGAAGAGGTGATGGGATGGGGGTAGATTTTGCTCACCTTATCTTGTCTCATTCAGAACTAAATATACATACATTTACATATACATACACACATATATATAGAGGTATACCATATTTCAAAACATTTCTCTCTCTATTAACAATATTATGGTCGTCGTCCCCTTTTCTCTCTCATATCGGCTTTATAAATTATACCTTAAGACTCATCTCGCCTCTAACGTGCCTTGCTCTTATCTGCATGGGAACCCCGTCATGAAGAGGAGACAAATATATCCATAATTTGAGCTTATCCTTTCCCAATGTCATCCCTATTTATTGATATATACATTAATATTAATTTATGAAATACCATGCAGTTGGATGGCAAAATCATAGCCCCTACAAGCTCTCAACCTTGGGGTTCAGGTCTTTTACAATGGCTAGATTTTACAAATCTTAAAGGGTTTACAATCAAAGGTAAAGGTATCATTGACGGACAAGGTTCAGTCTGGTGGGGTGACTCGGTAAGTCTCTACATTATATGTCAAGTCAAACAAACAAGGCCATTGCTTTTTCTAATTTTAAATAGTAACACTCACATCTAAATTCTTTTTTTTTTTTTTTTTTTTTTTGAGAAAAAACACATCTAAATTCTAATTATTCTACCGTCTATAAAACTTTTTCTATAGGGGAATATGCCAAGCACCAAACCAACGGTAAGAATATTTTCCTATACTAATCCTCATTTCACAATATAACAATGATATTAGACCTTGAATATTGTTGGTTATATATATTTTGATATGCAGGCACTCAGGTTTTATGGAAGTGATGGTGTGACAGTCACTGGCATAACAATTCAAAATAGTCAACAGACCCATCTCAAATTCGATAGCTGCAAAACCATTCAAGTTTATGACATAAATGTTTCATCCCCTGGTGATAGCCCTAACACAGATGGGATTCACCTACAGAACTCCCAAGATGTGGTCATTTACAGCACCACTCTTGCATGTGGTAATTTCAAATTTCTCAGTAGGGTATAGTTTCATCTTTATCCACAACACAAACACTGCTATGAATGGCTAGTTGCTCTAAGGACTAGGGCTGAGTCAGGAACATAAAGAAGTTGAATATCCAAGTCAACTATTCAAGCACAAAAATAACAAAGATGTAACACCCCCCTCCCCAACCCACCCCCCCACCCACAAAAAAAAAAAAAAAAAAAAAAACAAACAAACAAAGCAACTTGAACATTCAAAGCACAATTTTTTCTAGTAATGGACTTTTTTTTAATGAGAATTATTGGATTTGAATAAGATCAAAGTTCAAATAACACTTTGGTTTTTCCCACGAAAATATCTAAAGTTCAAATTTTCATCCTTTCTTATAAGTATCGAATTATGAAAAAAATAAAATAAAATAAAAATAAATAAATAAACTTTCTTATAAGTATCGAATTATGAAAAATAAAAATAAAATAAAAATAAATAAATAAAGTTCAAACGTCGGCATCAAATTGTACGTATGGGGTTTAAAATGGTGACTTAGAATTTTGCCGAAACTATTGTACAATGTCAAAAGTCAAAAGAATAATGTCAAAAGTCAAAACTAGTGTTGTAGATTGTCTTATGGATTTATTTATTTTATTTTATTTTTTATGAAAGAAAAATTGGGTGGAAGGCAACTTGAATTGACGTCTTTAATGGTTAAATATTTAAGAAAGTATAAAATCTGGACTTTCATATTCTAATTAATAATACTTCAAAAATCAATATTAATATGCATGTCAATATATCTTTGATTTTAATTTCAATAACATCTAGATATTATTTTATGTATTACCTTAGCAATTAAAAAAGTTACATGCATGTCTTATTATGTTGATTGTTGTGCTTTCTATAATATGTTAATTTTTTTTTATAAGTAGAAAATGTTAATTAAGAGTGTATTTGAATACCACTTATTTTATTGAAACTGAAAAATTATTGCTAAAAGTAATGTAGATAAAGGTAAATGTTAATTGAAATAATACAATGGGACTTATAAATAATGCCAAAAAGTATAGTGGGACCCATAAATAGTAGCAAAAATAAGCTACATGATGAAATAATTTTAATTTTTAAGTACAACCCAAACGCACACTAAGTCAATAAACCTACATAAAAATTCCTAATTAGGTAGATGGTTGAAATTTTCATAAAATAAAAAGGCTAAAATTGAATTTAGTTCATTGAACTTTAATTGTCACATTACTCCATAAAATTTAATTTTTGTCAATTTAATATGTCCCTCACCCTATCAATCTGATCCTTTTGTTCAAATATGTTAGCAAATAAAATGGTTTAAAAAAAATATTTAGGGGACGATCTGAAAATGTTACCTTGACAACCAATATCTGTAGTCAAGGTAATTTAATTAACATCCAGACTAATATTATTAAGCGTGCTAACCTTGGTAATGGATATTAACACAAACACATTAATTACATTTTCAAAGTCTAACAAAAGTACAAATGTGCGATTCACATATGTGGGGAACCTTAACTTTGTCCTAGTTAAGAAGAAAAAGGCCAACCATAATTGGGCGATTAAATCTCTTCATAAGTGAGTTCTTTAAATTTCCCATCATAGAATATAGCAATGAATTTAAGGAAGATAAATAACAGTAATAAACACAAATTCGAAATTTTGATACCTCTACAAGTCTACATAGAGGCAACTCGATCGAATAACTTCTATTGAGTTCTGCAGGAGATGATTGTGTTTCCATACAAACTGGATGCTCAAATGTATACATTCACAATGTCAATTGTGGACCTGGACATGGAATCAGCATTGGATCACTAGGGAAGGATAACACTAAAGCCTGTGTGTCAAATGTCACTGTTCGAGACATAAAAATGCAGAATACAATGACTGGAGTCAGAATAAAGACTTGGCAGGTATAAAAATACATTCCATTTTCTTTCCTATTTTTTGACAGTCTTACGTGGTAGTTTATAAAAGTATACATATATATTAAATCACACGATTCATTAAATCATTTAAATAAGTTATATGACTAAAACACACGTGGATAATTTTATAAGTTGTTGTGCAAGTAGTAGATTGAAGGAACTTCAATTCTTCCAAATTGGTTTAGAGAAATTTTTTATCAGAAACTGACATGTTAATTTTTAATCACACCAATAAAAAAAATGATTTGTTATGTTGTTCAAAATAACCTTTAAATTTATTATGACTAGCCAGTTTGGGCATTCAATATATATGCTATAAGTTAGCACTAGACTCACACATGGACTTATTAATAGTCATATATATTGTTTTGCAATGCAGGGAGGGTCAGGTTCGGTACAAGGAATTATGTTCTCCAACATTCAAGTTTCTGAAGTTGAAACTCCCATAATGATTGACCAATACTACTGTGATAAGAGCAAATGTCAGAATGAAAGCTCAGCTGTGGCAGTGTCAGGCATAGACTATGTAAATATACAAGGAACCTACAAAGTAAAACCTGTACATTTTGCATGCAGTGACAACGTGCCATGCACTGGTGTCTCTCTAGCTACAATTAACCTAGAAGCTGCTCAAGAAAACCAATCAAGTGACCCTTTTTGCTGGGAAGCATTTGGAGAATTAAGAACTACAACTGTTCCTCCAATTGATTGTTTGCAAACTGGCAAGTCACCAATCGCCAAAGCTCAGTCTACTGTTGATTCTTGCTGAGCTTAGCCTAAATATATATATATATATATATATATATATATATATATATATATATATATATTAGGACAAAAAATATTTGAATATTTCTCTAGGGATGTGCTGCTTATTAGTTATTTCTCATACCCAACTTCCTATCAAATTAATCTAGACTGTACACCAAGTAATGAATGATTCAAGTGGATCAGCATACAATATTGTTATTTCTATATATACGTAGTGCCGGCTCAATGGGTGAGCCAAATAGGCAACCGTCTAAGACCCTCAATGAAAAAAATCTCCTAAATTTTTACGAATAGAGATATTCGTATACTAATAGAAGTATTAATTAAGCCTTAAATATTCATCAATAAATAAAAAGTAGTTGTTTTTTATCAAAGAAAAACTAGTTAAAGAAAAATGTTTTCATTAGATGGGTCAATCATTTAATCTCTCACAGATAAATGTTAAAAAAACTCATCAATCTTACATTAAGAGCACCCGCAGCAGATGTGCTAAATGTGTCAAATGCCAAATTTTTGGCACATTTAGCACACCAAACACAAAAACGGAGCTTTATCGGATGTTCCAAATGGTAAAAATTATACCACATATGAACAGTCTGCATTGCAAATTTGCAACGGTACGGACGAAAAAAATGGTATAAGTTTTATTATTTTTTTATTCTCTTTTCTCTCTCTCTCTCTTTATTTTTCTTCTTCTTTATTTTTTCTCTTTTTTTCTCTTTCTCTTTTCTCGTTCTCTCCGCCTCTCCATTTTTTTCTTCTCTCTTTCTTTCTCGTTCTCTCCGCCTCTCCATCTCTGTCTGTGTCTCCTTTTCTCTTTCTTTCGACTCTCCCTCTCTTTCTTTGATTGTTGATCTTTCTTTGTGGGCCGAGTTGATTTCGTGGGTAGTGGTGGATCATCCTTGTTCGTGATTTCATGGGTCTAGGTTGATTCATGGTTCGGTTCTTCGACAAGTGTGAGTCCAGGTTGATTTCATGGGTTTGGGTGATGGTGGTTCGGCAAAGACCACCACTCGACGCCGCCGTTCATCTATCTACTCTATTCCGCTTCGGGTTGTTTTTTTTTTTTTTTTTTCTTTTTTTTTCGTTCACTTTTTTGGTGTGGTTTGATGGGTGGGTTCGGATGGGCAGATTGGTGGTGGGTGGGTTCGGGTTGTGGGTTATGGCGGTGGGTGGGTTGAGATGGGCGGATCGGTGGTGGGTGGGTTCGGGTTGTGGGTTATGGCGGTGGGCGAATCGGTGGTAGTGGGTGGGTCGACCGGTGGGCGAATCGGTGGTGGTGCCGATCTCTGTTCTGATCTGTTTTTGTCTTTGTTTTTTTGCTTTGGTGGTGGATTCGGCGGCGGTTGATTTTGGTGGTTGTGGTTTTTTTTTTTTTTTTTTCCTGGTGATTGTGGTCCGCAACAATTTTTCTGGTTGTTGTTGTGGTTGTTGTTGCGGTGGTGGTTGATGATGATGATGATGATTTCTGATCTATTTTTGTCTTTGTTTTTATGTTTTGGTGGTGGATTTGGCGGCGGTTGTGGGTTGATTTTGGTGGATGTGTTTTTTTTTTTTTTTTTTCCTGGTGATTGTGGCGGCAACCATTTTTCTGGTGGTTGTTGATGATAATGATGAGGATGAGGGGAGGAATTTAATATATTATTTTAATGTGGTGTAAATATTATTTTAATGTATAAAATTGAAGTATAAAACATCCGATAAATGAGATGTTGTAAAATGATGTGGTAAAATAATAAAGTAGGTGTTTGATGTTGTAAAATGGCATTTTTTTTACAATGTCTGCTGTGGATGCTCTTAGTAAATAAATTTATACTCAAATTTTATTTAGAGATATCAAATATATAACTTTATTAAAATTTTCAATCATAATTTTTTAGTATTTGGTTACTTCATTCAATAAATGGTGTTTATTTTAGTTGTATAGTAATTGAGTAATGCGATGGGTTCATTTTAATATGTAATTTAAAAAAGATTTTAGATGTAATAAAAAATAAAAAATAAAAACCAAAAGTTAAATAAATATTTTATTAATATTCAAAATATAAGAATAGAACTCACTTAGAAGAGTTGCCTTAGACCCCACAATACCTTGAGTTGGCCCTAATATACATATAAAAGAATGTATACCACTTCATTTTATTTACATGTGTTTTCCAAACATCTCCTACTGGCAAAGCATTTTCTCGCACAAATGCAGCCCAAACAAGAGAGAAGTCATATGATGAACATGAGCATGAATAATTGTGTGACTTCACAGGCCATAATCGGTCCACAACTTGGAGCATCACGTGCAGTGCGTGCACTGCCTTTGGCATATTCCTTGATAAAGCCTTCTTTTTGGTAAATGGTAAGTGGTTGATAAAACTAGGGGTGTGCAGAAAACCCACCGACCCGCCAAACCCGACCCAACCCGACCCGACCCACCGGGTTGGGTCGGTTTTTAAGGCTTGGTGGGTTGGGTTGGGTTACCAAAAAAATTATTATAGTGGGTCGGGTTGGGTGTGGGTCATAAAATTACAAACCCGCCAAACCCGACCCGACCCACCATATTTAATATATATTTAAAATATATTTTATATTTAATAATTTAAAAAAAAAATCAATTATAGGGCACTTTTATATATATATATATATATATATATATATATATATTTAATATTTAATAATTTGCATTTCCTCAATTCCTTCTACTAATACTAATTTAATATAAATATATATATATATATAAAATATATATATATTATATAATTAATAAATTTTTTTAAATAACCAATTTTTCCTATCCTATATAAAAGCCAATTAGTTCACACAAATTCTAATAAATTACTATTGTTATTTAGTCATTAGTGTTGAGCCTTCAAGGAGTTACATTGATACTAATCTTTAGGTTTTTTTAATATATTAATATTTATATTTTTTTCTACTCAATTTAATAATAAATAAAAAATTGTCAAACCCATGGGTTCAACCCGACCCAACCCGACCCACGTTATGGATGGGTTGGGTTGGGTTGAATTTTTTTTGACCCACCATGGTGGGTTGGGTCAAAAAATTCCCTCAACCCGACCCAACCCGACCCATGCACACCCCTAGATAAAGCCACAGCACATCCTGCACAAAAGAGAACAGAAGATATTTCAAAACTATATAGTTTATTAGTGAGTGTAGAACCCATTCCATGAAATGCAAGGTTTTTTTTTTTTTTTTTTTTTTTTTTTTTTTTTTTTTTGGTGCCTTCGGATGTTCATCAGCTTATTTTGTTTATTTTGTTCACTAGTGTAAAAAACTAAAAATATAGGAGTACCTTGAAAAGGATGATGCTTGAAAAAAGTGTGCCTTCTCTTTTAAGATGAAAAGTTGAACCTAATTGGTCATAACAATAATATTATTTTTTGGATTTTGTAAATAAATGCTCCAAGCAGTGATTAAAATGCAATTAAATAATAATTGTATACATTTTTTAATAACTAAAATCAAAAGGTAGAAATATATTTTAAAAATAAATAATTTAACTATGGTTGTAGCCTTACATGATAAAATAAATATTACTACATATTTTGAAAATCTAACTGTTGAATTACAAGTTCTTTATGCTCTCAATACACATGTCAAATTTTATGTCAATCAAACACCATTTACTATATGATCTATAAATTTATACTTTATACATAATTTTAAACTACAAAACTTGCAATTTAAGCAATTTATTGATAATAAAACTATTGATCTTTAATTTTCTAAAAATTTTACAAACATAAAATATATAAGAAGAAGATATAATCTAATTGTGGATTTGTCAAAATTCACCTCTAATAAAAAAAAAATGAGTAAATAATTAACCTTAGGCTACAACCAATTTTATACCAAAACTTTTTTCTTAAAAAAATACGGAATATTACAATGAATTTATGCGTATAAACCAATAAATAATTAATATGTGTATTTAGAGCATTTATTAATCGGACCCAGCATCATCCATGTAGGACCATTATACAAATGTCAATGAAGTGATTCTATTGTTCACAATGGTGTTGCAATATATTGTGATTTCTCTTACGTAGAAGGAAATCATATAAATATAAATATATATATATATATATATATATGTATTGATTGATTTGATTGTTATTTTTGAAATTTTATAGACCAAATTAAAAAATAGGCAAACTTGATAAAAATACCGTTTACGAAACATATTTTGTGCCACATGCTGCTTGAACATTGATTTGAAGCATTCATCAATTGGTAGTAATTTCATGGACTTTGTTAAAGAAATGTGAACCATTCACTCTTTGCAACGTTTGAAATCAAGTGGCAACAGCTCATTTTGCAAGCAACTAGTTAGCCAAACCATAACAACCTGACCAAAATTCTAACAATAGCTAGTGATGAAAATTGTGCCTTTAATCTTTCCTCCCCCTTTTTTCTGGTGTGCCTTCAATAAGGGTCAAGATTGTTGGACAAAATATACAAACCCTAATGATAGAAGTCCCTAAAAGGCCAGGGCTGTAGATATAACAAAACATCAACCTTGATTCTAACCAATCCAAAAACAAAAAAAGGGATAAAAAGGTCTTGAACAGAGTAGTAGCAAAATAATAAGCTCCCAAGATGAAACATAATGCATTATTTACAATGCAACATTAGTAACCACTTAATCAAGGCATCTGAAAATGTGGACTTTTAACACAACATTGTCCTTTATAATCAGCTCAAATACGCAAACATCTCCTACTCGCAAAGTATTTTCTGTTGCAAATGCAGGCCAACCAGCAGAAAACTTACACGATGAACTCCGGTTCATTCCTTCATAAGCACATAACTTCACAGGCCATAATCGGTCCACAACCTGGAGCTTCACAGTCAGTACACTTCCTTTGGTGATAAAGCCTTTTCTCAATAAGTAGTTGAAAATGCCATGGGGTAAACACTGTACAAAAAAAATAAAGGATATTTCAAAAATAGTAGAACCCAATTGAATGAAAAACAGTTTTGAGGCAATAATATTATTTGTTACGCTGATGGTTGAAGGGCAGTCATATGGATGCCAGTGATTTGATTATATTGTTCATAATGACTTTACATTCTTATGTGATTTCCTTCTACCTAAGATGATACTGTTAAATATAAATTAAACTTTAATTCCCTTAAAAACACAAAGAAGCAAACATCATTACCAACTTATGTCTAGCAACAACTCTCTGCTACATGCTTTCTAATTAATCTATGAAAAATCGAAGTTAATAGGAGTCGCATTTCTAAAACCCAATAAGATGTTCAGCTGAAAGCTTACCATACCACCCTTACGAATGTATGATGGTTGCATGATAACCACGGAAAAGGGATTATCTGATTTAAAAGCATTGGCTCTCACAAGATTTTCAGCTTTTCCATTAGTAGTCATCAATTCTTGCTTCTTCTCAAGAGCGTTATATTCTTGGTTCTTCACAAGAGCCTTAGCTTTTAGCCTTCTCCGATTGGTAGACATGCCTACATCACCATCTTTTGCAGGACATTGGTCACAAGATAAAGACGCATCATCCAAATTGCAATCAGATTCAGGTTTAACTAACGGGCTGCTTTTGCATCCTACTCGATTTCTTCCAACCCCATGATCTGATCCTGAAACGACATGAAAATATGAAGTCATTCACTTGAAATTAATAGTAAACAGGCTTACAAAATCAACCAGTTCCTTACCATTCAACAGGGGGCAATCAATATCATTAGCAGCCCGGAAAATGGCAACTTTAAAAGCAACTTCAACGCCATTAATTAGCTCAAAGATACAAACATCACCTACTTTCAAGTTATTGTCTCGTGCAAATTTCATCCAACCCAGCCGAAACTTAGCCTTTGTTTGTGCTTTGTAAAAACTAAACATAACAGACCAAGTTCCTCCATTAAAAGACCGAAGGATGACAAATTCACCACTCATCTTCCTCATGTATTTTTTTGCAAAGCTGGATGATATACTCTATAAAAGATAAAAAACGAAAAGGGTAATAAGGAAGATTTCTCCTTTTCAGCCAACAAATAAAGGAAAAAATGCTTTTGGTTTTGCTCTACAAAGGAAGAACCAGTATGTATCTTTGTTCTCATGCTAATGTATGTCATCTAAAAAGTGAAGTTAACAAATGTTTGAGCCTGCACATTTTTGAACTAGAAGCTTACCAATGATTTCGCATGGTAAACATATGATGGCTGCATGACAGCCATGAAAAAAGGATTCTTAGATTCAAAATCTCTAACTCTCTGAAGAGCAATATCTTTCTCACTGGCAGACAATGTCCTCTCAATAACCTCAGATTTTGGGCATCTCTTCGTAGCTCCATTGCATTCTTCTGCTGAAAAATGAGGTTCAGTTAGGGGCTATAAAAAAACATGACACTGTTATACTTTCACAGTCGTTCACATCTGCTATTTCACACTGATCCACAAGTGATATGGGAATGTTCACATTTTAAGCACATAGAGTGGATGTGAAAAAAAGAGATGTGAAATAGTAGATGTGTGAGAATCAAAACCCCTAAACAAAAGTGTAAGATTCAAACCTTTTGATTCTCGCCTAGTAAAAGATACTCCTGCATTCATTTTTGATTTCTCTAACACTGACCCTTTAGATTTAGTGAGTTCAGGTCTAAAATGTGTATCCCCTGCTTGCAAAACAGAACTTCTTGGATTGGTTTTTGCCCTTTTTTGCGGTAGAGGGCATGGTAATGGTGATTTCTCCCTTGTTTTTCGGCTTGGCATAAAGCCATCCACGATTTGAAGAGAGTTATCAATATCATCCCTCCCAATGTCTTCCATCCTGCGAACTTGGTGTTGGTCATTTAAAGGATATTCCATTTCTGTTGCAGTGGCATCAAATATGAGTACATAAAAGTGTGAATTTCCTTCATATCTAAAAACTAGCAAGTGCCCCAGGGTTAGAGCATGACACGTTGCAAATTCGCACCAACCGTTTTGAAACCAAACCTCACCATCGCGTTTTGTCATCTTGACTTTCCATTTTGTACCATTTGGAACCGTAAGAAATGCCATATTTGACAGATCATCTCCATATTTGCTTATAAACTTTTTTGGAATCCGCTGTAAAAAGAATCTCCATAACATAAATGCAGGCTTTGTAAATAAACACATGCAATCAATCACGCTCTATTCTCCTTGTGCAGTCGGTACCGTTACAGGAAAAATGGATTTAGT
This sequence comes from Quercus dentata, assembly GCA_028216015.1. Lineage (NCBI taxonomy): Eukaryota > Viridiplantae > Streptophyta > Magnoliopsida > Fagales > Fagaceae > Quercus > Quercus dentata. The sequence goes on from CP116445.1 coordinate 84,491,817, forward strand.
CTTTCTTTTTATTAATACTTTAATAATAATTCAAAGAAGATACTTAGAAAAAAATTTGAAGTGGCGTTTCAAAGGGGGAAATGGTTTACAGAGTAGGGAAAATTAAAAGAAATTTGAAGAAGGAAAAAAAAAAAAAACCAGATAGTGTCATTCTGCAGATAACATTCTGGTGATACAGCAACAGAGTAAACGACCTGCAGCCTGCCTAAGGAGTTGAGTCACACGACATGTAGTTCAGTGAGGGATGATTAGTGTCAATTCTGTTAAGAATGAGAAGCCACGTGTCCAGTATTAATTGTTGCTTAGAAAATCTGTTAGTCTGTGAGTATTTTCCGCTAAGTTAGTTAGAGTTTGTTTGGGAAAATCCTCATGTATAAATACATCAAAGCTTGTAATCTTATAGTGTGAATAATAATACAATTCAATAGTATACTGAACTCAGATATTCTCTCAAGAATAGCTCTCTTTTCACCAGAAAGATGTCAAAAAATAAAATAAAAACTCATGGGATATCTATATAAAAAACTCAAAAAATCCAAGGCTACAGCCATAACCTACGCGCATTACAAAAGGGCAGATTTACATGACTACATGTCACATAGAATCTAAGTCCTACTATTTGCTTGTACTGTTTTCTTCTACTATTCTTGTTGTGCAGTCAAAGAAGGATTAAGACTTTTTTATTTTATTTTATATTATTACCATTTTTATTGTTAAAAGAATATAATGATTGAATAAAAAGAACTGAAGTGTTATGTGAAAAAAAAAAAAAAAAAAAAAAAAAAAACCAATACAGTTTTACCTACTGGATTATAAAGACATTGAAAAAATATACAGTCCGAAAAGAAGAAAAAAGAACTCATGGCCTAACTTGTTCCAATATACTACTCCTTAATCAAAACAGTAACCTTACCTATGCATTACAAAATGAAAGTTTCCATGACTACATGGAACCAAGTTCACGGATTTGCTTGAACTTGGTCATCAACAAATGTAAAATTTTCAAGAATCACAAATAAATAAGACAAAGTGGACGTCGACGTTAATTAGCATATGATTTTGAGAGAGAAAGAGATCATGAAAGTGTTCTTACTAGCTTTCCTTCTTGAAGAGTTTGAGGCATAACAATCTTGAAAAAGTGTGGGGCCTTTGTGGTAAGATCAGCAGGGCCATCCTTATTGTCTCTCCGCCATTGAAAAGTCATAGTTCTAATTGAAGAAGTTGAACTGTTTTTTGCTGAGAAGTTGAACTTTAAGATGCTTCTTAGGTTGAGTACTAAAATTTAACACATAAAAGCTAAATAGTAATAGAGCCTGAATCGTTGGCCTTTGTGCTTTTTTTTTTTTTTTTTTTTTTTTTTTTTTTTTTTTAACTTTAATAGAGGCCATTAAAAAGAGTAGGTAGAGTAATGAAAATCCAATTAAAGCGTTGTCAATTCAAGCAAATCAATCCCAGGTGGGAGCTAAAGTGAAGTTACAATTGTAATAATCAATATTTATTACCACCTTCCACTGGTCTGCTCAACCTAACATCCCGTTTAATTAACTAATTAAACCTTCTAGCGAAGTGGCCAATGGGGCAATACCACTTAAACCTATGGACTTAGACGCCAAGTCCAACTTGCCTTAAAAGTTTTCTTAGGACTTTTTAGCAAAAAAAAAGTTTTCTTAGGACTTAAAAATTGTGAAAAAAAAATTATAATTGTAGAATGTTAATTTTTCTTTTTAAAGAAAAAATATTTGATAAAAAAGAAAACCTAACTCATAAATTGTTGTACAACACAAAGAAAAGACCGCCACAAACTCTGAGATATATATATATATATATATATGTGTGTGTGTGTTTTTGTATGTGTGCATGTGTGACTTTACAGTCTACTTAAAACATGCATGTTGTAAATTCCTAATCATCTCCTTGTTAGAATAGAATTAGTGACGGAACTTGAAATTTTATTTGAGCAGCCAAACTGAATATATCATTTAAAAAATTAAGTCTAAAGAGTAATACACACATATATATATATATATATATATATATAATATTTATTTATTACTTATACATGCATGGTACATGGAATATGGATAGATGGAATGTTTAAAATTTTGATTTAACCCGTGATATTTTCTTATGTAAACAAAAATATTTATATCAAATAAGTCTTTCTTTTCCTTAAAAGAAATGTTTTTTTTTTTTTTTTTTTTTTGCAAAAAAAGTAAGCCTGGTAAAAATAAAATATAACTGAAGTACGTATAGTATACATTAAAAACACTTTAATTTGATGAGTTATATATAGCATAAAAGTAATTAGAGAGAATCAAAAAAACATTAGTCAACTATATAAATGTATTATATATTTTTTATAAAAATCTAGTGAGTTGTTATTAAAATTTATGTTCAAAATTATTTGTTTTTTACAAAAAATAAAAGAAAGAAAGATATTTGAAAAGTCAGGCGCCATGCATGTCTCCCAATAGAATAAATAATGCATTTCTCTTTAACCAAACCCGAAGAGATCACGGTTTCCATACCCAAAAAAAAAAAAAAAAAAAAAAAAAAAAAAACCCTGAAGAGATCATAAAAGAAAGATATCAATGTTTGCATACAACTTCTAATTAAAGGGTGCGTATCGTTGGCCTTTGTGCTTTATAGAGGTCATTAAATAGCTAGAGTAATGCAAATCCAATTGAAACGTTGTCAATTCAAGCAAATTCAATCAGAAAGATATGGGATATGATCAATATTTATTACCAAATTCATCAAAAAACACAATATTTATTATCAAATCCCATCAGTCTGCACAACATAATAGCCGAGTTTAATTAGCTACCTACTGCCTTTTTTTCTTTCTCCCGTTTCTTTAGGTTTGGATTTTGTTATTTTGTAGCAGAGTGATCAATCCGCCAATGCCATGTGTCCAACCAGGGCTAGTAATAATACTCGCAGTGGTAATTAAAATTTGGTAAAAGTTAATAGATATTCAGAGACATTAGATTAAAAAATTTTATTTATGAGAAAAAAAAACAAATATTTTTTATATTTATGATGAAAATGGTATCAAAACTTGCATAAAATTATCTATTACTAAATGTCCTAAGAGCACATGTGAACTAGACTTAGAGTTAATATATTAAGTTTCCAATTAATTTCAAATATATGGCTATATTGAATTTAGATTAAAAAAAATATTATTTTGGTCCTTATATTTTGAGGCCAATAAATTTACAACCTACGTCTTAGTTACTCACAACTTTATAATAACAGAGTTTAATTACTAACCACTTGCCCCTCTTTTTCCTTCCTCCACTTTAGGTTTGGATTTTGTAGCAAAGTACCCAATCTGTCAATGCCACGTATCCAAGCAAGGCTAGTAAATAATACCAGCACTAGCGGGGTAATTAAAACATAGGGTTACTACATTCGGCTTCCCAATTAATTCAAATGTTCCATTAAAAAAAGTTTAATTTCCCAGCAAAAAAAAAAAAAAAAAGTTTAATTTCAAATGCATGCCTATATTGAACTTATTTGCCCTTTGAAAAAGAAAAAAAGTGTTTCGTTGATCAATACAACTATATACTTAAATTTGATTAGAAAATTTAATGTAGGTGCACAAGAGCAGCTCTACATAGAGTCCGGATGGTCACAGGACCACCCTGGCCTAAAAAAAACAATTATTATGTATAAATTTTAAAAATTTATGTTTTTTTTATCTTTAAAATAACTTTGTGACCACCCTAAATTTTTTTAAGCCCAACATAATTAAATTTTGGACAAAATTTGGTTACAAACTTAGCTAAGACTAAGGATACAACTCTATTCAATATTTTTTTATTTAATGTGAATTTTAACAAATCCACAATTTAATTACATTTTCTTCTTAAATCCTCCTTACTTGCAAAATTTCAAGAATATAAAAAATAAATAGCTATGTTGTCAATCAAATATTTAAATTTCAAATTTTTGTAATCTAAAATTATACATAAAAAATAATTTTTTGGATCAAATGGTAAATAACATCCGATTGGCATGAAATCTTGACATGTTTTAAGAACATAGAGAATATACAATTTATCAATTAGATTTTTAAAATATGTAATAATGTTAATTCATCTAGTGAGAGTGACTACAACTAAGTTTGTAGCCAAATTTTATTCTTAAACTTTAGTCCCCTTAACAATATATTAAGTCCTTACAAATAAAAAGAAAAAGTCCAAGAAAAATTTTATTTAACTAAACTTTTGAAAAGATGTAGCTTACAACATTGATGATGAGACTATCATATAACGATTTCAAAATAAAAAAAAATTTATGGAAGGAAATTGTAAGATTTTATGTATTTGCATGTGTGTGTGTGTGTGTGTTTGTCAATGTATGAAGTTCTCTTTTTATTAGATTTTGCATAATTTAAGTTTCTTAATGACCACCCTCAAAAAAATTCCTAAAATCGTCACTGTAGGTGCACTATATTAGGCAAAACATATATACATAACTTTTGATGTAGTATATTAGAACTATAGGACTTCATTTGGCAAAGCAAGGACCATTACAGTGACAACAACATAATTTTAGCCATATATATATATATATATATATATGAAATCAAAGTGTTTGGCTTATGATTGGTGGAGCTTAAAGTTAACGATCTTCAACAAGTCCACAAATGACATGATAAATAAATTCAATTAACTAGCATGCCACTAGGAATCCTATAAACAACATTCAAGATCTAACGGTTGTAAGTTGTAACACCAAAAAAAAAAAAAAAATTGATTATATGATTTTAAGTGGGTGCTATTTTTGTAATTAAACCGAAGCCCCAACCCTAGCCATTTTATGTCTCACATTGCCTCCCCTCTCTCATTTTCTTCAGCTGCCCCTCCCTCCCATGGCTTCAATAATTAGAATGATTAAAGAATCGAAAAAGAGACCAATTCTTGATTTTGACCAAACCGATTATATGCTCGGTTCCTAGTTGAATTGTCTTATCCTGTTTTTAAAACACTAATCCCTCCCCTCTTCTAACTCACGCCCCTTTCACTCATCACCCTCCCTCATGACTAAATCTTCAAGCATTCATATCTTCTTGGTCATTTCTTTTACCTTCTCTAGTCAAGACCTCAATAGTAGTGAGGAGTCCTCTTCATTAATCCTCCTAATAGCCAAAACCCAATAAGATTAGAGAGGTGGGTAGAGGAGTGCAAATAGATAAATACAACTAAGAGAGGGAATAAGAAGATGAGTAGGGGGAAGGGTAGTGGGAAGGTTTTATATATATATATATTTTAAATGTTGGGTAGTTTTTTGTTTTTATTTTTGTGAATTTATAGTTTTGACCTTATTTCTTATATTTTAGGAATAAGGATAGATTAATTCAACTAGGGGTATTTTCGAAAATCAAAAAGGTAATAACTAACTTTCTGAATCTTTTTTTTTTTTTATAAGATCCGAATCCTTTTAATATATAGAGATAAGCAATGTTATAATCGGAACGGAGCGAAACTTTGAGTTAGGAGGACGGTTTTACTTTTGGTCATGTGCGATGATTTCAACCTCTAACTTTGCTACTTAGTTGCTGAGATTTTTTTTTTTTTTTTGGTAGTTAAGAACAAAATTATTTTTGTTTAGAATTTTTTAAAGGGCAGGGTTATTTATTTTGGATAAAATTAGTTAATAAAGCTTAATTTTGTTTTTAGTTTTACTGGTCATTTTTGTTGTTGAGCTAATTTTTTTTTGGCTTGAATATTTTGTTTTAGATTTTACATCTATAAATTTTTTTATGGTCACTAAAATGGGGAAAATACTAGAGTTGCAAGTTTTTTTTATAAATTACTTATTAATAAGTGGTTACTAGTAAGTAAAAAAATGATGTAAATGATGTGCCCATATGCGAACCAATAAAAATTTCCTACCAAAAAGGTTTGTAAAAATGTTATAAAAAAGTTTGTGAGTATAGCATTATTCTTAAAAGAATCAATGATATTGTTAATGAGAAATAAAATATAATTTTATAGAATAAAATTGCTAAAATTAATACATATATAATAATAATAATAATAAATTTTTAAAAAAATTAGGGGGTGGGGGCTGGTCCAAGGGTATTTCCACCCTTGGTTATAATGTTTATTTAAAAAATTTAAACAAACCTACTCATCAATTAGAATCATATATAAACTAATAATTTATTGATTGTTTGTATTCATAGCATCCCACATCCTTGATACTCAAATCTTGATTTTGAAATTGTCTTTCTTGTTAGAAAGCTAATTAAGAAAACTGTTGTTAGGGATGTTTTTGCGACAGGGGTTGAAAATGCGAAAACGACCTAAATCTCCCATTGGATTCTTTAAAAGTGTTTATTGATGGAGAATCAAGCCCAAAATTCACAATGTATAGAAAACAAAGGCATGGTGCTTTGACAAGAGAGAATCAAAATGTTAATAATGAAAGTGCGAAAAAAGCATAAAAACATAACAGGTCTGAAACTTTGACCCACAATCACACAAAAGAGGAAATTGAGGGAGGTCGTGAGGAAGAGAGGGAAGGTTCCCCTGTACCCATATTTTCACCCCTAAGGTTCAGAATTGTGAAAATGTTTCCTGACTCTGTGGGTTTTTGCTCTCAAGTTTCAGCTCTATGGGGAAAACGTGGTTCAAAAGGTCTGAAATTTTGACCCATAGTCACCCGAAAAGGGAAATTGAGGGAGGTCGTGAGGAAGAGAGGAAAGGTTCCCCTGTACCTATATTTCCACCCCCAAGCTCTGGAATTTTGAGATTGTTGACTGGATGAATGGAGTTTTGCTTTGAAGTTTCAGGTTTATAGGTAAAACGTGGCTGCCCCTCTTTTTGAGCTCAAGAGAGAGTTTTATATAGAGTTTGGGGTGTTGCTAATGATTGGTTTTTGAGTAGTGGAAGAGGTTTTTATCCCCCATGATACTAATTTGGTGTTTTGGCTTGGGTTGCTTTTATTTAGGGAAGAGTTTGGTATGCTTTTAGCATGATTTTGGAAATAAAGTGGGTTTGCTCTTAATTGGTTGCCTTTGGTCAAAAATTTCAGACCATTGGGAGGCTCACCTAAGTGAGGGCTAGCAAATGGAGTTAGCCAATGGGAGCCAACTATGTTTAAAGGAAAAAAAAAGGTTCAGGCAAAAATTTTGGGCCACAATCACACAGAACATTAAAGCTGTTTTGGGGTGGAAATTTTGGATACAAGACCTCCTCCATGAGCTTGAGGTACTACCAGTGTCCCTTACCCATTTAGTAGCACGCATGGGCTAGGCTCATGTAAAAGGTTCAAAAGGAACTGACCCATACCCTCCAAACAATACTTCCTCAATTTCTCCATAAGTTGCATGGGCTTGGCTCATGCTTAAAAGAATAAAATATAATATAATACATGAATTGAGCTCACAAGAAAGTCGGGCCTGTTTGAATCGGGCTTGTATGAAATGTATCGCGAAAATGGGTATCAACAACTGTATTAGGTCATTTTTTTTTTAAGTTTTTGACTCTTGCCTGTAAAATCAAAATCATTCAATATGAAGTTTAGTTTAGTTTTCTTTTTTCCTTTTCCCCCCTCTACATTGGGAAATGCATAACATTTATCTGTAATATTGAAATAATTATACAAATCATGTGTTTAAATGATAGTGATATTAATCGACTAAGAAACTATTGGATGAGTTCAATATAAAATAGATTTGTATTTGAACAGTGATGATGCACAAAAATCGTCAATGACCTGATTGTCCATGTGCGCTCCAATGGGGTGCCTATGAAACAAGAAAACCATGAACCAACAAAGAGCACCGATGGAGTGCCAGTCAAAGACCCTCAGAAGGTTATGTCGGTGAAAAAATAATTACCAAGAACTCAATAGTGTGAGAGCTAGAGATTTTTTGCGTACCTTAGGTATAAGGAGGCTTGGTAAATAGTGGCGGAGGGCCAACCAAGATCCCATGAATGTAGGATTTTTCCTTGTATGGAAGATACAGACTTAATGCTCAGAGATCCGAGGGCCTTTCTTCCTATATTGGAAAAACATAAACATGGAATAAGGTCTTTGGGCGTAGCGTGCAAGTTATTTTTGTATAGGGATTTATGAGTGGTGAGCACTCAAGGGCCTAGGGGGCCCATGGATTGACCGTCGGGCTCATGTTTTCATCCATCGGTTTTTGCCTACCCCGTTCGTGGGGTTTCTCATTGCTCGTCGATGTGGCTCTACTTCTATCTGTCGATATGAGTCAAGGCCTTCTAGTTCGTCGATTATATGAATAGTTGTCTGGTAGGGTTTCTGATGGAAGATCGACTCGTCGGCCATCCTATGTAGTTCGGTCTATGACCTTATAGGATCCATCCCATGTAGTCCGACGGGTCCATGAACTTATGGGACCCATTGGGGAGTTTGTACATCCCAAAGGGCAGCAAGTTTTATAAGTTTAGACAAAGATGCCCTTATCAAATAGTAATGGTTATATATGCAATAATGATAGATACCTTCAAGAATTTTTTTTTTTTTTTTTTAGAGATATCTTCAACAAATTAGTACCCACTATTTAGCAACAAAAAAAAAAAAAAAAAAAAAAGTAGTACCACTGGTGTCACATTAAATCTGTGAGAAAAGAAAATACCACAATATTATACCATAACAATTGTAATTCTGGGCTTAAGCTTAATAGACATTAAAAGATTTTAGGGGGAAAAAATCAAAAGTAAACTAACTGGGATGAAATATCATGTATTTTGTAAGATTGAAGGAAGTAAAGACACTGTAATAATTTAAATAAATACTGGAAAGTAGATATCAGGATATGAACAAAGTTAAAAGGCTTTTTAAACATCAAATTTCAAAGAGCAACGCAACTAATAAAACTTTATTTTAAAAAACCGAAAGCATTATTAAGAACTTCCTTACATAACTTCTAATGCAGAATGCTTTGCACATTGTTTGTATCAAATTCATTAAATATTTTTATATTTTTTTTCCTATTAATAACCAAAAAATAAAAATAGTCATTCTATTTTTTTTTTTTTTTTTTATGGAATAAAAATAGTCATTCTTTTCAAAACAACTGAGTTGTACACGTTTAAATAAGTAGTGGCAGAAGTAGTTGAAAACGTTATTGTAAGAAATATATGAACCTTAAATATACTAGTCTCATTACAAGCGTTTCACATGTGCGATGAGACTTTTTATTTATTTATTTTGAGTTTAATGTAATTTTTCAATTTGAATTAAGTTATTGTTAGTGAGGTTACATAGGAAGAAATTTTTAAAAAACTAAAATTTAAGATTTGAAATGGAGAAAACTATTGGATTTAATGTGTGCTAGTTTTTAGGAAAAAATGTATCGAACGTGTATGTAATATATTTAAATAGAGAATGTGCTATTTTTTAGAAAAAAAGTTTTTTTGGTAGTTTTTTTTTAAATTTTTTTAATTTTGTTGAATTACAATTTTAACCCTATTTTTTATTTTTTAAGAATAAGGATTATCTAATTAGATTAGTGATATTTTTGACATTTTTCAAAGTCATAACTAACTTTCTCAATTCTTATAAATATAATATATAAAGATAAATTTTTTTTACCTTGCACCACCAACAACTTAAATAAGTTTGATTGGATAGGTTTGGTGGTTAAAATTTCTTTATTAATTTTTTGATTCAAGTTATTTCAATTTTTGAAAGCAAATTTTGATTCAAACTTTAATTCTCTTTTATTGGACTCATTTTTTTAGAGAAAATTACAACTTACCCACCTTTGGTTTGAAATTTGACATTTTACCCACCTGGGGTTAGCTCAATTAGATTTCCGTAACCCACACCTGTTAAAAATAAGGCTAAATATGTAATTTTGTTCAACTTTTATGTCTCTCTCCTCCAAAAACACAAAAATCATAAGAATAAAAGATCAAATAAGATAAAAAAGAATCCAACTAACACTTACATAATGAGATTTCAAACAATAGATAAGCAATTTAAATTATGATTAAATCTCAGGTGGATAAAATGTCAAATTTCTAACCACATGTAAACAACTTAAATTTTAGCTAAACCAAAAGTGGGTAAATTGTAATTTATCATTTTTTTTTAAAATCTGCCAATGAAACTTCTAAATTGTGCGAAACCAAACATAGTAGAAGAACACGTTATCAGTAATTCTGCAGATTCAGTTTAGCCATTGCTATTGTGAAGTTAATAGATGCCCTGATTTTCTTGCAAGAAAGGGTGCGAGGCAGAATGAAGATTTTTGTATTTTTGATTATCCTCCTGTGGATTTACTCCATGCTTTCAACCATGACTTGTCTGGGCTGTATTTAAGTAGGCGCTGCCCTGTTGAGCCTCTGTTTTATTCCCTTTTACCAAAAAAAAAAAAAAAAAAAAAACATCAGTGGAGTGTGTAAACATAGAGTGAATGTCTCTCTCTCTCTATACATATATATAAATGAAAATGGGCCATGGCAAAGCCCATCTCACCGTAAATTTCTCATTGGGTGGACCTCATAAAAAATAATAGTACATTACTTAACTTCCATAGAATTGATACCAAAGCCCATCTCACCGTAACAATTCAAAAAATTGAAATATTTTTGGGCCACCACAAAACCCTAAAAGAAGGGCTCCAAAATTTTGTTTCCTAGAGCTCTGATAAGCCCGTGCTTGGTTACGCGAAGGAAGTGTATTATCTTATACACAACTGTAACCCATTTATAGCACGTGCAAATCCCGAGCTTCTTTTCCTCCGGTGGAAAGTCAATAAGGGCCCACACAATGCCCCACGGGAACCATATTCCTTCAAGGTTGTCCACTTTAGCTCACCTTAATGCCCCCACACTGGGTCACAAGCCCACTTTACAAAGATTGGCGTTTCTAGCTGATTAGGTAAAATTTTGTCTTGTTTGGAGTAGGGGTGTCCATGGAAACCGACAACCCACCCAACCCGTCTGACTTGCAAGCGTCCTACCCGTCGCCACCGATCCGACGACTCTAGCGATTGGACATGTGTTCCGACCTCACTAACCCAACCCCGGTGGGTCGGTTGTTGGTTTTTAATTTCAAAACCCGTGAAATCGATATGAACCAAAGTCCATTCAAAACCAGGCCATTTTTCTAGATTCCGACCACTTTTTTCCGCAGTTTCGGCCACTTTTTCACTTAAATTCGTCAATTTTAGGCACGATAAACACCGAATCTGGCTGAACCGATGATTTCGTCACGATTTGCCAGAAATCTCGTTGAATCCGATAGGATCTCACCGGATCTTGGATGGATCCGGTTTTGAAGCATTCGGTGATAATCGGGTTCACCCGAAACCGACCATCACTCGTTGGCAACCCGAACCGACGAACCCGTTCTTTATTCTGCGGGTCGATTGCGGGTTGGGAAAAACCCCCTCCCGTCCGGCCCATGGACAGCTCTAGTTTGGAGAATGAACAGTGACTTTTACCTTTTAGGTACCCATTTTTTCAAACACACTTTCCAATAGATTCTCTTTCATTCTCTATTTCATTTAAATATTATTTCTTCATTCATTATTTATTCTTTTTTTAACAACTACATATTTTCTAACATTTTTTTATTCAATACCTTATTCTCCAATAGACTCTCTAAAAAAAAAAAACATTTTTTTTGCTCAATGAACAAGAACTTATCAGACTTGATAAACTCTTTGTTCATTCTTCAAAAAAAATCGTTATTTTTTTTTTCTATTGGAGAATAAGGTATTGAATAAAAAAATGTTAGAAGATGCGTAATTGTTAAAAAAAAAAAATAATAAATAAAGAAATAATATTTAAATGAGATAAAAAATTTATTGAAAAATGTATTTAAAAAAATTAGTAATTAAAAGCTAAAAATCACTTATCATTGTCCAAACAATACAAAAATTTGCCTAATATGTCAAAGATGCTCTCCCATCTCTAAAACCTATCATCTTGACTAAAACACCAAAACGTGCACACTGCAGCCGTGAGTCCCAAAACCAAAGGAAGCTGCAGCCAAACCTTCGCTCTCTCCAATCTTACTTCCGCTCTTCAAGCCGGTCACAGACAGTATATTGTTTCTTTTAAGAGCTTTGGCTGAATGATTTGGTTCTGGATAGTCTAAAATCGCTTAACAGCTGACCAAGCTGGTTGGTTCAAGTATTCCCAGGTAGTAATTTGCGTCTAATATTAAGCTTTCCATGCTCGTTGCTAAATTGAAACGCTTATTTCGGAAGTCGTCTTTATATGAGTGTACTTCACCATCATTGTCAATTTTCACCTAGAATCTATGGATTCGATTCCTTAAGTTGTTTCTGTTCCTTAGTGGTCATTTGTAGCATGCAGCTTCCTTGACCTTTTTCAGTAAGTCTTGTTCCTTAGGTAGCTCACTAGGATGCTTTAGAACTTTATGAAGGTAGGGCAGAAGTATTACTGCCAGCAGTAATATGTGTTTATGTTTATATCAATTAAAACTTTGTCTTAAGAGACTTGGAAGCTTCAATGATGAGATAGTTCATTAATTTAAATTTGTGAAAATGGTGCTTCCAGCTTTTGCTTATTGAGATTTTTTTTTTTAGGAAGTTTATGTTGCTTGATATTACCCATTTTCTATATATGCATTTCCTTTCAAGGTGCTTTGTATGTTTTTGTCCAGAAATTATAGGGCTCATAATGCCTTCGCAACTGTTCAGCTAAATATCTATTAGATGTTTCGTAAACGTTCCTAAATATGTAGTAGATGTTTGCTAAAAATTCCTTGTCCAAATTTTCAGTAGACGCCATTTCAAAAGAACCTCATTTTTTGGGAAGATGGGTTTTGTCTCAATTTATTTCATTTGAACTCATCTTTAGGAAGGACAAATTTCAACTGAATTAAATTTTATTTTATCTCGTTTTTAGGAAATTCAAATTCTAAACTCGTTTTGAGGAAAGACACGTTTAGGACTTATGAACTTGTCTTTCCAACAGACTATTTCAACTTGGAGAGCACAAAAGAACATTATATGCATGATGTTTTTATTTTTAATTAATTAATTTATATATTATTAATCAGAATTTATTGATAAAGAAAACGACAACTCTATGTTCGAGATGGTGAACACAAAGTATCATAAACAATTACAATCAAATAAAAAAGAGAAACTAATAGAATGCTGGAAATAAAAAATGGTAGTAAAGTGAATAAATTCCAGATTTTATGAAAACAAATGTGTGCAATTATTTGGTTGAGCAAATTCTAGATTTTATGTGTGAAGAGAGCACAAAAGAACATTATATGCATGTAATGGGTCTTTAATTTATTATGTTATATGGTCATATTGAATTGGACATGGTTGCCAGTAATCATTAGGACATTTGTGAGTTTGACAGTTACATATGATGCACTTTTGTGTGTTTGGATAAGGTTTATTTTCACTTTAAAGCCTCACATTTTCTAGTACATTACTTATTTTAAAGCAAAGTAATAAGCCAATGAAAATATATTATCTCAAACAGACCCGTGTGCGGGCAAGACTGACATCTTAATGCTATTTACTTCTGGTGATATGTAGGAAGGCTGTGAGTTTTTCCCTGAAGTGTGTTTCTCTGCTTTGTGTTTCTTTTATTGATTTTATTTCATTTTGTTTGTAATTCTTTGATCAATTAATGTACCCCGTGTACATGATGTCTCTTCTATTTTTACTAAAATATCTATTACTAATCAAATCAAAATATTTGTATTTCTTTTAAACTCAAAAGGATGATTATGATTCTTATGTTTGAGGTTTTCTTCAGGTTATTGTCATAGTAAATTTGAAATTATATTGGTTGCATTGACATTTCGGGTTGAATGTTTTGAGATCACTTCAAAGGTCTTATGCTTGTAAGAGAACTTTGACCTGTTCTAAGTCTGTGTATCTGCATGTGGAGCTTTAGATAAATATACTGCAAGTCTGCAACTCTAGTTTTTTCACAAGTTGAACTATAGGCTCTACCTTGTGAGTTCTCTTAGAATTTCAATATTTTTTAGTTTATAATTAATGTTTGTCTTAATTGCTAAATATTTTATGAAGGCGGTGGATCAAAATAAGAAATAATTTATGATTAACCCTGAATATAAAATTACTGTTCCATGAATAAAACATTCTGTGTACGAGGCTTGCACAGCTGCGCCTATTTTTGTTCTTTTTTTCAATAGCTTTACTTTAAAAAAGAAGTTCCATGATATAATTCCTTGACTAAATTATGTTTCAGTTTGCTGTAAATATTCCAAAGCAAGAGATCTTTTGGCTGTTAATTTGTACATCATTTAAATTGCATTTTGTTTGGTTTTGCAGAAGCAGGATTTTTCTTGTCAAAGATGAGTTTAATATCGCAAAATATTCCCCCAAAAGTAAAGCTAAAATGACTAAAAGGAGGATATCAATAACCTCTCCTCTATGCAAGGGAATGAAGATGCTCAAAATGAATATTTGGATGTTTCAAGGATGAATAAGAAAAAGAAAAGGAAAGAACACAATGAAGAGAATGAGAAGCTAGTAATTGAGCAAGAAAGAGAAATGAAGAAGCTTGAAAACTCTTTGTTTGGATCTCTATATTCCCCTGTTGAGTTCAGGAAGGAAGACAAGGAAGAGATTCAAGACAAGCTTGAGAAAGGTTCTGCCTGATTCATAATGGATCGTTCTGCAAATAGCAAGCTCCTGTTCATGAAGAGGATGCAGAATTATCAGAAATAAGCAATGACGAGCTAGAAACTAAGCAAAGAAAACCAGTCTGGGTGGATGAGGAAGAGGATAAAACCAACATAAATATTGCTAAAGTTAACAGATTAAGGAAGTTGAGGAAGATGATGAGAGTTTGATTTCAGGTTCAGACTATTTGTTGAGATTGAGGGCTCAGCATATTAAGCTGAACCCTGGCACAGAATGGGCCCAATTTGATTCAAGGTCAAGGAATGATACATCTTTTGATGATGAATCATCGGATGAAGAAAATGGGGTGGTACTGGCCCATAATTACAAGAATGTTGAAGTTGTTGAAGATATCCTTCAAACAAATGAAAGCCTTGTTGTGAGGAGCTGCACTAACTTGTTGCCTGGACGTCTTGAATATTCAAGACTTGTAGATGCAAATGCAGAGGATCCTTCAAATGTTCCAATAAATTCAGTTCAGTTCCATTGAAATGCGCAGCTGCTACTAGCTGCAGGATTGGATCGAAGACTTAGATTTTTTCATATTGACGGCAAACGGAATACCACGATACAAAGTATCTTCCTTGATGATTGCCCCATTCGAAAGGCATCTTTCTTGCCTGATGGGTCTTAGGTTATTGTAGCAGGAAGGAGAAAGTTCTTCTATAGCTTTGATTTAGTGAAAGCAAAAATTGATAATATTGGCCCCTGGTTGGCAGGGAGGAGAAAAGCCTGGAAGTTTTTGAGGTTTCCCCTGATTCAAGTACAATTGCCTTTGTGGGAAATGAAGGTTATATCTTGCTGGTTTCTACCAAAACAAAGGAACTGATTTGGACGCTAAAGATGAATGGAACAGCTCGTTCTTTAGCTTTTGCTGAAGATGGTCAGCAATTATTGAGCTCTGGTGGTGATGGCCAGGTCTACCATTGGGGCTTGAGAACAAGGGCTTGCTTCGATAAGGCAGTCGATGCAGGTTGCGTAAACAGTACAAGTCTTTCAACTTCCCCAAATGGAAAATTGTTTGCAGCTGGTTCAGACAGTGGGATTGTGAATGTTTACAACAGAGAGGAGTTCTTAGGGGGCAAGAGAAAGCCTATCAAGACCATAGAAAATCTAACCACCAAAGTGGACTTTCTGAAATTTAACAATGATGCTCAAATATTGGCTATTTCATCTAGCATGAAGAAGAACGGCTTAAAGTTGATACATGGTTGAAATCAAACTCAAGAA
Source organism: Quercus dentata (assembly GCA_028216015.1). Lineage (NCBI taxonomy): Eukaryota > Viridiplantae > Streptophyta > Magnoliopsida > Fagales > Fagaceae > Quercus > Quercus dentata. The sequence goes on from CP116445.1 coordinate 84,507,694, forward strand.
AATGAATCTCCTTGGATATGCCATCATTTACGATATTCTCAAACTGGCCTCCCCTCAAGAAGTCCCTACAATATCCACTATGTTTGGATTTCAGTCCTGGTGGTGGTTTCATGGCCATGGGAAATGCTGGTGGAAAAGTTTTGTTATACAAACTGCATCATTACAATCATGCTTAAAAATGAATGTGACATTTCAATAAAAGAAATACTGCTTTTATTGAAAATGTTACAGGTCAAGAACAAACAACAAAGGGAGACATCCAACATCTTACTCCTGTCTGGCCACCAAGAAGATTGGCAATTGTTGTGTTAAGTTGAAATTTCCAGAAAGTTTATTAGAGGAAGAAGAGGTGCTGCCTTGATAGGTAAATCAAAGGAAGGAAGCCAACTCTTCAGAAAAGCATTTCTCACAACATTCCAAGATCCTAAGAAAACAATGTTTGTTGCAATCCGTGAGGTGCTTCTCTACACAGCTCATATAAGAAGAGTGGTGATCCTAACTAATAGCAAGGAAATCCAACTTTTTTGGAGGTCTAAGACTCACTGGCCTTGGTGGATTGAAACCTTATTAAAAGATATATATAATATTATTAAGCAATACTCTATGCTAGTTGTTTTTTTGAGAACTTTAGACTCTGTATTAGCTGAAAGCAGGAAACTTGCTAATTTGATAGCAAAACAGCCTCCAAATTTTGTAATGTGATGTAATCTCTTTGTCTGGTATCAAAAAGAAAAAAAAAGGTCAGTCGGTAGATATAACAAAACATAAACCTTGATTCATCTTATCCAAAAACAAAAAAGAATATAAAAAAAAAAAAAAAAAAAAAAACTCTGAACAGAGTGGTAGCAAAATGATAAGCTCCCAAGATAATACATAATACATATTACAAATGCAATGTTAGCAACCACTTAAGTCTTAACTGAGGCATCTGAAAATGTGGAGTTTGAAAACAACATCGTCTCTCATCATCAGCTCAAACATGTACGCAAACATCTCCTACTTGCAAAGCATTTTCTCTCACAAATGCAGACCAACCAAGAGAGAACTCATATGATGAACATGAACATGAATAATTGTGTATAATCTTCACAGGCCACAATCGGTCCACAACTTGGAGCATCACGTACAGTAAGTGCACTTCCTAAAAATTGGCATGTTCCTTGAAGCCTTCTTTTATATATATATATATATATATATATTTTTTTTTTTTTTTGGTAAAAGAGGAAATAACATTAAAACTAAACAGCCAAAAGAGTTGATAAAGCTCATACAAACCAGAAACATCAGCCTCCAAATATCCTGCACTTGAAAAAAAAGAAATCATTCTCAAGCAAAGAGAAAATATTTTAAAAATAGTTTATTAGTTAATGTAGAACCCATTCATATGAAATGCTATATTTTTTTTTTTTGGTTGCCTTCGGATGTCCATCAGCTTATTTTTTGTTTATTTTGTTCACAAGTGTAAAAAACTAAAAATATAGTAGTACCTTTTTTTGATACAATATGGTGGTACCTTGAAAAGGATGATGCTTCAAAAAAGTGTGCCTTCCCTTTTAAGATGAAAAGTTGAACCTAATAGGTCGTAACAATAATATTATTTTTTGGATTTTGTTAATAAATGCTCCAAGTCTGTGATTAAAATGCAATTAAATAATATTTGTATACATTTTTTAATAAATAAAATCAAAATGTAGAAATATATTAAAAAAATGCAATACTATTATGAATTTATGCGTATAAGCCAATAAATCAATAATATGTGTATTTTTTTAATTGTGCATTTATTAATCTTAGAGCGCTCATTAACCAGATCCAGGTTTATCCATGCAGGGTAATTATATAAATGTCAATGAAGTGATTCTATTGTTCACAATGATGTTGCAATATATTGTGATTTCCATCTACCTAAGATAATACGGCTTCATTTTAGGGTAATTTTTAACTATAAATGAAGCTTTAATCTCTCTTTCTCCTCAATTCTAAAACAAAATACCCTTATGACTTTCCCATATTAGCATCCCAAACATTCACAGTCACTCATAGCCTTTACAAAACACACAAGTCCACAATATCCGACCTCAACATTTTAAAATCTTAAAGTCATTGTCGCACGATATAAAATGCAAGCTCCCTTCCCTAGTTGTAGCTCAACTCATAAGGGTTAGGATTAGATGGGATAAGAATGTTGTAACTAGGTAGGTGTCGTCAAAAGATTAATGGTACATAGATCATTTTTTGTTTCTGTATTTAACATGGGATGGTATGAAGAGCTATGGATAGGTATATATAAAGGAGTAGAAGTACAAGAGGTAAAAATGATGAATTGAAGTGTAAAGAGTTTTGCTTGTATATGTGAGGAAGGAAAAATTTTGAAACATTAGACCAAATAAAACAAAAAAATCTTTATTTTACAATTTAAAAAAATCTTGAAACATTGAACCAAATGAAACAAAAAGTCAATATTTAATTTCTTCTTATCTTTATTGTGACACTTGGAAATTTTAAATTCTCATTATTTTTGAAAAATTATAGACCAAACTGAAAATATTGCAAACTTTATAAAAATACCGTTTACCAAACATATTTTGTGCCTCATGCTGTTTGAACATTGACTTGAAGCATTCATCAATTGGTAGTAATTTCATGGACTTTGTTAAAGAAATGTGAACCATTCACTCTTTGCAACGTTTGAAATCAAGTGGCAACAGCTCATTTTCGACTGGTGATGAAAAGGAATAATGAGCACAGTAAACTCGAATCATCAACATGCTCAAAGTGTGTTGGAAATGAATAAAGGGATAAATTTTGTAGGCAACTAGTTAGCCAAACCATAACAACCTGATCAAAATTCAAACAATAGCTAGTGAAAATTGTGCCTTTAATCTTTCCTCCCACCTTTTTTCTAGTGTGTCTTCAATAAGGGTCAAGGTTGTTGGACAAAATATACAAACCCTATTGATAGAAGTTCCTGAAAGGCCAGGGCTGTAGATATAACAAAACATCAACCTTGATTCAATCCAATCCAAAAACAGAAAAGGGATAAAAAGGTCTTGAACAGAGTAGTAGCAAAATAATAAACTCCCAAGATGATACACAATGCATTATTTACAATGCAACGTTACCACTTAATCGAGGCATCTGAAAATGTGGACTTTTAACACAACATCGTCCCTCATAATCAGCTCAAATATGCAAACATCACCTACTCGCAAAGTATTTTCTGTTGCAAATGCAGACCAACCAGCATATAACTTACACGATGAACACTGGTACATTCCTTCATAAGCGTATAACTTAACTGGCCATAATCGGTCTGCAACCTGGAGCTTCACATTGAGTACACTTCCTTTGGTGATAAAGCCTTTTTGCAATAAGTAGTTGAAAATGCCACCGGGTAAACTCTGTACAAAAAATAATAAAAGATATATAAAAAATAGTAGAACCCAATTGAATGAAATTAAAGCAGTTTTGAGGCAATAATATTATTTGTTACGCTGATGGTTGAAGGGCAGTTATATGGATGCCAGTGATTTGATTATATTGTTCATAATGACTTTACATTCTTATTGGATTTCCTTCTACCTAAGATGATACTGTTAAATATAAATTAAACTTCAATTCCCTTAAAAACACAAAGAAGCAAACATCATTACCAACTTATGTCCAGCAACAACTCTCTGCTACATGCTTTCTAATTAATCTATGAAAAATCAAAGTTAATAGGAGTCGCATTTCTAAAACCCAATAAGATGTTCAGCTGAAAGCTTACCATACCACCCTTACGAATGTATGATGGTTGCATGATAACCATGAAAAGGGGATTATCTGATTTAAAAGCATTGGCTCTCACAAGATTTTCAGCTTTTCCATTAGTAGTCATCAATTCTTGCTTCTTCTCAAGAGCCTTATATTCTTGGTTCTTCACAAGAGCCTTAGCTTTTAGCCTTCTCCGATTGGTAGACATGCCTATACCACCATCTTTTGTAGGACAATGGTCACGTAATAAAGACACATCTTCCATATTGCAATCAGATTCAGGTTTAACTAACGGGCTGCTTTTGCGTCCTACTCGATTTCTTCCAACCCCATGAGCTGATCCTGAAATGACATGAAAATATGAAGTCATGCACTTGAAATTAATAGTAAACAGGCATACAAAATCAACCAGTTCCTTACCATTCAACAGAGGGCAATCAATATCATTAGCAGCCCGGAAAATGGAAACTTTAAAAGCAACTTCAACTCCATTAATTAGCTCAAAGATACAAACATCACCTACTTTCAAGTTATTGTCTCGTGCAAATTTCTTCCAACCCTGCCGAAACTTGGCGTTTGTTTGTGCTTTGTAAAAACTTAACTTAACAGACCAAGTTCCTCCATTAAAAGACCGAAGGATGACAAATTCACCACTCATCTTCCTCATGTATTTTTTTGCAAAGCTGAATGATATACTCTATAAAAGATAAAAAAAACGAAAAGGGTAATAAGGAAGATTTCTCCTTTTCAGCCAACAAATAAAGGAAAAAATGCTTTTGGTTTTGCTCTACAAAGGAAGAACCAGTTTGTATCTTTGTTCTCATGCTAATGTATGTCATCTAAAAAGTGAAGTCAACAAATTTTTGAGCCTGCACATTTTTGAACTAGAAGCTTACCAATGAATTCCCAGGGTAAACATATGATGGCTGCATGACAAGCATGAAAAAAGGATTCTTAGATTCAAAAGCTCTAACTCTCTGAAGAGCTCTATCTTTCTCACTGGCAGACAATGTCTTCTCAATAACCTCAGATTTTGGGCATCTCTTTGTAGCTCCATTGCATTCTTCTGCTGAAAAATGAGGTTCAGTTAGGGGCTATAAAAAACATGACACTGTTATACTTTCACAGTCGTTCACATCTGCTATTTCACACTAATCCACAAGTGCTATGGGAATGTTCACATTTTAAGCACATAGAGTGGATGTGAAAAAAAGAGATGTGAAATAGTAGATGTGTGAGAATCAAAACCCCTAAACAAAAGTATAAGATTCAAACCTTTTGATTCTCGCCTAGTAAAATATACCCCTGCATTCATTTTTGATTTCTCTAACACTGACCCTTTAGATTTAGTGAGTTCAGGTCTAAAATGTGTATCCCCTCCTGCATGCAAAACAGAACTTCTTGGATTGGTTTTTGCCCTTTTATTAGGTAGAGGGCATCGTAATGGTGATTTCTCCCTTGTTTTTCGGCTTGGCATAAAGTCATCCACGATTTCAAGAGAGTTATCAATATCATCCCTCTCAATGTCTTCCATCCTACGAACTTGGTGTTGGTCATCAAGAGGATAGTCTATTTCTGTTGCAGTGGCATCAAATATGAGTACATAAAAGTGTGAATTTCCTTCATATCTGAAAACTAGCAAGTGCCCCAGGGTTAGAGCATGACGGCTTGCAAATTCGTACCAACCATTTTGAAACCAAACCTCACCGTCACGTTTTGTCATCTTGACTTTCCATTTTGTACCATTTGGAACTGTAAGAAATGCCATATTTGACAGATCAACTCCATATTTGCTTATAAACTTTTTTGGAATCCGCTGTAAAAAGAATCTCAATAACATAAATGCAGGCTTTGTATATAAACACATGCAATCAATCAAGCTCTATTCTCCTTATGCAGTCAGTACCATTACAGGAAAAATGGATTTAGTCTTTCTTTTATATTAATACTTTAATAATAATTCAAAGAAGATATTTAGAAAAAAATTTGAAGTGGCGTTTCAAAGGGGGGAAATGGTTTACAGAGTTGGGAAAATTGAAAGAAATTTGAAGAAGAAAAAAAAACCAGACGAAAACCATATACAGTCCCAGATAGTGTTACTCTGCAGATAACGTTCTGGTGATACAGCAACAGAGTAAACGACCTGCAGCCTGCCTAAGGAGTTGAGTCACACGGCATGTAGTTCAGCGAGGGATGATTAGTGTCAATTCTTTTAAGAATGAGAAGCCACGTGTCCTGTATTAATTGGTGCTTAGAAAATCTGTTAGTCTGTGAGTATTTCCCGCTAAGTTAGTTAGGGAAAATCCTCATGTATAAATACATCAAAGCTTGTAATCTTATAGTGTGAATAATAATACAATTCGATAGTATATTGAACTCAGATATTCTCTCTATATTAAAAACTCGAAAAATCCAAGGCTACAGCCATAACCTACGCGCATTACAAAAGGGCAGATTTACATGACTACATGTCACATAGAATTAAGTCCTCCTATTTGCTTGTATTGTTTTCTTCTACTATTCTTGTTGTGCAGTCAAAGAATGATTAAGACTTTTTTTTTTTTATTTTATATTATTACCATTATTATTGTTAAAAAAGAATATAATGATTGAATAAAAAGCACTGAAGTGTTATGTGAAAAAAAAAAAAAAAAAAAAAAAAAAAAAAAAAAACCAATACAGGTTTACCTAGTGGATTATAAAGACATTGAAAAAATATGCAGTCCGAAAAGAAGAAAAAAGAACTCATGGCCTAACTTGTTCCAATATACTACTCCTTAATCAAAACAGTAGCCTTACCTACGCATTACAAAATGAAAGTTTCCATGACTACATGCATGTTACATGGAACCAAGTTCACGGATTTGCTTGAACTTGGGCACCAACAAATGTAAATTTTCAAGAATCACAAATAAATAAGACAAAGTGGACGTCGAAGTTAATTAGCATATGATTTTCAGAGTGAAAGAGATCATGAAAGTGTTCTTACTAACTTTCCTTCTTGAAGAGTTTGAGGCATAACAATCTTGAAAAAGTGTGGGGCCTTTGTGGTAAGATCAGCAGGGCCATCCTCATTGTCTCTCCGCCATTGAAAAGTCATAGTTCTAGTTGAAGAAGTTGGAACTGTTTTTTGCTGAGAAGTTGAACTTTTAGATGCTTCATAGGTTGAGTACTAAAATTTAACACATAAAAGCTAAGAGTAATAGTGCCTGAATCGTTGGCCTTTGTGCTTTTTTTTTTTTTTTTAACTTTAATAGAGGCCATTAAAAAGATTAGGTAGAGTAATGAAAATCCAATTAAAGCGTTGTCAATTCAAGCAAATCAATCCCAGGTGGGAGCCAAAGTGAAGTTGCAAGTGTAATAATCAATATTTATTACCACCTTCCACCGGTCTGCTCAACGTAACATCCCGTTTAATTAACTAATTAAACCTTCTAGCGAAGTGGCCAATGGAGCAATACCACTTAAGCCTATAGGACTTAGACGCCAAGTCCAACTTGCCTTAAAAGTTTTCTAAGGACTTAAAAATTGTGAAAAAAACATTATAATTGTAGAATGTTAATTTTTCCTTTTAAAGAAAAAATATTAGATAAAAAAGAAAACCTAACTCATAAATTGTTGTACAACACAAAGAAAAGACGGCCATATATATACCTATAGAGATGGGTTCAAGTTATATCTGATTTAACTCCTTAGAATTACACTTTTTTTAAACTATTGGATTTATGTAGATCTAACGGTAAAAAAAACACTCATTAATGCTAATATTCTGATTAGGATCTCATTAATTATCTCTTATTTATTGCATTCCATACATATCTCTAAACTTAAAAAAACACAAAAAAGTATACGTCTTTCTATAATTTTTTTCCACCGTTTCTCCAAAAAAAAAAAAAAAAAGTCCAAAATAATATATATATATATATATAAATATATATATATATATATATGAAATACCAAAATAATAAGTATGCTAATAGTCCATTGGCACATGCAAGATGCAGAAAAAAATGCACCTTGGTGCTGCAATAATTCATTATACAATCCTTTAAAAGTTGGGAACCACATGCATGAGACTACAAGAGTTCTACCATGAATCTAAGATTACTTGGTGATTGAAATTACTGCTGAGTGCTGACTTTTCTCAAAAAAAAAAAATAAAAAAAAAAAAAAGGAGTAGTCTTCAATTTGGGAAGTTTTTAACAAATTCGGTAAAACAAACTATATCAAGTAGCTTAAACAATTAAAACCGTCTTCTTCTTCTTCTTTTATTTTTATATTTTTATACTTGTTTATAAAGAGTTAAACCAAAAAAATAAAATTCACAAATTATCCTAACCCTAAACTTGCCACAAATGCAAAAACATGTCCTATATATGTCACTCATTATGCATATATCATTTTTTATAATTATACAATCTTTTTTATTTTATTTTCTCACTAGAAATACATAGATTTCAAGTATGTTGGTTGAAGAATTAATATGAATATTGTTTTCTTTGGGAACTAATATTATGAAGTTGCCAAGAACTTAGAGATTAGATTATATGGTTTGATGATATATGCTTTGCTTTCTTTATGACATATATTTTTCTAGTTTATGGTAGAGACTTGGAATGTAACCAGTAGTTACTCGCAATTTGAAGCTTCACGTACTCCAAAATGTTGTGTTTCTTGGTCTGCATTCTAGATTCTACAACAGTACCAAGTATATATATATATATATATATATATTTTTTTTTTGTGTTTTTCTAGGTTTAGAGATATGTATGGAATGCAATAAATAAGAGATAATTTTGAGATCCTAATCAGAATATTAGCATTAATGAGTTTCTTTTTTGACCATTGGATCTACTTAAATCTAATGGTTTAGAAAATGTGTAACTCTAAAGAGTTACACCAGGTGTAATTTGAACCCATCTCAACTAGATATATCATTTAAAAAATTAAATCTAAAGAGTAATACATATATATATATATATATATATATATATATATATAATATTTATTTATTACTTATACATGCATGGTACATGGAATATGGATAGATGGAATGTTTAAAATTTTGATTGAACACATGATATTTTCTTTTGTAAACAAAAATATTTATATCAAATAAGTTTTTCTTTTCCTTAAAAGAAATGTTTTTTTTTTTGCAAAAAAAGTAAGCCTAATAAAAATAAAATATAATTGATATTCGTATGGTATTACATTAAAAACACTTTAATTTGATGAGTTATGTATAACATAAAAGTAATTAGAGAGAATCAAAAAACATTAGTCAACTATAAAAATGTATTCAAAAAAAAAATATAAAAAATATATATATATATATAAATGTGTAGGGACACAGTCTTTAAAAAAGTCCTCACAACAATATTTGTATAAAAGGCCGTTGGTTGGGTCACGGGCGTTATTTCGGGCCGGACATTAGGTATTACAACCTTGTAACTATACGGATCATGTCCAATATGAATGTTGTTTTAATTTTTATGATATATATTATATTCTCCTTCCTAAAAAGTCTCCTAAGTAAGATGGGAGAGCCCAAAAAACATTAGACTCGTGAATCTCTTGCTCAACTATAAAGGCCAATGGTTGGGTCACGGCATTTATTTCGGGCCGGATGTAATGTTGTCCCCCTACCATGGAACAAAAGGTTTATGGTGGCCCTGCATAAAAATAACTTGGCTCCATATTTATTTATGGTGGCCTGCATATAAAAAAAATTTTCTCCTAAGTAAGATGGAGAGAGATAAATATCTTTTTTGCACATAACATTCTCTTTTATGCTAGCCTTTTGTGCGTTGTCCTTCGTCACGTTAGATCGATCTTTCCAATTGAATCATTCTCAAATTCCATCAGAAAGATAATCCAATATTTATTGCAGATGATCCATAAAGCCTAAGATCCCGACTATCATGTCGTTTGGAAGGGTATTAAAGACAACTTCCCCAAGATATTTTCTAAAAGTTATCTTTCAAGTTTACTCGTGTCCCATTCAATCCATGAATATATATATATTATTGGCCCTATCCTATATACTCCTCATAATAAGCGATATTCTCCTTATAAACTATTGGGCCCCATAAATGTATTATATATTTTTTATAAAAATCTAGTGAGTTAAATTTAAAATTTATGTTCAAATTTTTTTACAAAAAATAAAAGAAAGAAAGATATTTGAAAAGCCAAGGGCCATGCATGTCTCCCAATAGAATAAATAATGCATTTCACTTTAACCAAACCTGAAGAGATCACGGTTTCCAAAAAAAAAACCCTGAAGAGATCATAAAAGGAAGATATATATCAATGTTTGCATACAACTTCTAATTAAATGGTGCGTATCGTTGGCCTTTGTGCTTTATAGAGGTCATTAAATAGCTAGAGTAATGCAAATCCAATTGAAACGTTGTCAATTCAAGCAAATTCAATCAGAAAGATATGGGATATTTTCAATATTTATTACCAAATTCATCAAAAAACGCAATATTTATTATCAAATCCCATCTGTCTGCCCAACATAATTGCCGAGTTTAATTAGCTACCTACTGCCTTTTTTTTCTTCTTTCTCCCGTTTCTTTACGTTTGGATTTTGTAGCAGAGTGATCAATCCGCCAATGCCGTGTGTCCAACCAGGGCTAGTAATTAATAATAGACGCAGTGGTAATTAAAATTCGGTAAAAGTTAATAGATATTAGAGACATTAGTTTAGAAAATATTTTTAAAAATTTGATTTATGAAAAAAAAAAAAAAAAAGCAAGGCAGATATTTTTGACATTTTTTATATTTATGATGAAAGTGGTATCAAAACTTGCTTAAAATTATTTATTACCAAATGCCCTAAGAGTACTTATTAACTGGATTTAGGGTTATTATATTAAGCTTTTCAATTAATTTCAAATAAATGGCTGTATTGAATTTAGATAAATATATATATATATATATATATATATAATATTTTTTTGGTCCTTACATTTTGAGGTCAATCAAATTACTGCCTACATATCTTAGTTGCACACAACTTTATAATAACAGAGTTTAATTACCAACCACTTACCCTTTTTTTTCTTCCTCCACTTTAGGTTTGGATTTTGTAGCAAAGTACCCAATCTGTCAATGCCACATATCCAAGCAAGGCTGGCAAAATAATACCAGCAGCGTAATTAAAACATAGGGTTTCCACATTCGGCTTCCCAATTAATTCAAATTTTCCATTAAAAAAAGTTTAATTTCAAATGCATGCCTATATTGAATTTTTTTGCCCTTTGAAAAAAAAAAGTTGTGTTTTGTTGATCAATACAACTATATACTTAAATTTGATTAGAAAATTTAATGTAGGCACACAGGTAAGACTCTACATAGAGTCCAGGGTGGTCACAACCTGGCCTAGAAAAAAAAAACAATTATTATGTATAAATTTTAAAAATTTATGTTTTTTTTAATCTTTAAAATAACTTTTTGACCACCCTAAATTTTTTTAAGCCGAGACTAAGGCTACAACTTTATTCAATATATATATATTTTTATTGAATGTGAATTTTAATAAACTCACCATTTAATTACATTTTCTTTTTAAATTCTCATTACTTGCAAAATTTCAAGAAGATAAAAAATCAATAGTTATGTCATCAATCAAAATTTAAATTTCGAGTTTTTGTAGTCTAAAATTATACATAAAAAATAATTTTTTGGATCGAATGGTAAATAACATCCGATTGGCATGAAATCCTAACGTGTTTTAAGAACATAGAGAATATGCAATTCATCGATTAGATTTTCAAAATATGTAATAATGTTAATTCATTTTTTGAGAGTGACTACAACTAAGTTTGTAGCTAAATTTTGTTCTTAAACTTTGATCCCCTAAACAATATATTAGGTCCTTACAAATAAAAAGAAAAAGTCCAAGAAAAATTTTATTTAACTAAAATTTTGAAGAGATGTAGCTTGCAACATTGATAATGAGACTATCATGTAACAATTTCAAAATTAAAAAAAAAAATTGTAGAAGAAAATTGTAAGATTTTATGTATTTGCATGTGTGTGTGTGTTTTGTCAATGTATGAAGTTCTCTTTTTATTAGATTTTGTATAATTTAAGTTTCTTAATGACTACCCTAAAAAGATTCCTAGAGCCACCACCGTAGGTGCACTATATTAGGCAAAACATAGATTCATGACCTTTGATGTAGTATATTAGAATTATAGGACTTCATTTAGCAAAGCAAGGACCATTATAGTGACTACAACATAATTTTAGCCACATATATATATATATATATATATATATATATATATATATATATACATGAAATCAAAGTGTTTGGCTTATGATTGGTGGAGCTTAAAGTTAACGATCATCAACAAGTCCACAAATGTCAAGATAAATAAATTCAAACTAGCACACCACTAGGAATCCTATAAATCACATTCAAGATCTAATGGTTGTAAATTGTAACACGATCGGAAAAAAAAAAAAGTTTTTGATTATATGATTTTAAGTGGGTGGTATTTTTGTAATTAAACTCAAGCCCCACCCCTAGCCATTTTATGTCTCACATTGCCTCCCCCTCTCTCATTTATCAGCTGCCCCTCCCTCCTATGGCTTTAATAGTCGAAACAATTAAAGAAATGGAAAAGAGACCAGTTCTCGATTTTGACCAAATCGATTCTATGATCGTTTCCTGGTTGAACCGTCTGATCCTTGTTTTTAAAACACTAATCCCTCCCCTCTTCTATCTCACGCCCCTTTCACTCATCACCCTCCCTCATGACTAAATCTTCAACCATTCATATCTTCTTGCTCATTTCTTTTACTTTCTCTAGTCAAGACCTCCATGGTAGTGAGGAGTTCTCTTCATTAATCCTTCTAATAGCCAAAACCCAATAAGATTAGAGAGGTGGGTAGAGGAGTGCATATAGATAAATACAACTAAAAGAGGGAATAAGACGATGAGCGTTGGGCGGGGAAGTGGGAAGGTTTTTTTTTTTTTTTTTTTTTTTTTTATAAACGTTGGGTAGTTTTTTGTTTTTATTTTTGTGAATTTATAGTTTTGACCTTGTTTCTTATATGTTAGGAATAAGGATAGATTATTTCAACTAGGGGTATTTTTGAAAGTCAAAAAGGTAATAACTATCTTTCTGAATCTTTTTTTTCTTTGATAAGATTTGAATCGTTTTAATATATAAAGATAAGCAATGTTATAATGTTTATTTAAAAAATTTAAACAAACCTACTCATCAATTAGAACCATATATAAACTAAAAATTTATTGATTGTTTGTATTCATAGCATCCCACATCCTTGAGACTCTAATCTTGATTTTGAAATTGTCTTTCTTGTTAGAAAGCTGATTAAGAAAAAGCAGATCGGTCATTTTTTAAGTTTTTGACCCTTGCCTGTGTAAAACTGCAAATCATTCAATATGAAGTTTCGTTTAGTTTTCTTTTTTCCTTTTTCCCCCTCTACACTGGGAAATGCATAACATTTATCTGTAACATTGAAATAATTATGCAGATCATGTGTTTAAATGATAGTGATATTAATCGACTAAGAAACTATTGGACGAGTTCAATATAAAATATATCTGTATTTGAACAGTGATGATGCACAAAAATCGTCATTGATTGAGGTCTGATCATACAAAGTGCTCCAATGGGGTGCCCAAGAAATAAGAAAACCAAGAACCAACAAAGAGCACCGATGGGGTGCTGGCCAAAAACCCTCCGAAGGTTAAGTCAGTGAAAGAATAATCACCAATAACTCAATAGTGTGAGAGTTAGGGATTTTTTGCGTGCCTTAGGTATGAGAAGGCTTGGTGCTTTTATAGTGGCAGAGGGCTAACCAAGATCCCATGAACATATGATTTTTCCTTGTATGGAAGATACAGAGTTAATGCTCAGAGATCCTAGGGCCTTTCTTCCTATATTGGAAGATACATAAACGTGGAATAGGGCCTTTAGGCATAGCGTGCAAGTTATTACCATGTAGGGATTTATGAGTGGTGAGCACTCAAGGCCATGTGGGGCCCATGGATCGACCGTCGGGCTCATGTTTTCATCCGTCGGTTTTTGCCTACCCTGTTCATAGGGTTTCTCATTGCTCGTTGGTGTGGCTCTACTTCTATCTATCGGTATGAGTCAAGGCTTTCTGGTCCATCGGTTATATGAATAGTCACCTGGTAGGATTTCTAATGGAAGACCGGCTCGTTGGCCATCCTATGTAGTCCAACAGGTCTATGATCTTATAGGATCCATCCCATGTAGTCCAACAGGTCCATGACCTTATGGGACCCACCGGGGAGTCCGTACATCCCAAAGGGCAACAGGTTTTATAGGTCTAGACAAAAATGCCCTTATCAAATTAATAGTTATATATGCAATAATGATATATACCTTCAAGATTTTTTTTCTAATTTTTTTATTTTTTAGAGAGATATCTTCAAGAAATTAGTACCCACTATTCAGCAACAAAAAATAAAAAATTAGTACCACTCGAGTCACACTAAATCAGTGATAAAAGAAAAAACCACAATATTATACCATAACAATTGTAATTCTGGTCTTAAGCTTAATCGATATTAAAAGATTTTAGGGGAAAAAAAATCAAAAGTAAGCTAACTTGGATGAAATATCATGTATTTTGTAAGACTCAAGGAAATAAAGACACTGTAATAATTTAAATAAATACTGGGAAGTAGATATCGGGATAAGAACAAAGTTAAGAGACTTTTTAAAAGTACATCAAATTTCAAAGAGCAACGCAACTAATAAAACTTTATTTTAAAAAACCGAAAGCATTATTAAGAACTTCCTTGCATAACTTCTAATGCAGAATGCTTTACACATAGTTAGTATCAAATTCATTAAATATCTTTATATTTGTTTTCCTATTAATAACAAAAAAAAAAATGTCATTCTATTTTTTTTTTATGAAAAATAAAATAGTCATTCTTTTCAAAACAACTGAGTTGTACACATTTAAATAAGTAGTGGCATAAGTAGTTGAAAACGTTATTGTAAGAAATATATGAGCTTTAAATATACTAGTCTCATCATATGCGTTCCACATGTGCGATGTGACTCTTTTTTTATTTTGAGTTTAATGAAATTTTTAAATTTGAATATATCTATTGTCAATGAAGTTACATAGGAAGGAATTTTTAAAAAACTAAAATTTAAGATTTGAAATTGTGTAAATTGCTGAGTTTAGTGTGTGCTAGTTTTTAGGAAAAAATGTATCAAATGAACGTGAAATATATTTAAAAAGAGAATATGCTATATTTTAGAAAAAAATATTTTTTTGGTATTTTTTTTTTGAATTTTGTTGAATTACAATTTTAACATTTTTTTTTAAAGAATAAGGATTATCTAATTAGACTAGTGGTATTTTTGACATTTTTCAAAGTCGTAACTAACTTTCTGAATCCTCATAATATATAGAGATAAATTTTTTTTACCTTGCACCACCAACGACTTAAATAAGTTTGATTGGATAGATTTGGAGGTTAAAATTTCTTTATTAATTTGTTGATTCAAGTTATTTCAATTTTTGAAAGCAATTTTTGATTTGAACTTTAATTCTCTTTTATTGGACTTTTTTTTTTTTTTTTTTTTTCGGAGAAAATTGCAACTTACCCACCTATGGTTTGAAATTTGACATTTTACCCACCTAAGATTAGCTTAATTAGATTTCTGTAACCCACCTTTGTTAAATACAAGGCAAAATATTTAATTTTGTTCCACTTTTATGTCTCTCTCAAAACACAAAAAGCATAAAAATAAAGATAAAATAAGATAAAAAAAAAAAATCTAATGGAACACTTGCATCATGAGATTTCAACCACAAGTAACTTAAATTACGATTAAATCTCAAGTGGATAAAGTGTCAAATTTCAAATCATATATAAACAACTTAAATTTCAGCTAAACCACAAATGGGTAAATTGTAATTTATCATTTTGCTTTTAAAAAAAATCTGCCAATGAAACCTCTAAATTGTGCGAAACCAAACGTAGTAGAAGAACACTTTATCGGTAATTCCATGATTTCGGTTCAGCCAATGCTACTGTGAAGTTAATAGATGCGCTGATTTTCTTGCAAGAAAGGGTGCGACACAGAATGAATTTTGTATTTTGATTATCCTCCTGTGGATTTACTCCTTGCTTTCAACCATGACTTGTTTGGGCTGTATTTAAGTCGGCGCTGCCCTTTTGACCCTTTTTTTTAGAAACGGCGGTGAGGCCATCTTTATTGGAATGCTTGAAAGTCAGCCAAATAACAATTATAAAGGTCAAGTGGAACAGACTCCATCTAGACTAGAAAAGGAGAAAACAACCTAGCTCTCTTAGTTAAGGCATCTGCTAACGCGTTACCTTGTCTACAAATATGAGAGAAAGAAAATCTCTGAAAAGAGCTAATATAAGACCAAATGTCTCTAATAATATGACCAAAAAAAGAGTACATGGAAGTTTGGTTTCGAATGGCTTTGATGGATGTCTCTGAGTCTCCTTCAAAAATAGCGTTGAGGAAGCCCACTTCAAGTGCAAACTAAACTACACGCCTGGCTGCCATCGTCTCGAGGATCACCACAGATTCTAGTATAGGAATTCTCTCTGTCATCTCTTCTAAGACCTCACCTCTATCATTCTACGCTACAACTCCAATCCATGCTGCATTAATTTCCTCAAACATCGCCCCATCAAAATTTATCTTTATGTGACCAGAATCTGGTGGCTCCCACATGGATTTTGTCTTCCTCACCTTCATCTTCAAGTTTGGCCAAGACCTGTGAAATTCTTGAGAGCTGTTTTCGAGCCTCCTCAACAACTCTGTTGATCGGCACTCGCCATTTTTCCCCACCCTTAACTTATTTCTTCGAGTCCAAATTACCCAACTTGTCATAGCAAACAACTCAATGTCAAAGTTTGAGCTGAAAAAGAGATGTAGTAACTCTGCATAGTTATGAACCCTATTAAGAAGAAAAGTCTTGAGAGTGTTGGGGCATGTCAAGTTCACATGGAAAAGGTTAGTAAAGATAAGATGCAGCAGAGATTAGTTGATAAGGAGCAACCGGATTTTTGCGGACACGTGATTGAGCATTAACTACTTGTGCTTTTGCAGCCACTAACTCCTTAATTCACGGATCAATTAGTTTTAGAATTTTTTTCTCTTTTTACGCTTGCTTGTACATATAAAAGCAAAGCTACTTTGTACTTTCTGATTCATTCTCATTCAATGAAATAATATTCTTCTATTTTACCTTTTCCTCAGAGAGAAACAGAGAGAGAGAGAGAGAGAGAGAGAGAGAGAGGTAAAGTGAGTGTTTTTCATTGAATGTGATACTATTTTTCATGGTATCGTAGTCAAACAATGGCTTTTCATTGATCAAGCCTCTTCGAATCTTGTTCCGATCCAAAGGATTCTTGATTCTAATGAATTGAATCCCAATCCATCTTTGCTTGAAGAGTGGTGATAATCCTGGTTCTATTCTTCATTGAGCTTTTGATTGGACGTATCAATTATCCATCCTGGTCACGAGCAATGGTTATTGCTCTCACTACCAAGAACAAAATTGAGTTCATCAATGGTGTTATCAGCAAACCAGAAGCCAATTCTCCACTTTACAAAGCTTGGACTCTTGCAAACACAATGGTTCTTTCTTGGATATACAACTCTATGAACAAGAACATCAAATCTAGTGTGATGTACAACGAGATCCCCTAAACATTTGGTTGGATCTTACAAATAAAAAGAATTTGCTCAAGGGAATGCCGCCAGGATCTACTCAAATTTTGTAGAAGGCAATATCTCACATTTCTCGAGAACAATCTTTTGGTGAGTGATTACTTCACTAATTTCAAGACACTTTCGATGAATTGATGAATTGTGATCCTTTGCCTGAATGTTCTTGTGGAGCAATGAGGATTTTGACTGAAAAATTTGAGAAAGATTGTGTGTAATGAAGTTCTTAATGGGACTGAATGAGAACTATCTTGGTGCAATTTACTCAAGTCCTCATGGTTGAACCAATGCCTTTGATCTGAATAAGGTGTATTCTATGGTTCTTCATGAGGAAATGCAAAAGAACATTAGTTCATCCTCCTCCTTTTAGCGAGATTGAAGCATATTGCTTTGTATTCTAATGTAAGTGCTAAGCCTAATTCAAAGAATAGGTATGGGAATCGAAAGGAAAGGCCAATTTGCGTCATTGTGGCATTCAAGGGCACGTTATCGACAAATGTTACAAGTTACATGGCTATCCGCCTGGATATAAGCCAAAAGGAAAATCATCTTGATTATATTTTTAAATCGGGTTTCCAATTTTATTCCAAATGATCAATTGGTCATGTCAAATTCTAGTTCCATGTCCACCACTCATTCATCGGAGCATCGAGGCTCCTAAGTGCCCTATCACTCAAGAACAATGCCAAAGAAATAATGGCCTTCTTGAACAGTCGGTCTTTGGATGGATCTCGGGTTGGAAGTTCTCATCGGGCAACCAATGTGGTAGCAACAAGTCTTCACTCTCAAGCCATGGTTCAAAGACCCTCTAATGCCAAATTTCACGGGTAAGGTTATAATTTCCTCTTGTGCCTCCACCTTAGATGTTTCACATTCCATTTTTTCTTCCCAAAAGGTTAATAGACTAGCCTTTTAATCCAATACTTGGATATTGGATACTAGAGCTAGTGATCATTTTGTTCATTCTCTGTCACTATCCTATCTACCATAACTTCCACTATAGAAGCTTATGTTCAATTACCTAATGGAGAGACTTTTTTAGTAAGTCACATTGGCACTCATTATCTCTCGGTACATTTAATCCTTGAAAATGTCTTGGTTGTTCCTTCTTTTCACTTCAATCTCATTTAGTTAGTCAATTGGTCAAGTCCTTGACTTGTTGTTTCATCTTTCTTGGTGATATGTGTTTTATCCAGGACCTTCTTCACTGAAGATGATTGGTTTGGGTAAAGAACTTCAAGGACTTTACTTTCTTCAAGACAAATTTAAACAAACCTGCTCTTCTCGAATTACTACTCCTTTACCTTCCATTGCATCACTGTTTGTAATCGATCTTTGGCACATCGAGTTGGGTCATCCTTGATTTTGAAATTGTACATATTGAATAAAATCTGTGCCTATTGTTTCTTGTAATAATAATGAACCTTGTATGGTCTGCCCTTTGGCAAAACAAAAGAAATTACCTTTTCCTTTAGTTAGCATGTTGTGGATTGTGCTTTTGCTTTAATACATATTGACATTTGGGGTCCTTTTTCTATTCCCACAATGATGGTTATAGATTCTTCTTAACAATAGTTGATGATTACACTAAATGTACTTGGCTTTATCTTTTAAGGTTCAAGTCTCAATGTCAATCAATTTTAAGAAATTTTTGTTCTATGGTTGAAACACAATTTGACCTCAAAGTTAAGATCATTAGATCGGACAATGCAAATGAATTTGTGATGAAATCTTTTTATCAAGAAAGAGGAATTATTCATCGGTTGAGTTAGTGTTTCAAACTCCACAACAAAATTCAATTGTTGAGAGGAAGCATCAACACCTCTTAAATGTAGCAAGAGCATTAAGGTTTTTATAGTCCGATCTGCCTTTACATTTTTGGGGTGATTGTGTGTTGACAATATTATCCTCGATTAATAGGTTACCTTTTTCCCCTTTGAATCACAAAACCCCTTATGAAATGCTTTTCAAAAAACCACCTTCCTATACTCATTTAAAGGTTTTTGGTTGTTTGTGTTTTGCTTCTACTCTTTTTCACAATAGGCACAAATTTGCTCCTAGAGCTAAAAAATGTGTTTTCTTAGGCTATCCATTTGGCATTAAAGGATATAAAGTTCTAGATATTGACACCAATACCTCCTTTATTTCAAGGGATGTTGTTTTTCATGAAACAATTTTCCCCTTTGCCTCTGCTTCTATTCGGAATTCATTTTAGGGTTTCGATTTCCTTGTTTTTCCTAAGCCATGTTTTGGATTGTGAATCTGATCCTATATTTGATACTAAACGAGCATTTTGAGTATGATGACTCTTCTCCAATTCAGATTCTATCTCCTATTGTTCATCCCGAGACAACACCTATTACATCTCCTACTATTGCCTCTAGTCCTAATCAACTTCATGATTCTTTTGTTTCGATATATCTTCTTCTAGTACACAATCAGCTCCTGTTTCTAATGATATCATAGCTCAGCCATCTATTCCTACGACATCATAACTCCACCTCTTAGAAGGTCTACCAGGATCTCACAAACCCCCTATTTACCTACAAGACTATTCATGTAAGTCTTCTGCTCTTTGTTCCCAATCTTTGGTCAAGTATCACATTAGGTGTCATCTCACCTATGCCAAACTTTCAACCAAGTACAAGTCCTTTGCTTTAGCAATTTCCAATTCTAACTCTTTTAAAACCAAAGCTTTCTATTATGAAGTTCCTGAAATTTTCTCATTGGAGGGATGCCATGCGTATCAAAGATTGAAGCTCTTGAAGCTAACAATACTTGGTTTGTTGTGTCTCTTCCACCTGGTAAGGTTCATTCTTGGTTCAAAATGGGTTTACAAAGTGAAATATCACTAAGTAGATGGCACCATTGAAAGATACAAGGCTAGGTTAGTGGCCAAATATGCGTTCCACATGTATGTGCGATTGACTATAATGAGACATTCTCTCCTGTTTAAGTTCATTCTTTTAAGGTTAGTTTTTACTTTAATGAAGTTGAAACAATGGCACATTCTTAAAAATGTCAACAATGCATTTTTGCATGGTGACTTGCTTGAAGATGTTTATATGTCCCTTCCATTGGGGTTTCACAACAAGGGGGAAACAGAAGGTAAGGGGGAGTTTGTTCGGGGTGCTCAAGGTTCTTTAGTTTGCAAACTAAACAAATCTTTGTATGGTTTGAATTTTGGCATCCAAGCAATGGTTTGCTAAACTTTCTAATGCTATCTTGGAATTGGGTTTTGTTCAATCTAAAGCTGACTATTCACTTTTTACTTTTACTAAAGGTTATTTTTTTTTACCTTGCATATGTGGATGACATACTCTTGATTGGAAATGATGAGTCCTATATTACTCATTTGAAGGGCATGCTAGACACTAGGTTCAAGCTCAAGGATCTAGGACTTTGAACTTTAATATTTCTTGGGGATAGAAGTAGCTAGAAGCAAGATAGGAATAGCTCTAAACCAAAGGAAGTATGCATTAGAGATTTTACAAGACACTTTAGCTTAGTTGGTTCTAAGCCTTTCAATACACCCATGGAGCAAAATATTAAGTTGTCTAAAACCAGGTGGGGTTCTATTAAAGGATCCTACACGCATTAGAAGACTTATTGGAAGGCTTATGTACCTTACCATGACTAGACCAACATAACATATAAGTACACTTGCTCATCCAATACCTTAGTAAACCAAGAGAGCCACACTTGAAGGCAAATTTAGGATTGTTCAAAGACATCAAAGGATCACCCAGGGCAAGGTCTTTTCTTTCTAGCAATTTCTGATTTGCACTTAAAGGCATTCTGTGATGCCAACCTCTAAATTGGATGTCCGAGGACACTCGTAGGTCTATAACTTTAGGCTATTATGTCTATCTAGGGGAGTTTCTAATCTCCGAAGGTCAAAGAAGCAAGGTCTTGTTTCAAGAAGTTCAACAGAATGAATTTTGTATTTTGAATATAGGGCCATGGCTTCAACTACTTGTGAGATTGTGTGGTTGAAGCAGTTGTTAAAAGATCTTCATGTAGAACACAAAAGGCCAGCACTATTGTATTGTGATAATCAAATGCTCTTCACATAGTCGCCAATCACGTATTCCATGAGCACAACAAACACATTGAAATAGATTGCCATTTGGTTAGGGAAAAGATCTAGCTCTCTTAGAAGGCATCATCAAAACTTTTCATATTGCAATATTAATCAAAAATGCGACATATTTACTAAACCCTTAGGACTTCCAAATTTTTCAAAGTTGGTAGCAAAGTTAGGAATGATAGATATCTACAAACTCCTTCAAAAATAGCATTCAAGGTAGCCAATCAACCACAAACTAAACTACACGCCTGGCTACCTTGAGGGGAGTATTAAGAAGAAAAATAAGAAGAAAAATCTCTCTGAGTGTTGGGGCATGTCAAGTTCACATGGAAAAGGTTAGTAAAGATAAGATGCAGCAAACATTAGTTGATAAAAATCTTTATGTGACACGTGATTGAGCATTAACTACTTCCGCTTTTGTCTTCTAACTCCTTCATTCACGGATCAATTAGTTTTAGAATTTTTTTCTCTTTTATGCTTGCTTGTACATATAAAAGCAAAGCTACTTTGTACTTTCTGATTCATTCTCATTCAATGAAATAATATTCTTCTATTTTACCTTTTCCTCGAGAAATTACCCAGAGAGAGAGAGAGAGAGAGAGAGAGATGTAAAGTGAGTGTTTTTCATTGAATGTGATACTATTTTTCAAACCCGATAAAATTGTGATGGAAGCAAGGCAAACCGTGAACCCCAAACTTCTTTAACCAATGGACAGAGCCATAGGGTATGGAGTGAAGTTTTCTCACCTAACTTACAGTGAATACAGCTAGCACTGTTAGTGACCTTCCTTCTACTCAAACTATACATAGTAGGGAGAGATTCAGTGCATGCTCTCCACATGAAACATTTGACTTTATTTGGAATCCTTAATTTCCACAAACTTGACCAGAACTTCTTGGTGCTTTCTATGTCCGAGGACGAAGCTTCCTCACTGTTCTGAGCCTCACATAGAAGGTTGAATCCAGATTTCACCGAGTACAAGCCATTATTTATGAACTGCCAAATTAAGACATCTTCTTGAGGGGATGAGTAGAAAGGAATAGATTTAATTTTATGTGCCTCATGTGGTAAGAAAATTTCATCTATAAGAGCTGAGTTCCACCATCCACTCTCGTTATCAATGAGTTGATTTACTGTGGCATTCTTTGACAATGCCGACACTGTGGAAAGCACCCGACCAGCACCACTTCCAGGCAACCAAGCATCCTTGAAAATTTTTTTCCTTAACCCATTCCCTATCCTCCACTTTGCTCCCATGGATATAACCTTCCTTGCTTGTAAAATACTTTTTCAAGCAAAGGAGCCCGAATTTGATTTTGCCTCAAACACAGTCCCCCTTGGAAACTATTTTGCCTTGAACACCACCTTGAACACCATGTAGAACAAAGAATCAGTGTCATGAACTAATTGCCACACTTGCTTTGCTAGCATTGCTTTGTTAAATTTTCCCAATTCTCTAAACCCCATCCCTCCTTTAGATTTTGGCTTGCACATCATTTCCCAATTTTTCCAGTGAATCTTCCTCCTATCTCTAAGTTGACCCCACCAAAACTTGCGGATCATAGCTTCAATATCATGACAAAGTCCTATAGGGAGCTTGAAACAACTCATAGGGAACGTGGGAATTGCTTGCACCACAGCTTTCAACAACACCTCCCTCCCCGCTTGAGACAACAACTTTTCCTTCCACCCTTGCAATTTTCCCCAAACTCTTTCCTTTATGTGATTAAAGCTTGCCATTTTATTCTTCCCCACCACCGTCGGTAGACCTAGGTATTTCTCATATTCCTTTATCTCAAGTACACCTAGGAAGTTTTTATGGCTGATTTGGAGCTCACAGAAACAGATTTTCCAAAAAAGATAGTGGTCTTCTTAGGATTTATTTTTTGCCCCAAAGTGAGTTCATACCTGTCCAAAATAATTTTTGATTACTTGAACCACCCTTAATTCGAATGAAAAAGAGGAGAGTGTCATCCGCGAAATATAAATGGGTGATTTTAGGTTCATTCCTACAAATAGAAAAGCCTTTGATATCCCTTCCATCACCGCCCTTTGAATTAATCCGTTGAGCCCCGAAGCAAAGTAGGAACAAGTAAGGAGATAATGGATCTCCTTGTCGAATTCCTCTTGTAGGAATGATATTTCCCTTCGGTTCTCCATTCACCAAAACGGGGTAGGACACTGAGTTTATGCAGCCATAGATCAGGTTAATCCACCTCTCATGAAACCCCATTTTCCTCATGACTTCACATAAAAAAATCCCATTCCACCTTATCGTAGGCCTTGCTCATGTCAAGTTTCATGGCCATAAAACTCGATCTTCCCGCCTTTTTATTTTTCATGTGATGTAAGGATTCATAAGCCACCAAGATGTTGTCGAAAATTGCTTTATATGCTTGAAATGCACTTTGGGAATCTGAAATGATATCCGGTAAAATAATTTTAAGTTTGTTTGCCAACACCTTAGACACAAGTTTATATAAGCCATTACATAGTGCAATAGGGCGGAAATCGGTGACTTTTTGGGGATTTTTTACTTTTGGAACCAAGGTGATGTATGTGTGATTTAGATTGGGAGGGATATTACCTTAATTGAGGCAAGAGAGGATTGCTTGGGGCATATCATCTCCAATTCTTTCCCAAGAGTCTTTGATAGAGTATTGGCGGCATCCCATTTGGGCTAGATGCCTTTAAGGGAGACATCTGCTTCAATGCCCAGGTCCATTTTAGCTTTGGTGAACTCACTTAATAGGGATTGATTCATTTCAGAGGAGACCAATTGTGGAGTATCAACCAAGACAGCCTCCACGTACTCACCGACCAAGTTTGAGGAGCGAGCAGTGTTGAAAATAATCCACAAATAGCCTAGTTAGCTGATCCTCTCCTTCACACCACGACCCATCCACCATTCTTAATCTTTTATTCTCATTCCGTCGATACCTTTTGGAAGCCCCGCTATGAAAGTATTTAGAGTTTTGATCCCCTCCTTTCAACCACATAGATTTTGCTTGCTATTACCATAATTTTTCTTCTTGGGTTAAGAGATTCCTCGATTCACTCTTGAGACTAAGAAACCGATTCTTGGATCCACCTTTAACAGCCGCCATCTCGGCCTCTTTTAATTTTTTATGTACCTCAATCACCATTTTGTGTAATATTTCCAACAAATCTTCTACTCCACAATTTCAAACTAGCTTGGCAACTTTGTAAATTATCGATTACCGAACCATTGGAGACGAGTCCGAGTGGGTTGATGTCCACGTCGAGTTGACTACTTCATGGCGATCCTCTTCTTGTAACCAAACTTGCTCAAACTTTCATGGTTTTTGATGTCGGATTGGGATGCCTAGGGGGTGTATGATGACAGGTTTATGGTTAGAGCACCCACATTCTAAGTGATAAACTTTGGAAGCTAGGAAGAGTGATGCCCAATCATCATTAGCAACTACTCTATCAAGATGTTCCCACCGCACCTATATTTTTTGCTCCACGTAAATTTATTGCCTACAAAACCCATATCCATAAAGCCATATTCATCTAGGGCATTCCTAAACCCCCGCATTTGCCCCAAAGGTCATGGTGTCCCTCCCACCTTTTCATAGATTTCAAGATTTCGTTAAAATTGCCCTCGCATAACCATGGGAGATTAAATTTTGAATTCAAACTTCTCAAAAGATTCCAAGATACATGACGATTGTAAGTCTCAGGCACACCATAAAAACCTGTAAACCGCCAAGAATTCTCCCTACCTTCATCAATGATAACATCAATATGGTTAAGAAAGGATGAATCAACCTGAAGAAGAAGGTCGGTTTTCCATAACAGCACTAAACCCCCTCCCCGATTAATTTTTGAAACCACATGCATGTCTCCGAAATTCAGTTTCCTCGAAAAATTCTTTAGCCTAGCTTGACCAGACCATGTTTCGGCAATGAACACGATTGTTGGATCTTATGCCTGAATTAGATCATCTGCGTTCTTGAATTGTCTATGGGTTCCCAAGCCCATGACAATTCCAACATAAAAGACTCATTGGTCTTGGCGGGGCTGCACAGCAGCCTCCACCATTGAGAGAATGTTTTTGCTATCTTGCTTTGAGACTCCTCTACGCTTAACAAGTACATCATCATAAATCTCCTCCCCACCTGATTGTTTAGCAAGAACTAGGGGTTTCGAACTACTTTCAACCTCTGTTCCAGACCTTGGAATTCTTTTCCACGTTGCCTATCTTGTGTTTTCAACCACAGCAATAGACTCTTAGGGTTTATTTTTTGGGGCTGACATAGGGGCATGTGCTTGGGATGGAAATTTTGCGGAGGCATGTGAGATAGGAGTTTTATCTAATCTGTCGAAGATAGTAATTGAATGCTCTGCGTGGACTTCTTTTTTTGAGTTATCAGAAAATCCAAGATCGTGGTCAATCTTTGAGATTTTTGCATTAAAAAGCTCTTCCTAAATAGCTGGACTCATTAAAGATGGGCTAGATATATGTGAGGAAACATTTGATTTTTGAGTAAGGGATTTACTCAAATCACGCCCCTCATTATTTTTGGTTGCCAAATTGAGAGGATTAGCATTTAAGGTTGCCCCACAATTAGTAACGTCCATGTTTTCCACCTGATTCATCGATGAGGATTCAACCCCTTGTACAACCACCGTGGATGGAGGTTTGCATGGAGACTTAGTTGTTTGAGACTTCTTTTTTTTGCTGCATAATATCCTGGTGCTACCACTAACGACCGCCATGGATTTGGAGTAGACGAGGCACGAATCCAAGGACCATACTCCTGATCATCGAGGATACCATCGCTATTAATCCATAGGTCGCAATCCTTATTACTGTGATTAAGACACCTACACCAATAAAGGATGTTAGGTAATCTCTCAAATTTAAATTTCACCCAGTCTTCGGACCCTCCCTCGAGAGCTATGATTCTGCCCTAACATAGTGGGAGAGTAATATCAATCCTCACTCGAATTCTTATAAAACTTCCTCCCTCCATCTCCGCCAATTTAGTAGTTTTATCAACCTCCCCTATCACTGTGCCTAAATCTTCTGCCACTTTTTTGTTCATGAAACGAACAGGAATGTCATGGATTTGAACCCAGATAAATACCTTAGAGAAACTCAATGTATGGACAAGTGAGTGTTTCTCATATTTCTCAAGAACCACCAGATGCTTATCAAAACTCCACAGTTCCCCCCTGAAAATCTTCTCTACCTCCTCTTCATCATCAAAAATGAAAAGGATAACATGGTCCCCCACACTACAAGCTTTGAAACCATTTATTGTACGCCACAATGGATTGAATGTTTTGATAATAGCATCAATATTCAAAGCCTTGCTAGTCAGAAATTTGGAAATGATAATGAACTTAGCAGAACTTCTTTCTTTTCTAAGCGGCATCTTATCACCCTCCCTATCGTTCAGAGATAAGTTGCTCCAATGTTTTGTTAACGAGTCCATGGATTGTAGAATTTGGAAGGGAAGGGGCTGAGAGCACATCACTCACACTCGTGTTTCCCAAGGACCTCGAAAGAAAGAGAACCACAAAGCCTAAGAGTAACAGTGTTACCCTAGGGATAACCAATCCTACTAGAAGGAACCAAAATTCTACAGCCTAAGAGAAGTTGGGAAACCCAAGCTTACTTAGCGACAGAGAAACAACACTGCCCTGCTGACTCTCTGCTTGTGTAGTTTCTCTGTTTTATTCCCCTTTACCCAAAAAAAAAAAAAAAAAAAAACCCGTGGTGTGTAAACATAGAGTGACTGTCTATATATATATATATATATATATATAAATGAAAATGGGCCATGGCAAAGCCCATCTCACCGTAAATTTCTCATTGGGTGGGCTCATTAAAAAGAGTAGTACATTACTTTACTTGCATAGAATTGATACCAAAGCCCATCTCACCGTAACAATTCAAAAAATTGAAATTTTGTTGGGCCACCACAAGATCCTAAAAGAAGGGCTCTAAAATTTTTTGTTTCCTAGAGCTCTGAGAAGCCAGTGCTTATCTTATACACAACCGTAACCCCATTTATTGCACGTGCCATTCCCGAGCTTCTTTTCCTCCCGTGGAGAGTCAATAAGGGCCCACACAATGCCCCACAGGAACCATATTCGTCCAAGGTTGTCCACTTCAGCCCACCTTAATGCCCCCACATTGGGTCACAAGCCCACGTTACAGAGCTCGGCGTTCCCTAGTGCTAATTTACCACCAAAATGTGCACACTGTAGCCGTGAGTCCCAAAACCAAGGAAGCCGCAGCCAAACCTTTGCTCTCTCCTCCAATCTCACTTCCGCTCTTCAAGCCGGTCATAGACAGTAAATTGTTTTTTTTTAAGAGCTTTGGCTGAATGATTTGGTTCTGGATAGTCTAAAATCGCTTAGCAGCTGACCAAGCTGGTTGGTTCAAGTATTCCCATGTAGTAATTTGCGTCTAATATTAAGCTTTCCATGCTCATTGCTAAATTGAAACGCTTATTTCGGAAGTCGTCTTTATATGAGTGGACTTCACCGTCATTGTCAATTTTCACCTAGAATCTATGGATTCCTTAAGTTGTTTCTGTTCCTTTTTGTTTATATTATTTTGTGTCTACTTCTTTACTGGAATGATAAAATTGTAGTGTTTGTGATTTCTTGAGTATTTATTATGTAAGACCTGGCCCATCTGTATATATATATCATTGAATTGGGCAGATGCCGAGATGGTGCATTTCATTGTCGGAGTTTTTTTAGCTGTTTTTTTTTTTTTTTTTTTTTTTGTGGGTAATAATTGAATATGGAAACGGGACACTATGGAGATCAGACATCCTTAGTGGTCATTTGTAGCATGCAGCTTCCTTGACCTTTTTCATGACTTATGACTAGACTTAATAATCAGTAAGTCTTGTTCCTTAGGTAGCTCACTAGGATGCCTTAGAACTTTATGAAGGTAGGGCAGAAGTATTGCTGCCAGCAGTAGTTTGTGTTTATGTTTATATCAATTAAGACTTTGTCTTAAGAGTCTTGGAAGCTTCAATGATGAGGTAGTTCATTAATTTAAATTTGTGAAAATGGTGCTTCCAGCTTTTGCTTATTGAGATTTTTTTTTTTAGGAAGTTTATGTTGCTTGATATTACCCTTTTTCTATATATGCAGTTCCTTTCAAGGTGCTTTGTATGTTTTTGTCCAGAAATTATAGGGCTCATAATGCCTTTGCAACTGTTCAGCTAAATATCTATTAGATGTTTCGTAAACGTTCCTAAATATGTAGTAGATGTTTGTTAAAACTTCCTTGTCCAAATTTTCAGTAGACACCATTTCAAAAGAACCTCATTTTTTGGGAAGATGGGTTTTGTCTCAATTTATTTCATTTGAACTCATCTTTAGGAAAGACAAATTTCAAGTGAATTAAATTTTATTTTATCTCGTTTTTAGGAAATTCAAATTCTAAACTCGTTTTGAGGAAAGACACGTTTAGGACTTCTGAACTTGTCTTTACAATAGACGATTTCAACTTGGAGAGCACAAAAGAACATTATATGCATGAGGTTTTTATTTTTACTTAATTAATTTATATATTATTAATCAGAATTTATTAATAAAGAAAATGAGAACTCTATGTTCACGATGGTGAAGCAAAGTATCATAAACAATTACAATCAAATAAAAAAGAGAAACTAATAGAATGCTGGAAATAAAAAATGGTAGTAAAGTGAATAAATTCCAGATTTTATGAAAACAAATGTGTGAAATTATTTGGTTGAGCAAATTCCAGATTTTATGTGTGAAGAGAGCACAAAAGAACATTATATGCATGTAATGGGTCTTTAATTTATTATGTTATATGGTCATATTGAATTGGACATGGTTGCCAGTAATCATTAGGACATTTGTGAGTTTGACAGTTACATATGATGTACTTGTGTGTGTTTGGATAAGATTTATTTTCACTTTAAAGCCTCACATTTTCTTGTAGATAGCTTATTTTAAAGCAAAGTAATAAGCCAATGAAAATATATTATCTCAAACAGACCCACGTGCGGGCAAGACTGACATCTTAATGCTATTTACTTCTGGTGATATTTAGGAAGACTGTGAGTTTTTCCCTAGTGTGTTTCTCTGCTTCGTGTGTTTCTTTTATTGATTTTATTTCTTTTTGTTTGTAATTCTTTGATCAAGTAACACACCCCGTGTACATGATGTCTCTTCTATTTTTACTAAAATATCTATTACTAATCAAATCAAAATATTTGTATTTCTTTTAAACTCAAAAGGATGATTATGATTCTTATGTTTGAGGTTTTCTTCGGGTTATTGTCATAGTAAATTTGAAATTATATTGGTTGCATTGACATTTCGGGTTGAATGTTTTGAGATCACTTCAGAGGTCTTATGCTTGTAAGAGAACTTTGACCTGTTCCAAGTCTGTGTATCTGCATGTGGAGCTTTAGATAAATATACTGCAAGTCTGCAACTCTAGTTTTTTCACAAGTTGAACTATCGGCTCTACCTTGTGAGTTCTCTTAGAATTTCAATATTTTTTAGTTTATAATTAATGTTTGTCTTAATTACTAAATATTTTATGAAGGCGGTGGATCAAAATGAGAAATAATTTATGATTAACCCTGAATATAAAATTACTGTTCCATGAATAAAACATTATGTGTACGAGGCTTGCACAGCTGCGCCTATTTTTGTTCATTTTTTCAATAGCTTTACTTTAAAAAAGAAGTTCCATGATATAATTCCTTGACTAAATTATGTTTCAGTTTGCTGTAAATATTCCAAAGCAAGAGATCTTTTGGCTGTTAATTTGTACATCATTTAAATTGCATTTTGTTTGGTTTTGCAGAAGCAGGATTTTTCTTGTCAAAGATGAGTTTAATATCGCAAAATATTCCCCCAAAAGTAAAGCTAAAATGACTAAAAGGGAGGATATCAATAACCTCTCCTCTATGCAAGGGAATGAAGATGCTCAAAATGAATATTTGGATGTTTCAAGGATGAATAAGAAAAAGAAAAGGAAAGAACACAATGAAGAGAATGAGAAGCTAGTAATTGAGCAAGAAAGAGAAATGAAGAAGCTTGAAAACTCTTTGTTTGGATCTCTATATTCCCCTGTTGAGTTCAGGAAGGAAGACAAGGAAGAGATTCAAGACAAGCTTGAGAAAGGTTCTGCTTTATTCATAACGGATCGTTCTGCAAATAGCAAGCTCCTGTTCATGAAGAGGATGCAGAATTATGAGAAATAAGCAATGACGAGCTAGAAATTAAGCAAAGAAAACCAGTCTGGGTGGATGAGGAAGAGGATAAAACCAACATAAATATTGCTAAAGTTAACAGATTAAGGAAGTTGAGGAAGAGGATGAGAGTTTGATTTCAGGTTCAGACTATGTGTTGAGATTGAGGGCTCAGCATATTAAGCTGAACCCTGGCACAGAATGGGCCCAATTTGATTCAAGGTCAAGGAATGATACATCTTTTGATGATGAATCATCGGATGAAGAAAATGGGGCAGTACTGGCCCATAATTACAAGAATGTTGAAGTTGTTGAAGATATCCTTCAAACAAATGAAAGCCTTGTTGTGAGGAGCAGCACTAACTTGTTGCCTGGACGTCTTGAATATTCAAGACTTGTAGATGCAAATGCAGAGGATCCTTCAAATGCTCCAATAAATTCAGTTCCGTTCCATCGAAATGCGCAGCTGCTACTAGCTGCAGGATTGGATCGAAGGCTAGATTTTTTCATATTGACGGCAAACGGAATACCACGATACAAAGTATCTTCCTTGATGATTGCCCCATTCGAAAGGCATCTTTCTTGCCTGATGGGTCTTAGGTTATTGTAGCAGGAAGGAGAAAGTTCTTCTATAGCTTTGATTTAGTGAAAGCAAAAATTGATAAAATTGGCCCCTGGTTGGCAGGGAGGAGAAAAGCTTGGAAGTTTTTGAGGTTTCCCCTGATTCAAGTACAATTGCCTTTGTGGGAAATGAAGGTTATATCTTGCTGGTTTCTACCAAAACAAAGGAACTGATTTGGACGCTAAAGATGAATGGAACAGCTCGTTCTTTAGCTTTTGCTGAAGATGGTCAGCAATTATTGAGCTCTGGTGGTGATGGCCAGGTCTACCATTGGGGCTTGAGTACAAGGGCTTGCTTCGGTAAGGCAGTCGATGCAGGTAAGAAAACAATGTTTGTTGCAATCCGTGAGGTGCTTCTCTACACAGCTCATATAAGAAGAGTGGTGATCCTAACTAATAGCAAGGAAATCCAACTTTTTTGGAGGTCTAAGACTCACTGGCCTTGGTGGATTGAAACCTTATTAAAAGATATATATAATATTATTAAGCAATACTCTATGCTAGTTGTTTTTTTGAGAACTTTAGACTCTGTATTAGCTGAAAGCAGGAAACTTGCTAATTTGATAGCAAAACAGCCTCCAAATTTTGTAATGTGATGTAATCTCTTTGTCTGGTATCAAAAAGAAAAAAAAAAAGGCCAGTCGGTAGATATAACAAAACATAAACCTTGATTCATCTTATCCAAAAACAAAAAAGAATATAAAAAAAACTCTGAACAGAGTGGTAGCAAATAATAAGCTCCCAAGATAATACATAATACATATTACAAATGCAATGTTAGCAACCACTTAAGTCTTAACTGAGGCATCTGAAAATGTGGAGTTTGAACACAACATCGTCTCTCATCATCAGCTCAAACACGTACGCAAACATCTCCTACTTGCAAAGCATTTTCTCTCACAAATGCAGACCAACCAAGAGAGAACTCATATGATGAACATGAACATGAATAATTGTGTAACTTCACAGGCCATAATCGGTCCACAACTTGTAGCATCACGTACAGTACGTGCACTTCCTTTGGCATGTTCCTTGAAGCCTTCTTTTGGTAAGTGGTTGATACAGCCACAGTACATCCTGCACAAAAGAGAACAGAAAATATTTTTAAAATAGTTTATTAGTTAGTGTAGAACCCATTCCTATGAAATGCTATTTTTTTTTTTTTTTTTTTGGGTGCCTTCGGATGTCCATCAGCTTATTTTTTGTTTATTTTGTTCACAAGTGTAAAAAACTAAAAATACCTTTTTTTGATACAATATTGTAGTACCTTGAAAAGGATGATGCTTCAAAAAAGTGTGCCTTCCCTTTTAAGATGAAAAATTCACATTGGGTTACTACATTCGGCTTCCCAATTAATTCAAATTTTCCATTAAAAATAGTTTAATTTCAAATGCATGCCTATATTGAATTTATTTGCCCTTAGAAAAAAAAAATTGTGTTTCGATAATCAATACAACTATATACTTAAATTTTATTAGAAAATTTAATGTAGGTGCAAAGGGGCGGCTCTACATAGAGTTCAGGGTGGTCACAACCTGGCCTAGAAAAAAAAAAACAAATATTATGTATAAATTTTTAAAATTTTTGTTTTTGTTTTTGTTTTGTTTTGTTTTGTTTTTTTATTTTTTTATTTTTTTATTTTTTTTAATCTTTAAAATAACTTTGTGACCACCCTAAAATTTTTTTAGGCCCAACATAATTAAATTTCGGACAAAATTTGGCAACAAACTTTGCTAAGACTAAGGCTACAACGTTATTCAATATATTTTTTTTTTATTGAATGTGAATTTTAATAAATCCACCATTTAATTACATTTTCTTTTTAAATCCTCCTTACTTGCAAAATTTCAAGAAGATAAAAAATCAATAGCTATGTTGTCAATCATATATTTAAATTTCGAGTTTTTGTAATCTAAAATTATACATAAAAAATAATTTTTTGGATCAAATGGTAAAAAACATCCAATTGGCATGAAATCTTAACGTGTTTTAAGAACATAAAGAACATGCAATTCATTGATTAGATTTTTAAAATATGTAATAATGTTAATTCATTTATTGAGAGTGACTACAACTAAGTTTGTAGTCAAATTTTGGTCCCCTTAACAATATATTAGGTCCTTACAAATAAAAAGAAAAAGTCCAAGAAAAATTTTATTTAACTAAACTTTTGAATAGATGTACCTTGCAAAATTGATAATGAGACTATCATGTAACGATTTCAAAATAAAAAAATTTGTAGAAGGAAATTGTAAGGTTTTATGTATTTGCATGTGTGTGTGTGTGTGTGTATTTTGTCAATGTATGAAGTTCTCTTTTTATTGGATTTTGTATAATTTAAGTTTCTTAATGACCACCCCAAAAAAATTCCTAGAGCCGCCACTGTAGGTGCACTATATTAGGCAAAACATAGATACATGACCTTTGATGTAGTATATTAGAACTATAGGACTTCATTTGGCAAAGCAAGGACCATTACAGTGACAACAACATAATTTTAGCCATATATATATATATATATGAAATCAAAGTGTTTGGCTTATGATTGGTGGAGTTTAAAGTTAACGATCTTCAACAAGTCCACAAATGTCAAGATAAATAAATTCAAACTAGCACGCCACTAGGAATCCTATAAATCACATTCAAGATCTAATGGTTATAAATTGTAACACCACCAAAAAAAAAAAAAAAAAAAAGATTTTGATTATATGATTTTAAGTGGGTGGTATTTTTGTAATTAAACTCAAGCCCCACCCCTAGCCATTTTATGTCTCACATTGCCTCCCCCTCTCTCATTTATCAACTGCCCCTCCCTCTCATGGCTTTAATAATCGGAACGATTAAAGAATTGGAAAAGAGACTAGTTCTTGATTTTGACCAAACCGATTCTATGCTTGGTTCCTGGTTGAACTGTATGATCCTATTTTTAAAACCTACTAATCCCTCCCCTCTTCTATCTCACGCCCCTTTCACTCATCACCCTCCCTCATGACTAAATCTTCAAGCATTCATATCTTCTTGCTCATTTCTTTTACCTTCTCTAGTCAAGACCTCCATGGTAGTGAGGAGTTCTCTTCATTAATCCTCCTAATAGCCAAAAACCCAATAAGATTAGAGAGGTGGGTAGAGGAGTGCATATAGATAAATACAACGAAGAGAGGGAATAAGAAGACGAGTAGTGGGAAGGTTTTTTTATTTTATTTTATAAACGTTGGGTAATTTTTTGTTTTTATTTTTGTGAATTTATAGTTTTGACCTTATTTCTTATATTTTAGGAATAAGGATAGATTAATTCAACTAGGGGTGTTTTTGAAAGTCAAAAAGGTAATAACTAACCTACTTGAATCTTTTTTTTTTTTTTTTTTGATAAGATCTTAATCATTTTAATATATAGAGATAAGCAATGTTATAATGTTTATTTAAAAAATTTAAACAAACCTACTCATCAATTAGAGCCATATATAAACTAGTAATTTATTGATTGTTTGTATTCATAGCATCCCACAGCCTTGATACTCTAATCTTGATTTTGAAATTGTCTTTCTTGTTAGAAAGCTGATTAAGAAAAAAGCAGATCGTCATTTTTTAAGTTTTTAACCCTTGCTTGTGTAAAACTCCAAATCATTCAATATGAAGTTTAGTTTAGTTTAGTTTTCTTTTTTCCTTTTCCCCCTCTACAATGGGAAATGCATAACATTTATTTGTAACATTGAAATAATTATGCGGATCATGTGTTTAAATGATAGTGATATTAATCGACTAAGAAACTATTGGATGAGTTCAATATAAAATAGATTTGTATTTGAACAGTGATGATGCACAAAAATCGTCATTGAGCTGACTGTCCATGAGCACTCCAATGGGGTTCTAAAGAAAAAAGAAAACCAAGAACCAACAGAGAGCACCGGTGGTGTGCTGGCCAAAGACCCTCTGAAGGTTAAGTCGGTGAAAGAATAATCACCAAGAACTTAATAGTATGAGAGTTAGGGATTTTCTGCGTACCTTAGGTATGAGAAGGCTTGGTGGTTTTATAGTGGCAAAGGGCTAACCAAGATCCCATGAACGTAGGATTTTTTCCTTGTATGGAGGATACTGAGTTAATGCTCAGAGATCCCGGGGCCTTTCTTCCCATATTGAGAAAACATAAACGTGGAATAGGGTCTTTGAGCATAGCGTGCAAGTTATTTCCATGTAGGGATTTATGAGTGGTGAGCACTCAAGGCCTTGTGGGGCCCATGGATCGACCGTTGGGCTCATGTTTTCATCCATCGTTTTTTGCCTACCCTGTTCATGGGGTTTCTCATTACTCGTCGGTATGGCTCTACTTCTATCTATTTAACTGAGTTAAGGCCTTCTAGTCCATCGGTTATATGAATAGTCGCCTGGTAGGGTTTCTGATGGAAGACCAGCTCGTCGGCCATCCTATGTAGTCCGAAGGGTTTATGACCTTATAGGATCCATCCCATGTAGTCCGACAGGTCCATAACCTTATGGGACCTATTGGGGGAGTCCGTGCATCCCAAAGGGCAGCGGGTTTTATAGGTCTAGACAAAAATGCCCTTATCAAACAGTAATGGTTATATATGCAATAAGGATAGATACCTTCAAGAATTTTTTTTTTTAGAGAGATATCATCAAGAAATTAGTACCCACTATTCAGGAACAAAAAATAAAAAATTAGTTCCATTGGTGTCACATTAAATCTGTGAAAAAAGAAAATACCACAATATTATACCATAACAATTGTATTTCTAGGCTTAAGCTTAATAGATATTAAAAGATTTTAGGGAAAAAAAACCCAAAGTAAGCTAATTGGGATGAAATATCATGTATTTTGTAAGACTGAAGGAAGTAAAGACTGTAATAATTTAAATAAATACTGGGAAGTAGATATCAAGATATGAACAAAGTTAAAAGACTTTGTAAAAGTACATCAAATTTCAAAAACCCGTCGAACTACATAGGATCCATCCCATTTAGTCCGACGGGTCCATGACCTTATGGGACCCA
This sequence comes from Quercus dentata, assembly GCA_028216015.1. Taxonomy (NCBI): domain Eukaryota; kingdom Viridiplantae; phylum Streptophyta; class Magnoliopsida; order Fagales; family Fagaceae; genus Quercus; species Quercus dentata. The sequence goes on from CP116445.1 coordinate 84,544,150, forward strand.
CTAGGCAAGTCCATACATCCTGAAGAGCAGTAGGTTTTATAGGTCTAAACAAAAATGCCCTTATCAAATAGTAATGGTTATATATGCAATAATGATAGATACCTTTAAGATTTTTTTTTTTTTTTTTAGAGAGATATCTTCAAGAAATTAGTACCCACTATCAAATAGTAATGGTTATATATGCAATAATGATAGATACCTTTAAGATTTTTTTTTTTTTTTTAGAGAGATATCTTCAAGAAATTAGTACCCACTATTCAGTAACAAAAAATAAAAAATTAGTATCATTTGTGTCACATTAAATCTATGAGAAAAGAAAATACCACAATATTATACCATAACAATTGTATTTCTAGGCTTAAGCTTAATAGATATTAAAAGATTTTAGGGGAAAAAAAATCAAAAGTAAGCTAACCGGGATGAAATATCATGTATTTTGTAAGACTGCGAGAAGTAAAGACACTGTAATAATTTAAATAAATACTGGGAAGTAGAAATCGGGATATGAACAAAGTTAAAAGACCCACTTGGGGATCCATGACCTTATAGGATCCATCCCATGTAGTCGTGCGGGTCCATGACCTTATGGGACCCACTAGGCGAGTCCGTAAATCTCGAAGGGCAGTAGGTTTTATAGGTCTAAACAAAAATGCCCTTATCAAATAGTAATGGTTATATATGCAATAATGATAGATACCTTCAAGATTTTTTTTTTTTTTTTTAGAGAGATATCTTCAAGAATTAGTACCCACTATTCAGCAACAAAAAATAAAAAATTAGTACTTCTGGTGTCACATTAAATCTGTGAGAAAAGAAAATACCACAATATTATACCATAACAATTGTATTTCTAGGCTTAAGCTTAATAGATATTAAAAGATTTTAGGGGGAAAAAATCAAAAGTGAGCTAACTGGGATGAAATATCATGTATTTTGTAAGACTCAAGGAAGTAAAGACACTATAATAATTTAAATAAATACCGGGAAGTAGATGTCGGGATATGAACAAAGGTAAAAAAACCCACTGGGGGATCCATGACCTTATAGGATCCATCCCATGTAGTCCGATGAGTCCATGACCTTATGGGGCCCACTGGGGGAGTCCGTACATCCCGAAGGGCAACAGGTTTTATAAGTTTAGACAAAAATGCCCTTATCAAACAATAATGGTTATATATGCAATAATGATAGATACCTTCACAATTTTTTTTTTAAAGAGAGATGTCTTCAAGAAATTAGTACCCACTATTCAACAACAAAAAATAAAAAATTAGTACCACTGGTGTCACATTAAATCTATGAGAAAAGAAAATACCACAATATTATACCATAAAAATTGTAATTCCAGGCTTAAGCTTAATAGATATTAAAAGACTTTAGGGGAAAAAAATCAAAAGTAAGCTAACTGGGATGAAATATCATGTATTTTGTAAGACTCAAGGAAGTAAAGACGCTAATAATTTAAATAAATACTGGGAAGTAGATATCGGGATATGAACAAAGTTAAAAGACTTTTTAAAACTACATCAAATTTCAAAGAGCAACGCAACTCATAAAACTTTATTTTTAAAAAACCTAAAGCATTATCAAGAACTTCCTTACATAACTTCTAATGCAGCATACTTTATACATAGTTTGTATCAAATTCATTAAATATCTTTATATTTGTTTTCCTATTAATAACAAAAAAACAAAAAAATAGTCATTCTATTTTTTTTTTTTATGGAAAAAAAATAGTCATTCTGTTCAAAACAACTGAGTTGTACACATTTAAATAAGTAGTGGCGAAAGTAGTTGAAAACGTTATTGTAAGAAATATATGACCTTTTAAGTATACGAGTCTCATCACATACGTTCCGCACGTGCTATGAGACTCTTTTTTTATTTTGAGTTTAATGTAATTTTTCAATTTGAATTTATTTATTGTTAGTGAGGTTACATAGTAGGGAATTTTTAAAAAATTAAAATTTAGAGCATGTTTGGTAGACTGTAATAGACACTGTAATGTAATAGATATTCCTATGGCATAACTATTCGGTTGTTTGGTTATGTTTTTATTACAATGAATAGTTTTTCCTTATGAATAGTTATTCTTCAAAATGAAGAATAACTATTCCTTATCAAAAGTATTGAATATTTATTCCTTCACCTTGTGTAATAACTTTTAAAAAAAATTTCCTAAATAGCCATTAGTTACCACATCTTCAAAAGAAAAGAAAATAAATTTTCCTTCTTGTTAATTATTAGCTCTATTTTGAACACCCTAAAATAAGTGTATTTTAGGAAATTTGACTTAAAATTGATTTAATTACACCTTCTTTTTATACTCTACTAAATTGTGGATGCATATTCAGAATTTTATTCCTAAATGGTTACCAAACTAATGAATAGTAATACTTATTACATTTCAACTTAATGTATTCATTGTAATATTTATTCCTATTCCCATGTAATAATCATTACATTGTACCAAACGTGCCTTTAAAATTTGAAATGGAGTAAACTGTTGGGTTTAATGTGTGCTAGTTTTTAGGAAAAAATGTATTAAACATGCGTGAGATATATTTAAATAGAGAATGTGCTATTTAAAAAAAAAAAAGTTTTTTTGGTATTTTTTTTTTGAATTTTGTTGAATTACAAATTTTAATCCTATTTTTTATTTTTTAAGAATAAAGATTATCTATTAGACTAGTGGTATTTTTGACATTTTTCAAAATCATAATTAACTTTTTAAATCCTCATAATATACAAGACAAATTTTTTTTACCTTTCACTACCAATGACTTAAATAAGTTTGATTGGATAGATTTGGTGGTTAAAATTTCTTTATTAATTTTTTGATTCAAGTTATTTCAATTTTTGAAAGCAAATTTTGATTTGAACTTTAATTCTTCTCTTTTATTGGACTCTTTTTTTTTTTAGAGAAAATTACAACTTACCCACTTGTGATTTGAAATTTGACATTTTACCCATCCGGGGTTAGCTCAATTAGATTTACGAACCCATTTTTGTTAAAAACAAGGTTAAATATGTAATTTAGTTCTATTTTTATGTCTTTCTCCTTCAAAAACACAAAAACATAAAAATAAAAAATTAAATAAAAAAAAAAGAATTTTACTGAACACTTGCATCATGAGATTTCAAACTACAGGTAAGTAATTTAAAATTACGATTAAATCTTAGGTAGGTAAAGTATCGAATATCAAACCACATGTAAAAATCTTAAATTTCAGTTAAACCACGAATAGGTAAGCTGTAATTTACCCTTTTTTTTTTAAAAAATCTGCCAATGAAACTTCTAAATTGTGAAGTTAATAGATGTGCTGATTTTCTTGCAAAAAAGGATGCGACGCAGAATGAAGATTTTTGTATTTTTGATTATCCTTCCCTGGATTTACTCCCTGCTTTCAACCATGACTTGTCTGGGCTGTATTTAAGTAGGCGCTGCCCTGCTGAGCCTCTGTTTGTGTAGTTTCTCTGTTCTATTCCCTTTTACCCCCAAAAAAAAAAAAAAAAAATCAGTGGAGCGTGTAAACATAGAGTGATAAGCCAGTGCTTGGTTACGCGAAGGAAGTGTATTATCTTATACACAACCGTAACCCATTTATTGCACGTGCCATTCCCGAGCTTCTTTTCCTCCAGTGGAGGGCCCACACAATGCTCCACAGGAACCATATTCCTTCAAGGTTGTCCACTTCAGCCCACCTTCAAGGTTGTCCACACCGTCACAGAGCTCGGCGTTTCCTAGAGCTAATTCCATCTCCAAAATCTAATTTACATTTTACACCAAAATGTGAACACTGCAGCCGTGAGTCCCAAAACCAAAGGAGGCCGCAGCCAAACCTTCGCTCTCTCCAATCTCACTTCCGCTCTTCAAGCCGGTCACAGACAGTATATTGTTTTTTTTAAGAGCTTTGGCTGAATGATTTGGTTCTGGATAGTCTAAAATTGCTTAACACCTGACCAAGCTGGTTGGTTCAAGTATTCCCAGGTAGTAATTTGCGTCTAATATTAAGCTTTCCACGCTCATTGCTAAATTGAAACGCTTATTTCGGAAGTCGTCTTTATATGAGTGGACTTCACCATCATTGTCAATTTTCACCTAGAATCTATGGATTCCTTAAGTTGTTTCTGTTCCTTTTTGTTTATATTTTGTGTCTACTTCTTCACTGGAATGATAAAGTTGTAGTGTTTGTAATTTCTTGAGTATTTATTATGTAAGACCTGGCCCATCTGTATATATATCGTTGAATTGGGCAGATGCCGAGATGTTGCATTTCATTGTCGGAGTTTTTTTAGCTGTTTTTTTTTTTTTTTTTTTTTTTTTTGGGTAAAATTAATAATTGAATATGGAAACGGGACATTATGGAGATCAGACATCCTTAGTGGTCATTTGTAGCATGCAGCTTCCTTGACCTTTTTCATGACTCATGACTAGACTTAATAATCAGTTAGTCTTGTTCCTTTAGGTAGCTCACTAGGATGCCTTAGAACTTTATGAAGGTAGGGCAGAAGCATTACTGCCAGCAGTAGTTTGTGTTTATGTTTATATCAATTAAAACTTTGTCTTAAGAGTCTTGGAAGCTTCAATGATGAGATAGTTCATTAATTTAAATGTGTGAAAATGGTGCTTCCAGCTTTTGCTTATTGAGATTTTTTTTAGGAAGTTTATGTTGCTTGATATTACCCTTTTTCTATATATGCAGTTCCTTTCAAGGTGCTTTGTATGTTTTTGTCCAGAAATTATAGGGCTCATTATGCCTTTGCAACTGTTCAGCTAAATATCTATTAGATGTTTCGTAAACGTTTCTAAATATGTAGTAGATGTTTGCTAAAACTTCCTTGTCCAAATTTTCAGTAGACACCATTTCAAAAGAACCTCATTTTTTGGGAAGATGGGTTTTGTCTCAATTTATTTCATTTGAACTCGTCTTTAGGAAAGACAAATTTCAAGTGAATTAAATTTTATTTTATCTCGTTTTTAGGAAATTCAAATTCCAAACTCGTTTTGAGGAAAGACAAGTTTAGGACTTATGAACTTGTCTTTACAATAGACGATTTCAACTTGGAGAGCACAAAAGAACATTATATGCATGAGGTTTTTATTTTTACTTAATTAATTTATATATTATTAATCAGAATTTATTAATAAAGAAAATGAGAACTCTATGTTCATGATGGTGAATGCAAAGTATCATAAACAATTACAATCAAATAAAAAAGAGAAACTAATAGAATGCTGGAAATAAAAAATGGTAGTAAAGTGAATAAATTCCAGATTTTATGAAAACAAATGTGTGCAATTATTTGGTTGAGAATTCCAGATTTTATGTGTGAAGAGAGCACAAAAGAACATTATATGCATGTAATGGGTCTTTAATTTATTATGTTATATGGTCATATTGAATTGGACATGGTTGCCAGTAATCATTAGGACATTTGTGAGTTTGACAATTACATATGATGCACTTTTGTATGTTTGGATAAGTCTTTAATTTATTATGTTATATGGTCATATTGAATTGGACATGGTTGCCAGTAATCATTAGGACATTTGTGAGTTTGACAATTACATATGATGCACTTTTGTGTGTTTGGATAAGGCTTATTTTCACTTTAAAGCCTCACATTTTCTAGTACATAGCTTATTTTACAGCAAAGTAATAAGCCAATGAAAATATATTATCTCAAACAGACCCGTTTGCCGGCAAGACTGACATCTTAATGCTATTTACTTCTGGTGATATTTAGGAAGGCTGTGAGTTTTTTCCTGAAGTGTGTTTCTCTGCTTTGTGTGTTTCTTTTATTGATTTTACTTCTTTTTGTTTGTAATTCTTTGATCAATTAATGTACCCCGTGTACATGATGTCTCTTCTATTTTTTCTAAAATATCTATTACTAATCAAATCAAAATATTTGTATTTCTTTCAAACTCAAAAGGATGATTATGATTCTTATGTTTGAGGTTTTCTTCAGGTTATTGTCATAGTAAATTTGAAATTATATTGGTTGCATTGACATTTCGGGTTGAATGTTTTGAGATCACTTCAAAGGTCTTATGCTTGTAAGAGAACTTTGACCTGTTCTAAGTCTGTGACTGTGTAACTGCATTTGGAGCTTTAGATAAATATACTGCAAGTCTGCAACTCTAGTTTTTTCACAAGTTGAACTATAGGCTCTACCTTGTGAGTTCTCTTAGAATTTCAATATTTTTTAGTTTACAATTAATGTTTGTCTTTGTTGCTAAATATTTTACGAAGGAGGTGGATCAAAATGAGAAATAATTTATGTTTAACCCTGAATATAAAATTACTGTTCTAAGATATAAAACATTCTGTGTACGAGGCTTGCACAGCTGCGCCTATTTTTGTTCTTTTTTTCAATAGCTTTACTTTAAAAAAGAAGTTCCATGATATAATTCCCTGACTAAATTATGTTTCAGTTTGCTGTAAATATTCCAAAGCAAGAGATCTTTTGGCTGTTAATTTGTACATCGTTTAAATTGCATTTTGTTTGGTTTTGCCGAAGCAGGATTTTTCTTGTCAAAGATGAGTTTAATATCGCAAAATATTCCCTCCAAAAGTAAAGCTAAAAAGACTAAAAGGGAGGATATCAATGACCTCTCCTCTATGCAAGGGAATGAAGATGCTTAATATGAATATTTGGATGTTTCAAGGATGAATAAGAAAAAGAAAAGGAAAGAACACAATGAAGAGAATGAGAAGCTAGTAATTGAGCAAGAAAGAGAAATGAAGAAGCTTGAAAACTCTTTGTTTGGATCTCTATATTCCCCTGTTGAGTTCAGGAAGGAAGACAAGGAAGAGATTCAAGACAAGCTTGCGAAAGGTTCTGCTTTATTCATAATGGATCGTTCTGCAAATAGCATGCTCCTGTTCATGAAGAGGATGCAGAATTATCAGAAACTAAGCAAAGAAAACCAGTCTGGGTGGATGAGGAAGAGGATAAAACCAACATAAATATTGCTAGAGTCAACAGATTAAGGAAGTTGAGGAAGGAAGGGGATGAGAGTTTGATTTCAGGTTCAGACTATGTGTCGAGATTGAGGGCTCAGCATATTAATTTGAACCCTGGCACAGAGTGGGCCCAATTTGATTCAAGGTCAAGGAATGATACATCTTTTGATGATGAATCATCAGATGAAGAAAATGGGGCAGTACTGGCCCATAATTATTAATTACAAGAATGTTGAAGCTGTTGAAGATATCCTTCAAACAAATGAAAGCCTTGTTGTGAGAAGCAGCACTAAGTTGTTGCCCGGACGTCTTGAATATTCAAGACTTGTAGATGCAAATGCAGAGGATCCTTCAAATGCTCCAATAAATTCAGTTCAGTTCCATCGAAATGCGCAGCTGCTACTAACTGCAGGATTGGATCGAAGGCTTAGATTTTTTCATATTGACGGCAAACGAAATACCAAGATACAAAGTATCTTCCTTGATGATTGCCCCATTCGAAAGGCATCTTTCTTACCTGATGGGTCTTATGTTATTGTAGCAGGAAGGAGAAAGTTCTTCTATTGCTTTGATTTAGTGAAAGCAAAAGTTGATAAAATTGGCCCCTGGTTGGCAGGGAGGAGAAAAGCTTAGAAGTTTTTGAGGTTTCCCCTTATTCAAGTACAATTGCCTTTCTGGGAAATGAAGGTTATATCTTGCTGGTTTCTACCAAAACAAAGGAACTGATTTGGACGCTAAAGATTAATGGAACAGCTCGTTCTTTAGCTTTTGCTGAAGATGGTCAGCAATTATTGAGCTTTGGTGGTGATGGCCAGGTCTACCATCGGGGCTTGAGAACAAGGGCTTGCTTCAGTAAGGCAGTCGATGCAGGTTGCGTAAACAGTACAAGTCTTTCAACTTCCCCAAATGGAAAATTGTTTGCAGCTGGTTCAGACAGTGGGATTGTGAATGTTTACAACAGAGAGGAGTTCTTAGGGGGCAAGAGAAAGCCTATCAAGACCATAGAAAATCTAACCACCAAAGTGGACTTTCTGAAATTGAACAATGATGCTCAAATATCGGCTATTTCATCTAGGATGAAGAAGAACAGCTTAAAGTTGATACATGTTCCATCATTTACGGTATTCTCAAACTGGCCTCCCCTCAAGAAGTCCCTACAATATCCACTGTGTTTGGATTTCAGTCCTGGTGGTGGTTTCATGGCCATGGGAAATGCTGGTGGAAAAGTTTTGTTATACAATTTGCATCATTACAATCATGCTTAAAAAGGAATGTGACATTTCAATAAAAGAAATACTGCTTTTATTGAAAATCTTAACGGATCAAGAACAAACAACAAAGGGAGACATCCAACATCTTACTCCTGTCTGGCCTTAGCAAGAAGATTGGCAATTGTTGTGTTAAGTTGAAATTTCCAGAAAGTTGATTTGAGGAAGAAGAGGTGCTGCCTTGATAGGTAAATCCGAGGAAGGAAGCCAGCTCTTCAGAAAAGCATTTCTCACAACACTCCAAGATCCTAAGAAAACAATGTTTGTTGCAATTAGTTAGGTGATCCTAACTAATAGCTAGGAAATCCAACTTTTTTGGAGGTCTAAGACTCACTGGCCTTGGTGGATTGAAACCTTATTAAAAGATATATATATATATATATAATATTATTAAGCAATACTCTATGCTAGTTTTTTTTGAGAACTTTGCACTCTATTAACTGAGAGCAGGAAACTAGCTAATTTGGTAGCAAAACAGACTCCAAATTTTGTAACGTGATGTAATCTCTTTGTCTGGTATCAAAAAGAAAAACAAGGCCAGTCGGTAGATATAACAAAACATAAACCTTGATTCATCTTATCCAAAAACAAAAAAGAATAAATAAAAAAAAGTCTGAACAGAGTGGTAGCAAATAATAAGCTCCCAAGATAATACATAATACATATTACAAATGCAATGTTAGCAACCACTTAAGTCTTAACTGAGGCATCTGAAAATGTGGAGTTTGAACACAACATCGTCTCTCATTATCAGCTCAAACACGAACGCAAACATCTCCTACTTGCAAATCATTCACTCACAAATGCAGACCAACCAAGAGAGAACTCATATGATGAACATGAACATTAAAAATTGTGTAACTTTACAGGCCATAATCGGTCCACAACTTGGAGCATCACGTACAGTGCGCGCTCTTCCTTTGGGCATGTTCCTTGAAGCCTTCTTTTGGCAAGTGGTTGATAAAGCCACGGTACATCCTGCACAAAAGAGAACAGTAGATATTTTAATAATAGTTTATTAGTGAGTGTAGAACCCATTCCTATGAAATGCTTCTTTTTCTTTTTTTTCTTTTTTTGGGTGCCTTCGGATGTTCATCAGCTTATTTTGTTTATTTTGTTCACTAGTGTAAAAAACTAAAAATATAGTAGTACCTTGAAAAGGACGATGCTTCAAGAAAGTGTGCCTTCTCTTTTAAGATGAAAAGTTGAACCTAATAGGTCGTAACAATAATATTATTTTTTGGATTTTGTTAATAAATGCTCCAAGCTGTGATTAAAATGCAATTAAATAATATTTGTATACATTTTTTAATAAATAAAATCAAAATGTAGAAATATAAAATATATATATATATATATATATATATATATATATATATATGCAATACTACAATGAATTTATGCATATAAGCCAATGAATCAATAATATGTGTTTTTTTTTTTTAATTGTGCATTACAACTCATAAATTGAGCATTTATTAATCTTAGAGCACTTATTAACTGGATCTAAGTTCATCCATGTAGGATAATTGTATAAATGTCAATGAAGTGATTCTATTGTTCACAATGACGTTGCAATATATTGTGATTTACATCTACCTAAGATAATACGGCTTGATTTTAGGGTAACTTTTAACTATAAACGAAGCTTTAATCTTTCTTTCTCCTCAATTCTAAAACAAAATGCACTTATGATTTTCCTATATCAACATCCCAAACATCCACAATCACTCACAACCTTTACAAAACACACAAGTCCACAATGTTCAACCTCAACATTTTAAAATCTTAATAGTCATTATCACTCAATATAAAATGCAAGCTCCCTTCCCTAGTTGTAGCCAACTCATAAGGGTTAGGATTAGATGGGATAACAATGTTGTAACTACATAGGTGTTGTCGAAAGATTAATGGTACATAGATCATTTTTTGTTTCTGTATTTAACATGGGATGGTGTGAAGAGCTATGGATAGGTACATATAAAAGAGTAGAAGTGCAAGAGGTAAAAATGGTGAATTGAAGTGCATAGAGTTTCGTGTGTATGTGTGAGAGAGGAAAAATCTTGAAATATTAGACCAAATGAAACAAAAAATCTTTATTTTACAATTAAAAAAATCTTGAAACATTAAACCAAATGAAATAAAAAGTCAATATTTAATTTCTTCTTATCTATATTGTGGCACTTGGACATTTTTCAATTCTCATTATTTTTGAAATATTATGAACCAAATTGAAAAATAGGCAAACTTTAAAAAAATACTGTTTACCAAACATATTTTATGCCTCATGCTGCTAGAACATTGAGTTGAAGCATTCATCAATTGGTAGTAATTTCTTGGAACCATTCACTCTTTGCAACGTTTGAAATCAAGTGGCAACAGCTTATTTTCGACTTGTGATGAAAAGGAATAATGAGCACAGTGAACTCGAATCATCAACATGCTCAAAGCGTGTTGGATATGAATAAAGGGATAAATTTTGCAGGCAACTAGTTAGCCAAACCATAACAACCTGACCAAAATTCTAACAATAGCTAGTGAAAATTATGCCTTTAATCTTTCCTCCCCTTTTTCTGGTGTGTCTTCAATAGGGGTCAAGATTGTTGGACAAAATATACAAAACCTATTGATAGAAGCCCCTGAAAGTCCAGGGCTATGGATATAACAAAACATCAACCTTGTTTTAATCCAATCCAAAAACACAAAAAGGGATAAAAAGGTTTTGAACAGAGTAGTAGCAAAATAATAAGCTCCCAAGATGATACATAATGCATTATTTACAATGCAACGTTAGTAACCACTTAATCGAGGCATTTGAAAATGTGGACTTTTAACACAACATCGTCCCTCATAATCAGCTCAAACACGCAAACATCTCCTACTTGCAAAGTATTTTCCGTTGCAAATGTAGACCAACCAGCATATAACTTGCAAACTGAACTCCGGTACATTCCTTCATAAGCGTATAACTTCACAGGCCATAACTGGTCCATAACCTGGAGCTTCACAGTGAGTACACCTCCTTTGGTGATAAAGCCTTTTCTCAGTAAGTAATTGATAATGTCATGGGGTAAACTCTGTACAAAAAATAATAAAAGATATTTCAAAAATAGTAGAACCCAATTGAATGAAAAGTAGTTTTGAGGCAATAATAATATTTGTTACGCTGATGGTCGAAGGGTAGTCAAATGGATGCCAGTGATTTGATTATATTGCTCATAATGACCTTACATTCTTACGTGATTTCCTTCTACCTAAGATGATATTGTTAAATATAAATTAAACTTCGATTCCCTTAAAAACACAAAGAAGCAAACATCATTACCAACTTATGTCCAGCAACAACACTCTGCTACATGCTTTCTAATTAATCTATGAAAAATCAAAGTTAATAGGAGTTGCATTTCTAAAACCCAATAAGATGTTCAGCTGAAAGCTTACCATATGACCCTTACTAATGTACGTTGGTTGCATGATAACCATGAAAAGAGGATTTTCTGATTTAAAAGCATTGGCTCTCTCAAGATTTTCAGCTTTTCCATTAGTAGTCATCAATTCTTGCTTCTTCTCAAGAGCCTTATATTCTTGGTTCTTCACAAGAGCCTTAGCTTTTAGCCTTCTCCGATTGGTAGACATGCCTACACCACCATCTTTCAAAGGACATTGGTCATGTGAGAAAGACTCATCATCCAGATAGCAATCAGATTTAGGTTTAACTAACGGGCTGCTTTTGCGTCCTACTCGATTTCCTCCAACCCCATGAGCTGATCCTAAAATGACATGAAAATATGAAGTCATGCACATGAAATTAGTAGTAAACAGGCTTACAAAATCAACCAATTCCTTACCATTCGACGGAGGGCAATCAATATCATTAGCAGCCCGGAAAATGGCAACTTTAAAAGCAACTTCAATGCCATTAATTAGCTCAAATATACAAACATCACCTACTTTCAAGCTATTGTCTCGTGCAAATTCCATCCAACCCTGCCGAAACTCGGATTTTGTTTGTGCTCCGTAATTACTAAACTTAACAGACCAAGTTCCCCTATCAAAAGACCGAAGGATGACAAATTCACCACTCATCTTCCTCATGTATTTATTCGCAAAGCTGGATGATATATTCTATAAAAAAAAAAAAAAAAAAAAAAAAAAAAGGATAAGGTAAATAAGGAAGATTTCTCCTTTTCAGCGAACAAATAAAGGAAAAATGCTTTTGGTTTTGCTCTACAAAGGAAGAACCACTTTGTATCTTTGTTCTCGTGCTAATGTATGTCATCTAAAAAGTGAAGTTCACAAATGTTTGAGCCTGCAAATTTTTGAACTGGAAGCTTACCAATGAATTCCTAGGGTAAACATATGATGGCTGCATGACAACCTTGAAAAAAGGATTCTTAGATTCAAAGGCTCTAACTCTCTGAAAAGCTCTATCTTTCTCACTGGCAGACAATGTCCTCTCAATAACGTCAGATTTTGGGCATCTCTTCGTAGCTCCACTGCATTCTTCTGCTGAAAAATGAGGTTCAGTTAGGGGCTATAAAAACATGACGCTTATACTTTCAAACTCGTTCACATGCTATTTCACACACTAATCCACAAGTGATGTGGCAATGTTCAAATTTTAAGCACGTAGAGTGGATGTGAAAAAAAGAGATATGAAATAGTAGACGTGTGAGAATCAAAATCCTAAACAAAAGTATAAGATTCAAACCTTTAGATTCTCGCCTAGTAAAAGATACTCCTGCATTCATTTTTGACTTCTCTAACATTGACCCTTTAGATTTAGTGAGTTCAGGTCTAAAATGTGTATCCCCTCCTCCTGCTTGCAAATCAGAACTTCTCAGATTGGTTTTTGCCCTCTTATGAGGTAGAGGGCATGGTAATGGTGATTTCTCCCTTCTTTTTTGGCTTGGCATAAAGCCATACATGATTTCAAGAGAGTTATCATCACTCTCAATGTCTTCCATCCTGTGAACTTCTTGTTGGTCATCTAAGGGATAGTCTATTTCTGTTGCAGTGGCATCAAATATGAGTACATAAAAGTGTGAATTTCCTTCATATTTGAAAACTAGCAAGTGCCCTGGGTTTAGAGCATGACAGCTTGCAAATTCGCGCCAACCATTTTGAAAACAAACCTCCCCATCACGTTTTGTCAACTTGACTTTCCATTTTGTACCATTTGGAACCATAAGAAATGCCATATTTGACAGATTAACTCCATATTTGCTGATAAATTTTTTTGGAATCCGCTGTAAAAAGAATCTCCATAACATAAATGCAGGTTTTGTAAATAAACACATGCAATCAATCAAGCTCTATTCTCTTTGTGCAGTCAGTACCATTACATGAAAAATGGATTTAGTCTTCCTTTCATATTAATACTTTAATATTAATTCAAAGAAGATACTTGGAAAAAAATTGAAGTGGCATTTCAAGGGGGAAAATGGTTTTACAGAGTAGGGAAAATTGAAAGAAATTTGAAGAAGAAAAAAAAAAAAAAAACAGACAAAAACCATATAGACAGTCCCAGAAAGATGTAAAAAATATAAAATAAAAACTCATTGGATATTTTGTTCCACTGTATCAAAAACTCGAAAATCCATGGCTACACGCGCATTACACAAGGGCAGATTTACATGACTACATGTCACATAGAATTAAATCCTCCTATTTGCTTGTACTATTTTCTTCTACCATTCTTGTTGTGCAGTCAAAGAAGAAGGCCGATTAAGACTTTTTCTTTTATTTTATATTATTACCATTATTATTGTTAAAAGAATATAAGAAGAATGCCGATTAAGACTTTTTTATTTTATTTTATATTATTACCAATAAAAAGAACTGAGGTGTTATGTGAAAAAAAAAAAAAAAAAAAAAAAAAATACAGGTTTACCTAGTGGATTATAAAAACATTGAAAAAATATACAGTCCGAAAAGAAGAAAAATAACTCACAGCTTAACTTGTTCCAATATACTCCTTAGTTACAGCCCAAAAAAAAAACGTAACCTTACCTACGCATTACAAAATGAAAGTTTTCATGACTACATGCATGTTACATGGAACCAAGTTCACGGATTTGCTTGAACTTGGTCATCAACAAATGTAAATTTTCAAGAATCACAAATAAATAAGACCAAGTAGACGATCGACATTAATTAGCATTTGATTTTCAGAGAGAGATGAAAGTATTCTTACAAGCTTTTCTTCTTGAAGAGTTTGAGGCATAATAATCTTGAAAAAGTGTGGGGCCTTTGTGGTAAGATCAGCAGGGCCATCCTCATTGTCTCTTCGCCATTGAAAAGTCATAGTTCTAGTTGAAGAAGTTGAACTGTTTTTTGCTTAGAAGTTGAACTGTTGATGCTTCTTAGGTTGAATACTAAAATTTAACACACAAAAGCTAATATTGCCTGAACTGAATCGTTGGCCTTCGTGCTTTAAAAAAAAAAAAAAACTTTATAGAGGTCATTGAAAAAGAGTACGTACAGTAATGAAAGGGCGCTGATAACGAGTGTTGTGTAATACGGCATCCGTGATAAAATTTAAAATAAATAATTCACGTTTTTTTAAAGATGTGAAAAAATTAAATATGTATTAAATGTGTGTCAATTTAGATGGAGAAAATTAAATTATTTTGTAATAAAACACAGCTGAAAAGTAAAACTTTATCAATTTTTTATGTATAAGTGAAAATTGTAATAGATCATAAATAAACTACAGTTAATTCATTAGCAAGTGCTGGCTGGCAACTATGAACAAAGTCCATTGTAATAATCAATATTTATTACCACCGTAACATACAAACATCCCGTTTAATTAACTACTTCTTAAACCTTCTAGCGAAGTGGCCAATGGGCTAATACCACTTAGGCCTACTAGGATTTAGACCCCCAACTCGCCTTTAAAGTTTCTAGGGACTTAAAAATTCCCATTAAATAATAAAAAACCTCAAATTTGTGCAAAAAAAAAAAAAAATTCATAATTCTAGAATGTTAATTTATTTTTATAAGAAAAAATATTAGAAAAAAAACACCTAACTCATAAATTGTTGTACAACATAAAGAAAAGACTGCCACAAACTCCAATATCTATATTTTTTTTTTAGACTCTATAGTCTACTTTTTTTTTTTTTTTTGAAAATACTCTATAGTCTACTTAAAACATGCATGTTGTAGATTCCTAATTATTTCTTTATTGGAATATAATCTATATATATATATATATAACCGAAACTTTTAAAACTCCCATAATTTTCCACATCACCACATCATTATTATTATTTTTAAATAAAATTATTTAACATTTATTTACCCCATATGTTGCCTAAAGAGAGTTGGAAACCAAAAATTATTCCCATACGTTGCCTAATAATAGTTGGAAACCAATACATTAACCAAAGTAGAGTTGAAAACTGATTACAACTCAACAAATTATCCACCGTCCTACAACTATAAAAAATATATATATATATACATACATACATATATATATATATATATATACATATATATATATATATATATATATAATATGCAATAACAACAATGTACAAGCTGAAAAAGAATGAAGAGCCATGATAATTGAAAGAGCTATATTTAGGATTTTTTTTTTTTTTTTGGCTTTTGCTTTTGCCACTGCTAATAGAATTAGACATACAATGAAGTTGGTGTGGCTGGTTGTTGCTAACATGCTCAAAACTCAAGCATGGCTCCATGCAACCATATAATACCTATGGTATTCTTTTTTCAAGGTTTAATTTTGCTATGATATTGAATTAATGCATTGCCTCAAGTCTCTCGCATCTTAAGCTTTGGTAACCTTTTTTTTTTCATCTACATTATATATATATATATTTTCTAATCTACGTTCTTTTAATTCTTCTGTTACTCCATTTGGTTCTAGTGAACATGTCGTATATTTGAAATAGGTACGTTTGATTTTGCAACTATGATTGTTTTTAATCTTTTATGTCAAATTTTTTATTTGCTTTCATATGTGCAAGAGATATTTTTCTCTATCTTATTCTTTTGTTATGTTTAGGATTGATTTTCTTTTGAGTATTTGGGTTAATCTCCATATTTATATTAACATTGTTTTCGTGGGTTTGGTTTTTGGGTTATGATAGTTTTTAGACCCCTTAAACAATTGATTAAACCTAGGTAATTAGCCAAGTTGTTACTTAGTCCAATTAAACAAGTCTAGGTTATCACAATAATAAAAATCAAATCATGCAAAGCAGCAGAAAATAAATAACACACGATATGATCACCCAAGAAACCAAACCGGTAAAAACCTGGGGAGGATTTGACCTAGCTATCCTCAAGGTAAACCTGAATCCACTATCCGAAAGAATCGAAGTTCATACAAAAGGACTTACAAGCACCCCAGCTCGACTTCCTAATGCTACCAACCAAGTGGAACTTACCACGACCACGTGCAAGCTCGAATCCACGGACTCCTTCTTTCTTGGATTCCCACCAGCTACAAGCACCCCGCTTATGTATTCTTTAAGCTTTAATGGCAGCAACTATTTTGATCATCAAGGTGTAGAGAATATCTCTTCCTTGAAAACCCTAAGTTTGTGTAAAGGAAAGCTTCTCTAGATCTCACAAGAGATTTACACAAACCGCAATATGAGCAACACTAAAAAACGTGGCTAGGGTTTGCCTTTTATACTTAGGACAAATAAGAAACCCTAAAAACATTTTAAAACAACTAGGGTTGAGTTGGAAAATTCTCAAAAAAGCAATCTGCAGAGCTTCGATCGATCGAGCCAGGCCGAAAGCCACAATTTCTCGCTTTACACTCGATTCCAACTTTACATTGACATACAACTTTGAGCTAGCTTTAAACACTTCTAAACACATTGTTTTAATCATGGTTTGCCAACAATACAAATTAGAGTTCTAAATACATAAAGTCCTACACTTTAGAACCTAACAAACTCCCCCTTTGGCAATCCGTGACAAAACACAACTTAGAAGCTCAAAGTTTACAAAATGAAAAGCCCTTTACAAAATAATGCTCATAAACCAAATTCAATCCTAACTACTATCCATCGATTTGCAAGTGTAGACAAAGAACTCAATTGAATCAACCTGTATATTTCCTGAAACACTAAACAAAATGCATAACCGCATGTGTGGAAATAATACAAGTAAACAAAATAACTTCTTGAATGCAAACAACACACAAATAAAGACATATATCAATGAATAACTCATAAATATAAATCAATAAGCAATTTGAAACAAGAAACAAATAAAGTACCAACAAAAACATAAAACTCCCTCTAACATGAATATCCCATCAAAAACAAGGTAAGAGCTAAAAAAGTTAAGTACACAAAGAAGCACCTAGATACAATCTAAAACTCCACAAGCTCCAACCAAAAACAAAAAGTCTCCCCCTAAAAACAAAAACCTACAAGTACTCCCCCTTTTTGTGACGGAATGTCAAAGGGCAAACAAGATATCCATCATCAAAAGGGAGGTGGTCTAAATCGCGCCAACTCCGCACGCAAGGCACGAATCTCATCAAGCACGTCCACCAAAATCTATCCTTGAGCCGCCCGAACGGTCAAGACATGATCCAACGTGCGACGAATGTCCGAATCATCCGTGGTTGTCGGTGGAGGAACAAAGAAAGATCAACATCGATGTAGTAGCACTGAAGTCTCAAAGGTTGCACTGTAGAAGAGGGAGGAGGGGGAACACTACTAGATGACACACCTCTAAGTCGAGAAAGAGGAACTCTCAACCGACTTTTCCTCTGATGAAGAAAGGTGGCACCTATAGGAGCTATCACATGAACAGGCTCACCTGACGGAAAACTATCTAGACCCAAATGGAGTAGAATCCTATGAATGAAAATAGGATGAATCGGCGCATGCCCTACGACAGAACTCCTATGAACCTCGTTTAAAGAACGAAGGAACAAGTGAGGAAAACTGATGGACGCTCCAGAAGCAAAGGTGTACAAAAACACACATCGCTCTAAAGGGATGGTGTGGAAGTGAGAGATAGGCCACAAGGAATGACACGCAATCCTAAAGAAGAGATAGGCGAAGATCGTAAGCTCGGCGGACGTGATCCGAGGATCGAACCCCACCGGATAGATGACCCGGTGATGTAAGACATGACAACATCTAAAGAGGGTGTCTCATCATAGGGATAGTCAAGATCCCGAACAACCGCACCCCAAGAGCCTCAATCACCACCCGAGGGGTAATGGTGAACTCTACACCTCGTATCCAACTCCTAACTAAGGTGTTGGAATCATAGATGTGACAAGAGAGATTCGAGTAGAACTCTCTAATCATGCGGTCGGAGGTGGATGATCTATCTCTCCGAGAGGCAACCAACCCCTAGACTCAAAATTGGCCCAAATGGCCTGGATCAAGCGCATCTAACATAACAAAACGCTCGGACTGCATCTTACGCCTACGTTCAAGGTGTCATAGGCTTCTCTACACTTATCATTCTTAAAATCAGCTCTACTCTAGGTGGAGACTCGGAGGAAGTGGAAGTGGTCCTATGAGCTCTAGTTTTCCTAGGCATGGTGCTAAGATAAGGATCAAAACACAGAGCGAAAGAACAAAACCACAAAACAAAACCAAGGGCATACTGCAAGTTAGCACAAAAACAAAAAATAGAATCAAAATCTATATGATGCATGAACAAGTTTAAAATGTCATGATGCATGTGCTAATGTAGTGAATTGAGTCAAAAAGATTCAAATTACAAAATTGGCTTGCACATAAAGGTTTTTAACACAAAAACCCCAAAATATAGAAACCACTTGATCAATTTTTAAAAAAATTGACAAATTTGATCATTATACATGATATAATAACAACAATAATGACCAATTACATCAATTGAAGAAGCCAATTTCATCAATTTAAGCCAATTTGACAAAATCCCCAATTCGGATCAAATTCAAAACCCTAGAATTTTCAATTTTTCAAAAACCACCAAATTGATCAAATTAAACTATAGGGAACATCAATATAACATCATGGCACAAAAACCCATTGATCAATTACACAAGAATTGGCTTGAATCATCAAAAACCCCAACAATTTTGAAGATGCTAAAAATACCCATGAGAATGCATGAAAAATGCATGAAAACAAGAAAGAAACTTGAAAAAGAAGGGCAAAAGGGTCTTACCGGTTTCTAAGGACAAAAACCTTGCAAAAATCTTGAAGGAAAACGACAAAAATTTGATGGTGGAGCCAAGAGCCAACGCGGAGAGAGAGAGAAGTTTGAAAAAGTTTGAATAGTGACTTTGAAAAAGTCCTATTCTGCTTTTTTTTAAAACCTGATACACGAGTTTCAATTGGTCGAAAATCAGCTTCGACCGATCGAAACAGACAGAGACTCCCTCTCTCAAAAATTTTAAAATTTTAAAAATTTCGATCGGTCGAAAAACAAAATGGACCGATCGAATCAGCAGGAGGCTCACCATATTTTTCAGGAAAAACACAATTTTTGAAAAACAAATTGATTTAACTAAAAACATTGAAATTTAAGAACAAAAATGCATGAGTATGAGATGATATGATTTTCCAAACAAGAATTTTAAGCCCAATATTCCCAAAAACAAAATTTTGCATTCTCCACAAATTTTCAAGCAACAAATTTAGTTTGCACATAATTCAAAGTGATTGCAAAAACTTGATTAGTCAGACCATAAACATACACAATAACATGTACAATGTTTAGCAATGAGTAACTCGTGTAGTGTGTACGACTAGCAAATACATGAGATACATGTGAGGTGATATGTGAATAGCAATCAATCACTAAGTCTACAAAATTCATCACAAAGAATTTAAAAGTGACTATCACCTAAAGAGTTACATCATATAACTCCCACATCTCCTAGATCATAAGCTTGCAATCATGTAAGTTTCTTGTATTTATGCCTCATAATATACATTCCAGTTTTAAGTTTATGTGAGTTTGGCATCAAGCCTAATAGTACACACCAATTAGATTTTAAGAATTAAGCACTTTTACCGAAGCTTCACCTTATGTTCTTTTTGTGCATGTGCTACACTTTCTCGAGCACAAAATCTTATGATATGCACTAAGGTGTTCATGATTGACTAGTGAACAGTGGTGAGATGGTTATTTATGCCTTTCTCTAAAAGTTCAAATCCAACATTTAAAAACATGTGGCTTCAAGATTAAGACATAGTAATCAAAAACCATACACATCTTTCCCACGCAACATGCACTAAAAATCTTCAACTAGTAAAGTGCAATAAATAAGCTCATCAAAGCTAAATAAGGTACAAAAAAACATGTTATGTGAAAATAAATTGACCAACCTTGTTCTCAAAAACCAAGAAGAATAATGCAAAAACAAAATGTGCTTCCTTTTTTCCTTTTTATTTTTTATTTTTATTTTAATAAAAAAAAAAAAACCTAGAATGAAATGCATGAATGTTATACTATGCAAATCCTAGAGACAAAAAAAAAAAAAAAAAAAAAAAAAAAAAAACAAAGAACAATGGTCACAAGGGTAGAACAATGAAACACAAGGACCAAGAGGCCAAAGACAGATTAGGAACATAGAATCACACCAATCACTTGACGAAGAGTCTCAAAATTACTTCTATCAAGAGGTTTGGTAAAAATGTCGACATTCGACGCTTCTTGGAATATACTCAAGACACACAATTTTCCTTTCAACAAGATCCCTAATGAAGTGATACCTAATCTCTATGTGCTTAGTCTTAGAATGCTTTGAACAGGGTTCTTAGATATTTCAATAGCACTAGAGTTATCACAAAGAAACCACCATAGTATCTTGGGATATCCCATAACTGCTAAAACATTTTTCATCCAAAGAAGTTGTGAGCAACAACTTCCAAAGAAGAATATATTCTTTTGCCTAGGATGACAAGGATCTGAGAATTTTGCTTTTTGCTTATCTAGGCAACAAGGTTAGCACCAACCTAAAAACATCCACCAATGGTGCTTTTTCTATCATCAACATTACCAGCCCAATCAGAATCGAAAAAACCAGCAAGAGACAAATTAGACTCTTTGCTATAAAATAATCCATAGTCACAAGTTCCAGAACATATTTAATTATTCTTTTGACAGCATTTAAGTGTGAAACCTTAGGATTAGACTGAAATCTAGAACAAACACCAACACTAAATGCAATATCAAGCCGACTAGCAATCAAATATAACAAACATCCAATCATACTTACGTATAGTGTAACATCAACGACTCACGATGGATCATTTGTTAGTTTTGCATTGGCGGCCATTGGTGTTCTAGCATGGGCAGCATGGTCTAGTCCAAATCTCTTGACAAGATTCTTTGCGTATTTGGCTTGGTTGATGTAGATCCTTGAATCCGTTTGCTTCACCCGTAATCCCAAGAAATATGTTAGTTCACCAACCATACTCATTTCAAACATTGCCTTCATTTCATCTCGCAAAAGAATGAGCAAGAGAGTCATTAGTAGCACCAAAACAATGTCATCTACATAAATTTGAGCTACAACAAAACTATTCTTATCCTTTCTTATGAAGAGAGTAGTGTTTGCAAATCCCCTTTTGAAGCCGTGCTCAATAAGATATGCAGACAATCTATCATACCAAGCCCGTGGAGCTTGTTTCAACCCATACAATGCTCTCTTCAATTTGTACACATCATCCGGTCTATGAGGGTCAACAAATCCTTTAGGTTGTTCAACATAAACTTCTTCTTGCAACATTCCATTCAAGAAAGCACTTTTGACATCCATTTGATATAACTTGAAGTTTAGATGACTAGCTATAGCCATCTAAACTTGCTATTTAGCAAAGGTCTCATCAAAGTCAATCCCTTCCACTTGTGTGTAACCTTGAGCAACAAGTCTTGATTTATTTCTGATGACATTGCCATGTTCATCCGACTTGTTCTTGAAGATCCACTTAGTTCCAATTACATTCACACCCTTTGGTCTAGGAACTAATTCCCACACATCATTCCGAACGAATTGATGAAGTTCTTCATGCATAGAGTTCACCTAATCAGCATCTTGAAGTGCTTCATCTACCTTCTTCGATTCAAATTAGGACAGATAGCATGGGTGTGTAATTACACTTAAGGCTTTTGACCTTAATCTCATATTGTCATTCAGACTTCCTAATATATTTGAGGAAGGATAATTCAGTTTTACTCTAGAGGAAGGACCTTTAACCAGAGATCCGGATGTACCTCTGTGCCGATGAAGGACTAAACTCATGTTGAACCTGTTGAGTCTCATGAACTGGAGTGGATGGTTCAGGACTTGATGGCACGTATATTGCATCATTCAACACCATTAGCTCCTCATCACTATGTTTCACTACATAATCATAAGGGAGAGAGTCATTAACTTCTATTGGTTTATCTTGAACCCGAGTAGTACTTTCTGGATGTGCTTCTAGACATACTTCATCATTGATCACAACATTTGAAGATTCCATGACAGTTTTGGTTCTCGGTTGTATACACCCTATATGCCCTACTAGTAGAGGAGTACCCTAGAAAATATCCTTTGTCACTCTTAGCATCAAATTTCTCTAGGTGCTTTCTATCACGTAGAATGTAACAATCACTACCAAAAATCCTGAAATACTTGACAACTGGCTTCTTTCCTCTCCAGAGTTCATAGGGAGTCTTCTTGGAGTCAAACAAATATATCCGATTTAGTGTATGGCAAGCGATGTTAATCGCATCTCCCCCCATGATTTTGGCAATTTTTTATTATGCAACATCACATGTGCCATCTCTTGAACGACCCTATTTTTTCGTTCAACTATTCCATTTTGTTGTGGTGTCTTGGGTGATGAAAATTCTTGATGTATGCCCTGTTCATTGCAAAAAGTAGCTAGCTTGGTATTCTCGAATTCTCTTCCATGGTCACTTTTGATTCTGGCTACTTCAACCTGCAATTTCTTACACGGATGTATCATCTTCTCAGAGCCTCGACTTTATCTTTCAAGAGCACAACCCAAGTATATCCGGTAAAGTCATCCACAACCACTAGAATGTTTTTCTTTCCTCCCAAACTCTGAACTCTAGCAGACCTATAAAATCAATGTGCGGTAACTCCGAGGTCTTGAAGTTTGAACACTAGCCACAGACGGATGTTTAGATTTTATCTGTTTACCTATCTCGACATGGTCCACATATGCATTTGTCTATCTTCTCAAACTTAGGTAAACCAACAACAAGATCACATTTTGAAATCTTTTCTAACTGCTTATGACTTGCATGCCCCAAAGTTGATGCCACAAATCAACTTAATCAATCTTTGCAAATAAACACTTATTGCTTATGCTTGGTGTCAATCCATAACAGTTGTCCGCCGTTCGTACACCAACACACATACAAATCACCTCCACCATCAAGTATTTCACATTCATGCTTAGTGAAGAAAACATTTAGTCCATTGTCACAAATCACCGATCTTTGAGTAAATTTGCCTTTAGTCCATCAACATAAATGCACATCTTCAAAGACTGGTAACCCTGGGATGTCCACAGTTCAATGCCTCGATGACAAATTTGCTTCCATTTCCAAAAGTGATTTTACCAATCTTTCCTTCAAAAAGAGTCTTGAATAATCCTTTGTTTCTGTCATATGCCTGGAACAACCACTATCCAAATACCAAAGACAAGAATCACGTGCCTTTAAGGCGGTTAAGGCAATATAACACAAATAATTATTACCACATATGATAAGACCAAGATGTTCAAGGAAAGATTTAACAGACTCAACAAGAGACAAACATACAAAGTAAGCAAGTTGATGAATAAGCAGAAAGAATTTCCAAAAATCCATACCAAGTGGTCAAGGATCAGATCAGTGATCAAAAGATCAACAACAAAAGAGCTACCCGCTCTAATACCACTTGATAGTTTTTAGACCCCTTAAACAATTGATTAAACCTAGGTAATTAGCCAAGTTGTTACTTAGTCCAATTAAACAAGTCTAGGTTATCACAATAATAAAGATCAAATCATGCAAAGCAAATGGAAAATAAATAACACACGATATGATCACCTAGGAAACCAAACCGGTAAAAACTCGAGGAGGATTTGACCTACCTATCCTCAAGGTAAACCTGAATCCACTATCTGAAAGAAATTCATACAAAAGGACTTACAAGCACCCCCGCTCGACTTCCTAATGCTACCAACCAAAGAGAACTTACCCGACACACGACCACATACAAGCTCTTCAATCCACGGACTCCTTCTTTCTTGGATTCTCACCATCTACAAGCACCCCCGTTTGTGTATTCTTTAAGCTTTAATGGCAGCAACTATTTTGATCATCAAGGTGTAGAGAATATCTCCTCCTTGAAAACCCTAAGTTTGTGTAAAGGAAAGCTCCTCTAGATCTCACAAGAGATTTACACAAACCGCAATATAAACAACACTAAAACGTGGCTAGGGTTTGCCTTTTATACTTAGGACAAATAAGAAACCCTAAAAAATGTTTTAAAACAACTAGGGCTGAGTTGGAAAATTCTCGGGAAAAGCAATCTGACCGAGCTTCGATCGGTCGAGCCTAAGCTTTCGATTGATCAAGCCAGGTAAAAAGCCACAATGCTTTTTGCTTTACACTCGATTCCAACTTTACACGGGTTATAATTTCTACTAAATTTTTTTTTTTTTTTTTTATTGTACATGGCAAATAAAGCATCTCTATTTTTTTGGAGAAAAATCAAAGCTACAACCTATGTCTTCCAAAAAGGAACGATAAATTTTTATTTGGTATGTTATATATAAATTTGTTGAATTTGGTTTGGTTTTGAAATAGAATTTGGGGATTCTATAAATTTTGAAATTTTAAGTCTTGGGGTTTTTGGTATTTGTATCTCAGTAGGTTGATCTTAATTCTTCACCTTAAATGTTTTTTATTTAGGTTCATGTGATTTTTTGTTTTCTTATTTAAAGCTATGATTTTTGGTTGATTAATTATTTGTTTGGATTAATTTCAATTAATTATTTATTTGGATTCAACATAAAAGATAATGGAATTAGGTATTATAATTTTGATATTGTTCCATGTTTTGAATTGTCTATATTGTTATAACTAAAAGAAAGTCATATTGTTACTCAAATTTGAAACTTGGTGTGTCTTCCTATCAAGGTCTTTGTTTATATATTTACAGTTTATATTAGTTTTGAGTGTGTGTGTGTGTATATAACTATTGAGAGTTTTGCTTTATTAATTTAAGAATTGTAAATTACTTTGTAGGTTTCGGTAACTATGCACTTACAACTCAATAACGTTCAATGTTAGACAACACTTCTAAACTATGGAAAAGTATAGAAGTTAAATATTTCTTCATTTAAAAAAAAATATATTACTAACTAGCAAAATGTTTATTTACTCATTGTTGGATTTTTTTTTCAGAGTCAATAGTTTTTCCGTGCATCGCACGGGTTAACGACTAGTATAATTAGTGGTAGAGCCTGAAAGTTTTTTCAGGCCAGCCAAGTTAAATATATAATTAAAAAAATTAAATCGAAAGAGCAACTCTCTCTCTCTCACACACACACATATATATATATATATAATATTTATTTATTGCTTATACATGGTACATAGATATTTTAATTTCTTTCTTATTTTTTTGAGAAGAAACATAGATATTTTCTTATGTAAAAAAATATATTTACATCAAATAAGTCTTTCTTTTCCTTAATTTTTTTTTTAAAATTTTTGCAACAAAAAAAAGTAAGTCTAATAAAAATAAAATATAACTGATGTATATACATTAAAAACAATTTAATTAAGTGAGTTATGTAAGGAGTAACTGATGTATATACATTAAAAACAATTTAATTAAGTGAGTTATGTATAACATTAATTAAAGAGCATAAAAAAGATCTTAATCAGTTATATAAATGCATTACATATTTTTAGTGAAAATCTAGTGGTTATTATTGAAATTTATATTCAATTTTTTTTTTTAAATACAAGAAAGGAAAGATATTTGAAAAGTCAAGGGACCATGCCTCCCACTAGAATAAATAATGCATTTCTCTTTAACCAACTTCTAATTATGGTGCATATCGTTGGCCTTTGTGCTTTATAGTGGTTATTAAATAGGGTAATGCAAAGCCAATTCAAGCAAATTCAATCAAAAGGATATGGAATGTGATCAATATTTATTACCAAATTCATAAAAAAACACAATATTTATTATCAAATCCCATCAGTTTGCACAACATAATACCTACCATCTTTTTTCTTTCTCCCGTTTCTTTTCACATCTCATATTTTTGAATTATTTTATTTACTATATCTAAGTTGCTTTATCTATTATACCATATCATTTTACAATACACTTAGAGCACTATTATCAGCTCTCTCAAATGTGCCAAATGCTAAATATTTGGCACATTTGACACATCAAACACAAAAACAAACCCTCATCACCGTATTAAATGTCTCAAAATTTTGAGACATGCTACAGTACGCTTTCAAATATGAGAGCGTACGGACAGCTATGCCATTTTGGTTTATTGTTTTTTTATTCTCTTTTCTCTCTCCATCACTCTCTATCTCTTCCCTCTCGGTCCGCTCAAGATCTCTCTCATCCTTGCTCAAGATCTCTCGCCGCCTCACCTCGCCATCAACCTCCACAACCCGCAGACCTTGAGATCTCTTAATCGGGTGGTGGGTGTGAGATTTGGGATGGGTTTCGATGTGTGAGTTTTGGGTCATTGATTGATCGTTTGGGTTGGAATTTTGGGCCGGTGGTGGTGTCATGGTTGTGGCGATGGTTGGTTGAGTTTTGGGCCGCGATGTTTATGGCTGTAGTGGGTGGCGGTGTTTGTGGTTGTAGTGGGTTTTGATGTGTGGGTTTTGGGTCATTGATTGATCGGTTGGGTTGGGATTTTGGGCCGGTGGTGGTGTCGCGGTTGTGGTTGGTTGAGTTTTGGGCCGCGATGTTTGTGGTTGTAGTGGATGGCGGTGTTTGTGGGTGTAGTTGGTTGGCAGTGTTTGTTGAAGATTTGAGTTTCTTTTTCTTTTTCTTTTCTCTTTTGTTGAGGTTTTTAGATTTGGAATTTGTTGGAGATCTAGTGATTGTGATTGTAGTTTGTGGAGGTTGATTTGCCGTTGGTGGTGATTTTTGTTCTTGAGGTTTGTGGAGGTTGATTGAGATTGTAGTTTAATGTGTTGGAATTTGTTTAATATTATTTAATGTGTTGGATATATTATTTTAATGTATAGAATTGAAAAATAGAAGAAGTGATAAATGGTGAATTGTAAAATGGTGTGCTAAAATGATAAAGTAGGTTTTTGATGTGTCAAAATGAGATTTTTATGAGAGCCGATGAGAATGCTCTTAACATCCCAAATTTTATTTTACAATACAACATATTAAAATAATATAAATTATACAATAAAGTAATATGCAAATTATCTATCTCTCCTCTCTACCACTTTCATTTCTATCCCTACCTTAATACCCATCTCTCAACAACCAAACAACCCAATTACCACCATGCCCACCACACCACCCACCCACCAAAATCCCATTGGAACCAAAAACCCAAATTAAAAAGAAAAAGAAAAAAAAAAAAAAAAATTCCCACCAAAAACCCAGCAAACCCATTAAAAAAAACCAAACAACCCAGTCACTACCACAACGCCACCACCACGCCCACCACGCCACCACGCGCCCACCAAAATCCCGCTGGAACCAAAAACCCGAATTTATTAAAAAAAAAAAAAAAAAAAAAAAAAAAACCCAACAAACCCATAGCAAAAACAACCCAATCACCACCACACCACCACCACCACCACTGCCCACCATGCTAACCCAAACCAATTAATCCAAATCTAACCCAAACCCCATCAAAATCCAACCATTGGAATCCAAACGTTTGAGAATCCAACCATCGAAATCCACAGACCCCTAAACCATCGCACCATAACACCTAAAACCATCAGAATCCAAACATTGGAATCTAACCATCAAAATCCATTACCACGCCACCCATCGCACCACAACACCCCATCGAAATCCATAGCCCCACCACCATCGCACCACAACACCCAAAACCATCGAAATCCATAGCCCCACCACCATCGCACCACAACACCCAAAACCATCGAAATCCATAGCCCCTTAAACCACCAACACACCACAACTCACCACCGACCTCGCCCGAAAAATCACAACCCATCATCGGCGAGCTTGAGCAGCCCATTATCGAGGCGAGGTTGAGCGCCTCCATCAAAGGACCACATCGTTGAAACCACCAAGCCCACGACACCACCAGACCCACGTTGGACCCATGACCCACGCCAGAATATGCCCACCGACGGTGGTACTATGACAAGGGTACCCAGTGGAACTTTACAGCTTAAACACCGATCAATATAAACACGGTGGGCCATCGTTAGAGAGAAAGGCCAGGATAGAGATGTGATGAGAGAGAGGCCAGAATGTTGTGGAGAAAGAGAGAGAGATGAGAAACAGAGAAAATGAAGGGAGAGAAAGAGGCGGATACATTAAATACGAGAATAAAAAAAATATTATTTCGTTTTAAAATTGTATTATTGTCACAAATTTGTGACAAGATTTTTTAGCAAAATTGTAAATTTTTGGCAAAAATGTAAAATTTACTCTCTAACTTTCAGGTTTTTTCATTTTAGTTTTCTAACTCTCGATTTTGTCATTTTAGTTCTTTAACTTTCAATTGTTGTCAATTCGGTATTTCGTTAGACCTCGATTATCTCATCAGTTAGTTAAGTGAGCCAAAACGACGTCGTTTTGGCTTTTTTTTTTTTTGTAATTAAAAAAATTAAGAAAATTGTTATTAAAAAAAAAAAAATTCATTCAATTTTTTTTCTCATTTTCTCTCTCATCGGACTTTCTCTCACTTTCTCATTCTCTATCTCTGTGTCTCACAGTGCCATGGTGCAAGGCCTCACCGCCACCGCCGGCCTCCACCCATTATAGTTCTCGGTTGGTACTTGAGCTTGGTGCTGGTTTCATTGATGATGAGAGAGCAATCGTTGCAGAGCTTCTCGAGCAATCGGAGAAAGGAGATTTCATGGGGTGGAGACCTGGGAGTGTGTGTTCGACTCGAATGTCTTTGATCAAAAGAGGTGTTGATGAGAGAGTTGCAAAGACTAGCCTTTGTCTTAGGTTCGAGCTTCCCTTCATCTTCTTGTACTAAAGTTTTCCCATTTTGGGTTTTAGCTCTTCTCTCTCTCTCTTTCTCTAGTTCTGGTTTTTACGCTTCTGCTTTCGACCACACAAACAAAGTATAAAACCTAAAACCCTAAACACCGTTTTGCTCCAAGGTTGGTGACAATGTTAGCGGAATTGGTTTTGGTGGGTGTGGGTGTGGGCTTTGGATCATTAAAGAGTTTTTAAGCACTAGACTTGTGTCTAGCTTTCATGACTTTGGTCTTGTGGGTGGAGGCCGGCGATGGCGGTGAGGCCTTGCACCATGGCACCGTGAGACAAAGAGATAGAGAGTGAGAAAGCGAGAGAGAGTCCGACGAGAGAGAAAATGAGAAAAAAAAATGAATGTTTTTTTTAATAGCAGTTTTCTTAATTTTTTTTAATTACAAAAAAAGAGCCAAAACAACGCTGTTTTGGCTTACTTAACGATGGTAGATAATCGAGGTCTAATGGAGTATAGAATTGACAATAATTGAAAGTTAGAAGACTTGACAAAACTGAAAGTTAGAGGAATGAAATGAAAAAGGCTGAAAGTTAGAGGGTTAGTTTTGCATTTTTGCCTAAATGATTTTAGGATACAAGATTAGGTAATGCTGCGTTTTTGTGTTTTGGTGGTAAAACATATCTACATATGACATATGACAATGCGAGTGTGAATGCTCTTAGGTTTGGATTTTGTATCAAAGTGGTCAATCCACCAATACCATGTGTCCATCCAAGGCTAGTACTAATACTCATGTAAATTAAAACTTTGTAAAAGTTCTTTCTTCAAGAATAAAAAAAAACTTTGTAAAAGTTATAGATGCTTTAAAATGATATTGATTTAGAAAATATTTTTAGAAATTTTGTATTGAAAAAAAAAAACTGAAACTGATATTTTTTGTAGTTTTTTATATTTCTCATTAAAATGGTATCAAAACTTGGCTAAAATTATCTATTACCAAATGCCCTAAGAGCACATATTAACTAGTTTGGACTTAGGGTTACTACATGCTTTCCAATTAATTTCAAATACATGGTTATTTTGAATTTAGATGAAAATATCATTTTGGTCCTTACATTTTGAGGTAAGTCAATTTAGTGCCTATATGCCTACATCTTGGTAACACACAACTTGTTTATCAAGCCGAGATGAACTGAGTTTATCAAGGAAGATTGGTCTTCGACACTATCCGAGGAGCCTTCTCCAGTTCGCGTTGAGTGGTAGGGATCCCCGAGTCCCCCCCTTTGTCTCCCATTCCATCCTATTTATATCCCCTTTCCCTCCCTTAGATTTTTAGATTCATAGCACTGCTACTTATCCCATCCGTCCATTCCCAAAGTTGTTGGGAGTGATTGTAAAGGCAGAGAGGCATGGCTATGTCGTGCAGTGGGGCACTCAATGCAATAATGACAGCTTTTCCTTAGATATTTTCATTCTTCCCGTTGTCCTTTTCTATCTTAGTACTTACCCTATTCCATGGAATGACCCGGAGTGTCACTCCCGGTAATAGGCTGCTCCCTTTGTCCTCAACTACATCCATGGCCGAGGAGGGTTCTTTCCATGGCCGAGAAGGGGTTCTTCCTTGGACCGGGCCCTTGGCCCAATGTAGATATTGACATGGGCCTCCTGGTCTTTTACCCCCCACAATAGCCCCTTGAGATTCTTCTTTTCTTCCCCATGGGAGGAAAGGAGGATCTCGATATGATGATTGTCCTCTCGAGCCCGTTTTGCACTATGCCTAGACATTCTTCTAGTTTATCTGAGTCGCGTTCCTGCCGTTTCTGTACACGAGACACGCTTTTATTAAGGTCTTCTTATGAGGTGACGTAAATCCAACGGTCAAGACTCTTTGGAAATTGAGCGAGATTTATCTCGCTTGTAATTCTTTCTTGGAGATTTGGGTGAATTGATTGCCACCAGGTTTGCCTCATATATAAGGCGCATGGGAGGGGGATCGTTCTTCTTCATTCGCAGATCCTTGAGTCCTACGGGAGTTTCAGGTTCTTAACTCTTCAAATATTCCCAAGGGCCCCACCAAGGTGGTGATTGAGATTTAGGGAGTGAAATGGTCAAGGATAAGGGTGAGGATGAGGGTGAGGGTGAAGGGTCCAAGCCCTCTTCAGAAGCCATGGGTGTCACCAAGATTTAGAATGACACAATTAAGGCAAGGGAAGTAGAGGCCAAAGATATTTCTCCCCTTCGACCGGACAAAAAAGAGGTCCTTCTTCCTTCACCCAGAACCCGAAGCAAGCGTAGGTCGCATCATATTTTTGGTGCGACAAAATTTGGATTTCATCCGGCACCGTGTGTCACACGTGTGCGGATTTGGATTTCTCATCGTCGGTACAATCTATACTTACTCAATTGCTGTTGGAGCAAGATTGTGGATCTGGCCTCTCTGCTTCTTCTTCTCTTCCATCGCCGGTACCATCCACACTTACTCGATTGCTGCTAGAACAAGATTGTGGATCCGGCGTCTCTTCTTCTTCTTCTCTCCCATCGCCGATATCGTCCATACTTGCTCGATTATTGCTAGAACAAGATTGTGAATTTATTATTCCCATGGACTGTTTTTTTTTTTTTTTAGTTAGCTTTTGAAACAGGCTTGTCTAAGCCCTTTTATGTACATTGTACTTCTTCTTTATCTAATAAAAAGATGAATTTATTTCATTTTGCATACCTTTCATTTTCTGCAATAATTGTTTTATGAATAGGTGTGTTGGTATCTTTTTTTTCGAATAGTACTTAGAATTGATGCCGTTGATGGTAAAGAGTTGTCACCCTAAGTTTATCAAAACGGACGGGCGCACCACCGCTAACTTTAAATAAGTTAACTATATAGGACTAACTAGGAAAATAACCGCGTGCTTTACATTGCGAATGACGCAACCGCCAAAGGACGTGTAATTTTAAGTGAACAGTCCGAGGGGGTCACCGAGTACTAAGGTTCTTTTCAACATTTACGATGATGTTTGTAGCGTTAGCTTCCCTTAAGTGTCTGGTCCGAGGACCGAGGCATGGTTGAATTTAGTTTAAACACTTAGAAAGTTGTCGGCATGTGTTAGCTTCTACAAAGTAGGAGGTCCGAGGACCATGCAAGGCCTTGATTCTGTCTAGTACTTAGACTCTTCTTTGAAGTAACTAGTTTCCCCATAGGTTTGAATTCGAGGACCATGCAAGACCTTAGTTCTGTCTAGCACTTAGGTTCTTCTTTGAAGTAACTAGTTTCCCCATAGGTTTGAGTTCGAGGACTATGCAAGACCTTGGTTCTGTCTAGCACTTAGGTTTTTCTCTTTGAAGTAACTAGTTTCCCCATAGGTTTGAGTCCGAGGACCATGCAAGACCTTGGTTCTATCTAGTACTTAGGTTCTTCTTTGAAGTAACTAGTTTCCCCATAGATTTGAGTCCGAGGACCATGCAAGACCTTGGTTCTGTCTAGCACTTAGGTTCTTCTTTGAAGTAACTAGTTTCAAGACCTTGGTTCAAGACCTTGCTAGTAGCGCTTAGGTTCTTCTTTGAAGTAAGACCATGCAAGATCTTGGTTCTGTCTAGTACTTAGGTTCTTCTTTGAAGTAACTAGTTTACCCATAGATTTGAGTCCGAGGATCATGCAAGACCTTGGTTCTATCTAGTACTTAGGCTCTATTTTGAAGTAACTAGTTTCCCCATAGGTTTGAGTTCCAGGATCATGTAAAACCTTGGTTTTGTCTAGTACTTAGGTTCTTCTTTGAAGTAACTAGTTTCCCTATAGGTTTGAGTCCGAAGACCATGCAAGACCTTGGTTCTCTCTAGTACTTAGTCATTTAGAAAGTTGTTAGTGTGCGTTAATTTCCCCAGAGCAGGAGGTTCGAGGACCTGGCATAGCTAAGGTTCTTTTTAACCGCTTCACAAGATTCTCGTGCGTGTTAATTTCTCCAAAGCAGGATGTCCGAGGACCCGTCATAGCTAAGGTTCTATTTAACTGCTTCACAAGATTCTCGTGCGTGTTAATTTCCCTAAAGCAGGAGGTCCGAGGACCCGTCACAACTAAGGTTACGTTTAACCGCTTCACAAGATTCTCGTGCGCGTTAATTTCCCCAAAGCAGGAGGTCCGAGGACCCGTCGCAACTAAGGTTCTGCTTAACCGCTTCACAAGATTCTCGTGCGTGTAAATTTTCCCAAAGCGAGAAGTCCGAGGACCCGTCATAGTTAAGGTTCTGTTTAACCGCTTCACAAGATTCCGGTGCGTGTTAATTTCCCCAAAGTAGAAGGTCCGAGGACCCGTCAAAGCTAAGATTCAAGATTCTGCGTGTTAATTTTCCCAAAACAGGAGGTCCAATGACCCGTCGTAGCTAAGGTTTCGTTTAACCTCTTCACAAGATTCTCGTGCGTGTTAATTTCCCAAGAGCAACAGGTCCGAGGACCCGTCGTAGCTAAGGTTCTCTTTAACCGCTTCACAAGATTCTCGTGCGTGTTATTTTCCCCAAAGTAGGAGGTCCGAGGACCCATCATAACTAAGGTTCTGTTTAATCGCTTCACAAGATTCTCGTGCGTGTTAATTTCCCCATAGCAAGAGGTCCGAGGACCCGTCATAGCTAAGGTTCTATTTAACCGTTTCATAAGATTCTGCTTTGGCCCTCGGCTTCTTTCTCCAAAGGGAATTCAAAGAAATCGGACAACTAGACCCGCGAGAACTAGCCCCTTGACAAGTGCACAGGGCACATACTTGACATCAAAAGCCCCTAGTATCTGCGCTCCGTTTAGCAATCCTTCCCACGTAATTAGTACTTCAAAGTGTAGACCTAAGCGGAAGCTAAGTTATGACAACTACGGTGTGTTCTTGGAAATAATGGGGAAGTTTTCGTGTAACTTGCACCACCGTCAAAATGGTCTTCTTGAGGGACTCTTACTGATAAAAGCTTGATCCCACCATGATTAATGGTTGCATTCGCTAACGCACAAGCTCTTCCCACATACAGCACCAATTGTAGGGACATGTTTTTCAGCCCAAGCCCAAGATGTATGGGATCCGGGACCAATGAACCTAGTACAATAAATTTGTAGAGAGCGGGCTGAAAAGCCAGGTTTTAGTGCACGATAACTGATTAATATGGTGTTTGTCATGATCAAGCCGAGATGAACTGAGTTTATCAAGGAAGATTGGTCCTCGACACTATCCGAGGAGTCTCCAATTCGCGTTGAGTGGTAGGGATCCTCGAGTCCCCCCCTTTATCTCCCATTCTATGATATTTATATCCCCTTTCCCTCCCCTAGATTTTTAGATTCATAGCACTGCTACTTGTCCCATCCGCCCATCCCCAACGTTGTTGGGAGTAGTTGTAAAGACAGAGAGACATGACTATGTCGTGCACGGGGCACCGAATGCAATAATGGCGCTTTTCCCTTAAATATTTTCATTCTTCCCGTTGTCCTTTTCTATTTTAGTACTTACCCTATTCCATGGGATGACCCGGAGTGTCACTCCCGGTAGTAGGTTGCTCCCTTTGTCCTCGCCTACATCCATGGCCGAGGAGGGTTCTTCCCATGGCCGAGGAGGGGTTCTTCTTTGACTGGGCCCTTGGCCTAATATAGATATTAACATGGGCCTCCCGGTCTTTTACCCCCACACTAGTAAATACTAGTAATATCCAAGGAATGCTAGTAAATAATACTAGCAGGTGTAATTAAAACATAGGGTTACTACATTAAGCTTCCGAATTAATTCAAATGTTCCATTAAAAAAATTTAATTTCAAATGCATGCCTATATTGAATTTATTTGCCCTTGGGAAAAAAAAAAAAAATTGTGTTTCATTGATCAATACAACTATGTATTTGAAGTAGATTAGAGAGTCTAATGTGGGTGCATTATATTATTAGGCAAAACATAGATACATGACCTTTGATGTAGTATATTAGAACTATAGGACTTAATTTGGTAAGCCAGGACTATTACAGTGACAAAAACATAATTTTAGTCTTTTATATATATATATATATATATATATGAAACGAAAGTGTTTGCCTTATGGTTGGTGGAGCTTATGTTAACCATCTTCTACAAGTCCACAGATGACGAGATAAATAAATTCAATTAACTAGGAATCCTATAAATGACATTCAAGATCTAGTGGCTGTAAGTTGTAACACCAAAAAAAAAAAAAAAAAAAAAAAAAAAAAAAAAAAAAAAAAAGGATTTTGGGGTCAAACCGTTGAAGTTAGGAATTTGTTGTGGGGAGTAAAAAATAAAATGATTAATGTATATAAAACTTTCATATTATCTATATTATTTATAAAATGATTTCCCTTTTTAAACTGAACTTTTATGTGGTTTGGAATTTTTTTCTTCTCTATTTTTTGCCCTATCCTGAACCGTTTCGTCTTGAAATGAAGCGTGGATGATGTTTTATAATTTTTAGAATTTTTTTGCATTTATTTTTGAATTTTTTAACTCGGCTCGGGTTTGAACGGAATGGAATGAAGTTTTTTTTCTTCTCTATTTTTCGGCCTGTCCCGACCGTTTCTTCTTGAAATGAAGCCTGGATGATGTTTTTTAATTTTTAGAATTTTTTTGCATCTATTTTTGAATTTTCTAACTCGGGTCGGGTTTGTACGGATAGGAATGAAGCTTTTTTTCTTCTCTATTTTTCGACTGTCTCCGACCCGTTTCATCTTGAAATGAAGCGTGGATGATGTTTTTTAATTTTTAGAATTTTTTTACATTTATTTTTGAATTTTCTAACTCGGCTCGGGTTTGAACGGATAGGAATGAAATTTTTTTTCTTCTCTATTTTTCAGCCTGTCTTGACCCGTTTCGTCTTGAAATGAAGCGTGGATGATGTTTTTTAATTTTCAGTCTCGATTAAATGTACATAATAATTTAAACAAAAGATATTTAACCATGGACGTGTTGTCACTTGTAATACTTTTTAAACACTAGTATTACTATTTTCGTGTGTGTTCTAATAAGTATTATTATTTACTAAAAAAAATTATAGTCATTTGGATAATTTTTTTTAATTGAGTCATAATCATGTTACAACTCATCTAACTTTACTAAAAAAAAAAATGGTAGTCATTTGGATAATTTTTTAATTAAGTCATAATCATGTTAGTAGTTATATGGATAATTTTTTTTAATTGAGTCATAATCATGTTACAACTCATCTAACTTTAACTAATGTTACATATGTAATAACTTTTTATTAAATTAATATTTTGAGTACCTGTATTGGATTGCATGTTATCTACGTTATTAATGCATATGCCAAATTTTGTGTTAGTTGTATAATATATATATTATATTAAAATCGAAACACAATTAGAATTCACTATAAATTCTAATTGTTATCTAATTTTACGCCACTTGTCCAAATAATGATTCAAAACTTTTTTAAAATAACAAATACCTTAAGAATATTGGTATTTAATATACTCCAATCCTACTAACATATTACTATTATTGGAACCCATAACATTTAATATATTATAATCATTTATTTATGGGTCATGTTAACGGATGCTCTTATGGAAATCGTTAATAAACTATAATAGAAAAGTTTTGACATTACTTTCATGGAAAAATATAAAAAGCTATTAACAACATTTATTATTTTATTATTTTCTCAATAAAATGTTACTAAAAATAGTTTCTAAACTAATACTCTAAAGACATTGCTTAACATTTCCCTTTATTTATTTACCTAGTCATGTTATATAAAGAAATATGATTGGTCAACTAAATACAATGACATTTTCCGCTTCAAAAAGGTATAGCGCCAACCATCATCAATGACGTTTTTCATATATATTTTTTCTTTCAAACCACCAATGTGGCAGTGACTTATGTGACACAATAACATAAACATTTAGTTTTAATCAAAAAAGGCACTCATACAGAATAAAACATTCAGAATATGTGTACTACAAATAGGACTTCTGTTCACAAATTTCAGTCTTTCACCACCATTACACAACCATTTCAGAGAAATAAAAATATCGAAACACAAACACACAGAGATATAGAGGCAATGGCCGCTAGTGTTGGAAAGGAAGTGAGCAACAAGCAGCTGATATTGAGGGACTATGTCACCGGTTCTCCCAAAGAATCAGACATGTACGTGAAAACTAGTACTATCAAATTGGAGATCCCAAATGGATCAAAAGCAGTTCTGTTGAAGAACCTCTACTTATCATGCGATCCTGTTATGCGGATTCGCATGAATAGAGCTGAAGATTCGATCTTCACTTCCTATACCCCTGGCTCAGTAAGCCTCTATTTTCGTGTACACATATACAGTAATACACACAGCAATTTTTACAACAGTTGAATTAGTAAATTTTAATTCGTTCTTACTTGGGCCTATCACAATTTGACTCATCGACAATTGTGAATTATTTTTTGTGAATTGTTTTGTGACTCTCTCTCTCTATATATATTGATCATTTTTATTATGATGTAGATATGACTATTAATGCAAATTGATTGGTAATAAGTTTTGAGTTTTGAGCTAGTGATTATGAATTGGTGCAAACATGCAGGCATTATCTGGGCACGGAGTGGCTAAGGTTTTGGATTCCAGGCATCCAGACTACAAAGAAGGTGACTTTGTTTGGGGACCAGCAGTATGGGAAGAGTACAGTCTAATCGAGGAACCTAACCTTACCAAAATTCACCATACAGATGTACCACTATCCTATTACACTGGAATTCTTGGTCAGTTATTTGGTTTGATGGTCATTAATTTTGCCTCTCACAATATATATTTAACTTATCCAATCAACTATGGCTACAAAATCTTCCACAATATTCCATAATTTGGTGAGATAACAAATTGTTATTTTGGCAGCTTTTATAATTGCGAGTGCTCCTTTTTCTTTAGTGAGTGGTTTTCACTTTTCAGATCATCATATGTGCTTGTATTTTTACTGTCACTTGTACTCATCAGGAGGATAACACTTACATAAAGGACTCCAGGGTGCTTTATTCCCTGAAGCTGGTCTGGATAATGGGGTTGGTCATGCTGGAGGTGCAGGTGGACTCGTGATTGTTCGAGATCTTGACCTCTTCTCATACTGTGAGTCATGCATGCTTCCATTCCAGGTCAAGTGTCATGTGGGTTATGTCCCTTCTGGTCAACAAGTTGTAGGCTTAAGCAAGCTTTCCCGAGTAGCTGATGTATTTGCAAAACGACTCCAAGAACCTCAGCGTCTGGCAGATGAAGTTTGTTCAGCTTTGCACCATGGGATTAACCCAGCAGGTGTTGCTGTCATTCTCCAATGTTTTCACATCCACTTCCCTAACTTGGAATCTGTCTTTCTTGACTCAAATAACCAAAGTTGGGTAAAGGTTCTGGTTCGTTCAGGTTCTGGGGTTTTTGAAAATGATACTGCCGAAGCATGGATTGATTTTTTGAATCTTCTGCAATTTAGAGGCATAAATGTGGAAAAAGCTCGTCGGAGAGACTCAAGTGATCAATTTTGGTGCCCATCCCAATCTTTCTCAGGTGAGAAAACTTCCTCCAACAATGAACTGGCCAACCCAGGGATGGATGCTGCAGTAGCTTCAATTCTCAGGTCTTTGGGTGAGGACCCATTGAGGAAAGAGCTTTTAGGAACTCCTTGCCGATTTTTGAAGTGGCTGATGAACTTCCAAAATAGTAAATTGGAGATGAAGCTAAATGGCTTTGTTTTTGGTAGGATGGATTTGCTAAAACCCAATGGGGAAGTCACCCAGAGTGAAAAACATATCCATTCTGAGCTAAACTTGTCATTCTGGTCTCAATGTGAGCATCATTAATCTACTGTTGTTCAAAAAATCTGTTGGCACATTATGATATCTAAGATTCCTAGATATGGACATTTGGTTGAGCATGCATCCCTTGGGCATTTGACACTTTCATATGTACTTTTCTCAATTAACACTTACATCAAGATTAATATGTTGTCCCACACGTCCTTGTTGTAAAATGCTTACAAAATAGGATACTCTACTACTAATCCATGTCTTCCAAACAAACTTATCCAAAAAAAAAAAAAAAAAAAAAAAAAAAAAAACTTCTCAGTCCATTTTGATATTTCCCTCATGACCATGTTCCAACTTTTTTTTTAACTTCTTTTTTTTTAACTTTATCAAGACTCACCAGTTTATTTATTTATTTTTTTTGAATTTCCGGTTTTCTTAATTCCTAATCTCACGTACACTAGTATACAATAATCTAAAAACATTATTCCAAATAAAATTTAGTATATAATATAAATATATTGTATAATAGTTTTAAAAAATTATTAATAATTTAAAGATCGATAAGACAACAACCATTGAATACATTAGATATAATAGACTCTAAAATATATATATATAATTAAATAACAACTAATACATTTTTATAAAAAAATAATAATTTATTATATTTTTGTCAAAAATAATAATAATTTATTATATTTATATGTAATATCAATTAAATAAAAATATATGATAAAGAAGAATAGTAACACACTTAGGAGTAGGACTAGTAGTAAACATGAAATTTAAAAAAAAAAAAAAAAAATAGTGACTGTTATAAATTTTTACTTTTGAAGTATATGACTTATTAAGCATTCATGCGGTTATTTTTTTGGAATTGAAACAAGCACTAAAAGATTTTTTGAATTTGAAAATATGTAGAATACTTGTCAAACTACTTGATTAGACATAAATAAAACATGAAAAAGAGAGAGAGAGATAAAGAGAATAAAGAATTAATCATATATGTAAATACAGATTAATTGGTTGTAAATGTGGTGTAAAATTTTTTTTTTTTGGCTAAAAGTGGTGTAATTTTTGGCTAATGAAGAATAAAAGTACATAGAAAACAATTTCATTTTGTCACAATGACAAAGTAAGCCCGAGTGTTTATTTATTTATTTTGATTAACGAATGAGCAATTTTAAAAGTAATGCTACTAACACAACACTTTTGTAATGAAATCTCCAAATGTACAATTGGCCTTGGGTATGTAAAAAAGTAATATCAATTGTGGGTCTAGATAAAAACCAATTACAACTTACAACCCAAAATTGTATTGTAAAACGGTCCGAGGAAAATATCATATTATAAATATGACTAAACATCCGCTAACACTAAAGATATATATATATATTAGTATAAAAATAAAAGGTAGGTTTAAGAGGGAAGAAAGTGTAGGATGTCGATGAAGAGACACCAAACTGTCAAATTTTATTAGATTTTTAAAAATATTTTTAATATACATTAATGTGGAGGGACTTACGAATGTGTTACCTTGGCCCATTTGCAACCAATAGAAAGATGGCCCAAATGTCTGGGCCGGGCAAAGGTCAAGGTCCGTTCAAGAATCAGTGTAAGGTTCCCAACTTCCCGGGGGCTATATAAGAGAGGGGAGTCCCCATGAAGAAGGGGACCCAAAAATAAGGAAGAAACGTAAAGAAAAAGAAGAGAAGAAACCATAAAATATCTAAGAAAAGGTACACCTTTGCCCCCTTCCCCATGCATATCTAATGGACATGAAAGAGATTTTCTTATTTTCATTAACTTTATCAACAACTCTCAACAACTTCATTAGGGCCTAGTTCTGGAACCCACTGGGACAAATTCATTGTCTTGGCTCCTGTTGACCCTAACGTGGACGGAGGAATTGAATACATGCTTCATAAAAGAAAAAATATGTAACCTTGTTAAAGGTATGGGGTAATATCAATTGTGGAAAAGAAAAAAACCAAAAACTTGAAAGACCCTAACTTGTATTGAACAACCGAACAAAATATCATATTATATCATATTATATTATATTATATATTAAAACCCACTTAAAAATGATATTGTGAGGGCCCATTCACGTGGCTTTACCAAACTACGTAGAAATTTTATTAGATTTTTAAAAATATACATAATATACATCTCTATCAATTTTTTCAATAAATACAAAAAACTTAATTGTTGTTATCTTTTATTTAAGTTACATATGATTTTTAATTAAAGTGTGCATCTTGGGCAAATTATTTGTTATTATAAGAATTTTGTCTACTACTTTATCATCTCTTTGGATAAAGTTTGATGAATACAAAAACTTAATAATTTAATAATATATCAATCTCTTCTTTGGATAGACTTCTCTTAAGGGAAAATATCACTTTGGAAAGACACAAATGCCTAATAGTGTATTACAACTAATCAATTATATTGAAGATTAAAAAAAAAAAAAAAAAATCCTTTTCTAATATTTTTCTGTAATTATTTTTTCCTTCACGTTTTTTCATTTCTAATACATTTCTTTTATTTTTTCTCTTTACTTTTCCTCATATTTTGGTTAATATATTATGCTTTTTTTTTTTTAGTAAATGATAGAAGGTTTTTTTGATAGATGTATAGAAGGTTCATCTACTCAAGTCTATCAACTTCTTATTTATTTTCACTATCACACGGCTACTTCAACTTTCCTTTAATATATATAAACTCTAAACTTCACATTTGTATATATCTTCGTATAAACTCTCTCTCCACCATTAATTATCATTCTCTTATAATTCTTAAATAGAAAATTTTATACATTCCTTGCCTCCTTTCAACCCTTCCAGTTTTGAAAACCCTCCTCCTCACCCTCTAAACAGGTAGCAAAACAATACCTAAAGTTATTCATGCATTATGTACTTTAAAAAAAAAATAAATATATATATATATATATATATTTTTTTTTTTCAGTGTTGAATATTTGATATAACTTCATTGATCTTTTTGTAATGTACGGGGAAGAACAAGTGCTTTCGTGGGTCAAACTCGTCGTGGCAATGGTTAGCCTCCCGATTCTCATTGTGGCACACGGGCATTG
The DNA here is from genome assembly GCA_028216015.1 of Quercus dentata. NCBI lineage: Eukaryota > Viridiplantae > Streptophyta > Magnoliopsida > Fagales > Fagaceae > Quercus > Quercus dentata. Next base: position 84,586,418 of record CP116445.1, read on the forward strand.
CGCAATTGTAAAAATAACTCCAGCAATGGCGCCCAAAGTGATGTTATTACGAGCAGCAGCAGCAAAATCACTATCCAACTTGCCCAGCTTTGAACTGAATATGACATGAAGGCTTTTGTCTTATAGCCTACCTCTATCCACGTATTCAATGTTAGAGGTATGTATATATATATATATTTATTTTTTTTTTTTTTTTTCCATATAAGAAAGGTACTTCAACGTCCATGAGTTTAACATTTAATTAGAAAGGTAATCGTTCAAATTAAGAACGTCCATTTTTTTTTTTTTTTTGTTTACCTATAATTGAGTTTAAACATTTAATTAGATCGAAATCGTTCAAATTAAGAACTCGTTTCTTTTTTTTTTTTTTAACCTATAATTGGAGCCATAAGGCTCTATCCATTTATTCACTTAACCCAAAATTTCATTTTATTTTTTTTCGTTAAGAATTTAAACAAAGTTTTGAACCAATCCGCTAAGAATAAAATATTTTCAGAATTCCACATTGATACAACATGTCGCTTTTTCCATTCATTCTTTTGAGGATCAGTCACGGTCTTACAAACTCTAGAGATAGTATTGACAAAGATGTTGCTTTATACAAATGTGTAAAAATTGCCAGTCGCACTTAAAAGCCGACAAAAAAAAAAGACCTAACAAGTAATTTTGATTCTACATAATACATTACTATTTTCATAACTAACACAAAAATTTTATTCTACATAATAAATTACTATCTTCATAACTAACAAAAATTACTGAAGCCAATACGCTAAAAGATAGAGGTGGTGGGAAAAAAATGGGCAAACCTAACATTGATTAATATATTATTTAGATTTGGCACATTATATCAAGAGATAATATTTTAATTAATTGTTCAACAAAAATTTTATGCAAGAGGGAAAAAATATGTTATTTTTTTGGATATATTTGTGGAGGCCATTATTAGAAATATATGTTATATATAATAACAAAATAAGCGTCCTAGTATGCAATTCTTTCTTTTGAAATAAAAATTATGGTATGCCTTTTTTTTTTTTTTTTTTTTTTTTGAAATTTTTTTATATATATGGTTATCTTCTACAACTCTTCAAAGGTGTAGGAGTCTTAAAATTATTTTTGATAGCTAAGTTTATGTTTTCTTAGTGTCAAAATTTATTTATTTATTTATATTTTCTCAATTAAATTAGAAGTCGTGCATATTATGAGCATAATATATTTTCTTTTTCTTCTCGATCACTTCTTCTATACTCTATTGATTCTTTTGACCTTTTCATGTAGCTTCCTTGAGCATTACATTAGTTCTTTATCTCAAAGATGAAACTTCCATTGTTCTTTCATCGGTATATATGTAACCCTTGCAAGCATACATGAATTTTTTGTTTTAGAAGAAAACATACATGAAATTAAAATTATTCCAAAGTGTGCTCACACAAACATGCTCTCACTCTTAGTCATACAATATCATTATATTGCAGCTCCATTAATTACATGCACAACTCATACGGATCACCAACTATTATGCATGTGTAAACATGATATATAAGTAAGTAAATTATGGCTATCTATAAAATGAAAAATAATAATCTAATTAATTTTTCTATAAATTTTTATTAGATTTTTAAATATATATATATATATTTATATATTTTGTTCTTATCCTCTTCTCCTATAATTTCTAAGTTAATAAAAATCTCAATTTGAATACAATAAGAAAATTCTTCATCTAATCTTGTTACTATTAATTTATCTATAATTTCTAAGTGATTTATTTAATTAGCAATAGGAGATTTAGGAGTTCTAGCATTTTAGGGGATTTGAATTTTGGTTTCACACTAATAGTTCATATTAACTATAATTTAATTCGCATATACAACTACTAATATCAACCTTTAATTTTATTTTTTATTTTTTTAAAACACCTTATGGATAGACTAAAAATTATAATTGTTCTTATCGATTTTTTTCCATACATCTCTTCAATTTTTTAGATAAATATAAAAACTTAGTTGTCGTTATCTTTTATTTAAATTACATATGATTTTTAATTAAATCATGTGTCGCATTGCATAATACTAGTATATATCGTAAAAGTAGTACTCCTAAACTACTCCTAAACTAATTATATTTAAGCTTATTTCAACTAGGTCTAAACAAAATTTAAGATTAAAATATTCAAAATTTTATTTTAGGAGGTCAAAACAATTTTTTTCCATTTTATATATAATTTTTTGAACCCTTATGGCATACTGCCCATGGGAGTTTAAAAATGGAGGGAGAGTAGAGTAAAACACAGGGGGAGTAATCCAATTACCTTGTTTGAAAATTTTTTTAGGAAGGAGGGGGAGGGATTTGGAGGGGTTTGGAGGGGTTTCAACTACCTCTAACCCCTCTTTGACTTTTATTTTTAATTCCCCAAATTTTATCTTTGGAGGGAGAGTGGAGTAGATAAATTATTGATCAAACCAATTTCTTAATTTAACTTTTTAAATTAACAAAATTACAAATCTAAAGAAAAATTATTCAAATAATTTTTGTTTGTTTTTAAAAATATATAGGAAAAAAATTTGAATCGACTATTTACCTTTGTCTGTTCTCTTTCTCAAATAAGGCAACCCAACAAGAAAAATTCAAGCTCACGATGAAATACAAATTCCATTAAAATTGAAACCCTAACAACAAAATCAAAAAAAAAAAAAAAAAAAAAAAAATAAGGAAGCAAAATGATTTATTGAACCTACAAAAATTCAAAAGCAAAACCAAAACCCACATCCAATGATGTTTGAGAGAACTAAGTGAAATTTTCTTTGAGAAAGAGAGGATCGGAATGAGAGAAAGAGAGAGAATCCACCATTTTATCTTTCCAAACCACCACCCCAAATTTCATAACTTATTTTTCATAATTTAGCTGTTCTACCGATTTTGATATCCAATCCACGCCGATCAAAGTTCAAGAGACCCACAAAAAAAAAATCAAAAAGAACCAAAACCTTTTGATTCTTTTATATTTCTTGTGTAAGAGAGAGAATGGGTGTAAGTGAAAGAGAGAGAATCCACCATTATTTTGTTCCAAACCACCCCGCCATTTTTTTGTATTTGCTTGGTGTTTGGGTGCAAAACCACACCAAAGGGAAATCAATTTTTCGATCTCCAATCGTTTGTTTTCTAAATAAAACACTGTTTGCGTTAGTTTGGTTCTCCTTGGGGTTATTTTGTGGAAAACCTCTGTGTTGGTTGCTTTTCTTGTTAGTTTTTGTACTTCTTTTTTTTTTTTTGGTTAAACGCTTTTTTTCTTCAACCCAACAAACACCGTACATACAATAAAGAAAATTTAATTTAATTTTTATTATAATTTTTTAGGTAATAAAAATTATTTTATAATAGTTAATAGTAGTTTTATATGTTTATATATATACTTTTTGATGGATATTTGTGTGGTATTTAATGGAATGAACCCCTTTTGAATATTGATTAAATAATTATTTAATCTATATATCAAGAAAAAAATAATTATTTAATCTAACAAATTAATCTTAGACTAATGTTATAAGTCCATTTTCAAATAAATTGGTAAATTTGTCTTTTAAATTATTTCAATCCTCTCTATCCTAATTTTTAAAACATCCAAAATGCAAGGGAAGGGTTAATTACTCCCTTCCCCTTTACTAAACTCAAAAACATCCAAAACAAGGTGGAGGGAATCATTCCCCTCTACTTTCATCCCCACTACTCTCCTTTCCTTTACTCCACTCTACTCTCCTTTTTCTCTAAACTTCCAAACAGGCCATTAGGTTGGTCAATTAAATAACAAGAAAAAGTAGATTGTCTTTTGTGTCAACTGTGTTTGCATCAAAAAATAATCAGCATTACCTATTTTCTAGGTATAAACACAGCTGAATTATTATCTTTGACTTTTATTTCTTAGTTTTTATCTTTTATATACTGTGTTTTTTAAACTTCACTTTTTTTAAGGCAAAAGACTAGAAGTATATTTTAGTATACTTAAAAAAAAAATTTTAATAAAAAACAAAATAAGCTGATCCAGCCGAACACAAAAATTGGAGTGACAGTAATCTAAAGAAAAATTTATATAAAGATAAAAATAAATTATAAAGAAAAAAAAAAAAAAAAAAAAAAAAAAAAAAAAAAAACCTTTCTATAGCAGTAAATAAAGATAAAGAAGAAGGAAAAAAAAAAAAAAACAACAAAACCCTTGACGACCGCCGCTCCCAGTTCGGTCCATTCTCACCTCTGTTCTCGTTCACTCTCCTCTCTCTCTCTCTCTCTCTCCCGTTTCATTGGTAAACTATCTTCTCGCCATTGCTTTGCAAGGTAAGCCTTAACCTCTATTTTTCAATACAACAAACCAATTCATATTTGTTATTATGCTTCATGATTACCCATTAAAGGTTCTTTTTTTTTTTGGTAGAACTGAGAAACCCTAATAAAAATTATATCTTTTTCAAAAAAATTTGTTTTCCATTATCTGGGTGTGTTTTGTTTTTGAAGTGTGTATGTGTGTGTGTGTGAGAGAGAGAGAGAGGCTGAGGTGGTTTCTAGTGTTTTGTTGTAGGAACTAGGAAGTAATTTTGTGGAAGCAATTAAAGCTTCAATTTCTGGAGGCTGATGCGTTGATATGAACTACACCCACATAATTTTTTGTTTTAGGAACTGCAGTTTTGTGACTGGATTTCGTTCTTTTTCATTTTGGTGATTGAAAAACTTGAAATAAGTGAAATTTTCTTTACCAAGTTACTAGTTTAATATAGGGGTGTGCGTTCAAACCGAAAAACCCTAGTAGCATGATATAAATACCACATTTTATCTTCTCTTTTCTTTTTTTCAGCCGCCCCCTTCCCCAAATTTCTCTCTAGCTCTTCTCTTTCACTTCAAGCTGTAGCTGTTCTCCGCCACAACCCTCTTTCTTCTCCATTTCTTTTAGTCTCTCAGAAACAAAGTTCAAAGAATCCCAAAAACGTTTAACCAAAAAAAAAAAAAAAGAAAATACAATCTTCTTGATTCTGAGTATATGTTTCTTGTGTTTGCTTGTTGCTTGGTGTTTGGGTGCTGATAAAATGTAGGAAAGCAAAGGGAAATAGGTTTCTCCTTATTTTGGTATGTTCTCGCAATATATACATGATTTTGAGTATATTTTTTTGTGTTTGCTTGGTGATTGGGTGTTGAGAAAATGTGGGAAAGCAAAGGGAAATAGTTTTTTTTTTTGCTTTGATCTGTTTGGTTTCTAAGAAAACACGATGTGATGTTTGCTTAATCTTAGTTTGTGTTTTATTTTTTTTTTTTCCTGTGTTGCTCTCTATTTTGGGTTGAAAACAGAGTCTGCGTTGGTTGCTTTTATTGTTAGTTTTTGTACTGATTTTGTCTGCCAATAAAGTCTTTGTTTGATGAAAAAATTTCTTTCTTCTTTTTTTATTTTTTTCTTGCTTTTGTTTCTCACATACCAAACACTAAAACCCGACTGAACAGAACCGAAACCAAATGCAATTGGTCAGTTCAGCGTTCCTTCCTTACAAGTCGGTTTCGGTGCTCAATATGTTAAAACCAAAATTCTTGGTTCGGTGCAAAAACTGTCAAACTGTCTTCAACACTGAGTCAAACCTTTGACCACCGAACTGAACCGATTACACCCCTAGACTTTACATTATATACTGGTGCCTTGTATGAGATATTGTATTCCCAGGTAGTAATTTGTGTCTACTATTAGCTTTTTCAAAAAAATGTCAACCCCTTTTGTATTGCAATTGTGCATTGCCACCAACATATTAATGGAGAGGATATAGGAACCAATGGCGGAGCTAGAATTTCAAGTTGGGGGGGCAAGATTAAAAGACAAGATTGAAGGTAGAATTAATCTAAGATAAATTAATCGATACTAAATACACACAATTTAAACATGTAATTTGGATCTTTAAAATAAATTGGAAAAATAAAGCAATGTAAAAATATTAAGAATATAGCAATATGCTTATGAAGTTCTATTTGGTTATATGCAACTCAATTCCATGAATGCTTCTAAAATTTCATATAGACATTTTTACTTTTTTATGTCGTTAAAATTTGAGTTTATAGCAAAAACTCAAGTTTGATATTGAAAAGGTTGATAACTAGAAAAAAAATTGTAAGCTGGAAACCAACTGGTGAGGCGCTAAAGTAGGAACATTACACATAAACATAGATTTTTTCTTTCAAAGTCCATTTCAGTATATATATATATATATATATATATATATTTTTTTCAGTCGTAGTTGGCAAAGTAGTGTGCAAAAAAAAATCCACAGTACTATTAGATGGGATCCATTATGTAAAAAAAGTGTTGCCATGTGAATGTAAAATTTTCTGAGAATTGTTGACAAGCTAATAAATATAAATAACAAGAAAAAGTAGATTGTCTTTTGTGTCAACTGTCAAGTGGGGACTTTTACTGCATTTTACACCACTACTGCTTGAGAAATATTGAGAAGGCCAGGGGGGGCAAAAAACACCTCCCCCCTCCCTCCGCCCCTTAGGAACCCAAAATATTTTTGGAGAGATATATTTGCAATGTGATTTTCTTCTAATTTTTTTAAGTTTTTTTTTTTTTTTTTTCCATATGATTAGAGAACTTTTGGTTTGTGAAAATTATAGGCAATATGTAATACAAATAATGGTGGTTTTGAGTAGCATTATATTACACAGCTTTGGAATTGTCAGGTGTTGTAATTGGGTTTGTGAGTGTATGCGTTACTCTCTAATGTATTATTTGGGATCTCAATGATTTATATATATATATATATATATATATAGTTTTATATATTTATTTTGTTTCTAAGAATGCTTAGTTGTCTCGTTTAATCGCTCCATGTCTTTATCGCAGGATCTTGATCTTAGAAAGCTAGGAGTAAGGAAGCCTCCCAAAAGGCCTGAGTTTGAAGTTCCTACAGACACAAGGAATTGGCCAATCTAGATCTTGAAGCAATCTCTTAAGTGGCCCATAAACTTGAAAAAAACCGGAGGTTCTGAAAAGTGCAGAATTGAAGGTAAGCTTATATGGTTTTGTACATTCCCTCTATATGATGAATAAAAAATTACATTATAAAAAGATTTTGCATTCTTCTTAATCATGGTAGTGGGATTGCTATTGCTGTACAGTGGTAGGTCCAATCATATTCCATGCTCATTGCTAAATTGAAACACTTATTTCTGAATTCTTTATATGGGTGGTCTTTACCATCATTGTCAATTTTCTGTAGAGGGGTTTCCTAGAATCTATTAATTCCTTGAGTTGTTGCTGTTCCTTTTTGTTTATATTTTGTGTTCAGTTTTGTGTCTACTTCTGTACACAGCCCATGTACTGTGGTAGCACGCATTTTGGCTTTTAATGAAATTTTTTTCCACAGACACACACACAAATATACATAAACCAGAAAGATAAAATTGTAGTGGTTGTGATTTTTTGAGTATTGATCAGCTGGCCCATCTGTATGTATAATCATTGAATTGGGAAGATGCTGAGATTGTGCATTTCATTGTCTTTGTTTTTTTAACTGATTATTTTTTTTGGGTAAAATTAATAATTGAATATGAAAATGGGACATTATGGAGATCAGACATTCTTAGTGGTCATTTGATTAGTATGCAGCTTCCTTAACCTTTTTCATGACTCATGACTAGACTTAATAATCAGTAAGTCTTGTTCCTTAGGTAGCTCACTAGGATGCCTTAGAACTTGATGAAGGTAGGGCAGAAGTATTACTGCCAGCAGTAAAATGTGTTTATGTTAATATCAATTAAAAATTTGTCTTAAGAGTCTTGGAAGTTTCAAAGTCTTTGTATTATGATTCCAGCTTGTCTTATTTGGTTAGTTTGGCATGAACGTAACAACCGTATCTTTGAAGATAATGAGAGATCCTAAGATCTTTTAAAACGTCTTATTTTTGGTACTTTATTTTAGTGGACTCGCATTTGGGGTTTTAAATAATGCATTTCAATTTCTGCTTTCCTACAATCTATTAGCTTTAGCTCTTGAGATTTTTGTATTTTTTCATGTCCAGAGTGTTCATCATCATGAACACGATGTTCAGTTTATTCAATAAAAGTTTTTATTACCTATAAAAAAAAAACAATTAATTTGACTTATCAACAAAAAAAAAATTTGTGAAAATGGTGCTTCCAGCTTTTGCTTATTGAGATTTTTATATTTTTTGGAAGTTGATGTTGCTTGATATTACCCATTTTCTATGTATGCAATTCCTTTTAAGGTGCTTTGTATGTTTTTTTCCCAGAAATTATAGGGCTTATAATGCCTTTGCAACTGTTCAGCTAGATATCTATTAGATGTTTCGTAAACGTTTCTAAATATGTAGTAGATGTTTACAAAACTTCCTTGTCCAAATATTCAGTAGACGCCATTTCAAAAGAACCTCATTTTTTGGGAAGATGGGTTTTGTCTCAATTTATTTTATTTGAACTCATCTTTAGGAAAGACAAATTTCAAGTGAATTAAATTTTATTTGATCTCGTTTTTAGAAAATTTAAATTCTAAACTCGTTTTGAGGAAAGACAAGTTTAGGACTTATGAACTTGTCTTTAGAATAGATGATTACAACTTGGAGAGCACAAAAGAACATTGTATGCGTATGGTTTTTATCTTTAATTAATTAATTAATTTATATATTATTAATCAGAATTAATTGATAAAGAAACAAGAACTCTATGTTCACAATGGTGAATGCAAAGTATCATAAATCATTACAATCAAATCAAAAAGAGAAACTAATAGAATGCTGGAAATAAAAAATGGTAGTAAAGTGAAAAAATTCCAGATTTTATGAAAGCAAATGTGTACAATTATTTGGTTGAGAAAATTCCAGATTTTATGTGTGAAGAGAGCACAAAAGAACATTATATGCATGTATAGGTCTTTAATTTATTATGTTATATGGTCATATTAAATTGTGCGTGGTGGCCAGTAATCATTAGGACATTTGTGAGTTTGACAGTTACATATGATGTACTCTGTGTGTGTTTGGATAGGTGTTATTTTCACTTTAAAGCCTCACATTTTCTAGTACATAGCTTATTTTAAAGCAAAGTAATAAGCCAATGAAAATATATTATCTCAAACAGACCCGTGTGCGTGCAAGACTGACATCTTGATGCTATTTACTTCTGGTGATATTTAGGAAGGCTGTGAGTTTTTCCTGAAGTGCATTTCTCTGTTTCGTATGTTTCTTTTATTGATTTTATTTATTTTTGTATGTAATTCTTTGATCAAGTAACATCCCGTTTACATGATGTCTCTTCTATTTTTACTAAAATATCTATTACTAATCAAATCAAAATATTTGTATATCTTTTAAACTCAAAAGGATGATTATGATTCTTATGTTTGAGGTTTCCTTCTGGTTATTGTCATAGTAAATTTGAAATTATATTGGTAGCATTGACATTTCAGGTTTGATGTTTTGGGATCACTTCAAAGGTCTTATGCTTGTTAGAGAACATTGACCTGTTCTAAGTCTGTGTATCTGCATGTGGAGCTTTAGATATATATACTGCAACTCTATTTTTTTCACAAGTTGAACTATATTGGGCTGAACCTTGTGAGTTCTCTTAGAATTTCAATATTTTTTAGTTTACAATTAATGTTTGTCTTAGTTGCTAAATATTTTACAAAGGTGGTGGATCAAAATGAGAAATAATTTATGATTTACCCTGAATATGAAATTACTGTTCCATGATATAAAACATTCTGTGTAAGAGGCTTGCACAGCTGCGCCTATTTTTGTGCTTTTTTTCAATAGCATTACTTACTTTAAAAAAGAAGTTCCATGATATAATTCCTTGACTAAATTATGTTTCAGTTTGCTGTAAATATTCCAAAGCAAGAGATCTTTTGGCTGTTAATTTGTACATTGTTTAAATTGCATTTTGTTTGGTTTTGCAGAAGCAGGATTTTTCTTGTCAAAGATGAGTTTAATATCGCAAAATATTCCCCCAAAAAGTAAAGCTAAAAAGACTAAAAGGGAGGATATCAATGACCTCTCCTCCATGCAAGGGAATGAAGATGCTCAAAACGAATATTTGGATGTTTCAAGGATGAATAAGAAAAAGAAAAAGAAAGAACACAATGAAGAGAATGAGAAGCTAGTAATTGAGCAAGAAAGAGAAATGAAGAAGCTTGAAAACTCATTGTTTGGATCTCTATATTCCCCTGTTGAGTTCGGGAAGGAAGATAAGGAAGAGATTCAAGAAAGCTTGAGAAAGGTTCTGCTTTATTCATAATGGATCGTTCTGCAAATAGCATGCTTTCTGTTCATGAAGAGGATGCAGAATTATCAGAAATAAGCAATGACGAGCTAGAAACTAAGCAAAGAAAACCAGTCTGGGTGGATGAGGAAGAGGATAAAACCAAAATAAATATTGCTAAAGTTAATAGATTAAGGAAATTGAGGAAGGAAGAGGATGAGAGTTTGATTTCAGGTTCAGACTATGTGTTGAGACTGAGGGCTCAGCATATTAAGCTGAACCCTGGCACAGAGTGGGCCCAATTTGATTCAAGGTCAAGGAATGATACATCTTTTGATGATGAATCATCGGATGAAGAAAATGGGGCAGTACTGTCCCATAATTACAAGAATGTTGAAGCTGTTGAAGATATCCTTCAAACAAATGAAAACCTAGTTGTGAGGAGCAGCACTAAGTTGTTGCCTGGACGTCTTGAATATTCAAGACTTGTAGATGCAAATGCAGAGGATCCTTCAAATGCTCCAATAAATTCAGTTCAGTTCCATCGAAATGCACAGCTGCTACTAACTGCAGGATTGGATCGAAGACTTAGATTTTTTCAGATTGATGGCAAACGGAATACCAAGATACAAAGTATCTTCCTTGATGATTGCCCCATTCGAAAGGCATCTTTCTTGCCTGATGGGTCTCAGGTTATTGTAGCTGGAAGGAGAAAGTTCTTCTATAGCTTTGATTTAGTGAAAGCAAAAGTTGATAAAATTGGCCCCCTGGTTGGCAGGGAGGAGAAAAGCTTGGAAGTTTTTGAGGTTTCCCCAGATTCAAGTACAATTGCCTTTGTGGGAAATGAAGGTTATATCTTGCTGGTTTCTACCAAAACAAAGGAACTGATCGGGACACTAAAGATGAATGGAACAGCTCGTTCTTTAGCTTTTGCTGATGATGGTCAGCAATTATTGAGCTCTGGTGGTGATGGCCAGGTCTACCATTGGGACTTGAGAACAAGGGCTTGCTTCCATAAGGCTGTTGATGCAGGTTGCATAAACAGTACAAGTCTTTCAACTTCCCCAAATGGAAAATTGTTTGCAGCTGGTTCAGACAGTGGGATTGTGAATGTTTACAACAGAGAGGAGTTCTTAGGGGGCAAGAGAAAGCCTATCAAGACCATAGAAAATCTAACCACCAAAGTGGACTTTCTGAAATTTAACAATGATGCTCAAATATTGGCTATTTCATCTAGCATGAAGAAGAACAGCTTAAAGTTGATACATGTTCCATCATTTACGGTGTTCTCAAACTGGCCTCCCCTCAAGAAGTCCCTACAATATCCACTATGTTTGGATTTCAGTCCTGGTGGTGGTTTCATGGCCATGGGAAATGCTGGTGGAAAAGTTTTGTTATACAAGCTGCATCATTACAATCATGCTTAAAAAGGAATGTGACATTTCATTCCCACATATCAGAAGCATCATTTGACTGAGGCCCAAAGATGATCTGATTGTAGCATCTCTTTTCTTTTCTGAGATTACTGGTTGGTAAGATTTCATATTGTTAGTGGATAAAGTAAAACCTTGAATTCTCTTTTTATTTGATTTGGTTAATTGCAGCAACTCTAGCTTGTACTAGTAGTTGGTGGCAGAAAAGCTTTCTGCAGAAATTTTGCACTATGATGACTTGTTTTTGTTTTGTTGCACCATTTTTTTAAAATGAAAATTTGTGTTGCTTTTAATCCCTTGCTGTATTAATTACAATCTGACAATCCTTCTTTTATTGAAATGATTATAAACCGCTCTCTTCCAGGATAAATGGCTATGGATTTGTGATCTCAAAGTCAGGTTTTGTGCCTGAATTGGCACCTTATAGCCACATTCTTACTATCCCACACAAAAAAGGGTACCTTGCTGGCCACATTCTTCCCATTGGGCTAAACTTACAGATTTGTTTTAAAGACTAATCAGTCTTACTGTCCTGGATATACAAAGAGTTCAGGACCTTCTCTATCTCAATTTATTCTTACCAAAGTAACTATCCTTTTCAGCAAGTTACAGTGAAACATCAGGTGAATGTTTTTTTTTTCTTTCCTAAGTTTAGCATGGATTTTTACCTGAATCCTCCTCCCAATCAAGATGATAACGAGTAGTTTCCATTATTGGCTGAATCAGCACTTTCTGAATTAAAATCCAACTGACTTGCCACGCTAGCTGAATGAAAATACATTTTGTGCAAAAGATGAGGAATAACAAATAGGTTGGTTCATCTTAAATTTTAATTCAAATCTTTTCACGTTACCTCTGTATAAGACAATGTCTTTTCTTATCATATCTTGAACTTTCTCCCTTGGATGAACCATAAAATGAAAATCCCATATGATATCCCTACTTATACAAATCTTCAACGGGCGAAGTGATTATAAAATTGATCCATTTCATGATTTAGATTAACTATTATAAATTTACATGTGTATCCAAAATCTCATCATATTCTTTTTTAGTGCACAAAATTATGTCATTTAAAAATTTTAAATGACACAACATTGTTAGATTTAGAAAATCAAATTGTAATTGTAATAAACTGAATTGTTTTCATTTCAAGAAATGGAGAGAAATCATATTCTGATCATGGAAACATACTAATGTTCCCTTACAAGTTCTCTTCAAATAATTCTTCATATCTTTTTTTTATATATATTAACCGGCCAGCATGCCACAACATGGCAAGATGTTCTATTATTTGCCAAAACAAAAGTGTCCGGGAACGGTCAAAACCTTTCAATAGCTAGAATGTATTCTTTTAAATCAATAAAAAAAAAGTAGGCAAATTGAGTTAAGCTGGGCTCATTTTACACCTCTAATTGATCAGCCTGTAATGTAACTGGGTACCCATGATTTCATTTTAAAATAAGATAAAGATAATAATGAAAATTAGAAGATATAAAACAAATCTTGTTATTATTAAACTAGAATGTCAGCTCATGTGCAATGCACCTAGTGCCTAGTGGCACAAGCATTTCTACCTATATATACTCCTAAGCCCACATACCCTCTTGGTTACCCAAACAGACCCCCACAAAAATTGAAGATGGGTAGGTCTAACCTTAAAGGGCTTACATTAGTTCTTCTCATTGCCTTGTTTGTTTGGTCTTCAAGCTTTGAGAATTGCAGTGCGTCGCAAAGTTACATACCACAACCAAGACATTGGAACTATGCCATCTTTAATGTACTAGAGTATGGTGCTAAAGGCAATGGATATGCAGACGACACAAAGGTGACTCTAAAAAGCCTTCTTATTATTTCATAAAATTTCAAATTGTACATAGCCAATTAATAATATACTCATTATAAAAACCAAAAATATGTGCTTTTTCATATTTTAGATATAATGGTAATCTACATTGTTGATTCTTGAGGTACAGATGAGGTAAGTTTCTAAAACTATATACCCTATAAATTCAGCTTATTGAACATGGTAAGCTTCATTATGAATTTCATTAGACAACCAAAGATGAATATCAACATTTTAGAAACTTGAAGATGATTTCTACTATTTAGTGATGACTCTAACAACAAAATTTGCTAACTGATTCATTGGCCAAATGCAGAACTTTCTGTTAAGAAACAAAATCAAACATGTAGTTCAAAGTTATCAAGCAGAAGGAAGGGTCATGGAATAGTTACCCACTATGTGTTGTGGCACTTGGTGCAAACGTGAGGGGCAATCAGCTGGTTACTTCAAGATTAAAATATTTGCTTGCATATAACGAAATGGCCACATAAGCAAGAGGAGATAAAGTCAAAGGGAAATCATAATCATTAAAAAATAGAAGAAAAAAAGAAGAAGAAGCAGAATATTGGATAGTCAACCAGTTGTTATCCCTTATTAATTTATTTTTTTTTTTTTGTCAATGTCAATTAATTTCTAATTTCTATTATTGTAGAGTTGGCAAAGATCCCATGTAGGCATGTAGCAGTACAAAATACAAATTAAGACCAATATCTAAATGACATCAGGCATCATCACCAAAACCCTTTAAACTTTACAATATTTTTTTATTGGATGTGAATTTTAAAAATTTAGTAGTTAGATTGCATATTTTTATTATATCGTTCATGCTTACAAAATTTCAAAAAGATCAAAGATCAATAATGATGTCATCAATCAAATGTTTAAATTTTAAATTTTTGTAATCTAAAATTATGCATAAAAAATGAGTCTATTGATCAAATGGTAAATAACATTCAATTTGAATGAAATTTGACATGTGTGTTATGAACAAAAATAACATGAAATTCAACTAGTTAAATGTTCAAAATTCACATTTAATAAAAAAATATAGGAGGAGTTTAAAGGTTTCTCTCCAAACTAGTTTGGAGAGAATTATTATCATTAGTATTATTTTTTGACAAATAATCGTGACTCGTAACTCATGACTACAATTATTAATAGTACTGTTACAATATATGCTCTCTTTTTTTTTTTTTTTTTTTTTTTGGCTAGATTATTATTTTTTAACTTGTCCATGTAATAATGCAATGCAGGCATTTGAAGCAGCATGGGCAGCAGCTTGCAAAGTGGAAGGATCAACCATGGTTGTTCCATATGGATTTGTGTTCCTCGTCAAACCAATCACTTTCTCTGGCCCAAATTGTCAACCAAACATTCAATTTCAGGTTCACTAATAAATTATTAACCCCATATTTCATTACCATATCAGCTATAATTATACCTATATAATATCTAATAGTTGAAGTAAAATGTTTAATGTTATCATGCTCTTATTGAGCCACATCATCAACCGTGTTACCATTTTTTATTGAGTTGTTCCTCTATTTTTTTGATAATATTAAATATATTAAACCATCCTAGATATTATTAGGGGAAAAAAAAGTCCAAAATGAATGTATAAATTCAATTGGTTAATATATTTAATACTATCAAAAAATTAGAAGAACAAATCAATAAAAAAAAAAAAAGGTGGTGTGATTGATGATTCGGTCCAGTTCGATTTGATCTATTTCAGTCCAGTTTGGTTCAGTCATTTTGTTTTGCACAGTTCGGCCTATTTAGGTCCATTGCAGCCCATTACAGTCCAATAGGTCCCTTTTGGCTGTTTTGGTCCTATCCGGTCTACTTTGGTCCATTTTTGTGCACTTACTTAAAAATGGAAAAATTCAAATTTGGGTTGAGAGTACCTATTCTAAATATGATAAATTTTCAAAATAAATTGTAAATAGATGACAAAAAGTAATAATATTTGTAGTGGGCCTTTTTGGTTAAATTGGGCTGAGCTGTCCAGTATTGGTTCAATTGCAACTCAATTTTGTTTTGCACAGTTCGGCCTATTTAGGATAAAATAAAATACTTTGACATCTTTATTAAGGTAAACATAATCCCTACAGGATAATCACGATTTAACAATAATTATTTTATAAGAAAAGTCCCTTTTTGGTTGTTTTGATTCAACCAAAACCAGAGAGGGAAGAACGCCTCTTCTCAAAGTGAATAATCTTTGGTCCATTTTTGATGCACTTAAAGAGCTTTGAAAAATGGAAAACCTATTCAAAACTTTTTTCCTTTGGGTTTTCAAATTCCTAATACCGTAGAGTATTTTGGCCCTCAACCACCTTTGTCCTATTCTAAATATTTTGTTTGTTTGATCCCTCATTTTTGGTTTCAACTCGGCTTTGCTTCTTTTGGGTGGTATGTCAAAAAAGAACCCAAATAAATTTTCAAAATAAATTGTAAATAGATGACAAAATGTAATAATATTATTTTTAATTGTTTAATTTAATGATTTGTTGTATTATATTTTTTTTCTTTAGCCCACCCTTTCTTTTTTTGTTTGCCTCAATCCCCTCTTTAGGCTTAGTTGATGTTAGTTCTTTTTTTTCCCCTTAGTTGATGTTAGTATTTTAGTCATTGAGTGAATTGCACAATTTTAGTGTTTTGATGCAATATAATTTGAATTTGAAGATCAATTTCTATGTCATATAACAATATTATTTTTAATTGTTTAATTTAATGATTTGTTATAACTATGTTAGTTTTTAGTCTCATAAGTTTTTAGTGATTTGTTTGAGTTTGAAGATCAATTTCTAAGTCATAAGAAATCTTTTATTATGGTTCTCATAAGTTTTTTAGTGATTTGTTTGAGTACATTTTTTTTTTTTTTGACATGTGAAGCTCATCTTACAATGTATATGTTATTCAACATACCATGGTAGAAATTCATCTATAAATAAATTTATTGACCTTATTTTCTTATATATTTTCACAACCACTCAAAATAGTTAATATAACAAAACAATGCCACACAAAGTAAAGCACTTATGTTGATGATTTTGTTGCGTAGTTGGAAGAAACACTAAACTTTTTATTGTACAAAAATAAAAATAAAAACATCGACACAAAAATAGTAACTGTCTTGCACATTGTTTGGGCCCTAGACTAGAAACCGTTATGCTAAAATGTGTTAATTCTTATTGTTAAATATATGAGCCAGTACTTACTAGTCAAATATAATGCAGTTGGATGGCAAAATTATAGCCCCTACAAGCTCTCAACCTTGGGGTTCAGGTCTCTTACAATGGCTGCAATTCAAAAATCTTAAAGAATTACAATTTTAGGAAAAGGTGTTATAGATGGACAAGGCTCAGACTGGTGGAATGACAATGGAAGAATGCCAAGCACCAAACCAACGGTAGCAACCTTAACTTGTGCTCTACTATTCACGATGTTCTAGCAATGCTGTACTCTAAAAGGGCTTTTGTATATGTATGGTGCTATTATGGTAAACAGGCATTGAGGTTTTATGGAAGTAAAGCTGTGACAGTAAGCGGCATAACGATACAAAACAGTGCTAGAACCCACCTCAAATTTGACAATTGCATAGGTGTTCAGGTTTTCGACATACGTATTTCAGCCCCAGCTGATAGCCCCAATACAGATGGAATTCACCTACAAAACTCCCAAGATGTAACCATTTACAGAGCTAATCTTGCATGTGGTATGTAACTCTAAAATTCTAAATGGAAAATGCTATAGCTCCTATTAATTTTATTACATAAAACTTAATAGTGATGGATAATGAATGTGGTAAAATTTATAGTATCCCTAACATCACTCATTCTAGATAGGAGTAGAATTATATCGTAATTTCACAAACACTATCAGCAGTTGTTCACTTGCTGTAAGCTGAAGTGAAGAACAAAAAGATATTAAACAATCAAGCAGGGAATATAAAAAAGAATAAGAATTTACTTGGAAAACAACCAACTAAAACAAATGGAAGCATATATAAACCTCTCTCTATTTCTCTCAGATACTAAGATAGAAAATCCTAGATCTAAAAATTCTCAATGCCCACATGCCTAGTTGTACAACTTGGAGTCAGACCAAAGGAACCTGTGTCATGAGTAGTTATGTAAAGGGTGATAAAAACGACTGCATTCTGCAGGAGATGATTGCATATCCATACAAACTGGATGCTCAAATATTTATATACACAACATCAACTGTGGACCTGGACATGGAATCAGCATTGGAGCACTGGGAGCGGGTAAAACCAAAGCTTGTGTTTCAAATATCATCGTCCGAGATGTCACACTGCATAATACACTGACTGGTGTCAGAATAAAGACATGGCAGGTATAAATTATAAACATTATCAGTATACACTATCGATTACCTCTTCTTAATTCAAATCATAAATGCCATTAAGAGCATATTTACATAATCACTCACAATATTCTACTCTAGGTAACTAGAACCTATTTCAAACTCATCCAACTTACATCTCCTATTAGACATTTTCTTATAGTTTTCAACCGCAGGGAGGCTACGGTTCTGTCCAAGGAATCACATTCTCAAACATTCAAGTTTATGAAGTTGAAATTCCAATCATGATCGACCAATTTTACTGTGCTAGCGACAAAAGCAAATGCCGTAATGATACATCAGCTGTGGCAGTGTCAGGCATAAACTCTGTGAATATATGGGGAACATACACAGTAAAACCTTTACATTTTGCCTGCAGTAACAGTTTGCCATGCACCGGTCTATCTCTGGCTAACATAGAACTAACACCACTTCCAAGTTATAACTTCGAATTGTGTGGCTCTTTCTGTTGGAAAGCATATGGAACACTGAGAACTAGGACTGTCCCTCCAATTGATTGTTTGATGCCAAGCAAGCTATCAAGCACTAGAGTTCAGTCTTATGGTAATTCTTGCTGGGTTTAGCCTCAAGGACAGATGCAGTGCATGGATGCAGTGGTTTCTCATGTCCAACTTAGTTGATTTGGAGTGAATGCGTGATGAATGATGCCAGTGTGAATTTTGTTCTCCTTATGTGATTGTTTCCTAGGAATGGAACAATCTATATTGCCAAATCCACAACATTTATTTACTTGATTCTGGTCTCTAGAATTTTTTTTTTTTTTTTTTTTTTTTTTTTTTTTTTTTTTGTTTTAGTTTATACAAGTAATAAATTCCAGTTTCTAGAAAGTCTTGAATGTATTATCCCATTTGTTAAACATTGCTAGCGTTCATCTCATGACCTGGATCAGAATCTAGAAATAAAATGGACGCATTCTTAAGAGAACATTCATTCGAACAAATAAAACAAGGAAAAGTAGACACAATTTCGTTTCTTCTGCCCATTTTCTTCTATTATTCTTTCGTTTCTTTCTTTTTTCTCCTAAGAAAGACTTTCAACTTTTTTAAAACAAAGATATTACTTTTCTCCAGTCTCCCAACTTTTTTTTGAAGATATTAATAAAATAAAAAATTTTAAAAATAAAAAATAAAAAAAAAAAAAAAAAAAAAAAAAAAAAAAAAAAGAAGAAGAAGCCAATGACACTGACTTCAAATGTCTTGCAGTAGTGACCGAAATTTGCTTGATATCAAATAAACCAGTAGAAATTGACATTTTGAAACATTAAAGCAGACCTGCATGCTCTACAACCAAAATAATAATACAACATAGGACAATAGAGTGAAGCCTTCTAAGAAAATCAAATTGAAAACTCTAATTTCTGCATTACAAGAAAACCTATCAAACATTCCCTGCCATCTCCTTGAATGGAAGAGCACTGCAACGTATAATACAATCAGCATCATGCCTAATACTCAGCTTTCCCATATGATAAGCAACCAAAAGAACAGTTAAAAATATTACAAATGGAAACAAACAAGATTAAGAATTATCAATATGGAATATGGAAACCAAATGTGTCCATGGAAGCCAGCATGTTCAAGATTTTCCAAAACCAGCAGCAGCCTTCTTCCTTTGGCGGGTTTCTATTCTTTCAGGGCTTGCCAATCCTGTCTTCTCCTCGTACTTCTTTTCTAGAGCCTGTCATAATTACCTAAACAAAATGAACATATTCCTTTTCCATTGCAAAGACAGGATCCTGTTAATACACAGGGAAAATCTACACTACAATCACTGAAAACATAAGGCAGACCAAAACAATCTCAAAAACATTTCAATTTGCACCAAAAGCAAAGCTTTCAACAATTTTTTGTACACATTTAGTCACCCAAAAGATCGGCTAGTAATGCCCATGATGCTTGAGTTCAATAAATTTCTTGATGCCATCTAACAAGGATGGTGTATCAGATACAAGCAAAGAGCAGTTGTCACTGCTCATTGCTGGTTCACCTTTATCAATAGGTATGCTTTCCAATGAAAACAAAAGGTTCTAAGCATCATCGTGGTATACACTTTCAAGGGAGCAGGGAAACTATTCTTCTGAGATCAGAAAACATGAGATTTATAGGCATGCTTGCTTACCTGTAGCTCTGTGCGAATACTATCAAGAACTTCATCACTCATTCTATCAAAGAATAGAATACCCTGCAAATTCAAGTCATCTTATATAAAAGAATTACAGGTGAAACATAAAACTGGGCCCTGAAAAATCAAACCCTTAAGTATTCATAGGCATTAACATAGATGAATGCTCCTTTGGAAAGGTTCAATCTAAATTGTTTCACCATATGCAAAATGCATTATATTGCTGTGTTAAGAATGACAATACAAGGAAATATGTCATATCTGCACAAACCTAGACAAAATGGTTTGCCTACATTGAACAGACCATGTTACTAATAGTATAGGTCCTTTCACTATGAAATATTGGAACAGGCCTGTTATGCAGCTCAATTTTATAAAGTGGATTCTTGTCCTTTATATTTAACATTTTATTTATAAGTAAGTTACACATGAACTTTGTGGTTCTTAAACCCAAAACCTCACCCTTCATCCCATTATTATGGGAGGAGGAAGTGTCAGTTGAGCTATAGCTCACTGGCCTTTTATATTCAACATTTAGAGCCAGCTCTAAAAGCCAGATTGATTTCATTTTTAACCAAGCTCTTGAAATTATGATTTTTATTTCCAATCACCTTATAAGGTTATTGCACTGCTTGTCTCCTATTTAAACAGGCTTCTGCACTTCTACAGCCCTGGCATTTTGTTTCACTTCCTCCATAAAAATCTGTAGACTATCAGGTTTCATCTGATTAATTTTATTTTTATAATACTTAGCCATCACAACAGTAGAAAAGTGAGACATAAATGTTCATTCTTGTTTGAATTGGATTCTTGGTGTTGTTTCAGGTTCCTTATACAGAATTAAAGTCACAAAAAAGTGTGTTTATGAAATGATAGGAACCTTTTTACAAAGAACAAAATGGACCATGAGGAATAAACCAAAGAAGATGATTGCATCAATAAATTGCCTTGCTAAAGCTCGTTATATAAATGGCTCAAGGCAACATAGCAAGTTTTCTGAGATTCATGGCATTTAAGCAGATGCCTCCACCTAATAATAAGGATATTACATCTCAAAGAGTTTCCATTTCCTTGATTTGACAATACCCTAATGGCCTAACCTAAGCATCTGTTTTAAAACCTGGTACACTATTAGAATCCTTCTTCCTTCAAATGATGATGACAGATCAAAAGCTAAAAGGTTTGAAGTCTTTGTGGGAAAAAAAAACAAGCAATTGGTATTACAAATTAAGAAATACGAGATGGAAATTAGTAGTTCCATTCCCTTGTCTATTTTTTTCATAGTACTAATTACTTGAAATGAATAGAACACTCATAATTTCATGCATCATTTTTGTTTCTTTTTTTCCCCTTGTTTTGAATGAAAAGAGTGGACTCACATTCATATGCATCTTATGAAGTTCTAACTTATTCTTATCTCTGATTCTATTGCATTCATAGGAAACTCTGATTCTATTAAGATCTGGGGAAGGTTAAAAGTGGTATGTCATATTAACTAGTGAGTCCACATTCCAGGTTAATTTAAAATTTAGATTCATTTGGACCATAGGATTTAGCTTCTAAAACTGTAAAATTTACACCTTCCTTCAAGTTTCAAGGGACAAGATTTTTGTTGTATTACCAGAAATACTAAATTAGAATCAAAATGGAGGACAGACCTGCAAATGGTCAAATTCATGCTGGAACACTCGTGCAGGAAGATCAGACAAGCTGACAGTAAACCTTGCTCCTTTAATGTCCCGTGCATCAATCTTCACAGTTTCTGGTCTCTGCAAGTACAAACATGACAGACATTGTAAGTATGGTGCATATGTAATTTACCAATCCAAAAAAATAAAATAAAATCAACAGTGTAAAAACTTGTATGGAGAGCATTACAACATATTCTTTCTGATTTGAGCTCATGACAAGAATTCAAGTGACGCCAATGAGCTCAAGAAGCTTTAGGCAGGAAATCTTAAGAAAACTTGAAAAAATTCAGAGGATCCAGCTTGGCTTTTATTAATGAATACCTAATGATATCTTAGTATTTTAGAGAAAGATCATATGAACTCATAATTTTATTTTTAATTTTTATTACCAACAAGAAATGAGGAAGCAGCCAGGAGTAAAATACACAAAGTCAGCGAGCAATTCAAGCTAAGCCCCTTTAAAATGAATTCACAAACAAAACATTCAATAACTTCTACACATGCATTCATGATTCTCTTGCACATTGCCAATGAGCTCTAGCTCAACAGGCATCTCCTCCCTTAAAAGTTCTAGGTGATGGGTGAGGTCATGGGTTTCATTACTAATTCGGTGCATGTGTAATTTACTAATATATATTAAAAAAAAATATTCTCTTGCACATTCCAAATATTTATAAACCCAGTCAACAATGAAGTTAAGACTTATGAGAAGACCATAAGTGAATTATTGCTGAATTGGAAAAAGGTATTAATATGCACCAAATAAAATTGCTTATTTAAAGTGGCCATGTCCTACAGAGTACTCAAAATGTAAATGAAACCAAACAGGAGATAATAAGGAATCAATCAGCTTTGAATACCACAACATCAGCATAAATCCCCGGGAAGGACAGGCAACCTTCATTAAAAAGCACCATTTTCTTGGAATATTTGTATACTCTTGGATTTACAAGAACAATTTCCTCTCCTTCACCACGTTCTCCAACAGGATTAAACACCATGAGTTGAACATTAATTCCTACTTGAGGTGCTGAGAGGCCAATGCCATCAGTTCTGCGGAAAAGGAAGCCAACAAGTATTGTTCACACTCCTGTAAATAGCAAGGATTGTTCATAAGAATCTAACTCTATATTCTATGAAACCTAATCACAGAACCATTCAATTCGAACACAGTAAACTGTATCAGTGAATGAGTTTATTGAACCTCATGACCAGCTCGGTATCAAGAAGAGGTTGTAAAGAATATAATAGCAAACAAACAATAGAAAAAAATAAAAATAAATAATGCACAGAATTTTGAAATGCTTCATGGTAAGTGGAAAACTACAAAAGGGACAGCAATACTTCACTTCAGATTAATTAAACAAGTCTCCAAAACTAAAGATTTGATTTGGTGTTTCAAAAGATTACTAACAACAATTTTAGTATACAGTTCACCAAAATTATAAACTACAAAGAGATCCAAAAGGTGAAATTGGATTAGAGTAGCCACCCCCAGAAAGGATGAGGCCAATGCTGAGAATCATTAAGTGAGATTTACAACAGCACCATTGAGTGGTATGTCAAGCAAATTTCAATTTTTTACTCTTCTTCACAGGTTGCAAGAGGATTTCAGCCAATAAATATGAATGAGGAAAGCAATATGAACCCTTCTAAATTTTTATACCTACATCTTTTAATTACCTTCATGAAAAATATTAAATAAATACTCTCAAAGCAAAGTTTTTGGCTTCCAATGAGTTACAGCACATTGGGTGCATATGTAACTTACCAACTAAAAAAAAAAATAAAAAAGCAAAGCTTTTGGCCAGTGCCAATTCATTAAGGTTTCATCTTCACTAATGAAGCAATACTCAATGTAGTTATCAAACATGGACTTTGAACACACATCAAAGATTTAACCGTAGCAGGCTTATAGTACACTACCATCAAAAATCACTAAATATTAAAATAAGGCCAAAATGATTGTTTAGTCCTTAAATTTTAGCTTTGATTTACATCTTTCAAATTTAAAAAGTTACAATTCTCTCCTTTAAAAAAAATTATCAATTTCACCCTTACATCCGTCCACTGTTAAAATAGTTAAGTAAATGCCAGACGAAAATCTTGGGACTAAGGCTCCGTTTGGGAGTTCATAAGGGAAGGGAATGGAACGGAATGGAATTATCATAAAGGAATGGAATGGACATCGGAATGGAATGGAAATTTTTAAGCAAGAGAAAGGAATGGAAAAGAATGGAATGGAATGGAATTAAGTAACCTTGATTGGATGTTTTAAAATGAAGGAATGGAAAGGAATGGAATGTAAGTAATTTTGTTTGGGAGCAACATGGAGGGAATGGAATGGATTCATTTGATAACAATATTACTATTAGACCTTTATTTTAAAATAAATAATTGAATATACAGGGGTATTTTGGGAGTTTTAGTAAAAAAATCATTAAATCTAATTCCATTCCTCCCATTCCTCCCAATTTCGGGGAATGAAAATTTGAGGTTTTAAGGGAAATAGAGAGGAATGAGTGTTCCCTCCTACTCATTCCATTCCCTTCTACTTAAACTCCCAAACAAGGGAATGAGCTTTCCATTCCCTCCATTAAAACTCCCAAACAAGGGGAAGGGAAGAATATTCTAAAATTATTCTTTTTATTCCTTTCCATTCCATTCCATTCCCTCCTCCCAAACGAGGCCTAAAGGTTTTGTTGTTGTTGTTGTATGCCAGACCAAATGCTGACATGGCATAGAATGAGCTTAACAGCAATGAAATCAATTTCACAACTGCCGAGGTGACAATGAAATGGTGACATGGCCTAGAATACTGTTAAAATTTCACAACAGTGGAGGTGAAAGTTGTTAATGGTGGTAAAAATTAAAAAAAAAAAAAAAAAAAAAAAAAGTGATCTCAATGGAGCCCAAATGAGAACCAGCAAAAGCTTGCTAACTCAATTGTTGTGTCTGGAGCATTACTCCAATAAAATAAGAAGCACTTTCTCTAGGACAATCATAATATTATCCCCTTCACCTTTTTTCCTCCTATGCCTATTGATAAAAAAAGGGTTCTTTTAATATCAATAAGTCAAGCGACGCAAAAATTTCTCAATTGTTTTTTTCACAAATATGAGTCCGTTTAGTTAGGCATTTTGGAAGCTTAAATGAGCATTATTACCTTTTTAAAACTCAAAACTCTAATTTGCAACCATAACTCCTTGTAGCTTTTATTACAAACGCTCATTTTAAACTCAAAACACCGTTTTCCAACAGCCTATACAAAAGGCACCCTATTTCTAAGTTGAAATTTTATTTATGATTGGTACATAATAATAAAAATAGTGACAGTGCTGACTGGTGAGCATTGCAAAACTGTAACATTTTATAGATGGGAGAGACGGAAATGAAACATATATTATTAATTTACAACGAATAAAGAAGTGGATTGGGATAAGAGAAGTTACTTATACATAACGTCGAACATTTCGTGGACGAGTTTCTGCAAATTATCGTCGAACGAATCGATTCGCTTGTTCTTCGCCCTCAGAATAGGGTCTGGATATTCCACTATTTTCAATGGCGCTTCAAACCGAACATCCTCAGCTAATTCAAAATAAACAACAACAACAACAAAAACACAAACATATTCAGTATTAATTAATTACGAAATCAGATTCAGAGAGAGAGTGTGCGCGCGCTTACGAGTAGCTACGGCGACGTCGTCGTTTTTGGATGAGAAGCCGCGCTTGGCTTGCGCGTGGACCGGAGTTGTTGGTGGTGGTGATGGCCGGTTCGCGGAAGAGGAAAATAGCCGACCGGATTGGGATGAGCGGTTGAGAAGGTGAGACATGGCGGGAAGAGTGGAGGAGCGGCGATGGAGAATGGGGACGAAAGAAAATGAGTGGAGCCAAGTCTTGCAAGCCATGCCCACAAAACTAGCAAGGTGTGTGAGACTGTGAGAGACAGGCACGATATATATTAGTGAAAGAAGACGTGTAAATGAAAAATCAAAGCCCATCCGTTACTGTAATCACCTTTCACAGATATAAATATTTATATTTGTAGAATGTGGAAAATAAGAGTTGGAGTTTAAATCTTTAATGGGGGTTTTACATACATATCATTTAGATTAATTAAAGTATAAATTCTATTTTTATTTGAGAAATTTTATTTTATATAAAAATAAATAAATAAATAAAATACCGTGGCTTTAAACCGTGTGCCAAAAGGTTGTGGGTTTGAATACTACTACCATAGAGCATGGACCGATGACCAATGTACAACCAACTCAGCTACATAACAATAGCGATCACCATACCTACACCATAGTCACCAAATAAAATTAGGAGAAGCTTGATAGAATTCATAAAAATGTAAAATGTTAAAGTTACTATGACATCTTTCAAATTTACATGACTATTAATTTGATTTGTAATCACATTGATGATATAATAAATAAAATTTCTTAACTAATTGTTTGTTTTGTATTTAAAAATTGACACGTTAATTTATAATGATTGTATTGTAAAATTTTTGTAATACTCTCAACATCCATATGTTATGAATTGTTTATATAAGTTAAGATAAGATCAAGGTAAGATAGGTCACCTTTGAAACCTTAAAAATCAAATAAAAAGAAAGAAGACGTTAATAAATTGCAAAGGGCCCATGTAATTAATTAAATTTGTGAAGCTTTGTGTATGTGTTAGAGACCATATGAAGTTAATTAACATGGGTATTATTTAAAAATAAAAATCACTGAAAGTTCATCAAAATGATTCAGCTCATGAAACATCAAAGATTCTCAATGATTCAGCTCTGAAAGTTCATTAACATGGGTATTATCACTATATCTGCATCATAGTCATCAAATAAATTTAGGACAAGATTCTCAAAAATAAAAAAAATAATTTAGGACAAGAGGCTTGAAAATTGAAATAACTCAAGAAAAATGTTAAAGATTTGCAAAAGTATAATAAATATCACATTGGTAACATAATAATTAATTTTTAATTAATTTATTGTTTTGTTTTTAAAATTTGACACATTAGTTTTTATGAATTATATAATAAAATTTGTAATAGATTAACATGAATTTGTTATAAATTCTTTAGGTAAAGTAAAGATGAGATCATGTTAAGGTAGGTCTTTTTTAAAATCTTTAAAAAACAAATAAAAAGAAAGAAGATGCTCATAATAATTTTTTTTTTTTTTTTTTTTTTTGAGAGGAAGATGCTCATAAATTGTAAGGAGCCCATATAATTTTACATTATTGTCCCAAAAATGACATACACAACCCAGTGAAATATAAGAACATCAATGCTACTACTATATATAAAATAAAAATGAAAAAATGGTTAAAATCTTGTTTAGTTTCAAAAAGTAGTGTACTCACTTTTCATTTTCTTTATTCTATATTCAAATTCAAAAAAAAAAAAAAAAAAATTGTTTTGAATACATAATCACTTTTCACATTTGATAGAGTAAATTGTTTTGAATACATAATTTGGGTATAGAATAAATCATACCTAAATTGGGTCATTTTTATTCAAAGTAAATTTTCTCACTTACACACACTCACATCACTCAAAAAAAAGTAAATTTGTATTTTCACAATATTTACGAATATGCCATGTGCCAATGTATTTTTTTATTCAAATATATTTATAGAAAATGAAAATAAGTACAAATTCTAAAACCAAACCAAATTTTTAGTTTTCATTTTTGAATTTCTTTTTTTCAGCTTTTCAATTTTTCCCATTCCACAAATATAATTTTTAGAATATTGAAAATGAAAACTAAGTACAAATTCTAAAAACAAACCAAATTTTTAGTGGTGGATCTCACAGAAAACTGAAAATGAATACAGAACAACCCCCAGTGTAAATTCTTTTTTAAAAAAAAAACAAACTAACCAAACAGGTCCAGTAAGAAAAAAAAAAAAAGTCAAGACCGAACAGTGAAAAAAAAAAAGAGAAAGAGACGAATTTTCCCATTCCACAAACTTCACAAAACGACGTCGTCCGCTTTTCACACCTCCACACAAAAAAAAAATCAAATTTGTTACTGCGCCCAAAAAAATCAGCTGTTAAATAACGAAAATGGTGTTCAAACAAAAAATTTCCGTGGGTTTTTGAGAAGAAAAACTTCATTCACGTCACTCAAAAAACAAAATATCGCGGCTCACCTAAAAAACAAAATCCTTCCTTCCTTCCTTCCTTCTTTCCTTCCTCCAATCTTTCACAGGTCATTTCTCTCTCTCTCTCTCTAAAATCCCATCGCAGATCTTAATTGATAGATCCATCAAATTATCGTAGGTAAAATTTTTAGAACTACTTATTCGTTTAAGTTCAATTAAACGATCCTGTTGTTTCTGAGATCTCTTTTTTATATACAATTTTTTTTTTCAAAATTGTTCATTTCTATTTCGATTTAATTTCATCGCATCGTTGAATTTGAACTAATCTGATCTCAGTTCGAATCTTTTTCTATAATTTTTGTGATTATGAATATTTGAATTGATTAGGGCTTTTTTATTTTTAATTTTTTTTTGTAGTTAATCAGGTTCGGTACTGTGAGGTTGCTTAAAAATGGGGCTGACATTTACGAAGCTGTTTAGCAAGCTTTTTGCGAAGAGAGAAATGAGAATTCTGATGGTAGGTCTTGATGCTGCTGGTAAAACTACCATTTTATACAAGCTCAAGCTCGGTGAAATCGTTACTACCATCCCTACCATCGGTAATTATTCCCAGTTTACTAATTACCTTGCTGTTTATGTATTCGAATTATATATATATATATATATATATATATATATATATATATATATATATATATATATTTATATATATTTATATATATTTGCTTTCATGGCTCTAAGTATTAGCATAAGGGTTAAATGATTTTTTTTGATAATTTGATAGTTGGGGGATGTGGATTTGAACCTGAGCGTTTCAGTTGGAAACACTAAGACGTGTCAGTTGGGCAACAAGGCTTTTGGTGTATTGGTTAAATGATTTGAATTCATTGTTTCTTATCAGCTTAGGCTTTTGGGGTTTGATTTGGTTCATGTCAAGGGAACAAAAACAGGCATAGGAAGATTTGAAATTAAATGTTAATGAACAAATTTTTCACGGGTTTGGAGCATTCGGAATCTCCTGCCAACACATTACTTGGCAACTCGTAAAACCATTCCGTGTATCTTTTTAAACTAGTCACATGACTTATTAAAATAGGTCTTGTGACTAAAAAGTACACGTCGGTCTAGAGGAAATTTTTCCAGACTGGTCTAGATGTAAGCCTTTTCCAATGTTTATTAAGGAGGTAACAAAGAGTATGGTTTTCGATTTGAAAGAATGGCAAAGAAGAATACGTGTGGCGAACCCTGATTAGCGTGTTGAGGATCTATAGCCAGCCCTAATGTTTTGGGACTAAAGCTTTGCTTTGATGTTGTTGTTAGGCGTCTGGAATGAGTTTTTAGTTTGTCGTGGTCCTAGTAGGTGGCCTTGAGTTTTGGACAGTGCCTTCATTTTATATTCCATCTAAAGTTAGAAACTCCATGTTGTTATGGCCCACTTGTTAAGATAGAGATTGGGTTTAAATGATTAAATTTGTCATTTCCTATTAGTTGTGGTTTTTGGGAAAAGTAGTTCTTCATCAAAGAGAGAATGTAAAATTAGAAAAGGTTTTTAGAGAAGGTTTTTGCGTTGTTTTGTTTTCAGATATTGTTCTTTGAGAAGTCTTTTGATCTTTTCGGATCTAGTCTTTATGATGGGTAAGACAGTGGACCTTGCACTGTTTAATAGATGAAATGTTGCTTTGGATGGAATGGGACTAGTTGTTTGCCTGTGTGTGGGACTAATGGTGCTCTAAGTGAATTTGCAGATTTGAAATGAGGATTATTTTATGTCTCATTAGAACTTTTGTAGCATGTCATTGGCACCTCCTCCCCTTGCAAAAGCAAGTTGGAGGGTGAAGTCATGGGTTAATATCCATTATGTTTGAGCTCAGTTTGTTTAATAGTCAAGCCTAAACTTAAGCTTGAGCTTGGCCCATTTGCTAAATAAACAAATATAAATAAGGTTTTCCCCTGAGTTGAGCTCTAGCTGTTCTGTTCATTTACAACCCTAGTTACAATTTGTGAATACTGTAGCAGAATCTTGTATATGTAAGCTCTATATGTCTATAAACTGTCGTGTATAACAAAGATTTTGAATGAATGGTAATTAGAAGCTTAGAAGGCTATGTACGTTGCTGCTGTACTAAAACTAAGTCGTCTTAGTAGCAGATTTCCAAATTTCAGGAGGATAATTGGAGTATTTATTAGATTTTAAATGTTAGTATTCAATTTTATATAACTACAATCTAGGAATCTTGATTTTTGTGAATGAATTACTCTCACTTGGGAACTTTATTTTGGTTTGTTGAAATACTTTTATTGTCCCAGGTGTACCTTAATTACTTTTGATGAATTAATTAATTTTTTTAATCCCTATCATGATTTGAACGATGATTTTCCCAATTCATTGCAGTTTTGACATTCTGTTAATTAAAATGGAATTAATTTTTACCTTAATCATGGGAGGATTTGCTCTTTGCAGGATTTAATGTGGAAACAGTGGAATATAAAAACATCAGTTTCACCGTTTGGGATGTTGGTGGTCAAGACAAGGTACATCCCTCTGTGTTTGCGTGTTTGTGAAAAAGTCATGTCATGTGCAAACATCCCTCTGTGTTTGTGTGTTTGATATTTTGAGTTGTTCCTTGTTTTCTGTTATTCATGAATAGTAAAAATGCTTTTGTGTTTAATGCACACACTCACATGTAATGATGTACATATACATACATTTGTACATGCATCCATACATATGCATGTATATCTATGGGTTTGCTTAAAATGTGTAAGTGAAACTTTTCATGCTTTGTTAATAAAGGACTAAACTAATGTCACATAGAAGGTTCTTGATTCAATTCCTGTTCTAGAATATTTAACATAATAGGCTTTAATTATATATAATCCTTTTATGTAAGATTATTTAAACTCAATGAAAAATTGTACAATAATAAGTACTCCAAAGACTTTAAACAAAAAAGAATTTAAATTGGACATTTGTATTCTCTTTAATTTACTTATTGCTTCATTCTCATTTTTTAGATTATTTGCTCATAATTTTTGGTTTAAAAGAATAAAAAATTACTTTTTAATGGATTTTCCAAAATTTTGGAAGGGAAGGGCATCCAACCGTCCACCTAGTTCCGCCCTTCTATGAAGCTATTTTTCCATCAACAATGTGGGACAAATTTCTAATGCGTCTGCCTGATGAAAAAAAGTTGATTATTGTCTGCAAGATTGGTATTATTTTCAGATTTTTAACAATGCATGAGCAGTGTGGGAAACAGTTACTCAGCTACCTTTAGCGATAACAATCATATACAGTTTAAATGTTGCAACATGGGCTGAGCATTTATAGGTTATGAGTTATCAGATAATGGACCAACATTGTAAAATAGGGTTAAATGGAGTGACATTATTTAAAAAAAAAAAAGTACTTTCAAAATATGATTATCGATTTCAAACTGATATTGCATATTTGTGGCATTTGTCATGTCAACATGTGTTACAGACTGTACATTGAAGGGGGGAGTGTGAATGTTATCATAGCAGTTTGTATTTTAAATAGAATTTTAGAAGTGGAGCTTTTGGTGCCAAGAGGAGGAGGGGAAGGGTTTCGAACTATTGATCTGAACCTTCATAAGGCGTGGTCTCCTCCTGATTGTACTATCCTCTGGGGTTAAGAATGTGTGTCCATGTAATATGTTAACTAAATAAATGGATATCCACTGTAGAATTATGTAACTAGATGATGATTCATTGATATAATTTCTTTAAACAGATCCGTCCATTGTGGAGGCACTACTTCCAAAACACTCAGGGTCTTATTTTTGTGGTTGATAGCAATGACAGGGATCGTGTTGTTGAGGCAAGGGATGAGTTGCACAGGATGTTGAATGAGGTACATTACCACTTTTCATGTCTTCCTCTTATGCTTTGCATGTTATGCTTTGATCTCCTGGTTTCCTTCCATTATGTGCAACTTAAATTGGACTGACATTTTGCTGCTTTATTCAAAAAAAGGACTGACATAGAGCTGGGTTTGTATACATTCTTAAATCTGTTCTAGATTGCTTTTATTGCTATTTAAGTATTTATTCACATTTTGGAATATAAACTACTTTTTCCTGCATCTTTTTGTTATTTCACCAGGTTCCATTCCTCTACTCTATACTTACATATGTGACATAACATCCCCTTTGCTTAGAGAAATACTGATGTTCCATCTTTTCTCTTACCAATTTTCTTGTACGTTTTTGAGTTTTAACTTGCGTTGTTTCCTTTGCTGTATATATTCTTTCCTTAAGTCACCCATGTAATCTTTATGCAATTGTCAGAGTACATCTTAATTGCTTCCTGCATACTATGATACAACTCTTATTAAGTTCATTGGTAGTAGTTTAGGATTTCACTCACAGGATGCTATTCAGATATTAGTTTGCATAAAAAAATCCAAGTTAAATCTGGGGTTGTTTTGTGCTTTGATTGCTTTCGGTAAATTTCAAAATCAACTAGCACTGTGGCAACTGTTCTATGAACATCTATTTACTGATTCTTGCATCAGTAGGATAAGTGGTATAGCTAGTTCCTTTAACTAGTTCATTATTGCTTTCTTGGCCAAGTATCTGTTTTATCCTTCACAGTATTACAAGCTTGCAATATTGTTTGATATTGGTACTAGGTTTATTAATTCAAATGTTAATCTTGTTTCAGGATGAACTCAGGGAGGCTGTTTTGCTTGTATTTGCCAACAAACAAGATCTGCCTAATGCAATGAATGCTGCAGAGATAACTGACAAGCTTGGCTTGCATTCTCTCCGCCAACGCCACTGGTAATGTTTTCTCCTCGTTTCTGCCTCAACTTGGGGTCATTTCTTGAATGTTCTCCATGGACATGGCTACTAGATTTGTTGACTTTCCCTTATTCATTTGACATGGTGCTCTCAACCTGATCTAAAAGAATTTCTTTCTCCCTTGGGACAATCATGCCAATTTTTTTTTTCTCCTGAAATTTTGAATGAAGCTAATGGAGTGACTCTTTTAGCATCATCATACTTCTAAATTTTGAATGAAGCTAAAGGAGTGACTCTTTTAGCATCATCATACTTCTAACAAGTCAAACTACTAAATAATAAAGTTTAATGGAATTCTTCTTGAAATTCACATCAAGATTTTTACAAAATGGATATAAATGTATTGAATTTCAAAGCACACCCTTCAGTTCTCAAAATCTGATGTTCCTGACAATATGGTCCTTTTGTCCATCACCATCCATAAAATTATTGTTAAGTCTAGTAGAACGATGTTGTATTTCTTGTGATAGTATTAGTTTTATTAATGGCAATGGATGGAAGGACCAACTTGACAGGTTCTACAAGTTTAAGGAGTAAAATACAAAAATTAAACTTAGGATGAAAATGACAATTAACCCAAACATAAGGTGATGCTAAATGGTGGTCCATTTCAGGTACATTCAGAGCACATGTGCAACTTCTGGAGAGGGTCTCTATGAGGGGTTGGATTGGCTTTCCAACAATATTGCTAGCAAGGCAAGTACATGAATTTTATAGAATGGACCGTGGCATTGAATTATATAATGGCTTTAAGCTGCTATTTTTATTCTCCAAAAACGTAGTGATTTTGAATAATGGGATATCGTTGCGAACGCAAGTTTCATGCATACACCTGTCATATTCCTTTCGTTATATGTTTGTTACAACCCTCTCTTGCTTTCTTTTCAGGCATGAGCCATTAAAGAATTTTGGTTCCTAGCGATTTGGGAGAGGACGCTTCCCCTTTCTCAGTGTTGTAATAGCAGAATGTTTGTCTAGAACTTTATATATTTGGCTTGTATGGTTGCTACATTAGCTAAATACTTTTAGCTGTAAACCAAACTTTCATCTTTGTTCCAATGCCTTTTGGGCATAGCCGCACTTAATAGTTATTTTTGATTGCCTTATAACTGATTGGTGTGCAATGCAATCTTTCTATTGTACAAAAGAGTGGAGCTACGACCATTTAGGCAATGACCTAAAGGCCCTCAATTGGAAGAGAGCCCTTAATAGAATATATTATATTTATTTGTTTTATAGTATTGCAAAAAAAGGTTTTAAAAAAAAGTATTGCAAAAAAAAAAAAAAAAAAAGTAAGGCCTCTCTCTTAGCTAAGAGTATCCGCATCAACGGATGTAAAAGTTTGCAAAAGGCAAAAAGTAAAATAATTTACACATTTTGTTTCAAAAATCTTTCACATCAGTCTTTTTAAAATTGTGTATATACACATTTACTATAGTAACTGTGCGAATATATAGATGTGTATCCTATTATTTAACTAATTTCACATTTGACTCCTTTTTTTTCTCTATCTTCTCCATTTGCAAAATCAACCCAGACTCTTCTTCTTCCTTCCTTCCTTTGATACACAAACACACCCACATAGACGCACGTAACCTGCAAGAGTACCACCACCAAAACGCAGATCCCACCATCCACCGAATACCGTCCAACCATCACCACCCAACCACTACCACCATCGCCCGTTAAAACAACCACCACCACCAAAACCCGTTAAAACAATGAAAACCCAAAATACAACGAAAATCAAACCCGATCTACCCAAAATTCACAAAAAATCAACTTAAAATTAAAGCATCTACTAAAAACTCATAACCCAAAATCAAAATCAAAATACAAACTCAATGGTGGCGAAATGCTTGGAATCAGATGAGAGAGATTCAACCATGCAAGTTTCGACAGAGAGGGATTTCTTCAAATCTTTGAGATCGGTGCTTGTGGTGGAGATTGGTTCTTGTGGTAGAAAAAATCTGACCGTGAGAGTGAAAAAATGAGATCAAATGAAATGGAGAGTCTTGACAATAAACGGCATAGGGGTGGAGATGAGAGTGAAAAAATGAGATCAAATGAAATGGGATAAGTACATAAGAAAAAGAGATAAGGACAACAGAAAAGGATAAAATAATAATAGTGGAGATGAGAGTGAAAAAATGAGATCAAATGAAATGGGATAAGTACAAAAGAAAAAGAGATAAGGACAATAGAAAAGGATAAAATAATAATAAAATATTATAGAAATATTATTATTTAAATAGAATAGATTGTAAAATAGATGAAATGACGTGGGTGTTTTAGAAAAGTGATAGTGTAAAATAGAAAAAGTAGGTTCTTAGTGTAAAATAAACGGAAAAATTTGGCCAGATTGATGCGGTTGCTTTAAGACCTTTTCTCTTGGCCAATAAATTGTCTTGTTTATCTGTCTTAGGTATAAAAAATTTACCAGGCCCAAAATATTTTACTCTCTCTCTCTCTCTCTCTCTCTAAAAAAATTAAAACTAAAATTAGAATTAACAGTTTTCTAGATAAATTTATTATTGAAATCTATTGTTCAATATTTAAACTATAGTCCAACATCGTCAAAACTCAAAAGAGACCATGACCATTTCAAAAGTAATATTTATTTGATATGATGGTTTAGATTTATTTTTAGAATTAAAAGTTTAAAAATACATTTTATACATAGATAAAAATAGTCCAATAACATATTATATTTGTAAGGACTCAATTTGTAACGATTCCTAAGTGGTATTGGGTTTGAACGTTAAAGGCCCAAACAATAAATTTGTAAAGAGTGGGCTAAAAGGTTAGGCCTTGGTAAATGGACAGTTGTTAGTCATAGTGTTCATGATAATCGCACAGAGGTGAACTGAGCGCATCCAGAAAGACTTTCTCCTCGGCCAGGCCTGGGTGGCTCCAGACCTTAGAACTCGTCCGAGGAGCTTAATGTTCTTATTGTTCCTTTTCCGTTAGGTTTCAATGGTCCTAGAGACGATACATCATGCCGTCCCCCCTTTTCTGGCTGCTTCCTCCTCCTTTTATACTAGCTTTTCCCCTTTCTCAAACGTCCATATGTAGGTTCAGCTTTTTAGGGCTAATACTTGTTTTGTCAGCCCATACCCAAAGTGGTTGGGGGTGGTTGTAAAAGCTCAAGAGCATGACTTTGTCGATCGCAGAGTACTTAAATTGCGATAATGGCAGCCTTTCCCTTGTTCTTTGTCGCCACATTATTCAGGTGTCCTTTTCCCATTAATGCGTCCAGGGCGTTTGTCGGTGCATTCAATGCGGAGGCGACGGTTTTTCCTTGAACCGCTCCTACACTGTACTCGCTCTTTCTTCTGGGAGCGCTCTGAGGGCTACCTTTGATGGCGTGCCATTCTTTCCTTCTAAGTTTTGGGATGCCGAGGACAGGATCGTCCTCGGTTACATCTCTAGGCCATTTGGATTTTCGTTGCACGTCCTCGACAACGTCTCTCCTCAGCGCGGGCCTTGGGCCCTAATATAAAGTGGGTCAAAATCACAAATTCTCTAGCCCCACAATATTATATATAAAAATTGTTATATTTTTTTTCTAATGCATGTATTGTTTATAAAAATATTAACTAACAATACATTTTATATTTAATTTTGCAAAAAGAAGTTATTCAAAATTAAAATTGATAAAATCATATTTAAGATCGACTATTTCACTAAAAAGATTAAGTGGATTATCAATATTTCCAATTAAAAAAAAATTAGTAGAACTTGGACACAAAAACATAATTAATAGTAATCTTAAATCTAAAAAAAGCTAGAAAAATATATTTTTAAATATCGAAATATAAATATTATTCAATTAATATTTAAAAAATAAGAGAAGGCTCACTATAAATTTGTTGCCTTATGCCCAAAAATGTGTTGGGGGAGAGTTAAATTTGGCTCAATTATTATAGGTCGTGAATTTAAGTAAGGTTTGAAATGACGTCTGAAGTTGAATTGAAGTATTTAACATTGTAAGGACACAATTTGAGTCTTAAGCCCAAAAGGTAAAAAGATCTAGGCCTTAAGAGTCCAATACAATGAATTTGTAGAGAGTGTATTGAAAAACTAGGTTCTAATAAGTTGGATAACAATTACAGTGCATCCAAGTGACAAAAAAGTAAATGGACTGGTTGTATCTAATAAAAATCATCCTTGGCACAGTCCAAGGAGATCAATTCTTGTATATATCTCTTGAAGTTGATTACAAATACATTTATTATAGCTACAATGTTTCTCTCTTAATTTTTTGATCTTCGATCCCTTTCTCTCTGGGTCTCTCTTCTATTTTATACAATCCTTTTTCCTTTCATCTCTACCATCCATGTGTAAAGCAGATTGTTGGTGTTGATCCTTATCACATCAGCACCTTCCTGAAATCTTGAGGGAGTAGCTGTAAGGTTGAAAACTATTATTCAGGTATCACTTTCTCATTAATGCAGCCAGAGAGTTAGTTGCAGAGCATTTAATGTGGTAGTAGCAGCTTTCCCTTAGATATTTCCCAGCTCCCTATTTGTCCTTTACATTCACAATGCATATCCTTATCAACGAAACTCCCTAAAACGTCGCTTTGGATGACAAAACACACTTTTTGCCCTCGGCTTAGTTTAGGCGAGGAGATACTCCTCCTCGGCCTACCTTCCCCAGCCTTCCTGTTCATAGCTCACTCACAGAGCTCTGAGTTTCACATATTTATTACTGTTTATCTGTCCTTAAACCACTTAGTGTTCTCGGATAAGGCCCAAGGCCCAACATATATTCTTGGACCCATCAACCCTATAAACACCATTTAAAATTTTATAAGTTTTTAAACCTTTTTATTATATATTTAAAATATTCTATGCATATGAAAAATCTTCGTAGCAATATGGCCATATTTTGTATGAAAGACAAGTAACATGTCAATAACATGTTTACTATTTCATGATTTTTGGCATGATCATTGAGGAATTAATACAAAGAAACCAATTTAATTAAGAATAAAGTTTTTAAAAATACACAAATATCAAATACTATCAAATACTATCATTGGGATATTGGAAGAAACCAATATCCCAAGTTATATTCCTAAGTTATCATGTTGTAGTTTTTGCTATATATTATGTTGATCTCGCTTGGATGATTCAGGTGCATGTGAATAAATATTTTAAATGAATGGGCAAACTGGGGAAATTTAAATTGCACTGCTTCCACTTTTCTTAGGAGGTGACAGACCCCAACTCCATAGCCACAGATGGAAAAGCAGCTTTCTTAATCTGCACTACAACCAATTTAAATTTTTTCCAGATTGATATATGATGTTAAACCAAAACTGAGATAGAGAGAGCGGGCTGCCCTTTTGTGGGCTCTTTGAGACAAAAGATCTCATAGGAATGGTGCTCATTCCCATGTTTCTTCTAGTCTCATTTGGTTTCGAGAGATCACATTGATTTATCTTTTTTTTTTTTTTTTTTTTTTGGTAGTTCAACGGACGGTCGGAGAAAGTAGAGAGACATAATAAAATAATATATAGGTTTCAAAATATTACACATTTTTCTTCCAAGAAAAGTGTCAATGAAAATATCACCGATCTTGTGGCGTATGGGAGTATGATTGCTAAGTTTTGGTTGTCTAATATGAGTACCATGAATTTATTACTGTGCAATGATTATCTCATGCATTTGAAATATGAATGATGGATTATCTTTCCCAACATATGGACCAGTGTATTCCATTTTATGATCACCATTCATTCATGATTATTTACTGTACTTTTTGAGACAAATGTTGCCGATTGTATAAATGAGAGATCTAAGAATAGACACTATTAAAACTAATTGTTAACCCGTACGATGCACAAAAAAACTATTGACTTTGAAAAAAAATCCAACAATGAGTAAAGAGACATTTTGAAAAAAAAAAAATGAATTGAAATTAATCCAAACAAATAATTAATCAACCAAAAATATAGCTTTTAATAAGAAAACAAAAAATCACATGAACCTAAATAAAAAGCATTTAAGGTGAAGAATTAAGATCAACCTACTGAGATGCAAATACCAAAAACCCCAAGACTTAAAACTTTAAAATTTATAGAATCCCCAAATTCTACTTTATAACCAAACCAAATCCAACAAATTTATATATAACAAACCAAATAAAAATTTATTGTTCCCTCGGCTAGAAGACATAGGTTGCATCTTTGATTTTTTTTTTTTTTTTCCAAAAAAATAGAGATGCTTTATCTATTTTGTACAATAAAAAAAAAAAAAAATAGTAGAAATTTCAACCCAAAAACCAAACCCACGATTATCAACATGAGACTCTCTTTTTTCAAAGTTTTTTTTTTTTTTTTTTAAGTCCTATCATAATTTTTGTTTTTATATAGATTATCAATGTTTGAGTTTGAGTTTAAGTTAGACTTATTAGAGAGATAGAGTTTTACTCCTGGTTAAGTTTGAACTAAAAATAATAATTTTATTTAAATATTATACTGACGTGAAAAATTGTGAGAGTTTCAGAGGTTTCGATTATATATATATATATATATATATATATATATATATATATATATATATATATATATAGAAGTGTATGAATATTGTCAATTGTATAAATGAGAGATCTAAGAATAGACACTATTAAAACCAGAAGTGTATGTTTAGATTAGACCCAAATTACATTATTTTGCCAAATGAAAGAAATAAAAAACTAAAAATGACATCGTATCATCAATTCTCAAATAACTTAAGCCCTTAACTCCTGACTTAAAAAAAAAAAAAAAAAAAAAAAAAAAAAAAAAAAAAAAAAAAAAAACTTACTCCTGGAAGGCAAAACACAATCGTTTTACTTAAACGACATCAAATCAGTTCACCTCGGCAAGCTAACCATAATTATGGAATCATAAATTGTGGATTAGCTCAAGCTGGAGATTGTTATAACAGATTTGTAAAACTGTTTTTACTGTGTAACGGATTGATGGTTAGGGCAGCTCCACATAGTCTAGGGTGGTCATAGGACCACTCTGACCTTAAAAAATATATATATATATATATATATATATATATATATATATATATATATATATATATATATATATATATATATATATATATGTATCAATTTTAAAAATTTATGATTTTTTTATTCTTAAAAAAACTTTGTGACCACCCTAAATTTTTTTTAGTCCTAACATAATTAAACTTTGACAATAAACTTTTTTTTTTTTTTTTTCTTGAGGGGCAACTTTGACAATAAACTTGGTTGTGGAAAAAGGCTACAATTCCATTCAATATTTTTTTTTATTGGATATGAATTTTGACAAATCCACCATTAATTATATTTTCCTCTTATATTCTCTATACTTGCAAAATTTCAAGAAGATTAAAGAT
This sequence comes from Quercus dentata, assembly GCA_028216015.1. Classification (NCBI taxonomy): domain Eukaryota; kingdom Viridiplantae; phylum Streptophyta; class Magnoliopsida; order Fagales; family Fagaceae; genus Quercus; species Quercus dentata. The sequence continues at coordinate 84,626,484 of CP116445.1, forward strand.
CAACAATTATCAATCAAATGTTTAAATTTTGAGTTTTTGTAGTTTAAAATTATATATATAAAATAAGTTTATAGATCAAATAGTAAATAACATCCGATTGGCATGAAATTTGATGTGTTTTAAGAACATAGATAACATACAATTCAATGGTTAGATTTTCAAAACATATAGCAATGTTAATTTTTTTTTATGAGAGTTATAGCCTTAAGCTACAATTATGTTTGTAGCCAAGCTTTGGTCATCGTAACAATATATTAGGTCCTTACAAATAAAAAGAAGAAGTCCAAGAAAAATTTTATTTAATTAAAATTTTCTTAAAGACTAATTATTGTATTAACTTTCTCATTCTTTCATTCTATTAGAGATATTTTAGCCTAATGTAATAGGCCTGGGCCCAATCCATCTATGAGTGCAAGTCAAGTTTTCTACTTGTACTAAAATTTTATTAACCATAGTTAATGTATGGTTAGTTTAGGGTTTAGTCTACTATATATACCATGCTATGGTTTTTTGTAACATAGAATTTGTACTACACTCTCATATTTAAAGATGTAGCCTTTTAGGGTTCCTCTGTGGATGTAGGGTGTTAGACTGAACCACGTAACCTTCTTGTATTCTATACTTTATGCTTTCACTTCCATATCTATTATAACATATTTAACATGGTATATCAATACTAATATTTAACATGGTATTAGAGCCAAACATCGCTCTTAGCTTTTAGCAAAATCTCTCTATCAAGCTTGCTCTCTCTTCCTTTAACCTACAAATCTGCCTTTGGCCTTCCTCATGCCACATTTCTCTATTGCCTGGTCACAATCGCTGTCAACATCTTCAACAATCACTACGATCTCGAAATTTTTTGGCAAGTCGTGTCTATCCTCTAAGATTTGTGCCTTTCAAGCCTTCCTTTGTTGAAACCGACTCAACAGGCCTCGTCCTCGGCATCCCGCAAGAAAAACCCAAGAATCTGGTTGCTAGAATCGATGCCATGCGTAGCCAATATGTTTTGTGGCCAATCCATGTGCCTTTCTTGTTCTCATGCGCATCTCATCGACGGCTACACGTGCCACTCGGTCAACTTCTCCATTGCTCTATCTGCAAAACCCGAAAATCTGGTGACCATCCATCGTGCCACGCGCCTCACCGTCAATTCCACACTCCTCCTATGTTTTCACGCACTTCCACGCTCTGGTCCTCAATGTCCGCCTCTTCTAACGGGGAAATTATTGTGTACTTCAGAAGTACCATAAATGCGTACTCCCTCCTCTCACATGAATGGTCAGTTCCATTAATTAAATTTATAGTGGGACCCACCATTCATGAGAGGAGAGAGAGTACCTAATAATTTTCCCTCCTAACGTCATCCGAGCCATGCAAGCCCACCAGATCATCAATATCTTAGCCATTATATTTTCGCCACGTCACATCTTGATCTATCCTCGTCAACTAGTGCCACTTCAACCGTAATGCCATGTCATCGCCTCGTCAGTGCCACGTCTTCTCACTCAGCTAACTTAGACCAACCCAACCCGAAATACCCAGATTTAACCGTGGACCAAAGCCAGTTTGACCATTAACTCTTTGGTTTGACTTTGACCTTAGGTGGACTTTGACTAAAGGACCCTCCTTTGCACAAAGACTCACAAATCATGCTTTATCAAGATGCCGTCTTCACCGATCTTTTTTAGGCCTTCAATATAGCCATTATTTGGCCATAGCAACCTTTCTTGCTCATTGATGCAGGTCTTCTTTTGAATTTTTCTGATGTCATTTTTTCAATGTGCATGTCTCCATAGGGTTCGATCCGTTTGGTCTCTTCAAGGTCATTCTTGAATCTTTCTTCATAGCTTCTTCAAGACATTTTCGTGGTCAATTTCATGGTTTCCTCAAGGGATCTTCTCAAGTTTATCCAATCTCAAGGTTTTATCGAGCTTCCACCTTGAGTTTGAAAGGGGGTGTTAGAGATATTTTAGCCAATGTAATAGGTTCAAGTCCAATCCATCTATGTATACAAGTCAAGTCTACTACTTGTACTAAAAGTTTATTAACCAATTAATGTATGGTTAGTCTAGGATTTAGTTTACTATATATACCATATTATGGTTCCTTGTAACATAAAATTTGTATTACATTTCTTTATGAATGTAGACCATTAGACTGAACCATGTAACATTTATGTGTTCTATATTTTATACTTTTGCTTTCGCATCTATTATAGCATATTTAACATGGTATATCAATGCTAATATACACATTCAATCAATAAACAGTCAAGATTTTATTTTTTCTTGAGATACTTCTCTCTGGAGTGAAAGGGTGAGAGACTTAACAGACACATCATGTGCTCTGGACGTATCAATTGCAAATAAATAGATGAATCATTACTACTAGCAACACCGTTATTTGCTCAAAGAATCCAAATCGCGATGCCGAAATGATGGTGGAACTTTGGTAGAAGCTTGGTCGAAAATCCTTAGTCCAGGTGAACCTTTGTGGAGCGAAGCCATATATGGCAGGACAAAAGTTTAAAGTATATAGTTATTAAAGAGATGCAAGCAATGTGATCAAGTCATGGCCATCAAGAATGAGGGGAGGATGCTCCCTGGTCCATCAGATGAATTTATTGGAGAAACTAAGTCCTTTCTGTCCTGTTTTGTGTGTTGGGATATGGTCTACTACGTTCCAAGAAACTCCAATTTTTTTTGGCTCATAATATTACAAAGTGGTCTCAGGTCTGTGCATTGTAAACCTGGTGGTTTTTTTTCCCATCTCTACTCTTCCTCCTTGGGTTATCTACCAGGAAGAAAGAGGAGTAGGACCATCCTAGTTCTTTTGATGCTGTTTTATTGTCCATCTTTTCTTTGTAATTATATTCTAATTCTTACTCAGCCTAAAAAAAAAACTAGGAAACAATGCAATTTAATGAAAACTTAAACAAGTTTTTGTTTGGTTTTCAATAAATAAAAAAAACTACCCAATTCTTTAAACTATTTCTAGAAAAGTCAAACTCACCAGATAAGGTGAGCCAGTGGATCGAGTCTAACCTCATCCATCAAGGATTGGGTAGAAGTAAGCACCACTAAGCCAATATGCTCTTGATGAGTTTAGGCCGAGAAGGTATTCCGTGTATTTAGCCTTTTACAACATGTGGATCTCATTACATACATGAAAAATACTCGTAAGTCTAAACTCTAAATTAGGCTCCACCAAAATGCAAGATATATGTTTTCATTTAGAGTTTAGACCTATGAGTTTTTCTATGTATATAATAGGACTCATATGCTGTGAGAGACTCAATGTATACATCACACGCAAAATATATATATTTTTTCATTTAGACCTATGAGTTTTTCTATGTATACAACAAACTTACACAATAAGTCTTAAAAAAAAAAAAAAAAAAAAAAAAAACTTACACAATAAGTAGGGTGTCAACCCACCATAGATCAAAATAAAATTAAAAAAATATATGAGACTTACTACAACTCAAAATAAATATGTTTGTGGAAAAAACGCATGCTTCAGGTATAAAACCAACAACCTCTTAGGAGTTTTGGACAAGGTTATCAATTCCATACCGTATCGGTCGGAATATACCGTCACCGCCAGCAATTCGGTACACTCGACCCCCTGTTTCGTCTTGGAAAAATATCGGCCGTCTCCGGTCTCGTCACCGCCAATTTTGGGCAATACCGGCCGGTCATCTGAGAAAAAAGTTTTTTTTTTTTTTTTTTTTTAAGTTTTGTAATTTTTGAATTTTTGTTAGGACAAAATGGTAACTTATTTGTATTAACTTATTAGTATTATTTGTTTTCTTAGTATGCAATGGTAACTTTTAAGCTTTCTATTTTATTTTTTTTCCCTTTTAATTGATACTAAAGTCTAAAACCATGAATAATTAGTTCTGAATTGAGGAAATGTTTTATGGTAAACTTTTATATTTATTATAATATATATATACACAAACACATACATACATATATATATATATATATATATATATATATATATATATATATATATATATATATATATATTTATATTTATAAATATAAAAAAAAAAAATAGCGGTAAACTCGAAACGGTACACCTGTATTGACCGGTATCCGAAATATATCGTACCGGTAGCTAAACCGGTATAGCCTCCCGTGCGGTATTGACATCCTTGATTTTGGACCTTTGTCCAACACGCTAACCACTGAACTAATTAGCTCCCTTGTGGCCTTCTTGAAATTTATATTTTATTTATTTTAATTTTAAAATATTAATAGTTTTGGATTTAATTTTATCACTATTTACTTAATAGTATTTTCTAATTTTTTTTATGTTCAAGAATTATTCTTTCACATCAATAAATATGAATATGAAAATTGTAAATTTATGCTAAAAATGATTTTATTTTAAATTAAAATGCATTTTTTATTTGAAAGATTAATAAACACAAATTTTTAAAGCTTGTTTATATTTATTATTTTCTATTCACTTTATAAAAATAACGAATATTCATTTGAAAGTTGTTTTAATTGCTTAATATTTTTCAAGGGTAATTTTCCATATTTTTATACATTTAATACATTTATTTGTATTTTAATTAATATTAAATTAATTTTGACGTCATCACAGTTCGACCTCGGTTGAACCTTAATCCGACCTTAAAAATCTTGAACATCTCCCTTCTCCGGTTCTTTGAACGGTTCGGGTTTGAAAATGATGACCATAAGTCAAAATTAAAATTAAATTTAATATATAAGTGAAAATATTGTGAAGTTTTGTTATGTCTTTAAACTTTTTCTTAGACCTGTGTATCAAGTACATTGATGAAACCGTGCCAAATTGAATAGTTACACAACTAGAAAAGGTGCAGTTTGGACTTTTTTCTTGGATGCTATTGGATATGTAAATTAGGATGGCTTCCATCCAGATATTAATTACTTTTTTAAAAAAATAATCCTTCCTATGAGTTTATAGTTCATACATATTTGAAGTTCGACTCTCACTGACATAAAAAAAAACTAATTGAGTGTCTTAATTAGTTTAATAATAAAGAGCAATTATCAAGAACAAACAATATAAATTGAAACTCTCTTTAAAAAAATAGAACATACTTATCTTTCTTTTTTTTTTTTTTTTTTTTTTTTTTTTTTTGGCATGATCACATACAAACCCTCAATTTAGGGCATACATTGATATATCTTCATTTGAGTTCATCTACATGCTTATCTATTTTTCTGCATGATCACATGCAAACCCTGAATTAAGGGCAGGCAATGATAATATATCTTTCACAAGACTTGGTCGTCATATATATATAGTCATATCATATCATCGTTTCTCTCTCTGACATGGCACGAAGTGACGCATCTTCTACACTAGATGTATTCCATAAAATCATAAAGTTCTTCTAACATTTTCGTTTAAAATTAATTGCAAAAGTGGCATCATTTATCCATAACACTATGCTTGTCTGAACACTTTATCATTCCTGAAAACAAATTCATCAAAAAAATCTTACTTTGAACACAGCTGGATCCCTTCTTAACCACGAATTGCACATGTGGTTAGGGTTGAAATTGAATCTTTTCTAGCAAAAAGTTGCAGCCCTAGTGGGTCTTAACTGAGGATGGGCTGTTCTCACATGGCAATGCTTAATATCTAGACAAAGCTTCTTTACTTGCTAGAGTCACCAATCCTGGAAGAAAAGATAGCTAAGATGCTTCTAATTAAGGCAATGACCTCACAGAAATGGACTCAGTAGACCACAAAATTGTGACTACATTGAAGATTATAAATGCTCCTAGTCTTACACCAACTAAATAACGCGTGACGAACACCTTCCAATAAGGATACTAGATTCATAATGTTCGATTACTCAATATGGTAGTTGACTCTGATATTAAATAATACCAACTCATGGGTAAAACTCACTTTTAAATACCAGCTTACAAGAGGAAGGTGTCTCATATCTTATATACATATGCATACATGGTTAAACTTATTTTTAACCCATATGAGACACTAGAATCATTAAAGTTAGGTTAGTTACCTGTAAGTTTTACTGACACGAAGATAGTCGAAATGACTCTTCCTTACAAAAATTCCCTACATTATCAATATATATATGTATATCCTTTCATTCCAAAAAGATACTTATTAAAATGGCTAATTTCTTATACATGAAAAATTATTTTATTACGGTGAAAACTTATCAAGTAAATTGAGAGTATATTGGCTTTAACTATTAGAAACAAAGAATAAACAACAAAAAAAATTTCTTTACTAATTAATCGTAGTGAAAAATTTTATGTAATGAAAAGAAAGTCATGAAGGGTTTGTAGGAAATGAGATACACGCATCTTGTGAGTAGTGGGTTGAAATTCACAAAGCCGCTCAATTAATAAGAGCCACAAATAGGTTTCTAAAATTAGTATTGCTTTCATTCAACTTTTGCAGAGTGTCAAAATATTTGTCTAGTTATGGGTTGGGGAAATTAAGGAAGAAGACATTTTGATATGGTTTAATTATGAGTGGGTGACACTTTGTTGCAGGACCTTGCTGTTAGGAATTAGTCTTTGTAACAACATTCAAGTTATTTTAGTCTAAACCATGGATCATAATCCAATAAATGGCAATTTTTCCTTTCTTGCCTTTCGGTTTGTGGATCAGAACCAAGCAAACCTAATTTGATCCTTGATCTTTCATAATCTATTGACTAGCAAACCTAACTTGTGGTTTTCATTTTAAAAACCATGTTAGTTGTTAAATATTTTATGCTGTAAATTTCTTAGACTAAGCCCCCCCAAAAAAAAAAAAAAAAAAACTCATGGTTTTTTTTTTTTTTTTTTGAGAATAACTCATGGTTTAATATATTCATAATTGTAGCCATAGTACACATGGTTGATTATCTAATTTTGTTAAGTTTCATTATCCCTCAACAGCAATTTTTTTTTTTTTTTTGAGAGAACTCTCAACATGTTAAGTGAGTATTAATTAGCCATTTCAGTATAACTATTTAGTGCATATAATTTCATGACTTTTAAACCATTAGGACTATTATTAAACTAACCTCATTCCATTAATTATTAGATTATCAATTCATTGTCCTGAAAATGAGATTCACCACCGAGATGGTGGTGGCGAACGATGGCAATCGGTGAGAGGAGATTGACAAAATCCAATCTCGTTGGATTCTCTCCTCTTCGATCTAATCTGAGTTGTCAAGTTCATTTTTTTGTGGTTTTGAACTCTCTCTCCCCAATTTGATGATCTCTCTTTATTTGGTGGTTTTAAGGTTGCTTTGAAATTGTGTATAATTTTTATTTTTATTTTTATTTTTTATTTTTTTTTTTTTTTGTGTAGTTTGGATGAATTTGTGTTTTAAGATTAATTTGTGTATGGATTGGTTGAGACATATCTTTTGATTTTTTTCTTGTTCTTGGAAAATGTTCATATCCAAAATTTATTTATTTATTTTTTCAAAATATTTTTTCCATATATTTCAATTAAAGAAATAAAAAATTATCAAAGTTGTGTTGTTCTTTAAAAGATCAACGGCACAATTTTGACGGAGACTAATGGGGAGGCTTTGATTGAACAGTTTTGAAACTTAGAGGGCTCAATGAACAAAAATAAAATTAAAGAACTAAAATAAATTTTGGTCAAATTTGAAGGATGTATTTTGCATTTTGCCTAAAATTTATTAATTGTCATTTTTTAAATTTTAGATCCTAGAAAAAGTTCTGTAGCTGTGGGTGGTCGACAGTTCCATATTCCATACTATTATTAAAGCCTAAAGGAATGATTTTACTGCGGGTCCATGTTACTATGAAAATTGGAAGTCAAGGTTTTTTTTTTTTTTTTTTTTTCATAGACTCGAGGCTTACGCTTAATGGTCACTACCTACTTATCTCCCTATAATTAGTTACTTGAAAAAGAAAAAAGAATTATTTCCAAAAGTCTTTTTAATTAAATGCAGGAGGGGATTAATCTATATATATATATATATATAAAATATATATAAACTATATATATATAAAACCGAAACCTCTACTGCACCACAATTTTCTACGTCAAAGACAATATTTAAAAATAAAAATAAAAATAAAAACATTATAACACCTCAAAACCCTAGCAACCTTACCCTCAAAACCCTAGCAACCTTACCCCTCTCTCAAGTTAAGAAATATAAAGCCACGGTTCTGCAAACTCTCTCTCCAAACGTAAATATCAAATTCAACCCCTTTAATTTCTCTTTATATTTTTGAGACTTCTATAGAGTTATAGTGAGTTATGCTGATTTTGTTTTTTTTGTGTGTATATAGATGGTCATAATACTCCGGTATTTTAAGAAAAGTTTGTGTTTTCGTTAATTGAAGGCCTTAGAGAGATAAGTGTTGTAGTTTGGAACAACAATATAAAAGACGATTTCATTGGCAGCGGAAAGTAATTACTTTGTCTCATATTTTTGTTTTTTGAATTGATTTTGTGTGCTTTTTAGACCCTTTTGGATCAATTTTGTTAATTAGGTGTTTTTATTTTTTTGATAAGGTCCAATTGGGGAAGGTTCTTTCAAAGGGTTACGACGACCGCACTTGGTATCTGTATACTAATAGTGGGGGGTAAGTGCTATAAATTACTAACCCTTTTAAGTGTATAATATGTTTCTAAAATTATCTATAATATTTTGTCCTCCGAAAATTTTATCTCTTTAATTTTATTATATTGTGTTTCTTAAACTATAGACAGATTTTCTTTGTTTCTTATTTTCAATAATAAATCATTTTATTGCAATACCGGTAATTGTTTGAGAAATCCAATATGTTCATATCTCTATAGAATAGAGAATAGTAGAAACCAATTTTATTACAACTACTTAAATTGAGTTGACTTAATTCCGTACAATTACAAAGTATAGCATGAAAGATAATGGAATTAATTGTTGTAATTTTTATTTTCTTTCCATGTTTTGAATTTCCATGTTTTTATTGTTGATGAGAAATTAAGGCTCAGTTGCACAATATGTGTAAATTCTTCAGAAGGCTATTTTAAATAGTAAGTCAATGTGTCTCTTACATTTGGGTATTAGTTAGAATTATTTTCAAATGATTGTACCAATAAAAGTGAATGTGTATAAATTTTGTTTAACTATCCCGTGCATTGCACGGGTTAGCGACTAGTTATTGATATAGTTGAAGAGAGGTAATTAAAGGAATAGGATCATCTCTATATCAGGTTAAGATTTTGTTTCTTATAACTAATATTGTACATGTCACGTCATTTACAATTATTATTGATGTGGCACAAATACATCTTTATATTTTAAAACTTAATCTAAACTATGGAATATTAAATCTATTTGAAATAGAGAGGAGTAAAAATATTTCACATGAACCAATGATCTTGAAAAAATCAATGATTTTTTATTATTTTTTAAAAATTATAATTCAATGATGATTTTTTTTTAAGGAAAAAATTATTTTTTATATAATAAGAATTCAATTATGATTTTACAATATCATAATGATACCAGATAAATAATGCTATAGTCACAAACTATTTTACAATATTTTTATAAAATGTTGATGTAGCCAACCTCTTTTTAGTTTTCATCGAGGTCCACTATTAATATTATTTTTTCATTTACCAATAATCACTTATCACACTAACAGTTTGTAAATTTTTTTGTAAAATAGTTTATATCTTTAGTATTATTCATACAAGATATTCATGCTTCTAGAGATACTACAAATTTTTTACATAAGACTTACAAATTAATGTGCTAAATTACAAAAATATAATAAAATAAAATAAACATTCATTTATCTGGTTATTGAAAATACACTAATTATATTCATTATCACATTATTTTGTAAAGATTTTGTAGTAAAATTTGTAATAACTTTTGCATTTTCCAATAGTTGAAATTTTCTTGGCCTTTTTTAGCTCAATGAATTTGCATTTCTTTTCATGACCCCAATCCATCATAAAATCCACGTCTGAATATAGCAAAATGGAAGAAACTGGCGTTAGAAAATAGGCTAAACATCCTTCTTTTTATTCATTTATTTTTTTTTTTCTAAAATTTGTGCTGTTGTTGTTTTTTATTTTCAATAATTCCTACTTAAAAAAAGAGATTTTGAGGAATTTCAAGTGCTCCAATGTGAAAGCAATAAAAAAAAAAAAAAATTGCAAATTACATCCCTAAAGTTTAGGGGTGTTTGGATTTTACACCTTGAAGTTTCAGAATTTGAATTTTACCCCCTGAAGTTTAGGAGTATTTGAATTTTACACCTAAACATTTCAGAATTTAAATTTTACCTCCTAAATTTTTAAGAGTGTTTGGATTTACTCTCTAAAATTTAGGAGTGTTTGAATTTTACACCCCCAAACACTCTCAAACGTTAAGGGGTCAAATCCAAATTCTAAAACGTTAAGGCGTAAAATTCAAACACTACCAAACTTCAAGGGTAAATTCTAAAATTTGAAATTTCATAGTATAAAATCTAAACACCCCAAACTTTAAGGGTGTAATTTGTAATACACCCATAAAATAACTATCATTTTACATTCTATTTAAATAATTTTGAACTAAAATTTAATATCCAAATTCTTTATTATCTATAAATACCTTTATGTAAACAAACCATAAAAACTTCTGGTAAGTGGTTAAATTATATATTTACAGTAAATTAGTAGGCATTTGGCTACCTTATTACTTAATTAAAGGTCAGATAAACAGTGAATTTAATAAGTAGTTTTGTGCGATTAACTAGCTTATTTGCTTAAAATTGGGAATTTTTTTTCTTACCTTCAAGAAAATAAGTTGTGGAGCTAGAGAATTTGTGATCCCAGTCCACTTTACATTAGGGCCCAAGGCCCGCGCCGAGGAGAGGCGTTGCCGAGAACATGCAACGGAAGTCCAAATGGCCTAGAGATATAGTTGAGGACGATCCTATCCTCGGCATCCCAAAACCTAGAAGGAAGGAGCGGCACACCATCAAAAGCGGTCCCCAAAGCGCTCCCAAAAAAAAGGGCGAATACAATATAGGAGCGGTTAAAAAAAAAAGCTAACACCTCCGCATTGATGGGGAAGGGACCCCTGAACAGTGTGGTGAAGAAGGACAAGGGAAAGACTGCCATTACTGCAATTAAGTACTTTGCGCCCGACAGAACCATGCTTTTTAGTTTTTACAACGACCTCCAACCACTTTGGGTATGGGCCGATAGAACAAGTATCAGTCCTAGAAAGCTAAACCTACATGTGGACGTTGGAGGGAGGAGAAAGGCTAATATAAAAGGAGAAGGAAGCAGTCTAGAAAAGGGGCTAGGACCAAGGCTAAGAACCGGAGCCACCCAGGCCATGCCGAGGAGAAAGTCTTCTTGGGTAAGCACAAGACATCACTATGCGATCATCGTGAATACCATGACTAACAACTGTTCGTTTACCAAGGCCTAAACCTTTTAGCCCACTCTCTACAAATTTTATTGTTTGGGCCAACGTTCGAACCCAATACACTAATTTGGGGTTGCTACAAATTGAGTCCTTACATAAGTTATTAGAAATTTGTATGTGTTTGCTAATTGCTTATTTTCTAAAAAAATTGTCTCAGTTTTTTTTTTTTAAAATTATGTAATTTTAATTAAAAAAATAAACTAGTTTTTAGCTTTTTGTTTCACATTTAACATAAAAGTTATAAAAAAATTATATCTTTTGATAAATCCTAAACAAATAAATTACTAAAAAGAAACAATCCCTAAATTTCTTTTTGATTTTAAGAAATTGTTCACTCAGTACATATAACACTACTAATTAAGTCCATACATATATATTTTGGGAATAAATAAGGTTTACACATTTAAGTGCCCATAAACGACTAAGGGTTTGTTTAAGATCTGCTTATTTTTCTGAAATTGAAATTTTTTTGTCAAAAGTACTGTAGATAAAGATAAATGTTAGTTAAAATAGTATAGTGGGACTCATGAATAATACCAAAAAGTGCAGTAGGATCCATGAATAATAGTAAAAATAAACTGAATAGTAAAATAAGTTGAAAAAAATAAACTAACCAAACAGACATGAAGAAATAACAACTAGCCGCCCCTCCCAACCCATTGTGAAAAATAATTGATGGAAAATGATCGATCATAGGTTGGTTCCTCTCTTCTTTCTGCACTGCCTGCATTATAGTACTTATATATCACCATAGACATCTCTCTCTCTCTTCGAAATTTAAAGTGTGATAATCTAAACAATATTGGGCAATTATTGCTACAACAAAAAGTGACTTTCTTTGATAATATCAACTCTGGTCCTCTTCAATCGACAAAGTTTTCTTATCCCTTTTATTAGGAAAATTATTGTGTACTCTTGGAGTATCATAAGTGCGTACTCCCTCACCTCACATGAATGGTGGGTCCCACTAATTAAATTCATGGTGGGACCCACCATTCATGTGAGAGTGGGGAGTATGTATTTATGATAATCCGGAAGTACCTAATAATTTTCCTTTTTATTATAAAGTTTAGGGCAATTATCGTTGTCATGTTCAATGCTAGATTGCAAGAGAGTGAGCTTGATGATTGGTTTAGACATAAATCATCAACCCACTGGCCCCTACAATCTTATACTAAATTCCATGAGCTCAACTAGATTGAGAATTAAAAATTTGGACTTGTTAGTTTAATTTTATTTCAAACTTGAGTTGTGTTTGAATTTATCACCAAACAAGATTACATATTTAAATTTTGTTCATTTTCTTGTCAAACAAGTTTGAACTCGTTCACAAACTACTTAATTAACTTTTTTTTTTTTTCATATATAGGAAAATAATGACTAATTTTTTTACTCTTTCACAAATTTATGAATTCTTACTACAAATAAGTTATTTATATTATTAATAAATTACAAATAATAATTTGATATCATATAAACCTATTTATAAACTTATACAATTTAATCTCAAGTTTATATAAATATATTTTAGACAATTATAGATATAAAAATACAATATTATACATAGTTAATTAGATCAAGCCTCTCGTTCATGAGCTTATTCATGAACACATTATTATGTTTTAATTTGGTTCATTTAATAGTCAAGCTTAAACTTGAGCTTGAGTTTAACTTGTTTACTAAACAAATGAACATAAATAAGCATTTTCCCGAATTAAGCTTGAGCATTCATAAACATATTGGTTCATTTATAACCCTAGGCACCTCTTGCCATATTAGGATACAAGCAAGTTCTTATACCAATTGACACAGAACAAAAAGTGTGAAAGGGTTAGATGTTGTTTTAGCTAGATGCAAACCCTTAAATCCATTTTATAAAAAAAAATAATAATAAAAAAAAATAAAAAAATAAAAACCTTCTTGAATCCATAAGGAAAAAATCTAGAATCCATTGCAAAGAATAGAAAAACATCTTTGAAAATATTATTGATCATATTATGAATTTAAATTTCATTTACATATTATAGGCCTATCTAAAGGCTCTAGAAAACTTATTTTTAAAGAAATATATTCTTATACATATCTTAATTGACACAATACTATAATATGACTCCGTTTTAACTAATAAACCCCTTAAAACACCTAAAATTAAGGAAATAAAATCTCATCTCCTAAAATTACAAAAATTATATACAAATTTTTTTTTCTTTTCTAAAACCCATATTTTTTCCTACATCATTTAGATTAAAAAAAAAAAAAGTAACAAATATAGAGTAGAAATAGAATTAACATGGTTTAATTTGGTAACCTTTTTTTTTTTTTTTTTTTGAGAGGAATTAGTTAGTTAAGTTAGCATTGAAATTCTAGTGTACTAACAGGTTTAAGATCACAGACGGTAAACTAACAAAACGGCCTAAGTCTTGTTAGTCTAGCGAAAGCTTTAAACCTATATGTTAGTTCCTGTTTAATTTGGTAACCTACATTTATATAGTAGAAAGCACTAGAACAACAAGTCTTTATTATATTGAATTATATATTACAATAAACTCAATATATATATATATATATATATATTCAAGGCCAGACCGTGATTCTGCAAAAACATAGTAACCCATTTTATTTGACAAAACCTTTCTGGTATAGCCTATTTTGTATTCTAAGAAGTATAATTAATTACATATCTTACAAATGTACATTTGAAATAGTTTAGCTTTACATTTCAAATTAAATATTACAAATCTAAAAGTATTTACAAAATTATATCATTTAAAATTTTACATGACGTGACATTTTGTGTAATGTTAAATCCAATAAATAAAATTTTAAATGCAAAATTGACTATTCATTTTCGGTTAGAAGAGCATCCTGTTGTTACTTATTAGTAGCCCTTATGTATAGGATAGTTAATACGTCAAACAACGTAGTGACGTACTAATGAAACCACAATAGAACGTGCACATGCCACAATTTCAAGGTAACAATGTCAATGCCTTAAAGATATAGATATTACCATAAACTTTTAAACACTTTGAAATTGATTAACTATGTGTAGGATAGTCATATTACTGTATTATATCGAAATGAACATGGATATAATACAGTAATATGAATAATTTCTAAAAAATTATAATATAAGATGATTAATACGACATCGATATGACACAAATATGACATGATTACTATATACTAAATAAAGTGTCTATACTTCTTAGTCGATCAATTTATTGACAGTAGGTTACATATGAATTAGATGGAAGAAATTGTATACACTGCCCAAAATATTTTAAGTTTAGTGTTTTTTTTTTCCCAATAAATATTCATTCTTCAATGGCTTTCTCTTTCATGATGAATCCCTTATTTTACAATAGTACACTCACACCTCACCGTGCACGTGATTTTGTAGTGCATTTGTTCTTTTTTCTATTTTCCCTTGGAAAAATATATGTGCACATTATGAGTACTACTGTACTACTACTAGTACCTGTTTTTCTATTTATTTAATTTAATTTTTTTTTTTAGTTTTTTGTGTGTACACGGAGAGATTAGCATACGAAGTTAAACGTGGCCATGCACGTACATAAAATTTAATAGATATTATTATATAAAAAAATAGATATTATGTTTTTGTTTTCTATTTTTTAAAAAAACTTCTCCGTGGAATTAATATTAATTAGAAGTGCTATGTTCATAACATTTTTAATACAAATCTTAATTATTAGGTTGTAATGGGTTTTAATTTAAATTCACCATAAAATTACTTTCTTGTCTACTAGTAACAGTAAGTAATAACCTACCATATAAAATTTGTTATAAAAGTATTACCCCCGAAACTTTTTAAAAAATCTTTATTTCCCCCTTATATTATTATGAGATTTACAATTAGCTCCTAGAAAGAAAATGACACTTTCCCCCTTGACATATTTTAATATTTAAATTCTTGTTAGTATAAGCATATTTCTAGATAATACCCAAACAACTTAGCCATAATTCTCCCAAAATATATTTCAAGTGATGATATATATATATATATATATCATCACTTTCTTATACAATGTCATGTAATTTTTGGGAAAAATGTAGGTATAGTTACTTAAGTGCAATATGTTAGGCTCCCTAATTAAATTAAAAAAAAAATGTTACAACACAAACTATATTATCTATCCCAAGGAGAATTAAATTTAATTTAATTATGTGTTTAAATTTATTAGAAAACCTTTTGTATTGCAGCTAATTAGGAACTGCATGTCTGTATATCTAAGTTTTTCCCTTAGTTTTTAATTGTTTAGATCTCATGTCGATGATTTATTATTGATATAATTACAATTTTAATCCAATGTATTGTGAAAAAAATTGTTAAATTAAAAAAAAAAAAAAAAAAAGTGTTTCATATAATATTCATGTGCTAATAAATCATAGATTACTTCATATGTGATAATGACGTTATAGGTTTACAATCAAAATAAACACATAAATAAATAAGTCTATTTTTTCTGCATATAAATAATATATATATATATATTTTTTGTAGTTGTCCTTTTTTTTTTTTTTTTTTTTGATACAAGATAGGAATTCTACTCTAACGTAATCTAAATGCATAAGTGTGTAAAACTTCTTCTTGAAAATTTGAACTCCGACCTTTGCCCCCACCCTCCACAAGTACTTATACTTGTGAAATGATTACTACATCAAAGATGTGCGGTGATTTGTCCTTCTTTTAAATATGGAGTGATTAGATATAATTTTATTATAAGATTACGGTTAATTGAGGCCCCTCAAAGATAATTTCGTGGTTCTGTGACTGGTCTTTAGGCTCTCTATAAAAACCCAAGCTACTCCCATTATCTCATTAGCTTCCTCCACATCTCTCTCTCTCTCTCTCTCTCTCTCTCTCTCACCCACCCCACCCAAAAAAAAAAAAAATGGAAAGGAATAAACTATGCAATTCATCCCAAGATGCTGAAGTGAGAAAAGGGCCATGGACCATGGAAGAAGATATGATTCTGATCAATTATATTGCAAACCATGGTGAAGGTGTATGGAATACCCTAGCCAAGTCTGCGGGTAATATTCCCTTCGCCTACCAATATCTTTGTAAAAAACAAACAAAAATAAATCATTTTTTTATAGTAGTAACCTTGGTGATGATTTATATAAACTTATTTTAACGTACAAGATTCTTGCTAGGTCTTAAACGAACCGGAAAGAGCTGCCGGCTCAGATGGCTGAACTATCTGCGACCTGACGTTCGAAGAGGCAATATTACAGCTGAGGAAGAGCTCTTGATTGTGGAATTGCATGCTAAGTGGGGAAACAGGTACATTAATTCATCACTTTAATCTATATTCTACAGGAATAATCAGTTTTATCTTAAAATTTATAACCTATAGGCTATATATACTCATCAAAATAGTAGTTTTGACTAAGAAAAAATACACTTACGAGAGAGAGAGTCATGACCACCAAAAAGAGTGCAACATGTATGGCCACCTGATCAAGCCCTTTGCAAGATTGGTTCTTGAATTTCATGGCTTTCAAGCTGGTTTTGATTTCGTATATATGTTTATATCATCCACTATATAGATGTTTTCATAAATTAGAAGGATGATATAGGATCGTACTTTAAAAAGGTGCATGCTTTTTCTTTTTTTGGTTTCAGCAATTTTCTCTGATAGGTGTATATGATGGAGGTGGGGCATATGAAATCTTTTCCAGATCCTCCACGCAGTACTAGTACAAATAGCATGTCCTTAGGTCCCCCATCTCGAGCTAGGCATCCAAAAACCTTTTGTTTACTTCATTTTTTTGAATTTCCTTGAGTACTCCTTTTTATCAAGTTGATCATATTTCTAAATCCTTTATATCTAATCCAAGTCTGACCTTTTATGAAATCTAAAAATGGTTTTGTAAAAGAGCAAGGCTTGTGCAGAATTATTTCATTTTTGTAGTGTGCCATAATCATGCGGTTGCGATACTAACTAGGGGTAAGGAGCATAGAGGATGATCCATATCCCCACTCCATGGTACAAATTTAATTCGTACTTACTAATTATTTATAACTTCAAAAAAAAAAAAAATAAAACATAAAAGGGTTATAAATTATATATCTAAGATCCCTATATCATATGAGGGGTATTCTTTGCCAATATATAGGTTTTTTTTTTTTTTTTTTTTTCAAAATTCCAAATATCTTTTATGTGTAAATATATAGGGCACGTTGAGCAATAAAATTTTCCATTTTAAGCTGAACTCATACCAATTGGTCACATGTAAACCCTACCTACCTCTTAGGAGAAAGAGACATTTTCTGAAGTAGACATAAAACACATTGCTTTGGCACTTCATAGATATGGCCTGGCCCCCATATAATTTAAGTCATGCATTCCTAAAAGGATGGCTGCAATGCTTTTATGAATCAGCATGTGGACAAAGTGTTATCATTATTTCATGGTTATTGCTAGGACAATAATACTGTTTTGAAGCCTCTTTCTCAAATATTTTTACTAACTTCCTTGAAATATTTTATGAAACAGTTCTATGAGATTATCTTCTCTCTCATTACGTACGTAGGATTCACATGTCTATGAGTCCCTCAAAATACAATTCTATGAGATTATCTTTTCATAGTATATGGGGCCCACATATCTCTCTACAAGTCTCGTGTGTCATGTGAGAGTGACTTTTTAGAACAAATCTATAAGATAAGTTCTTTTCCCATCTCTTAAAAAGGAGAAGGTAAATAAGTATTATAAACTCTAAAGTGTAGTGTAGGATGGTTTAATTTAATTATAGGCCAACCAAATCAAATGAAAACTACGTAAAAAAAAAAACATGAAAACTTTTCCTCACTGAATACTAATAAAAAGAATAAGAGAAAGATATCAGAGGCATTCAGTATGTAAATTGATTAATGATTGATGAGCCCTACTTACCCTAAATAAAAAAGTGGACAAAATTTAGATACGATATTTAGATATTGTTTTTTAGGTTTCAATCTTAAAATTTTGTCATGTAAATTTTTTCTCATGGATAGAAGTGTATTTTTTAGATAAATATCTATGTGGCAGAATCTTAAGAGCAGAACTTAAGAAATAATATTTAAACTCTGTACCTAAGTTTTGTCCTAAAAAAATATATTGATTAGCCCTAGCCTCAAGCAAGGCATCCGCTCCATTCCAAAACCTTGATGATCTAACATCAAATTGTCCTTATATAAAGTCCAGCATATGGACGACTTCGATTTTGGACCATGGAACATGGCTTGGAGTAAGTCACTATAATGACCTAAATGTTCTCTCTCTCTCTCTCTCTCTCTCTCTCTCTCTCTCTCTCTCTCTCTCTCTCTCTCTCTCTCTCTCTCTCTCTCTCTCTCTCTCTCTCTCTCGGCCCCCCCATTTATTAGTTATGGTATATGGTAGGTTGCATTTTTACGTTGCTATCTTTGACATTTAGTTCTAGAAAGTAGAAACAACATGCATTGGAAAGTAATTATATATATATATATATTTCTTCTATATTATATTTAAAATTCTGTATATACTTATTTTGTCATTTACTACCGCCGTTGCCCAACAAAGAATGATGGTCTGTTAATAATGGCAGCCTTGTATCTAGGTGGCTATGTTGCTTTAATTGATAAATTTTGACTTATTTGTCAAATTAAAATGGAAATATGAAAGTTATAATGGACAATGTGAATAGCACTCATCTTATAAACTATCTTTATTGGTCAGCATATCCATCCCCTCCTTGTCTCATTAAATAGTCGACATCTTTTAAATGATTTTTTTTTTTTTTTTTTTTTTTTTTATACAAGATAGAATTCTACTCTAACCTAATTTAAGTGTATATGTGTGTAAAGTTTTCTCCTGAAGACTTAAATCCCAACCCTTGCCCCCCACACCCCACAAACACTTATTGTGGAGTGATCATCACACCAAGAGTGTGCGGTGGTGACATCTTTTAAATGATACTTTGATCTTTCTTATACCTTTTGTTAATTCAAGACTTTGCTGAGTTCTAGACAAAGCAGATGTTTTGTGAGAATTTGAAAAGGGAAATGTCAAGAGTGTTGTAGCTTAACATATTTTTGGTGTTTCAAACTGAAATATCTAGAGTTAATCGTATAATTATCCAAAAAAAAAAAAAAAAAAAAAAAATTTTCTTTTACAAATTATTTACTAAATCAGGTGGTCCAAGATTGCAAAGCATCTGCCTGGAAGAACTGACAATGAAATAAAGAATTACTGGAGGACTAGAATCCAAAAGCATATTAAGCAAGCAGAGAATTTACAGGGACAGACTTCTGAGGTCAATGACCAAGCAAGTTCAAGCCAAGCGTCTGGCATGGCTGAACCTATGGGTGTCTACTCTCCACCATTATACCAAAGAACAATGGAGCCTATTCAAGTCCCTTTACCCACTCCTGAATCAAATGAAACCTATTGGAGCATGGAAGACATCTGGTCCATGCAACTATTTAATGGGGATTAAATACAAGGATATACATATAATATATGATGTCTAAAATTCTAAACGATATTTTATATTAATTAATTAGGCTTGTCTATAGTTTGAACTTCAGTACTTAACGTATGCTAATATATAATTATGGCTTGTAATAGGATCTTATACTCCTCTCAATTTCTTACTATAGTAAAATAAGTAATTGGTATTGGCTTATTATCTCTTTGATACAAGAATACAACACAATTGAAGGAACTCAAGACAAGACTTGAGTGTCAAATCTTGGTAGATATCAAATGTGATGTCCCTTTTTCAATCTTTAGTACCCTAGAAAGTCATGCATACATATGATATCCTTTCTGTTATTATCTATCAGTTGATGCTAACCCCAAAATCCTAATTATTAGCCTGCTTAGCTGACCTAGAATTTATGTGATTGCTTATTAATGGATTGAAATTGATTTATCAGCCTTGATAAGGTTCAATTGATAGGAAGGCTCTTTAAGAATAGAGACATGTAGTTTATATAGCTCATCATACTATTATGATATTATCATAATTGTCACATACACAAATACACACATATAAAACTATAAAAGTGTGCATAGAGACCACATAACTAGCTAGTTTGTGTTTGAATTGGCTCATGTCTATGCACAAAATGTTTTGGAGTTTAGGGAAGAAAAAGTTTGAGTTTCAGGATTAATAGCATATTATACTTATTTATTTAAAAAAACTAGCTAGCTTGGTTTTGAAGTTTGAACGAAATCTATATGAATTTCATGATTTAATATTTTGCTTAATATAATTTCTAAAATATTGATTAAAACTTTCCTAAACGTTTGGTACATTTCAATTAATATCTGGTGGGATCTTCTGGATTCCGGGGTTTACATATGTATAGATGCTCCATTTTGATTTCTAATTTGGGAGAGAGAGAATAGCTAAGATATCTTAGAGCTTAAAGCTGGTTTCCAATAAAGAGTGATATTCATGCATGCGTATGAAGTTAGGAGGCATGGACATGCATAAACACATCGTTATATATGCCCATATCCATTAATACCAAACTGAAGCCGTAGGGAATTTGACACGTACATAGAAATGCAAAATAGCTATAGATGTCATGTTCCATCTAAGCTTTTCAAGAATTAATAATCCATTTTTGTATATAG
The DNA here is from genome assembly GCA_028216015.1 of Quercus dentata. Lineage (NCBI taxonomy): Eukaryota > Viridiplantae > Streptophyta > Magnoliopsida > Fagales > Fagaceae > Quercus > Quercus dentata. The sequence continues at coordinate 84,647,574 of CP116445.1, forward strand.
TCATGCAGAATGAAGCATGACGTTAGCCTAACTCTAGCAAGTACCAATAGCTACAAGGAATTCTTCACGTAGGTGTCCTTCTGGTACCATATATACTGATCACAACTTTAATACGCATATTGTGTGATATTATGCTTTTGTCTCCGTTCCTTCTGTGTTTGTTGTCTGTTTGTGTTCCTTCTCAAAAAAAAAAAAAAAAACATAGGTTCATAATTTATTTTTTAACATCCACAATTAAGCATCAAAGTTGTAGCATAAAAATTATGTTGATAGATTTTCTCTTTTTATAACTAAATTCACACATTCTCGATCAAGAAATTTTAGTTATTTAGAAGTGTCAAAAGCAATAAGCATAGCATTCTACAAATTACCTCACCAAATGCCATGAGTTTCATGTGCCTCAACCACAATTCTTGGTATTTTTTTTTTTTTCGTCATCATACATGTAAAAAAGTTAGGCCCTTTGATGACATCGGACTAGCATTTACAGTGAATACTGTGTAACTCTTACTACAAACGCTATTGAGTGATTCTCAAGCCCCATTTCCTCGGATTTTGCATTGTCTTTATATGGGAAAAGGAAAAGAAAGATGACAATTGTTGTGGGCTTTCATTGTCATATATATACGGAGAGAGGATCTCCATCTTTGAGCCACTCAATTTTTTTATTTTGTTTTTTTCAATCACATGTTTCATGTGGAAAATTCACTTCAAAGAGATAGTCTTCATGTGCAAGAAAAGGAAAATTCACATGACGGGTCGGCCATGCATGAGTACCCATATTAAAATGTGTAGGAAAATGATGAAAAACAAGTACCCACTAGGCTTCCTTTATCATAATCACTTTTTGGTTTGCTGTGTTTAAAAGATTTCCACATTGAATTTGGCTTCCGTGCAATACTTTAGTGTATTGAATATGACACATGTTCAAAAATGATTATGTGTAACTTTTGTGTCCATCTCGAATGCGCTAAAATATTAGAGAGAAGCTTTAGTCTTTTAATCTAACATATCGATAATAATAGAAAAGGTTACTAATGGTGATATCCATTTTGATGTTAATTGTTGCAATTTGATGATTGTTCATCGTAAGATTTGATTGTAGACGGGTCATGATAATGAGTAGTCAATGCTCCAACAAGTAATTTTAACCATAGTGTGATTGATGACCCTTCATAAACACATGAGGGTGATGACTAAATTATACGTAAGATGAAAGTACTTATTCCACAAGAAAGGTCACTCTAATTATTAATGTATAAATGAGATGTTTCAAGGAGTTTGGAAACGTTATGTGTTGTATTAATTCTATTTCCACATGCATGTGCATGTGTGTAATGTGAAAGCTTGAAATTGAGAATTCTTTCCATTAATTACCACATACGAGTCATAATCTTTGATTTTCCGTTTCATATTTCTTCACTTATTCCCTATATGTAATTGGAAAATTAGAACCTAATGAAAGAGACGCCACGAAATATAAGCTACTTTACCTCATTCATTCTTGATTACCTTCCAATATTTTGGAAGAAACATTGGGGAGTTTGGTATATATTGTCCACTAAAGAACCTTAGCTTAGAATCCTCTAGAATTTTTAAATAACCTGCCAAAGAAAAGTACAAACAGCTACATAGACGTGTGGAGGGGAATAGAGTTTCATTTTTAATATCAATATTTTTTTTTCTACATCAAAAATTTATAAAGTCATATTTCCCAAGGTGTTGAGTAAAAATTTTTCATGTCTAAAAAGGACTTTATGTTACTCAAATAATAATAATTATTATTTAATTCTTATAGTTTAACTAATTGGCACTTGACATCTCTTAATATTTGTAAGATATACAAAGTTCAAATTACTTTTTCACTGTTGTAACTATTAGATTATAAAAAAATAAATAAATACAAGGCTTGGACGAACTTCACTTTGACTATAATAATTGACTTGGAAAACATCTGAAATATGGCCAGCATCATCAAGTCCACAACAAAACTCGGGAACAATTCTTAAAATAAAATAAAAATAAAAATAAAAAAAAAAAAGCCAAAATGTAAAACTCATCTTATAAGTTTCACCATTTTTCATTTCAGTCCTCTAAATTTACATTTTGTCATTTGAATCCGTTAAGAATCTGATTTGTGCTACCGTTAACTTATTTGATATTCATTTCTTAAATTTTTTTTTAAAATGTTAATTAAAAAGAATCAGAAATTAAATGCCTTAAACAAGGTCGCTCCCCACATTTGAAGAACTCAAAATTGAAATCCCACCCATAATGAAATCATCATTATGTTTTCTCATAAAATAAAATGATGTATTTGTCATTATCTGTCATGAAATGAAAGGCAAAATTTAAAATAAATAAAATTTGGAAAATAAAGAAATGACATTGCAAATCCCTGGAATCATTCGATGGCTTGTTCGGTGTGGAAGCAGTGGCGGATCGTCACAAGGACTTAAGGGGGCCTTGGCCCCCCAAATTTTTGAAAAAAATTAAAGAATTTTTTTTTTTGAATTATCCTATGTAATTTGAAAATTTTTAAAAGAACTTTATCATTTTGGCCCCCATACCCAATAATATATATATATATATATATATATATAAATATATATATTTAAGAAAGTCTAAAAATAAACATAAATCTCATTTAAATAGAAGAATAATGCTAGAGGTACAAATTATTTTACAAAAAAATATTACAAATGGCTGATGTGATGAGTAATTATTGGTAAATGAAAAAGTGATATTAATGCTACTACAATTTTGTGTTTACAATATAAAAGTAAAAGTTCAGTGTGACTAAACTAAACAAGAAAGAGTAAAAGACAAGTTTGAAACCTCCGTAGGCCCCTCACCCATGTATAGTGCTCCTATATGTATTACTTTACTTTTCATTTGCTTTCTTTTGATTTCTTTACTTTATTTTTCATCTGCTTTATTTTTCCATCTGCTTTCTTTTTTATATTTCTTATAATACATTATTTGTTATTATAATAATCAATATATTATATACCGTATGGCATTATAATTTATAAATGTACTTGTTTAGTTTGATTAAAATATAAAGTATATACTACTATATTAACATGTATTTAGCACTTCAAAAAAAATTAACATGTATTTAATTGTCGTTTATAGCACATATTGAGTTATGAATTATTATACATTACTATTTTAGATTTCATATACTCAAAAATTTTTATAGATGGCCCCCCCAAAGGTAAATTCCTAGCTCCGCCACTGTGTGAAAGGTGTCATTCTTTCCTTTGATGCCTTGGCAAATGATGTGAGTGTTCTTGTCCATGAAAACTACTGGCGGAGGATGCGCAGCTGTGGCGACATATTGCCGAGTTTGAGTCCATGAGGAAGAAGAAGAAGCTCTAGAGATCAAGCCAATTAGCTTGATGAAGGCTTGGCGACCCATCTAATTCTAATCTTTCTTTCACATTTTTTTTTTTTTAGCAAAGATTCCATTTGTGTCTAGTGTCTATATTGCCTTCCTCTGCTACTGCTAGCTCTCTTTCTTTCCTAATATTTTGGTGGGTGGGGTTTCAATCTTGTGTTCTTCAAAAGTGGGGAGTGACGTTTTTTTTTTTTTTTTTTTTATTAATATTTAAAAAAATTAAGAAATAAGTAAATATTAAATATTAAATAAATTTGGGTAAGTTAGCGACTTAGCGGTAGCAATTGACAAATTGTTAACGGAAGATCAAATTGAAAAAGATTGAAACTTAGGAAGGGTTTGGATACGATTTTTACTACGTTTTCAAAGTCTGTGTTTCAGTTTTTTTTTTTTTTTCCTTGGACGCGCCTCTATTACTGTTTATTGTCCATGAACAGTTATTTTAGGCTTATGAATAGTAAAAACAGAGTAAACAGTAAATTTTCACACATTAAAAAATTATTTTACTACAAAGTGTTTTTCGGTTTTAAGTTTCAGTAAAAATAAGTTGTATCCAAACGGACCCTAGTGCTTGTTTGTTTAAGCTTTTAGGGGCTAAAACGCACATTTTGAAGCAAGCTAGACATAAACGCACGTTTGGTTCAAGATAAACGCAACTTTTGGGTAAAAGTTGCGTTTTGGGCCAAGGCATAAAACACGCAAGCCAATTATGGAGCTCGGAGGTCCATAAACAAAAAGTCCATGCGTGTTACGAAGCTATCCGTTAGGCTCTTCTAGCAATTACCAAATTACCCTTGATTAAATCATCGGTTCTCACATCGTCCCTCATTCCTCTCATCTCATCTCTCTGCTCTACCCTCTCAATAACAAATTTCCAAATCCAAACACAAAAAAATCTATAACAAATTCCCAAATCAGCTAAGGGAAAAAAAAAAAAAAAATCAATCCCTTGCATGGGTGTTACAGACGATGTGCTAAGAGAGAGAGAAAGGACTAAAGGAGAGCTTTGTGAGTCTATGGAACATTTTAGGAAAAACAAAGAGCTTTGAGTAAAGGAAAAAAAAAGGAAAGGAAAAACAAAAAAAAAAAAAAAAAAAAGAAAAGAAAAGAGTAAGGGTATATTTTCAATAAAGGGAGAAAGGAAGTGCTAAGAAAAAAAAAAAAAAAAAAAAAAAAAAAAAAAAAAAAAGAAAGAAGGAGAGTTGGAACATTATGGAGTTTGGAGGAAGTGGTAGGTTACAAAAGAGGAAAGAAGTAAAAAAAGAAAAGTGTAAAGGTACGTGTGGGGAGGAGAAAAAAAGGAAAAAAAAAGGAAAAAAAAAAAAGAAATGCGGTGCGTGTGTGGAGGATAAAAAAAGAGGGAAAAAAAGGGAAAAAAATGGTATCATAATATTTTCACAATAAATTTTAAATGGTAGGTTATTATTAGCTAATATTGGTGAGAAAAAAATAATTTTAATAGTACGTTCAAATTAAAATCAGTATCAATTTTTATCACAATATTTTCACAATAAATTTTAAGTGGTAGGTTATTATTAGCTAATATTAGTGAGAAAAAAATAATTTTTTTAGAAAGAGAAAAAAATAATTTTAATAGCACATTAAAATTAAAATCAGTATCAATTTTTATCACAATATTTTCACATTACTTTTACAATAAATCTTAAGTGGTAGGTTATTATTAGCTAATATTGATAAGAAAAAAATAATTTTTTTAGAAAGAGAAAAATTGATTTAAGTATGATGAAGTAGTTGATTTAAGTATGAACCAAACTCATCAAAAAAAAAAAAAAAATATGAAATAAACTCCCTTATATATACATTGTTCTTTTTGGTAATTTATCCCTCAAACTGCCACTTTTATAAGTGTTACCCAAATACTCACTTTTTTCAAAAAGCACTTTTTAAGAGCATCCACAGCAATAGAGCTAAAAATTTAGCTTTTTAGCTCCACCAAAAGTTATTTTATCTATTTTACCCACATACATGCTACAAAGAAAGGATCTATTTTAACTTTTAACACAATAAAATAATATAAACATCACAATAAAATAATATATCCATTATAATAAAATAATATATCCACTATAATAAAATAATATATCCTATACAATAAACAACAATCACAACCACCTTCAACCGCCACCACCGACGACTCTTTTACCGCCGCCACCACATGATAGCAAATAATTTCTAGTGTTAACAAATGATTTTTTTAACCCCAAATTATACTCATACATTTTTTTTTTTACTAAAACAATTTCTCAATTATCATGATAGCCTATTATCGTCTCAATTGTCCAGGAAGCAACCTTGGAACAATATGAACTATGAAATTGAGGAATTTTATAAGAAAAAATATAAAATAGAACACATATTATAGCAAGAACAATGTAGTCCATAGATTTGCTCACATACATAACTCAAACCAAATTACAATAAAACTCACACACTCGCACAAGTTTCTATGACTCATCTTCTCAACATACAAAAAAGAAAGTTCCTACGACTCGCCTTGCAATTGCCATAAATGTTCAATAATGTCCGACTGGAGTTGAAAATAAATTTCTCGGTCTCTAATGCGTCTGTGCCTCTCAATGTATGACAAAAATTCATCACTTTGTTCACGTAACATTTGTAGAGGAGGATTATCCACTCCATCATTTTGTTCATAATCCAAGTCTACCACTTCATTATCATCTCGCTCATCTTCCCGCTTATCTTCAACAATTATGTTATGGAGAATTATGCATGCTTTCATGATCTTTTTGAGTGTTTTAAGATAAAAAAATCGTGGTGTCCACGGACAATTGCGAAACGTGCTTGAAGCACTCCAAATGCACGCTCAACATCCTTCCTATACGTCTCTTGGGCTGCTGCAAATACTTTATACTTCTCTCCCTGTGGAGCTGGAATTGTTTTCATAAATGTTGCCCCATTTGGATATATGCCATCGATAAGGTAATATCCTATAGTGTAGTCATGACCAATTAATTAATGTATTGTAAGAGCACGTCCTTTAACAAGTTCATTAAATACATGAGATCGCTTTAACACATTAATGTCATTATTTGACCCAGGTAACCCAAAAAATGCATGCCATATCCAAAGACCATATGATGCTATTGCCTCAAAAATAATAATAGGCTCACGAATATGACCACAATATTGACATTTCCATGCATATGGACAATTTTTCCACTTCCAATGCATGCAATCAATTGAACCTAACATACCTAGCATACCTCGACATTCGCCGTGAGCTAACAATCTAGCAATGTCTTCATTGTTTGGTTTTCTCAAGTATTCTTCAGAGAAAATATCAATTACCACAATAATAAATTTTTTCATACTTTCTAATACAGTAGTTTCTCCAATCCGCACATATTCATCTATTAAATCACCCGATACTCCATACGCAAGCATTCTAAGTGCAGCAGTTATCTTTTGTAATGAAGATAAACCAAGTTTGTTGGCACTATTTCTTTTTTGGACAAAGTAAGAGTCATGAGCTTCTACCGGAGATTGAATACGGAGAAAAAGAGAACGCTTCATCCGAAATCTCCTACGAAATAAAGCGGGTGGATATATTGGTGTGGGAGCAAAATAATTAAGAAAAAAACCTCTCATGGCCTACCAAATGATTACGTTGGATAGAATGACGACGACATTTAGGTTGTGATGTTTCCATAACAAGTTCTTCGATTATCTTATCTTCATCTAAGTCATCAAAAAGGGACTTGCGAAACAAATAGTGATTCATGGATGCAACCTTTAAGACAATTGGAAATCAATTATTACTATAGATGCAAGATTAAAATCAAGTGACATAAGCCACAACAAAATGAATATAACCAATTCACGCACAAGTCACAACACAAACACATAAAAAAAAAAAAATCAACTTGAAAATACTATGAATGCTCATTGTTCATAGATTTATTCTAAGACCTGTTATCTCAAAACCAAGCAAATGATATTAGGAATGTTCAATGAATAGAAATAATTGGATGAAAGACACTCATAGTGGCTGTAATAGCAAGATATATAATAGGCACTCATAGTGGATCAAATAATAGTTTCATTTGATCAAAAAATTATATCAATGCCTATCACAAGACCAAATGGAACTTAACAAAAGATAAAAAATATTGCACTTCAAAGTCTTTGTTAGATTGTACTTCAAGGCACAACACAAATACATACATCTAGTTTAAGATAATTCATCAAGTAACATAAACCACTACAAAATACATAAAAGCCTAAGCTACATCCAAAATACAATTAAACCCATTAATTACGTGAACTTCGTCTTGTCATGATTTCCTCTTGGAGTTGTTCATAAAAAGCTTTTTGTGTTCCGGTTAAGCCACTTGTATCTATCATCATGATTCTCTCTTCCTCTAACCTTTCTTCCCGCTCAAATTTTTTCTTCTCAATCATCATTCTTTCCTTCTCAATCTTAAATTTTTCTTCTCTACTTTCCTTTTCAATCGCAAGTTTTTCCCTCTCAAAAGACATTTTTTCCTCTTCCAACCGAGTTACATCCTCAATCAATTTCAATTTCTTGTTCAAATATTCCCCTACATCTTTTTCGGTGGCTTTGTTCTTTCGGATGGCCTTTTTGGCCTTCTTACCAATAAGTCTCTCAAAATTGGAAGTGTCATCAAGTCCGGACCCACAATCTCCTTCACTAATAGATATTGACTCCGAAGTTGGAGGCACAGATGATCTCGATCTAGCATTGTTAGGATCAACAAACTTTGGTTGGTCCTTTAACATGAGCTAACAATGGTCAAGAAGAAAGGGTTTCTTGTGCTTCTCTAAATACAAAGCCTTCGCATTGGTAATCTAAAAAAAATTAAAACAAATATAACATGATTAATATCTTCAAACTATTGGTGAATGGACATGTTAACACTATTGCAATATAATTTATACCTTATCTTCTTCGGTTATACCACTTTGATGAAGTGCGTTAACTTGAGCCATACACCCAAAAAACTTATTTGTCTTTTTACTAATCATTCCCCAACGACTTAGCAAGGAGATAACAGTACGTATGGTATTGGATGTATTGTACTACATGAAATATTCCCAAACTTTTTGAAGAAAGGTATTTTGTATTTGTTCATTACTGTTTATGGATCAACACTAGTATTGAGTCATGCTGCCGCTAAGAGTTTATCTTCCTCTATACTAAAGTTAGAGCTCCGTTTTCCTTTTGTAGAAGAGGCATTTTCAACTTGTGGTGGAGGTGGAGGTGGAGAATCAGAAACAGACACGGGAGTATTTTGAGACGTTCCCAAAAATTGTGAGTCAATTTCTATATCCCCGTTCATGATACCCGTGATAAATGTTAGGTCTCTACGTAACTCTGTGTCCCTACGTGACTCCATAAAATTAAAAAAAAAAAAAAATATATATATATATATATAAACTTCCCCGCACACGTAAAATTCCCAAACTAACATTTATATTAACACAACAAATTATAGAGACATTTATAGACATTTACAGAGACAAATTACACAACAAACTTACATTTATATTACAGAGACATTTATATTACATTTATAGACAAATTACGGAGACATTTATAGACATTTATATTACAAATTACAGAGACAAATTACACAAAAAACTTACATTTACAGAGACATTTATATCAACACAATAAATGTAAACTTCTCTGCACACGAAAAAATTCCCAAACGTAACTCTATGGTTTTGTGCAACACAACAAATTACAGAGACAACAAAACTTGTAAACTTCTCTGCACAAATTACAGAGACCACAGAAAACCACACAACAAATTCCTGCAAACAGAAAAGTCCCAATACATTCCTCCATTCGGATGTTATACCCAAGAAAAACAAAAAAAAATAACACCATTTGCCCAAAACAACATAGCAACAACACCATTTTTCACCACAAAATAACACTAAACCCAGAAAAATTAAGCTAAAACAACAAACACCTAGATGAAAAAATTCACTACAAAAGAAGAGAGAGCACTGACCTGAAGTGGATTGGCTAGGACGGCGTGGGTCAGGGGCGGCGACGGCGTGGGGCGGGATGGTGTGGGACGATGGCGGCGTGGGTTGGGATGGCATGGGACGGCGACGGCATGGGCTAGGATGGCGACGGTGTGGGCTGGGAGATAAGAGAGATGAGAGCTTGACAGATGGCGTGGGCTGGGATGGCGTGGGACGGTGACGACATGGGCTGGGATGGCGATGGCATGGGCTGGGACTCGGGACGGTGACGTGCGTGGGCTACATTGGGACGGCGACGGCGTGGGGTGGGCTGGGAGATGAGAGCTTGAGAGATGAGAGAGATGAGAGCTTGAGAGAACTGATGAGAGCTTAAGAGTTGAGATTGATGAGAGCTTGAGAGTGTACGATGAGATGGAATAAAAAAAATGAAAAAAAATAAAGTGAGTTGTATTATTTTAATCAGAGTTGGAATAAATTTTTTTTTTTTTTTTTTTAGTTTGCTATAGTGCACATCTATAAATAGATGTGCACTGTAGCAAATTAGGTAAAATTTATAGGTTTGCCTCCACTGTTGCAAGCCTTTTTTGGTATATTGGTGGAGCTAAAATAGCATTATAGCTTTTTAGCTCCACTGCTGAAAATGCTCTAACAGTTTTTACCAAACACTCAACTTTTTGAAAATGCACTTTTTCATTATGCTCTTTTTGAAAACTCAACTTTTTCATTATGCACTTTTACAAAAAGCTAAACCAAACTCACCCTTAAAGAACTAAAATGAAAAGTGATGAAACTTAGAGGTTTGCATTTTGGCCTAATTGATATGTTTCTAAAAGTGGTTAGTCCATAAACTAATTAATGTAATTACAAATTTATGACTAGATGTCACCAAATCACCTCCTCCATTAATTTCCCACCGTCAGATTTTTAGAGAGAGAGAGTCTTTTTTTTTTTTCCTCTAATAAATCTCCGATTAACAAATTTTATTTATGCCTAGATTGCCCTAAGAATTTTCTTTAATCACATCAATATATTGGGGTTTTTGAGCATTGTACACATCTATAAGTTTGCTCAAATAATTGAAATGATAGGAAAATATTTATCTAATCTCAATAATAAAATGTAAAAAAAAAAAAAAAAAAAAAATTAGACAATATTGATCAATTTTCATATTTATTTTTTTTACTTTCATACTAATTAATTATTTAATTGGTTATTACTTCATCCTAATTTAACCTTTGGTCTGACTTCAAGACCTTGAACCCATTCTCTTTCTAGTTTATTCAACAATTCAGTTTTTAAAACCATATATATAGTATGAGGAGGATACGAATAAAAAAAGTATTTGGAAGACATTATAATTTAAAGACATTAGACACTATAGTTTCAAAAGTAACAAACTCTAATATTTCAAATAGTAAGAAACTAAATTGTATAATTTCAAAAGTAACCAATTAAATTTTAAGATTTGAAAAAAATTATCAAATTAATTAAATTTCAACCCATTTAAATATGAATTAAATAAAACATAATACCCAAAATTAGAGATCACAAATAAAGACATACAGAAAATCAATTGGAGATGTGAGATTGTGGAAAGCACTCACTCACAAGTCACAACAGCTTTGGCTAAAGCTCCAATAAAAAGATTTCCGCATAATGAAATAAATAAAATAAAATAAAATAAAAAATCACTTCCAACAAAACAAGATCATTAAAAAACAAAATATAAGACGTTATTTTATGGGGTATTCGGTTTTAATCCGCCATTCAAAATCTCTTATTCTCTTTAATTTTAAGTCAAATATTATGTGATTTATATGGATTTTTTAAGATCATTAGATTAAAAAAACATATATTATTTGTGTCACTTTTGCTTTAAAATTAGAGAAAATTGAAAAATTGTATATGGGGAATGTTTTTATCACATGGGCCTTATCCCCCATAGTTATACAACAAAACATTTCCAATCATGTACGAAAGACAATAAAACGTTCCGTTTGTATTGTGCTCCTGTCTCGTATTCATAAAATACAATTTATGCCAAATTTCAATCCGGATCGTATTTCCCAGTACATACAAAAAACAATAAACACCTATACAATCTTATCTTTATTAGCATTTTTATTCAATTTTCAGCATGTCACTACTTTCTGTTGGCAGCTATAACAATAGGTTTATGTTATATGGTAATTGATTCTATGTATTGGCAACAATGATCAGTAATGCAAAGCAGTGCTAGATGATAGAATCCTATATATTAAGCATCTATTTGGATATCGCTTATTTGCTAAAAACTGAAAACTTATTACTGAAAACACTGTAGTAAAATAATTTTTAAAGGTGTAAATAGTGTTGTAGGACCCAAATTTACCTAAAAATCTGTATTTTATTGAGTTTGGTGTAAATAGTGTTATTTGTCCTAACAAGCTTAGGAAAACTGGAAGCTGCAAGCCATGTCAATTACTAGTTGTAAGTAGTGGTTAGTTACTATTCCACACTCTTGGATGTAAAATGTTTCACACAATATCCATACTTTTAAGTCATATATCCATACTCTACACATGATATAAAAGAGTATGAACATGATGTGAAAGAGCGTGAAGACTCTTAAATACAAAAAAATTAGTAAAACCTTTGCCTTTTGTTTTATATTTTACCCTGTGTTGCATTTAGAAAGAATAATCTCTATTTCTTTGGCCAGCATCTAATTTCTTTCTTTCATTCATACGTATATTAAGTCAATGACTCTTATGTAGAAAAAAAAATTGTAAACCAATGTCAAAATAGCTAATTAAATAAACCAAATCTCATGGCCTTTTCTTGGATGGAACCCTAGAACCATTCTTAAGGAGAGGAGGTTACGGTTTCAAGCTTTTAGGATGGCTGGCAGCTAGGGAGGTTACGCTAGAGACTCTCATCTCATGCCTACATAAAAAATACTTTATAAGTTCTATAATCTATGATTCTATATAATCTACAGAAGTTCTCCCTTAATGGACTGCCCACATTAGCACCATTTGGGTTTGGATGGGCCCAACTTATATGGTCCAATATATGAAAGCTTTCTAGTATTTTTGTTTGTTTGTTTTCTTTTTCCCCAAGAAGGCAAGAATTGGAGCGTGGATAAGTTCAACAAGAATGGGTGTGTGGTAGAGGTGTGAAGCCTCATCCACATTTTTTTTCTCCGGTAAAGGAAGCCTCATCCACAATTCAGTTATACTAGGCCTTAAATGTATATTTAGTAATGTTATATTTACGATATTTTCATAATATTTTTATAACAATTTCATAAGTGGCAGGTTATTATTAACGGATTATTAGTAGGCTAAAAAGTAGTTTTAGTAGAGGATTTAAATTATAACTGATAAAAATTTATCATTTATAAATTATAATTTGTTGTGAAAATGATGTGAATTTAGAATTTCTTCCACGCATGTATAAATATATTGCTGTAGGTTTTAATCAAGAGTTCGGTTAATGTGTATCCTAAGAACACATATTAAGTCATCCATTTTTGAAACATTTTCTTGAAAATTGAAAAAATTGTCAATACTTTTTCAATTTTAAAAAAAAAAAATTTCAAAAATAATTAATTATTGTGTGTCTTACAACACACGTTAGAAAAATCCTTTAATCAAATCTCCCACTTTATTCATCACCTCCAACTTCAATTTGATCCTCATATGTTCAATCACATCATCATCCTTCCAATTCCCAACAAAATCCACCATCCATTATCCCATCACTACATCCAAACGTGTCACCATATGACTGGCTAGATCCACCTTCAACTGGTCCCACATCCACATAATCACCCTTCTGAGCCTCACTCACAAAAGCACAACCATAACAAAACAAGACATGTCCCAACCCCAAGTCCACAAAAATGGAATTTCCAAATCGAAACCTGATAATCCATTACTGTTTCAAAACGTGTCCCCACTTTGATTGGTCAGCATTTTAATACACCATACATCTGGAAGCACAGAAGTTAAAAGGGCAGTATGGCAAATTCGATATTGTCAACATCATAGAAATTTTGGATTAAATATTGGTTTTTTGTTTTCTGGGGTGTGTGTACATATGTTTCATGTTTGTGTGCCTTCAAAGCAAGCGCTACCCAAAAATAAAAATTCAACACCCTCAAATACAAAACAATAAGCAAGAAGATACACAGTGAGTTTCAAAGAGAGAAAGAAATGGGAAGGGCGTTTGCGTATGTGATTCTTGGAGGAGGAGTGGCAGCTGGGTATGCAGCTCTTGAATTCACAAAGAGGGGAGTCTCTCAAGGTGAACTCTGCATAATCTCTGAAGAAGCAGTAAGCTATTTCTCTCTCTCTCTCTCTTTATTTTGTTTATTTCATGTCTTTGAAAGTTTAATTAGGTTCATGTCTTTAATGTGATGAACCCTTTAGTTTCTAAGAAAAAAGGATGAGAATTGAATGGTCACCCTTCAAGAAGAAGAGTAGAAAGGGAAATTTGAGAAAGAAAGTGAGAAATTTGCTGTCTTATTTCTTCAATGCTAAAGTGCTATGGATGACAAGTATTTGTACAGGTTTCTTGTAAATCTTATTAGCCAAATTACCAACTTGGCTCCACCTCTTGCAATCTTACAACTAACTAAGTAATTAACTAACTTGACTATTCCTGATTATGAGGCTAACTTTGTGATTACAAGAATTACACCTATAGTCAATGTTTGGGCTCATTACATTTAATGGGTAATCATTATTTTAATTTAGTTGTGTGTGTTCTTATTGTGTTCCAATATTTGGTTTATAATATAGTTTGTTTATATGGCTTTGTGTGAAATATAAATGTGATTAAAGAATAAATTTTTATTATGAGTTTTAGAGGGGGCGTTTGTTGATTCTTTTTATCATATTGTTGAGTAATTTGAAGAGCAACAGTCTCGTATTATTTTATCATGTTCTATTTGCTAAATGCTATTAGCTGATTGGGTATTTGGAATTGTGAACTTCCAAATCCAATATATGCTTTAATACATCCAGGGCACGTATATTTCAAATTTAACCATAAATTGCTGCTTTATTTGTTTCTTCAAGCAATAGTGCTAATATTTCGATTGAATTGCAAGTTACTTAATGAGAATGCACAGTATAATTCACTCAAAAACACAAAAGGGATGTCATTTTCAAATATTATGTAGCTGACAGCTTTCATGATATGGGTCTGCATGGATAATCTGAATCTCATTAGTAAACTGTCATTCTCCTTTTCCATTCTAGAAGGCCTTTTTGTTTTGGTTTAATTCATAATTTGGTAAAAGTGATAAATTTATAGCTTTGTACAAGCAATAATTTAGTGAAAAGTGCTTGTGGCAAGACTGATGGTACTGATTTATCTAAATTTTTAATGATCAATTGAATTTTGGGGTACTCTACTATATAATGTAGAAGAAGAGATATTACTATCTATTGGTGCATTTTAACAGTACCAGCAATTTTCAACAGGTCCTTTGATTGGACTGGATATCATGTGTAATGGTATTTGTGAGAACTGTAGTTATGCCATATAAATTTGATAGATATTTTGTGTATTGGTATTTGTGAGAACTGTATATATGTAGTATTGAGAGTGCAATGTGAGTTGGATGGAGAGATTGTGAGAACTGTAGTTATGCCATATGCATTGGAAAGGATATTATGTGTTTTGGTGTTGCTAGGGACAGAGCAATACACAGAAACTTATAAGCCTCATTCGTTGCAGTAGATGATAGTTGTAAAATACAAGATATTGAATTCCTCATGTCTTGTATTTTGTTTGAGTTGTTTATTGGATATGAGTTACATTTGTTAAGAAAAATGTTGTCATTTTAAGTGTAATTTTCTGCCACATTTCTTTTAGGTTGCACCTTATGAGAGACCTGCATTAAGCAAAGGCTTTTTACTTCCTGAAGGTATGCGTTCTCATTATAACACTTTGTGAACTCACTGTTTTCTTTAGTATTTTCTATCGCTAATATTTGATGATTCTTACTAGCGGAAGATGAAATCTGCATTTGTTAATAAATAATGTTTTTGGAACTTTGTCATTTGTTAATAAAATTTCTAGAAAATCAATCAAATTGTCTCCATAGGAGTTCAATCTGTGCTTATATATACTATAACTTAATGCTAGTTGACTTGGGAAAGCCCAATTATTGAATTACAAAAATACCATTGAGTATAGGAAATTAATAAAATAACCTAGTTAACTGCTAAGACTTAAAATAAAATACAATTGACTTCCAAAATTAAATAAAACTAAACTTTACTAAATATTTATTTGCACTTCCTGCATCAAGGTCTCCTCATAAATTTTAGTCGGTCAGTCATGTATATCTGAAATGCTTTCAGTACCTTCATGTTAACTAGTTTGATTGGGTGTTCTGTCAAGGTTCAGATATCCTTGTGCCCGTGGCCTGTGATTTTTCATTTTTACCCTCAATTTCACCATAGTTAACCATGGAATTGAATCATTCTGTTGGGCAAAGACAAATTTCTGCGTAGCACAAACCACAAATCTAAGAAAAACCAGAAGCATCCATAATCTCTAAAAAATTACTTTTTGTGATTGCACACATACATTCTTGAAAAAGGCTTCAATAATATTTTTGTGAATTATCCTTGTTTGCCTGCTTAGGGTATGACTGCATGATGTTTGGAACTTTCATATATGCACATGGATGGCAAAGAATCTTATCTATTTTATGTTAAATTTTGGCTTCTTTTGCCTTATTAGGTGCAGAATCTTGCAGCTAAATTTTTTGCACATAAATTTTTGAATTTCTTCTGTAATTCTTAGTCAATTTTTTAAAATTAATTTTAATCTATAATAGTTAAATCAACCTTAAGAATTGGTTGAACCTATCAAAATTTTGCTCTGTTGGTATCTGGACATCGCTATGAATACCTCAAGGGTGAGGAATCTGGAGTTCTGGGGTAGCACTTTGGCTGGGGTGGGAATTAATTTATTTCCTAATGTTCTCAATTGATAGGCAAATGTTGATTATTTCTTGCTTGATTTCCCCCTTTTTCTTTTGTCCTTCCTGCTAAAAATCTGAATTGGTTACTGAATTAAGTTTAAACATGCAGCTCGTGCACGGCTTCCATCATTTCATACATGTGTTGGTGACAATGAGGAAAGGTTAACTCCAAAGTGGTATAAGGAACATGGTAATCATTTTCTCATCCTATGCTTTTTTTAATCACAGATGCTAATGAGAAATGTACCAAGTAGCATGATCTTTCTGTGGATATTTGTTACTTTTGGTGTATGTTTCTGCACAATATTTAGCATTTATTTGGAATTTGGCTCTTTCCATAGGAATTGAGTTAGTTCTTGGAACGCGTGTCAAGTCTGCTGATGTAAGGCGTAAGACACTATTAACAGCAACTGGGGAGACTATAAGTTACAAGATTCTTCTTGTTGCTACAGGTGCTCGGGTATTGGAACTATTCTAATACTTCTCTTGCTTTTAGTACTCACTTGTTCTTAATAATATTGATAATGCTTAAAAGAAGTTTACATATAAAAAGGGGAATATTTTTGCTTGGGAAAGTGACAGATTTGATAATGACATTGTTTTCCTTTGTACTTGGTAACAGTTGTGACATCAATATCACTTCTCTAGGACAAATATGAAATTGGAATTATGAGATGTACTAGACCTAAACAAACACTGACACAGTTTTTTGGGGGGGTTAATTTTTCACAATTTTGGTCCTTTTGTTATAAATAAGACATTATGTCAAAGGAATTGTTTATAATTTTATCAAAATAGTAAGAATGTGTGTAAAAGTGTTTGGCATATCAAATTTTCAGAAGTCCTGAAGTTTATTAAAATAAAAATGGTTGTGGCTTTCTCCCTTTCATTGATTAGTCTGAGTTGAATATAGGCTTTGAAGCTTGAAGAATTTGGAGTGACAGGATCAGATGCTGAAAATGTGTGCTATCTACGAGATTTGGCTGATGCAAATAGAATTTTTGATGCAATGCAATCCTGTCCTGGTGGGAATGCTATTGTCATTGGTGGTGGCTACATTGGAATGGAGTGTGCTGCATCTTTGGTGATAAATAAAATAAATGTAACCATGGTTTTCCCAGAAGCACATTGCAGTAAGTGTGTCTGTTCTGATGTCTTTATATATATATATTGAATGAATCCGTCCATGGGATATCTAAAAATGTTGTCAAATATAATTTTATTCATTTTTTGTCATACATTTAAAAAAAAAAAAAAATTAAGATGACCATTTAAGAGATTTTCTGTTCTATTTTTTTGTCGTTTCTTTTCTTATGTGCAGTGGCTCGTTTATTTACTCCCAAGATTGCAAGTTATTATGAAGATTATTATAAGTCTAAAGGAGTAACTTTCATTAAAGGAACTGTCTTGTCATCATTTGATATCGACTCTGATGGGAAGGTAAATCTTATGCTGCTATAAAAGGATTTCTTTTGGGGTCATTGGTAGTACAGCAATATGGACAAGAAGTCCCCATGTTAGGAATGTGCAAGGATTAATACTGTTAACGAATTTTTATAATTACCCAAATTAAGTAAACTGGCTTCAAGTTGCTATAATAGGATGTCTATGGTCATTTCTTAAAAAATAATACCAATAAAGATTTTCCTTTAAGATAAGAAGTATTATTATCCTACAAGCATACTGATATTAGCGGTGCATCAGTTTGATCTCCAAAGTGACCTGATCAACTCCTTTACAGGTCACTGCTGTCAATCTTAGAGATGGAAGTCTGCTACCTGCAGACATGGTTGTTGTTGGTATAGGAATCCGCCCAAACACAGGCTTGTTTGAAGGCCAACTAACTTTGGAGAAGGGTGGGATCAAAGTAAATGGAAAGTTGCAGTCAAGTAATAGCTCAATCTATGCAATAGGTGATGTTGCAGCATTTCCAGTTAAACTATTTGGTGAATCCCGTAGACTTGAACACGTGGACTCAGCTCGAAGGTCTGCAAGACATGCTGTTGCTGCAATAATGGAACCAGAAAAAACGGGTGAATTTGACTACTTACCATTTTTTTACTCCAGAGTCTTCACAATGTCTTGGCAGTTTTATGGGGACAATGTAGGGGAAGTAGTCCACTATGGGGATTTCTCAGGAAATACAATTGGCGCATATTGGGTAAGCAAGGGTTACCTTGTTGGATCTTTCCTGGAAGGTGGAACCAAAGAAGAGTATGAGGCTATAGCCAAGACCACCAGGCTCAAGCCAGCAATTGAAGACCTGGGTGAGTTGGAAAGGCAGGGTTTGGGCTTTGCATTGACAGTTAGTCAGAAGCCACTGCCATCACCACCTGTTGAAGTAAATGGTTTTGGTCTTGTTCTGGAGAGACCAATATATGCTTTGCATGCAACTGCTGGTGTCATTGTGGCTGCTTCAATAGCTGCATTTGCGTACTGGTATGGGAGGAGGCGCAGAAGGTGGTAAGAAACTGTTTTGGCAGTGGGGGTGGTAGTAGCTGAAGGCTATTGGTGTTGCTCATATGAATTTGTGTAATCATGTTGTAGCGTTGATAGGGATAGGAGATTTTTGATTCTTAAATCTTAATCATAGGAGATGACTTTTATCTGATCTAAAGAATAGTTCCACGATATTATTCAATACAGAATCTATATATTCATAGAAAACTTGTTGATGAGAACTCTCATTTCAATGATATTTATACCCTCTTAGGACCTGTTTGGATTGGTCCCTCTACTCCCCCTCCCTCCCCCTTAATCCAAAAAAACCATTAATGACCAGTTGTTTGCACTTTTTAGTGGTCAAGGGAAAGAAACAGTGTGACTAATTACAGTTTCATCAAGCAAAAGCATCCTGCTTAACATAGTAATGAATGTGACACATATGGAACTGAGTATTGACAAATTCCTTTTTTATGTAACTATTCACAAAATATCTATCTTGTAAAATGATTCCAATTGACAGCAATCATGCATTACTTTTCTAGTTCTTAAATTTGATCTTGGATATTGCTTGATGTATTTTATTTCTTTTCTAAGTGATTATTAAGTTGAAAGTTATTATAAAATTAAAATGTTGGATGAATTTGAGTGTTGCGTTTGTAATGAGCTCCTGAATTTGATGAGAGTCTGGATTTTTTCCTATAAATCTTGGAAGTTAGGTACTTTCTTTGCTATTCCACTACACTAATAGGATAGGACTTCAATCGGCTTTGGTTATCTGTAAACTTGCAAGAGGGTTGCACGATTCATGTTTGGTTACAGAATACTTGCTGAATTTTTATTTATTTATTTATTTAATATAATAATAAAAAACTTTTAAAATACAATTATGCACCGGTGCAGTAATTAACTTGGGATGCAAATACAATTAATGGTAGCGTGCCATTTTAAATGGCTTTTAAAAAAAATTATAATAAAAAATAAAAACCCCGGAAGGTTAACCAGTTCCATGTGCTAAAAAACTAGTCAATTCAAAAGAGAAAGCATCTTTAGTTCTTCACCTATTAATAACAAAAAAACAATCTTATTTTACAGTTATATACACAACATTCCTCTTAACATATAGTAGTCACACACGTGAATATCATAATACTATTTTCATAATTGGGTAAACCTGGGTTCAATGTCAAGTTGTATTAAATCTATTGAAATAATAACAAATGTTTACTTTTGGTCATATGTCATCATCTCAATGAATCCAGTACAATAGATCCAACTCAAGTCCATAAAAAATTAACTTTTCTCCCCATTTCTTTTCCTTTAAGATTAAATTTTCTCCTCATTTCTTTTCATTCGTTTGTGTTTGTTTCTCAAGGAAAAAAAAAATCCTTTTTATTTAAAATAACAGTAATTTAAAAGAAAACAATTTCACACATTTGAATATCACAGAAATGAACGACAAAAACAAACTTGTGGCTGTAGTTTAGTGGTAAGAATTCCACGTTGTGGCCGTGGAGACCTGGGCTCGAATCCCAGCAGCCACACAACGCTCGTTTTTAACCTTTTTATTTGTCAAACGAATCACAAATTAACTAACAGATTAATAAGTATTGCAATTACTTTACAGCAGCATATACCAACACGAGGGCATTTGGTCTAGTGGTATGATTCTCGCTTTGGGTGCGAGAGGTCCCGAGTTCGATTCTCGGAATGCCCCTATCTTTTTTCCTCTTATATATTTTTTTCCCTCCAAGGGCAATCTCGTCAACCAGAAAAATTATTACCAAACCCAAACCCAAAAACTCTTCTTCATCACTGATTACATTACCCTCACGACCATATTTTTTATATCACTCCATTGATCCATTACCTTATCCTATCTTCTCTCTTCTTCAAAACTCTCTCTCTCTCTCTCTCTCTCTCTTTCACTTCAATTTTCAGTATTCACAAATGGCCACAAACACTCTCTCCACAATCTCCCTCACACTCCGTTCTCCCTCTTATCCTTCACCCGCTCCAAAACCCACTTTCCTCCACTTCCCCACCGCTAAACCCACCCAGCGTCGTCTCACCCACTTCCGTCCCATCTCCGCCGTGTCCGCCCCAGAAAAGATCGAAGAGCTCGGCGCCCAAATCTCCTCCCTCACTCTCGAAGAAGCCAAGACCTTGGTCGACTACCTCCAAGAAAAGCTCGGCGTCTCCGCCGCCTCCTTCGCCCCAGTAGCCGTCGCCGGAGCCGCCGTCGCTGGAGCTGACGCGGGACCAGCCGTTGTCGAAGAGAAGACCGAGTTCGACGTGGTTATCGAGGATGTCCCCAGCAGTTCGAGGATTTCGGTGATTAAGGCGGTGAGGGCGTTGACGAGCTTGGCTTTGAAGGAGGCTAAGGAGTTGATTGAAGGGTTGCCTAAGAAGTTTAAGGAAGGGGTTTCTAAAGATGAGGCTGAAGAGGCCAAGAAGCAGCTCGAGGAAGCTGGAGCTAAGATTGCTATTGTGTAATTTGAATTTGATTTTGATTTTGGGGTTTCTAATGGTTAATTTGTGTTTTTTGGGTTTAGTTTGTAGTTGGGTTTTGGTGGTACAGTGAAATGTGATTGATGTTCATGAATGAATTTCGCAAATTTAGTGGTTTTTTTTTCTTTTTTGGTTGCACTCCCTGTGTTTGTTGTAATGCCGCAAAGAATGTGATAGACAAAGAGGAGCTTGTGCAATGATAGTGCATTTTATAGACTTGTGTTGTGGTTTTACACTTTTTTATGGTAGTGTTCATTGAATTGGATAAGACTTAAAAAAGATAGCAATTTGCGATTAGTTGAGTTGGGAGGGATTTCATGAGTGAATTTCGTGACTTGGTTGTCCCTATTTTGAAGGGTAATGTTTGTTGTTACTTGTTTTAGTTGTTCTTAATTGCACTTGTTTTGTTTGTTTTATTGCAACAGAGGAGGATGTTGAACAGGTGAGGTTTGTGGAATGAGCTGCATTTCTAGATTGGTAGTTTTTTTGTGTGTGCTTTAGTAGTGTTCATTGAATTGGACAATGAAGAAAATCTAAAAAAGTGCAATCTCTTTTTTATATGGAAGAAAATAGTTGAATATGCCTTTTCCAATCTAATTCATATATGAAAACAGCAGCATTTCTATACGGAGAGAGAGAGAGAGAGAGAGAGAGAGGGGGTATCATTTTTCTAGGAAATACTTTTGTGGGAAATGGAACTCAGATTGGAGCCTCATGGAGTCATGGACACCCGTGACTTGGATCCGAACCAACCCTTTCATCAAAGAGATAAAGATGTAACAAAAATAGCAAGTTGCTTTTATCAGAAACTTGTGATGAAAAACTAATTCTCATTAATTAGAAATCAAGATACAAAATTTGTATATATATTTACAAAGAAGAAGAAAACTATCAAAGAAACAAACTAACTTTAACATGTGTTGTACAGGTTCTATAACTAACATTTACACGTGCTAACTAATTGTAAAGTTGTTATTTACAATTATGTTTTTGATGGCTTTAATTCCATGCTAAATTTAATTGTAATTATGTTCAATCTTATGTTCCTTGTATTTCATGTGGGTTTTATTTGTAAGGGTTGTGTGAAAGAGAGAGAGAGAGTGTGAAGACTTAAGGCTAATTGAAGACTAAAGCTATTTTCGCGGGTAGCTCGTGAGTAAGCTTCTCGCGAAGTGATGCATGTGCCCTACACATGACTGGAATGCGAAGAGTCAAGACAGGATGGAGACAACTGGTTTTTGCGAGTGTCTTGCAAGTAAGGCATTCCCGCAAGACACCCGCAAAACATTCTGCTTTGCCGGATTGTCATTTCTGATACACTCTATCCTTACCCACACTATATATACCCCCATTACCCACATATGTTGAGGAGTGCTTTTGAGAGAAAACCCTAGCCACAAACATTGAGAGTTAGAGATTGTTATACCCACAATTCTCTACATACTTATTTGTAGATTTTCCTCAACTCCTACCTCTCCATTTCCATACTATTGAGAGGTTGATAACCCAAACACTTACCACACCCTTTCAGAGTGTCAAATGAGGTTTTGGTGCTGGCTTTGGGAAGCATTGGAAGAAGCTAGGCTTTGGTGAATGCAATCGGGCATATTGCGGGATCCAGAGAGATAGACAAGACACGGTTCCGAGAAGCCTTGTTGGAGTAGGAGCTTGGAGGGCTTAGTTGCATTGGGTAGACTAGGCTTGGAGGGTTTTTTGTTATTCGTGTATCTTAACCGATTGTCTAGTGGATCAATTACCGCTTGGAGGAGCAACGGAGAGGTTTTACGCCGAGTACTTCGGTTTCCTCTTCAATAACACATTGGCGTGTTATCTTGTATTTGCATTCTTCTTCCATACTCTTTTACCTATCATTTTACTATTGTGTTATAATGATTATGGGTTATAGTAGTTTGTTTGTTTGTACTCTCGCATTTACTCTTTTTCGCACTTTGTATAAGTTAGAATAAAATCAATCAAGTTGTAATCTTTCATTTAGGGGTCTAAACAGCTCTTGTGTTTTAACACATTTTGGAGCTTTCACTAATAACAATAACTAAACAAGAACTAACATTAACTACAAGTCTTTATGGTGTTTTAAGCTACAACCACTATTGTTTAGCTTCATCTCTATTCTCAGTTACCCTTGCTACCACTATCTTCTTCTCTCAAGCTAGTCTGCGCTTGCTTGAGCTTATTATCTTCATTCTGATACTCCCCCTCAAGGGTAATTGCTGAATGTATATTAATCATTCCCATTTTGCAAATAAGACTTGAAAACTGATTAAAATTCAATGCTTTAGTTAACAAATCTACAATGAGTTCTAACATGATTCAATTCAGTTCTAACACTTTGTCTCTAACTACATGACAATCTATCTCAATATGACCTTCTCTAACACTTTGTCTCTAACTACATGACAATCTATCTTAATATGCTTGGCCCTTTCATGAAACACTGGATTTGATCCAATGTGCAAGGTTGCCTCACTATCACAAAATAGCAAGGTTTCCCTTTTATGTTCAACACCAATATCTTTAAGGAAATACAATATCCACACTATCTCACAGGTAGCCATTGCCATTGCTCTATACTTTGCTTCTGCCGAGGACCTGGACACTCGTAGATTGTTTCTTTGATTTCCATGAGACCAAGGAATCCCCAATGAAAATGCTATAACCTATGACAAACCTTCTAGTGTTAGGACAAGCATCCCAATCAGAATCTGTGAAACCCTTTACATGCAACTCTGTCCTAGCTAAAAACAAGATACCCTTCCCTGGTTTATTCTTCAAATACTGTAGAACTCTATGCACTGCATCTAGATGTGGCTTCCTTGGCTTGGCCATGTATTGACTCAACCTATGGACATCATAAGTGATGTTTGGCCTAGTGATAGTCAAGTACAACACCTTCCCAATAAGCCTTCTGTAAGCCCTTGGATCTTTGAACTCTTCCCCTTCATACTTACTTAACTTCACATTTTGCTCCATTGGTGTCTTAGCTAGTTTACACCCTAACAAACCAACATCATTCAACACTTTTAAAGTGTACTTCCTTTGACAAAGTTATATACCCTTATTTGACCTTGCAATCCATGGTTTTAAAAACCACAATGAAAGAACCGGAAAAATATCTAATTACCGGTTTTATGGTCGGACCGAGTCCAATCGATGGTCGAACCGGTGACATCATAAATAATTTAATTAAAATATTAAAATAATTTTTGTTTAAAATTTGAATTTTAATAACTTATATCAAGAAAATATAAAAATTAGAAAAAGTGTTTTTTTCTCCATACCACCTTTCTTTTCTTGTCAGTAATGGTTGACAAAACTATTAATATTTAAGTTTCATCTTTTAGTTTATATAAATATAATAGTATAACTTTAACTATTTATTTAACCAAGAAAAAAAAAATAAAAATCCCCCAAAGTCATCTAGATGACTAGACAAGTCACTAAACTTATGAGTTATGACTCTTTATTCTTTAACAATCCAATTTCCCACTCCACCACTCTTAGCCACATGTTTTGTTTTTTTTTTTTTTTTTTTTTTTTTACATCTCGTGAATCTAGCACTCCACTCCGGCACTCCCTACTTTACTTACCATCAAAGACTCTTTATTTAAGTTAGATCCATTATTTATCTTTGCAATACCATCATCAGTTCCTCTCATTTCTCTCTTTCTCACTTTGAAGATCTGTAGATACCACTCCAAAAAGCTAATTTCAACCCCAAGCATGAATATTCAGTCATTTTCTCTCTCTCAAGCATAGCCAATCTTAAGAAAAAAGACTTTATTGCAACAATCTATCCTCACCATCAACAGATCTGAGAAAAAAGAAGATTTTTACTACAAAAAAGTTCCATTGTAGATCTCTTTCAGCAATTTTACAAAACCGGTTTGACCTCCGTTTTTTTCGGTTCTCAAGTTGAACCGGCCGATTTTTACTATTTACCGGTTTTTAAGGTATTTTTAGTTTTTTATCATAACCGGACTGGATTGGAGGCCGATTCCCGGTTGAACCGATCGGTCCGGTCCGATTTTTAAAACCATGTTGCAATCTCCAAACCAAGGAAATACCTCAAATTACCTAAATCCTTCAATTTAAACTTCTAATCCAGCAATACCTTGAACTAATCCACCTCCCCTTTGTCATTACATGCTATCAAAACATCATCCACATAGATCAATAAAACCATTAAACAATGACCTTTTTGTCTAGTAAAGAGGGAATAGTCTGCTTTGGACTACCTAAAGCCCAATTGAACCAAGGTGGTAGAAAATTTGGCAAACCATTGCCTAGAAGCTATTGACACCCCATTTTACAACCCGCATTTAACCTCACATAGAGGGTAAAAGGATAATTTCACCTTGGAAATATGCATCTTGATTCTGGTCATTAGATCCTTAATCTCATTTCACCAAAATGATCTTGATATTGTAACGATAAATTGATTGGTCATAAGTCCTAATCGGACCACTAGATTGAAAGTTATCATCAAATTAAGTTTTAATGGCTGAGATGCACTATCACAAATTAAATCCGACTATATGTGATTATGAACAATTGATTTCAATTTATTATAAGTATAATCAATTTGAGGTCGATGATGTGTCATAATTTGATTGGTTAGGAATACATTTTATGGTAGGGTTGCACACACCTAATTAACTAGATAGTTAAACATTAATCATTCAATGAGTAATTTATGCAATTATCTTTTAATTAGGGTAAATTTGGAACTAATTAGGTTTGAAATGGGAGTGATTGGAGCCTATTAGTGTTAATTGGGAGCTAATTTGGGACCTATTAATGTTAATTGTGTTGAAACCATTTTCTAACAAATGATCTCTGCTCATCATTTCATCGATATCTCTCAGAATATTTTGAATCTGTAAATGAGATTAATTTTCCCAGAAACTAGACATCCAAGGCTTCAATTTGAGCACAAGAACAAGACAATTGCGATCAAAATTAAGTTAGATATGATTATTCGAAGTTAGCTCTACAGATCATGTTACAGCACTTACGGGAAAACCAAATTTTGGCTTACTCCTCACTCCTATTAATCTTTCCATTTAATGCACCAGATTTCTCCCAAGGCTAAAATGAGGTCTAGATTCATGATTCTTTGTCAAACCTCATTAAATGACATTCCATTCATATTTCCTCTACCACTACTATATAAACCTCCTCTCTCCTTCATTCTAGAACACAAAACCCCCTCTCTTCTCCTCTCTTGAATTCTAGGAAGTTGAGTAGTCTTGTCATATCTTGGTCTTCTTAAGACTCAAGGTATTGAGTGAGACTCACTCTTCCTTTCCTAACTCTTCTTTTCCTCTGCCCAAAGGGCCTCCCTCAAGAGTCTCTTCCTCCACCATATGGATCTTGTATGAAGGTATAATCCTTTTTCCTAATTGTTTTTTTGTGTTGCCATGATGAGAATTTAAGATTAAAACATGATAATAATCATTTAAATTCCCTTGAATATGTTTGAATGTTTAATGTTCTTATATATTCTTCACATGTTCTTGGTTATTCATTACATGTTCATGCATAACACTATTTTTAATCTTAAATCCACATAAAAAATATGAAAAACATGTTTGTTTAATAATTTTTTCAAATCCTTAAATCTAGGATATCACCATCCACACACATTCATTATAATTTATTTTTCAATCCAAATGAAATCCTTAATAAATATAATTAGGGTTTATCGCATGTACACACTTTAAATTCAATATGCAAATTGATTGATAACATATTGGATGATGTGATATGAATGTTGGCCACTATAGTTTAGAAGACCGGTTTCGCTAGGTAAGATAGGTGCCTAACACCTTCCCACGAGCTTAGATCAAGGGTTAGTAAATCAAATGCATATCCATATAATTTTCGATTTTTAGATTGTAACTAGGAAACAAAGTCATGTACTTTTATCTTAGATTGTATTTAGGACCAAATCCATGTAATTTTCCTAAGATCAATGTAAATTCAATTGAAAATTAATAAAATAAGAAATTTTTCAATTTTAGTTTTCTTATTTATTCTAATAATTAAATAAGTGGCGACTCCATTGTAAAACCCTTAATCTAAAGGGGAAAATATAATCAGTTGAACCTCCATTTTGAGAGACAATAACACGACTCCACCCATTCATGTGGGTTTGGCCCAACATCCTATAAAAACGGGCTCGGGTGCGGTCTTTCACGAAAGCCTGCTTAAGCCCATAAAGAGACTTGTTCAACTTACAAACCATCTCCCCTGGCTCAAAACCCTAGTGGAAGAGACATATAAACCTCCTCGGACAAACCCCCATGTAGAAAAGCATTATTGACATCAAGTTGCCCAAGATACCAACCCTTCATAGCAACCACAACCAAGAGGCATTAAATAGAAACCATTTTGGCAACAGGAGAGAAAGTTTCGTTATAATCAACCCCTTCCTTCTATGTGAAACATTTGGCAACTAACCTAGCCTTATACTTTTCAATGGAACCATTAGACTTGTACTTGATTTTATAAACCCACTTACAACCAATAGGCTTCTTATTGGCAGGCAAAGGTGTCAAAGTCCAAGTGTGATTGGCCTCTAGAGTTGCTATTTCAGTAGCCATGGCCTCTTGCCATTTAGGATCAAAAACAACTTGATAATAGTATAAGGGCTCAACAATAGAAGAGATGGAACAACAAAAATGCTTATAAGAAAGAGAAAGAGAGTGATAAGAAAGATGAGAAGATAAAGGATGGGAAGTACCTATCTAGAGAACATCAACATTGGGAAATGAGGATACTTGATTTCAGTGATAAGCTTGGAGGTAGGAAGGTTGTTTATGAATCCTAGCAAATCTTCTAAGAGGAATAGGATCAACCAAAGGCTCAGGTGGTTCAATATGAACATCTTGGAAGAATTCATCATCAAGATCAATGTGAACTTGAAGAATAGAATCACTAACATGATCAAATGAAAGAGGAACAACAAGTAAAGTGGATGAAGGAAGAATAGGATCAAAAGAATCGGAAGAAACAAAAGGAGAACAAGGTAAAGGAATGGACTAAGAAGGCAAAGAAGAACAAGAATCATATTTATAAGGAAACACAAATTCATGAAATACAACATCCCTGGAGATGAAGACAGAATGAGAATGGAGATCAAACACCTTATAACCCTTCACATTAAAAGGGTAACCAAGAAAAACACATCTCTTTGCTCTAGGAGAAAACTTAGTCCTAGTGTGAGCAACAGTAGATGCATAACATTCACAACCAAAAACTCTCAAATGATCATTAGAAGGAGGTTGTTTAAAAATAAGCTCATAAGGTGTTTTATTATTTAGTAAATATGATGGTAATTTGTTAATCAAATAAGCAATCTGTTAAAATGCAATCACCCCAAAACTGAATGGGAATGTTAAACTGAAAATGGAGAGCTCTAGCTATGGACAACAAATGTTGATGTTTTCTCTCCACAACAGAATTTTGTTGTGCAGTATAAACACAACAATATAGAAATATGGCATGTTAAATTCCATAGCATTATCGGTTCTAACAGATTTAATTTTGCAGCCAAATTGTGTAAGAACCATGGAATAAAAAGAAGAGATGAGAGATCTAACTCTAGATTTGGATTTCATTAAGTACACCCAAGTTGCTGGGTTGCATCATCAACCACAGTTAGAAAGTACTTAAAACCATCCAAAGTAGGAGTAGCATAAGGACCCCAAACATCTAAGTGAATCAAATCAAAAGCATAGGAACTCGGTTTATTATTGAAAGGAAAAAGCAAACGTTTCTATTTGGCTAGAGGACAAACCTTACAAAGATCATTACAAGATTTTTGCGAAAAAGGAAAAACTTGACCTAAAGCTTGAAGTTTAACATCTGATGGATGGCCAAGTCTTGCATGCCAGAGAGAAGAAAGGGAGCCTGAAGACATAGCAGTAGTGAAAGGATGGAAAACATCACCCAATTTGTGGTGGACAAGGAAGTCTAAAAGTATAGTATAAGAAGGTTGATGAGAAGTGCCACATTGTAGCAAGTACAGTCCATCAACTGCATGTCCCACTCCAATTGTTCTCCAAGAGGTAAGATCCTGTATGAAGCAAAAAGTAAACAAAAGTACAAGACAATTTGGTTGAAATTTAGTAAAGGAATTGACAGAGAAAATAACAGTCCCAATGTGTGTTATTCAAAAGTTTCTCCATTAGGCAATTGAACCATGGACTAAGTAATAGCGGTAATAGTGGTCAAAAGGTGGACAGAACACACTATATGGTCAGCAACACTAGTGTCAATGACCCAAGTATTGAAATCTTATGCCCTTCTATTAACTACTTATGCAGAAAAAACTGAGTGTTTGAAATCCATACTTCTCATAGTAGGAGCATTAGATGATACCACATTAGCCATGGCATTAGTGAGTGTGTCTTTCCCTTGAATAGATGGATCTAATGGAGAACTAGGAGTGCCAATGAGAACAAGAAGCTGTTGATATTGCTTTGGAGTGAAAAACAGTGTCATAGGACCTAAAGAAGTTAGAAAAGACAAATCTTAGGGCTGTGATTGGGGTTTTGAGAGAGTCACTTGATGTTCCATTGGAGTTTTGCCCTTGAACTTGTAACCAAGGGAGAATCCATGTAACTTATAACACTTATCAATGGTGTGACTAGGCTTACCACAATGGGTGCAAATTGGCTTATCTTTTCCTTTATTCCCATTGTTTCCAACATAATTGACCTCGGAATTGACATTGAAATTTTGTGATTTGGCAACCAAGGCAGTTGATTCAACCTTTGGATTGGAACAATGAGCAACAGATCTTTGTGTTTCTTCTTGAATCATCAAGGAATACACTTTATTAAGAGAGGGAAAAGGGTCCATAAGCAAGATTTATGTCCTTACTTGTAAGAAATAGTCATTTATCCCTATCAAAAACTTCATAATAGATTCTCTAGATTCCAAATCATTAAGTCTCTTATTCACATTGCATGTGCATTTGCCACAAGTACAAGAAGGAAAAGGACTATTGTTTTGCATTTGATCCCAAAGAACCTTTAATTGAGTGAAGAAATTAGTAATGGAAGTCTCACCTTGATGGAGTTCTGTAATTTCCTTTTGGAAGGTTGTAAATCTTAGGACCATTCTTTTGAGCAAGATGATCTTTCAAATCATTCTAGATTCCCAAGGCAATGTCTTCATAGATGATACTAGCTTGAAGCTTAGGAGAAACTGAGTTTGTCAACCAAGTTCCCACCATATTATCACACCTGATCCAAGCTTGAACAATCAAGGAATGGACACCAATGGAGATGACAAAGTGAGTGTGCCATCAATGAAACCTAGATTGTTTTTGGTGAGCAGAGCTTTCCTCACTGCTCGTGCCCAAGTTGAGTAATTCTCACTCCTTGTCAAAGGTTGAGTCACAAGTGCAATGCTTGGACTCTCTCATGGTGCAAAAATAGGGGATCATCCATTGGAGAATCTTGAGTAGATGGAGGAGTACTCTCTATTGTGGGAACATATGAAGAAGTAGCGGAAGCCATTGATGACAAGAAAAAGCTTTGACAAGTTGAAAGGAAAAGAAAATTTAAGAGAAAATTTAAGAAAACCAAACCCTAGATTGGAATTTGGGAAAATGTCTAGAAACTTAGAGAGAATTCTAGAAAGCTTGCTCTAATACCATATCAAAAAACTTGTGATG
This sequence comes from Quercus dentata, assembly GCA_028216015.1. Taxonomy (NCBI): domain Eukaryota; kingdom Viridiplantae; phylum Streptophyta; class Magnoliopsida; order Fagales; family Fagaceae; genus Quercus; species Quercus dentata. The sequence goes on from CP116445.1 coordinate 84,678,627, forward strand.
AAAAACTAATTCTCATTAATAAGAAATCAAGATTTAGAGTTTGTATATATATGTACAGAGAAGAAGAAAACTATCAAAGAAATAAACTAACTAACTTTGACACGTCTTTGTATAGGTTCTATAACTAACATTTACACATGCTAACTAATAACAATGCAAGGTTGTCAAAATCGCGATCCGGATCGTAAAATCGCACGATTTTACGATCCCACCTCACCAAAAAAATTAAAATCGTAGCGGGATTGCAAAAATGTTAGGATCGTTTGTAGGATCGTGTAGGATCGTATAGGATCATAGGATCGTATGGGATCCTATCGATCCTACCAATCCTACCATTAGGCTTCTTTTTTTTTTTTTTTTTTTTTTTTTTTTTTTTTGGGATTCATTTGGGTCATTTGGGTAAGTCCAGTAAAATAATGCCCCGCCCACCTAAAGGTCCAATACCCACAAGCCCAATGAATTAAAGTCCTAAATTACCCCTCTCTCAAAATAAAATCCCAAAAAAACCTATACTACTTAAGTTAAGTTTTCAAACAAAACCTAAATAGTTTAGAAACACTTAAAAGCTTTAGCAGTCAACAGACTCAACACTCAACACGCACGACGCACCTGCTCCCTCCCGCGCGCCTCCACAATCCGACTCCCCTGTTAAAAACCCAGCACTCAGCCCTCTCAATGGTGAACTATTGCTGCTCTCAATCTTTCTTAAGTATTTAGAAACATTCAAAAACCAGCACCTCAGTCCCGCACGATCGCACCTGCTCAATTCTCTGTCAAAAGCTCCGAGCACGCAGCTCTCTCCGCGCGCCTCCACACTCCACTGTCAAAAACCCAAGACTCAGCCCTCTCAATGGTGAGCTATTGCTGCTTTCAATCTTTCTTAAGTATTTAGAAACATTTAGAAACATTCAAAAACCAACACCTCGATCCCGAACCTCCTCAATCGAGTCAATCCTCTGTCAAAAAACCCAAGACCTCTCACCAACAATGATGTTGCCGTGAGCCATTGCCTTTAAGCTTTCTGGTAATCTTTTTTGGTAGTTAGTACTTATTAAGTTAGTAGTTTATCATTTATTTGCACTTTGATAGCTTGATTCCAGATTGTTGTGTTGTGTTGTGTTGTGTTTATGTTTTTATTTTTCTATTTTGTTAACTAAATTAAGTAAAATTTGAAAAATTAAGAAACAGGGTCTTTAGTATTTGATTCTTTGAGAAATATTAGTAAACACAATTAGTAGTTTAGAATTGCACATAACCTGTTTGATGAATTTTCTGTGTGATTTTTTTGAGCATGCTCTGTATCTTGGTGTCTTTTTTTTTGCTCTAGTACAAATATAAAATGTCTAATTTGGCTAGAAAGAAAATTAAGCGAAAAAATGCACCAGAAATAGGTCTGACCTGGGGATGGGAACATAGTGTTGAAGTAGGTTCAAGGCAAGTTCAATGTAATTATTGCAAAGAAATTCATAGTGGGGGTATATATAGGTGAAGCATCATTTAGTCAGGGACTAGGAAAAATGTTTGACTTGTCCTAGTGTGCCGAAAAGGTGAGGGAAAAATTTGCGACTCTTTTGTATGCCCAATTTGAAGCATCTATAAAAAGAAAAGGTGGTATACTATAGAAGAAGAGGATGATGGCAATGATGATGAATTAGTTGAAGTACAACAACTACATTCATCAAAAGGAAAGGGCAAACACATAGGCTCCATGGATAAGTTTGTTACAAAAAATAAGCAAGTAACAATGAATCGTGTGTTTAAAAAAGGAGAACGTGATCTAGTGATCCAATAAATTGCTAGATTCTTCTACACTAGTGCCATCCCTTTTAATTGTGTCAAAAATCCGAAGTTTCTGCAAATGATTGATATGATTTCAAGATTTGGGATTGGCCTCAAGCCTCCTTCCTATCATGAGATTAGGGAGACATGCTTGAAGAAAGAGGTAGATTTTACACAACAAATGCTTGAAGAATATAAGGTTGAATGGAAAAAACAGGTTGTTCAATTATGTCTGATGGCTGGTCTGATAAGAAAAGGAGATCCATTTGTAATTTTTTGGTGAATAGTCCCAAAGGAACCATTTTCCTATACTCTATAGACACATCTAACATATCTAAAACAGCTGAAAAAGTTTGTCAAATGTTAGATGAAGTTGTCGATAGGGTTGGAGAGGAGAATGTTGTGCAATTGGTGACTGACAATGCCGCTAACTACAAACTAGCCGGAGAGATGTTGATGCGAGAAGAGAAAGTGCCTGTTTTGGACTCCATGTGCTGCCCATTGCTTGGATTTGATACTTGAGGATTTTGAAAAAAGATTAAGGACCATAAGTACACAATTGCAAAGGGGAAGAAGATTACAACGTTCATATATTCTAGAGCTATGCTTTTAAATTGGTTGAGGATTTCACTAAAGGGAGGGAATTGATTAGACCTGCTGCCACTAGATTTGCAACATCATATTTGACATTGTCATGCCTTAATGAGTTCAAAGGAGAATTGATGGCAATGTTTTCTTCGAACAATGGAGGTGTAGTAAATTTGCAAAAACAAAAGAAGGAAAAGAATTCATGCCATAGTTATGGATAACAATGGCTTTTGGCGACTTGTTGTCAAATGCTTGAAGGCCGCAATACCCCTTTTAAAGGTGCTTCGCCTGGTTGATTCTGATACACCTCTAATGGGATTCATTTATCAAGAAATGGAAAAAGCAAAAGAAGAAATACAGAAAAATTTCAATAATGTTCAAAAGAGGTAACCATTTTATTTATATCTTCCTTAAATTTACATTTGTTTTTAATTCATTAGCTTATTAAATATATATTCTTTTTTTTTTAATATAATATCCACTGTTTTAAATTGTAGTTACAAAGAGATATAGGATATTATTGATGATCGATGGGAAATGCAACTTCATAGGCCTTTGCATGTTGCGGGATACTATTTGAACCCTTCTATTCATTATGATCCTTCTTTTGATCCGGGTTCGGATATTAAATTAGGACTATATACGTGTCTTCAACGAATGGTTCCAAAAGTTAGTGATAGGAAAAAGATAGATATGCAACTTGAAAAATTCAAACAAGCAAAGGGACTCTTTGGTATTGAAGTCGCCATACTAGCCAGAGATACTAAACGGCCAGGTAACAATTTTGTTTTTTGTTTTTTGTTTTACATTCAAATTCATCTTTATTAGTTGTAAATTTTATTCTTAAGACTAAGATATTATAATTCATATATGTATCAGCTGAATGGTGGGACTCATATGGAGATGACTATCCTGAATTGAAAAAATTTGCTATAAGAATATTGAGCTTAACATGTAGCTCATCTGGTTGTGAAAGAAATTGGAGTGCATTTGAAATGGTAAGACCAAATGACTTTGGTATATTATGACAAGATGGTTTTCCATTTTCTTTCTTAGTAAAAGTTTGTTTCTTCCCCCCTCCCCTGTGTTTGAGAATTCTCAATTAAAATTATTACAACTATAGGTACATTCAAAAAGGAGAAATCGCTTACACCAGAAAAAAAATGAATGACTTGGTCTTCGTTATGTACAACTTGAAGATAAAACAAAAAAGAGCTAAACCATTGAGTACAAAAGAAGAAATTGGTTTGGAGAATTTGTCTTCGATGATGAGTGGTTAGCAGCAGATTCTGTAGATTCGAAAGATGATAGTGCAGATTTTGATGAAGACAATGAAGGTATTAATTTATAACTTTAAAGCCTTCCTTTATAGCTAATATTTATACAAGTTATCAATGTATAGTTTGAATGTGTGACCACTAATCACTAATTTACATTTGTATACTTTACTTATCAAAAAAATTTGTATATTTTGGTTATCAATGTTAGGTGATGATGAGGTTCAAGAGTTGCTGCCAAAGGAAAAAGTGTGCTAGTTCATGATGTTAGTGATGAATTTCATGAGAATGATGATGGTTCTAATGATGATGATAGTGATCGGCCCCCACCGGATTTGAGAGAGTTAGGGATTTCGATGATTACGCCATGGATGTTGATACTAGGAAGGATATAGATGATGAAATGAGATATGACAATGATAGTGACTAGATTAGAAGAACTTTAGAATGAGAATTCTCTTTTGGATTTTATATTTGTAATTAGCTAGTTTACCTTAGATTGAGAATTCTCTTTTTGAATTACATATTGTAAATTTGTAGTTAGCTAGTTTTTATATGCTAACTAGCCTAACTTATTTTGGATTTGGAACTTAGAATTTGGAAAACATTTTCCATATGTGTAGATAATATTTTGGTACTTAGTTGCTAATTAAACATGTATTGAACTTTTTAGATATATTATGTCAAAAGTTAAATATATTTTGTTTCGTTAGAATAACATAAGAACAATGTAGTGCGTGTAAATTACATTTTATGATGCAATTTTTGTTTTTTAATGGATGAATTCATATTTTAAGTGATTATATAACATACAAAGTCATTATCAATAGGATTTTTGCTTAAAATCTGAAAATAGGTAGGATCTTACGATCCACGATTCGATCCTACGATCCACGATCTTACCTACCTCCAACGATCCTACGTAGGATCCCGATTTTGACAACCTTGTAACAGTGACTAAATAGTAACTAACACTAACTACAGGCCGTTTTGGTGCTTCAAGCTACAGTCACTGTTGTTTTTCTTCTCACTATCATTTAGCTTCATCTCTATTCTGCAGTTACCCTTGCTACCTCTATCTTCTTCTGTCAAGCCAATCTGCCCTTGCTTGAGCTTATTATCTTCATTTTGATAGCTTTCTTCTAATGTTGCTCATCGTTTATATGGCTAGAATTGTGGGTTATGTGTTAATTGAGGTTTCATCCATTAGCAAATTTCTGATAATATTGTTAAAAAGTTATCTTGTTTTAAAACATTGTACTCTCATACTCTGTTAAAGAAGTTTTAAAATAATTTTAATAAAACAATAATGATCAACACTACATAAATTGCCAAGAAAAAAATCATATCTAAAATATATTTTTGTATAAATAAAATCCACGTGATAATTTTTACTTTTTAGCCATTTTTATGTAATGTAGATGACTAACAAAAACTCAATATTAAAAAAAAATTAAATGAGTAATTAAAGTTTCTTGCTACTGTTTATCTTATATAACTTAGCTTGATTTAATAAGAAGAGGAAGAAGAAATAAACACACAAATAATAGATTTTTTTTTAATTAAAAAATTATAATTGAGCTCAAAGATTTAATGCAAATGTAGATTAACGGTTGCTAGGTGACAATCACAGCGAATGGTTGGAAAAAAGTTAGGGTCCAAATCGTTTTGAAGGTATTGTCTTCCCACTCACCATGTGGCAATTAAATATTATTTATGTATAGTTTAAATCACAATGCTTTTTTAATGAGTTATTTGATTTATTTAAATAATATACATTGATAATCTTATAAATCGTCACATAATAGATTAGAAAAAAATAACTCCAAACTGGTTTAAAGCCAAACTTTATGTGTAGATAGAGATCACCAACCCAGTCATGATGGAAGGATTTAGACAAAATTTGGCTCTAAATATGCCTACAACACCCACTAAAAAAATTAACATGATTACATATTTTAAAAATATAACCATTAGATTTAAGTGCATAGCCAGAATTTTTATTTTTAAGGCCAAGTTATAACACCAATATATTAGTCAAGACAACCTCCCCCTTCTTCTGGGGCCAAAATTGGCAATTAACACCAATCCCTAAACTATATAGTTAGTTGGCAACGTTTCAAAACTATATACTAAACTAGCATATCGAGTTTAAAAGACTCGATTTACCCCTTAGAACTCGAGCCTTAAAGGCTCAATTTTCGTGTTCTGATTTGGTTTTTTTCACATGGAATCCACCTGAAACTCAACTCTTAGAGGCTCGAGTTCCATATCGACCCTTAGAGCCTCGATTTCCGTGTTTAGAGAATGACGTGGTTTATCCACATGGAATCCACTTGGAAATCAACCCTTAGAGGCTCGATTTCATAAAGCAAATTCCCCTCTCTTTCTCTCACGCTATCATTCAATCACACTCACTCTCTCCACTCTTACTCGTCAACGACACTCTCAATTCCTCACTCTCATTATTCCTCTAACTCTCAATTCCTCTCAATTCCTCGTCCTCCACCAAATTCCTCATCCACAGACTCACCCTTAGTTCTTCCCTCTAAATCCACAAACTCACCCAAACACTCCGACCACCCTACCTCACTGAAACTCGCTACCTCTGTATCACTGAAACCCACAATCTATAGAAGCTTGTGAAACACCAGGTAATCCATTTTGTTAAATGCTTTTTTTGTTTTGTGGGTTTGATTTTTTATTTTTACGCATTTTTTTGTTCGTGGGTTGAATTGATGATATATGCTTAAATCATTGAATAGTATATTAGGCAAATCAAATTTCTATCTTGTATTTTGTCAAAAAAAGGGAACACATTTCAAATTTCTATCAAATTTTAAATGCATTGTTTTGTGATATGCATTGTTGATGCAATTTGAGTTGGATGGATCTTCTGTGAAATTTCTATGCATTGTTCTGTGATATGCATTTCATTTCAGTAATAGCTTGTAAGAGTTAAATTTGATTTGGTATATAGTGTTCCTTTTGCCATTATCTGTTTTAAAGAAACACTAATCGCATTGTTTAGCAAAAAAAAAACATGAATTTAATGTTTAATTTTGAAATGATATCGTTTCATCAATAATGAACAAAAGGACTAAAAATGATTTCGTTGCTAAAGTTAATATACGCCTAGCTCGATATTATTATTACATCTGAAAAGAGATGGTATTAACTGCGATGAAGTTTAAAATTACATAAAATCCATCACACCTCCAACAACAGCCCAACATCTACCATTCTTTTGAATAAAAAAATTGCATTCTTGGACTACTTAAACTAGTTCTTTCCCAAAACCAAAACTTACAATTAAGAGTAGAAGATTTCTATTCATGTAGATATATGAAACCCATGTAATAAATGCAAGTTACACATTGAACGTCGCTAACTATCTTATCGTATCTTTTAAGCCAAGGATCTATTTTGAGTTAAAGCCGGTTTGGTGCGATTCTAATTCCAAAGTATCCAAACCCAAGTCTGATCAGAACTTGGGTTTTCTCTTCGCTTTCAAAATTCATTTTGTAGATGCATTTGTCTTAATCCTGATAAACAAAATGCAATATGTAATAAGAAATTCTAATAAAAATAGTGCTATGAGTGAACTTTTTATTAATTAACAAACACCGTATGCAACAAGCACCCAATTGATGCAACATGAACAAATAAATATTAAATACCGCAGGCAGAGGATCTCCGTTGACTATTACAAAGGGCTTTCATATATAATCTGAGAAAATCTTTAGGACTTTCTTCCGTTTGAGAAAAAACAAGTTTCCTTCTTGGCTTCTCTCCATTAGAATCAAAATAATTTCAATTCATATAGATTCAATGCAAGTTTCTGGTGTGGTGAACTTGTTAAATTTCAATCTTTTTTTGATGGGACTATTATAGCTGCCAAGATATAATAGCCCAGCTTATTATTGATTTCTAGGTTTCAAAATCCTCAATGCATTCATTCTTAAAAAAAAAAAAAAAAAAAAAAAAAAAAAACAAAAACAAAAACAAAAACAAACAAACAAAACAAAAATCCTCAATGTATTCAAGGAACTCAATTGCCAATTTCACCCTTTTAGCTCTAGAGACTCTTGAACACTGAAATGTTTTTATAGACTATAAAAGATTGAGACATAAGATCATCTAGAATCTCCTTGTCATGGATAGGAGGTGAATCCCAATCAATCTCCAAGTCAAGAGATGGAAAAAAAAATTTTGAAAATACCTTTTTGTCACAATCCATTACATACCCATGATAAAAACCTAAAAACACAAATATATCTTAAATAATTTTTACTTAAAAAAAAAAAAAGAGTCATGATCCATTACATACCTATGAGAAAAACCTAACAATACAAATATATCTTAAATAATTTTTACTTTTATAAAAACGTAGCAAATATATACATATAAAAACCTTGCAAATATATACACTAACAACTATACACTATTGGTAGAAGTTTTAAAGTGCAGATACCCTTACTTGACATGTGGATTTATGAGCTGTGAGTGTTAGGATTGTATGAGAGTAAGAGAGAGAGTGGGAGAGGAAGAGTACAGAGAGAGAGTGAGAGAGGAAGAGTACAAGAGTGAAGAAAGGTTTTCTTCACTATTTGCTCAAGAGACCCACAACAAAGAGAGCTAAGATCTGAATGAGATTTATGAGGAAATAAGGACCCAAAGAAACCACATTGATTAATATCCACCACAATTTGCAAATCAAGCCTTTGAGGCTCGATTTTGCTTTTACAAAATTGAGACTCTAAGGGTCAATTTTCAAGTGGATTCTACGTGGATAAAAACCAAATCAAAATACAAAAATCGAGTCTTTGAGGCTCGAGTTCTTAGGGAAAAATCGAGTCTTTTAAACTCCAGAGCCTAGTTTAGCATATAGTTTTGAAACGTTGCCAATTAACTATATAGTATGGGGATTGGTGTGAATTGCCAATCTCTCTCTCTCTCTCTCTCTCTCTCTCTCTCTCTTCACTTCAATTTTCAATATTCACATATGGCCATAAACACTCTCTCCATAATCTCGAGGTAATTTGCGGACTAGCATAGTGAGGAAAAAGAATATCATAAGTTAAGATGCATTTGAAATAATTTTGCAAACTAGCATCTCAAGTTTTATTAACTTGATTTCAATCTAAAACTCGAGGGTTAAAGACTCGATTCCCACTTGGTGAGTTGGCGGATGCCACATAGATCTCGAGTCTTAGAGACTTAAGTTCCAAAAAGCAAAACCGAGTCTCTAAGACTCGATTTTTGTACTTGAAGAACATCGAGATCTAAAGAAGAATAGAGGAAGAACAGATCTAAAGAGGCACAATCTGGAGCTCCGAAGAACAGAGGAAGAACGAAGAGATGATATGGCCGATTGGACGATTGAACGCTGGGTGAGCTGATCTAGTTGATTGGACGATTGAACGCTAGGTGGGCAATTGTACAATCTGGTCTTCAAATTTGCAACGTCGAAGAATGAAGAAGAAGAAGGAAAAAAAAAAACGCGAGGAATAAGAACGCGAAGAAGAAGAATGCGAGGAAGAAGAACGCGTAGGAAAAAATAAAACTATGAAACTCGAGTTCCACGTGGATATTTTTCCACCTTAGATGCCACTACTTACAAATCGAGATTCAAAAACTCGAGTTTTAGACCCTCGAGATGCTAGTTTCTCACATTATTTTAAAATATGACAACTAATGAAATTGTTTGATATATAAGGTTATTTGGATAAAAAATTCCCACAATCTCCCTCACACTCCGTTCCCCCTCTTATCCTTCACCCACACCAAAACCCACTTTCCTCCACTTCCCATCCGCTAAACCCACCCACTGTCTCACCCACTTTCGTCCCATCTTCGCCGTGTCCGCCCCAGAAAAGATCGAAAAGCTTGGCACCCAAATCTCCTCCCTCACTCTCGAAGAAGCCAAGAGCTTGGTCGACTACCTCCAAAAAAAGCTCAACATCTCCCCCGCCTCCTTCGCCCGAATAGCTACCATCGTCACTGGAGCTGACGTGGGACCCACCGTTGTCGAAGAGAAGACTGAGTTCGACGTGGTTATCGAGGATGTCCCCAGCAGTTCGAGGATTTCGGTGATTAAGGCGGTGAGGGCGTTGACGAGCTTGGCTTTGAAGGAGGCTAAGGAGTTGATTGAAGGGTTGCTTAAGAAGTTTAAGGAAGGGGTTTCTAAAGATGAGGCTGAAGAGGCCAAGAAGCAACTTGAGGAAGCTGGGGCTAAGATTGCTATTGTGTAATTTGATTTGATTTTTGGGTTTCTAATGGTCAATTTGTGTTTTTGGGTTTAGTTTGTAGTTGGGTTTTGGTGGTACAGTGAAATGTGATGGTTGTTCATGAATGATTTTTGCAAATTTAGTGGTTTTTTTGTTGTTGCACTCCTTGTGTTTGTTGTAATGCCACAGAGAATGTGAGAGACAGAGAGGAGCTTGTGAAATGAAAGTGCATTTTATAGACTTGTGTTGTGGAGGTTTTACACTTTTTATGTATGTATGCATGTGTTATGGTAGTGTTCATTGAATTGGATAAGACTTAAAAAAAAAGGTAGCAATTTGCGATTAGTTGAGTTGGGAGGGATTTCATGTGTGAATTTCATGACTTGGTTGTCCCTATTTTGACGGGTAATGCTTGTTGTTACTTGTTTTAGTTGTTTTTAGTTGCACTTGTTTTGTATCTTTTATTGCAACAGAGGAGGATGTTGAATAGGTGAGGTTTGTGGAATGAGCTGCATTTCTAGATTGGTAGTTTTATGTGTGCTTTAGTAGTGTTCATTGAATTGGACAATGAACAAAATCTAAGAAAAGTGCAATCTCTTTTTTTACATGTAAGAAAATAGTTGAATATGCCTTATCCAATCTAATTCATGTATGAAAACAACAACATTTCTATACGGTGTGTTTTATGTCCTTGTATACTTCTTCACTTTAGAAATTAAGGTGTAAAATTGAGAGAGAGGGAGGGTATCATTTTTCTATGAAATACTTTTGTGGGAAATGGAACTCAGATTGGAGCCCCATGGAGTCAAGGACACCCATGACTTGGATCCAAACCAATCCCCTCACACCCCTCCTTTTTTTTACAAGAAAGAAATTCTACTCTAACCTAATCTAAGTGTATATGTGTGTGAAACTCCCTCTAAAAGACTTGAACTCCAGCCCTTGCCTTCTAGACCCTACAAACACTTATATCGAAGAAGTGACCATCTCACCAAGAGTGTGCGGTGGTCAAATTGCTTTCCTTTAATGTTGCTCATCATTTATATGGCTGGAATTGTGGGTAATATGTGTTAATTAAGGTTTTATTCGTTAGCAAATTTCTGTTAAAGAAGTTTTAAAATAATTTTAATAAAACAATAATGTCTCATAAGAAATAATCAACGCTACATAAATTGCAAAAATATATAGATATATATATATATATATATATATATTTATATCATAACTAATAAAAATTTTTGTATAAATAAAATTCACGTGATAATTTTTACTTGTTAACCATTTTTTATGTAATGTAGATGGCTAACAAAAACTCAATATTAAAAAAATTAAATGAGTAATTAAAGTTTCTTGCTATTGTTAAAGAGTTATTATTATGAGTGGATGTCATATGTTAAAACTCTCTTAAAAAAAAAAAAAAAAAAAAAAAAAAAAAAAAAAAAAAAAATTATCTTGATTTAATATGAAGAGGAAGAAGAAATAAACACACAAATAATAGATTTTTTTAATTAAAAAATTATAATCGAGCTCAAAGATTCAATGCAAATGTAGATTAACATTTGCTAGGTGGCAATCATAGTGAATGGTTGTAAAAAAAAATAGGGTCCAAATCGTTTTGAAGTTATTGTCTTTCCACTCATTGGGTGGCAATTAAATATATTATTTATGTGTAATTTTTAATCCCAAAGCTTTTTTAATAAGTTATTTGATTTGCTTAAATAATATATATTGATAATCTTATAAATCGTCACATAATAGATTAGAAAAGATAGCTCCAAATTGGTTTAGAGTCAAATTTTATATACAGATAGAGATCACCAACCCGGGGGTGGAGCTAGGATTTTTTGTTTGGGAGGGCCAAATTTTGGTATTAATATATTAGTTTCGAGTCAAGATAAACCATCCTACACATGCGTAAACGTACATACACAAATATAAACATTAATATTTTGATATAGAGTAGGTCATAATTTATAAATATATTGTATATAAAATTAACAACTTTCAAATATATATATTCGCAAGATAATTTTTTAGGAGAACTTATCATCTTTTAAACTCCATTGAGTATACAAAAGCTGTTTAGTTTGATATTAAACATGTACAAAAAATAAATTAGAGAAAACAAAAACTTACCTTGTCTCTATAACTACTAGACCAATTGACAAATTCTATTGATTTTTAAGAACATTATTGGACTAACTCAAACATTTGGGGGGGCCAACTTCTATTTTTGTAGCTAAATATTTAAAGTTTTAATACTTATACATAATATAAAATAATTTTTTAAAATTTTGGGGGGGCCATGCTTAAGCTTCGCCCCTGCACCAACCCAATCTTGATGGAATGATTTGGACAAAATTTGGCTCTAAACATGCCTACAATACCTACTAAAAAAATTAACATAATTACATATTTTAAAAATATAACTATTAGATTTAAGGGTGTTGAGGTCTAAAAAAGGGGTCATAGTGAAATAAGCCCAAAAAAGAACAAGTCCAGCCCAAAAGGAAAAATTCAAGCCGAGCCCAAAGAAATAGATACGGGAGACCCATGAGGGAATAAAAGAAAGGCCCAAAGGATCCTGAAGCCCGAAAAAAGAAGCATCCAAAAAAAAGAGGACCACGGCAAAGTATAAGAAGCAAGGATCCTCGGGAACCATCAATAAGCACGGATCCCTTCAGGCACAAAGAAAAAGGAAGAATGGGACAGATCGATAGAAAGAAGACAGAAGAAGAAAACAAGAAATAAAAGCAAAACGCGAGCGACCTCTCATGGCATAGACAGAAAAGGCCTCGGGGAACCAAGACAGGGAAGAAGAATGATAACAAACGACTTTCAAAATGGCGAAAGATTCCGCCCAAATAGGAAAGAAAAGGAAAAGTGGAAGACGCCAGAAATGGGGATGCCGAGAAGGGCATATCTCAACACGTCCCAAAGAAGATGGCCAACCTGAAGCTTTCAAAAGAATCGGAACTGAGAGAAGGAAAGAATGAGAAGCAACGGAAAAGGGACTTACCGAGACGATGGGGACAGGACATGCTCTGTTTGCAAAAGAGCAAAACAGGGGAACCAATGGTCCCCAGAAGCCCGAAAAACTCCATTATAAAAGGAAGGGATGGGTTGTGAAGAAGAAGGCAGCGAGAAAGTGAGAAACATAAGAAAGAAGAAATTATCTAGAAAAACTATCAGAAAAATCGAGAGTGAAGAGAAAATATTAAGGAAAAAAACAAATATTGCATCCCGGTATCCTGTAAAAGCCACTATTGCACATACTCGGATTCAACGAGAATCAAACTTTGCAAGTTTTGAAGGTTGAAATAGTCATTCAAGACTGCAATTTTTGAGCTTGATTGAACCTTGTATCACGTCCTAGTGAGCTTTACGTAATCAAACAGATAATGTATTAATGAAATATTGCTTTATATTTCCCAGGATCCCCACAGCACTAATTTTTATCGTTTTGCTAATCCTGTTTCTTTCCTTCTAAATTTACCTTGTTAATTTTCGGCACTCTTCAATATCCTTGTTTATCATTTTCTTTATATTGTCGGGAGCATTCTCTGCGCTTCACTTGATTCTTAAACAGCTCGTTAGTCTGCGGTGAGTCAAGGCCCGGTCCACCAAATCCTCCTTTTTATTTAGGCCCGGGATCCTTGGGCCTGAGTGTCACGAAAAAGGCACTCTCACATTTTGGCGACTCCGCTGGGGACTGGGCAAAGAAGAAGGAAGAAGCAACCCTTTCACAGAGAATGCCTCCAAGACAAAGAAACAGCAAAGGAACTAATGTGTCACCTACGGCCTCTGAGCCCGTAGGAGAAAACGAAGTAGCTTCAAGGAGGTGGGATACCCTTGGTGGAACAGGAGGTTGTGTCAGAACAAAGACACGCAAGGCGGGAACCAGACCTCATGGCCAGGATGACAGCAATGTTAAAGGATCCGGAACAAGAAGTTCGTCTTCTCAAAGAGGGCGGGACACAAGAAATCAGAGACAATGTTCCCCCTATTGGCCACCAAGATGGGACGCAGCCAAAAGGAGGGTCAGCGGTGGGAGGAAGAGCCAACCCTCGATTTCTTGACACCGGCGGATGTCAATGCCCTCCTGGAGCAAGAAAGGGAAAAACTCTCGGGGATCCCCAAGCAATTCTCTCGGGATCCCCGTTCCCTCCGAACTTCTTGGCAAACCATACCCTAAGGGGTACGAACCCCCAAAGTTCCATCCTTTCGATGGGAGGAACGGAAGTGCCGTGGAACATGTGAGTAGGTTTGTCCACACTATGGGTCCTTATGCGGGAGACAGAGAATTATGTCCGAGGGAATTCGTCAAATCCTTAGTGGATAGGGCATACACTTGGTACACCACGCCGAGACCTGGTTCATCAAAACCTGGGATGAGATGATGGAAAAATTCTGCGCCAAATATTACCCTGGTGAAGACAAAATCACGTTCCAGAATCTGCAAATGGTGAGGCAGAGACCTGGAGAAGATCCTGTTCAATTCATCAAAAGATTTGAAGATGTGTCCTTAGATTGCTATGGGGACCATGAAGAAAAGGAGCTCGTGGAAACCTGTATAGCCAACATGCTTTTTGATTATAGGCTCAACCTTGAAAACCTATGTATCGCGCAGTTTGCTGACCTGTTATAGAGAACCAAAAGGACGGCGTAAACCATGAGGACAAAAAGGCTACCCGCATCCCAAGCTATGACAAAGATCGAGTAGGGAGAAAAAGGAAGAGACCCGGATGGGAAGGTGTTCGAGGAACCACCAAAGTGATCCCATGTACAGGTGAGGAGTTAAGCCATGTCCTAGACAAATGGATTGGAGATGGGGTTGTTAGGCCATTCACCGTGTCCGGACCACCAACTCAAGAAGAAAGGAAGAACCCTTTATTTTGCGAGAATCCATAATTATGTCAAGCACTCAACTAAGGATTGCTGGACCCTTCACGAACTCTTCCACAAAAAGTTGAGAGAAGGAACTCTGGAGCTCACTCAGAAGGAGCCGGAAGTGCGGAGGAACCCCTTGCCTAACCACAAAGGAAAAGGGGTGGTAGCAATAGTAATACATGGGAACCCGGCGAGAAGAGAGGAGAATCTGAAAGATCCTTCCACCCAAGCACAATCAGGACCCTCCGGAAGAATCCTAAGTTCAGGTCACTATTCAATCAATTAGGATTCGGACCAGAAGCAAGAAGGGTGGCCACAGAATCTTTCATGAGCATAGCAGCAGATTCAAGGATGGAATGCTTTACAATTGAGTCACATGCTAGTCGAGCTTTCCTAGAGACAACCAATGCAATAACCTTCACCGATGAAGACATGGAGATTGAGCACCCGGACCACCGTAGACCCCTTTATCTAATGGCCACCATAAACAACGTTCAAGTTAAAAGAGCACTGGTGGATACGGGGGCATCACTCAATCTCATAGCCTTGAGTACCCTGGAAGTCGTTGCCTTAGTTGACAGAAGGATCCTGGGGGTTCCCATGGAAATAACAGATTTTGGAGGATCGGTGGAATCAACAGAAGGATACGTGCAGCTAGCCTTAAGGGTAGGGCCAATAGTAGCTTTGACAAGGTTTCATGTGATTAATGCAGAAGTTTCTTATCACGTGTTGCTGGGACGCCCGTGGCTTCTTAAACATCGCCTTATTCCATCCACGTTCCATCAATGCATTAAAGGGAGACTGAATGGAAGGCCCATAAGGATCCCCGCCAACCATAATCCTTTCAGCCAGGGAGAAGTGAACTTTGCGAAACAATGTTTTATGATGAGTTGGAGCCAGATGATGAGAACCCCACCACAGGGACCCCAGGGGCACCTATCCTAGAAGAAGAAGAAGGAGGGAGGGGCACCCGTGACCTAAGGAACCTTCTAGAAAGAAAAAGACAAAAGAGGGAGCCCAGCTCTTCAGGATCTTGAGAATGTGTGGTGGTGCGGGAACCTGGGGGAAGGCTAATCTATCGTTTGTGAAGGTGCGCGGGACCCGAATGCATTGTGCAGGAAGGTCCCGGACCACCAAGCTGCATGATGGCCCAAGAAGGAATCCCAAAAGAACCAGTTAAGGAGGCCCAGATTCAGCCTGAGGAAGAATTAAAGGAAATAGATTTTGGGACAGAACCAGGATCCCGAAAACCTGTCTTCATTAGCAGTCAATTGGTGGCTCAAGAAAGAGAACAACTGGTAACCTTGCTTCAAAAATACAGAGATGTGTTTGCATGGACCTATGATGAGATGCCTGGTCTAGACCCGGGGTTGGTAGTCCATTCTCTTAATGTGGACCCGGGAATGAGGCCAGTAGTCCAACCAGCTAGGGTCTTCCACACCGAGGTAGAAGCTCAAATAGTTTAAGAGGTCAAGAAATTGCTAACAGCTGGTTTTATCAAACTCATCCAACACCCAAAATGGCTTTCCAACATTGTACCTGTGAAGAAGAAAAATGGTCAGATTCGTTGCTGTGTAGACTTTCGTAACTTGAACAAGGCATGTCCTAAAGATGAATTCCCCTTGCCCAATATCGACCTCCTTGTAGATTCAAATGCAGGAAACTCAATGTTCTCATTTATGAATGGGTACAGTGGATACAACCAAATCCACATGGCAGCCAAAGATGCGAGAAAGACGGCATTGAAACTCCGATTGGGAACTTTTACTACACTCGTAATGCCCTTTGGCCTCAAAAATGCGGGGCTACATATCGGCGGACTATGACAGCCATTTTCCATGACATGATGCATGAGGAGATGGAAGATTATGTAGATGATATTGTGGTCAAGTCAAAAACCAGAACAGGACATTTCCAAGTACTTGAGCAAGTCTTTGAAAGATGCAGGAAGTACAAGTTACGTATGAACCCCATGAAGTGCGCCTTTGGAGTGTGTCTTTGGAAAGTTCCTTGGGTTCCTAGTACATCACAAAGGTATAAGCGTGGACCCGTCAAGGCCACGACTATCGCCACGATGAGAAGACCAACTACTGTTAGGGAACTCAAAAGCTTCCTGGGAAGGGTCTCCTATATTAGGAGATTTGTGCCTGTTTAGCCTCGGCTACCGCAGCCTATCCAAACTGTTGAAAAAGGGGAATGAATTTACCTGGGGACAAAGCAAAGAAGAAGCTTTTCAAAGAATTGAGCATCATGAATCATCCGCCCACCCTCCAGGCACCGATCGTGGGCAACCTCTGTTGCTATACTTAGCATCAAACTCTCGAGGCAATAGGAGCTTTGCTTTGGCACAAGAAGATGACCAAGGAAATGAGCAGCGACTGTATATTATGCAAGCGAGAATACTCAAGGATACCGAGACCAGTACCCCGAAATAGAGAAAGCCTTGCCTAGTGATCATTTATGCATCCCAAAGGTTGAAGAGGTACTTCTCACCACCAAACCTTCTTGGTAACCAAGTCCCACCCCATAAAAGCGCTCCCGCACCAGCCCCTTCTCACAGGAAGGATAGCACAATGGCTAGTGTTGCTCTCACAATATGATATAGGTATAAGAACTCCCAAGGCTATCAAGAGCCAGGCCATAGCATTTGCTAGCTCAATTCCCGAGAAAGGAGGAAGGCCCGCTGAGCGAAGAAATCCCTGGTGAGGTAGCGTGACGGAGATCCCAGGAAGAAATGGACCATGAGGTTTGATGGGTCGGCTCAAAGAAACTTCAAATGGGGTAGGAATTGTACTAAGTCAGAAAATGGGGATATCATGCCCCTGTCTTTTAAGCTTGGTTTCTCATGCTCTAATAATGCAAATGAATATGAGGCATACTTAATCAAGTTGAATATAACACTCAACATAGGAGTGAAACATATGAGAGTGTTGGGAGATTCCAATCTTGTAGTTTCCCAAGTGAAAGGTAACTTTGCATTACGGGAACAAAACTTAGCAGCCTACAGGACTTGGGCACAAAGGCTGGAAATGAAATTTCACACCTTTAGCATAGAATACACTCAAAGAAGCGAAAACAGGTTTGTTGATGTGCTCGCCACCCTGGGATCCCAAATACCGTTTAATGGGAGGGATACACTGATAAAAATAGGAAGACAGGAACATTCTATTGTAAGGATCCTCCAAGGGATGTACCCCGGAGAGTCCAAACAGTGGGGCCCGGAGGGACGAAGTCAAAGAAAAATGAAAGAGGTAGGTCCTAGAGAGAACATCAAAGAACTAATGGATTACACTCGGATAGAAGGAGAATTGTATAGAAGGCTGCCGGGAGGGATATCTTGTCCGGATGTATCACCGAAAAGGAAGGAAAGTCGAAACTAGAAGAATTACACGCCCAAGTATGTGGAGTTGCGAAAAAGGTCAGTCTATACGAAAGGATGCAACGCATGGGGTATTACGGCCGGATATGGATAAGGAAGCGAAGAATCATACAGGGGAAATGCCAGGAATGTCGTTTGGCAATTGATAAAGAAGAAAGCTACGCGGTGTTTATTGCAGAAGTTTGGCGGGTTCCTTTCATAGGATACCTGGCTTAGGGGATTTTGCCAACCGACAGGAAACTGGCCCACAAGCTCAAAAAGCTAGCGCGCAGTATTTCTATGAGAATGACATTTTATTCAAAAATGGATACCATGGGGATCCCCTCAGGTGCCTGGGACCAAAGGAAGCTAGAAAAGTAGTCAAAGAGGTACACTCTGGAGATTGTGGAAGTCACCCAGGGAAAAGAAGGCTGTACAAGCAAGCGATTCTTGTTGTTGGGATATTACTCGCCAACGATGAAAAGGGACTTTGAGGAGCTGGTCAAAACATGTCATGCTTGCCAAGTCCTGGGAGATGCAATTCACACTCATCCAAATGTCCTACAGGATATGACGACGCCATGGCCTTTTCATACTTGGGGGCTCGATCTCATAGGGCCTATAAACCCTCCATCCAATGGTTATATATGGATCCTGGCAGCCACGGAGTACTTTACAAAATGGGTAGAGGCCATCCCCTTGAAAAAAGCTACTAGAGCAGCTGTGGCAAATTTCATTCGAGACCACATCATTACAAGGTTCGAGATCCCCGGAAGATTGATCAGTGACAATGGAACCCCATTCATAAACAAAGATATGAAGGGATTAATCAAGCATACCACATCAAGCATAGAAGATCTACCCCATATTACCCACAAGGAAACGGCCAAGCTGAAGCTACTAATAGGGTAATGTTGAAGATCCTTAAGAAAATGAAGTATTAGTGTTGAGGTCTAAAAAAATCACAGTAAAAATAAGCCCAAGAAAGAATAAGCTAAGCCCAAGAAAGAGTGAGTTAAGCCCGAAAAAAAAAAAAAAAAGAACTCGGACCAAGTCCAAAGGGATTATACGAAAGGCCTTGAGGATCCCGAAGCCTAGAAAAGGAAAAGCAACCAAAGAAAAAAAAGAGAGAACATCACAGCAAAGTATAAGACGCAAGGATCCTCGGACACCATCAATAAGCTCAAAGAAAAAGAAGACCAGGACAGATCGGTAGAAAGAAGACAGAAAAAAGAAAACAAGAAAAACAAAAGAACGCAAGTGACCCTTCATGGCACAAGACATGAAAAGGCGCGTCGGGGAACCAAGACAAGGAAGAAGAATGATAACAAAACGATTTCAAAAGAGCAGAACAGATTCCGCCCAAATAGGAAAGAAACGGAAAAGTAAAAGACGCGCCGAGAAGTGAGGATGCCGAGAAGGGCATACCTCAGCACATCCCAAAGAGGATGGCCAACCAGAAGCTTTCGAAGGAATTAGAACCAAGAGAAGGAAAGAATGAGAGAAAACGGAAAAGGGGACTTACCGAGATGATGAGGACAGAACATACTCTGTTTGCAAAAGACCAAAACAGGGGAACCAACGGTTCCCAAGACGCCTTAAAAAACTCCACTATAAAAGGAGAGGATGGGTTGTGAAGAAGGCAAATGAGGAAAAAGAAAGGAACACAATAGAAAGAAGAGATTCTCTAGGAAAAATTATCGAAAGTTTAGGCGGAAAGAAAATACTAAGGGAAAACAAATACGCTTCCCGATATCCCGTAAAAGCAACTATGGCACATACTCGGATCCAACGAGAATCAAACTTCGCAAGTTTTGAAGGCTGAAATAGCCATTCAAGGCTGCAATTTTTGAGCTTGATTGGACCTTGTATCACGTCCTAGTAAGCTTGCTTTGTAATCAAACAGATAATGCTTTAATGAAATATTGTTCCCGTGGATCCCCACAAAGATTTCTTTTTTTTATTGTCTTACTAATCCTGCTTAATCTTTCTTTCGAACTTACGTTGTTAATTTTGGCACTCCTCGATATCCTTGTTTGTCATCTTTTTGTATGTTGTCGGGAACATTCTCTGCATTCACTTGATTCTTAAACAGCCATTTAGTCATGCGGTGAGTCAAGGCCCACTCCACCAAATCCTTTTTCTTTTTCATTCAGGCTCGGGATCCTTGGGCCCGAGTATCCCGAAAAAGACACTCTCACAATGAGTATGGAGGGAAATGGAGTGACCATCCGGCAGATGTGCTTTGGGCATGTAGAAGCTCAGAAAGACAGCCACAGGATTTTCCCCATTCTCCCTGGTCTATGGAACAGAAGCCATCGGCCCCGTGGAGTTAGTCATTCCTACACCAAGGGTAATTCGGAGGAAAATCAAGGAGAAAGTGAGGACGCAAACAATGAAAAGAGGCTAGCGGATCTGGAAGGGGTAGAAGAAGAAAGAGAGCTGGCCAAGAAAAGGAGCCGAGATACCAAAGAAAGAATGACCAGAGCATATGCACAAGCAGTACGCCCAAGAGTGTTCACAGAAGGGCAATTAGTACTAAGGATGGCGGAGCACGTGAGGAGGAACTTGCCAGGGCCTTCCAAGTTCACCCCAAAATGGGAAAGACCCTACATCATCAATGCGACTCATGAGAGTGGGTATTATTACCTTGCCAAAGAAGATGGGACAGCCCTGATAGAACCCATAAACGGGAAATGGCTCAAGCAATACTATGCATAAGGGCAAGGGGATCCCGGTACCTCGGGTCCTTTTACCACTTCACTATCTCGCTAAGTTCTTTTCTTTTATTTGTATCTTTTTTTATTTTTCAGTCTTTATCATTAATTCTGGTCTAAGATAATTTTGTTCAGAACATGTGATAGATTGACACTTTGTGGTCAATATCGCACCAAATGATTTTTTTTTGTTCCTTAAAAATGACCATGTCTTAATGAAGTTCCTGTTTCTTCAACATTTAAATCTTTCTCAGAATACCGCAAAGACCAAATTCGGATAGATTTAAGAAAGAATACCTGAGTAAAAAAAAAAAAAAGAGTATGTAATACCCTTTTACATATGGCCCAGATCCACTTCACAAATAATTTCAGATATCCCACAAAACAGTTCCAAGTGCATAGGTCTAGGATCACAGAATAAAAGCAAAGTATCTAGGATACCTAGCCTAGCACTTGGCAAAAGGGGAACCTGTCAAAGTTCATGAACTGGGACCGTATCTCAAAAAAAAAAAAATAATACATAGGAAAGGATACCAGCGTACCCGATTCGAAGATGCATAATAGATTACCGGGTACCTGGACCAGAATTTGCAGAGAAGCCTATGAAAACCATGGTCCAGGACTCGGGAAAGAAAAGAGTCATAGGAAAGAAATATCAACAAAAAAAAAAGGCAGATTCACATACTAAGAAATGAGAAGCGCTTTTGAAACACAAAAAAAAAAAAAAAGAGAAAGCAAAGAGTAGAGCAATGTTAAAAAAAAAACTTATACAACCCCAAATTGTTTATGTAAAATAAGCTAAGGAATGAGGCCGGCCAACAGAGAGGCATCCTGAGAAATAACAGGCACAGTCAAAGTAGAAAGGATCCTCTGCCGCTTGACCTTCAAGTCTTGTAAAACCTTGTGAGCATGAGCCAAAACTTCCTCAAAGAAAGCAGCTATCTCGGTGTCTATACTCTTGAATGATTGCCTCAAAAACAAAGATATGAGCCAAACAGACGTAAGTGATCCAGCAGAAAAGACAAATTGAACTTGGCCTCGAGAAGGTCTTGCACCACCCCTCTCCACTCCAGAAGCTTTTCTTCAAACAAAGAATCTATAGAGGAATTCCTCGGGGAAACCAACACGGCACACAGAAACTCCATCAGAATATTGCCTAGAAAAATGCCTCCCTTAAAGCCACCGGTGGAATCCCCGTGACTCTTGAGCAAACTCTCTAACAAAGGCAGGCCTTCCACAGAATGAGAGAGAAGCGCAGGAAGCTGCCATAAGAAGACCCAAAAACATGGAAGTGGCTAGCGGGAAGACTGTTAAATTCCAAGAGATCAAAGCGAGCCAGAAGGAGGAAAGCCCTGAATCAAGATCCGAGGCAGCCACTTTCGAGGCATCCCCATCACCGTGTCACCACTTGCAGAGACAGGAGACTTGCAGCCTTTCGCTCGGATGAAGGTCGACAACTTGAACAGTCTCTCACAATTCCTTCGGGGATAACAGGCTCAAACCCGCAAAGCCTGTATCAATATTCAAAAAAAGAAAGAAAAGGAAGAACAGATTTATTCTTTAAAAAAAAAAAAAAAAAAAAAAAGGAAAAGGAAGGACAAACCAGTTAAAGCTTCTTGGGGGCGTGAGCCTCTTCTTCCCGATCCCCGACTTCCCGAGGATTAAGGAAAGAACATAAGGCAAGTTGAAGAAAAGGTGAAGGACCAACGGCAAAATGGCTAAAGGAAGGAATAGATGCGGGGGCTTCGCCATAAAAGAAAAGGAAAGAGAAGGGCAAAGGGAAGGAAAGAAAAGAAAAGGAAACACAATGGGAGCAGCTCGCACTCACCTTCTCGAGCTTTCGATTCTAAAGAAGAGGCAACACTGGGAGCGGATTTCTCACTTTGTTTTGACCTAAAAGGGAGAAAGAAAAGGAGGAACTCAAAAAAAAAAGCTGGAAAAGAAAATAAAGATATAACGCTATTTCAAGGAAACAAGGCTTACCTGTTTGTTTGGATAAAGGAGTGTCTCTCAAAGCGCCTTTATCGACAAGGATTGAGGGAAACACATCTGATAGGACTAGGAGTACGTTCAAGATGGGGACTTTGAGATGAAGGGATCCTAGAGACTTTGGGATCCCGAGAATCCGGGAATCTTGCATCGGTTGCCCGGTTTCCTCAACAACCACCGATGAGGGACTCCTCCCCACAACAAGAAAAACAACGAAAAGAGCTGTGATAGCTTCCTCTCCCGAGCCTTGCCAGTCATAGGAGGGGATACCTCCACCTAAAGGAAGAATAAGAGGAAAAGGCGGCGCCAAGTAAAAAAAAAAAAAAAACAACAACGGAAATGCTAACAACACAATGTCGAACAAAAGGGAGAAAAAAAAAAAAAAAAAAAAAAGGGCACACACATACCACATCGTCACGGAAGATTGGCTTTTACCCTTCTTGTGATCGGACTTGCGCTTGGACTCGCAAAGGAAGTCACCACTCGTCAAAAAAATAGAAATAAATGCAACAAGGTGAACAGGTAAAAAAAGAAAAGAGAGAAGAAGGAAAGAAGTCTTGCCCTTCTCTCTCTCTCTCTGATTCTCCGGAAGTCTTTTACTTACTACGAGTACGCCCGGAGGGGTCCTAAAGGAGGCCGAGATACCAAACCCGAGGATCCTAAAGAACCATGGACTGAGCGATCCACAGAACCTGGGAAAAAGAAGACTCTACCTTGGTCTTCTTCCGGTCCTTGAAACCAAAGGTTCCCCGACATCCTTGCCTTCCCGAGATGCCAAGTGTGCTTGAGATTTCCCAATTTTTCTTCTTTTTTTCGTCTCGAACCTATCTCCACACCCCCGTACTTTCACCAACATCAACACTTTCATTTTCTTGACCGACATCCTTACCTTTACTCGGAGCAAAGTGGCGGCACTTATCGTCTCCATTGTACCTTTCTTGATGGGCACTCTAGAGGAAGCGCCAATGATGAGACTATCACCCAGCCAAGTCTCGGGAAAGTCCTATCCATAAGCCACCCAACCTCCCCCGGAGGCATGCCACTCTGCGAACCCGGTCTTGTCGCTTGCAGCAGTAGAAACAATCCCAGCAATAGGAAGGGATAAACGTCTATTGGATGTCGGAGCAGAAACAATGCTAGGATTCGGGGCTTCCCGAACTGTACCAAAGCCAACATAGTCAACAAAAGACTTTTGTACTCTTCTCCAATAACTGGTATAGCCACTAGAAGCAAAGACTCCTCTCTGGGAGTTAGGCACTGCAAATTGGGGGCTCCTCCGTGACCAATAAGAAAAAGCCTGCAGCCTCGGGAAAGGATCCAAGGAAGGAAGGGATGGCACCACGTCCTTAAAGACTGGAGGAATGTCTTGGTCAAAACCAAATTGTCGGAGCACACGGGTGTCTTTGAATAATGAGTATATTTTGCGCCACTTGAAGAAGGCACAGGAAGCCGGGAGGGGCTAATACAGGCAAGATAAGCCAGACTGCCCTCATGACCACGGCGCAAGTCAAGGTATTACCTGTAGAAGATAAAAAAGAAGACAACACAGAATCACACGCAAAGCTAGGACCAAACTCACAAGGGGATCTCCAATGTAAGCTCCCCGCTTGATCAAATAACTCCACAAGATTGAGGCCACCACCTTTCAAGCTAATCCAACGAAAAATGATGGGAAAGGCATCGGTAGAATTGCCACAAAGACCCTTCACTATGTTGGGGGATCCTTGGAACTTGTCCTTCACAAATTTCAAATTCCTGCACTTGGCCAAAGTAGCTGCAGAACGGTCCCACATGAAAATCTGAAGAATGGCACAGTGAAGAGATGAAGTGATCACATAACAAGAATCACCCTCGCCTCATCTCCATGAAGCTGGTCCAATTGAGAGTAAACATGACCCAAAAACAGAGGGGCCAAAGGATACTTGGGTGCCTCGAGCCAACTTGATTGCCAACGGAAAAAACGAAGACTTAACTCCGTACCTAGGGAACTCACTAAACAAAAACTTACTAAGCCAAAAAGCCAGAAAACTGGCCCACCTCACTTCCTTATCCTTCTCATGAGGAAGGGTCATCACCCATCTCCCCATCCTAGCCGGCTTACCACCGTAAGAGGCAGCGCGACCACCAAAATGACCAAACAATTTATCCTCTACCACGAGATCCTCACCAGAAAGGTTAATATCAAAGGGGCTCTCTTCACCAAACACCGGGAGGAGGAAGTTATTAACCACATCTTCCAAGGTGATCGTCAATTCACCAGCAGAAAAAAAAAAAGTATGAAGGGAAGGGCACCAACGACGTACTAGATGCCTGAGCCCTTTGGTGTCTCTCAAGCCCTCAAGGTCTCTGGAAATAGCCACTGCCTTTAGGATACCGACGCGCTCCAAGCGACCCACAAACTCAAAGATCGACGTTCCTTGTTTACCCATATAGGCCAGCCACAATCTTTCCCTTTAACAAAATCAAAGAAAATAGGAACCACCTCTTGGATTCCTTGTCTAACCTGGAGATCGAAAATTTCTCTAGGGTCGTGAACCCAGGCGGAACCAGCGAAACCCGCTTGGCCGAAAAACATCCAAACATGAGGGGATGGAGGAGCCTCACCGTGAGATATATGAGGGAAAAATAAACTGGGAGAATACCAAGGATCTCGTAAAGGGAAGGCCGGACGTTCGGTAACCTCGTGAGAATCACTCGGAGCAGAACCAGAAGAACCTTCACCCTCGGAAGGACCGAGTACGCTCTCTCCTCTTTCGAGAAGAAGAAGAAGCCATCGGAACAACACGTACTATGAGAAGAAAGGAGATTGAAAGTGCGAAAAGGAGGAAGACCAGAGTAACAGAGAAGAAGAGAAAAAGAAAGAGAAACTCAAAGAGTGAAAGACTCGGAGAAGCAAAGTGATAAGATGAAACGGCTACAATAAAGGTGCAAATAGCGGTTGGGGAAAACATTCATGGAAAGACGCGCGCGTTGCAAAAAGAAATTTAATTTGAAGAAGGGATTAATCAGCGGTTATTAATGAGAAGTAACGGAAAACGAAAAAGTAGGTAGAGGAGTTTTACCTCAAATACTTAAATCACCACGTCCCGTAAAGAGGAAGCTGCAAAAAGTAATAATTATAAGGAGTGCGACACGCAAAAAGGAGGTGACCAAAAGCGGCGAGAAAAAGGGCCAGGATCCCAAGTAAAAAGGGAAGGGAACCCAGAGAAGTTGAGAAAAAGGGGATCCCACGAAAATCTTAGGAAACCTAAATCACTCACGCGTGAGCTTCAGGCAACCCACGAGCTCGAGGGGCTAAATGTTGAGGTCTAAAAAAGGGTTCATAGTGAAATAAGCCCAAAAAAGAACAAGTCCAGCCCAAAAGAAAAATTCAAGTCGAGCCCAAAGAAATAGATACGGGAGACGCATGAGGGAATAAAAGAAAGGCCCGGAGGATCCTCAAGTCCGAAAAGAAGCATCCAAAAAAAAAAGAGAGGACCACGACAAAGTATAAGAAGCAAGGATCCTCGGGAACCATCAATAAGCACGGATCCCTTCTGGCACAAAGAAAAAGGAAGAATGGGACGGATCGATAGAAAGAAGACAGAAAGAAGAAAACAAGAAATAAAAGCAAAACGCGAGCAACCTCTCATGGCACAAATGAAAAAGGCCTCGGGGAACCAAGACAAGGAAGAAGAATGATAACAAACGACTTTCAAAATGGCGGAACAGGATTTCGGCCAAATAGGAAAGAAAAGGAAAAGTGGAAGACGCCAGAAATGGGGATGCCGAGAAGGGCATACCTTAGCACGTCCCAAAGAAGATGGCCAACCTGAAGCTTTCAAAAGAATCGGAATCGAGAGAAGGAAAGAATGAGAAGAAACGGAAAAGGGACTTACCGAGACGATGGGGACAGGACATGCTCTGTTTGCAAAAGAGCAAAACAGGGGAACCAATGGTCCCCCGGGAAGCCTAGAAAAATCCATTATAAAAGGAGGGGATGGGTTGTGAAGAAGAGGGCAGCGAGAAAGTGAGAAACATAAGAAAGAAGAAATTCTCTAGAAAAACTATCAGAAAAATTGAGAGTGAAGAGAAAATATTAAGGGAAAAAACAAATATTGCTTCATATTTCCCAGGATCCCCACAACACTAATTTTTATCGTTTTGCTAATCCTATTTCTTTCCTTCTAAATTTACCTTGTTAATTTTCGGCACTCTTCAATATCCTTGTTTGTCATTTTCTTTATATTGTCGAGCATTCTCTGCGTTTCACTTGATTCTTAAACAGCTCGTTAGCTGCGGTGAGTCAAGGCCCGGTCCACCAAATCCTCCTTTTTATTTTGGCCCGGGATCCTTGGGCCTGAGTATCACGAAAAAGGCACTCTCACAAAGGGCATAGTCAGAAATTTTTGTATGGGAGGCCAAGTTACGACACTAATATATTAGTCAAGATAACCTCCCCCACACACACACACACACACACACACACACACATATATACTAACTATAAGAGGATTCCTCTTTTTGGATTGTATTTTCATGTGGTTTGAAATACTCCTAGACCCTACGTTTAATAGGGACAAAACTTGAGGACAACATGGTAAAAATATATCTCCAACTTCACATAAAATGCCTACAAAATAGAACAATCTCTTACTAATCCTTGTATTCAAAACAAACTTATCCAAAAGTTAAAATTATAAAAATAAAAATCTCAATCCACTTTGATATTTCCCTCAAGACCACGTTCTATTTTTTTTTATAAACTTTATCAAGACTTACCAGTTTCTTTTATTTATTTATTTATTTATGAATTTCCGGTTTCCTTAATTCCTAATCTCACATAAACTTGACCAAAAAAAAGAGCTTCATCGCACGCGCTTGTGATGAGGCTAGTGTGTGTCTACACACACACACACATTTTTATTTGATAAGTTATATATGTACACACACCCCAAAAAGGAAAAAAAAAAAAAAAAAAAAAAAAAAAAAAAGAGCTTAGCATTTTGAATCAAAATTATGTTTCATGATGATCTCTCATAAATTGAAATTTATCCTTTTCCATTTTCATAGTGAAATTCTAAAGAATTTCATTTTTAATACAAATTATCAATTGTATACCAAAATGAGTAAAAAATATTTCAATTGAGCTAATAAATTTTTCAAAACATGAATGATTCAAAACTTGGAGGAACAAGTTTGGTTCTAAACATATTTGGAGTTATCTTGCTCTAACCCATTACGTAGCAATTAAATAAACATTTCATGTGTAATTTTAGTCACAATATTTTTTTAATGATTGAATGACTTTTTTAATTGCTACATAATGTGTTGAAAAGATACATTTAAACATGTTTTGAGCTAAACTTTATAAAAAAAAAATTTAACACATATAAGAGCACATTTTACAATAAAAAAATGAAATTGAGAAAAGTAAAGTATTATCTCTATAACTATTAGATCAATTTTTTTTTTTAAGAGCATCATTTGACTAACTCAAATATATGGGAGAGCCAACTCCTATTTTCATAGATTAAAATTTCAAAATGTTAAAATAAATAAATATATATATACACACACATACACATATACTAACTAAGGAAATTTCAAAATTTTGGGGGGACCATGGCGCCCCACCCATGTTTGTAGCTCTGCCACTGGTACTTGGATTGTATGTTCTTAAAACACATGTCAAATTTTGTGCCAAATAGTTGTTATTTACTATTCAAATCCATAAACTTATTTTTTAGGTATAATCTTATATTACAAAAAAAACTTTAAATTTAAACATTTGTCAATAACATAATTATTGGTTTTTGATTTTTTTGGAAATTTTGCAAGAATAAAAGATATAAGAAGAAAATGTAATTAAACAGTGAGTTTATCAAAATTCACATCTAATAAAAAGATATTAAGTGGTGTTATAACTTTATTAGAAAGATTTTAACCCTTCCAACTCTAAAAGAAAGAAAAACATTGAGAGAAGTGAAGAGAAGAAACAACAAAAGTGAGAATCAAGCCTAGAAAGATATGAGTCTAAAATTGTGAAACAAACAAAATTAACAAGATGTAATTTAGATGCAATAGCTTACATTAAGTACTTTGGGTTTCTCAATCAAATATATTAAAGTACATTCACCTATAAAGCATAAACATACTACAATATTCTTGAATGACAATTAAATAAAAAGAAGTGTTATGTTCTTAACATTTTACACAACAAATTATAGGTGGTTAGTTGTTATTGGTTGATGTGGGGGCCAGCTAGTTAGGAGGTACTATTAAGGCTATACGAATTGGGCCTATGGCCCAATTTGAGGACATTAGCTAATCTGAGAATGACCAAATGAGGTTATAATGGGAATGGTATAAAGAGAAAAATAAAGATAGTACGAGATAAGTTCAATGAACGTCCGAGGAGAAAAGCCATCTCGGGAACAAGGATCCGAGGTCAGTAAGAGTGCTATATCGGCCTAAACTTTCTTCTTCAAAGTTACATCACAACTAGGAGTTGGACGTTGGATAAGGGGTAAGAAAAGGGAGGCAACAAATATCTTCAAAAATTGCTACCTCCACATTAAATGCCTCCCAACTAACTCTCTGGCTGCATTAATGTGGAGGTGATACTCCGAACAAAGTGACCAAACAAATTATAGCTACTATTTGATAGTTTTGGGAAGTGTTGGATGGGACAAGAAGGAGCTTCTAGAATCCAACCTACATGTGTATGGTAGGGATAACACCAAGATTGTAATATATAGTACGGGAAGGTGACCTAAAAGGGGGATCGGGAAAAAATCATAAAATCGAGGCAATAACATTGTGGGTTCTTATGTAATCGTGTTCATCATTAAGATATTATAAGATAAGTTTCTCAAGATGTGCCGAGGAGAGAATTTCGCACTTTACTTGTGTTTAACAAACTTAATTCAACAACTTTATGGTCCATCTTTTAGAGTAGAACTAATTCTTTCACCCACGCTTTATAAATTCATTGTTTGGGCTTGTTGGGTTTAAACCCAATCCCATACTGGGTCTAATCCAAATACTATCCTTACAGTTGAGCTATTTTTGCCCCACTAATACACAACTTGTAACAATCTATCATTTAGAATTTATTATGAAAGTATTATTGAATATAATATTTCTCTCAAATAAAATACACTCACATGTTTGTATTTAATGTATTATACCTAAAAAATTGTACAAAAGTTTTATACATTAGTAACAAATCCAAAGCCATATGAGAAAAGAGATTAAAAAATGAGAAATATTATGTCTACAATATTTTTACAACAAATCTTATATGGTAGATTGTTACGAATTGTTATTGTTGTTATTGTTGGAGTAGCAAAAATAATTTCAGTAGTATGTTCAAATTAGAGTCAATAACAACTAAACAGAAAATATTATAAAGGTAACACATCTCTTAAAAAATAGGATTGATAATAATAATTGACCCATTTAAACCATAGGTAACTGACCCAACTCGTTGTTTTAACCAATCATCATTCGAGCTGACCCCGTTTTTCAAGGGTTCAAATTGTTTTCACCCATATTCATGTTTATCGTTGAGTTTAAAATGGATAAGTGGAATTCGAATTCAATTTTATCAAATCTTAAAATAAAATTCTTAAAAAAAAAAAAAAAAAAAAAAACTCTATATGTAAAGTTTCCTAAATAAACTTCAAAAAATTAAATAAATAAACCTGTTTTTAAGTACAAAATAAATCAACTCTCTTCCATTAAAAAAAATTAAACCATTAAATTTTTTTTTTTTTTGCAGAAAAATTATAAAAATAAATAAACTTTTTTTTTTTTAGAATCACATAAATAAATAAACCTAAACACACGCTAAAAAACCTAAGCGTGGAAGTAGACCGTTCGATAGCGACAGCCAAAAAAGAAAAAAGCGCCGAGTCACCACCGCTTGAAAATGAAACCAGCCTCTCTTTTTACCACGATATTTTCATTTCCCAGGCCCGAGATATTCCTCTCTCTTTCTCTCTCTCTCTCTGTAAAACCATTTTATATTCCTTTCTCTCTCTAGAATTGGATTCCATTCCACTATCCTCTGGGAAAAAGAAAATGGCCTTGAGAATCGCTTCCAAAGGTTAAAGCTTTGCAAAACCCTAGCCCTGGTATATATCTTTCTTTTCTCTACTTATGTTTTTTTTTGCTTTTGTATAAAAATACTATCTTTTTTTTGTTTAAGGTGGGGTTTTTTTAAAATCAAATGTTAGTGTTCAGCTTTTTGTTCAAGAGACCCAAAATCCCATTATAGAATGTTCTGATTTACAAGTGGGTTTTGATTGTTTTTCATTTTGCCTTTTGTTTTTTTCAAGTTGGTGGAGTTTGGTTTTCCCAAGAAATCTATTTTCCTGGAAATATTAAAGTTCAGCTTTTTCGTCAAAGAAAAAACCCAAAACCCCAAATAATGTTCTGTTTACGTGTGGGTTTTGTTTGATTTTTCCATTTTCGTTTTTGATTTTTTCAGTTGGTGGAGTTTGGTTTTCCCGAGAAAAATATTTTCCCGGAAATGGGAACGGTTGAGACCAAGTCTAAAACCCTAATAGCTGAACCAGCTAAACCTCAAGTCTATAAAGAGAAAGACTTTGAATTGGGTATTGATGGTTCGGCCGGTTCTGGGGCAGGTTCAGAGGGGGCACAAGAAAATGGGAATAGGGTTTCTGTAAATGGAAAGGAGGGTTTGGATGGTGATTTGGGAGGTGGGTTTGTTGAGGGAGTTAAGAATCAGGTAGTTGGGACCGAGATTTCGGTAGAGGAGGGTTTGAGAGGCCGAGATTTTGATGTTTTGGGTGGAGGGGAGAAAGATGGGCTCGAGGATTGTGAGATGAAGGGAGTAACTTCTTTGTTGAAAATGAGAGAAAGTGTGAAGGTAGTTGAGGTTCAAGATGGTGGTGAGAGTGAGAGTTTCAAAAAGTTGGAAACTTTAGGCGTTGAGGGAATGGCCAGTGGTGTTGATGGGTTGTCACGTGTTGTAGATATAGGCGGGGGAGTCTCGAATAAAGGTGTGGAAGAGAGGGAGCATTTGGGAGAGGGATTTGTGGTTAAGGATAATGGTGGTGGTTTGAGCGAAAATGGGCAAGACCCAGATGGGGAAATTGGGATCGTTGAGGTTCCAATTGAGGATATGGTTGTGAACAATGAGATGGAAGAAGAGGAGGGTGTGGTTGATGAAGGGCATGAGTTTTCTGTGGGTGATTTTGTGTGGGGTAAGATTAGGAGTCACCCTTGGTGGCCAGGCCAGGTATATGATCCTTCAGATGCTTCAGATTATGCAGCGAAGTTGAAGGTGAAAGACCGGTTGCTTGTGGCATACTTTGGAGATGGCACGTTTGCTTGGTGCCAACCCTCTCAGTTGAAGCCTTTTGAGGAGAATTTTGAAGAGATGTCACGGCAGAGTAACTCAAAGACCTTTGTTCATGCTGTGCATAAGGCTGTGGATGAGATTAGTAGGCTTTTAGAGCTAGAGATGACTTGTTCTTGTGTAACAAAAGAGAACGGAGATGGACTTGATAGACCATTGGCTGTGAATGCTGGAATCAAGGATGGAGTCAATGTGCCAGAAGGTGGAATTGGGAAGCTTTCAAACATTATGACTGAGCCAGTGGACCTTCTTGGTGAAGTGAAACAAATTGCGCAGAATATTTCCTTTCCCAGCACACTTGGGCTTTGGGTGTTAAAGAGCCGGCTGGCAGCTTTTTATCGTGCAAAGGGGGGTTATCCCTTGCCTTTGTTTCATGAGCGACAACCAATTCCTGGCCTTGAAGACGATTTGAATTATGGGGCAGCAGGCATAAGTAATACAGTGGAAGTCCCAATCCAAGGGCCATTTGCTGAAGAGTGGCTTTCTTCACCAGTAAGTCCTAAATTTGGCCAAACTGGTCAAACCACGTTGCAGAAGTGCCTAGGGAATTCAGATGATAGACTACATCAAAGAAGGAAGCAAAAAAGTATTGCTGAAATTATGGAAGGGAACAACGATGTTACAGCAAAAGGCAAGGATGGAGATGTGGCTGAAGAAGAGACAACCACAGGCAAATTGGCAACATCATCTGCTAGGAAGAAAAGGAAAGGCATTGATGAAACTGATGCTCATCTAGGCAATGAGGCAACTTCTGTAACAAGGACTAAGAGAAAGGCAAGGATGTTGGGGTCTCCATTAAGTACTAATAGCAAAGTTTCTAGTGTAAAAAATGATGGCATTGGTGGCAAGGAAGAAACGAAGAAGAGCCCTTCGTCTAGAAGGAGCAAGAAGAATGTAGATGTCAGCATTGAAAATGATGGTGTTGGTGAGGCCAA
The DNA here is from genome assembly GCA_028216015.1 of Quercus dentata. Lineage (NCBI taxonomy): Eukaryota > Viridiplantae > Streptophyta > Magnoliopsida > Fagales > Fagaceae > Quercus > Quercus dentata. Next base: position 84,711,760 of record CP116445.1, read on the forward strand.
AGGAAAAATTGAGAAGGGCTCTTTGTCAAGGGAAAGGAAGAAGAGCAAGTACTTGTCCCCTCCCTTCACAAGTCTAATTGGGGTGCAAAAGAAGAAAGACATAGAAGCAGAGTCCTGTAAAGTTTCTAATGAAGCTGAATTAGGGGAGCAGATTACCACTGCTGCTGGCCACCTTGCTGGGTCCCCTCCAATTCTGAAGCGTAGTCATGACAAATTGCAGAAGAAAATCTCCCCAGAACTTGGGCTGGGGCATGAGCCTTCTAATATCTCAAGTCCTCAAACACCAAAACAAGATTTGATCCCAGTCATTGATCCGATGAAAGTTAAGGCACCCGCTAATCAAGTGCTCACTCAAGTTCGCTATGCTGCTCTTAATCCCACAATGGAAAACAAATCCCTTGAAATGATGGGCAACTTTATGTCCATACTCAGAAGTTCAGTCTATCGTGATGGATCAAATTACAAAGCGTACAACAAGCGTCAAACTGGTAGAAAGAGAAAGAATATAGACACTGGGCCTGGGTCATTGGGTAAAGACCAAAATCATACTGACCACAAATCACCTGGACATGAATCCAAGCGGAGGAAGATCAATAAGAACAAGGAACCGGAGTCAAATCAGGCTAAACCAAAGAAATCTGCTGAAATACCAGATGCAAAGCTTAAAAAGCCTAAGTCAAAGCAAGCTGCTGGAAAATCCAAAATGAAGACCAGTGTTAAGGAGAATGAGGGGGAAGCTTCTGCTGTAGCAGCGCTTTTTGCGACATTTGGACCAGGATCCTGCTTGCCCACTAAAGCTGATCTTCTCAAAATTTACAGTAAGTTTGGCGCGCTAAATGAAGCGGAAACGGATATGTTCTACAACAGTTTCTGTGCTCGGATTGCCTTTATTAGGAGCTCTGATGCAGAAGCAGCCTTAAATCAGTCACTACAAAGTAACCCTTTTAAATCTGCCTACGTCACTTTCCGACTCCTATATCCAAAACCTGGATCGAAGACTCGTGAAATAAGAGAGATCCCACCACCAAACGCTGTTTCTGTACCCAGTGTCCAAGGCAAGACGCAAGAGAAGTCTTCTGATTCACAGCCATTACAACTTGACTACCTGAAGCAGAAACTTGAGATGATGAACTCAATGCTGGAAAACTCAGGTGGTAAGGTGTCGCCCGATACGAAAGGCAAATTGGAGAGTGAAATAAAAGGCCTATTGGAGAAGTTGAGCACTGAGCCAGGATCTTCCTCATCTTAGATCAGAGAATATGAGAAACTGAGCAATTTGGTTCCACACACACAGTTTTACAGCACATAGCTATGATCCATGTCTAGGTTTAGAAATGTATTATGTTACTTTCTTTTGCGGATGCTTGCAGAGGATGTAAAGAGTTAATTCTCTCACTGTTGTTTCTGTGAGTAGGTATTAACTTGATATAGTTGGGTTGGTCTTATTAGCATTTAAGTAAACTAGTTGCATATGCTCATCAGTATAGAGATTATCACCTTTTAGTCCATCTTTTTCTATCTTAGTTTGTAATTGATCATCAGAATTAACGGTAACAGTTGGCTACATGGTTTCAAGATTTAAAAAATACGTGATCTTGAGCTTATTCAAATCTGAAAATTTCCAAGTTAAAATTTATGGCCAGAAGCTATTCCAACAATCTTTCTTACTAGCACAGTGGTGATTATATATTTGTTCCAAGTGCCAATCCATGTATATTCGAGCCTTAGCGGATTTAGAGAATTGGCCTAATTAGGAGAACGTAAAATTTGTAAAGCTGGGCTACTTGTTTTGTCCAAAGATTAAATTCAGTCTCTTTCCAGTTAGTATCAAGTCTTTTTGTTTTTTCCAATTATTGCTACTCCTGAATGGCGCGTTATGGCTGAGTTCGGGGATTTTGTAGGGGCTCAAGTGGCTAATTTCTTATAACGTATCAGTTTAGGCTTTCATCAGAGCCATACGGAAACTAGAGGAAATGTTTTTTTTTTTAAAGTACTAAGGGTTCAACTATAAGCACCTTTAGAAGTAATACTTGATGACGTCAAAAAAAAAAAAAAAAAAGAACTTGATCTTGAAATGCATGTTTTCACCTACAAAAATAGAAAAGAAAACAGAAATGCATCTTTCAGCTTTTTTTTTGAAGTCAATGATAGAAAGCATCTTTGGATATCTTACGTCAATGATGCAGTGTCCTTTTAGTTGTCCGGGCCCCTTAATGCCAAATTATAACTAGTTCTGGTCGCTGATAACTGGTTTGTTAAGACAACTAAGAATCTGATCCGGTTCATTAGGCAACATAACTTATTTTTTTGGGACAAATTTAGGTAACACACCTGATCATTCCGGATTGTTGACACAATCCAACTTATATAAAATATGACACTCAATTGACATCTGGAAGGCCTACATAAATCCACTACCTTTTCACCTTATACCAAAAGGAAGGTGCAATTTAAAATAATAATCTATCCACATCAAAAAGAACATATCAAATAATCCATACAAGCTGAAATTACCGAGATCAAGGTTAAGATTTAAGAGAGCTCCAAAAAGGAGTCTTCAAATGAAGGGGAAGACCATATAGAAAAAACAAACCAAGCGAAGACCATATAGAAAAAACAAAGTTTCTCCATGTATGCAAAATCTCCACAATGTGCAGTTCTCGCAAGTGTTTACCATAGTTAATTATCCAGCTGTTAGAAGCCTATTAACAGAATGAAACAATGAAAGCACATTTCAGGGACAATCAGTCATCAACAGGGTCCTGAGGAGCTTCATCTGCACTGCGTTTGATTGTGATGACAGGGCATTCAGCATGCTTCACACAGAATTCACTTACAGTTCCTACAAAAACCCTGCAGAGGAGCACATGAAAGGAATGGTCTTAGTTTTTGAAATGTTCTTTAGTATGTCAAGGTATAGCACAATATCTCAACAAGCAAATCTAAGAATTATTAAAGCATGGATTATAGATTTATGTTTAAAGTAATGGGAAAAGAGAACTTGAGTTTTATATTCCTTGTGTTAGTAGACATGTCTGCCTATAAGAATATCAATCGCTGTGGAAGCCAGATATGTCCATAAACAAAAGCACCAAAATCATACCTCTGAAAAGGGCCAAGACCCCGACTTCCCACAACCAGAAGATCGGGTTGGACTCTCTTCACCTCATGGCAGATTACTTCTTTGGCATCACCTCTCTTGATCCATGCCTCGCAAGAAACCTACATTGTGGTTAGATATTACTTGATCTAATATAAATATAGAACACTAACATGAACACACTCATAACTGCAATTCCTTCAAGTTTCCCTTTGTGAGAGAGAGAAATTCAAAACAAATGTACATTCGTACCCCAATTTCATGACATCTAGTAACAAAATACTCAAGCAGGTGAAGCCCTTTTGCCCGATCCCTGTTCATCAAGTTTTTAAAATCTTCAGGTGACGCATAAATACTATCCATGTCATCAAAACCTAGCAGGAGAAAGTTATGGCACACTGTCATTAGCGAGTGATTTTCTTCACATATACAGAACACAATTGCAAATTCATATCAGCATATGGGATAAAATAAGTAGCCTTACATACCGTGCATGAAGTTAATTTTACTCTTCATCAAATTTGTTTTAAAGACAATAGGATTTTTTTTTCCTTACTTAGGCATTAAATGGAGAAATAAAGAGAAATGGGTAAAGATCTTTATTTGATTTTTATGGACCCTTTTTTCCCCAAAAAAAAAATCATTTGATTTTTATTGACTTGTATAAAGAATATGACAAGATACAAAGAATCCTGGAAAAGAAAGGAGTTCCTCCACAGTAAATTAATGTGATTGCAGATATATATATAATGGAGCTATCACTGGCTTATATTGGGAGTATCACAAGTGAGTTTCCTGTAACAATATGTTTTTATTAAGAATGAACATTAAGTCCTTATTTCTTTGCATTGGTTATGGACAGCTTACTAGATTGATTAAGGATGGCATCCTTTGGTGTATGCTTTATTTTGGATGATATGATGTTATTCAATGAATCTTAAAGCCAGAGTTAACTCCCAGTTGGAAGTTTCAAAGGATACTTCAGAATCATGTTAATACTTTTGGTATTTTGGAACAAAAACATTCATAAGAAAGGGGGAATGAGGAGAGTGTGGCTCATAGAATTAATGCAGGGTGAATGAAGCAAATAGGTGCATCAGGACTATTTCATGACCATAGAATATCTATAAGGTAAGTTATGCTATTATGCCTATTAATATGTTCTTAAAAACGTGTAGCTAAAATAAAATTTTCAAGATAGATAAGTGAGAACAATAAGAAAGATAAGATAATGAATTAAGTCATTTGTTCAAAGGCTTAATCATGCCTCATGTGAAACCGAAGCCGGTTAATTTTAAGAGTGATTTAGTTCAAATTGACTAAGTGAAGAGAGTTAGAGGAAGTCCTAAAAAAAAAATAGGGACAGATGCAATGAAGGTGGATATGTTAAATGGGAGAGCAACATAGGTTATGATTTTAGATGAACAGAATGACAGAAAAGGATACATGTGGCCTAACCCACAACGATCATCCCTATGATAGTCCATTGAAACCAATTCAACACCACCTAATTTGTTTTTGGTTTGAGCATCCTATCATGTAACACAGACATTGAACTGAAAATAACAAACATGACCTACGCCTACCTTTTTAGAAGACAACCTATGCATGATCATGTACTTGGTAACAAAAAAATGGAAAACCCCACAAAAAAGTCACAATCTACAACATTTGAACCTCTATCTTGAAATATTAGAAAAACTAAACAGGTAAAGTTGTTCTTAATTCAATGAAAACAGTATATATCAAAACCAAAATTTTGACATTCAAAAATTAATTCCCTTAAATTGAAATAGAAAACACCAAAAAACACCAAAAGGTTCAAAAGGGTGGGTTTGAATTGGTAAAGTTACCATCTTCATCGGGGACTTGGACATGAAGGAAGAGAAGCTTGAAAGCAGAGGTGTTGTGGCGAACGATCTTCTGGATTGTCCAATCAAAAGCTCCTCTGCTGCTTATAGAAGCGTGTGGGTGCCCTTTGATTGTCGACTCGCTCACTCCCATCAATATCCGAGTCACGGAACCACCCTCTATCTCTATCTCCATCTCCAACTCGCTCTCGAAATTAATCAGAATTTGCAGTCTGTGTCTCTCTGTTTTTGGCTTTGTTTAGATTTGTAAGGCTGATAGGGAGGGATACGGTTGCGCGTTGTGTACTGCGGCGTAATTTAGTGTAACTAACTCTAAGATTGCTAAAGTAAACCGCGTAGCGACACACCACGAAAGCTACTTTAAAATGAGGTGTCAGTCCCTTCACTCGTGTAGTTTCGTAGAAGAACCTAGAAGAACTGGCGGGGTGTCACCGACACCGTACGAGGGAAGTATACCTGTTACGGTTGTATACTTCCTCCCACTCACTGTCGTGTGGGTCCCACCAGCTGTGAGTCAGTGAGTGTGAGGAAATATATATCCGTAAACCCGCATTTTTCCATCACCGTGTCACTTGTTTTTACTTTTGCTTTTGTCCTGTTGATAAATGTTTTTAAAGAACATTTTTGGAGTCCAAATTTTTTGTCTCAATCTTTCATCACTCTATACTCTACAAATAAAAACATATAACATATCTCTCCATTTAATTAAATGCTAAATTTATACTTTCTATTATTTCAATTACCTAAAATTTAAAAGAAAAAAAAAAAAAACTCATCATATTACCATAGCCCATCCCCACGAGAAATTATTATTTACACTGGAGGATCATGCTGTGTGGTCCCCTAACCAATGAGATGATATCATCTATGCAAATGTATGTGTGAATTTCTTAATCAACACAAGGAATAAAAAATAAAAATTACCGGATGATGTCACATTTGCATAAATAATAGCATTTTATTGATTGAGAGGTTAGAGAGGACTACTTCAACAATCCTCCGGTGGACCTAATAATTTCTCCAACATGAGTTAAGAGATAAGTTTAATCTCCTCTAAAGGATAGTAACATGTCAGAGTAATTCTTTATCACCATACTATTTTGAATCCATTTGCTTCTTCAGTAACACCCCAATTTAATTGCATAATTAATTTTATGGGTTTATATACTTGTTATTATCTTAATTACTTTAAGTGTATAAAGTTTTGATGTTGTGATATTATAGAAGATATATGCTCTTTTAATGTTATAGAAAGGAGGTTGATGGGACCCGAGATTGTGCAGATTCTGATTGATAAAATTCAGCTGATTCGAGAACGACTAAAGGCTACGCAAAGTAGGCAGAAAAGCCATCTTTATAAGAAACGACGAGACATTGAATTTGATGTGGGAGATCATGTAACACTTCAATCTAATTGCATAATTAATTTTATGAGTTTATATGCTTGTTATTATCTTAATTACTTTAAGTGCATAAAACTTTGATATTGTGATATTATAGAAGATATATACTCTTTTAATGTTGTAGAAATGAGTTTTATTAAGGTAAGAATATATGTGCATAGTTGTTTTAATATTTGGGCCATTCTAGAATATAGAAATATGGGAAGGTGAAAAGTATAAATACTGAAAGTTGAAAATGTGGGTCATAACCTTTTCTTTCCTTAGTAAGACACGTACCCCCAAAAGTCTTTCTCCCTTATCTTGTCTTGGCTGCACCAGAGAGTTCATCTCATGCTCTTCTTTCTCTATTCCTTTTTCTTTGTTCTTATTTCTTTCTTCTTCCCTTATTCTTACACGGCAGCACCATCTCACCAATAGCCCTCCCTCTCTCACCAAAACCATATATCTCTGTCTAAGAAGAAATTAAACTCTTACTAAAGTTTTAGCTTTAGTTGTGGGTAAGTATATATGTTTATTTTCTATTATGGATATTTTAATGGTGTAATGGTTTGTTTTAGTTTCACTTCTTTGTTCTCTAATCTGATTGTTAGAAGCTGAATTTTGTGATTTTGTGTTAGCTATTTGAAAGATTGAAGATATCATGGTCTTTTAGATGCCTATTCATGTATTCTAACATGTATAGTATAGGTATAAAAATACTCACATGAAGTGAAGGCCAATTGCTATTAGTTGAGAATTTTGTAAAAAAAAATGTTAAAGCTGTCATTATGACAAATTTGGTATTTACAAGAAGAAAATTTTGGATTAAATCATATTTTGTGAATTAGATGCTAAGGAGTAGTTTTTATGAATTCTAAGACACACATGGTTGTAATGGAAGTGGTCTCATAGCATTTAGATTTATATAAAAATAATGCTTTAATTTCTAAGTTGCATGAAATTTTGTCATGACAGATTTGAGCATGTGGTCTTGTATAATTTTTAATTAATCATGGTTTTATACTTTGACTCTGAAATTGATATGGTATATACTAGATATCCAGGGGAGTGGTTCTATAAAATTTCATGATGTTTGGATGTGTATGGATAGCCATTTGTATTTTACAAATGAGGCATATGCTGCTGAAATGAGCAGTGAACAACATATGATACACCTGACTTTGTAGATTTAATTCTAAAGTTAGAGTGAATATTTTGAGCTATAATTTAATTTTCTTATCCTTTGGTATGTTTGAATCATAGATAAATTTTATGCCTTGGTTTTCTTTATGGTTTGGGTATATAATGTGTTTAATGAATGTATCTTGTGCTTTGGGGAACCTTGTGTGATGGGAAGTAAGGATTTTCTTGAATTTGAGAGTTTGGTTGTGACTGATGTATAAGTTTTTATATTAGGAAGAGTTGTTAGTAATAAATTTTGGTTTTTCATGTAGGTGACAAGAACAAGAACTCGTCATCGCGTTCGCCACCTTTAAACATTTGTAGCATAATTCACCTTTTGAGAATCCGTGCATCCAAGGAATTTAAAAATCTTTTCCATATTAAAAACCTAACTTTTTGCTTCTAATGGATTTGTAGTGCCACTAAAGGAAGGAGGCACTACAAATCCATTAGAAGCAGAAATTTGGGTTTTTAAGATGGAAAAGATTTTTAAATTCCTTGGATGCACGGATTCTCAAAAGGTGAATTATGCTACGTACATGTTTGAAGGTCTTACTTAAATATGGTGTTATAATGATGCACATGAATTGCTAACTGGAAATATGGTATGCATTCTTTGCTTCACCTTTTTTTTCAAAATGTTTTTTATTCATGAGATTTATCTCTTTTCAATATTGAACAAAATATAATTTTCACAATATATGTTTTGTTTAAAGTTTCAAAATCATTATACTTTTGTCGAATCCAATTATGAAGTGCGACTAATTCTTTGCCTTAAGCGGGGATCAAATAAAATTTTCTTATGTTGCGCTCACCTGAACCAATAAAGGTGTCATTGAAATCTAAAGTTTTCAAAAGGATGAAAAATCTCAAATTTCTGATGGATAATGCACACATTGATAAAGAACTTGATTATCAACCACATGAGTTAAGGTTTCTTGAATGGAATGTATCTCCTCTTTCCTTATCCTCCAAATGTCTTCCTCCTCAACAACTTGTTGCACTCAAGATGTCTAGCTTTATAGTGGAGAATGTATTCAAGCAGGTATAACTATTACTAGTATTTATGAATTTTGATTTCTTTAATTGTTATTTTTAAATTTGCTGAAGAAATTTTTTGTTTTTTTTTTTTTTCTATAAGAGTTCCAGTACAAAAATTTGAAGTATCAGTCTGAGTAGGTGTGATTCAATTACTAAAGTACCCGACTTGTGTGCCCCAAACTTAGAGACATTGGAAATTTTAGGCTGTATAAATTTAATTGAAATTCATGAGTCCATTGGATTTCTTGATAAGCTTAAATTATGGAAAATTTTGATCTGTCGAAAACTTGAAATTCTTCCAAGTAAGCTGATGTTCCTCGGTTTGAGATTACACTTATTTCCTCTCATCCCCACGTCCCCTGCTCTGCCTCATGTATGGGATCAACGGGCTTTCAACAATGTAGAAGAAGATTCAAGGCTTTCAATGGAAACAACCGCATTAATGGGTTCGAAGGCTATGATTGAGTTTGCTGCCACCTGGCTATCCTGTGGGATACGATTACACTAGGCAGATTTCTTTGCCATCTGTGGCTTCTAATGGATACCACAGTTGTGTCTGAATTACACTTTGGGTTCATCTTCAATTGGTCATGCCTTTGTAAACGATGAATTGGCCTTGAATCTGTATCCACCATCCAAATGGGAACATGCTTTTCAAACTTGGGAGAAATATGACTCCATCCGAGAACAACCTTTAAATTTAGAACTGGAAATCAAGTTCTGAAGATTGGCATAACAAATTAACTGTCTTCTTTCTTTCAACAATATTCTTCACTAGTAATGTTAGTTATCATTGGATAAATTTCATTTCTAGATGGTCATTTCAAAATTTGACTCCTCAGCTTACTTTCCTCTAGGGCCTTGATTATAAATATGCTTTACTGAGTTGATGACTAGAATTCTTTTAAATGTCTTATACTTGTGTCACTTATAGGATATTCCTTCATTAACAACTAAAGCTGTGAAAGGACACCCTGGATGTACCTCTTGGTCTGCATAATCTACTTGTGGTATAAAATTTTATCCTTTACCTTCTACTGGGCCAAAATCTGAAGGACTGTCTCTTAAGCTTAATCAAAAGTTCAAATTGTGCTCGATTTTATGATTGGGCTATGTGCTCTGATTTCTTTCTTACTTACAAAAAAAATTTGCTTTTCCCTTTCTTCATAAGCAGTACTTTTACATAATACTCTTGATTTCATAAATTAAAACTAGCACTCTTGTGGGGCCAATCTAGTGGATACCTTGCTTGAAGTTTTTGGTAATATTTAGACGGAAGAGCTTATATTTCCTTAACTTAGATGGTTTAATATTGCAGGATGTTTTTAATGATAGGATCAAACACTGTTTATGCCATGTAGCAGGAGATCAGATAAATTTGCAGCTTGTGCTGGTACAAGCAAGTGCATGCTTTACTAATTTAGAAATTGCAGAACATATTTTGGAAATCCTTTTCAGTAAGAGGCTACATCAATGTGAAACCCAATGCAAGCATCTTGCAACTGGATATATATGGCTTATGCAATTGTGTTGTAGCCATGATTTCAAAGGATGCACTATTACTTGGAGAGATAAGGCAAATGGAAGCTTTTATTAAGCCTCATATGCAGAGATGTTGCCTGGTGTCAAAGTAAGGCTAAAGTTATGTTGCATCCTATTTTTCCAATTTGAAGTTTCTCAAAATTATTGTGATCTAATTTTTTGTATTGACTGAGTTTGGTAAAGTCCTGTGGGGCCAAATGGGAATATATATATATATATATATTATATGTTATGATGTTGTTGTGACACCTATGTGAATATCCTAAACAACCATAGGAGAATGTGGTGGTGTTAGATGGCGAAAGTTATCTCAAATTAAAGTTGTGTTAGTGGTGCTGATTTGAATGGAACACTCATCTTCATGAGTCTTTCGAATTTTGTTATCATTTAGGGTACAGTGACATGCATGTAGCTGTTATTGAAGTATTGTTGCTATAATGATAGCATATTCAGTTCAAATTTTGAAATATATTAGGTTGTAATCAGTGCATTATGTCTAATCTCAATTTGGTCTCTGTACATTTTGTGTTATAATTCTGTGTGTAGTTGTTACGCTTCTATGTAGTTATAAGCTCTCTTTTTTCTTTTTTTCTTTTGATAATTCGATAGTTACAATGGAGAGGGGATTTGAACCCTGAGTTACTAGGCTTTGGCAACTAGTTGAGTTATAGGCTCCTTCTAGAAATTATATAATCAAGTAACATTTTCCTAATTCTGCATTTGCTAGTCTCTGTTCTACATGTTTGAGTAGAAAATTTCTTTCATCTGATTCCAAGTCTTGCAAATCTCTCCATCTTTAGTTTCCTGCCAGCATTAGCCTGAGCCTCAGCTTGAGCAGGGGTTTCTTCTTCTCTTGTTGCTTGAGCTGCAAGTAGAGCCCAATTAGTTGAAATCATGGTACAGTTTGTACTGCTTTTGCAATGAGTTGAAACGCATCCAATTAGAAAGGTAATGAGCATGGTAAAAGTTATTATCATTACTTAGTTGGTGTCCCATGGTCGTGGCAGCTTGCTGTTTCTGCTGCTTGGTGAAGGACTGAGCTGCCCTGAAAACATTAATTTGCAGGTCTTTCCCTTAGCCTCCTCCAAATACACCATATCTTTTCTTTGCTGAAACAGGAACTCAAGAATTGGCAACTCCTCTCTATCTACCTAATGGATGCAGTTCACAGGGCATGATTCAACTGAAACCTGTTAAGTTTCCAAGTCATCTGTTGGTGGTCTACAGAATGTAATGGGTTTGTAGCAGAATGTATATTATACCATGACAGTTTCTTTACCTCAATCTTTTGGTCATCATCTCCATATTGAACTTTGACTAGCTCTTGCACACGTGAGTGATTGTGCTTCATCCATTACGAATGTGTTGCATGGTGCGCACCTTGTCCGCACTCTATCAAAAAACCAATTGCATAGGTAGAATAATGGCATGCTGTACACAATGTCTTACTATACCTTAAAACCAGTTGTCTATCAAAGCTTCTGTGGTGAAGGAAAATCCTTGATTGGATAGTAATGATTGACAAAATTAGCATAATTCTGTTTAGGTAAATGACTTGCACAAATTTGCTAAGCAGGAGTATTTTGTCCCATTTCATACTCTCATTGACCAGTGGAAGTATCATACTGCCTTTTCAGATCCTTTCTCACCAGCACCTTATAGGCTTTATTCAGCATTAGAGTATACTCATGACCCTATATAAAGTTAGCAGTCACATACAATATTGTGATCTTTCATGGACCAAGTAGCGGTTTGAAAAGAGATAATAATTCTGTCAACGGAAAATGAGAATTTGCCTTAATGGTTCTATCTGCAGATAGTCTAACAGGAGAATGAGAAAAACAATTGAAAAGAAATGACCTCTTGGCCAGCAATATCTGGGTGATACTTCTTCTGCAACTTCTTGTAGGCTTCTTTGATTTCTTGTACGTTTGAGTTTGACGGAAACTCCAAGCAACTCACAGTAATTCTTCTCTTTGCTCATACTCTACCCCCATTTGATTACAGTGCTTCGCTCCCTCCATCTTTCAATACCTTTAAACAAGTGTTATTGACACAACATAAAGAACCTAAGAGAGAGATGGGAACCAAATTAATTAAAGAATTGTTTCTTCTTTTCTTTTTCTTTTTTTATTCTTTTTACTATTTGGAGGAAGGTTATTTTTAATAAGCATGCCATGATGCCAAATATAAGGTCAAGTTAATATGAGTCGGCAATTACATTGACATGCATAGACAAAATTCCAAGTTATGTCAGATGAAGGCTTCTTTTCCACAATGGTAACACTTTTTCACCATATACCAAGAACAACATTCTATAATCATGAATTCCAAATATACGAAATCTTGCAACACCTACCAATAAGGTTCTATCAATTAGGATTACATAGAAGATCTAATTAACATTAAATAGATTACCTTGACAATAGGTTTTTTTTTTTATACAAGATAGAAATTTTACACTAGCCTAGTTTAAATATATGTGTATAAAACTCTTCCTAGAGACTTGAATACCAGCCCTTACCCCCAAAACCCCACAAGCCCTTATATTTATGGAGTGTCCATTGCACCAATAGTTGACATTGAATTGTTTGTATCAAAATGGTCATGCATTAGGGAAGGTAGTGGTAATGAAATTTGGCAAATTGAGACTACCCAGACCAGCATATTTTTTGATAATCTTTTGGGTTTTGTCAATTGCCAAAAGTTTAGTCCCTGAGAAGCTCCTTTCAACCTAAATTGATTTGAACCTCTTCGTAGATATTTTCATTGCATCTCAGAAACTATTACACACAACATACACACATTTCAGTTTTTAAACTGAAATCATGACTTCAAAAATAAATTGTGTTAGGTTTGTGCACTAACAATTACATTTTTTTAAAACAAAGTTTCTTTCCAAACTAATTTGGAGAGAAACTCTTCAAACTTCTCATATATTTCTTTTTCGGGTGTGAATTTTGAAAATTTAACCGTTGAATTTTATATTTCTTATGTTCTTAACATGCATATCAAATTTCGTTCAAATTGGTTGTTATTTACTATTCGATTAATAAACTTCAATTTTTGCACTTAATAATTTACTTGCCACAAAAATTAAAAAAGATGGACACATAACACAAAATTTGACTCTAATTGAAATACAATTTAGAATCGAATTGAATTTAGACTTTTCAATTTTTACACTCAATAATTCACTTGGCACAAAAATTAAAAATTAAATAGAACACATGATGCACAATTGGACTCCAATTGAAATTCAATTTAGATTCTAATTTGATTTTCTATTAACTTGGTTTTTAATATATATATATATAGATAGATAGATTCCTTCAGAGGCAAAGAGAATAAAAAAAGATGCCCATTTGAGTGCAACTTATTATTATTATTAATTCTTCTTTTTTTTTTTACAAGATATTATTAATTCTTTTAAATTTGGGTGGGGACTTAATCTTCTCTTTATACTTTGGGTTGTCAATGCATATAGATATCCACGTCTTTATCAAGTTACAATTAAAAATAATAGTAAATAAATACTTAGTAAGCAAAAAAGCCACGTCATCCTAAAAATTCAAGTAATAAAATCAGTCCTTAATTTTTTGTTTATTTTCTTTCATTTGGCAACCAACTTATAATAAAATAATTCAAGATCATATCAAAAATAGAAACCCATTAGCCTCCCACTTGAGAAATTGAATGGTTTAATTTTTTGCATTTCATGTTTGTTTGCTTGTGTGTAATTGTTGTGAGTTCCATCTTGGTATGATTGACATAAATTTGACAATTTGTGACATTTATTCTTGGATCACATATTGTTATACATTTTCACTGTTCTCTTAAAAAAAATTGTAAAATGATTCTAAAAGCTTTTCATATGTCTTGAAATCAAGAAAAAGTCACACCCAGTTTTTATTAAGAACTTAATATTCTCTTTGGACATTGGGTTGTGTTGTCAATGCGTGCACATCTTATAAATCCACTATCTAGGCTAAGTTTGGATTGCAAAAAAAATAAAAGTTGAAGCGTTTGACGTTTTTCTCTGTGGGTCCTGTTTGCCATTTGGGTTTTAGTGAGAAAGTCTTCCTCATCTATTTTTGTTTAAAAATATTACTATTATTCTAACTCTATAAGATAAGATGAAAGAGTCCATTTTCCTGGCAATGATCCCCATTAAGCACCTGAACTGGACAAAACCGCATAATTTTATTTTATACTATTGTGGAATTTGATATTCTCCCAAGTATGAACCCTGTGGCCATTGTAGCTGACTGTGGACCAAAAGGATCGTATTGCGGAAACTTCATGGAAGGAGGATCTCTATTTATAATTTTATATCGTCCCCAATATTTCTCTCTATCAATTCCAAATTGCCAGCTACATTTCATCTCTCTCCGATTCAATTTCAGCACACATGGTAAAAATCATCAGTTTTTAATCAATTTCCCAATCAAACGCAAAATTCGTCAATCTCCACATAAATTGCATGTCACTCATCTCTTATAATTCCTATTTCATCACATCTTTGATCTGTCTTACCTTCAGCTCCTATTTTTTTTTTCAGTTCTTCTTAATCTTCAGTTAACAAATCATCCCGATGGCTATCGTGACCAATGAAAGAGCCTCTTCTTCTTATTCGTCTTCCACTCACCAATGGAGCTATGATGTTTTTTTGAGTTTTCAAGGTGAAGATACCCGTTATGGTTTTACTGGCCATTTATATAAGGCTTTGTGTGACAAGGGTTTTAACACCTTCATGGATAATGACCTTCAAAGAGGAGCAGAAATTTCAATGGAACTTCTCAAAGCCATTGAACTGTCGATGATTTCTATCATCGTATTTTCTGAAAACTATGCATCTTCTACTTGGTGCATGAATGAACTTGTCAAGATTTTTGAGTGTAAGAATAATGGCCAGTTGGTATTACCAATTTTTTATAAAGTGAATCCATCAGAGATACGTAAAACAAAGGAAAGTTTGGGATAGACCTTGCTAAACATGAAGAAAAATTAAAAGATGATGTGGAGAAGGTTCAGAGGTGGAGGGCAACATTGACCAAAGCAGCTAATTTCTCTGGATTTCTTTACAGTGATGGGTATGTATTTATTTATTTATTTATGTATTTAATTAATGACTACTTTGGTGTGTTTTTACTTTTTGTGAGTTATAATTTATAAACTTCATATGGTTTTTATGTGACCACTAAATATGAAATTATGAAAGTTTTCTTCTTTGATCATATATTATTATATTCTACCTACTAAGGTGGTTAAGCCACAACGGTTCAATGATAGAAATAAAATAATTTCACTCAAATAATATTATTAATTATGATAAATATTTGTAATCTTTTATCCGTTATAAACTTATAACCTATATGAATCTTGTGCTAAATGGTTTTATAATCATAATAAATGGTAGAAGTAGAAGAATTTAAAGTTGGGTAATGTTAATTATCAATTAAATTTTTCTCCCATTTGATGTTAAGAAAATCTTTCTTAAATTTCTTAATCTCATTTTGTTTTCGTTAGGAAATGAGTTTTCAATAACTTTGTTTCCTCACCAAATTCTGATTTGCTAAAAGCCTAAATCTAATTTTGTATTTATAAAAAAGGGAATGTGCTAAAATTAATCATAGCTCTCAATCCTTTGAATTACAATGCCAATTAATTTAATTAACAATATGTTAATTGTAATGCACAAAACCAATCATATTTAATTAACACATTGAATTTGGTTTCATGGAAAATTACATTAATTATTCAATAGTTAGGAGTGGGGGATTCCAACAATGAATGTTTTTGTTGGAAACACAAAGATATGTCAATTGAGCTACAAGGCTCTTGGCATCTTCATATTTATATTTACAATTAGTCCAACTCATTATATGTTTCTTATGCTTAATGCTTTGCAGCTGCAATGAATTCGAATTTGAATTTATCCAAAGAGTTATTAAAGAAATATCAAGTATGAAATCAAATCGAGTGCATTTATTTGTTGCTAAATATCCAATTGGAATAGATTTTCAAGTGGAGGCCATAAAATTGCTTTTAGATATGGATTCAGATGATGTTCGCATGATAGGAATTCATGGTCTTGGAGGAATAGGTAAGACTACAATTTCAAGAGCTGTTTATAATAGAATTGTAGATCTTTTTGAAGGAAGCTATTTTCTAGAGAATGTTAGAGAAATGTCTAATATAAATGGTGGCATAATCCAACTACAAGAGACACTTCTCTCTAAGATCTTACGAGATAGATATTTGAAGGTGAATAGTGTATCTGAAGGAACTAGTTTGATAAAGGAAAGACTTCATTGTAAAAAAGTTCTTTTAATTCTAGATGATGTGGATAAATCAAAAGAAATAGAAAATTTGCTTGGAGAATGTAATTGGTTTTCTTCAAGAAGTAGAGTCATTATAACAACAAGAGACAAACAAGTGCTAGCTACTCTTGGAAGAGATCATCAAATTTACAAGGTTGAAGAATTGAATCAACGTCAAGCTCTTGAACTTTTTAGTCTACATGCCCTTCCAAACAAGTAAACCCAAGGAAGATTATTCAAATCTTGCAAAGCAAATTATATGTTATGCCAATGGCCTCCCATTAGCTTTAAAAATAATGGGTTCTGATTTGTGTGGAAAAAGTATACCAGAATGGAAAAGTGCAATGGAAAAGTATAAAAACATTCCACATGAAGACATTGGAAAGATACTTGAATAAGTTATGATGGATTGGGAAAAACGAAAAGGATATTTTTCTCGATATTGTGTGCTTCTTCAAGGGATTCCACAAGGATGATGTTGTAAATATATTAGATAGTTGCAATCTATATCCAATTTATGGTATTGGAAAGCTTATTAATAAGTGTCTCATAACTCTTGATTCAATTGGTATTTTGCTTATGCATGACTTGCTACAAAAATTGGGTAGAGAAATTGTACAACAAGAATCAAAAGAGCTTGAAAATCGTAGCAGAATATGGTGTTATAATGATGCTCATGAATTGCTAACCGGAAATATGGTATGCATTCTTTGCTTCACCTTTTTTTTCCAAATGTTTTTTTATTCATGAGATTTATCTCTTTTCAATATTGAACAAAATATAATTTTTACAATATATGTTTTGTTTAAAGTTTCAAAATCATTATACTTTTGTTGAATCTAATTATGAAGTGCAACTAATTCTTTGCCTTAAGCAGGGATCAAATAAAATTCGAGGTATTATGTTGCGCTCACCTGAACCAATAAAGGTGTCATTGAAATCTAAAGTTTTCAAAAGGATGAAAAATCTCAAATTTCTGATAGGTGATGTACACATTGATAAAGAACTTGATTATCTACCGCATAAGTTAAGGTTTCTTGAATGGAATGTATCTCCTCTTTCCTTATCCTCCAAATGTCTTCCTCCTCAACAACTTGTTGCACTCAAGATGTCTAGCTTTATAGTGGAGAATGTATTCAAGCAGGTATAACTATTACTAGTATTTATGAATTTTAATTTCTTTAATTGTTATTTTTAAATTTGCTGAAGAAATTTTTTTTTTTTTTTTTTTTTTTTTTTTTCTATAGGAGTTCCAGTATAAAAATTTGAAAAGTATCAATCTGAGTGAATGTTATTCGATTACAAAAGTACCCGACTTGTGTGCTCCAAACTTAGAGACATTGGAAATTTTAAGATGTGTAAATTTAATTGAAGTTCATGAGTCCATTGGATTTCTTGATAAGCTTAAAGTATGGAAAATTTTGATCTGTCTAAAACTTGAAATTCTTCCAAGTAAGCTGATGTTAAAATCTCTTGAGTATTTTGATCTTAGCTGGTGCATGAGTCTTAAGAAGTTCCCTGATATACACCCAGAAATGAAACGTTTAAAAGAATTAGTTTTGTTTTTTAATGATATTAGAGAATTGCCTTCATCACTGGGGTATCTCTCTGGGCTTCGAATGTTATGTTTTAGCCATGACCATATGGAGTTTCCAATTAGCAACAATAAATTGCAATTGCTTGAGGAAAAAGATACTCTTTCTTCCAAATTAGGAATGGCCTTTACAAGACCTGGGTTTCTAAGCTTGACAAGTCTAGATCTTAGTCCTGGAAATATAACTAAATTAAATTTTTGGATGCAACCCGATTGCTTCCCCGTATTGAGATCTATAAATCTAGCTAAAACTAGAATTGTTACCATCCCAGAAAGTATTATCAAATTTACCTAAAAATAACCAAAATACCCGCCAAATCCTAAAAATTACCAAAATACCCCCAAAACCAAGAAAATGACCAAAATATCCCCAAAACCCAAAAAATGACCAAAATACCCCCAAAATCCAAAAAATGACCAAAATACCTTTGAAACCCAAAAAATGACCAAAATACCCTAAAACCTAAAAATTACTAAAATACCAAAAACTCAAAAAATGATCCAAATACAAACAAAAATGACAAAATTAAAACCAAAAATAACTCTACTCTCTAAAACCCAAAAAATGACCAAAATTTTTAGTTAAAATCCCGAATGACCACATTATATTACTATGATATTTTCTTTTAACCTTCAAATTCCAAAATATTTGCTAAAAATACCCTCAAAACAAAAAATGAGAAACCCCCAAAACCCACAAAATGATTTTCCAAAATCTCTAAAATGAGCAAAATACCAACTAAAACCTCTCAAATGTCCAATAGTCTCCCAAAACCCAAAACTTACCAAAATCTGAAAAACCCAAAAATGATCAAAATACCCTTGAAAACCCACAAATGAGAAAATACTCAAAACCTCTAAAATGAGCTACACCCTGGTTTTAAAATGTAAATATCTCAAAAATTTGACTTTAAAAATGACCAAATTACCCCTAAACCTTAAAAATGACCGAAATACCTTTGAAACTTCTAAAATTACCAAAAATGACCAATATACCTTCCAAACCTATAAAATGATTAAAATTAACCACCTAAAAATGACTAAAATAACCCCAAAACCTAAAACAATGACCAAAATACCCCAAAAACCTAAAAAAATGACTAAAATCCCAAATTTTCAAATTTGGAAAATACACCCTAAACCTAAAAATTCCAAAACACTCGTGGTTAAAAATTACCAAAATATTTGAACCTAAAAATGACGATTTTTCAAAACCTAAAAAATAATTTCAATTAATAATTATCAAAAACAAATTAAACCTAAAAAATGATCGAAATACCCCAAAACCTAAAAAAATTACCAAAATAACCCCAAAACCTGAAAAAATGATCGATCTGTGGTTAAAATTATGACCAAAATGCCCCTAAACATAAGATGACCAAAATACACGTGAAACATTTAAAATTATAAATAGAGGTTTCAAGGTATTTTGATGTTTCAGGTATTTTTGACAAATTAATGGTTCCAAGAGTCTTTCATTCATTTTATAGGTTTTAGGAATTCCATTTTTTAGGTTTCATCTTTTTTTGATCATCTTTTAGATTCTAAGGGTATTTTAGCCATTTTTAGGTTATTCCATTTCTCCATCTTTAGTTTTAGGGTTATTTCTGTTCTTGCCACATTTTGGTTATTTTTAGGTTTTGGGCTTTTAACAATTTAGATGAAGATTCAAGGTTATTTTTAGGTTTCGGGGTTTTCAGCATTTTTTTGGTTTCAAGGGTATTTGATTTTTTGAGTTTGCTGCCATTTTGGTATTTTTGAGGTTTTGGGGTATTTTGGTAATTTTTGGGTTTCGACGATTATTTGGTGATTTTTAGGTTTTGGGGGTATTTTGCCATCCGTTTTCTTTTGGATAGGTTTCAATTTTAGTCACTTTTTGGGTTTTAGGGTATTTTGGCATTTTTTGGGTTTTTGAGGTATTTAGGCCATTTTTTGGGTTTTGTAAACGATCATTTTTTTGGCCTGGAAGTATTTTGGTCATTTTTAGGTTTCATATTTTGAAATTTTTGGGTTTTAGAGGTATTTTGGTAAACTTTTGGGGGGTATTTTGGTCATTTTTTTGGGTTTTGGGGTACTCCGAGATTTTTTGGTTTTAAGGTATTTTGGATTTTTGAAAGGGTATTTTGGTCATTTTTTGGGTTTGGGGATTTTGCATTTTCAAATTTTTGGAGGTATTTTGGTCATTTTTTTGGTTTTGGGGGTACTTCTTCATTTTTTGGTTTCAAGGTATTTTGGTCATTTTTAGGTTTTGATGGTATTTTGGTCATTTTGTTGGGTTTTGAGGGTATTTTGGTCATTTTTTGGGTTTTGGGGGTATTTTGGTCATTTTTTGGTTTTAGAGGTATTTTGGTCATTTTTTAGGTTTTGGGGGGTATTTTGGTAATTTTTAGGTTTCAAGGGTATTTTGGTCATTTTTTGAGTTTTTGGGATATTTTGGTCATTTTTTGGGTTTCGTGGGGTATTTTGGTCATTTTAGTGGTTTTTAAGCATATTTGGTGATTTTAGAGATATCAAGGGTATTTTGGTCATTTTAGATGTTTCATGGGTATTTTACTAATTTTAGAGATTTTGGGGATAATTTTGGATGTCCAAGAGTATATTGGTAATTTTGGAAGATTAGGGGTATTTGCATCATTTTTGGTATTTATGGGTATTTTGGAGGTCAAGAGGGTATTCAAGTAACTTTAGAGGTATTTGGGTCATATTGGGTTAAATGGGTGGGTTACTAATTAAATGGGTTGGGTTGGTAATGGATAATTAATTTATATATAAACGGGTCATAAATGGATAAATGGGTAATTATACACCCAACCCATCTATGACCCAACCCATTTATGACCCAACCCGCCCATTTGCCACCCCTATTACTAGATTAGCAATTCTTGACATAAAAATTGCAAACAGCTTCGGGATATTCCAAGGCTTCCACAATCTGTAGAAACAGTCGATGCAGAGAATTGCAATTATTTGGACCTACAATCATCAATCAATTTATGGAAGCAGGTCTCTCTCTCTCTAAATTTAAGTTTTTAGTTACTTTTCCCGAATACATTATATTACTATGATATTTTCTTTTAACTTCAATTTCTTGTATTTGCTAAATTCAAGCAGTTTGGAGAAATTCTAGGGATTTTAACTGATAGAGCTGCTGAAGCTGCAACAAGCGATATTCTCACCGAATTTGTATCTGAAATTGGGAGCGATATTGTCCTTGATGACCCCGAATCTGAATCAAAATTTGGGAGCTCTGGCTCTAAATCTGAAATTGAGAGCAATATTGTCCTTGATGACTCCAAATCTCTCAAATTCAGAGGACTGGTTTTGAATTTAAATCTCAAGTTGACTTTTATTTACCTTATCTTCTACTACCAGGAAAGGAGATTCCAAAGTGGTGCAAATTTAACCACCGGAGCTTTGGAAATTCCATATCATTCTGGGTTGGTCCCAAATTGTCAAATTTGGATGTCTGTGTTGCTTTTCCAGCACGACCGTATCATTCGTGGCGAACCTATTTCATTGGTGATTTTTCAATTAGCATTTCCATTAATAATCGAGAAAAACAAATTATTTGTAAGGCTCAAGTAAGAAGTGATACTGATCATCTGTGGTTAATTTATGGGCAATTGAATATATCAAATCCATGTGAACAGAATCACATTGAGCTTGAGGTTACAGGTTTGATAAACCCAAGATCCAATTACATAAATTGCTTGAGGTTCCATGTAGAATGCATCTGTTGTCCTCCAAGAGCCGATATTTCTTGCTAGCAACTTCCAAGTGCTGGTGGCCATGGTTGTAGGCCTTCCTTTGTTTGAGATTACATCTTTATTTCCTCTCATCCCGACTTCTCCTGCTCTGCCTCATATATGGGATCAATGGGCTTTCAACAATGTAGAAGATTCAAGGCTTTCAATGGAAACAGCTACATAATGGGTTTGAACTTTGAAGACTGATTTGAGTTTGCTGCCACCTGGCTATCCCGTGGGATACGATTACACTAGGCAGATTTCTTTGCCATCTGTGGCTTCCAATGGATACCACAGTTGTGTCTGAAATACACTTGGGTTCATCTTCAATGGGCCATGCCTTTGTAAACGATGAATTGGACTGGAATCTATATCCACCATCGAAATGGAAACATGTCTTTCATACTTGGGAGAAATTTGACTCCATCTGAGAACAACCTTTAAATCGAGAACTGGAAATCAAGCTCTAAAGATTGGCATAACAAATTAATTGTCTTCTTTCTTTCAACAATATTCTTCACTGGTAATGTTAGTTATCATTGGATAAATTTCATTTCTAGATGGTCATTTCAAAAGTTGGGACCTCAGCTTACTTTCCTCTGGGGCCTTGATTATAGATATACTTTACTGAGTAGATGACTAGAATTCTTTTAAATGCCTTATACTTGTGTCACTTACAGGATATTCCTTCATGAACAGCTGAAGCTGTGAAAGGGCACCCTGGTGTGTCTTTATGACATTACTGTACCTCTTAGTCCGCATAATCTACTTGTGGTATAAAATTTTATCCTTTACCTTCTATTGGGCCAAAATCTGAATAATTGTCTCTTAAAGCTTTGCCAAAAATTTAATTTGTGCTCGACTTTATGATTGGGCTATGTGCTCTGATTTCTTTCTTACTTATATAAAAAAAAAAAAAAAGTTTTTCCCTTTCTTCATAAGCAATACTTTTATATAATACTCTTGATTTCATAAATTAAAACTAGCACCCTTGTGGGGCCAATCTGGTGGATACCTTGCTCGAAGTTTTTGGTAATATTAAGATAGATAGGCTTATATGTCCTTAATTTGGATGGTTTAATATTGTAGGATGTTGTTAATGATAGGATATTCCTTTATTAATCATGAAGCTGTGAAAGGGCACCCTATGTGTCTTATGACATTATTGCACCTCTTATTCTTTTGATGAACAAAAAATGATAGAGGGCAACTGAGTTGGTGTTCTCTACTGAGCGTAACCATAGTGGTACCCTACCCACTAGGCCAAGGTTTTGCAGAAAGCAAGAGATCCGGATGAATCATAACTATGCACCTCTTAGCCTGCATAATCTACTTGTGGTATAAAATTTTATCACTTACTTTCAATTGGGCCAAAATTTGAATAATTCTCTTATGCTTTGCCAAGAGTTTAAATTGTGCTCGACTTTATGATTGGGCTATGTGCTCTGATTTCTTTCTTACCTATAAAAAAATTGTTTTCCCTTTCTTCATAAGCATTACTTTTACATAATACCCTTGATTTCATAAATTAAAACTAGCACCCTTGTGGGGCCAATCTGGTGGATACCTTGCTTGGAGTTTTTGGTAATATTTGGATAGACAGGCTTATATGTCCTTAACTTAGATGGTTTAATATTACAGGATGTTGTTAATGATAGGATCAAACACTATTTATGCCATGTAGCAGGAGATCAAATGAGTTTGCAGCTTGTGCATGCTTTATTAATTTAGAAATTGCTGAGCATATTGTGGAAATCTTTTTTAGTAAGAGGCTACTTCAGTGTGAAATCTTATGGAAGCGTCTTGCAATTAGATATATATGGCTTATGCAATTGTGTTGTAGCCATGATTTCAAAGGAAGCACTATTATTTTGAGAGATAAGGTAAATGGAAGCTTTTATTATTAGCTTACGTTGTACTAGCAATTAAGATTTACATTATAGACTAATCAAAGTATACAATTTTGTACACTTTTTGCAAATATTGAGACTTTTTATGTTGGAGACTTTTTGTTATTGTTATGATATTGTTTTGTTAAACACTTTGAATTGCTAAAAAGTAGTTTAATTTGATGTGATAAATTTAATTGTAATTTCATGTATATCTGTATTAATGAAATAAGTTTTATGAAAAAAATTGTAACAAGCGTGGAAGGATTTTTAAAATTTATTTTTTGACAATAGAATTTAGGAAACATGAAGACATCTTTGGCATTTTCTACATCATGGCATGGGCATAGGAGTGGCTGCCTTTTGGGCTCACGGCTGTTTAATAGAATAGGCAGGCTTTTTACAAGTATGGGCCGGTTTTTAGAGTAAAGTTCAGGTCGGTTTTAATAAGTTCCACACACCTTTATGTTGCAATTGTACTGCTAGCCTGTTGGAAGTAGTATTTGTCATTATGGATCCACATGTAAAAGTTTTTTTTTTTTTTTTTTTTTTGGTGGAGGGGGTGGGGTTGGGGGTAAGGGTTTTTATTTTTTTACTGAAAAGGTTGGATCCACATGTCAAAGTTTAAAAAGCCTAAGGCTTAAGGGTTTTTATTTTTTTATTTTTCTTTATTATTATTAATATTATTTTCCTTGTATTTGCTTGAAAACAAATGATTTTTGAGTTACAATACTTTTAGCGGTAACAAATGGATTTAATTTAAGAGATTCATCATTCATAAACTTTTTATTTTCCCGAAATGCTAGACAATGAGATAACATTCTTCTTTTTATATTATTCTAAATTCAACTCAAACGTATAATTATCTTTATATTAATAGGAGCGCCTCTTTATTAAATGAGGAGAAATAATTTGCAATTTGTCATGATTTAATTTTAAACAACTAATTAGGGTTTTCCTTTTTTTTGGGGGGGGGGGGGACAATAGCATTTCTTCTCAACCTATATTCCATAAACTAAATTAAAAACTGCCCCATTTTTTGAGAAAAAGCTTCTCCCAAAAATATATATATTTTGAGGGAAAAAAAATCTCTATTGGTCTTAAGTTAGAGTGTCATTTCATTCTTCAAATTTAATTTTAAAAATTTGAAAATGTACATGGTAGTATCATCATGTTATTTAAATTTTGTTCCTTTAGATAATTAAGGAACTATAATTGATTTTAAATGTGTGGCACTATATTCATATTCAAATTTGTTAACCATCAAATCCTTATCTTGAAATAGACTCACAAACAAATGGAATAAGATCCTGAAAAACTAGCCCACCAGGCCCCCACAAAAGAAAGAAAAAGAAAATAAATAGAGGCTTAAAACAAGTTCATCTACTCCCTTGGCGGCATGCTGCCTCCTGTACTTCAATTATTCATATTTGGCTATGATGTATTGTCTCTTTGCATTTGTAATCTTTCCTTTTTTGGATAATGCAGATATCTTGCCTCTTTAAACGTGTGAAAAAACACACACACACACACACACACAAAAATATAAGAAATGAGTAAACAAGTTGTGGTTGAACTCATAAACTTGTCTTCGTGGATACTACCTAATAAGCTAAATACCTATATGACATATAGCTCGAAAGTTAATTTATACCGAGAAAGGTTTTATTTTCTGCTAAATGATTATCAGCATTATTATACTCCAAATTTGGTAAATCAAGGAGGAAAATAGTAGGAATATCTGGGTTTTCATATTTGAAAGAACCAATTAACTACCTACCAAACTAGAACTTGAATGTTTATAACAAATTGAAAATAAATCTTAAAATAAGAAAAAATAAATCGCAATATAATTCACAAAGAGACCTATCTTCAAAAGAAAAATGGCTTGTAAATTTTATAAGCTAAATCCTTGCAGAATCATAGAAAAGCACCTCATCTTGCTCAGCAAATTAAACTAAGCCAACCTCAGTGAGACCTATATATCTATACCCCACAGCATAAGGGTTAATAGTTAATAATACTTCAAGACTAGTAATTACTTATAAAAGAAAAAAAAATCAAAGACTACTAAATAGTAAAAACAATTGTGTTTGCTAACTTTTTCTTCCCTAATTTCCCTTACCCAGAGATTGAATTCCAGTGAAGGAAACCCTCCCAAAACCCAAATGACCAACCTGATACAACTCTAGCCAAACCCTCTCAGCTTCAAACCTTGCACTACCGCTTTCCATTCCCTCTTCTTCACAAAACCCAGATGCAATATCAGGCAATATATCTTCCTCAACTCTCTTCCTTCTCACATTCCCAATATCTCTCTCCACCACCACACATCCACTACTTTCACTCCTCTTGCTGCATTTCCTCTTCGTTTCCAGCCTGCTTTGACTCTGACCCTTCTTCTTTTTCTTGAACCCCAGCCACAATCTCCTCCCAACCATCCACGGAACTTTCACAAATGCAAGAGCAAGAAAGTTCACCACCGCACATGGACAACAACAGAGGGCTACACAGTCAGCTATCAATCCAGCAGTGCATGCTTTGCAGTGCTTGCCAGAGCACTCGATCTGATCTCCTCCTGCACCATCTTCAACGACGCTGTACCGGCTCTTCCTACTACTGGTTGGTTCAACTCTTGAAGCCTCTAAGTGGGTCCCATTTTTACGTGAAACTCGAGGTGGGTTCTCCTCCATTTGATTTCTCTGATTTGATCAAGTTCAACCCTGCAAAAGATATTGATGAAAGAGAGAGAGATTTCAAACACTTTTTCCCCTTCCCCTCTTTAACATTTCTTTCATTCTCTCTGTATCTTAGCACTATAAAGATTTCCTTGTAGGCTTTGTTTGTCATACATACGTATTGGGGCGTTGAAATGTTTCTTCATGCATTTTTATCCGAGTAAATTTCCAAAAGGGTAAAAGTAAAACGTAGAAGAGTTAGTGTAATTATTGTGTGTGAGAGAGAGAGATATAGCCACGCGCCTTGGGGGGAGAGTGTTTAACACGACTGGGACTTTGGTCTCTTTGGCTTTGTTTGGGGCACAAAGTACCTTGTTTGGGTACTTGTAGCTGAGTGTTATAATATTACCTTAATTTTTGGTCTGGGATAGAGTGATTGACCCTTGAAACCAAGGACAAGGGCACAAAGTATTCACACTCTCTATTAAAGACGCGCGGAAATGCATCTTTTGCTTCATTTTTTGGGATATTACCTAAACATGGCAGTTTTTGGCAGATAAAACAACCAATAAGAATGTTGTGATGAGATGAATGCCCTAGTGAAGTTGTGTAAACCAGTGAATGAAAAAAGCTATAGCTGTCAGCTCTAACTCTAATGATGGTTGCCAATAACTCATGGAGGTGATTGGGTTCAAACTTCAAACCCAACAACTGTGTTTGTGATGGGGGGTGGGAATTTCTTTTTAATAAATGTGGTGAAATCTTGTGGTTAATTTTAATAAAAAGATATTAGTAGTAACATTATGTTTGGACAATCTTTTCAGGAAACTTGATGAATTGTGATGGGTAGGAATATAGACCTATCATTTTCATTATACTTTCATTCACCATCATTGTTTGCCAATTCAATATAAGTTTGTGGAAAAAGTTAATGTAATTATTTGTGTAACAAGTTGGAGTGGTGCACAAATGCACAATGGTAAAATAGATTGATGCAGAAGATGTATGTGATGCTGTCACAAGGGGTATAACATATTTTTCCTTGAATAAAAAAGGTGAGATTGATAATGGAATGTGACTGAGACGAGACACATAATGCAGAGGCCTAATTAATGAAAAACTTTTTCCCTCATTATATTTTTGTAAATAGAATGATCATTTCATGTCTCATGCCTAATTTAGCTTTGCAACAATACTTGGCCTGTCCTTATGTACAGGCTCTTCATCTTCAGCATTCCATTGTCAAAGAATAACGTCAGCTTTTTATGGAAGATAATTACTAACCCCAACTCTTTACAGTCTGGCCCTAGTTGTCTCCTTCATTGTCAATATTCAAACTGGTTCTTGGAAAATCTTATCCACCCCTACCCCACCTTTCCCGGCCCCACGCAAAAATAGTTTTCAGGACATAAATAAGACAATGAAGTGAATTAATTACACTTGTTACTACAATTATTATCTCATACTGTTTCATTATTATGATTTACTAGTGTTCAATGTTCATTAATAGCAAGTTAATTATCAAATATTATATTTAATGCTCTTTCTTAGTATGAAATATAATTTTATATGAATTCAAGGTTGTTCTTATCTCAGCTTTTTCTGTAACTTAATTTTTTGTGAGTGAACATTTTATTCCTCTTGAAATATAAGTATATATATATATATATATATATATATATCTCTCTTTTTGTTGTGATTGTGAGAGTGAAATTACAGGACACCCGTGTAGTATGACAAAGAAAAAGGCAGGATACTAATCAATTTCCTATTTTTTGAAACATCATGAGCTCTGGTTCAGGGAAAAAAATTTAAAAAACATCATGAAAATGTATTGTCAAAATCAAAGTCACTTTTACGAGACTATAGTCAGTGTTGAAATACCCTCAGCCTATAATTTTCGAGTCCAGAATACGGCTGTTATTTCCAACTAAAAATCTATATAAGTAATAGAACACCTATTTTCGTAAATTGGATAGATTAACTGCAAGGCCATTGGGCCTTATGGTTAAAAGTTTCAGACAGGAGTGATGGTGGTTGTACAGTGCCAAAGATTAGCCCAACAACATAGCCCGTGAATGTAATGAAAGAGCGATCTAAAAGAAAACAATGAACCATGCAGTAGAGGACCCACAAAAGAAAGTTAATTAATACATGCAATAGGGCAAACAACAAGTAATTGTATTTTTTAATCACAAACAACATTGTTGATAAAATAATTTTTTGTTTCCAAGAGCAAGTTTGACTAGTATTTATTGAAAATTCAATTGTACTTGCCATGCATAGAAGGAAACAAAATTACTAATTTAAAGCATTTGTCAGGTACGATGATGCTTATGCCAAACCCAATACTATTTTCCATTTTGTGATTTAAAAATTTTAAGATTAATTATAAATCTTCAACAAATTAATCAGTTCAGGTCGGTCACATTCAAAAATATCTCAACGCGTATCTGTTGTGGATTTAATTTGCAAACTATCAACTTAAAATTTTCCTTGTGAAATAAAAAATAGAAAATATAGTTCAAAGCAAAGTTAGAGTTGGTAAATAGTATAAACTGTACAACAAACCCACCCCTCCATGTGCTAGCTTCTTGTTTTATATTACTGTTATCATTATTACTTAGCGTGCTAGTTGATATTCTCTATTATCTATATTTGTCAACTATATAAATTTCATTTATGTGGCTCCACAGTTGGAATGATGTGGTGCTTATGTCAACAAACTATTTTGCTCCAGTGAACCTTACTACGCTGGCATGAACATTTTCCTAAATTAACCATTTTCTTAATTCTATTATTTCAACCATACATTTAGATATTCTTCATCTAAGGATAGTCTTGAGTTTGTGAAAATTTTGGTTGATCTTAATTGGTGACTTTGTATTCCAATATTGTGACTACCTAGAATCACCTAGCATGCATTTAATTAACTTAACGTGAATCCAAATCAAAGGTTTCCAATTGAAATTTCACTTGCATTGCATACATGATGACTCGATGAGTATCATTAAGAAAATGAACTGAAAAAGAGGCAGAACCCAGCTCAGTAATTGCAGGATTCTGAGTATGTTGAAATGATTGTGACAATTTTAGTCTTTACTAAAGGAAATATTGAGAATATTTCACTTTGAAGGAGCTGAAAGTGAACACTTTAAAGCACTGGCTAATGCATCAATGGACAATGGTGGTGGTAAGATCTAGTATAGAACTTACTTTTAGACAATACAAACAGTTCTAGCATGAAAATGGATATTGTATATACTGTATATTCATCCAAAAAAAGCACATGAACTACCTGACCATTGTAGACAAATATTCGAAGCAGAAACAAAGTTGCGTGTAAATGTGAATGTGTATTCATATAAAAAAGAATGGTTATGATTCTTATGAATATGTAACGAAGAAAATACTAACCTTGGCACAAGAAGGTACTGTTGAGAATCCAATGTAGCTGCTCACTGCGTCTTGAAGATATTGGTATTTGCCAAATGATTCAACTTCAATGTTGATTTTGGAGGTAAAACTCTCAGTCTCAGCTGTGTGAGAAAACAAACACAACTGCGATCTGATCTGGAGTACCTAGATGGTTTAAACTCTTGTTTATCTAGCATTTCTGCAATCAGAATCTGTCTGTCTCTGTCTCTCTCTCTGCCTTTTTTTATTAATCTATTTTAGTTACTTCTAAACCTTTCTTAATACTAAAACTAAAAGCAAAACATTTTCTTATAAGATACTCTGGAGGAGTCAGAATATAAAAACTCTATGCATAGTATATGTGTGTACGTCTCTGTGTGTGATTCTCCGAGAGAGAGAGAGAGAGAGAGAGAGAGAGAGAGAGAGCTATGAGATGCGAATTGGTTTGATGAGTACCGATGACAGGGAATATAGGGAACTGTTCCTCTTCTACCTAGCTCTTTTTCCACTTCTTCCTGCAGTTTGATTTTTTTAACTTCTTATGAGTCATGCACGTGCAGCCACATTCATCTTCGTCTAAACTAATAGGAAATACAGAAATTGACTAGGACAATGTGGTCATGGGGTCTCCACCAGGGCCTGTCAGGAATTAATACTAAAACTAACTAATACAGCTTAATAAGGACTTTGACATATTGTATAAATTGTAAGCAATATATCTTATCTGTTTCATCTTTCGGCTATAGCAAATCAGGCCCATAAACTATTACAGCTTTTTAACATGGTAATTTTATACTATCTTTTCTGTTTCCTTTCCTACCTAAAGCAAATTGGATTCAAGGCATTCAAACTATAGACCAAAGTAAAGCTGCCATGCCCTAGAAAATAAGAGGAAACAAACAAGGGATGGAAAAGTAAGGTGTATTTTGGTTTATACACCGACCAACCAAAGTTCTTCAATTCCTAGGACCAGAAAGATTTTCATTCTGGCATTGTTAAGAGACGACCAAGCAAAGTTATTTTTTTTTTTTTTTTTGTTACAAATGCTGTTTCGGGTTTTCACTTATTCATGCATTTTGATGGTACAGGGGTGACCTACAAATGAAGCATTATATTCATGAACATCTTATTTATGTCGATAATCTGAAAAGAAAAAAAAGGGCAAGTTGAAGTTCCTTATTGTCTTCCAAACTACAGCACTAGTGAATCTCTGAGGAATTAACCTATTGAAGATCATCAATTTAGTGGTCCTTTAGGGAAGATCCATTAGTAAACAACATTTTTTACAATTGTGGACAAAATTTGTTGTTTTCAAGAGAAACATCACTTTTATTAAAATGCATTATTGACATCATTTTTATTATGTATCATTAGCAATCACTATATATTTTTCTAGTATTTTGTGCGGAAAAGAAAATGACCCAAGACTTATTGTTACCAATTTACTACTTGTGTACACTCTTTTTGCCACCACTCTTGTTACTTTCCACATTAGAGAAGTTTCAAGTCCATTATATTATTCTAATCAAGATTTATTGTATGGAACAAAACTTAGATATAATTCATTAGATATTGAACCTTATTCTCATTCAATCTAGGCAACCTTGGTTATTTCAATTTTCAACTATACTTAATCGGCATGTGCATCTTCCATCTTTGCCCAACATTCGACTTTCTTTTTCATCACATGTCACTACCACCCTTAGTCGATCGAGTTCCTCCGACCATGCCATTGATTGGTGTTATTAGCTTTTTTTTTTTTTTTTAATTTATTTTTTATCATGTGTCTTTTCCACTCTCAACCAAGTTTTTCAAATTGCCTCCAATCAGTAACCTCAACAAGTATGAGTTGCACTACCATTACAAATGTCACTTTAATCATTATGCACCTGTTTGGCATCTAGCCTTCATTCCAGTTTGTCATTTGCGCTCCAATCTCTACCACATTTTTATTTCAAACTCAAGTTATCTTCAATTCTTTCACCTAAAAGTTTAAGGGTGAACGTTAGAGATATAAAAAACCAAGCCCATTATATTATTCTAGTCAATGATGATTGTATTATCTTGGACCAAGTTCATAGTAATACGAATTCTAATCCTACTAATACACATAATCTTACCATTGCAACCCTAGGGACTTAGTTCAAGGCTCGATTATAGTTAGACGGCTATATGTACCTTTCAATGGATTTAATAATTTTAATGTGACATGTAGAGCTTAATAATAAATACATAGTCACTTGGGGTTTTTTTACCGTGAGTGTAAATTGATAAGATCGAATCACATTAATTCTTTGCATTTTCCCACTCTCTTTCTTATTGTTATCTTTTCTAATCTTAACATATTATTTGAAATTATGGGTTGTATTTCCATTTTCTCTCTTCTATCTTATCCCTTATTCTTGTTCTCTAGTTCTTCCTTTATGTCACAGTTGACTTTATATTAGGATTGTACTCTTATTATTTACAATAAATTTATGTACATAACAAAATTCACAACTCTTTTTATAATTGTTGAGGTGACAAAGTTGTGATTAGTGTATAATAAAAATAATGTTAATAGTATCATATATTCTTATGTAAAAATGATATTGTACTAATCATAATTACTTTTATAGATATTGTGGGAAAAAAAGAGTATTTTTTTTTTTTTTTTTTGATAACCAGCCAATTCATTAAACTAAGAAGAAATACAAAAGGTACCCCAATCTTGCCTACAAGCTTTCAAGATAGGGGGAGGCAAATCATAGTTATTACACAAGAAGCCTGCCTTAAGAGCAACAAAGATATTTAGCAATTGAATGAGCTGCTGAGTTCAAAGATCTCTTAACCCAGCAGAACTTACAATTATCAAAAAATACACTTAAAACAAAGAAGATCCCAAGTGATGGAGGAAATGGACCAATCGGATGGTTCTTCATCTTTGAACAGGGCATCTAAACATATTTTTGAGTCTCCCTCCACAACGATGTTGCTCCAATTTTCATCAATAGCCAAATTTAGAGCCCATCAATTGCAAAATGCTTTAGCTTGAGTAGGAGAGCATAAATCATGAATTTTAGTCCATACCTTTAACACCTCGCCGGACTCATTTCTTGCTACCACAACTAAAAAGGTGAAAGCCTGTGAGATAGTAGCATCCATATTTAGTTTTATATAGTTTCTTGGAGGGGGCATCCATAAAGTTAGTTCCTCACTTCTATCTTTGTCATGCTCATGGTCCAAAGCCATAAGATATTCCTTTACTCTGTTTTTTGCATTGCATATGGTAGAGATAATGTTCACCTCACCGCCATTATGCCGAACCCGATTCCCGTCCATGGTGATCGCCATTTGAAGAGTACTCAGCTCATCCAAATTCAAGACTATTTTGAGGATGTCCTCGTTTGATGCAACACTCATTTTGTCAGTTCTTATGCCCCAACTACATCCAAACCAGATGGCCCTTGCTACTTGGCAATGAAAGAAAAAATGAGTTGTTGTTTCAGGTTCATTGCCACAAAGCACACAGTTTGGATCGGATGTCCCTATTCTTAATGCCAGGTTGTTTTTGGTTGGTAGAACATTGGACCCAATTCTCCATAGAAGCATTTTGATTCTGTCATGAGCTTTGATCTTCCATATCTTTTGCCACTCGAATCGTGGAGCTTCCACAAGGAGGGTCTTGGTTGGCCTTATAAACAGATTTTACAAAAAATGCCCCTTTGTTGTCCGGGACCCCGATAAGTTTATCAGCTTTGCTCCTCAAAGGAATATGAGTTTTTTTGATGGCTTCAACTGACTTAGAATTAAATAGCTCATTAAGTAGAGGTAGATTCCAAAGAATGGTCCTCGGTAGATATCAAGTCCGATACCATCAAAGGGTTTAGTAGAATTGAGTCATCCTTTGGAGTTGGTTTAAACCCATCTAGCCATGGAATCCATGGGTCCTCCCATATACTAATTGAAGTACCATTTCCAACAAGGTAACAAGCACCCTTAGCAATAAGGGGTTTGGTTTTCTCAATAGCTTTCCAAGTTGGGGAAGCATTTTTAGAAGGTTCACTTTGGATCTAATTCTTCCTTACCTTGTATTTGCTTCTCGAAAGGTTCATATACAAACTGTCCCCATTTGAAGTAATCTTCCAAGCAAGCTTAGCCAAAAGAGCTTTATTAAAATCTCTGCTCTTTCTGAATCCCAACCCTCCACTTCCTTTAGGTAGACAAAGTTTTTCCCAAGCCACCTAAGCCAAATACCTTCCGTTTGGATTTTTTGGATTCCACCAAAATTTCCTAGTCAAAGCATCTAACTTGTCACACATCTTAGTGGGGATGTCAAAGGTAGACATTGTGTATGTAGGTAATGCTTGGGCCACCGTTTTAATTAGGGTGGATCTTCCGGCCCATGATAAAGTCTTACTTCTCCACCCATTCAGTTTGGCTTTCAATCTCTCTTGTAAGAACTTAAAGTCCTTTGCTGGAGCCTTAGTAAGGAATAAAGGAGCCCCCAAGTAAACAAAGTCTGTTTTAAGACTTTTCATCTATAGAATATGCTTTATGCCCCTGCGAGTCTGGTGGTGGGTGAGCTTGGAGAAAATAATCCCCGATTTTGCTCAGTTAAGCATTTGTCCGGACCATCTACAATATTTTTCCAAGCATTCATTAATGGCATTAGCTTCCCTTCTACATGCTTTTGAGAATAAAATAATATCATCCGCGTACATTACATGTGTGATAGGAGTGCTACCAATACTAGCCTTAACCCCACTAATATTCTTCTCCATAAAATTTTTCTCCAAAATTCTTGAAAGGACTTCTTGGCATAATATGAAAAGGTAAGGGGATAAAGGGTCCCCTTGCCTTAACCCTCTTTTAGGTCTAAATTGCCCTGTCTTTCCCCCATTTATTAGTAACTCAAAGGACACTGTTGATACACATTCAAGTATCCAACTCACAAATTTTCCATCAAACCCGAAGTTCTTGAGTACTGCTTGGAGGAAGTTCCAATTCACTCTGTCATAAGCTTTTTGAAGGTCAATTTTGATAGCCATTAACCCAAATTTTACTTTCCTTGTCTTAAAACTATGTAGCATTTCATGGACAATAATTGGTTTTTGGCAATCCATCTTCCTGGAATAAATGCTACTTGTGTGGGGGAGATAAGCTTATGCAAAATATTCCTCAATCTAGACACTAGCAGTTTAGTAATGATTTTATACACAACATTACATAAACTAATATGTCTATAGTGATTAAATGACGTAGGGCTTTGTGATTTAAGAATGAGAACAATAAAAGAGTTATTTACCTCATCCGGCATTCTCCTTGCTTAAAAGAAAGATGTGACAACTCTTGTAACGAACTCCCCATAATTGCCCAATATTTTTTGTAGAATAGAACAGGAAAGCCGTCAAGTCCTGGGGCTTTTAGAGATTGCATCCGGAATAGCTCCTTCTTGATCTTAGACTGAGTTGGAATTTTGCATAACTCCGTATTTTCTTCTTGAGTGATGCATGGGGTGATTAGATTATCTAGATTTTTTGGAAAGTCCACTTCCTCTTCATTAAATAAGGTCTTGAATTTTTCCACAAAGTGCTTTTGAATCTCCCTTCCGTCTGTGATCCATTCCCCAGAATCATTCTTTATTGCATCTATTGAGTTTCTTCTTCTCCTTATGATGGTAGATAGATGGAAAAAATTGAGTTCTTGTCCCCCTCCTTGAGCCAAACTTCTTTGGATTTTTGTTTCCAAAGAATTTCATTTCTTAGGAGCCACTCGTTTAGTTCAGCTTGGAGATGTGCTTCCTTTCTACGATTCTCTTCCGTGCAATCCTCCTTTTGTATCTCTTGGATTTTGGTTAGTAGCACGTCTATTCTCCTTAGGCAGTGACCAAACACTTCTTTGTTCCACTTCTTTATGCCATTTGAGTGTTTAGTTGTTTCATGCATAATTTTAAGAGATCTGAGCCTTCCACCTCTTCTTTCCAAGCTTCATCAATAATTCCGAAGCACTTTGTATCCCTTGTCCAAGCAGCCTCAAATCTAAATGGCCTAGGAAGGTAATGATCAGCTGGCTGAGTGTCCAAAAGGATTAGTGATCATTTATAGCACCCAAATGTTGAATGGTTGCCTTTGAAAAAGCTAATCTCCTGGACATGCTAGAGATACCCCTGTCCAGCCTCTCCCTTAATACATTTTGGGAAAAAAGAGAGTAAATTTATTGTATTTAGCATTATTGTCTTACTTATTAGTTGTCAATAGTGGTTGTCGAATCTTTTAGAGACCAGGCACCCAACTCTCTTGTACTGTACCAGACAATTGTCGGCAAAATCAATTTTAAGGATAGCGATTCACACTGTTTCATCTTTCAATGGTCACTTTCAAGTTGGCCTTTGCTTAGATCTTAATAAATTGGGACCCATGACCCATCTATAGATTCTATACAAGTGGATTGGTAAAGCTAATGATGTATATAAAAAAATCCCTTAATTTTTGAGAAAAAGATGGAACTAACTTCCCTTTGTTTGCAGCATTAGTTTTCGACAGGATATTGTGGACGATAAATCAAACGATTTTTCAAGAAGCCTCTACCAATCCAAAAATGGTAAGCAGCTGATATTCAGAAAATTTATACCATCACTTGGGAAGCTTTCCACTTCACAAAATCACCAGTTTAGGTTCCACCACAAGTTGGTTGGTACAATTTGAAATTTGATGTTGCTATAAGACCCAATAGAGCCTTAGCAGTTGTGATTTGTAGAAATGACACACCTGACATAATGTCTACACTTTACTACTTCAAAAATCCTCTCTTCACTTGACTACCTGAGGCTCTACTTGAAGAAGCCCAAGCAACTCACCTAAAATAGTCACTTTGGCTAAGGAACACAAACTAAACTTTGCAATTTTTGAAGGATATTCCATATCACTGATTGATGCAGTGCAAAGCCCCTCTGCCTCTTCCTCTAGCTAGTTCATTCTTTGTGTTGGGATATTATTTAATGAGAGCTTACATTTAAATTTTTTTGCCCAGTCTTGCTAAGTGGGCTATTTTTTTTTTTTTTTTTTTGGTAGTAGATTAGATATGGGTCCCTATTCATCTTCTCTCTTCTTTCTAAGGTTTTTGTCCTGGAGGAAACGGATTGGGGCCTTCCTCTCATCTTTCTTCTCATAATAGACACTTATTCATTGAAAAAAAAATTATTTGTATTACAATAATTTTAGGTACACAACATTTTTTCACAACTGTTAACATGATCTGTTATAATTGATGTATATTAAAAAAGATGTTAGTAGTGAACCCAAGTATTAGAAATATTCTCACATCACAATAGATCACAATAGATCATGTTAATAGTAAAATAAATTCAGAAAAATAGTGTGTACCTAACACTAACATTACTTAATTTGTACTAAAGTCTTTTAATTCAATTAATGTCTCCATTTTCATAGTATAAGCACTTGTATTATTGTCTAAATCTTTGCGACAAAACATGACAGTACACTACATTGTACTTTATTCATTCACTCAATATTTAAAACACTAATCTACACACTTAGAACCAACTACTTTATGGTAAAAATTTTTGAAGTTTCGGGAAATGTCAAAAATTCTCACATATTTTTAAAATAGCACTTACCTCCTTACAGTTATTATTTTTTTAATTTCATAAAAATTTTCTTATTATATAACCAATTTGATTAATAAATATATTATTTTGAGGTTATTTTAGTCTTCAGATGAGAATTTAATTTGAAAGAGATGTATTTCGATTTAATTTGCAATGTCATTAGGGATATTTGCTATATTATAAATTAAAACCTCATTAACATTTTCTTAAATCTAGATGGACGTTATTTTAATTTTTTATATTTACAAATGTAAGTTTTTTTTTTTAGAAGAACAAATGTAAGATTAATATATGTAAATCAGCTAATTTTGTTTTATTTTTTGAAATTATAGGTGCATTGGGCCTATAGATTGTACATGACAAAAGAAACCCTCCCTGCACTTGTCTTTTGGGGGCTAATTGGGCTTTCTCAATTAAATAGTCTTTCAAAATAAGGTAATATCAGTCCAGTTAGATATGGGCTCATTAGGGTTCAATTAGCTTCCATTGAAATAGCCCATAAACAAAAATTCTATAAATACTACAACCTCTCGTTCTCAGAAACGCATATCTAAACCCTACTTCAGCCGTAGGTTGCCTCTCTCTCCTTCTGTGTTTTTGTTTTGTGCGTCTCTGTGCGTGTTTTTGTTTTGTGAGAGAGTTTCAATTTGTGTATGGATATGAAATGGGCAAAGATGATGATTGCATGAGTTCTGACACCTCTTGTATGAGAAGAGCTTATTCAATAAGCTCTTCCTTGAGCAGAGACAGCAACATTCTGAGCCCCACCCTTTCTGCTTTTATGCTTTTTTTTTTTGGGTTTGTTAATTAAACTGTTTAACCTAGATCTGTGTTTGGACATGGTTTTGTTTCCTGCAATAATTTCCTAAGCTGTATTTGATTGTCTCTCTTCTTATGATTCATGCTTAAATTGTTTGCTGGGATTTGATTGAAAGAACAAACTTTTCCCTAACATTTTGAGGGAAAATTGAATTTTACAATTATAATTAATGGGTTTCAAATTAATCCAATGGGTTTCCTTGGTTACAAATTAAAATTTGAATTTTTAAATGGGTTTCAATACAAACATTTGGAACTAATCTAAAAGTTAAAAGCTTGTGTTGAAATAGATTGAAAAGTTTAGTTTGAGACCATCCTTTCATTTATAAGGATTAATTTGTAACTAACGAAATTTTAAGAGGTTTAATTTGAGATGCTCCCTAGAATGTTCTCTCTTATTTCTTTTTTTAATACTTATGTATAGTACCTGTG
The DNA here is from genome assembly GCA_028216015.1 of Quercus dentata. NCBI lineage: Eukaryota > Viridiplantae > Streptophyta > Magnoliopsida > Fagales > Fagaceae > Quercus > Quercus dentata. Next base: position 84,750,385 of record CP116445.1, read on the forward strand.
TTCGTAGATGTTGAGTGTATATTACCTCTTAGAAGAATAGGTTTTGTGCAATGAAATGAGAGGCTAATGTTAGTATTCAAAATGAGTATCTATCATCACAATTGAAATGACCCAACAACAACAACATTATATTACGGTTCAATATTCCATTCTAGTGCAAATTTCTTTAGGAATTGACATTGAAGAATAAAGAGCAAAACTATTTTGTGTCTTCCAAGAAATTGATTAATAACGTTATTAATGGAATAAATTGAAAAGACATGAGACAATTATCAAATGAGGGGAAAAAACAGTTTTTATTACCAGAAAAGATCATCTCAATTGAAATGATCCAACAACTAGGGGCTTGAATTTAGTGGTGGATTTTCATCATATTTTGAATACAATACACCTTAAATGGATTTAAGTGGGGATTGTATGAGATGGAAGTTGATGGAGAACGAAAATTTTGACATTGTTCATTTTCCATTACCTTTTCTTGGACATGTATTTACCTCTTAGAAGAATAGGTTTTGTGCAATGAAATGAGAGGCTAATTCTAGTATTCAAAATGAGTATCTATCATCACAATTGAAAATGACCCAACAACATTATATTTATGGTTCAATATTCCATTCTAGTGCAAATTTCTTTAGGAATTGACATTGAAGGATAAAGAGCTAAACTATTTTGTGTCTTCCAAGAAATCGATTGCTTATGCTATTAATGGAATAAATTGAAAGAACTGATGCATAAGAGTCTTGACCTTTTAATTACTGAACTAGGGAAAAAAGAGTTCTTGTTACTAGAAAAGATCATCTCAATTGAAATGACCCAACAACCAGTGGCTTGGATTTAGTGATGGATTTTCATCATATCTTGGAATCCAATACACTTTAAATGGATTTAAATGGGGATTGTATGAGATGGAAGTTGATGGAGAATGAAAATTTTGACATCATTCATTTTATAATGAGTTGAGAGGCTCATTTTCCTTCACCTTTTCTTGGACATGTATTTACCTCTTAGAATAATAGGTTTTGTGCAATGAAATGAGAGGCTAATTCTAGTATTCAAAATGAGTATCTATCATCACAATTGAAAATGACCCAACAACATTATATTATGGTTCAATATTCCATTCTAGTGTAAATTTCTTTATGAATTGACATTGAAGGATAAAGAGCAAAACTATTTTGTGTATTCCAAAAAATCGATTGCTTATGTTATTAATGGAATAAATTGAAAGGACTGATGCATGAGAGTCCTGACCTTTTAATTACTAAACCAGGGAAAAAAGAGTTCTTGTTACCATAAAAGATCATCTTAATTGAAATGACCCAACAACCAGGGGCTTGGATTTAGTGGTGGATTTTCATCTTATCTTGGAATCCAATACACCTTAAATGGATTTAAGTGAGGATTGTATGAGATGGAAGTTGATGGAGAATGAAAATTTTGAAATCGTTCATTTTATAATGAGTTGAGAGGCTCATTTTCCTTCACCTTCTTCTTGGACATGTATTTAGAAAGTTAAGGCCCTTCGGCAAGTTCCATTTTTTGTTTGGACTACATTATGGGATAAGAATAAAAGTTCTTGTTATGAGAAAAAAAAAGTATATTTGGACTTGGAGAGCAATCCTTAACCTTTAGGCCAAATGTTAATTTGGTCCCTAATGAAAAATTTTAACTTGACTAACGGTCAAAATAAAAAATTATTTTCACACCACCTAAGATGGTATGTATACTGCCACATAACCTAAAAAATAAAAAACTTAAAGTTCAATTAAAAATACAAATCGAATTTGGTAAGACTTTGACTTATATCAATCTACCACTGTAGTTCTTTCCAATTTCCAAATTGAAGTAAGAAAATAAAAAATGAAGGGATTTTTAGGGGGAAAAAAACTGCACCTGCTCTAAAATTATTTTGCTTAGATTTGCATCTCACTTGAACCCTTTCTCACATATCTCACAAAAAGTAAATGTCCTCATCAAGTAGTTCCATCATCCATGACATTGAGTTCAACTATTTTTGAGAAATTATTCTCAAGTTTGAACTCTTTGTCTAATGGCACATGTTTAAATGAAACTACATATCCGATGAGTGTCAAAGGGGTTGTTGGGTTGGGTATGAATTTGGTTGCAGGAGAGGAGGGCGGCTGTTGACGATGATTTGATAGATGGAGAAGATGATCTAAGAGGAGACATGTCCATCTAAGTTGACCAAGGTAGAAATTTTCATTTTGATGATCTGTGTATAGAAATTATATATTTTTTGTTGAATGCGTTGAATATGTATATAGAAATTTGTATTATTTTTGTTGAATCTTTTTTTTTTTCAAACCTTCTTTATGCTCTTCCTGGTTGGTTTTGTTTCTTTTTTGTTTTTATATATATATTTTTTTTTGTCTTTGTACATGTGGCATCTTTAAGTGTATAAAAAAAATATTTTATTTTAGCCATTAACCCCACAACATTTTCCATCCATCACTTAATGACAATGATTATTTTGACATAATACCAAAAAATTAAGAACTAAATTAACACATTTAAAAGATTAGGAACCAAATTGATATTCAACCCAAAGGTGAAGGATTAAATATGCAGTTTACCCTTTTATTTATTTAAGATATTGGTTTTGAAATGAAAATGAGTCATTTCCTATAGTTTGTTTGGCAAAATTGATTGTCCGTAATTCGTTTTTATTGCAGTGGAGTCGTTTACCAGGAGACTAAAAGGTATGCTTAAATATAAACTGAATTTTAAGATCATTGAAACTCAAATGGAAAGACTAATTTATCAAAACATAAACTGAGAGCAACTTTCTCCGGAAACTTTCCTCTACTTTCATTTTCTCTAATTGAACATGCCGTCCAATATTATGTATAATCTAACTCAAAAGGAGCATATAATACGCGGTCTAATAAAATTCTTTTAACATTCACTGTAACAACTCCGGAGTGTTCTTGACATAAGACAACAAAGCTTCTTATTAGACAACTCAAACCGAGCTTCAATGTCCCCATTTCCACAAATCTTGTTTATAGACATTCCTGTTTCCCTTGCTATGTTCTCAGCTTCATCCCTCCCAATAACATTGTCAAAGCAAAGGTATCTGCCATGTGCATTCTTGTCCATTTCCTCAAAAACACATACTTGTGCCCCAGCCAATCTGTCAACATCAACAATTGCTAGTATTCCATTTGAATACATCTCTTGAGCTCCTGTTTTGACATCGACAACCTAGTTAAAAGGGTGTGTTTTGCTCCAACAAAAGGAGGGTGGTAAATAAATCTATTAATGAGTTTTTTCAATGGATGAAGAATGAAAACAATACCTTTAAGATAAGCAATTGTTGCTGTTGGATTTCTTCGACAAAAATTAGGACCTGTAATGAGTCCTGGACATAAGGTGGCCAGTTTTAACCCGTTCTCCTTGGCTATTGTCCATGCAACCTTCTCTGCCCTCAGCTTGCCCAAGGCATACCATAGCTGTCATGTTTAAGAAAATCAAAATTATGTTGTCTAGCGCAATACTTCTGTACATTTTCAGCTTTGTGTTTGAATTTAATTGGGGAAGCTAAGATACTGTAACTAAAAAATTTTATCTAAATTTTGTCCTAAGCTATGTCTAGTGCAATACTTCGGTACAATTATTGCTTGGATCGCCCAGAAAACGTAATTGGGTTTGATCATTCATGCCAAATGTATTACCTTTTTGTCAGTGCATAGTGTTTCATCACTCCAGCAGTCATGGTTGATAACAGAGGAGACATCATTTTGGGCGTTGTCACGCCACAAGCATGCAACAAGTGAGGATGTGAGCACGCATTTCCTTACTGACGGTGTTCTTGCACATGCATTCATCACATTCTCATTGGCCTTCACTTCTATTTCAGCCATGGATTTCTACATATAAAAAGCATGTCAAAACCCATCAATGAGTTGAGTAGGTAGTGAAGAACAACTCAAGAGATTACCTAAATCACATAATTACTATAAAATACTAATGTATTTGCATGTGCAAAATTACTTTTTGACCTAACATTATTTTAGTTTTGGAGATCAGAATAGGGATTTGCTGAACTAGATCTCTTATTCAATCATCAAAAATTTTACCAATTGAATTAATTGAAACTCACTACAACTTTTTTTTTTCAATTTAAAAATATAAAGAAAAATATTTGTATATGCAACTTGATATTGTATAGGTTGTGAGCAATTATAATTGACATAAAGCAATAATAATTGCGTGGTCCATTGGAGGTTGCGTTGGGTCCAAAATAGACACAAATTCAAGATGGTTGATATCGTGGTGAGTTATTACCACTGAGAAAAATTTATGGGCCTAATTGAGACATCCATACTGCAAATTTTTTGGGCAGAGGCATTGAAATCTTCTATGTCGATAATAGACGTATGAAGCACATCAAGAGTGGGCAACCGTTCTTGTTGTTGCACTATAAATGCTAATTAAGAAAAATAGCATGATCAGGTTGTAGAATCATTTTCAGTTCAGCTAATGTAGGGTAAGCCGCTAAAAGGCCCTTGACTAGTGGCACCTCTAAGTGGAGGTCCACGTAATTAATACAAGAACATCGCATGTGAAGATACATATATCCGATAATGAGTTACTTTATTTTGAGCGTAACATCAATTCAAAGCAATGCACCTACTCCTCTTATCAGATGAACTTGAAAATGGACACCATTGACATTCATTTATGATCAATAGTGCAAGTAATGATAATGATTACCAAATTCTAATGGTTAAGTCTCTAATGATTGAATAAAAGATTTAGAATTCAATCTTTGCCTACACTAAAAAACGATCAAAAGACATTGGTATTTTGATCGAATGATAAAGAGTCAGGGGGACGGCAATAGGTTGAAACTCTTTCAAAAAAAAAAAATCTAATTTGATTGTTAGGTGCACCTGAGACCATATCAACTATTAAATGCAATGAGAAAGTACTAGGAGAGAGAGAGAGAACTGAAGAATAAATAAGAGTAGCTAGGCTCACTGAATAGCCAGAAAGGCCAGCAGGGTCGGTAAAGGAAGAGGTGTGAAAAACGCCACGACAGCCTTGGAATGCTTCTGCTAAGCTTTCAACCTCAGTCAACTTTGCCATTACTGCTGATACATTGTTGCTAATTGTCCTCATCTCTCCTGACGTTTCCATTTCTCTTAACATAGTTATATCTTCTGCATTTTTTAGCCAATCGAATATGTAAGATTTACTAAACAAATTCTCTTTATTAAAAAAATATATCTATATATGTATATTTTTAATATTATTTGATTCCTCTGGCAGAGTGGCAATCAAGAAAAAGAAAAATTGAGCCTCGACTCTACAGGAGCCGTGACTCTATGGTATGCAGTAAAGAACAAATGAACAATACTAAAAAGATCAAATAAACAAAACAAAACCAAAACAAAAAACAAAAAACAAAAGGAATTCACTAAAAAAGCATATTATATTTATTAAAAAAAAAAAATGTTACTCCAAAATCTGCAGATAATTCCTCAAAGGACAGAATCGAATTTTATATTAGATCAAGCTGTTTTAGCCTGCCGGTATAACATGAAAACAAAAAAACAAAAAACAAAAACAAAAACTAAACAAACAAACCACTTTGGATTTGATTCCATAATATCTTTGCCTTGCCATCAAACTCGGCCCCAAAAAAAAGCCCAAGCAGTGTTTGAAGAAACAAATAGTACACTCATTCTTTTGGGATGGGTCTATGCATGCCAAAGAATCTAAACCCATCATTCAACATTTCTATTTTTTATTTTTATACATCATTTGCACGTTTGTGATGATATATTGGAATGACAAAAACAAAAGAGACATGGTCAATCTTGACTAATCGGTTGAAGATTTATAACTGAGTTCGAAATTTTGGAATTAAGACTTGATTGTTGTTGTATCATACGACATGTCTGTATTACTATATTAAGATACACTTCTGATTAGACAATGGAAAACCAACTTTAAGTTTGACAACAAAAATTACCTTCATTTTCCACAATGATCCGAACTGAGTAACCACGAAGCAAGAGCTTGTTCACAATAGCAAGGCCTAAATAAGAAACACCACTAGTGACACATACCAACTTCTCTAGTATATCATCTTTGTTTTCTTTGGATGACACTCGAACCCCTTTAAACTCTTCTTGGTCTTTCCTCCTCTGTATGCCGGCACACGCCACCAACATGCGGCGGAGCTCCTCCAACTCCAACTTCCTGCTCTCCTCCGTCCTTACAATCCCCATAACTTTGATGAAGATGATCGAATCAGTTTATGCCCCAAATGATAAGAGAGAAGTATAGGAAAGTGACAAGGTGCTTGTGAGGTTATGCTCCAAATGGTTGTTGCTCTTTTCCTTTATATATTTGTATTATATTATAAATACTGGCCAGAGAGGCAGAGACCATAGCAAAAAAAAAAAGAGAGGGACTTAAGTAATAAATAATAGTCATGCATTTTTCATTCCTGACCCCTCAGCTCTACAAGATTCAAAGATGTGAAATTGGCTCAGCTTAGCTAGCTTAGCCAGCTTAGCCAAATTTTAATTAAAGAAAATTCTATGAGTTTATAAGAAATGTTAATATTTGCTAACTCTAGGGACACGTGACGTGACAGGGACCTCAAATTTGGTAACTTACTAGTCAAACTTGATGGACACGGCTTGTGTCCATTGGAAAATTTTATTAGACACGTTGGATGGTAGATATTTGTTTAAGAGTGTACACGTGTCCACCATCCAACATGTCCAAAAACTTTGAATAGAACACCCAAACTTAATCATAGAGGTTTATCAAAAAAAAAAAAACTTGATCATTTTATTTTTAACTATTAAAATTTGAATAGAATCTTGAATCAATTTTTTTTTTTTTTTTTTTAAAGACAAAGTTTAGTTACAAAATTAATTGTACCTTAAAGTTACAAACTCACTTAATAAAATAAATATTAAAATATATTTTGAAAATCTAACTATTGAATTGCATATTTTTTACTTTCTTAATACACATCTTAAATTTTGTGTCAATCGGATATTATTTACTATATGATCTATAACCTTATATTTTGTGCATAACTTTAAATTACAAAAACTTGCAATTTAAAAAAATTATTGATAATATAGCTATTAATCTTTAATTCTCTTGAAATTTTGCAAGTATGGAGAATATAAGAAAAAGACGTAATCCAATGGTGGATTTGTCAAAATTCACCTCCAATAAAAAAATATTAAGTAAATTTATAGTCTAAGGTTATAACTAATTTTATAACTAAACTTTGTCCATTTTTAAAATGACATTGAAGTACAACCTCAAGACAAAACCTTAACCTTGATCAAACAACATGCACATTAGTTAATTTAACTATTAACTTTGAATACCCTCAAAAATATATATTACCTTTGAAAGACTATTAACCAGTTACTATGAAAAAACAAGTAGTATTTTTTTTTGGGAGATATTTTCTACTCATCCATTATACTATTTGTTATTAAAATTTTGACAAATTAATACATTATTGAACTAACTAATGATAATAAAGAGATATTATCAAGATTGGAGATTAAAATTATCCAAAAAAATAAAATACATTATGTGAACTTATTAATAGAAATGGGCCTCAAACTTTCTAAAACCTCATTTTGGAGAAAATATTGTAGCAATGGTTGGTCGATTCTTTGCCTTGTAAACGTTCTAGAAACTCATTTTGGAGCCAACAAAGTAATGGCTGTTGTCAGTTGTCACTGTCCTAGAAGAAATTCATATTCGATCCAGTAGGACCAGTACACTAGCATCAGGTTGACTCTCTATTTCCCCAGATTCCCAGAAAATCATTTCTACACTGTGGTATTAGTGGGTTGATGAAACATATCAATCATGCATGTTAAAAGGGTTTGTTATCCATACCTGATTTATTTCCACAGAAATGAGAAAAGATTTCAAGAAACGATTGGGGATAACCACATCTTATCATTGATTTTTAATGTCAAGTTTTTTGTTGTTTTGGGAAGAGAGGGGTTAGTAAACTATAGTCTATAAGGGTCTTCATTCCCTTTTGAAAATTTAATTTTGATTTAGACTTTGCCTGATGTTTGTATCTTTAATTTGTTTCCTTTACAAATGCCTAACAAAAAGAAGAAGAAAATGTTACCACTAACATCACATTTATATTTATCAATAATTATTTAGAAAATGTTAAAGTCACATTAGTAGTTTATAAAAATGTTATAAAATGATTTGTATTTGTAACATTACTCATATATTACCTAACAAAATGGAAATAATGCAACAAAGTTAGGAAATACCATCTTGACTTAAACATTTGCTTTGAATCTAGAATGCTACATTCAATTAATTGAGGTAGCCAAAAAAGGAAGACTTAGCTTTGGAAGTTTGGCTTAAAGTGACAAAAATGATGGACAATTGTTTACACGTACTACCTTAAGAACATGTGTGTGTATATTAGTGATTGATGCTAATTATTGCATTAGGTTTGAGTATGGACCATGGTTGTCAAAATCACAATCTGGATCGTAGGATCACACAATTTTACGATCCCATCTCACCAAAACATTTAGGACCATACTAGGATCGTATGTAAGATCATATAAGATTATAGGATCGTGTGGGATCCTATCCTAATGTTTTGATAGGATCGGTAGAATCGGTAGGATCCATACAATCCTACCAAAACATTAATTTTTGGTTTTTTTTTTTATGGGATAAATTTTTGGTTTTGATGAAGCTTTAAGGGTTTTTATTTTTCTATGTTATGATGGTATGATTTTTTATTTTTTATTTATAAAATTATGTTAACTGATGGGGTAAGAAATCGCGGAACATTGGGCCTGACGGATTCGAACTCATGGGCCAATATTAAGCGTGGGCCGAGGACTTAGCGTCACTTAAAATACTTGGTGTACACGTTTGGAATCCGAGGGAACCCTAGGAAAATCAAGATGTTCGCACAAAGAGAATTCTAGAAGATCCGCCTTAGTGAAAATCCCACTCTACAAGGAAATACTTGTCCATCACGCTTGAGATTGTTAGAGGAAGAGTCCCATAAGGAAAAGACTTCTAGTCCAAGGAAGGGAAGCCGATTTTCTTGTACTATAAAAGTTTCAATACCCTCGCAAATCAAGGTTCGCTTCGAGTCGTGAGTCTTGTGTGACCTATTGGTGATATTTTCGGCATCATCGATTGGCGCCGTCTGTGGGAAACGTAGCACATTATCGCTTCCTAGACAAAAGAGTTACATGGTACTCACTCGCTCAATGGCGACCACTAATGACGTTCAAGAAAAAGAAGCCCCTACGATCGCTCTTGAGAGACAGGTCGGGACGCTCACCACAAACCGTGGGAGCGCCTCACCAAACAAAACCACGACCTAGAAGAGCAGGTGAACCAGAAAAATGTGGCTCCTAATAACCAAGGAGCTAATCAAGAAGGGACCAGCGCCGAAAGGAGGAATCACGAAGGACCACAGGCCAGCAACGCCCCAAGCGCACCAAAGCGGCGGGACACTAGCATTCCTTCTCTAGCAGATACGGCTCCGCCACCCATCATCGCAGAGATGCAGGCGATGAAGGAACAGATGGAAGTGATGATGAACGCTCTCAAGGGACGAGTGTCCGGTGATCTTGACGACCTTGTCAACCGGATCGACTCGCCATTTACGACAACCGTCAACTCCTTCCCCCTGCCAAGTAAGTTCCGCATGCCAAATATGGATAGTTATAACGGGGTCAAGGACCCTCTAGATCACCTAGAGACCTTTAAGACCCTGATACACCTTCGAGGAGTGGCGACGCGATTATGTGCGGGGGCCTTCCCTACAACCCTAAAGGGCGCAGCAAGGATTTGGTTCACCACTAGCACCCAACTCCATCAAAGACCTTCAAGGAGTTAAGCGCTCAATTTACTACGCACTTCATTGGAGGACATCGGTATAAGAAGTCCACAGCTTGTTTAATGAATATTAAGCAAATGAGGAGGAGACATTAAGGGCCTACATATCACGCTTCAATAAAGAGGCGCTCTCGATCGACGGCCGACGACAAGATACTAGTAGCAGCATTCACGAATGGGGTGAAGGGGGTAAGTTTTTGTTCTCCTATACAAAAACAACCCAAAGACCATGTCGAGGGTGCTTTACAGGGCCACCAAATATATGAACGCTGAAGACGCGCTATTAGCCCGAGAAGATAGGCCCAAGAAAAGAGACAGGCAAAAAGACCCCCGACAGGACCAGGGGTGGAAGAAAGGCAGGATGGGAGACCGAAGGGAGGAGAGACGCCCTAAACCCATGGGCGGAAGGTTCACAAGTTTCACCCCGTTAACCGCCCCGATAGACCAAGTCCTAATGCAGATTACGGACGAAAGGGGCCCCGACGCGTTTCGGAAAGTCAAGAGTGATCCCAACAAACGATCCAAGGACAAATATTGCCGCTTCCACCGTGACCATGGTCACGACACACCCGATTGCTACGACTTGAAACAGCAAATTGAAGCCCTTATCCGACAAGGAAAGCTGCAAAAGTTCGACAAGAAGGAGAGAACGGATCCACCCCCACAAGAACAACACCCCCGGCGAGAGAACGAGCGACCAAGACCTCCCATAGGGGACATAAGGATGATAATTGGAGGAACAGATTTGCAGTCGGGTCTTCAAAAAAGGCTCGCAAAATGTACCTCCGGATGGTGCAGAGCGTCCACCTGACGGGCACCGTGTCGAAGATAGCAAGGAGAGAAGGCCCCATTATCGGGTTCTCAGAAGAAGATGCATGACACCTACACCATCCACACGATGATGCCCTCGTCGTCGGCATGCGGGTAGGAGACTACAACATGCATCGGGTGTTGGTCGACAACGGCAGCTCACCCGATATCTTGTACTATCCGGCGTTCCAATAAATGAGGATTGACAAGGAGCGATTGATGCCGATAAACGTCCCGCTCGTTGGTTTCGGAGGGAGCCGGGTATTCCCTTTGGGCGCGGTCACGTTACGGTGGACGGTAGGCGATTATCCCAAAGAAATCACCAGGGACGTAACCTTCCTGGTGGTCGATTGCTCGTCCGCTTACAATGCTATCCTCGGATGACCCACGCTCAACTCGTGGAAGGCGGTGACATCAACTTACCACCTAATGATCAAATTTCCTATGGATTATGGAGCAGGAGAGCTCCGCGGAAGTCAAATGGCCACACGGGAATGCTATGTGGCTATGATGGAGATGGAAGACCAAATCCAGGCCTTGAACATAGAAGAGCACCGAACGGTGGCAGAACCAACAGAGAAGCTAGAGGAGATAACTCTCGATGGCTCAATCCGGACCGAACAACCAAGATCGGAACGCTCGCCAAACCCGCAATCCGCCAAGAGCTCATAGCTTTCTTAAGGAGCAATTAAGATGTGTTCGCCTGGAGTCATGACGACATGCCAAGAATCGATCCTTCGGTCATGGTACATAAATTGAATGTATTGCCCTCCTTTTCACCCGTCCGACAGAAGAAGAGAGTGTTCACCCCGAAACGAGACCAAGCAATAGCGGAAGAAGTCCGCAAACTACAAGAGGCAAGCTTCATTAGGGAAGTCAACTATCCCGATTGGTTAGTGAACGTAGTAATGGTTAAAAAAGCGAACGGCAAGTGGCGGATGTGCGTGGACTTCACCGATCTTAACAAGGCGTGTCCCAAAGATAGCTATCCCCTTCCAAGGGTCGACGTCCTAGTAGACTCGACGGCCCAACACCATTCATCGAGCTTCATGGATGCTTTCTCGAGGTTATAACCAGATCCGCATGCACGAGGCCGATCGGAGAAGACTTCGTTCGTGACCGAGTCAAGGCCTCTTCTCGCTACAAGGTAATGCCATCCGGCCTAAAAATGCGGGAACGACATACCAAAGGCTGATGAACAAGATGTTCGCGCAACAAAAATCGGGAGGAATGTCCAGGTCTACGTCGATGACATGCTAGTGAAGAGCCGAAAAGAGGAAGACCACCTAGAAGATCTTAGGGAAACATTCGCACGCTTGATCCTATAACATGAAGCTCAATCCGGAAAAAGTGCGCATTCGGCGTAATGTGAAAGAAAAATTCCTGGGATTCATGGTATCTCAAAGGGGGATAGAGGCTAATCCGGACAAAATCCGAGCCATAATAGAGATGGCACCCCCGAGAAATGTGAAGGAAGTACAAAGCCTTAACGGAAAGATAGCGGCATTAAATAGATTCGTGTCGAGAGCCACGGATAAGTGTTTGCCCTTCTTCCGCACGTTAAAGAAGTCTTTCGAGTGGACAGACGAGTGTCGTGAGCATTCAAGAGTTAAAAGCCTATCTATCCTCACCACCTCTCCTGAGTCCCTCGCAACCAGGTAAAGAACTCTTCCTCTACTTGGCTGTCTCCCCTGTCGCAGATCAGTGCGCCTTAATCAGAGAAGAGGACAGGGTACAGAAGCTTGTATACTACGCCACCCGGCGCTCTCCAGCGGTGCCGAAGAAAGATACCCACCTATGGAGAAGCTCGCTTTTGCGTTAGTCACGGCAGCTCGCAAGCTCAAGCCCTACTTTCAAGCCCATACCGTGAACGTAATGATCGACAAGCCCTTGCAAAGGGCATTGAGCAATCCTGAAGCTGTGGGTCGACCGACGCCGTGGGCGATAGAGTTGACCGAATTTGATATCAAATACCGCCCACGTGCAGCCATTAAAGGACAGATCGTAGCCGACTTCATAGCAGAATTTACTCGTGACGTAGACAAGGGGGCGTAAGAGTCCCCTCGATGGAGCATATATACCGACGGATCATCCAATAAGCGAGCCGGGAGAGCAGATCGTATTGCTGTCACCTGAAGGAGACAGGATTGAATGTATGATCCGTCTAGACTTCCCCACCACCAATAATGAAGCGGAATACGAAGTAGTGGTAGCGTGCCTTGACCTAGCCAAAGCCGCAGGAGCCAAGAGCGTAATCATTTACTGCGACTCTCAGGTCGTAACCAATCATGTGAACGGAGATTATGAATGCAAGGGGGAAAGGATGAAGAAATATCTTGATCAAGTAAGGGCGAGAATCAACGACCTAGAAGCCAAGGTCATCCAAATTCCCGGGGAAGAAAATGAGCTCGCCGACCGGTTGAACAAAACCGCTTCAACAGATCATATGATAACACCGGGTAATGTACTTTCTTTTGTTCAACTTTCTCCACTAATAGACCCCGGCAACATGCGGGAGATATGCTCAAAAGTAATCGACCACACCGATAATTTCATACTTGAAGAATGGGTTACTTCCGGACGAGAAGGAGGCGGCAAGGAAACTAAAGGTCCAGGCGGCGAGGTTCGTCTTGATAAAAGACATCCTATACAAGAGAGGTTTCTCCCGTCCATATCTAAGATGCCTGGGAGCTCAAGAGGTAGACTATGTAATGAGGGAAGTACACGAAGGGATATGCGGGAACCATTCTGGATCGAGGTCGTTGGTGCACAAACTAGTACGAGCTGGGTATTACCGGCCAACCTTGCGTAAGGATGCCGAGTCTTACGTTAAGAGCTGCGACAAATGCCAGAGATTCAGGAATATTATTAGACAGCCAACCGAGGAGTCGACCCCGATGACGGCTCCATGGCCGTTCGCTCGATAGGGGACTAGACATTATGGGACCTTTCCCAACGGCGGTATGACAAAACGAAGTTCTTGGTAGTGGGTATTGACTACTTTACAAAATGGGTAAAGGCGGAAGCTTTGGCCACCATCACGGAGAAGAACATTAGAAGTTTTGTCCGGAGGTGCATCATATGCAGGTTTGGTATTCCTAGAGTCCTTGTCTCGGATAACGGGAGGCGGTTCGACAACGACTACTTCCGAGAGTTTTGCTCCCAGCTAGGAATAAAAAACCACTACTCGTCACCCGCCCATCCTCAAGCTAATGGCCAGTTGAAGTCACGAACCGATCCCCGCTTAAAATTATCAAGACTCGGCTCGAGGGGGCAAAGAGCATATGGCACGAAGAATTGCCAAGCATACTATGGGCATACAGGACAACGGCGAGGACCCCAACCGGAGAGACGCCATTCCGACTAACGTACGGGAGCGAGGCGGTCATCCCGGCTGAAGTTGGGCTCACAAGTTACTGGGTTCACAACCATGATGAGAGCAGGAATGACGAAACAATGTGGCTATAATTGGACCGATAGACGAGGTTAGGTCGGCGGCGGAGCAAAGGCTCGCTAGATACCAGGATCGCATGGCCGGACACTACAACTCTCGGGTCCGACACAGAGACTTCCAAGTAGGAGATCTCGTACTCGGGAAGGTCATGGGAGCAGCTAGAGACCCTACACAGGGAAAGCTCGGCCCCAATTGGGAAGGACCTTACCGAGTTACGTCATGGCAAAGGAAAGGAACCTACCACTTGGAGACGACAGACGGAAAGAAGTCGCCTCATCCATGGAACGCCAAACACTTGAGAAAGTACTACCAGTGATAGTAACACGGCGAATAGCAACGGGCCCCGATTGACCAGTTTATTTTAAGTTTTTTAATTATTAGTTTTTCTTCAACTATTTTTTGCTACAATCTAGTAGTGCCTTTTTAAAGCTCAAGGGGGCAGGCACTTTTCCCTTACGCATTTCTATTTAGAATAATAATCAAATACAATTTTGATTTTCTACATGAATTTGTTATTATTATAGTCCACAAGATGGACGGCTCATCCTACGAGGGTGACAACTTGAAGTCCAAAAGGGACAGACACAAAGTAAGTCTGCAAGATGGACGGATCATCCCACGAGGGTGACGAATATAGTCCCAACAAGACGAATACAAATGCAAGTCCACAAAGTGGACGGATCGCCCTACAAGGGTGACTAATGTAGTTCAAAATGGACGGATATAAAACACTACCATAAAATGGACGGACCATCCCACAAGGATGACGATTGGAAGTCCAAAATGGGCGAATCCAAAATAAGTCCACAGAGTGGACGGATCACCAACAAATATGAAAGAACTATCCACAAAGTGGACGGATCACCTAAACGGTGGTATAATTTACATTCTCCACAAAGTGGACGGATCACCAAAACGGTGAACATAATTACAAGTCCACAAAGTGGACGGTCACTAAGGTGATATAAAACTGTCCTCAAAGTGGACGGATCACCAAAACGGTGAAAATAATTACAAGTCCACAAAGTGGACGGATCATTAAGGTGATATAAAACTGTCCTCAAAGTGGACGAATCACCAAAACGACGAACATAATTACAAGTCCACAAAGTAGACGGATCACCAAAACGGTGAAATTACGAGGCCACAAAGTGGACGAATCACCAAAAAGGTGAACAAAATTACAAGTCCACATTGTGGACGGATCCCTAACCTGATGAAAACGGTCCTCAAAATGGACGGATCACTAAGCCGATGAAAAACTGTCCCGAAAGTGGACGGATCACCCAAAACGACAAACAAAATTACAAGTCCAAAAATGGATGGACAACAAGATTTTGAAAAGTTGACGGACCATACCTGTCTTCAAGGTAGACGAATCATCCAAATGGACGGATCAATCAACACTAAAAATAATAGAAGTCCACAATGTGGACGGAGTATACTCGGATAGACGAGTATTTTCTTAAAATTCTCTCCTTCATGAGAAGGACGGACTTTTAAACAAGTTCCAAACAACAATAGAGAGCATAAAAATAAAGTATAACATTAATAAGCAAATAAAAAGCCCAGAAGGCAAGTGTTTAATACAATAAAAAAGATGACGGATTGTTCTCAAAATAAATTACAAAAAGATAAAGTAATATCAATCTATTTTTTTGGGTCGGCAACTTGGGCATCCTTTGACGGGACAGATTCTCCGTCACCCCGAACAACATCTTCACCAAAAAGGTCGTCCGTATTTTCTCAAGCGGCGGCGGAAGCGGTCGGATGTCCGATCTTGATCATTGACGGTTATCATTGACACGTCCAGGTCGGGGTAGGATTTTTAAGGCGACGGAGTGCATCGTCGAAGCCTTGAAGGAACGATCCCCCCCAGTTTTTCAACAAAGCCTCGGAGTCTCGATACTCACTAACAGCGTCCTCCTTGGCTTGACGGAGCTTTTCCTTGAAGTCCTTTATCTCCTCGTCTTTACCCTACAAGGCCTTCCCAGCTTCCTCCGTCCTCTACTCAAGCTCTTTCCTAGTCTTCTCAGACAGGTCGAACTTCTTCTCCATTGTGGACTTCCACTTATGAAGTTGACCGAGTTCGTCCTCCGTTTGCTCGGCTTTTGCCCGTACATGTTCCAGAGCCACCTCACGGTTTAGGCACCGGTCCATCAAGCCCTTCCTCATAACCAAGGACTGAAATAAACAAGTTAAAAGGGTGTTAAAATGAAGGCTAAGAAAAGTGGACGGACACATATTGATGGATAAAAATTACCTGTGCAACGGCAAAAAGACCCGTCTCCCCCATTGCCTCCGTCGAATGATTTCCCGGATCCTCGTAATCCTCCGTGGAAATTATCGACGAAAGTTTCTCCAACGCAAATTTTGAGTCATCACGGAGAAGAGGAGGAGGCTTCTCCGGGCTGGTGGACGGGGCCTGCATTAAGCCCTTGCTGGATCCATGTTTTGCTAGGGTGACGGTCTTCGCTCCCTCGGCCATCAAGCCCACAACGGGTTCCAAAGGAACCTTCTGCTGCTTATGTGGACGGTCAGACTTGGGCGGCTGCTCCTCTTCGCCGACGACCCCAACCCCTTGGGAACCACAACTTCGCCCGTCTCCTTTTGTTTAACGGCTAGCGATTTTATCGCTGCCCTCCTCTTTGCGTCATCCATTTCTCATAATACTGGGACGGATGAAGCTATTTACACAAGTTAAAGACTAATTTCGAAAAGTAAAAGTTGACGGTCTTACGTCTATGGACTCTTTAAATCGTATATAATGGCTTCACAGGTAGGTTACTGACCGTCACAATACCAGTGTATTGTTTTTAGGTTCACTAGCTTGGCCCAGGTCCTTTCTTCCTACTTAGTCTTCTGGAAAATCTTTTCAAGGAAACCAAATTCCTCAACACTAACTTGTGGGCGCCGTCTACCTGCAGAGAAATAGACGGTTATAAAAATTATAATGGACGGTTTGAAAAGGATTATAAAATTCGAACGGGTGCGTACGTGAAGGGTGTATTACTCCCCAAGTTGTGTCAACAGGCATGTACTCCGTCTCCCGAGGACGGTTCATCCACGTGTTACCCTCTAGAAAAAAATAACGACTCTTCCAGTCTCTATTTGAGTCGGGAGTCTCAAAGATGACCTTCAACAAAGGGCTTCTACTAGCAAAACTGTACATCCCCCTATGTCCGTCCGTCATTGCTCCATAAAGGATTTCCATCGCTATAAAGACCCTCCAGGCATTTGGAGATATCCGGGTGACGGACAGTCCCGGATAATATAAAAGTTCTCTATGAAGTGTACTTAACGGAAACCGAAGTCCCGCCTTCAACATCTGCTCGTACACTCGACACCTTCTACGCGTTCGTAGTAACACTTCTCCGACACATATGGTAGACGGATGGAAATGTTGTCCGGAATTTGGAAGTTTGTCCTAAAAGTTCTCAAGTGTCTCTCCTTGATGACGGATATGAATCTATGCACCGTCCACTCTGGTAGCATGATGAACTCCCTAAGTCCACCAGCACCAACAACGGGTCCCAGTGCTTGATCCCCGTCGTCACTAGAAGAACCTTCTTCTTCAACCATCTCCATATCCTCATCCGTTGAGGATGAAGAAGAAGCAGACGGACTCCTATCTTCACCGGGACTCTCTTGGTCTTTATGACCGGGACGGGTATACCTCCTCGTATTCCGTCCCGTCACGGACCACCGACCGGTTACTTGACGCACTAGACATTTCCTACAAATTGACGATAAAACCTAAGACCGACGGGTCTAAAATTGTTGACGGGTGTGTAGGTCTAACAAAAATGTAGACACAAAATGTAACATTGAAAAAAATGATGATGACAAATGAGAATGAAGCATTTACCACACTGTGAAAAGAGTAGTTGACGGATGAAATAGCCGACGGGTATAGATTCTCAATGGAATGCTCTGACAAGGCTGACGACTCCGCTCTGACAACGATTTCTTAATGAAAATATTGGAAATGAGGGAAGAGAGGTACGCTATATATATGAGAAATGCACGGAAGACGAAGCGGCGCTTCGATCCGATACACCATCCAATCCAAGAATGACACGTGGCCTGCCTCATTAATGTGACAACCTGGCAACACGCGTCCACGGATCGTACCCTTTAAGGAGCCGTCAACTTCATGAATCTTCATCCCTCAATATGTTCCATCTGGGAACGTCATAGTCTTCAACCGTCACCATTAGCAATCCTTGATCGTCATGCCCAGTTATATTTAATCGTCACCCTAATGATCCGACCACTTAAAAACATGATGGACCATAGGGTGAAGGGGGCAAATGATGGGGTAAGAAATCGCGGAACATTGGGCCTGATTTAATTCGGACTCATGGGCCAATATTAAGCGTGGGCCGAGGACTTAGCGTCACTTAAAATACTTGGTGTACACGTTTGGAATCCGAGGGAACCCTAGGAAAATCGGGATGTTCGCACAAAGAGAATTCTAGAAGATCCGCCTTAGTGAAAAACCCACTCTACAAGGAAATACTTGTCCATCACGCTTGGGATTGTTAGAGGAAGAGTCCCATAAGGAAAAGACTTCTAGTCCAAGGAAGGGAAGCCGATTTTCTTCTACTATAAAAGCTTCAATACCCTCGCAAATCAAGGTTCGCTTCGAGTCGTGAGTACTGTGTGACCTATTGGTGATATTTTCGGCATCATCATTAACCTAAGCAAATGTTTTCTAATTTCTAGTTCACTTGTAATCAAAATGATGAAGGAATGCTTCATCATTTCTAAATGAAGAATTTATATTGGCTTTACTACATTTTAAGTTATAATGTTGTTAAATTTGTTTGATCAATATACTAATTTGTGTTATAATATTACTAAAAAAAAATTTCTTATATATAATTTTATTAGTATGCTTGTATTTATATATTGATTGATTGATTTTTTTTTTATTAGGCTCTGTAATTTGTTGCTGAATGGTATAACTTGAGTAGTTGAGTGTGAAGGTATATCTTAATATCTTTTGTAACTCTAATATATAAATATACAATGTCTACATAGATGATGAAATGGATGATGCGGGGATAAGGGCCCAAGATCATATGTTGGGCCTTGAGCTTAATCCGAGGACGTTGAATGGTCCGAGAAGAGCCAAATTGTCATTAGGGGTTCCAATCCAAAGTCTCATAAGGAAGGAACGAATAGAGGATGGTCTCGAGGAGGAACTCCTCCTCGGATATGATAAATGCAGCTCAAATATCTATTCCAGCAATTAGAGTGATCCTCTAGAAAGCTCTAATGATAGGGATATGCCGCATGAACATACGGGAAAGAAGGAAACCCAAAAATATCTAAGGAAAAACTGTCACCACCACATTAAATTAGCTGCAGCTACTTTTCTAGCTGCATTTATGTGGAGAAAACCTCGAAACATGTGTTGCCTTGGCTATCACGACTCACAGAGAGCCTAAAAGGGTGTCCGATGGGATAGGTACTCAAGTAAGGGTTTAAACGATCAACAAGTCTAGGATCAAGATGATCCAAAGGGAGCTATATAATGTAATAGACCCTCCATGAGAAAAGGATCGGAAATGAAAAGAGAGAACACTGTTGTAATCTAAATTGTCTTCATATCCAGTTGTGATCAATTTATACTAGGTTATCTTCTCGGACTGAAAGTTTATTGATATTATTTGTGTTTGATTGTCATTCAATTTAATATTAGCCGTTGTCTAACTCGTTAGGGCCAAGTTCTTTGACCTACTCTCTACAAATTTTATTGTCTTGGGCTTATTGGACCGAGATCTCATACATCTTGGGCTTGGGTCAGTAAATCTGGTCCTTACAGATGATAATGATTAGGACAATGGTTATAAGAACCAAAAATGAAAATAATTGAAAATGTTCACTTCACCTCAATATGAATTGTGCTTTTGGATTTCATATTTTAGTTAGCTAGTTTCTATTTGATAAATTATTTTGGTTTTTAAACTTGGAACTTAAAACTTGGAAAATATTTCCATATGTGTTGATAAATATTTTGGTATTTGGTTGCTAATTAAACATTTATTGAACTTTTTAGATACATTGAGTCAAAACTTAATTATATTTGTTTCGTTATTATAAAAGTAGCAATGTATGACATGCAAATTACATTATATGATGCAATCTTTGTTTTTTTATGGATAATTTCACAATTTACGTGATTATTCAACATACAAAGTCATTATCAATGTGTTTTTGGCTTTAAATTTGAAAATATGTAGGATCTTACGAACCACGATCCGATTCTACGATCCACAATTCCACCTACCTTCTACGATCCACGATCCCACCTACCTCTCACGATCTTGTGTAAGATTCCAATTTTGACAACCTTGGTATGAACATTTCACAAGTGCATGTGAACATGGAAATACTCTTCCTTACAGAAGGATAAGAAGAAAAAATTATGATAATGAAAAAAAAAAAAAAAAAAAAAAAAAAAAAAGGCAAGGGCAAATTCCATCTTAAATCCCATAGTTAATTAGAACTAGTTTTTCAAATTAAATAAATCTCATTTTCTAAAGTTTCAAAGAAAATTTTTACAAAATTGTATACTTAATTTTAAAAGTGTTTCCATTGAACATGCTTATGGTTTAAATCACCCTTTTTATTATTACTATCAAATATTTCAAAAAGTGTTTCAAGTCATATTTCAAAACCATCAACTTGTTTTTTTTTTTTTTTGGTTAAACAAGGAGTCTATTGCAAACTAACCCGCAAGGAAGTGGGTATCAAAAGATACAAAAGTTTCAGATATAATAGTTACATTAGGTGTGCTGCTACTAGCGCTATCAAAAAATAAAACATCCAACAAAGTCAAGGGAGGAGTAACATAGTAAACAAAATCCTCTCGTTGTGAACTACCCATTTTGGCAAGTAAGTCAGTTGCATGGTTGGCCTCTCTATAGCAGTGGATGAGCTGGACCTAATGGGAAGCTTGGAGAATGTCCCTACATTCAGTCACCAATGGCCGAGTTAGTCTATTAGTGGAAGATAAGGAGGTTATGAGCTTAACAATATTAGAGGAATCCACATTTACCATAAGATTATATATATTAAGTTGTCTTGCCATGCGGAGCCCTTCACGCAAGGCCCATAGTTCAACCATTAGGACCGTTGCAGTGCCTAAAGGTTTTGAGAATCCTTGGACCCAATTCCCATTCGAGTCTCAGAGAAGGCCACCAATACCAGCGTGGCCATTGATGATGGAGGCGTCAGTATTCAGCGTATGCTAGCCCGGTGGGGGTTTATCCCATTTGGCATTAAGCCGAGGCCTTACACTGGGGATTTTGGTCGAAGCCGTGAGGAAATGGCACTCCAAAGTTTTTGCAACACACTCTTTTAGGAGTTGCTGGTTTGGATGTTTTGCTTGGTAAGTGACACAGTTTCTGTTAGTCCAGAGGGACCAAAGACCAAAAAGAAAGAGAGTGGACCATGGAATGTCGTGGTGCCGAGGGACCAGAACAGAGGAGCAATTGACATGCATCCAATCTGATAGGGGGAGGCCGAATGAGTTATACAGTCCTGAAGGAGGGTCGAGTTGATTCCAAAATCTGACAAAGTAGGGGCATTCTCTGAGCATGTGGCTTATGGACTCGATGTGAGATTTACAGATGGAACAGCGCTGATCCAGGCCCCTTGAACCCAAAACTTCTTTAATAGGGATGCTATTATAAGAGCAAAGCCAGATAAATAGAACGAGCTTTGGAGGAACTTTGAGTTTCCATATCCAAGAGAGAGAGGAAGTGGTCGGGTTCAAAGCATTTAAACCTTTTGCTGCATTGTAGGTGGTTCGAAGAGAGAAGTCACCATCATTAGTGAAGGCCCAAGCAATCTGATCCTCCCTTTGAGAAGCTAAGTTCGTAGGGATAGCTTGTTTACTTGGACACCATAAACAAAACAACATTTTATTATTATTTTAACACGTATGCCTATTATATATGAATATTATAGGTACACTTCAACCCATTAATAGTTTCATGCATAAGTGATAGGTGATATGGATTTATGGTTTAAATTGAAACATTTTTTAAGGCATGAAATTTAATTTGTAATATGTATAAATTTGTATTAATTAATCATGCACATAGTGATACTTAGTTTAACTAGAAGAAGAGGAGGAGGTGATAATCATGGTTGTCAAAATCTCGATCCGGATCCTACGATCCTACGATTTTATGATCCCACCCGCCCAAAACGATCCGAGTCTTTCAAGGATCTTTGCAATCATTCAAGATCGGTAGAATTGTACGATTCTGACAATCCCAAATGACCTAAAATTCTTATAATCTTCTTTAACTTGACAAAAGGCTCGATTGGATCCAAATGAAAAATAAAATCTCAATAGACCAAGTTTTTCATTTTTATGTAAAGAGAGTGTCGATTGGATCCAAATAAAAAATATCCTAATAAAGTGTCATGTTTTGAGATTTTTGGCCTCTTTAAATGATATTTACAAATGAATGTAGTGATATATGGTAATTATATCAATGAATGTATAATTTATGTGATTATTTAACATACCAATGCATATTTTTTGTTTTTTTCTCAAATAATGTAGAACCTTATGATCCACGATCCGATCCTATAATCCATGATCCCACCTACTCACTACAACAAAAGTGGGCTATGGTGACGAAATCTAGTGAGGATAAACAATTTCGTCACCAAATGATAACATTTAGTGAGGAAAAGAAGAATTCGTCACCAAATATTATTAAAATTTTAAAATTGGTGACGAAATCAATATTTCATCACCAAAGATGTACAAATTGGTGACAAAATATTTATTTCGTCACTATAGGTCATTAAAAAAAGGCAAACCGAGGGTGACGAAATATTCGCATCACCAAAGACTTGCAGAGGTGACGAAATTCTAAATTCGTCACCCAATATTAGGACGTAGGTGTTTTTGGTGACGAAATAAATTTTTGTCACCTATTGTTTAACCAAAGAATATTTTTGGTGACGAAATAAGTGTTCGTCACCTATTGTTTACAAATAATTAAGGATGACCATGGGCGGGGTATACCCATATATACTGGACCCAATTAATTTATCCATGGATATCTGATTACCTTACCCAATTAGTATCCATACTCAATTTTTACCCACCTGTTTATCCATATATATCCATACCCTACCCAAAGCCGATTTTTATAAAATCACCAAATATGCTCAAAAACCACTAAAATGACCAATATATCCTCAAAATCTCTAAAATAAGCAAAATACCCATGAAACCTTTAAAATGACCAAAATACTCCTACAATCTCTAAAATCACCAATTATGCTAAAAAAACCACTAAAATGACCAAAATATCCCAAAATCTTTAAAATGAGCAAAATACCTATGAAATAACCTTAAAAATGACCAAAATACCCCCAAAATCACCAAATATGCCCAAAAACCACTAAACATTGCCAAAATATCCCCAAAACCTAATAAATGACCAAAACCCCCAAATCGTAAAAAATGACCAAAGTACACACAAAACCTAAAAAATGACCAAAATACTCCTGAAACAAAAAATTACCAAAATAACCCCTAAACCTAAAAAAATAACTGAAATACCTCCAAAACCTAAAAACTGATCGAAATAGCCTTGATGCTTGAAAATTACCAAAATACCCTAATCCTAACAAAATGACCAAAATACCCCAAAAAACCTAAAAATGACTAAAATATCCCTAAAACCTATAAAATGAAAAAAATGGCCCTAAAACCTATATGATGATAAAAATACACCCTAAACCTAAAGATGATCGAAATACGCTCAAACCTAAAAATGACCAAAATACCCCTAAATGACCAAATACTCATTTTTATAATTTTGGGCTATTTTGGGTTATTTTTTAGGTTTAGGGGGTATTTTGGTTATTTTATAAGTTTCAGGGATATTTTGGTCATTTTTTAAGGTTTCAAGAGTATTTTCGGTTATTTTTTAGGTTTAGGGGGTATTTTGGTAATTTTCATATTTCAAGGGTATTTTGGTCATTTTTAGGTTTCATAGGTATTTCAGTAATTTTTAGGTTTTGGGGAGTATTTTGGTCATTTCTTAGGTTTAGGACGTATTTTTGTCATTTTTAAGTCTCAAGGGTATTTTGGTCATTTTAAAGGTTTCAAGGGTATTTCGGTTATTTTTTAGGTTTAAGGCGTATTTTGGTATTTTTTTAGTTTCTTACAACCGATTGGCATGAAAATTGGCATGCATGTTAAGACCATATAAAACATGTAATCCAATGGTTGGATTTTAAAAATATGATTTCAATAATAAGTTATTGGATGGTGTAACCTTTTTTGAGTTACATCAAGTGTAGCTTGAACCGAACCCTATATTTCTTAATTCAATGTGAATTTTGACAAATTTATCGTTAGATTACATTATCTTCATATATTTTTATGATTACAAAATTTCAAGGTGATCAAAGATTAATAGCCATGTTATCAATCAATTGTTTAAATTCAAGTTTTTATAGTTTAAAATAATGCATAGAAGATGAGTTTATAGATCAAATGGTAAATTACATCCGATTGTCATGAAACTTAGCATACATGTTAAGAACATATAGAACATGTAATCCAACGGTTGGATTTTCAAAATATGAATTCAATAATAAGTTATTGGGTGGTGTAACATTTTTAGAGCTTCAAAATGTGTAATTTGAACCCAACCCTATATTTCTCAATTCAATGTGAATTTTGACAAATCTACCGTTAGATTACATTATCTTCATATATTTTTCATGATTAAAAATTTTTAAAATGATCAAAGATTAATAGTCATGTCATCAATCAATTGTTTAAATTCAAGTTTTTATAGTTTAAAATAATGCATAGAAGATGAGTTTATAGATCAAATGGTAAATTACAACCAATTGTCATGAAAATTAGCGTGCATTTTAAGAACATATAGAACATGTAATCCAACAGTTGGATTTTAAAAATATGAATTCAATAATAAGTTATTGGATGGTGTAACATTTTTTTGAGTTACATCAAGTGTAGTTTGAACCCAACCCTATATTTCTTAATTCAATGTGAATTTTGACAAATCTACCGTTAGATTACATTATCTTCATATATTTTTCATGATTACAAAATTTCAAGGTGATCAAAGATTAATAGCCATGTCATCAATCAATTATTTAAATTCAAGTTTTTATAGTTTAAAATAATGCATAGAAGATGAGTTTATAGATCAAATGGTAAATTACATCCGATTGTCATGAAACTTAGCATGCATATTAAGAACATATAGAACATGTAATCCAACAGTTGGATTTTCAAAATATGAATTCAATAATAAGTTATTGGGTGGTGTAACATTTTTAGAGTTACAAAATGTGTAACTTGAACCCAACCCTATATTTCTTAATTCAATGTGAATTTTGACAAATCTACCGTTAGATTACATTATCTTCATATATTTTTCATGATTACGAAATTTTAAGGTGATCAAAGATTAATAGCCATGTCATCAATCAATTGTTTAAATTTAAGTTTTTATAGTTTAAAATAATGCATAGAAGATGAGTTTTTAGATCAAATGGTAAATTACAACCAATTGTCATGAAAATTAGCATTCATTTTAAGAACATATAGAACATGTAATCCAACGGTTGGATTTTCAAAATATGAATTCAATAATAAGTTATTGGGTGCTGTAATATTTTTAGAGTTACAGAAGATGTAACTTGAACCCAACCGTACATTTCTCAATTCAATGTGAATTTTGACAAATCTACCGTTAGATTACATTATCTTCATATATTTTTTATGCATACAAAATTTCAAGGTGATCAAAGATTAATAGTCATGTCATCAATCAATTGTTTAAATTCAAGTTTTTATAGTTTAAAATAATGCATAGAAGATGAGTTTATAGATCAAATGGTAAATTACAACCAATTGTCATGAAAATTAGCATGCATTTTAAGAACATATAGAACATGTAATCCAACAGTTGAATTTTAAAAATATGAATTCAATAATAAGTTATTGGATGGTGTAACATTTTTTTGAGTTACATCAAGTGTAGTTTGAACCCAACCCTATATTTATTAATTCAATGTGAATTTTGACAAATCTACCGTTAGATTACATTATCTTCATATATTTTTCATGATTACAAAATTTTAAGGTGATCAAAGATTAATAGCCATGTCATCAATCAATTATTTAAATTCAAGTTTTTATAGTTTAAAATAATGCATAGAAGATGAGTTTTTAGATCAAATGGTAAATTACAACCAATTGTCATGAAAATTAGCATGCATTTTAAGAACATATAGAACATGTAATCCAACGGTTGGATTTTCAAAATATGAATTCAATAATAAGTTATTGGGTGCTGTAATATTTTTAGAGTTACAAAAGGTGTAACTTGAACCCAACCGTATATTTCTCAATTCAATGTGAATTTTGACAAATCTACCGTTAGATTACATTATCTTCATATATTTTTTATGCATACAAAATTTCAAGGTGATCAAAGATTAATAGTCATGTCATCAATCAATTGTTTAAATTCAAGTTTTTATATTTTAAAATAATGCATAGAAGATGAGTTTATAGATCAAATAGTAAATTACATCTGATTGGTATGAAAATTGGCATGCATGTTAAGAACATATAGAACATGTAATCCAATGATTGGATTTTAAAAATATGATCAATAATAAGTTATTGGGTACTGTAACATATTTTTGAGTTCCATCAGGTATAACTTGAACCGAACTCTATATTTATTAATTCAATCTGAATTTTGACAAATCTATTGTTAGATTACATTATCTTCATATATTTTTCCTGCTCACAAAATTTCAAGGTGATCAAAGATTAATAACCATGTCATCAATCAATTGTTTAAATTCAAGTTTTTGTAATTTAAAATAATGCATAGAAGATGAGTTTATAGATCAAATAGTAAATTACATCCGATTGTCATAAAAATTGGTATGCATGTTAAGAACATATAGAACATGTAATCCAACGGTTGGATTTTCAAAATATGTATTCAATAATAAGTTATTAGGTGGTGTAACATTTTTTAGAGTTACATCGGATGTAACTTGAACCCAATCCTATATTTCTTAATTCAATGTGAATTTTGACAAATCTACCGTTAAATTACATTATCTTCATATATTTTTCATGATTACAAAATTTCAAGGTGATTAAAGATTAATAGTCATGTCATAAACAGTTGTTTAAATTCAAGTTTTTGTAGTTTAAAATGTAACATTGAGTGACACTTTTCGTTTAAATTTATTTAATTTTCCTTGGAATGGACAATCACATATGTTTAATTGTAATCCTAAAAATAAATAAATTATTATATATAATTAATCAATTAATGTTATATAAAACTTAAGTAACTTTTTAAGTTTATTTATTTAATTAACTAAAATTACTATTTTTTTCTAGTCATAATTATCACAAAAAGGAAAAAGAAAAAGAAAAAAACTTAATTAAGGTGACTTTTAACAAAATATAGTATATAATAACGTTTTTGAGGACAAAGAAGTTGTATTTGTACACTCTACAATGTACAGTCATGGTGAACCTCGGTTGGACACGTAATAATTATTTTAATAATTTATTAATATAAAAATAATAAAATACATGTACAAAATTTAACAATTTTAATTAAAATTATATATAAAGAGATTAAAACATATTTTAATTAAAGAAAAGATGATATTTTTTGTAATTTATTACAAATATGATAAAATATCTTTTATATTATTTAAAAGTTTTCAGAAAATTTGGTCAACATAAAGAATTTTTTA
Source organism: Quercus dentata (assembly GCA_028216015.1). Taxonomy (NCBI): domain Eukaryota; kingdom Viridiplantae; phylum Streptophyta; class Magnoliopsida; order Fagales; family Fagaceae; genus Quercus; species Quercus dentata. Next base: position 84,778,388 of record CP116445.1, read on the forward strand.
ACGAATTATATTAGGGATACAATTTTTGGCACAATTTTGTATCACAACTTGCTACATGATAAGTTGTGATTAATAAGAATGTGTCCTTACATAACCCACTAATATAACTTTATCAATCATAACTCACCATTTGACAAATTATAATACAAAATTGTGCAAAAAATTATGTTCCTAACATAATTCTTTTTTTAACTTCCTTTTTACTTGTTTTCACTTTTCATTCGGCCCCACTCCCCAAAACTTTTTCTCATTATTCTTATCTCATTCACGTGTTCCCTTGTCTTGCCTTTTATTCTCTTTAGTTTTTTTTTTTTTTTTTTTTTTTTTTTAATATAAATTGTACTCTCTAGTCTTATCAATTAACAAATCCCAAAATTCTCACATACAAAACTTCATCCTCACCGTCAATTCAAAATGATCTCTTTAGCTCTCTATCTTCTTTCTTCTTGTCTTTCTAATAGTCTGATATTTATCTCCTTTTTCGTCTCTTTCTTCATTTTGGTTAGCTCCAAGAATGCCTACAAAATAGCTCTTCGAAAATGCAAGATTCAACTTCTATTTCAGAAAATCTAATGCCAGCGTAAGTTTGCTCTCCATTTTATATTACTATATATTACTTCATTCTCTCTAATCTCTAATCTCTATCAAATGTGTGTGGTTCTCATTGATTCTAGATTAAAAACTAAAAAAAAAAAAAAAAAAAAAGTGTGGTTGTCGTTGTTTTGTTTTGTATATTTTCACAATATTTTTATAACTAAGGGTAGGTTGTTATTGGTTGTTATTGTTAAAGCAAAAAAATAATCTTTGTATTATGATTTGTTGTGAAAATATTGTAAAAATATGGTAAACATAACATCTCAAATTTTTTAAATTTCTTTTTGCGCGGTGCCCAATTTTCAGGCGCGTTCTAAATTTTTTTGATTTCTTTTTTTTTTTTTTTTTTTATTTTTTATTTGTGCAAACAAAACACTGTTACTCTCTTTTTCTCCTCCCACGTATAGACCCACGCCTCTCTACCTCCCAAAAAGACCGGTAAGCTCTCTCTCATCGTTGTCATCGATCCTCTCTCTCTCATCACTTTTTTTTCTTCTTTCGGGATTAGCATGATATTGATTTCGGGAGGTGTTGGTTTTACGACATAAATTTTGGGATTGGAGAAGGTAATAGAGTCTTCCCCTTTTGTTTCATGGTTATGCGCAAGAAAAAATAACACAAATTAAAGTTTTTGACTTTGTCTTTGTATGAAACTTACATTTAAAAGTTAATTCCTTTGTGGGTTTGTCTAATCTTTTAGTCAAGTTTTTACATACCAAGTTGGATTTTCTCTTATGGGTCTTTTTTATTTGGATAGATTTAGTGTGTTTCTATGGATTCCCTAAAATTTATTAGGAAAGTGAAATAGAATTGTTTTTTTTTTATTTATTTTAATTTTGTCGGCATTGTGTTTTTAAGACTGAGGCTTTCTTGCATGTGTTTGTTACATTGTTCAATTGGCAGTGTGTAACCTAGGTTTCTTGTCCAAAGGGGTTGAATTGGGGTGAATTTGCATTGGATGGTTTTAGAGTCCATCTATTGCTCTTTATGCATTCAAGTTCAAGCATGCCTTTGTGTTAGAATGTAATGTAATCTCTCTCAATTTATGTCTTTAATAAAACTTATTGAACTTTGAGCTATATTGTATTATTAACAAATTCATTCATAAAAAACTAAAAACAGACAGAAATAAAGTTTCTTTTCCTTTATAGGTGTGGAATCCTTTCATAGGTGTGTATAAAGGATATTGCTTGTCTAAAGATGCTGAGGAGCACCTTGTACTGATGTGGGCTACCATATATATATATATATTTGTGTTTTAAAATTATTTAGCTTTTAGGGGCAACATGTTTGGCTTCTTTGTTCAACAACCACAGTTGCCCTCGTAGTAGAATGCCAAAATCTTTACCATTTTATATAACTGCATCATCAAGGTCTCACACCGAGATTGCCCCTTAAATACTTCCACACTTCCGTTTTTCTTAGGATAAGTGGCCATAGAAAATATCTGAAACTTGGTCTAGAGTTAGAAATTGCTTTTAAATATTTGTCTCTTTAACTGATTTGTGAAGTTTTTGGAAGTTGCCGTTTGTGTTCTGCTTTAGCTTATTGTCCTTTTTTCATGGCATTGTGGCCTTTGTTATTGCAAGAGATTGTTCTAATTGCTCTCTATCATAATTTTCAGCTTCTAAGTGGGTCAAGGGGAAGCAATTGGAAGAAGTTGTGGCCATTAAAAACACGTGAGTTCTGCCAATATATGATTAGTTGCTCGATTCATCTTGTCTGTGATTTGGGTTTTCTCATATATGCTTGTTTATCCACCCATTTTCTTGGCTTAGCTACTACCTATATGTGGTTTGCTTGTTTGTTCTTATGCTTGAAATGTTTTGTGTTTTGGGTTTTGGATAGCCAATATTTGGTGTTTGTTGCGAGCCATATAGGAAAGGGACATTTGTTGTACACATAAATCGTAACTTGATATATAGATATACTCCGTGCAATATTGTTTTCAATTACATCAACATGGTCAATTCTAGTTAGGAACCATAACTCACTGAAATTAAAAGGGAAATAGAAACAAAAGCACACCAATTTTTTTGTGATGGCTGAGTTTTTTGTTTATGGTAGTGGTTGTGTTTTTGTGTAAATGGTGGTGACTGTGTTTTTTTGTTTAATGGTGGTGGTGGGTTTTTTGTTTATGGTAGTGGCTGAGTTTTTTGTTTAATGTTGGTGGTGGGTTTTTTGTTTATTGTGATGGTTGGGTTTTTTGTTTATGGTAGTGGCTGAGTTTTTGTGTTAATGGTGGTGGCTGTGTTTTTTGTTTAATGGTGGTGGTGGGTTTTTGTTTATGGTAGTGGTTGGGTTTTTGTATTAATGGTGGTGGCTGTCCTTTTTGTTTAATGGTGGTGGTTGGTTTTTCTGTTTATGGCAGTGGCTAGGTTTTTGTGTTGATGGCGGTGGCTGTTTTTTTTGTTTATGGTGGTGGCTGAGTTTTTTGTTTATTGTGATGGCTAGTTTTTTTTTTTTTTTTTTTTTTTTTTAAATAGTGTTGGCTGGATTTTTTATTCATTGTGGTGGTTGGGTTTTTGTTTTGGATTTCACTTTATTTGTTTTGTTTTAAATTGGGATTTTTCTGCATTCTTTATGATTCTCCATGGTTTGTAATGGGGTTTGGTTTTTATTTGATGAGAGTGTTGTGGGTCTTCTTTCTTTGATAGTTTGGCTTCATATGATGTTGTATTATGATTATTTTGTCTAGTTAGTTATTGGGTTTTTTGTGGACATTTTTTTGCATTGTCTTACTAATAATATATATATATATATATATATATATATATTTTGGTATTACATCTTACCAGGGATATAGGTTTGCAATCTAGTTTGTTATTGATGTATTTTCCTTTTTTACTTGTGCAGATATGAGATTGGTGGCAAAAAGATAGCTTTTGTGGGACTATTTGAACTCAAATAATTTTCTATAAAGTTTGGAAGCTAAGACATCATTTGTATATAAATGGTTGTAATTACTTTGTGAACATCTTTATTGCATTTTGAGATTGTATGGATTTATTTATTTATTTATGGATTTGGTTAGAAATGAATGGATGTCTTTTTTATTTTTTATTTTTATTTATGGATTTGGTTAGAAGTGAACAGGTTAAAGTAATGGAAAGTAAATGTAAAGAATATTAATAAAAAAAAAAAATTGGTGACGATAATTTTCGTCGCCATATTTGACTATAAGTAGAAATTGGTGACGAAATAATTCGTCACCTAATCTATTGAAATAAAAAATAAAAAAATAAAAAAAATCAATCGGTGACGCAAAACTTCGTCACCTAATCTATTGAAATTGGAAAAAAAAAATACATTTGGTGACGAAATATTCCGTCACTGAAAATAGGGTTTAGTGACGAAAATATTAGGTGATGAAAAATTTTCGTCACCTATCATTTTTTATTGGTGACGAAAAATTTCATCACCTATCATTTTTTTATTGGTGACGAAACATTTTCGTCACCAATACATTCTGTGACGGAGCTTAGGTGACGAATCTTTGTTTTTCGTCACCATTTCGTCACCATATGTATTCGGTGATGAAATAAGGACATATTGTGACGAAAGGTTTCATCACCATAGTCCACATTTGTTGTAGTGACTTCCCATGTGTTAGGACATATGTGAATAATGTTAGGAACATATGTCATTTAGAATTGGCTAATCCTATGACAAAACGTACTTTACTTGTAATTGGGTAGATCTAGGATATATTTAATACTTCAAAGAACAAGAGTTCAAGTCTATGTGTTAAAACCATGCAAATCTGTCCAAGAAACAAGTGAAGAAGTGTTGGATTTTAAAACTCGATGGCTAGCTCGACAGATAACATCTATCGAGGTTTAACAGGGATTTTCAGCCCTATGCTCAACAACCGCTTGATAGATAACCTATCTATCAAGATTTACTAAAATCAGTTTTTCAAATCTGATTGCACACCAATCCATGAATATTTATTTAGGCTTTCTTTTCTCACAATTCTAAACATATATAAGGATTATTTTAAGGGCCATCACAACTGACGCAAATGGATGCAATTTAATACAAAAATTTTTCACAAGCATATTGTGATCGAAGACATATGTCCTAGTTCATCTTTCTCTTGAAGAAGCTGCTGCGTTTGTACAAGTAGGGTTTTGTAACCAAGGAGTTTCGTGATCTTCATTGTGTTGATGAACTGAAAAACTTTGCAGCCAACATCCTTCTCAAGTTGGTGGTTAGTCACGTATTTGGATTTGTGCATCAATTGGTTAGTCACGTACTAAGAGCCGTGCATTGAAAAATGAGAAATTGTCACTACAGAATAAGTCCAATTGAGTATTGGGGTAAGGGTTCAACTGTAGATTGGTATAAGGTACTAGAATTCCTTTACTTGTAATTGTTTGTTATGATAATAGTAGATTCTCGGGAGTAGTAACCTTAAAATCACCCGATGGGGTTTTGCCTTGAAGGTTTTCTCCATTCGTAAATAAATTACCGTGTCAACTTTATTTTCTGCTACATATTAACTTAGTTGGTGATTTATTTGTGATACCACACGTATTGCATGTTAATTGAATTAATTAATTAACTTAGCTAATTAATTGGTTAATTTATCACAATGGATCAATATATTCTTGGCCTATCACCACAATCCTACGTAGGATTCCAATTTTGACAACCTTGATGATAACATAAAAACCTAGCAGATAAGGTCATGATTTATGAACTCATAATACATTACCACTCGTGGATATATAATTCCATTCCCATTGTTCTTAGTTTGACTGACTTTGAGATAGTCTAATTTCTTTGTTGTTTAGCAATTTTTTTTTTTTTTTTTTTTTATAGAGAATCTGTTGTGTCATTCTTCAATCAGGTACACTTCAAGAACCGGGGGGGAGCCATAGAGTGGCCGCAGACTACTAACACATATTAGTCATATGCTTAAGAGATATTAACATTTATAAAAAAAATAATAATAAAAAAAAAATAAATAAAGCACTCAAAAAAAAAAAGTTACAACATAATAAATATATTAAATAGTATGGTTATGTATGACTTATTATTTTATAGGAATTATGATGAATCACCCCTTCAAATGCAAATTTTCCATGCTCTTATTTCCCAACAACAGCATGGTGAGGGCCGGAAGTGATGTCACCCACAAGATTATTTATATATGTTAAAGTATATTATAATTATCTATCATATGATATTATAATTTTTTTTTTTTTTAGAGAGTATAATTTATTATTTTAATATTACAAGATGGGTCCTAGTCTTACACACTGTTTTTGTCAATTTGTGTGATGCGACTCACCTTTCTCGGCCTTTTGGCTAATATCAAGTGTGATGCGACCCAATGTAAATGTATATCCTATTATCTGTTTTCATTGTGTGGTGTATAATACGTTAATATAACTATATTATGCATAGTTAAACAAAATTTATACACATTCACTTTTATTGGTACAATCATTTGAAAATAATTCTAAATAATACCCAAATGTAAGAGACACATTGACTTACTATTTAAAATAGCCTAAGAATTTATACATATTGTGCAATTGAGCCTTAATTTCTCATCAACAATAAAAACATGGAAATTCAAAACATGGAAAGAAAATAAAAATTACAACAATTAATTCCATTATCTTTCATGCTATACTTTGTAATTATACTTAAGTCAACTCAATTAAAGTAGTTGTAATAAAATTGGCTTCTACTATTCTCTATTCTATAGAGATATGAACATATTGATTTCTCAAACAATTACAATTACAATAAAATGATTTATTATTGAAAATAAGAAACAAAGAAAATCTTTATAGTTTAAGAAACACAATATAATAAAATTAAAGAGATAAAATTTTCGGAGGACAAAATATTATAGATAATTTTAGAAACAGATTATACACTTAAAAGGGTTAGTAATTTATAGCACTTACCCCCACTATTAATATATAAGTGCGATTAGTATACCAAGTGCGGCCGTCGTAACCCTTTGAAAGAACCTTCCCTAATTGACCTTAAAAAAAAAAAAAAAAAAAAACACCCAATTAACAAAATTGATCCAAAAGGGTCTAAAAAGCACACAAAATCAATTCAAAAACAAAAATATGAGACAAAGTAATTACTTTCCACGCCAATAAAATCGTTTTATATTGTTTAATCCAAACTACAACACTTATCTCTCTAAGGCCTTCAATTAACGAAAACACAAACTTTTCTTAGAATACCGTATTATGACCATCTATACACACACAAAAAAAAACAAAATCAGCATAACTCACTATAACTCTATAGAAGCCTCAAAAATATAAAAAGAAATTAAAGGGGTTGAATTTGATATTTACGTTTGGAGAGAGAGAGAGTTTGCGTAAAACTCGTGACTTTATATTTCTTAACTTGAGAGAAGGGTAAGGTTGCTAGGGTTTTGAGGGTAAGGTTGCTAGGGTTTTGAGGTGTTATAATGTTTTTATTTTTATTTTGTATTTTTTAAATATAAATATTGTGCTGACGTGGAAAATTATGGTGCCTGCAGAGAGGTTTGATTTTATATATATATATATATATATAGATTATTATTATCATAGTTTACTCAAAATTAAGCTCAGCTGTTAATATTTCAATAATATTAAAATATCATTCTAATTAAAACTCAATCATTGAAAAAATTGCCACAAAATTTGACCTCAAATGATGTGCTTTTGTTAGGATATATGTGAATTATTGTTAGGAATGTATGTCAATATAGTATTAGTTAATCCTTTGACAAAACACACTGTACTTGTAATTGGATAGATCTAAGATGTGTTTAATGATTCAAGAAACAAGATTTCAAGTTCAAGTGTTAAACCCATGCAAGTCTGTCCAAGAATCAAGTGAAGAAGTACTGGATTTTAAAACTCAACAACTAGTATCTATCGAGATTTAAAAAGCTGTTTTAGCCCGATGCTCAATAGTTTCTCGATAGATAAATTATCTGTCGAGGTTTATGAAAATCAATTTTTCAAAGCTAATTTCACTTAAATCCATGAATAGATGTTTGGGCTTTCTTTTCTCGCAACCCTAAACATATGTAAGGATTGTTTTAAGGGCCGTCATAGCCGACACAACTCAATGCAAAAGTTTTTCACAAGCATATGGTGAACCGGAGACATATGCTCTAGTTCATCTTTCTATTCAAGAAGTTGTTGTGTTTGTACACCATAGGGTTTTATAACCAAGGAGCTTTGTGATTAGGGATGGCAATTTTTCCCCGCCCCGCTTAACCCGCCCCTCCCCGCTTCACCCCGCGGGTTTTCCCGCCCCGCAAAGGTAATGGGGTGAGAATGGCGCAAGATTTTAGCCCCGCACCACGGGGCGGGGTGGGGATGGGTTTAGACTTTTTAGACCCGCCCCCCCCCCCCCCCCCCATCCCCACTCCGCCCCGCATTACTAAGGGTTATAGTTGTAAATTTTTCATACCCTAAAACCCTACTATTTAAACAAACATATTAATATTAGCATATTTTATTCTACCCAATGTGATTCTCTATTTTTATTTTGTTATGTGTTATAATATGAGATTTTTATTCTATTTTTATGATTGTCTTGTTAAACACTTGGATATATTATTCAATTTTTTATAAAAATTGATTTGATTTGATGGGATAAATTTGTAATTTCAAGTATATTTTTATAAATGAAATAAGTTTTATTAAAAAAATTGTACTAGTTATAGGGCAAATTAACAAAAAGTAGAGTTTTATGGGGGGGGGCGGGGTAGGACTTCGGGGGCCCCAAGGGGCGGGGATAGGGTGAGAAAGTATTCACCATCATGCGGGGCGGGGCGGGGCGGGAATGGGGCAAGACAAAACCATGCGGGCGGGGATGGATACCCCATCCTTCGGCCCTACCCCGCCCCATTGCCATCCCTATTTGTGATCTTCATTATATTGATGAACTAAAGAACTTTACAGCCAACATCTTTCTCAAGTTGGTGAGTAAGCCGCATACTAGGGATCCGTGCATCAAATAAGTTAGTCATGTACTAGGAGACGTGCATTTGAAAAGAGAAATTGTCACTACAGAACAAGTCTAGTTGGGTATTGGGGTAAGGATTCAACTGTAGGTTGGTATAAAGTACTAGGATTCTTTTACTTGTAACCGTTTGTTGTGATAATAGTGAATTCTCGGGAGTGATGACCTTAAAATCACCCGGTGGGGTTTTTGCCTTGTAGGTTTTTCTATTCGTAAACAAATCACCGTGTCAATTTATTTTTCACTGCATTTTAACTTAGCTGGTAATTTGTTTATGCTACCACACCTATTACATGCAAATTGAATTAATTAATTAACTTGACCAATTAATTGGTTAATTCATCACAATGGGTCAATACATTCTCGGCCTATCAAGTGGTATCGGACCAGGCACACTCTGATTAGGTTTTAATCGTCTTTGTGTGATCCATTAACCCCTATTTGCCATGGATAGAGGATAGTCTCTTATTATACTTCTTTTATTTGATGACACTAGCTATGCATACTAGAAAGTATGCATAAAAACTTTCTTGCAATCTCTAGATGAGAAAGTGTGGCAAGTCAGTGAGATAGGTTGGACCAAGCCTAAGGAAGCGCCACCGATTAGGATAATGCTAAGATCTAGGCGGCTAACTTCAACAAAGAAGACATTGAATACTTTATTCAGTGCAGTCACAAATGAGGAATTCAAGAAGATATCCTCTACTAAAACTGCTAAGGAAGCATAAACCATCCTCCGGACAACCTATGAAGGAACCAAGGTTGTCAAGGATTCAAAACTTCAAAGGCTTACCATGAGCTTTGAAGAGATTAAGATAGAGGGGGATGAGTCATTTGATGAGTTCTATGCCAAACTCAAGGACATAGTGAACTCGGCCTTTAATCTTGGGGAAACCATTCTCAAACCCAAGATTGTCAGAAAGGTGTTTAGATCTTTACCTGAGAGTTTTCATGCCAAGATCACCACAATTGAGGAATTGAAAGATATTGACAAAATTCCTTTGACAAAGTTGGTTGGCAATCTGCAGACCTATGAGTTGAGTTTGATAAGGATAGGGAAATGTAGCAAGGGAAAGAGCATGGCATTAAAGGCCAAGAGCAATGACACCGATAAGTCTTCAGGCGATGAAGATTCTAAGATAAAATCCTATATCACTTGGCAATTCAAAAAGTTTATGAAGAATGCCAATGCTAAAGAATTTGACAAAGACCGCAAGCGCTTAGCTCGTCTCAATTCAAGAACTAGGACAAAGCAAAGAATGATGGTAGGGATGGCCGTCAATACACTGTTCACTCAAGACCAAAATGCTTTGAATGTCAAGGCTTTGGACACATGAAACAAGAGTGCCCTACATACCTCAAGACCATTGGGAAGAGCAAGGCACTTACTACTATCTTGAGCGACACCGAGCTTGAAGATGATTCCGACAATGAGGATGATGGAATCTTAAATGCCTTCACTGCCACTGTAAATCCTAATAAAGGAATTGTTGAAGATGTGGATGAAGAAGAAGATTTGGTGGAGTCTAAATTTGAGAAGATGGATGACAAGTTGACATTTACATAGCCTATGCAAAATTATACAAGGTCTCGGAAAAACATGAAAAGTTGTATAGGTTGGCCACCAAGAAGCTCGATGAAGTGAAGCTTGAACAAGAAAAAATTTCCACAAATTTTGACAAAGCCAATCAAACCATTGGAGTACTGAGATTCGAGAATAATTTCTTGGCTGAGAAGACCAAGAAGCTTGAGGCGGAATTGTTCCAAGTCAAAACTCGGTTGGAAAGAACTTCAAGTGCAAAGCATGATGATGCTTAGTCTTTAGAAATTTGCTTCCAATCAAACTGGTTTAGGGTATGATTTCTCTTCTCCTAGTATTGCTTCTCCTAGTACTACTGTTTTTGTTTCTCCTACTAATAATGTTGAATCTGAGAACAATGATGTGAAAATGTGTTAGCTAGTAAGAACATAGACAAGGAAAAATCTATCTTAGAAGAACACCCTAAGCGGGATAAGAAGGAGACTAAAAACCCTAGGGCTAAGAAGGAAAACTCCCAAAAGTCTAAACAAAAGAAGCAACATCTCTGTCATCACTGTGGAGCAGCTAGACATACTCGATCTAATTGCTACAAGTGGTTAGCCACTCAACAGAGCAACAAGATGATCTCATCGAGAAACCAGAATCAGTTTCCATCCTCCTTTGCTCCTCTTGGAGATCTACTCAAAGCCTTCATGTTCCTTTCAAACTTGAATGGTTTCAATTCTTCTCTCTCACCGCCGGATCAAGGATTTGCAAAACAGAAAGGTTCTTCCAAGGTATGGAAGGAAAAAGGCTCCAAGTTATTTAGTCACTTTCTCTGTCTCTCTCCCCCTTCTTGTTTTTGTTTTGCATTACTTTTGTGTTTTTCTTTCATGTTTTAAGTTAGTCTAGTTTAATGCTTTGCTTTATTTGACAAGTTTTTGTTTGTTTATTGTTTAGTTTTTCTTTATGTTTGTTTTTCATAAAAATTTTAAAAAAAAAAATTGAAAAATCAGAAAAATACAAAAACAGTGTGTGTTTGTGTACCTTGGATGGCCATTAAAATAAAGTTTTCTAAATTTTATATCTTTTGTAGCTTAAATGAGCATCTCTATACATAACTAAACAAGTGAGTTTTGTGGCAGGTGTTTGTGATGAGTAAGATTAAGTAATCTCTTGTACTTAACACTTGTATCACGCTTTTTGATGAGAAGGACTAGAAAATCCTAAGAGAAAAGCATAAATAACCATCTCACCACTGTTGCCCACCAATCATGAAAGGACATTTGTATACTTCGACATAGTAAAAGCGCAATGTCAAAAGCTTAACATAATTGAGTATTTCTTTTCTATCTCTTATATGCCCATGCATGGTTTGCTTAAAAGAAAAATATGTAAAGAAAAATAAAAAGCAAAAAGAATCAAAATGTTTTATATATGATTGCAAGCGTGTCTTCTAGGGGATGTAGGAGTTATAGAATGTACCTCGAAAGTGATAGTTCCTATCAAACAGTTATGATTATGTGTGAGTTAAAGTGATTTTCTCATATATCAAATCGTCATAACATGTAAACACTTATGCAATCTTACGATGTTTTTCACACACAACATGCAAGATTCTTTGCTACTCTTGATACATGTGCAGGTACAATGTGATTTGGCCATTACAAGGAATACATGTGTTAATGTATGCTCACTAAACTATCTTAACTTGTTTTTGAAATATAAAATTGATTAGATTTGTTTAGTGTGTGTGTGTGTGTGTTTTGGATCTATGTGCTTGAAATTTTTCTTGTTAAGAGATGATTTTGAGAGCTTAAAATGTTGTTTAGATCTTTGGTTATGTAACATGTTTGATTGCATTTATATCTATATTTTTCTCTTCTTGAAAAACTGTTTTTAAGCAATCTCGACAAATTCTGGACACCTCTCAACAGCTAGGCTATCTATCGAGACCTTTCAGCTTCTTTTAATTGCATTCTCGATAGCTTCTCGATAGCTACTTAATCCATCGAGGAACGTTTTGGATGCTCGATGGATGCTCAATAGTTTCTCAATCCATCGAGCCCCTTTTGTTGTGGACACCCCTCGACAGATCCTCTATAGCTCTTTGATAGCTATTTCTCGCGTTTTTAAACCTTGATACCTCTTGATCCATCAAGCTTTATGATTTTCTATATATATGCTTCAGCGCAATTTTCTCTCATTTCTCCCCGATCTCTCTCGACAGATCTTGTCTCCTCTCCTTCCCAAACTCATTTCTCTCTCTCTCTCTCTCTCTAAACCTCAATACCACAAGCTTTTCGACCTAGAGATCTTTTTTTTTTTTTTTACTCTAGTATGATCTTCTTCCTATCTTTTTATCATACATTTCATGCATTCTGACCTAACTTTTGGGGTTTCTTGAAAATTTTTTGGGTTTTTCAAAATTGATGAAGTTTTTGTGAAATGTTTGGGATGGTTTTTGTTTAAATGACCCAAAATGTTCATGTTGCATCACATCTACATTATAATAATATTTCATGCATTTTAGATGTGTTTTTACTTTGTTGCAATGATGTGTGCTGGTAGGTTTGGATTGGGCTAAGCCCATGATGTTTTTTAAGTTTGCATGTCACATATTCATACATTTTTCATGCATACGTACCTTCATTTATGTTTATTTTGATATTGATTTGTGTTGGTGCTTTTCTCGTGTTTCTTTCTCTCTCTCTCTCTCTCTCTCTCTCTCTCTCTCTCTCGATTAGTTGCTCTATGGCACCAAAATGAAAATCCACTCCGTCCTAAAACCCTCTTCATTCTGGGGCATCTTCTTCTTCCCTTGTTAATTCTACTCCTTCTTCTCGTTTTGGTTCTGTGATGATAAAGCCTGAAAGGACTTTTTGGAGAACTTCTCATGACGAGGCATTCATTCAAAACGCCAAGTCATTCTACTAGACTTTTCCGATCTTGACCTTCCCACTGTCATCTATAGTAGGGGTTGGGAGTCACTATGTGGCATCCCAAACACTTGTCCTTCTGTGATCATACAAGAGTTTAACTCCAACATGCACAAATTCGATACTTTAGTACCTCGGTTTATCACTCGCATTTAAGGTATGCGCATTGTAGTTACTCCAGATCTTATATTCGAGGTACTACATGTACCGAGGGTAGCGCATCCTAACTACCCCAGTTGTTGATCATCTCGAGGATCAGTATCCAAAGATGAACTCTCGTCTCTTTTCTATAAGACACCTTCATCTTGGGTTAACCGTCAAAACACCCCTTGCTCGGGCTTTGCAAAAGGTCCAAGATTCCTTAACATGGTGATGACATTCATTCTTCATCCATTGTCTCACTATAACTCTATCACAGAGCCTTATGCTCGATTTTTGTTATCCCTCTTAGAGGACATCTCTATTGACTTCCCTTCTCACTTCATTCTATCCCTTATAGATGTCTATATGGATAAAACGACCCGTGATAAGCTCATTTTTCCTTCGGCTATCACGCGGATCCTTCGCCATTTTTCTGTCTCCTATCCGGAGTCTACACACTTTTCCATTATGTGTGCCATAGACGCTGCTACTACCGTTCGACGAGCAAGGCCCAACTTCGACTAAAGCGGCCACAAACCAAGACAGTGACTCCTCCAGCTTCTTCCACTCCTTCCACCTCTACTCCTTAGTCTTCTGTAGGTGAAGTGACTCTCAAGGCCATCATGGCACAGCTTGTACACATGGATGCTCACCTTGACACACTCAATGATGAGTTGTGTCGGATGAACACCCGTGTTGGTCGTATTGCACGACGACAGGCTGCTATGGGTGGTTTCACTGCTTATATTTCTCCATCTCCACCGGCTTCAAAGGATGAGAGTGATGATGGCTCCGGCAGTGATGATGCTAATGAGGACGATGGTGCTAGCTCACCCGTGATGATGAGATGTCTACTTGATTCACTTACCCTTTGTCACTCATGACAAAAATGGGGAGTAGTTTTGATATGAGAGTAGTCATATACATAGGGAGAGAGTTAGCATGGGAGATTTTTGTTAGGGGGAGTGTTTATACTTTGAGAGATGTAGTGAGAATTTATGTATTTTTTTTTTTTCTTTTAGAGATACATTGTTTTTACATTGTGATAGCAAACCTTGTACTTGATGTTATATATATATTAAGGTTGTTATTATAGTTCTTTCACCTATCTTTACATGTGTTGTTTCTTTTCTCTTTTTATGCACATGATTCTTATATATTGTATGCAATCTTTTATTTCTATTTCACACTAAGATACCTTGATGAGTTTTGTTTAAAGTGTTTCAAAAATACAGGTTGTCAAAATTTTTTTGCCATAAACTCTCTTCTTACAAAATTCTTCAAGAGTTTGTGTTAGGATAAATTTTATTATATTCAACAAGTGAATATAAGTTAAGTGATTTAAGATTTCTCTCATATGTTCATTTGTTTGTTGTGGTTTTGTCACGGATTGTCAAAGGGGGAGATTGTTAGGACATATATGAATCATTGTTAGAAACATATGTAAATATAGTATTGGTTAATTCTTTGACAAAACGCACTTTACTTGTAATTAGGTAGATTTAGGATGTGTTTAATACTTCAAGGAACAAGATTTCAAGTTTAAATGTTAAAACCATGCAAGTTTATCCAATAATCAAGTGAAGAAGTACTGGATTTTAAAACTTGACAGCTAGTATCTATCAATGTTTAAAAAGCTGTTTCAACCCAATGCTCGATGACTTCTTGATAGATAAGTTATCTGTCGAGGTTTATGAAAATTAGTTTTTCAGAGCTGATTTCACTTCAATCCGTGAATAGATGTTTGGGCTTTCTTTTCTCACAGTCCTAAACATATGTAAAGATTGTTTTAAGGGCCATCACAACTGATGCAACTCAATGCAAAAGTTTTTCACAAGCATATTGTGAACCAAAGACATATGCCCTAGTTCATCTTTCTATTCAAGAAATTGCTTTGTGTTTGTACACCATAGGGTTTTGTAACCAAGGAACTTCGTGATCTTCATTGTGTTGATGAACTAAAGAACTTTGCAGCCAATATCTTTCTCAAGTTGGTGAGTAAGTCGCGTACTAGGATCCGCACATCAAATTGATTAGTCATGTACTGGGAGCCATGCATTGAAAGGAGATGATTGTCACTACAGAACAAATCAAATTGGATATTGGGGTAAGGGTTCAACTATAGGTTGGTATAAGGTATTGGGATTCCTTTACTTGTAACCGCTTGTTGTGATAATAGTAAATTCTCGGGAGTGATGACCTTAAAATCACCTGGTGGGGTTTTTGCCGTGTAGGTTTTCCCCATTCGTAAACAAATCACCGTGTCAATTTATTTTCCGCTACATTTTAACTTAGTTGGTGATTTGTTTGTTTTACCACACTTTTTCATGCAAATTGAATTAATTAATTAACTTGGCTAATTAATTAGTTAATTTATCATAAGGGATCAATACATTCTTAACCTATTAGCTTTCATTACATCAACTAACTTTTGTTAATTTATTTTTTAATGATCGATTTTATATTTCAATTTCAATTACTATTAAAATAGTTTTTAATATATATGAGATTGTTTTACTAAGTAAATCACAGAAAGAAAGTGCTAGTTTCATCTAGAAGAAGTGGAGGTAGAACTTAAAAGACGAATAGAAGCAAGGTCGTGAAACTCATGATGCCAAGTGTAATAATACTAAATGGATGAGGATGATGAAAATGCTTTTGTCAATTAATTTTGTTGTTTGACAGATTTTGGGTTAGTTATTTATTTTAATCTTCATTGTTTCGAATTTCAAACTAAGTACATCTTAGGAATTCTCTAATAGTTGAATAAGAGATCCAAGTTCAAAACCCCCTACAAAAAAAAAATCAGTTGGTATATTAGTCTTATGATAAAGAGCTATATCATCAGGAGCGGACGCCATAACTAGGTTGAAACTCTCAAAAAAATTGTATTAAATGTGTGGCACAAAAGGACTGAAGTTATCTTAATTAGTTTATACTTTTTTAAGGAACTCATCTTAGAGATTAATAAATGAAAATTTATAGACACAAGTTTTGTGCCACAATTTTTTTCACGACTTTGAGGTGGCTAACTATTGTCTATCACGTTAGAATTGTAGTGAAAATTGTGATGCTCGAGTTGTGATTGTAAAAGAACTCATCATATGTTTTAGGAGACTAACTCCTTGACTCAATAAAATAAAAAACACTTAAGTCAAAAATAAATAAATAAAATACAACTATTTTATAATATAGTTATGTATTGCTAATAATATTTACCCTAGTGATTTGAAGGAGATCTCCCGAAAAGTATTTACTATTTAGTTCCCATTTTTATTATCTCCATCATCTTTCATTGACTAATTGGGATGTATTTCCATGATGTTGGTTTTTCCAATTATGAAGCATGATATCAATTTTTTATATTTTTTAATTCTTGTATTTCTACACTTTGAGAAGGTTTTGTAACGTTATGACTTCTTCTTTTTTTATTATGTTTTATGAGTTTTAATTTTATGAATGATATATTTTACTATGTTTGCATCTTCATCATTTTTTATTGACTAATTGGCATGTATTTCCACAATGCTTGTTTTTCCAATTATGAAGCATGATATCAATTTTTTTTTTTTTTAATTGTTGTATTTCTACACTTTGAGAAGGTTTTGTAATATTATGACTTCTTTTTCTTATGTTTTATGAGTTTTGATTTAATGAATGATATATTTTACTATGCCAGCTCATCTTAATCATCTTTTATTGACTAATTGGCAAGTATTTCCACGATGCTCATTTTTCCAATTATGAAGCATGATATCAATTTTTTTTTTAATTGTTGTATTTCTACACTTTGAGAAGGTTTTGTAACATTACGACTTCTTCTTTTTTTATTATGTTTTATGAGTTTTAATTTTATGAATGATATATTTTACTATGTGCCCATCTTCATCATTTTTTATTGACTAATTGGCATGTATTTCCACGATGCTCATTTTTCCAATTATGAAGCATGATATCAATTTTTTATATTTTTTAATTGTTGTATTTCTACACTTTGAGAAGGTTTTGTAATGTTATGACTTCTTTTTTTTATGTTTTATGAGTTTTAATTTAATGAATGATATATTTTACTATGCCAGCTCATCTTCATCATCTTTTATTGTCTAATTGGCATGTATTTCCACGATGCTTGTTTTTCCAATTATGAAGCATGATATCAATTTTTTTTTTTTTAATTGTTGTATTTCTACACTTTGAGAAGGTTTTGTAACGTTATGACTTTTTCTTTTTATGTTTTATGAGTTTTAATTTAATGAATGATATATTTAAAATAAATTTTTAAGAAATTTATATGAAAAAACAAATTGTGTTTGGTTGGACAGGCAAGTATTGTGAGTGTCAACTTAGACAGGAGAGGGAAACAAACCCTTCCTAAAGTGAAAGTGGGGCAGGGGTGGGGGGATTAAGACCTGCACCATACTCACTTAATTGCCATCCCTAACCTTTGAAGAATTTTATATATATATATATACACACAAACACACACATTATATTGGAAAAGCTCTAAAAGATTAAATCTTATAACAAAATTTCACAAAACTGAGGTATCAATTCACCATAGATCAAAATAAAAAGAAATAAAATAGATATTATGTCAGATTTCGTTAAAACTCAAAACAAAAATATTGTGGAATTTCTTTGTATCTTTAGACCTTCTAAACAAATAAAAGGCTTTAAAAAAAATGAGGGTGAAAAGAAAAACAAAAGCAAAGTTGTTTACGCTTAATTAACTCGTTCAAAGAATGGAAATAGTGATGGCTCGGCTAGAGGCTTGGAGAGAAAATTAATGTCTTAGTCGGTAAGTAGAGAAAATTCGTGTCGGTCACGTGTTTGAGTGACCGGTATGCACGAGATATCTACTCTTTTCTCTTCGCCAACTACCCCTAAGTACAAGCTCAGGGAAAGTTGGTGTCATGGGAATTGATTTCCCCATATTGCTATTTTCTTCACGGTGATAAATATTACTTATCTAAAAATAGAATGCTTGGGTTTTTGGGCATTGCCATATCAGTAAAAGCTTGCCAAATTCCAATAGGTCACGGAATTTAACTTCTTTGGGTCCAAGAACTACAAAAGAGAGAGTGAAAATAATCCAAATCTATGTTGTCATCAATTATACTTAAGCAAATTAATACACAAGTTTTAATCAATTTACTCTAAATGACTTTCATGGATTGGAATTTGAAAAAAAATAGGGTGAGGTTTAGGTCCAATGCATGTAGTGTACTGGATTATTAAGATGGTGGCATGTATTTAAAAGTGAACACATATTATAATCTCAACGGGTCCAATGTCCAGTTGCATTGGACCCAAACCTCACCCAAAAAAATATATAGCAACATTAAAATATATCCCTATAGGATTAGCCAAAAAAGTTAGTGTCTATTTGAGAACAACTTATCTAGTTTTTTACTAAAAACCTTTTGTTGAAAATTTGCTAAAAAGTCATTGTGCAAGTCTGAAATGAGACTGTTGGACTCGACCTCACTTGGGCTCACAATTTATTTATAAAGTGGGCTTCAGAATTTCCTACTTTGGGTCGTTCTCGGCACAGAGACTCAAAGTAATATTCTTCCTCTCTTTCTAAATGACTGTTTTTTCTCCCTTTTTTTTTGAACCCCTTCTTCTTCCCCAACTTCTTCTATTTACAGCTTTAAGTTAGTGGGGAGATCATGATTACTGCCATTGTTAGTGCAATTGGAGGTCCAATATTATCTGTTATAAGTGGATGTTTAGGTGAGAGTGGAGTGTAACGATTATGGCCTTGGAACTTGGTTTCAACTCGGGTGAATTTGCTCGGTAGTGATGTTCCCCAAGCATCCTATGGTACGCCTGGACAAGGTTTCACTAACCGTTTGGGAAGTTTTATGCCGAGCATAGTTCAGAAGTCGAGGCCCAAAACTCGTATTCTTTGAAGGTAGTTTCAAGCAGAGCTTAGTGCGATGGTGCCGTGCCATTGGGCACGAGCCAGGGGCCCATCCGGGTCTTGGGACCTCGGTGCCGTCAAACGTATAGAAAAACTAAAAGTTAAAAAAATTGATGCCAAACAAATTGTAATAGTATTGGTTCAAGGACGTAAGCTTTTTAAGAAAATGATTGACTCTAATTAATGTTTTGAGTACTAAACGCAAACTAATTCATGTTATTTTCTTGAGAATAGTTGCTCTGGACAAATTTTCAAACAAAATTAAGGGCACATATGTACACATTTGGCAAGAAAACAAAAGGGTACCCTACACTACGTTCTTGCTTGTTTTTTTTTTTTTTGGCTAAGCACATTAGAGGAGAATCGTAGCACAAAGATTCCCTCTTGTGGGATGGATAGATCGAAAGGGATGGAACTGCAACAAGGAATGTAACTAATCTGTGCTCGTATGGGCTTGCGTAACCGAGCTGATATTGTACCAATTAGAACGTGAAACCTTGATTCTTCCAAGACCAATCACTAGGAGAAGTCAAGAATATCGACTTTGACGGCTAAGAGCATTCGCATAAGCTCGTGCAAAATTTGTCTATTTTAGTAAAAATTTTTTTTTTCTTATTTTACATACTCACTTTTTAGAACACTTTACATCAGATTATCTATTTTTCATTACATTTCATTAAAATATTGATTTTTCTTTTATTATTTCTCTTTCTTTACACAACAACCACCATCCACTCACTTCCTTCATCTTCAAGATATGTGAAAAATAATAAATAACTAAATGCAAAATGCAAAATGAATAATACCAATTAAAATTTACATGGTTATTATAGTAAACTTGTAAATTTACACTGTGGGGCCAGAGAGTTTGTGACCCCAGCCCATTTCATATTAGGGCCCGGGGCCCGTGCCGAGGAGGGTATTTGCCGAAGACGAATGGGGAAAGGCCGAAGTGTCAAGTGGAACAGTCGAGGATGACCCTATCCTCGGCACTCCAGGACTTCAAGGGGAAGAGCAATGTCTCGATGATGGCTGCTCCCAAAAAGCCCCCTCAAGGAGATGCGAGTAGAATGGGACCCACGTGGGGGTACGGTGCAAAACTGGTTCAGGGTAAATACGTCCCCTCCGCATTAAATGTACCCGCTAGTGTCCCGACCATGTTAATGAGAAAAAACACCTGGACAGGGTAACTTCGATCATCGCAACTAGCAGAAAGCAAGGAGTGACAAATCTAATGGGACGGGTGCAGAAGTAGGCACCTGCCTGGTCAACAAGTGAAGGGCTAAGATCAACCAAGAAGGGCTATATAATGAAGGTTAATGCACAAAAGAGGGGGCTGGGAAAAATGGCCAAAAACCGAGCCTCCCGACCCACCTCCAGGAGAAAGACTCCTAGAGCGAACATGATTTAACTATGTATGAATACCACGAAAAATTCACTGTCGGGTGACCAAGGCCTAGCCTTTCAAACCCACGCTCTATAAATGATATTGTTTGGGCCTATTTACATGCGAACCCAATATCATTTGGGGTCGTTACAAATCGTGTCCTTACAATTGGCGCCGTCTGTGGGGAAGGCTTGTGTCCGGGCACAGATGATGGGTTGATACAATCCTTCACATCATTTTCAGCAGGATGGATATAGTGTTCAAGCGTAAAGTTTCACTAGGGGTTGCGTTTCTTCACTAGGGGCTACACTTCGTAGCGTCGGCCAACTACGGATTATTCTAAGGGCTTGGCCGAGGAACTTATTCCCCTAAACCAAGGTCCCACGCCATAGTCGAACTTAGAAATCAAGTTTTGGACAGAACCAAGGTATTGCATGGTCCTCGGACTCAAACCTATGGGGAAACCAACTACTTAGAAATCAAGTTTTGGACAGAACCAAGGTATTGCATGGTCCTCGGACTCAAACCTATGGGGAAACCAACTACTTAAATATCAAGTTTTGGACAGAACCAAGGTATTGCATGGTCCTCGGACTTAAACCTATGGGGAAACCAACTACTTAAAAATCAAGTTTTGGACAGAATCAAGGTATTGCATGGTCCTCGGACTCAAACCTATGAGGAAACCAACTACTTAAAAATCAAGTTTTGGACAAACCTAGAAACCAAGGTATTGCATGGTCCTCGAACTCAAACCTATGGGGAAACCAACTACTTAAAAATCAAGTTTTGGACAGAACCAAGGTATTGCATGGTCCTCGGACTCAAACCTATGGGGAAACCAACTACTTAAAAATCAAGTTTTGGACAGAAACCAAGGTATTGCATGGTCCTCGAACTCAAACCTATGGGGAAACCAACTACTTAAATATCAAGTTTTGGACAGAAACCAAGGTATTGCATGGTCCTCGGACTCAAATCTATGGGGAAACCAACTACTTAAAAATCAAGTTTTTGATGGTCCTCGGACCCAAGGTATTGCATGGTCCTCGGACTCAAACCATGGGGAAACCAACTACTTAAAAATCAAGTTTTGGACAGAACCAAGGTATTGCATGGTCCTCGAACTCAAACCTATGGGGAAACCAACTACTTAAAAATCAAGTTTTGAACAGAACCAAGGTATTGCATGGTCCTCGGACTCGAACCTATGGAAAAGTCAGCTACTTAAGAAGAATTCTAAGTCGCTTAGTCCTTGGACCAAATATCGAAAAAGGTTAAGGTTATGAAAGTTATTAGGAAGATGGCGAAACGCCTTATTACTCAAATGACTGCGGGGGGCGTTCATTTTTGGGTTATATATCCTCGGATGATTACTCCCTACACAACATCGAGCATTCAGCCATTATCTTGTTCAAAGCTTGGGCTATACAACCCATTTTCAGGTTGGTCTTATTGTACACGATACCTCTAATAAGTTCATAATAACATCTTTTTTCTTAGTAAGGGATTTCGGCCCTAAATATCGTTTTCTTAGGTCGGCATCATTATGCCGCATGCTCTAATAAGCTCATCATAGTATCTTTTTCTTTTCTTCTTAGTAAGGATTTCTGCCCGAAGTATCATTTGTTCAAATCGGCATTATTATGCCGGATAGTTTCAATAAGCACAGAGCAAGGTCTTTTTATTAATCGGGATTTCGGGCCTAAGCATTATTCATAGTATAAAAATAAAAAAGAAGTCACAGGATAGTACGTCTATTCACGGCATAACCATTTCAAAAAGAAGAGATAGAACATACGAAATAAAGCAATGACAACTTTTATTAATATAAAGAGGTATTATAGCGTACAATGAAGGGCTTAAATAAGCCTATATAGAAAACGAGTTACAAAAACAATTTAAAAAAAAAAAAAAAACAAACAAACAAACAAATAGCCATAAATCTTTTTAAACTCTGCTCCCAAGTCTTTCCAAATTCTGCCCCAGTAGCACCCATATTGAGAGGAGGACCTTCCTTGGTGGGAGAGGAGAAGAAGAGGAAGAAGGAAAAACACCAGGATGGATCTGGTGAGGGGAAAGAAGAAGAAGGAGAGGCAAAAGGAGGCACCAGTGAAGGAAGAGAGGAAGAAGCGGGGATACTTTGTCCCCGCATCGATCCCGACTCCTAACACGCTGGTGCCATATTAGCTATGCTCATAAGAGAGCGACTGGTGCTGATAATGGGTGACCCCAACTCGGTCGCGCCAAAAGTTTGACGCGACGAGCCCCCGCTTCGGATTTTGGCTGAAAGGAGGATTAGAAGTATCTTGAGTCTCCGTCATCCCCGCCCTGACCGAGCCATTTTAAGCTTCAGAAGAACATGGAATTTCTGGGAAGGGTATGGTCCCTTCATTCTCGCTCCTATCTCGAACGTATCACAATTCAAGGTATAAACTAGCGAGCAAAGGAAATTCTAGGGGAGGCTAAGGGTTTCAAACCTTAAAAAGATTAAAAGGTCTCTGTGTAAAAGAAGTAACCTCTTGTCTTTCTTCTTATATGAAGGACGAAATAGGAGGCATTTAATCTATCCAAATTTCCAAGGAAATCAGTAAACGAGAATACACCCATTCCACTTCCCCACACCGTCGAATCGTTGAATTTAAATGGTCTCGTAAAGGGAAGTCATTAAAGGCACGTTTTGGATAGTGAAACGGCAAGAACGCAGCGTGAATGAATTCAAAGGAATGTCTCGTAGTCCGATGTGTTTCCTGGATAGATGAAGAGACACTCACATTGACGAAGGGCAAAACTAAGCGGATTGCAATAAAGGCGTGACATCACCCAAAACCCTCCTCTCCGACCAAGAGGTCGAGACAAAGAGGATTTTGAGGGGCTATTGTGGGGCCAGAGAGTTTGTGACCCCAGCCCATTTCATATTAGGGCCCAAGGGCCCGTGCCAAGGAGGGTATTTGCCAAAGACGAATGGGGAAAGGCCGAAGTGTCAAGTGGAACAGCCGAGGATGACCCTGTCCTCGACACTCTAGGACTTCAAGGGGAAGAGCAACGTCTCGATGATGGCTGCCCCCAAAAAGCCCCCCGAAGGAGATGCGAGTAGAATGGGACCCACGTGGGGGTACGGTCGAAAACTCCGGTTCGGGGTAAATATGTCCCCTCCGCATTAAATGCACCCGCCAATGTCCTGACCATGTTAATGAGAAAAGACGCCTGGATAGGGTGACTTCGATCATCGCAACTAATAGAAAACAAGGAGTGACAAACTGATGGGGCGGAGCATGCAGTAGGCACCTGCCTAGTCAACAAGTGAAGGGCTAAGATCAACCAGGAAGGGCTATATAATGTGAAGGTTAATGCACCAAAGAGGGGGCTGGGAAAAATGGCCAAAAACCAGAACCTCCCAGGCCCGCCTCCGGAGAAAGACTCCTAGAGCGAACATGATTTAACTATGTATGAACACCACGAAAAATTCACTGTCGGGTGACCAAGGCTTAGCCTTTCAAACCCACGCTCTATAAATGATATCGTTTGGGCCTATTTACGTGCGAACCCAATATCATTTGGGGTCGTTACAAATCATGTCCTTACATACACAATTATACATAGACTGATGTGACTCATTTTTAGGCAAAATTATATAAATTCTACATCTTTTTTAATTATACAAGAACTGAATGCTTAGTTAGTATGTTAAGATTTTTAGGAATGAAATATTGAAGAGTAATAATGATTCTTAATGTGCATATGGTGTGGGGGTGATGAGTTTTTTTGTAGGACATGGAAGAGGTGAGTTTGGTGGGTATTTCTCCCAAAACCAATTGTTAGGCCTGTCGCTACTAGGTTATCCCTCTCGGGTTAGGCGAGGAGACGTGTGTCAAAATTATAGTGAAATGAACAAGTCTAATCATAGTTAGTGTGCATTTGGCATTGGCTTGAAAAGCCAACTTTTTTTACTATTTAGCTTATTTTTGGTATAATTCATGTGTCTCACTGTACTATTTCAGCTACATTTTAGCTTTACCTATAATCTTTTCAACAAAAAGTTTTCATTTTCAACTAAATAAGCTGTTCCCAAACAAACACTTAAATGTAAGTGATAATTGATGAGGCATAATAAATGTTAATGTTAGAGAAAGGGGATGATAACACTCCCCTCTAGGAAGATTGTTTATACCAATTGATACCCATAGGTCTATGGACACATCATCTCTAAAGCACCCAACTATTGTGGTCCTAAGGGCCATTAACTACCGGCCCGTTTGGATGGAGGAGCTAAAGAGAGGAGTAGAGTAAAGTTGACTGAAAATTGACTAATCTTGACCTAAATATACTCTAGTCTACTTTACTCTACTCCATCTCCCTCTCCCTCTCCCTCAATCCAAACGAGCTAAGGGCACTCTCTTTGTTGGTTGAGCCTATACAAACTTCAAGTTGTGCTCTCCTATTCACCAATCACATCAATCCTTAGGGGAGTATTTTTCATTTTCCAAAATGAAATTTGTGTGGACTTGACGATATGGAGGTTGATGGAATGTCTACATTAGGTAGAACCAAAAGGAAGACATAATATTGAAATACAAAAAATATAAAAACGAAATAAAACTTAAAAGAACTAAACTGAAAACATTTCAAAATTAGATAATAATTTGTAATTTAGTTTTTTTTATTATTATTAAATATATGAAGAGGTGAGAAAGTGGTCAAGCCTTAGTATGATAATAAGTACCTTCCACCAAAAGTGATAGATCTTAGATTTCACTCTAGGAATCAGCATAACCAAACAAAAATGGATTTTTGTGCACTGGGTACAGCCTTTTGTGTAAAGAAGTGAGATAAAACTCAAGCAGTTTATGTTTATAAACTCTTCTTATTATAATGAAGGTAGGTTATCTTATTATAAGATTATATAGTTTGATGTGCCTGTTTGACCTATTTGGCATCTTGAACTATTTTGATAGGGGAATATGATTATTTTGAATTATGAAAAAATTGGTTTATTTTTATAATGTTTGTGGACTATTTTATATTGATTATATAGTTGATTTACACAATATATATGTTATGTTGTACATGTTTTGAGTTATATAAAAAGTGTTATCAATTTTTTCAACTATAAAAAATATCAGAAAATATTTTCTAACTAGTTTTCTAGGTCACTATCAAATATAGATATAAACGAGACATTTTTTTAGAATTTTTTTTTTTTTTTTTAGAAAAGACCTATGTTTTAGTAAAACGCTTTAGGTAGAAAAAAATTAATCATTCAGAAGCAAAAATTCATCAAAAATCTCGAGAAGTCTAGGCAAAAATTTTGCCAATTCTACAGGTAGTTGAGTTTGCCCTTCGCCATCATTCACTCTCAGGTGCTTGTTTGTTCAACTACATACGAAAAGAGAAATTCGAAAACTTTTTTTGTGATTGACATATGTACGTCTGAAATCATGAAAATCCTTTTTTCCTAAGAAATAAACAATGCATGTTATGACTTTTGGGAACCTATCTATTAAGAGAGGGAGCCCCTCTCGCTGCCATAGCCAAACTCCCCTGTATTTTCCTTTTCATTCAAGTCACCTCTTTAAGTTATCTAAATAAGCATAAAAGTCTATTTAAATACTGATTATTTTGTTGAAACTGAAAAATTATTGTTGACTATAGATAAAAGTAAAAGTTAATTGAAATAGTACAGTGGAACTCATAAATAGTGCCAAAAAGTGCAATGTAACTTATGAATAGTAGCAAAAATAAATTGAATAGTAAAATAATTTATAATTTTAATCCACATCTAAACGCACACTAAGACTCTAAACGAAATATACATTTTACAAAATAGCAATGGCCCCTTCTTGAGAAATTGGCATTAATTATGTTTAATTTTGGTCCTGCCCCTAGGTAGGTTAATTACTCCAAGGTAAGTATCTATCAAGTAGTTTGGTCCTGTCCCTATGTCTTGTCTCTTTTTCAAACATTATTAGACTATTCTTGTAAAGGAACCTTTACGTATACATGCTATTACAAGTCTCTTTTTCAATGGACACATGTTAAAAGAGCTAAGCAAGTCATCTATAAGTCTTCTTCCAAAACTAACAAAGCCTCTAGTATCAACCTTCTAGTATCAACAACTCGAGGACGATAAGTCCTTGTAATGTTATTTACAAAACTATTTTTATAATAATTGTCAATAGACTGAAAGCACTTACTCCCCAAAATTCATACCTTGGCAAATTGAATTCGAGCCTAGAAGACTCATTCTTCTTTTTTTTCTTTTTTTTTTTTTGATGGGAAACCTGAAAATTTCATTAAACAACAACAGAAGACAAATGGATTACATCCTGAGTACGCGCGTGCTCAATAACCCTAGGAGTTTCATCCAGAGGTTAACCACACTATTAGCTTGGGAAAAAAGAAGAAGGAAATTTTAGCTATATATAGGGATAGATTTGGACATGAAAAAAAACCTTTGATACATACATAGACTAACATCAACCAAAGACAAAAGAATTGCAAAATCAATAGTGAAAAGCCTGCTATGGTAGTAAGTGATCGGATAGAAGTGAACCATATTCAAGAAGAAAGTGTGTTTAAATACCGTTTATTTTATAAAAATTGAAAAATTATTACTGAAAGTGCTGTAGATAAAAGTAAAAATTAATTGAAATAATACAAGTAAGACTCATGAATAATGCAAAAAAATACATTAGAACCTGTGGTTGCACGATTTTCCCTGGCCCAACTTCTATTGATCGTGCCTTGGCCCAAAGCACAACCCACAATAAATATTTGTAGATGATGGGTCAAAGAACTTAGCCTCAGTGAACCTATTCGGTCCGATGCATGGACTATACTATTTGCAAAAAGAAAATGAAAGCACAAGAATGGATCTCTCACGTTTTATTCTATTTCTTTTTTTCGATACAGTTCTCCCCCCTTTCTTTGAGGGACACCATTACATTATATAGTTCTCTTCTTTTCATCTCAACCTTACACCTGTTGATCATCTAAGCATCCACTTGAGCACCTGTCCCATCAGACGCCCTCGTCGATCCCTTTGTGAGTTGCGGAGGCCAAGGTGGTACTGTTCAGGGGTCTTTTCCTCATTAATGCGGCCAAGAGGGTGGTTGGGGCGCAATTAATGTGGTGGTAGCCTTCCGTGAGATATTTCGGATTCAATTCATTTTATATGTTGGGAAGATGAGCTGAAATGGCTGGGGAAAGCTCCTCGTCTGGGCTTCGTGATGTCCGAGGAGGAGTTACTCCTCGGACAGGTTTCCTTGGCGCTATTGGGATTGAGTAACGCTTCATATGAGGCTTCTCTTCGGACAGGACGCTCCTCGGACGGGCCTGAGTTTGGAATAGCCCATCATTTTTGGGCCGGCCCCCACAATAGCCCCTCAAAACTCGGTTTTTACCTCCCTCCGAGGAGAAAAGCGGGGTTTTGATGTTTGTGAGAGGATGGAAATAAGGAGATCGTGGGGCGCGCGTGCGGACCGTTACTTTTGACGCGCTACAATTTACGAGGCGTGGCCATTAACTTCTGGAGGCGTTATGTTCCCTTCATCCAACGGCTTGGCGTGGATCGAACGGCCATCGTTTTTTCCCATATTTTTAGGCGGGGATGATCTTTTCTCTCTCCTCCCGGCTATATAAGACGTCAGAGGGGTTCAGTTCCTTCTTTCATCTGCATTTCACAAACCTCCAAGGACTCCAGAGAACTCCAGAGATATACGAACACTTGCGTCCGTTACGCCGCCGTAGCCGTTTTTGTGAAGCGTTTCGTCCAAGAGAGATTTCCAGGCGTCCCATTGAGCGTTTTGTGAAGGTACCAAGACATTTCGCTTTTCTCACCGTTTCAATTCCCTCCTCGGACTCTACTTTTCTTTTCGGTCTTTACTTTCATTTCCCAGTTCGATTCAGATGGGTAGATTCGAAAAATTAGTAAAAACTCCAGCCGCTATGGAAGCCTTTAGGGCGAAATACCACATTCCCCGTGGGTTGGGCTGCGGATCTGTCCTCTTGAAGGAATATTGACAGATAGAGTTGAGGGAGAAGTCGTTATCCCCATGATTGCTTTCATAGAGGGAGGGATGACACTTCCCATGCGTAGGATTACAAGGGAATACCTGTTCAACCATAGGTTGACGCCGTATCGTGTGCCCCGAATATGTTCAAGATACTAGGTCTGTGTAGACGTCTTAGACGAGCGGATGAATCTAGGCCTCACCTGGCACGATGTGGCTTATCTCATGCGAATGTCACCGCCTCGGGGATGATGGGTATTATCTTAAATCCGGAACGAGGACGTTAGGTTGATCTCTTGTCTCCCAAGATCCAATAAGACCGTGAAGAATGACTTCCTCATTGCTTCCGGGAGTGGTTCGACGGTATTCATTGTCCAACTCGGGCGGAAAACCCAAAGCGGCGTTTTTAGGATCGGTCCTTTTTGGGAGAGGATTTAGTATTAAGGGGTTATTATTTTTTCTTGTTTTCTATGTAATTGGAAAATTTCATGGACTAACCCCACTTTTCTTGGTTGTTTGCAGACAAAGTTCACGTCGCTCCTCGGATAAGCTTTGTGAACGTGCCAGCGCTGAACTATCTTCTTAGGTCGGAGATTTACGCTACCGAGGACGGACGATTGCGTGCGGCCCATCTGGTTCTGGGCTATCGGCCTACGAGCAGCGCTTTCCGTGCAATCGGTCACGCTATAAGGGCTGGCAGTCCGAGGCTGGTTAGGATTGACGTGTCCCGGGACGGGTTCCTAGCTCCACACGATCCGCCACCAGTAGTGTTGCTTGGGGTCAGAAATCCTTACTTAGCAGAGCAGCTACCTCCGGTAAACGAGCCTCAGCGCGCCGCTGTTTTGGTTGAAGAAGAAGTGAATCATCTCGTCTTTCCCTTGAGGAAGAGATAGACAAGTTTTACTTCGAGGAGGAAATTCAGAGAACCCCTTGGTGGAGCTTTCTAATCCTGAAGCGGAGCAGACCAACATTCCGCGCTTGGTGTTCCTTCCATCGTTATCTGCGCTCGGACGATACTTGCACGAAGAGGCGAGCCCCATGGCGAAAAAGGGAAGTCTCTAAAGGAGTTAATGTCCTCCCGAGGAAAGGTCGATCATCGAAGGGTCGATCATCGAAGGGACCAACTCCATCACTGGCCAAAACCCTTCCCCCGGTAATCCCCTAGGGCGTCTCGGACCCTGGCCTTAAGGTTAATCCTGACCAAGAAGAAAAGGCCGGTTGACACTCCGAGAGGAAGGCGAGGTGGCTGCCCACCCGACCAAGCGAAAAAAAAGACCACACGGGCGCCAAGGAGCGAAGGGTAACTCCTCGGAGAGCCGGATGAGGGGAACCTTCTTTGAAGTGCGCGCGCCCCCCTCGTCCATGGGACCCAAAGTTGGAGCTGGATGGGGTTGCCATCCCTTACAATGCTTCGGTCCGAGAGTATAATCGAGGCCGGGCAGGGCACGTGGCGGATGCCTTAGAGCAACCCCTACTTCTTCCTCGGGACATGGAGGCCTATAGGCGGTTCTCCCGATCCGAGCTCTTCCTATCCCTTAAAAGGGATCTCGCGTTGATAAGTAATCATTTTACTGTTTTATTAATTTACTTACCCCTGTTAGATTTCTTTTAAGGTACTCTTGTTTCGTTCATGATTACTCAAAGCAGTGTTCGTTCTTTGAGGAGTTTTGCCGTGATAGCCGCAATCGGGCCGAGACCGAGACCCGTGCTCTCGGACGGAGGTGGAGAAATCCTTGGGGTCCCTCAAGCACGATCACCTTAGACTCACGGACGAGTTCAAGGAGTCGGAGAACCGGCAAAAAGTGCAGAGGCTGGTTTGAAGAGTGCCGAGACCCGGGCGGAGGACCAGCGCAAAGAGCTGTACACGACACGCCTAACCTCGTCACCGAGAGGCGGCGGTCAGATCTCAAGACTGCCCGCAAAAAGTAGAGGATGAGCCGAGGCGAGTAAAGGAGGAGGCCCAGCTGATCCGAGAGGCTACGAGGCCGAGAAGAATGTCTTTCTCGCCAGCTCGGGGCCGAAGAGACGGAGGCCAGGCTATCCGAGGAGATTCCCGAGGTATGCGGGGAGTACTACGGCATTTCATGGGCTCATGCTCTCGACGCTGCAGGAGTTCCCGCGGATTCGGCACTAAGACTGCCCGAGAGCATCTTCTATCCTCGGGAGATCCGTGCGAATCCCGATGACGCCCAAGTGGCTTCGAGCGAGGACTGGCGGCGCCCGATGCCGTCCTTGTGCCTGATATGGCGGAGGATCCCGCCGCAGACTCTACCATTGAGGTTCCTCTTCCTCGGCCCGAGCAGAAAGAAGATCCTCCTGCTAAAGCTTAGCCTTTTAGGCTTTCAATCTTTGTGAATAGTTAATATATATATATATATATATATATATATATTTTTTTTTTTTTTTGAATGAGAGTTATCCTATTTTTCCCTTTTTTGTAAGGACCTCTCTTTCTAATGTACTCGGAATATTAATATAAAATGTTCGTTTTGCTTACTACGGATGTATGTTAGTAGTGCTCTTTTTTATTTTAAACATTTGCAACAATGTAGACACAGTGTCGGTCAAAACAAAAATGGGTTTTTGGCGCTGCGCATTTGATTTGATTGCGATGGTGCTAGACTGCGCGCACGCATTAAAATGATTTCCTTTAAGTAATAATTTCCCAATCTATCACAAGTAATAATTTCCCCAAAAGTCTGTGGTCCGAGGAGCCATGCAGGACTTAGGTTCTGTTTAAAACTATGAATTGTCATGAGTAATAATTTCCCCAAAGTCTGTGGTCCGAGGAGCCATGCGGGACTTAGGTTCTGTTTAAAACTATGAACTATCATGAGTAATAATTTCCCCAAAAGTCTGTGGTCCGAGGAGCCATGCGGGACTTAGGTTTTGTTTAAAACTTATAAATAGTTGGCTTAAGTATTAATTTCCCCTAAGTCTGTGGTCCGAGGAGCCATGCAGGACTTAGGTTCTGTTTAAAACTTATAAATAGTTGTAATGTAGACCAGCAAGTGGCGGATAGTCATGAAAGAAAACGTATGCTAAGCCATTCTCATTAATAATAATACCTCCCGAGGTTATTTACATTCCATGGTCGAAGTACAGCTTTTTCATCCAAATCTTCTAGGTAGTAGGCGCCTATTCCGGCCACGGATGTGACACGATATGGTCCCTCCCAATTGGGCCCCAACTTGCCCCAAGAGGGGTTCTTTGCGCTGCCAAGAATCTTCCTCATCACGAGATCACCTGGACCCGGAGGCCGCAATTTGACGTTAGCATCATACCCTTGTCTCAAACCTTTTCGGTGATAATAGGCCATGTGAATCGTGGCCTTTTCCCTTCTTTCCTCGGCTAGGTCCAGACTTCTTCCTAGTAACTCATCGTTATCGCTTGGGGTAAACGAGCTAGACCTCAACGTGGGGAAATTGTTCTCGATCGGAAGCACAGCCTCAACCCCATAAGTCATTGAGAAGGGGGTTTCACCGGTTGAACGCCGCGGCGTTGTCCGATAGGTCCATAAGACGTGCGGTAGTTCTTCTACCCATCTCCCCTTTGACTCATCTAGTCTTTTCTTCAATCCGTTCACTATGACCTTGTTTACGGCCTCGACTTGCCCATTTCCTTGGGGGTATGCGGGGTGGAATATCAATTAATGATCCCAAATTCACGGCAATACTCCCTAAAATTCTTGTTTGTCAAACTCAAGACCATTGTCGGAAATGAGGGTTCTCGGAGTTCGAAGCGGGTGATAATGTTCTTCCGATGAATTTCTGGGCATCCACGTCCCGATGTTGGCCAAAGGTTCAGCCTCCACCCATTTAGTGAAGTAGTCGGTTCCGACTATTATGTATCGCTTGTTCCCCGCAGACCTTGGGGAAAGGCCCGACAATATCAAGACCCCATTACGCGAACGGCCATGGACTAGAGAGTGGGTTGAGAACCCCTCCGGGTTGGTGGATATTCAGGGCAAATCTTTGGCACTGATCGCACTTCTTAGCGTATTCCTGGGCCTGTCTCTGCATGTTCGGCCACCAGTATCCTTGGGTGAGTGCCCCGTGCGCCAGCGATCTTCCTCCGGTGTGACTTCCACATACTCCCTCATGCAACTCCTCAAGAAGAGACTCGGACTCTTCTCGGATGTACGCAGAGTAAGTACGGTCCCGAGTAGGAGCGCCGATAGAGTTTGCGGTCCTCTCGATAGCCAAAAACGAGGAGCATTTCTACGTATCTTCTCGGCTTCTAGTTTTTCTTCCGATAGGATATCGTCTTGGAGGAAATTCCTTATGGGGTCCATCCACCGGGGACTCGTCTAATCTGATGGACTTGGGGCGGGTTTCGCCGATGGGACTGGCCTTGACTAGATCTTCGACTAGGATCATTCGTGGCAAATTACGTGCCGAGGACGTGGCAAGAGTGGCCAGCGAGTCCGCATGAGTGTTTACGCTCCGGAAATATGCGTCGATCAAGGATTCAAAACTCGTCTCAGTAGCCGTTTGACTTGTCCCGGATACTCTTGCATCCTAGTATCTCGAGCTTCTAGCTCTCCCATCACTTGTCCGACCACTAATCTGGAGTCCGAGAATGCTTCTATTACTCTTCCACCCAATCTTTGAACCATTGCCATCCCTTGAAGTAAGGCTTCGTATTCGGCTTTATTGTTCGTGAGCGAGAATCCGAGTCTTAACGATTTTTCAATGATACGCCGTCCTCTGTGATATTAAAACTATCCCAACTCCCGATCCTCTCTGGTTGGCCGCGCCATCCACGTAGACCTTCCAACGCATGGTCCCCTTTGGCTGAAATCACGCCAACCGCTTTTCCACCCAGGTCTTTCTTCTCGGTCATCGTTTCTATAGAGGGCTCGGCAAACTCCGCTACCAGTCTGCGAGGACCTGTCCTTTGACGGAGGGTGCAGGCATATATTTAATATCAAAGGCCCCCAAAAGAGCACTCCACATGGCGATCCTTCCTGTGTAGTCAGCGCTTGAAAGCACGGCTCGAAGGGGAAGCTGAGTTAGAACGATGACCGTATGCGCCTGAAAGTAATGAGGAAGCTTCCGGGTTGCATGCACTATCGCCCGAATTGCTTTTTCTAAAGGTAGGTATCGCACCTTGGCCTCATGTAGTGATTTGCTCACATAGTACACCGGTCGCTGCACCCCATTATCATCCCGTATTAGTACCAGGCTTACGGCGTGGGGAGCTACGGCGATGTAGGCAAACAACACCTCGTCTGCCTCCGGACTGGACATGATGGGTGGTCGGGACGGGTAGTCCTTGAGCTGCTGGAAAGCCTGAACGCAATCCTCCGACCATTTGAACTCTTTCCACTTGTTTATCAGGAGGTAAAAGGGCCGACATCGATCCGCCGATCGCGATATGAACCGGTTTAATGCCGCAATCATACCAGTGAGCTTCTCGCACCTCCTTCGGGTTCCGAGGAGTCTGTAGGCTGTTAATGGCTTTGATTTGGTCGGGACTTACTTCTATTCCCCTGTGGGTGACCATGTACCCTAGGAATTTCCCAAACCCGACCCCGAATGAACATTTAGAGGCATTCAGCCGCAACCGGTGCTCCCTTAAGATAGCGAAGACTGTTCCCGTGTCTTTCACGTGCTCGGACACCCTTTTACTCTTCACAACCATATCGTCTATATACACCTCAATGATCTTGCCCAGTTGTGGCTCAAACATCCGAGTCATCATCCTTTGGTAGGTTGAGCCCGCGTTCTTTAGCCCGAATGGCATCACCTTATAATGATAATTTCCGATGGGCGTCATGAAAGCCGTTTTCTCTTGGTCCTCTAGCGCAAGGGGTATCTGATGATAGCCCTGGAAGGCGTCCAGGAAGCTCATTCGAGGATGCCCCACGGTTGCATCCACCAATCGATCGATTTTGGGTAGAGGGAATGGGTCCTTGGGGCACGCCTTGTTCAGGTCCGTGAAGTCCACGCAGACCCTCCACTTCCCCGTCTTCTTCCTTACCACCACTGTGTTCGCCAACCATTCGGGATAAAAGACCTCTTTGATAGCCCCTGCTCTTTTTAATTTTGCCACCTCGTCTCTTACGGCACTAGCGTGTTCCTTTGAAGGGCGTCGGGGTGGCTGCTTCCTCAGTGGAAGAGGGGTTGACGTTCAGGTGGTGACAGATGAGGCTAGGATCAACTCCCGGGGCATCGTAGGCGTCCCAAGCAAATACGTCGACATTTTCTCCGAGAAATCTGACCAGTTCCTCCTTTTCTTGAGAGGGCAATTCAGAGCCGACCTGAAAGAACTTCTCCGGTTCATTGTTGACAACAACCTTATCTAAACCTTCACACCTTATCTCCTCGGCCAGCCCATCGTCTTGCTTTGCCGAGGAGGCTGGTTGCTATAAGCTCTTTGGGACCGAGGACTCGACCAAGGGCCGATGTAAAATGGCGGCCACCACACACTTCCCCAGCCACGGCCTGATCTCCTCGGATCTCTTCCACTCGTCCTCTGGATGGGTATTTTACTTTTGGTGAAGTGTGGAGGTCACGGCCTCTAGGCTGTGGATCCATGGCCTTGCAACTATCGCGGTGTAGGGTGAATAAGCGTCGACCACGATAAAATTCACCTCCACCACTTCCGCCCCAGATCTGTGCGGGCGGTCGGATTTGCCCTTTGGCGTAACAATCTTCCCCTCGAAGCCGAGAAGGGGGAGTCATAAGGCTGTCAAATCTTCCGGCTTCAAGTTCAGCCCCTTGTATAGGTCGGGTACATTATCTCCACCGCACTTCCCGAGTCTACTAACACCCTTTTCACATCGAAACCCCCAATCCGCAAGGTGACCACCAAGGCATCATCGTGAGGTTGAATTGTTCCTCTCTTATCCTCATCCGAGAATCCCAGTATCAAAGAGCTTCCCTTTTTTAACCTTTTGGGCTCCCTTTGCCTGCCCTCGGAGGGGAGGCGATCCACGGCTAATACCCTGGGGATGGGTGGCCCGATTCTTCCCGGTGCAGCGAGGATGACATGTATCGTCCCGGTGGGGGGTCTTAAAGACACGTCCCTTCGAGGTTCTTGTGTTGCTTGGCCGGGATGGCCGCTCGATGGGTGCAGCAGGTGACGTAGCTTTCCTTCTCGAACCAATTGATCTAGGTGATTCCACATTCTGCAGTCCTCGAGTATGCCCGTGGTCCTGATGATAGTGGCAATACAAGTTACGATTACGTTTGGCGGGGTCTCCAGCCATCTTTCCTAGCCATCTGAAATAGGGTTCATCCCTTACTTTCTCCAGTACTTGTTGTACCGGCTCTCTGAATACGGCATTCACAGTTTGCGGGTTGCTCTGCCCAGACTGTCGTGGAAAATCTCTCCTCGGCTGACCAGGATTGTGACGTTCCGTCCCGAAATCATTTGCTTTAAGGGGGATAGCCTTCTCCTTTCCCTTCCCTTGCGGTGATCTTCCTCCACTCTTTTGTACTTGTCGATCCTATCCATTAGCCGTTGGACGTCGATGAATCGGTTTTCCGGTGAGGGATTTCCTTAAGCCATGCCCGGTGGGGAGACGCTTTTGAACGTCTTTGATAGCAACGTTATCATGGTTGTCATCTAAATCGTTATACACCTCCCAATACCTATCCGAGTACGCTTTCAAGATTTCTCCTTCGTGCATGGATAAGGACAAGAGTGAACCGAGAGGTCGAGGGACTCTGGTGTTTATAATGAAACGGGAGCAAAAAGCTTGAGTGAGTCTGCTTGTAGGAGCCTACGGAGTTTGTCTTGAGTGCTGTTGAACCATCTCATTGCCATCGATCCCAAGCGGAGGGGAAGATTTTGCACATTAGGGCCTCGTTTTGCGAATAAATCGCCATTTTTTGGTTAAATCGACTCACGTGCTCCACCGGGTCTGCTTTGCCGTGATAGATGGCGAACACCGGTTGGTTGAAGCGTTTTGGCGGCTTAGCCCCTTCGATTCTATTCGTGAAGGGTGACCTTGAGATCTGATCCAGCGCCTTCTTCATGGCGTCGCTCCCCGAACCTTTGCTGGACGGGCGCTCATACTTCCGTACAGGGCGTGGTTCCTTTTCGTAGGAAAAGGTTTCGCTTGGGGGGGTCCTTGACCTTTGTCTGTAACTCACGTCTTCCGCATTAGAAGACTACTTTGAGTCGAGGGAGATCGTCTTCGCTGCGCACGTCGTAATTTCCTTTTTAGGTCATCTATCTCTCGCCGCATGGCACGGTGACTATTTCGCCTCCGAGACACGTGACTTCCTATCCGAGTGTGACTCTGGCTCATCCGGGTGGTATGCACACTCCCCTCACGATTCCCCCTGCTGCCTGGGTTGGTTGGGTTATTTTGCCTCCGGGCTCGGCGGGTCGTGTCCGTTGGGAGTTAGCTTGGTGAGGATCCTCCTGGCGCGGATCTAGTTCTGCCATGCTCGACCGTTGCACTAGCCGATGCCTTAGTTCTTCCCACAGACAGCGCCAATTGTGGTTGCACGATTTTCCCCGCCCAACTTCTATTGATCGTGCCTTGGCCCAAAGCACAACCCACAATAAATATTTGTAGAGGATGGGTCAAAGAACTTAGCCTCGGTGAACCTATTCGATCTGATGCATGGACTATACTATTTGCAAAAAAAAATGAAAGCACAAGAATGGATCTCTCACGTTTTATTCTATTTCTTTTTTTCGTCTGATTCTCTCCCCCTTTCTTTGAGGGACTCCATTACATTATATAGTTCTCTTCTTTTCATCTCAACCTTACACCTGTTGATCATCTAAGCATCCACTTGAGCACTGTCCCATCGACGCCCTCGTCGGTCCCCTTGTGAGTTGCGGAGGCCAAGGTGGTACTGTTCAGGGTCTTTTCCTCATTAATGCGGCCAAGAGAGTGGTTGGGGCGCAATTAATGTGGTGGTAGCCTTCCGTGAGATATTTTGGATTCAATTCATTTTATATGTTGGGAAGATGAGCTGAAATGGCTGGGGAAAACTCCTCGTCTGGGCTTCGTGATGTCCGAGGAGGAGTTACTCCTCGGACAGGTTTCCTTGGCGCTATTGGGATTGAGTAACGCTTCATATGAGACTTCTCTTCGGACAGGACGCTCCTCGGACGGGCCTGAGTTTGGAATAGCCCATCATTTTTGAGCCGGGCCCCACAGAACCTATAAATAATAACAAAAATAAACTAAATAATGAAATAATTTTATTTTTTATATTAACCCAAACGCGTACAGAAGCTTTTGAAGATTCTAACGTTTGAAATCGCAAGTGCAATCATAGATACACACATCCTTGAACAGTAAGAAATGGCTGCCTTATGGCTTCATTGATCACTTTTATCCAAAATTTATGACAACCAATTGACAGGAACGACCGACGTTAACGTCCTTTCACTTTTAGACAATGGGACATTGTACTAACTACTAAGCTCGTTTCTCAAAAAAAACAAAAAACCCTACTAAGCTCTCATTAAATTTTCTGAAAATTTTGGCAGCTGGTATTGCTTTAATGGCCTAATTGATCAGCAGGCCATGAGTGACCACCCACTTACTAATCATGTTCTGGTTGGAGTACTGTAGGACTGCCACTGTCCATTCGGTTTTTCACTTTTTGTGGGTGTGGGCTCGTTGCGGAAGCCAGAAAGAAGAATGC
Source organism: Quercus dentata (assembly GCA_028216015.1). Taxonomy (NCBI): domain Eukaryota; kingdom Viridiplantae; phylum Streptophyta; class Magnoliopsida; order Fagales; family Fagaceae; genus Quercus; species Quercus dentata. The sequence goes on from CP116445.1 coordinate 84,816,533, forward strand.
ACAATAATACATTGGCTTTATTATATGGGAAAATAATTTCTAGGGTTACAACCAATTATTGTAGACCAATTTTTACCATTATCGGATGTGGTTAATTGTGAGTAATGAAAAAAAGTTATAAGTTCATATGAAAGTGACCGTCCAATCAAAGTTTGTCATATAGAATAATTGTGAAAATTAGTGAAACTTGTTGCGAACTCGTGCATTGCGCGTGATAATTATTTTTATAGTGATTTTTTTTTTTTTACAATTTAAACTAATTTAATAAAGAATAATGTATTTCATAATCATATTTTTATTTATTATAGAAAAAATCATAATTGTAATATAAGAACAATCATAAATCATAAATATAAATTTTGTCATACCAAAATGAAAAAAATACATTTTTTCTCAGAAATTCAAAAAGCAAATTAACGAAAATATTCATTTTTTAATAAAAGTTATTTATAACATTTTGTGAATCATTAAAAAGAATATAAATTTTGGAAATTATTCTTTTAGTTTTAAACAAAATTTCTCAAACTTTTTTTTTTTTTTCCTACAATCCAAAACACCGAAAAACGTAACTAGGAAAATTAATAAACTTAACAATGATTAATTGGACCAAGTAGGAAAAATAATTTGTTGTTGATAATCTATTAAGGTTATTTTCTTTTCAGAAATTGTAATTTCATCCACCTAAAACATATTATCAAATAAACAATTATTAACAAAATCTAAGAATTAAATTTCTATATATGCATTTGTAAGGACTCAATTTATAACGACCCCAAAATGATATTGGGTTATAAAGGGCCCAAACAATATAATTTGTAGAGCGCGGGCTTGAAAGACCAGGCCTTGGTCACCGGAATGAGACTAGTCGTGGTACTCATGGCGCTTACATAGGGACGAGCTAAAGTTGTCCATGTAGCTTCAGGTTCCTAGATGTTTGCTCAAGAAGTCTTTCTCCTCGGCATGGCCTGGGAGACTCTTGTTCTTGGCCTTCTTTTTTCTCGAGCCCCCCTCCTTTTTGGCGCATAAGCCTTCACATTATATAGTCTTTCTCAGTTGATCCTAACCCTCCATCTCAGTCGGGCAAACCTACTTGAGTACCTATTCCATCGGCCGCCTCCCCTACTTTACTTTAGTTGCAATAACAATTATTCAAAGTCTTTTCCCATTAATACAACTAGGACGTTTATGGGCGCATTCAATGTGGAGGGGACGTCTTTTCCTTGAACCATTCCCACTTCAAATACGAGTCTCATTCTACTAAGGTTGCCTTTGACGACATGTCGCTCTTCCTTTCGAAGTCTTGGGATGCCAAGGACAAGGTCATCCTCGGCTACATCTATAGGCTATTTGGTTTTTAACTACTTGTCCTCGGCAACTACTCTCCTCGGCACGGGCCCTGGGCCCTAATGGAAGGTGGGCCGGGTCGTAAGTTCTCTGTCCCACAAAGATTGTTATAAAATAATAATAACAATTAAAGTAAAATTGCAAAAGCTAAAATTTGTCACCCATCCGATTAGCTTTTTTCTAAATAAATAACATTATAGAGTATTTCTAATACTACTATTAAGAGTACTTTATTCACCACAAAGAATTAAAAATAAACAAAAATTAGTAAAGTTTCATAGTTTAACATCTAAATTTAGCACTATAAAAAATCATGATGTGTCATAGAATAAATATCAAATTATCCAAATCATGCTATGTAATAGAATAATATTATATTTTTATATGCTATATTTAATTTTTTATAATGCAATAGGATAAAATTTAACAATCAAAGAGAACCAAAAAATAAAGAAAAATTAAAAAATTAAAAAACTAAGTCTCATTTACCTAAAGTAGAGTTTTAAAGAATATAAAAAATTATTAGCCTAAAGCAGAGATACAAGAAAAATAAAAATAAAAATCCACCAAACAGTTTTGAGAGAGAGAGAGAGAGAGAACATTTGTTTTGTGAGGGAAAACTATGCATAGAATGGAAGAGATAATGACAAATTTATAGTAAGAAGGTGTGAATAGGAAGAGACAAAAATAAAAGAAGATGAAGGGGAAGAGGAAGAATGATATTAATGTAGAGGTTAGTGGGGAGATGAAAAGATAAAGGAGGTAGAAATGTTGGAGAAGTAGTGAGATGATGAAAAGGTAAGAAAGGGAGAAAGGTTTGAGAAGTATAAATATTAAAAACAATTATAGGAAAATTGAAAAGAAAAAAAATAATGACATGGACACTGATGTGGCTCAACTAGAATGTAGTAACAATAAATGTTATGCTTCAGTTTTTAGATATATATATATATATATATATATTATATATATTTTGGTTGTAATTCTATAATAACTCTTAGTTTGGATAGTATGTACCTTGTTAATACACCAAGACATGTGGTAGGGTTTTCTTGATTTGAAATTAGATGTGAATTGGTGAAATGTGGAGTGATAATGAACCAATCGTTCTTAAGTTTGGTACTGGTGTATGAATACACTATCATTCCTACCGGGGTGTTCTAGTTGTTGTTGCAAGTGTGCTCCAAACATTAACTTTTAATGTGAGTCCTACATTAGTTTAGAGTGAACTCTTTTTTCTTTTTCTTTTTTCTTTTTTTGTGATTAGAAACTATTGCGAATCTCTTTTGATATCTAAATATATGGGGTTTAGTATAGACTTTGACCTTATCTATATCACACACATCGCTCCATCCAATCTTGTGCTGCCTACATGTGATCAACTTCTTTACTTTTTTTTTTTTTTAGACTTTTCCTTAGCTATTTAATTGCTCCATCTCTATCGAAACAACACCATTGTCCCTTTATTCTCCATGAAGTGTTTTGCCTCTCTCCACATATTTTCCTCTTGTGCGAATGGTATTCTGCCATCACCGATAATAAAGGAAACACATTTTAGAAGATTTTTCTTAAACCTCTATGAGTGAAAGTGTGTCCAACACAAAAGTGTACACCATAATCTAATCTTGAGAGGTTGTTTGACCTGAGAATCAATCGTATCAAGTTTTATTCTTTTTGATACATTGATAATTTGGGGTAGGGAAATTTGAACCACAAATGTTTTTGTTGGAAACACTAGGAGTTACCAGTTAAGGTACAAGCTTAAAGTTCTTGGCGCATCAAGTTGCACTTGGTGCAACTTTAAATAGTGTCACACCACCTAATAACTTTTTAATTAGTTTAAATTTTAAAAATCCCGCCATTAGGACACATGTTCTTTATATTCTTAGAAAGCATGCAAAATTTTATACCAATCGAATCATTTACTATTTGATCAAGAAACCTATCTTTTGTATATAATTTTAAAAGACAAAAACCTGAATAAAAATTTGATAAATGATATAGTTATTGATTTTTAATTTTTTTTTAAAAAAAAATTGGTAGATGTATTAATAACATAGAAAACATGTAATTCAATGGCATGATCTCAAAATTTTAATTTAATAAAAAGTTATTAAGTGATGTAACATTTCTTAGAGTCACACTAAATATCTTGACCCACGTATATACTCTCTCACCAAGGTGAACACAATGCATTTTATGACCTAAAACAGCGATTTTAAGTAGGGTATTTTATTATATTTAAATACTAATAATATAATATTTGTTTAAATTTTGATAATGAATGTTGTTTTTTATAAATGAATTTGTCAATTTAAGTGCTATTAGGTAATGAACATTGGAATTTAGTAATGAATTTGTCTAGAAAACTAATAATTCTGATTTTAATTTTGATAGAGAGAAAGAAAGAGTTTGTCCACCTTCCATGTGTTTGGAAGATTGAAAATTTTACATTTTTTTTTTTTAATTCAATAGTTGATTTGAATCTTGGATGTTTCCATTGGAAACACCAAAAGATACTAGTTGAGTTACAAAGTTTTTGATAGAAAGTCAATCCTATCTCTCATAGTATTTGGATCCACAAAGGGACTATCTGCATACACATGAATGCAAGAGTTATCTTATGCTCTTTTTATTAGTAGGACCATTTTCTTTCATTTGGGAAACTTAGACCATTGCTTAGGTGGTCTAAAGGTTGAGTCAGCCCTATCTCTCACAGTTTTTGGATCCACACATTATGAGAGGGACTATCTCCATATGCATGGATGCAAGAGTTATCTTATGCTCTTTTATTAGTGGGACTATTCTCTCCGATTTTTATAATTGTTCTTTCTTTTCTTTTCTTTTCTTTTTTGATAATTTGTCTCAATAAAATCTTACTGTAATTATACATTTTTATTTATTTTTTTAAATAAGGCCTAAATACCAAAATACTATTGGGGTTAGGTAAGTTGTAAAAACAATTCCTAGAGTTTCAATTATTCCTTATAACTCTTTGAGATTTCCATATCCGCCAAATTGACCATTAGGACTAATTTCAATAACTCTTAGGGCAAACTATTACGTGACTTGTAGCATGAATGAATTAGTTGGTGAGTCTTTTTAATATGGTCACGTGATTGCTACATAATTTTTCCATCCATAAAGCTAATGAAAATTAGTTCCAAAGGAGGTGTTATATGGAAGAACAGAAACCTTAAACAATGTTTTTGCAACTGACTCAAACCTCAAGGCGTATTTTTGCATTTTGGCCAAATAAAATAAAATAACTTCGGATCCACCTCAACCTTAAATAATTGGGCTGGGCCAACTTTTGTGGGCTGATTCTTGAGAGATGGGCTGGGCTGCAGCCATAAATCTACTTGGAATAGCTCAACAACGTGGCCCAGTTCAGCCCAAGACTTCTGAAATTGGTCCCAGTTCACTTGCAAGACCGAGTCTTTCTTCTCAAAACCCTCTCTCTCTCTCTCTCTCTCTCTCTCCCCTTCTGTCTAGAGAGAGAAAGTTCCTTATGGATAGCTCAGTCCCGCGCTTTCCTGTCACCTACAAGAGTCTCTCATTGGATATTAAGGTAAAAAGATTCCAACTTTTGCTTTTTCATTGGATTTCTTTATCTAATCTTACTGAAAACAAACAATGTTGCCCATCACCTGTTTGATTCAATGCTTCAATGTAAAATCCCAATACTTTATTCTGTGTGATTTTGGTAATAATGGGTTCTTTGTATTTTTCATAATTTACTTTGGGTTGCTTCTGAATATCACTTTACTGATAAGATTAGGTGATTTGAAGTAATGGGTCAATGGTGTCAGTGATTGTAAGATGGGCTTGTGGGGCTTTTAATTCTGGAATTACAGTTTGCTTTAAAAACAAAAAAACAAAAACAATGTTTGGAATAATTTCTCAGCTGGAGTAAGGGCTCTTGTGATTTTTAACCATAATTGAATGGAGAATTCTGATTTGGCTTGTTTTGGTTTTCTGAAATTTATGTGGATTGCATACTTTGAAGACCTAACTCAAATATAAGAAGTATGATACTACATACTATGGCATCTAGTTTCTTTCTTGTTGATATAACTATGTATTTTTATTAGATGAGAGAAAAAGAATCAAGTGAGGCTTCATTTCAATGAAATACCTGAATGCAAAGGTTAGGCTTGCTAAGAATGTGAGACAGGTGACATAGGGACATTGAATTTTATAGGTCTTACAAAGTGTGCACAAGTAAGTCAGGATCTCTAAATGGTTGTGTTTTAGTTTCAACTACCCCAATCTATTTCATGATGGAAATCATGGTCCTTTTGGGTTTAACATTCCTTGTTTTGTTTGCTTGGCTATTGCTACTAATGTGTTATTTCCCAGTTGCTTATTTTGTTTCTGCTTGTCAGGGGAACAAAACAGATGTAGTCCTTTGTAGTTATGATGATCATTTTCTTGTAAGTTCTAAGTTCCTCTTCATTTGGATTTTTTTTATTGGTGACCCTCCAATAGGGGACGGGGTGTTGATGGCTTCATGTTTGTGTGCACTTCTAATGTTTGAAAAACTTTTAGGTGATTGCAACTCAAATAGGAGCCATGGGGACAATACTCCATGCCAGGTCTGCATATTCTTTTCATTGAACTACTGGAGCAATCCTGTGAAGTGGGATTTCTTTGTTGCTTCATAAATTATATTTCAGTTCAACATTGCTGTAATTATGCACATTAGTTCCTTTCTCACTTTGTCCAATTCTTTGTTCATATGGAAACTTTGTGGCTTATGATAAAAATCCTGTTATTCTTTACTCCTGTTCTGTTCTGTGTAGTATTATATCATATATTGTCCTCCAGTCAGCCTATAATGGTTGACACAATTTAGTTATTCTATGTTTTTGTACGTGCTTGCTGACCTGGGAGGTTTGCATAACTTACATCCAAAAAACTCTCTCTCATGTTTGTTGAGTAGAAGGAATGATCTTGTTATGTGGCTTTTTTAATAAAACAAAATCTTGAGAGAGAGAAAAAAAAAAAAATGAGGGAAAACTTGATTCCAGTACTTGATAATAAGAAGAGAATTTAAGGTCAACAGAATCAACACAGGGCTGAGAGGAGGCAGAATTTTTTTTTTTTTTTTTTTTAATATAGTTTGACCATTTGAAAATGTGAGAGATTGATTGCATAGTAATGTGACATTGTAATCTCATCCTTGGATTTGAGAATCACATTGAACCATTAAATGATAATTCTACTGAGAGGAGCTTCTGAGATATATATCTTTCTTCATCACCAGGAAGGAGGAAGGGGTGTCAATCGAGCCAACATTCAATGTGTCTGCAGTATTTGGCAAACGAGATGAGGTAGGCTAGCTTGGGCTCTAGCCTCTTCGTATGATAACTGTTAATTAACTTATACTGATTTCAACCCACTTCAACAAATGCAGCCAATGCTGCTGGCATGTGCTCGTCAGTTAATTCAACACATCAGGTATATTTCCAGTTCAAAATATTTACAATAGTTTTAAAGCTATTTTTTGTTCCTTGCTTCTCAGAGCTAGAATTCGCTAGCAATCATTTTTTTCTTTGGGAGAATTTATTGGAATTTGTAAAATCATTTATGTGAATGCTAATAACAAGGTATTCACTTCTCACATTTAGCCTAAAAGAGGAATTACTAGCATTAATAGAATGCCAATCGGCGTAAGTGACATCCAAATATAATAGCAATGTATGTTCTGGATACCTGTTTCCATGGAATCTGTTACCTGAATCACAAATAATTTAATGTGTCTTGTTGTGTGTTCAGCATCTCAGGCTCCTCCAGGTCATTGGTGATCTCTCTTGGACTCAAGGACCATTCTGCGGTACTATTCAAAGATATTCACATCTTCTTTATTTATAAAAATAAATAAATTCACCTCTTCTTTGGAACAAATGACACAGTATAACTCATGATCCCACTATGTTATACAGGAGACACTGAAGGGAGTTGTTTCTGCTGTTATTGAGAACCGCCTCTGGTAACGTAATGTAACTGAACTTAAAGCAATATGCTTAAAACCTCAGATGTTGGTTTCATTCTCCAGGACTCAAGCCTGCTGCATTTGCAGATTGGTAGTCACTTTCTAGTTGCATATTAATACTCACTTAACTAGCCTGAATGCAAATGTAGTTCAATAGTTATCGCTGGGGTACATGTCATTAGATATGAATGTTCAACCATTGCTTAATGATTTGTATCTGAAACCTTACTTTAATACAAGGACTGCTTTGATTTTTAGGGCTCTCTCTCTCTCTCTCTCTCTCTCTCTCTCTCTCTCTCTCTTGTGGCAGGGGAAGCACTCCTACCAAACTCTGCTGCTATGGTCCAATACTTCTATATAGTGAACGAGTATAGCATGTCGGCATTAATTCCAAGTTGGGACTGAACCTACCATAAATCTACTTGAACAGCATCATCTCAGATTATTCAATAACAAGCTCAGTTTATCTTATCAAGAATAAATAAACAATAATAATTAGTAGGGAAGGGAAATGCTGCCCCAAAGTAGGCATCTCTTCAAATAACCGGCCCCCCTCTCTCTGAGCTACATAGCATCAGTTCTCATGGAAACTTTCTAATTTCCTGACACACTTGGCCTACTTCCTAGCAGAAGCAGAAACCGCCTCTGTAGATAGCTTTAATGGGTTCTTCAACATGAATAAATGCAGACCTATGTTAGGGCCCGTTTGGATTGAGGAGGGAGAGAGGAGGAGTAGAGTAGAGTTGGTTGAAAATAGGCTAATTTTAGGTCAATTATACTCTATTTTACTCTATTACTCCTCCCTCCCCCATAATCTAAATGGACCATTAATCTTGAGAGCCTTCACTGAGGAAGATCAAATCTTTTCTGAATATTTACACATGGTTCCAAGAAGTAGCCAACTTTTGTGATCTCACATTCTCACTCCAAATGCTACTTTCTTAGCTTGAGACTAGAGATCCTATAGTTTCAGCCATTTCAAAGGTCTGCATTCCATGTGTAGTTCTGCTTAAAACAATAGACGATCTGCATTAAATTGAAGATACCAATCCAAGCCTCAAGTGGAAACCACATGCTTCCCAAAGATTGAAACCAATGTAAATTTCTTGTTTAACCTGAAAATAGGATAACATGAAAAATAACTCTAAAAACTTCTCCTAAATATAATGCTTTGGTAACATTGTTCTAATAACATTATTTGTATTTTTGGAAATACGTGTGGGTAAAAAATTGTATAGAAATACGTATAATGTTATTTAAAAACTGAAAAGTATTGCTTAAAATGTCATACCAAACGGCCCCAAATGTCCCAAGTTGTGGTTGGGAATATGACAAAGGAGGATTCTAGGGTGGACTTATTAGATAATCTTGACAAGTCTCTGAGACCTCATCCTTGAGGCCTGAATATTTTTTGAAAAAAAAAGCTACTTCACTCCCCATTGTACAAGTTTTAGCAAAATATCTCACATACGAGGTGTATCTTTCACTATTTCACTTGTATAATTATATATTGGATCTATGGAAGTAGGAAGTAATTAATACACCCACTTAACTAAAACAAGAGTGATTAGGCTTAAGTAACACGAGAGAGAGAGAGAGAGAGAGAGAGAGAACAATGGCATCCCAAAGCAACCTCTTGTATTTGTCTTTTAAAAAATTTGATAGTTACAACAATGGGAGGGAAAAAAAATATGAACCTTAGGCGTCTTCATTGAAAAGTGGAAACACCAAGATATGCCAATTAAGTTACAAGATTTTTGACAATAAGTTTGTTAACTTGGAGCAAGAGGTCATGTCCATTCCATGAACTTCACTCTACATATTACCTTTACCTGCTCATCGTAACGAGCTCATAATAATACCTAAGTGTTCCTAGTTCACACTTCACATACAGCCCTTGAACCTTAACATCCACAATTAACATAAAACAGTTCAACTAATCATATTGAGATTATTATCTGTACTAACTCCTTATCTTTTAAGGATTACTTTGTCTCATATTTATTGTGGAAGATTGTATTTTGAATCAATTGGCTTTTCTTCATTACTTATTCTATTCCCGAGGTTGGAGCTACTTCTAAGAGAAAAGAAGTGTCAAATTAGATGAAAGTTTAATGCAATGTGTTGTTACATGTGCCAAGTAGGCATAGATGCAAGGGGCCTAATGATATGAATAAGAAAGAAAATAGATTGGTGTAGATTGTTAGGAGAATTGAAACGATTAAATTATCACATTAACACCCAAGGAATTAACATATGTATACCAAAAAGTTATGGTAATCATGGTTGTCAAAATCACAATTTAAATCGTAGAATCGCACAATCTTACAATCTCACCTCACCAAAACATCGTTTAGGATCACACTAAGATCGTACGTAGGATCATGTAGAATCATATAGGATTGCGGGATCAAATGAGATCTTACCAATCCTACCGATCCTACCAAAAACAAAAAATTTTGGTTTTTTTTTTTATTGGATAAATTTTTTGTTTTGATTAAACTTTAAGGGTTTTTATTTTTTCACGTTGTGATGGTATAATTTTTTATTTTATTTTTATAAAATTATGTTAACCTAAGCAAATGTTTTCTAATTTCTAGTTCACTTGTAATCAAAATAAATGAATGCTTCATCATTTCTAAATGAAGAATTTAATGTTGGCTTTACTGCCTTTTAAGCTATAATGTTGTTAAATTTGTTTGATCAATATACTAATTTGTATTCTAATATTACTAAAATATTTTTTTTATATATATAATTTTATTAATTATACTTGTATTTGTATATTAATTGATTGATTTTTTTGAGCATGCTCTTTAATTGTTGCTAAGTGATATAACTTGAATAGTTGAATATGAAATTATATCTTAATGTTTTTTGTAACTCTAGTATACAAATATGTAATGTCTACATAAATGATGAAATGAATGATGATAATTAGGAATTTAAGACGGTGGTTATAAGAACCTTAGAATGAGAATAATTAAATGTTAAGCTTCACCTTAATATTTATCTTACTTTTGGATTTTATATTGTAGTTAACTAGTTTCCATTTGCTAACTTATTTTGAATTTCAAACTTGAAACTTGAAAAATATTTTCCATATGTTTTGATAAATATTTTGATATTTTGTTGCTAATTAAACATTTATTGATCTTTTTAGATACATTAGATCAAAACTTAAATATATTTCTTTTGTTAATATAGATTTAACAATATATAATATACAAATTATATCATATGATGCAAATCTTAATTTTTTATGGATAAATTTATAATTTACGTGATTATTCAACATATAAAGTTATTATCAATGTTTTTTTTGCTTTAAATCTAAAAATATGTAGGATCTTACAATTCACGATCCGATCCTATGATTTACGATCTCACCTATCTTCAACGATCCTACGAAAAACCCCAATTTTGACAATCTTGATAGTAACCCTTCCAAATTTTCAAGGGATGTTTGGAGAAGAAAGCAACTGAAAGTCGTGGCCACTTTTAACCGTACAGAGAGCGCCCACATAAACCTTTGTCCTTTCTGTATCTTTCTTCTTCTTCTTTTTTTTTGCACAATGAAAATATTTGTTCTTTCTTGTATCTTACAAATAACAATAAGAACACCCCCGCTCCGGGGGACTAAAAAAACGAGGCTAGTACATAGAGAGGACCAAACTGAATATAATTACAAAAGCAGTCAATAAATTACATGATAGAGTGACTCAAGGAATAGCATTTCAAAATTGGGTATCTGCCTTACACACGTTCACACATATGATACACTAAAATACAATAAAAAATGCCCTATACCTTCGAAAGTACCTTGAAGACCCTCGCTAGCCACTGAAGAAATAATCAACCGGTAGAAATTCGGCTTCCTCAACCAACTATAAAGAAATTATGCTTCTTTTTGTTCACAAGGCGGTGGTAATATGAAAAACATCATTGTGCATCCTCCTCTTTGTTCACCAAAGTATTTAGTTGTCTTTCTAACTGCACAACACAAAGACAAAAGACACCTAGACTGTTCAATGACCGGAAAGCGAGTGAACAAGAGAGAGAAACAAGTTCATAACCACCCTAAGAATCCACTTCAATCACTAAACCAACTCAAACCCCGTACACCCATTCTCATACTACACCAACAAATTGAGATGAGAGAAATGTTCAAGAATAAATTAGCAAAGAAGAAAGAGCTATGTTTTTATACATAAATTTTGTGGAGAGTTAAAGAGGTGCAGGGGCATACATCTCATCATGGTGTTATTCATGGTGAGAATTTTGAAACCAAGGAACCACTATACTAACCCTTTGGGGTTCATACTTATTGAATACATTAAATTTGATAGTGGCAATTGGTATGGAAATGTAGATGCTTTACTTTGTTAGAATGATTTGTCCTTGTGGAAATGTCAGTAGTGGCTTCTAGGCACTAATGTCTTATAAGAATTTGAACAGCATCCACATAGAGATAGATTTTAACTGATAGCATTAAAGAAAAACAGCACTTTTTTGAGGGGGAGAGCAAAACTAAAATACAACATCGAAAAATTTAAGGAGTCAGAATGTCAGATGCATGCCTTGGAACTGATTTTCTAAAGAAGTGCCATCCAAAAGGATTTCAACCACAAGTAGTACCAATGGCCATTTGCACTCAATGAAAGATGCAAATATCAACTGCTTAAAACAGGCCAACAAAGCAAACACAGTCCCACTTAGGGAAATACACACCTGGGCATTTTTCATCTTCTGCCTCTGCAATTCCTCAACAAGGCTCCCAATACTAACATCAAAGATGAGATTCAGTTCAGCATAAGACTAAAAAGTGAGTATGTAATTAGATATCACTGAATTTCATCCTGTACCTTTGCTGCATATGAAACACCTGAGACTGCAGATCTCTCTCTCTGGTGGTAGCAGGAGGCATCTGCATGTTGCTCAAATTTGAGAACATTTAATTAAACAGAAAGCAACTGTTGTCTAAACATTGAATTACCTTAACCCTAAAAATCATTAAAAAAATAGTTACATAAATTCACACTCATAATAAGTCAAATTGGAACTATTATTTCCTCAGATATTCTGATTTACCAGTGCAGAAAGTGAATAAGAGAAGGCTGTAGTTTTTTTCATTGGTAATTACACAGCCAAATGGATCTTGAACCCACTAATTCATCCTCCACCATGTTTTATCAAGGGATTTAGGCTGTTATGCCATAAACTACTCACTTAGTAATTAGAAAATCTATAAATAAAGTTGCTTCAAGAATGGTCAATAACCAACAAAGGGGACTACTACAGGATTGCTTCCTCTTGGCCAAGCATGGAAATTGACAATTGTGTTGGCAGCCAGTTTTTTTGTGTTTGAATGCATAGCCTTTACTAGTGGAAGGTTTCGATTTATAATTTAAGATATCAACAAATAATGAAACCATCTCACAAAAAAGATTATATGTGCATATGCATATCATCCCCTTCTTCCCATCCCATCTGAAATCCTATTGCAACCCATATTCGATCTCCCATTAAGAGAATAATCAGTCAGATGTAAGAAAGTCATTTGGAGATCCTAACCCAAGTATTCAAAATCATATTTCCACTAGATAGTTTCATCAGGCGAAGGCACTACAAGTTACTAATTACTACTTTATTTATACTATAGGTGATTGTCCCCTTCTACAAACATAACACTAAAATAATACCTGATTACTGCTTAAATTGGAATAATCTTTGACATTTTAGTATATTTAGCAAGCAATATTTTTTAAAGTTTCCAACAAATGAGAATACCTGCAACAGGTCACTTGTGACAACCTCAGTTGACTCAGCATGCTTACCTGTATCGAGCAAAAGGGGTCAAATACAACAAAACTTTTGCATGTGGGATTAACCAGCAAAGTGAATGATCAAGATGAGAGCCATACCAGAGGTTTGTTCCACATACTTGATCAATTTCATAAGTTCTTCCTGTCAAATTTTTTATAAAGGAAAAAAGAAATAAATATTTTGAGGCATAATATCTCTACATTGAAAGGTAGGAAATACAAACTTAAACTTACCCTCTGTGTGGAGTTCTGCTGCAAAATGAATTGCAGAGATGGGAGAATTGAGGCAGCCGTTAGGTTTGCGGTTGTTATACCAGTTGAACCTCCAGAAATTGAGCTAAACATGCTGTTTGTAGGACCCTGTATAGAGAAAAGCATGGCAATGGTTATAAAGCCATTGCCTAAAAGATAAATTGCTAAGTTCCATACCTAGTTTTCAGAACTTCAAGCATCAAAGCACTTTATAAAAAACCAATCACAATTTATAACCATTGCCAATTTATAAAAAACCAAAATAAAGCCTACAAGGATGATGCTAACCAAGAAAAAAAAATGGTGAAATTCAAACCAAAAGTATAAGAAAGCCTCATATAGGAAGTAGCGTCATGGGGGAAGCGCAAAGGCAAATTTTTTTTTTTTTTTTTTTTTTTTTATTATAGAAGTCGATTGTATTTTTATTATTTGTCCATTAAATTGTGTTCTAGGCCAAGAGCCTTGTAGTCAATGGCATTGCCAAGTCTTCATTATGAAGAGAACTAGAGTTCAAATCCCTCCTCGCTCACTTGATGTAACATTAAATTATCAAAAAGGAACAAAATTATTCTAGGTCTTATTAGCTAATTACTTAATTTTTGTTTTATTTTATTTCCTAGAGTCAAGTTTATTTTTGTAACTCAATAATTGGACTTTGATCTGAATCAATTAGGATGGTTTAGTGTTAGTAGTCTGTATGAGCATGCTATTATTGTGCTCCAATGAAGACAAGTTCATGGCAAAAAAAATTAGTTGGAAATTTTCCAATGACCTAGTGCTGAATTTAGCCAACCATAGGTTCTGATTCCTAGGTTTTCTATCCTATTTGGTGCTAATTCTAAGCAACACTAGGTTTAGATTTTTTTTTTTTGATAGGTAATATGAGAACTATTATTAATGAGAGAAAATGAAAAGTACAAGTTGTTCATGATGATGAACAACAAGAAACAAATAAAACAAACAAAAAAACAAAACAAAAGAGAGGGAGATCGGAAAGATAATCTAAGGGAAAACATAAACTCTGGAAGAGACGAAGAATCGATAAAGCCCCAACAACGAGACCACTCAAAAAGACTACGCTGGCATAAAACCTTTAACTGATCCAACGTCTTCTCCCTGTTCTCAAAGGAGCGACGATTTCGTTCTAACCAAACTATCCACATTAAGCACCCTAAAATCAAATTCCAAATATTCGAGTTATTCTTCTCAAGCCACCGATACCAACAAGATAACAATCCCGCCACCAATCCTGGCATAACCCAATGATCCCTCCTATCACCCCGAGGAATACAAGGTTGGATACACTCAAGTAGAGAATAAGATGCAACTAGTTCCCAATCTTCAAAAGCGCTATAAAACCTCAGAGATGCAAGCCTCTTTGGCAGCTGAACACACATAGAGCTCAAGATAGAGATCTTTTAGGGTGTTGTCCCCAATCCACCTATCATGCTAGCAGCAGATACGGGTGCCTTCACCCGCTACAAAAGACAGATGCTTAGAGAAACTCTCCCACCCTTCATGAATGCTTCTCCAAAGGCCACATCCATGAGTCCTCCCGCACACTTTCGTACACCACCCCCCTTAACCCTCACCATATTTTGTGAAGATAACTCCCCGCCAAAGATGGGTAACTTCATGCCCATAACGCCACAACCATTTCCCTAATAAAGCCTGATTAAACGACGCCACACTTCTCATCCCCAAACCTCCCAATTCAACAAGTAAGCACACATTTTCCCAAGCCACCAAAGGATATTTGAAACTCCCCTCAAAAGACCCCTAAAGAAAATTTCTCTTAATAATTTCCATTCTAGCAGCAGCCACGACTTTAGGAATAGTGAAAAGAGATAAAAAGTTCGTTGGAAAACTTGAGAGAGTACTCCTTAGTAATGTGAGTCTACAACCCTTAGATAAATAAAGACGCTTCCATCCCGATAATTTCTTCTCCATCTTCTCCAAAATAGAATTCCAAATCAAAACCGTCTTAAAGGAAGTTCCCAACAACATCCCCAAATATTTCATAGGCAAACTCCCCACTCTACAATGAAGAATACTAGCCAATGCAACTAGATTATACACCTCCCCAACAAGGACAATCTCACTTTTCCCAACATTAACCTTCAAGCCCGTAAAAGCTTGAAAACAAGACAACGCCAACCTTATGGACAAAGAATCGCTCCCTAGAGGCATCACAAAATAAGATAATGTCGTCCGCAAACAACAAATGGGAAATCCACACACCAACAGAATTCACTACACCCACATGAAAACCTTGAATGAGGTCATTCTCCTCGTCTTCTTCAAAATTCTGCTAAAAACCTCCATTATCAAGAGAAACAAAAGCGGGGATAAAGGGTCTCCTTGTCTCAACCCACGAGAGCTTCCAAAAAAACCTTTAGGGGATCCATTAACCAGGATTGAAAAACGGATAGAAGTAACACAAGCCTTAATCCATCCCTTCCATTTCAGCCCAAAACTCATCCAATCCAACAGATAAAACAAGGCCTCCCGATTAACATGGTCATATGCATTTTCAATATCAAGCTTGCAAACCACACCCGAGAACCTTAGGCTCTTCAACCTACTATCCGGACACTCATTTGCAATGAGCACTGAATCAAAAATCTGCCTTCCTCCAACAAACGAATTTTGAGTCTCAGAGATGAGATTATCCAATACCACCCTCAACCTGTTATCCAACACCTTGGACAACAACTTGTACACGCTTCCCACCAAACTGATAGGGCGGAAGTCCTTAATGTTAACAGCATTACACTTCTTAGGGATTAAAGTGAGAAACAAAACATTCATAGACCGTTCAAAGCCGGTGAAAAACCTGGATGACTTCCTCCTTCGCGAACTCCTTCTCTAGGGACTGCCTCTCCTCCTCTTCAATACATGCAAAATCTAATCCATCCATAGTAGGGCACCCCAATTTAGTTTCCTCATACAACCCCTGATAGAAGAGAACTAAATGAGAGCACACATCCAATTCATCCTCATAGAAGAGAACTAAGAGTGACAATGTCTTCTTGAGAGCGCACCCCCAATTCATCCATAACTGAGAGCGCACATCCAATTCATCCTGATAGAAGAGAACTAACCTAGGTTTATTTTATTTTTTGTTCCTTTGAAATTTGTTCAGCCATTGTTTTGGTTGCCCTGCGTAGAAGTGCTTTACAAATTTAATGTTTTATATTGAAGTTGGCATATCAGTTGCATCCATCAAGTAAAACAAGCTTGGAACTTGATGATGATGACGATAATAATAATAATAATAATAATAAATCCACAACGCTACATTCTATGCTGCCAAACTTTAGGATAGCAGGCAGTTCCATCCACAGAATGAAGGCACATTCTGTAGAAAGGCTACTGAAACTGCAATCAGTACAGTGTGACAATCTTATGCTACAAATAATGAGTGACAATGTCTTGCTATGATATGTAATAGGAAACAACTAAACTTTGTACAGACTTTATATGCCAACACTAGTATAGGTGAAACTAGCTCAACATAAGTGAAATTAGCATATGAAGTCTTCTAATTTTTTGTAGTACTTTTTGTTTTCTTCTTTTCTAAAATTTTTTCTTTACAGTCTGTGCTTTGTTCTATGGATACATCCCATTTAATTAGGTAGCACTACTTTTGATTATATTAAAGAATATTTTATTTATCATAATTATATTAATGAATATTTTACTTATCACCCCCAAAAAAAACCCTTTTTATTGCTTCCATAAACTTCTTTTATTTATGTGCTATGCAACGTGATGGATACAAGCCCTCCACCACTCCCCCACCCCAAATGACGTTGGACCAAGACCTCTCTGGCTCTCCCCTTTGAAAGGTGAAAGTTGCCAGTTATCTAGAAGTAGGGTGTTTCCATAGACAATTAAACTTGATAAAAAGGAAAACTATGCTGTCACATATATTCATAATTTGACTAGAAATTTAAGTAAAAGGTAGTTTATTGTTTGAATTAATTAGTGCAGTTGGGGAAAAAAATTGTTCCATTTCAGATCTCAAAATATTTTCACATAAAGGCTAATCTAAAGCAGAAGCTCCCCAGGGGAATGCTAGGATCAAACGCACCAAAAGAGAAGCAATCCGTACATTGGAAACATAGACTAAATATATACAACCCAGAGATTAGGTCCCAAAATGGCAAAAAGATGTATATTATTTCCCACAGACATTCATCAGTCTAATGATATAAAACTCATATAAAATAGGCTGCTTTTGAATATTATATCAGACTGATGGAATCCACTTGCTAACCATAGACTCAGGTTGAGTGGAGATGATAGCCTATGAATGCATATGTACCTTGGGACTGAGGTCAGTGACCTTAAAGCGGCCCTTACGCTGTACAACTGCTCCTTCTGAAGTATCTTCAACTACATCAGCAGATGCAAGAATTCAATGTCAGATTCTTCATAAGTATAAAAAAGTGACATCGTCTTTAAGAAGAAGTAGGGTTGAGATAAGGAAGGAAATCATAATTTCTTTTATTGGTAAGTTATACAAGCTCCCAGTGAGTCTTAAGACCCATGACCTCAGCCTAGATTCCATTCTTACGAGGGAAATAAGTATCATTTGAGCTAAAGCTCGTTGATCAATAAAATCACAATGGACGTACCAGATGAAATGTTACTAGCATCTTTCTTCTGACGATACAACAATGTACCACTATAGTTACGCTCAGCTTGGTGTTTTGATTGTAGATAATCCCTTCATAACATTTTCAAGACAGGAGTTATTACATCTTACTAAATCCAAACTTCTCAACTCAAGTACATGACAAGATAATTCAAATGTACAACATAACTACAAGACAACAGAAACCTCTTCTTTTTTTTTAAACAATGTACAAACACAGTTGTGAAACATCAGTTTCACATGGGAACAACACCGATCTCACCTTAAGTGTACACCAATCAGAACCAGCTAACCCAGCACTTGTGAAAATTGTTGTGAATTTTGTAGTGGCTTTAGACTTAACTTTTTTTTTTTAACAAAATATAAGATAACATAATGTTGCACATAAAAATAAAAAAAAAAACAAACAAACAAACTTTTAATGGAAAGATCAGTGCCGGAAAACAATCACGTGAGCATCAAAAAACAGCCAACAACTGATTCGCGCCAAATATATATATATATATATATATATAAACTTATTCACGAATCATGCCAAATGAAACACAGATAACAATAAAATAGAATTTGCTTTTCCAAATCTAAGAAAAATCACAAATTTAAATCTGTAGATCAATGGTAGTGAGTGTTCTGATCATAGCTTTGTGGGAGAAAAAAATGATTGGACACGCATGCAATCTTGTCCAAGGTATGTCTGTGTCCAACATGGATACGCAGCCAATTTTCCATGCATCTGCTTCCTAGGATAAAACAATACTAAAACTGCAACCATGTCACCAACAAAACTAGTACTCCCTAATTTTCATGACCTTCCACATTTCAACAAGATGAGCTTCCAAGCAAAGCGACCGTATCTCTATGACGTAATGGTTTCAATTTTCAATGAAATCAGATAAATAGAAGAGTTATAAAAACATACGCAGCTCCATACAACCCTCTCTCAAGGAAGAAAGAGAACAAAAACAGGAGTCTAATAACACCAATTCATATAGAAACTGCAGAAAACCATATACAAATAAACTGACAAAGTTGCGACACTACAACATATATACATATTATGACCAGCACCTTACTCAAGAGAGGTTTAAAGACCTGGCATATCAGAAGACCACATGATCTTCATATCACGATGAGTGCTGCCAATAAACCAAATCAAAAACAAATATAACACAAGTTCAAGGATTATATCCATGATTCCTCCTCTGCACTAAGCAAAACTAATAAGTCATCAAATATGATACTTAAGTGTGCGTTTGGCATTAGAGTTTTACTCAGCTTATTTTACCATTCAGCTTATTTTTGCTACTATTCATGAGTATCACTGCACTTTTTGGTACTATTTATGAGTCCCACTATACTATTTCAGCTAACTTTTACCTTTATCTATAGTACTTTCAGCAAAAAGTTTTCAGTTTCAGCTAAATAAGTTGTTCCCAAATGGACCCTAAATAGGAATGTGTTAATGGAAAGACAACAAGACATCTCTTCTTTAATGAGTGAGAGCATTAAAAAAATATGAAGAGAAAAAAAATCAGGACAACAACAACAAAACAAAGTTGAATTTTATTAGAACTGGCTTACCTGTCCCCATCGTTAAAAACCTTCTTAGGAGATAGAGAATTCTCTTGTAGTAGTGAACCACTCAAGAATTTTTTATGCTCTGGAATGGCATGGCGATGTAAAATACTACCTTGACACGAACTCTCACCCTCATTTCGCCCATTTTCCTGATCCACACCAATTGGACTATTTGCAGTCTCATCATCCTCACAAATATCAAAACAACCTCTGCATCAAAAGACATGGTTGCTTAAATAAAGGATAAATTGAACTGATGAATATCAGGGTGCTAATAATATAGGTGTCAGACTGCTAAATTTATTATCATTTGAATGAATGCAAAGGATGTAAAGAATGTCAAAAAAGAACCGTAATCAATAGCTGGAAACATTATAACAAAACAAAACAAAACATTGCGTGCAATAAATTACTTGGCAATATTATATAGTACTTCTCTTTTGCCAGGATCCCATTAGGATTATCTTTCAACATGATGGTTCTTGGAAAAGTTTAAACAGTATGCTCAAACCCAGTAAATGTGATAGAGAATTAAAGATTGAGTAATTAAGAATTGAACACAAGGCCAAAAAAAAAAAAAACAATTCATACTTAAGTGCTTGAAGAGGTTTCACAGGAAATGAAGCAAATGAGCTCTCCAAATCACTAATATCACTGAACCCATCCTGAAAAAAACAGAGGAAGATGTTTCTTTAATAATAAATAAGAGGCAGATGTCAATCAGATGGAAGAATGAAATTTCAATGATTCAAGGGAATTTATGAACACAAATTCAATTAAAAAAAGAGAGCAAATTCTAGCAATGTTAGTGGTACCTCCTGACTAGGATCAGCATTTGAATGGGACATGCTCTCCGCTGGGGACCCAACAAAATCATGCCCATATTTTTGCTTATTAGCATCCGGGTCTTCAGCATTTGGCATGCCACCATCCTGTATCTGCAGACAGCACAGTTCTAATAATAAGAGAAAACAAAGCAACAGGAATAACTTTTCAACAGAAAAACCTTTGCCCAAGATATTATGAAATAAAGTAATTAGACATAAAAATAGGAACTGACACTACTTACAAGGGCAGCTTGAGTTTTTAAATCTTCGAGGTTGAAATTCCAGGCACTTATTCCTCGAATGTACTCTTGCTGCAAAGTTATGAGAATTTACATTCAGGGTGTCATTGATACCCAACTTAGAGACTTCTTAGTGCAAGACACAAGCATAGATATTAGCGCCATTTACTTTCTTTAAACATCAGCTATCAAGTAAACACTGAGAGAGGGAGAAAAAGCAACCAAAAGGACATAAACATAAAAACAACAGTAAAACCAACTTTATTTTAATTGGTAATACACATGCACTCAGTGGTGGGTATAGAACCCACAATCTCAATGTCCACCCAATCTTAAAGAAGAAGGAAGTGTCATATGAGCTAGAGCTCATTGCCAACAGCAGTAAAGCCAACTTGAGCACAACAATGAGGCAATAAAGAGAAAAAAAACAGGTATTAAATCTTTAGTAAATGTAAATCAACCAATAAACCTAAGTTTGACCATTAAATAAAACCTTGAAAAAGGTAATTTGTGCAACTCCTTGTCTCTCTACTAGAGTTCATTCAACATCAATTTAAGGATTTAACTTCCACACAAGTTCACTATTATTTCCCATCATGACAAGTTTATTAGACACTGCAAATAAGCAATGAATTCATGTATGTTAAGTTTAATACCAGATTCAACACTTAATAGAGATTTCCCAACATTTGCTTTCAAATGTGCTCTACAGAAGTACAGGTTTTTCATGTTTCTTGTCACATGACCATCCTCAATATTATTAGCCTTGTTTTTTTTCCTATTTAGGAGGCACTCCCCTGACCTCATAAAGCGAGTGAGCTAGAGAGAGAGAGGGGAATTTGGAAAACAATGTATGTATGCATTAAAAGTCTAATGCTCATATGTCTTTGTCCAATTTTTATATTCCTGGTAAGATTTGAACCCCTTGTTTATTACGGGATGCAACGTGGTCCAAAGATTCTTGGCCAAAAAATAAAAGATCCTTTGAGAAAGAATGAATACAAACATATTCATTTCATATCAGAAAGCCTAAAATATGGGAACAAAGAAGAAAGAAAGAAAACATGCGGGACTAGAAATGCAATATTACTTCTTTTTTTTTACTTGTTCTAATGATTTTGAAGAACTCTCACCTGCGATAACTGCTCCTTATCCCCATAAAGAGCCTTGTTCTGAACAAGAAGATCAGCCTCTTTTGCCTTAAACAGAAAAGACAATGCAGAGGAATTATATCAGAAGTTGTGCTTCAACTCAAACACAGTTTAAAAACTAGAAAGAGAGATTTCAGATAAGAAAGAGACCTTCAGCATTCTAAAACGATCACCTAAAGGAGTAAGGCCATCAAGAATGGTATGAGCCAGATATTCATTTGGGCGTGCATGCTTGAAAAAAGGGTGCTTCAATAGCTTTTCTGAAGCTGGACGTTTTTTTGGATCCTTCACTAAGCAAGTCGCTACCAACTCTTTGAAAGACTGGAAAAATAGAGTGCTTCAAAAACAATATTCAAGAGCACTAGATATCAGAAAGTTTCAAGTAAACAACAAACCTTTGAAAATCTCTTGTCTCTTTCATAGTCCAAACCTGGAGGTGCATTTTGTAAAGTCATCAGCAAAACCTGCAATAATTAATAAACAAGACTAAAGGATCATTCAGTAAACATACGTGAAAAAAATCCAGTATACAAAAGTGTGTAAATCACAGAAAATTCAGAAATTTACTTTCATTGGAGAAAAATGGATCAAAGGGTGAATGCCTCTGAGTCATGCATGAACAACTTAAAACAAAAGAACCGCCGCAAGTTCAACCCACTGCTGTGATATTCCAAATGACCATATGTCCGCATTGTAAATCATTTTTACAAAGATTATTAAAAGTGCTGTTATTCCAAATGACCATATGTCCGAAACAAAGATTATTAAAGAATGAGAAATACTGGTGGAAAAAAGGGACAAAAAAATGTACAAGATAAGCAAACCACTAACTTGAAGTCATAACCATGCAATTGCTGCATAACTTCAGGAGCCATCCTGACCAAGGGGAGAAAAAAGAGTATCAAATCAAATCAAGCCTTGATAAATCAAGGACTCTGGTGGGATCTCAGAAAAATGGAAAATCATGGAAGGCCCAATGAAAATAAAATTCAAATAATAAATCCTACCAGCATGGAGTCCCAACAAAAGTATTTCTGGAACGCTGCCTATCTCCAGTATCAAACATGCATGCTGATACACCAAAATCAGCTAACTTGACTGCACCATTAGAATCAATTAAGATATTCCCGGCCTGCAAACCCATGTTCCCCAACATTAATAAGAACAACATAATGCATTCCCACATGCAAGAGCAAAGAAAGAATTTAAAAAGACAAAAAAACAATTAACATGAAATTAAAATACGACATATGATTCAAAACATATCCTAGCTTTCATATAAACAAGAAAACCAACCTAGAAACCTTAACCTTGATATGCTACTAACAAATAAAAAAGGTGTGAGACCCTAGAGATTCTATACTCCATACAAGCATTATTTATATCTTAAAAAACAGAAGACATGTCTTTCCTGCATCATTTAATAGATAATATAATATAATATATATATATATATATATATATATATATATAATTGTCATCAGGAACCCTTGGTTATACGAAACTATTTTAATATGTTTTATGAAACATGGCATTAAAAAGTCCAAAATTGTGAATTGAACGACAAGAAGAAACATGAGAGCTCAGCTATCTCGCATAAGACTTCGGTGAAGCCTGTGATGTTGTGAAAGGTGCCCTTGGCCACGATCTCCTCCCTAGCGGTGACGGAACTGGCAGGTGAGGGTGGTCAGCACAGCCCAAGTCATATAGTGCAGCCATCCACCGTGCCGACTGGACCAGCGGCAGTGACCCATGCTTCCCACGAGTTGGTATCGGCTGCCGGAGCCCCGATTGGGTCTTTTATGCTGCCAGCGGTGTCCTCAGCCATGGTGTCCTCCATTATGGTGTCGGAAGAGATGGGTGCTGATGGATTCGGTGGTCCAAATAGCCAAAATCGAAGCTCCACCTTGCTAGTCAAGCCAATAGGGGTGAATTTGACATCTCAAGTGGTAACGGAAGGTGGGGATGTGGATTTTGTGGGCTTGGAAGGATCGGCCACTACTACTAATGATTCTGATCTTGAGGGAGTTCATCTACCTAGCCCCACTATTAGGGAATTGGTTGGAGACTTGGATAAGTCTTGGGGTAACTCTAAAGACTGGATGCTACAATTGCGTGATGGGCGGCAATTAGTGCTTCCACTTTCACTCTATCGTTCTCCGGATAGCATGTTGGTCTACTCAAGTATAGAGGAAGAGTGCGTACCAGGTATTGTTGCTATTGCTAATGAAGGGCGGAGGATTAGTTGGGCGGATGAGGGTGAGGGGCTAGTAGAGTCTTTGCATGTGGTGCCTGGATCAAAGAATGTGATGTGGGAATTTGATGAAAGGTTGATGTCTTGGGAGAGAGGTGGTGAGCCATTAGTTGTGGTACCTTTGGCCACCGAAGGTCCTTTGGAGTCGGTGTCTAGTCCTGTTAAGGAGATTGGGTGTAAGGAGAGTGTTGATAACTCTCGGCTATCACAATGGGTAACCAATAGGATTAAGGCCTTTAAGAAATCTGTGGGCACTTCTTTGGAAGGTTTTGAGAAGCAAGTTACGGGGTTGTTATTAGCTATAGAGGCCAGAAAAAAAAAGATAAATAAAAAAACATGTGGTGGCTGATAAGATTAAATTGGTCAAGTCAAGCCAGAAAGGTCAACGGGAGTTGAAAAATTTGTTGTCATCTTTGAATGTTGAGTATGGTGCAAATAAATTAAGGAGTGAAAGTATGGAACGGGTTGTTGTGCCTCATCAATGAGTTTGAAGATTATTTCTTGGAATGTAAGAGGGTTGAATGAGCAAGATAAAAGGCTTAGGGTTAGAAAATTGATTAGGAAATGGGGGCCTGATGTGGTTTGTTTTCAAGAAACCAAAATGGGACTAATAAATAGGGCGGTGATTCGTAGCTTGTGGGGTGGCCAACATGTTGATTAGTCTTACTTAGGTTCTTGTGGTGCTTCCGGAGGGGTGTTATTGATGTGGGACACACGGGTTGTGAATAAGATGGAGGAAGCAATGGGAGATTTTCAATTTCTTGTAAATTTACATGTGTCAGATCAGTTTGTATGCGCGTTTACTGGTGTTTATGGTCCAAATGTGCACCGAGACAGGAGGTTTTAATGGGAGGAACTTTGTGGTTTGAACAGTTGGTGGAGTGTTCCTTGGTGTGGGTGGTGACTTTAATGTGGTTAGGTTCCCATCCGAACTAATGGGGTCTAATGCTTTCACCGCCTCTATGCGGGAGTTCTCCAATTTTATTTCGAAACAAGGCCTCATTGATCCGCTTTGCATGGGGGGACTTTCACTTGGTCAAATTCCAAAGAAATTGCTTCGAAGGCTAGGCTGGACAAATTTTTGTTTTCTGCAGATTGGGAGGATAAGTTTCCAACAGTTTCTCAAAGACAGATGTCTAGGTTGTGCTCGGATCATTTTCCAATTGTCCTTGAGGGTGGATCTTTTCAAAGAGGGAGTAGGCCATTTAGATTTGAGAATATGTGGCTTAAGGATGAGGGTTTTGTGGATAGGGTTCGGTCTTGGTGGGAATCCTATCAGTTTCAAGGTGCACCGAGTTTTGTTTTAGCCAATAAATTAAAGCTCTTAAAAAATGATTTGAAAAGATGGAATGTGGAGGTGTTTGGTCATGTTGAAGATCGGATTAAAAAATTGTGGAAGGACCTGAGTGTTCTTGAGAATTTGGAGGATAGTCGGGATTTATCAGCGGAGGAAACAGTAGAAGTGGGAAGAATTTGTGATGAGTTAGAAAAAGCTACTCTACTGGAAGAAATTTGTTAGAGGTAGAAATCTAGAGTTTTCGGTGTTAGGGAAGGAGACAAGAATACTAAATTTTTCCACCATATAGCTAACTCTCACAGGAGGGTTAATTCTATTGAAAGGCTTATGGTGGATGGGGAGTTGTCTTCGGATCCGGTAGCTATAGCAGATTGTATCTCTCGGTTTTATAGGCGACTTTATTTTGAGGATGTGGCTCATAGACCTGTCTTAGATGATGTGGACTTCTCTAGTATCTCAATGGAGGATGCAAGTTGGCTAGATAGGCCTTTTGAGGAGGAAGAGGTGTTTGGGGTAATCAATAATTTTAATGGTGATAAGGCACCGGCCCAAATGGCTTTTCTATGGCATTCTTCCGTCTTCTTTGGTGTGTTTTGAAAACAGAAATTATGGCAGTATTCCACAATTTTCATACCCAGGCGGTGTTTGAAAAGAGTCTTAATGCTTCGTTCCTTGCCCTTATTCCTAAGAAAGTGGATGCTATGGAGGTAAAGGACTTTCGGCCTATTAGCTTAGTTGGTGGGATTTATAAGATTATCTCCAAGGTGTTGGCTAATCGGCTTCATAGGATGGCACATGGGCTTATTTCAAATTCACAGAATGCCTTTCTAAAGGGTAGACAAATTTTGGATTGAGTCTTGATTGCTTCTGAATGTATTGATAGTAGATTGAAGTCGGGAGTTCTAGGTCCATTGTGTAAATTGGATGTGGAAAAAGCATATGATCATGTGAGTCGGGATTTTTTAATGTATATGCTTTAGCGTTGTGGTTTCTCAGAGAAATGGAAAAAATTGATAAGGTATTGTATTTCAACTGTAAAGTTTTCCATTCTGATCAATGGTAGTCCATCCGATTTCTTTGGAAGTTCTAGAAGGCTTCGGCAAGGAGACCCATTATCTCCTCTGTTGTTTGATATTGTGATGGAGGCATTAAGTCGTATCTTGGATGTGGCTGCCTCCGCTGGGCAATTCTCAAGCTTTTCTGTGGGTAGTATGGCTAGCCCATCAATGATGGTGTCTCACCTTTTATTTGCAGATGACACTCTGATTTTTTGTCATGTTGATCCTTCTCGGATTGCTAATTTGAGGGCAATTCTTGCTAGATTTGAGGGGGTGCCAGGGCTTCGTATTAATTTGGGGAAATCTGAGTTGGTATCCATTGGTGGGGTGCACAATTTGGACACTCTGGTGGGTCTGTTGGGGTGTGGGCAATCTTCTCTACCCTTGAAATATTTGGGCCTTCCATTAGGTGCTAAGTTTAAGGATTTAACTATTTGGAATCTTATCCTAGAGAGAATGGAGAGGAGATTAGCAAGTTGGAAGAGACTGTATTTATCTAAAGGAGGTAAAGTGACACTCATTAAAAGCTCACTCTCGTCTTTACCTACATACTTCCTTTCCCTTCTTCCTTTACCGGGTAAGGTGGCTAAGAGTATAGAGAAATTACAGAGAGATTTCCTGTGGAATGGGATTAGTGGTGAACCTAAAATACATTTAGTTAAATAGGCCAAGGTTTGTAAGCCGTTGTAGGTTGGGGGGTTGGGTATTAGACGTTTGGGAAGTTTTAATTCTGCCTTGCTAGGAAAATGGTTGTGGAGGTATGGCATGGAGACTGATGCTTTATGGAGGAGGGTTATAGAGGCAAAATATGGGAATATTTGGGGTGGTTGGTGTACGAAAAAGGTGACAAGTCCTTATGGGGTTAGTCTGTGGAGATACATTCAAAGTGACTAGTTGAACTTCTCTAAACTCCTTGTATATGATGTGGGGGATGGTACTAGAGTGAAATTTTGGAAGCATGTGTGGTGCGGGGATTGTACTTTCCAAGAGGCCTTTCCAGAGCTTTATTGTCTTAGTAGGTCAAAGAATTCCTCGGTGGCTGAAGTTACGGGTTGGTCTGCTGAGAGATTTCACTAGAATGTGCAATTTCGTCGTCCACCACAAGATTGGGAAGAAGCCTTTGATCGGATTATGGGGTTGGTCTATTCTTCAACAATGCGGGGGTTTGGCCCGGATAAGGTTTGTTGGAAGCCTGCAAACAACAAGGTTTTGAGGTTAGAGGATATTATAGCTCCTTCTACCCTCCTACTCTTGTTTCATTCCCATGGAGAATGATATGGCAATCAAAGGTTCCTCCAAGGGTGGCTTTCTTTTCTTGGTCTACTTCCTTAGGTAAGATCTTAACAACAGACAACCTTCATAAAAGACGTGTGATAGTGCCTGACTGGTGCTATATGTGTAAGAGATGGTGGCAAATCATCTTCTACTTCATTGCCCCATAGCTTGGGAGTTGTGGTCTTTGGTTTTCTACTTGGTTTGGTGTTCAATGGGTTATACCTCATAACATTCTTGAGTTGTTTGAGGCTTGGCAAGGAAAGCTTGCACGACATCGTCACATTGATGTTTGGAATATTAGTGCCTCATTGCTTGATTTGGTGCATTTGGCGTGAAAGAAATGCTAGAAGCTTTGAGGGTTGTGAACGTTCTTTGCTAGAGATTAAGTCTTTTTTCTTGCACACTCTCTTTGAATGGAGTGTGGTTTTTTCTCATTTTTCTTGTTCTTCTTTTCCTATTTTTCTTGACAGTTGTACTATTGTTTCATGATTTGTGCCCCCATAGTACATCCCCAATGTACTCGGCTTGGCACTTTTTCTATTATTAATAATATTCTTACATTACTTATCAAAAAAAAAAAAAAAAAAAAAAGTCCAAAATTTATAGTGGAAAAAATAACTGACTAAATGGTGCTTTCCTGCTAAAATAGGCACACACCAAAAAATCATTCAGAGGCGAATGAGTCAAGCAGGTAGAGTAAGTCACCTTCACATCTCTATGGATGTGCCCATGTGCATGAAGATAAACAAGAGCTTTCAAAACCTCACGCAATAAAGTAGCAATAACAGGCTCCTCAAAACCTTCAGGGTAACCAGATTTCATTATATGAAGGCAGGATCCACCAGCCATGTATGGCATCACAACCCAAAGGCTGTGGCCAGCAGTGAAAGAACAATGCGCCTGTAACAAATTTGGATGATTAATCAAGCTCATTGTCTGTACCTCTCGCCGGATACCATCCTGCATTTTTTTTCCAAGGAAATATATATCTCAATACCAAAGTAGCATAATAAGTTGCATTACTATTTATTTAAGCAGTTGAAAGTTTCAAAAATAAGCATCAGTCTGACATAAGAAGTGCCATGAGTAATGTTTCTACTGGAATTGATTTTTTATAGATCTTGGCCAAAGGGGAAGGGGGGATTTGAACTAGCAAGGCATGGTTCCTTGCCAATTGTGCTACCCCTGGGGGACAACTTGGAATAGATTAAGCAAACAGGTCTTTCAAACATCTTTAATGGCAAGGAGAACAAATGTGACATACACAATGCAATATATATATATATATATATTGGAGAAATCAATGCAATATATAGAACAGAATGACTTGTAATTGAGCCATTAAACCATGTTATAAAAAAATTTACCCTTTCTTTCCATGTTCATAAGCAACTGGAGTCAACAATGTTGCAACAAATCCTCAAAGAAAAAGGTAGCCTAACAAATTACGCTCTACATATGCATAATTTTGAAATTAAGAAATTAATCAAGTAAAAAACATGATACCTGATACAGCAAGAAAATGGTAGCCAAACAAATTAAGCTCTACATATGCATAATTGTGAAATTAACCAATTAATCAAGTAAAAACATGATATCTGATACAGAAAATTGTATTGCAAGTGATAACAACTGCAAACCAAATATAATTGTGTACCATTTGGCAAGTATCAACTAAATGTAAGGATGTATGTGTGTGTGTATTTTATATATATAATGAAATTTGTGCATCCAGGGAATATGCATGTGTGTATTAATTACACATCAAAATCTTATATCATACAAGATATTTGGACAAATGGGCACTTACCAGGTCATTATTACACTTTTCCAGATCAAGAACCTTGATTGCAACTATCTCATTAAGTGGAACACAGAGAGCCCTGTACACAGTGGCACTAACTCCCTCACCAACTTCTTCGTATAACTTATAATCTTTTGCATTGAGAGGGAATTTTTTCTCTGATATGTGCTCCATGATTTCTTCTTATGCAGCACCATTAACACCCTCTTTACTCCTAGATGTTGTAGAGAACATGAATAAATCGTATGCTGAGGAGATAGGTGTCAACTTAATGTGAGGTTTCTTCCAATTTGGTACCATTCTCTCTTTATTCAAGACAAAATAGTAAGTGTATCCATTGACTTCATCAAGCCAATTTTTTAAGAGAAGACCTCAGAAGGGCCAAGATCATCAATCCACAAGCAATACAAGCTGATAACAGCAAGTGCAAGATTGTTATCTCAGATTGAGGGAAAAATGAAAGTATATAAGTTATCTTGTACACTTGCTACTAGAACCGCACACCAGTAAATAAGTCATGAGCCCAGAAATATCAATTACATCTCTAGCATCCTCAGCATAACCACAGGCTAATGTCCAATCCTGAACAACAATAAAAGCTCCCAACACCAACAAAAATGTTTTGTGTATAGCATGCACACAGAATATGGAGAACCAGTATTTGTTGAGGAAAGATAAGCAGATAACTCCTACAAATTCAAAAGGTTAGTTATTAGAGTGGTATTGAAGTTGATACAAAAATAATGATTTTGGCATAATGTGGGAATTATTGAACATACAGGACCATAAAAAAACTAATGAACATACAGGACTTTTTTTTTTTTTTTTGATGGTAAGTAGAAGGATGTCATTACTCATTGCCTCCACTAGTCTGTGACTCAAATCAGGAACAGCAAAAGGTACTAACAAGTAACAAAACTCCATAATTCAAGGTATAGAAAAAATATATATGCATTTCTTGAGTTTTTTCATCTCATTACCAAGTGCATTTTGACACCAAAATCAACAGAATATAATATCTCATTAACTTGCTCTAATGAAATTACTAACAAGATTAAGAGGATTCAATCAAACAAATACATGACATTTATCAAAGGGTATTCACATTAAAGGCATCATAGAATGGAGGAAAAGAATACATGTGAATGACCCTAACTAATCTGTTGAGAACCCATAGCTGACCCCAAAATTTTGGGACTAAAGCTTTGTTGTTGTTGTTGTTGAATTCAAGTCAAAATGAATCAAGGACACTCAATTAAGCAAGACAATTCAACTGGCCCCCAAAAATACTCCATTTTGATGCACACCAAATACCCATAATCTTTTACCCCAAACAATCTCCATCAAAAATTAAAAACAGCTCAATTTTTAGATTCCATGTAGCACTGGTGCAAACATATTAAAGGGTCCTATTAGAAGTGCCACATCACTTAATTCCTCAACAAGCAATTGGATTACTCAAATGCAAATTTATCTACCTTTTTTATATATATAATTCAATTGTCACAACAAGTGGAGAAAGGAGGATTTAAACCCTGAATGCATTTGCTTAATCTAGCTTTTAAACCCCAAATAAAAAAGCTATTACACCCCAAATAAAAAAGCTCTTACAAAAGCAAATGCCAAGGACTCTCTGATTGTTCCCATCGCTAAATAAGCAAAACCCAGCAATGAAACTCTCACAACAATGATTCACTACAATAACAGTACTTGGCATTCAGATTTAGTAGTCCAAAATTCAAATTTTCCATAACCCAGAAAAGAAAAAAAATCCACAGCAACAAACAAAAAAAAAAAAAAAAAAATCCAAACTTCAATCCAATCCCAAATCATCAAACTTAAAAAGTTTCAATCTTTAAGTGTCCCAACTTCACCTAATCAAACTGAATCATTTCATTCCAAAAACACTGAATTCGATTTCATAAACAAAACAAAACTCAACAAATCCAATAAATAAATAAATTGAAATTAGAACCAACAAAAAAAAAATAATAATAATAATAATAATAATTGGAATTAAGCCGTGGAGATTTATGGTACGGACCTAGGGTTTTGGGACAAAGCACATCGAACACAGGACTGAATCTGACGGTTCAAAAGAACAGAACAAAACGACGCCGATTCAGCTGTAGTTCGACGTAAACGATGATGATGATGATGATGATGACGCCGACGATGAAGAAAGGTTTTTTTGATATCTCTCTGTCTCTCTTGTTTTTTTTGTTTCTCTCTCCTATGTCTCTGTGTGTGTGTCCTTCTGTATCCAACTGTCCGAGTCTCAGGTCCTCGGATCGAATCTCTCACCGTTTTTCATTTTATATTACCAAATATTAATAAAAAAGCTGAATTGCTTTTCTTTCTTTCTTTTTTTTTTTTTTTTCTTTTTCTTTTTTTGTTTTAAATAAGTTTTTCATCAGTTGTGTGTACTTAGATTATAATTAAAATAAACTCTTATGTGACAGATTATGATTGTATAAATGAATTGAGATTTGTTTATATATATATATATATATATATATATATATTTATTTAGTAATCAAGTTAAGCCCATGCTATGTTTGTTTCGGTTTAAAAAAAAAAATTTATAAAGATTGTTGGTTTATAAAGATGGTACTCAACGAACAAAGAAAAAAAAAAGTTAAGCCCCATGCTATGTTTGTTTTGATAAAAACCTTTTTATAAAGATAAAGATAGGTTTTTATGTTTTTCATTGTTTTGTAATATTATAAAAAAATAAGTCAAAATAAAACTATTTTTGATCAATGGAAAAAATATGGTTTGTTCTTAAAGATTTGTTTAGAAAACAATTCTATCACACAGCAAGCTAAATAAAGAAAATTAAAATATTATTTTTCAACTTATTTAAAGTTGCTATCAAACATAAGAAAATGATATAATTTTATAGAAAATTCTTTTTGGAAAATGACTCATTTTCTAGAGAACATTATAGCTGAAACAAACAAAGATTCTTATAAATAAAAAAGAGTTAGGCTCAACTCATAATTGAAATGTCTTTGTACTTTCATGAAAATTATAATATAAAATTAAAAATACATACCTTTTTTTTAATAATGAATATGGTATAATATTGATATCTACATAATTGAGCTTTATAACCTAAAAGTATAGGAAGAGTTAAGAAAATTCTTGTCTTGTATTTTTTGGCTAGACAACCTATTGTTAGGTTTGCTTCTATCGTCTTGTCGGTTGTTACGCATCAAGCATTGATTAGCACACAAAGACTAAAGAAGGCTAGCGATACGTCTCATAATATTGTGAAAGATAATGAAGAGGAGATTCTCAACTAAGTACAATGTTATGTATTTTCTAATCATGAAATTAGGTAAATTTAGAGCGGTGTGGTAAAGGGGAAAGAAGACTCCCCCAAATAAATACTATTACTTTTTTAGATAGTTAGACGGTGAGGTAAGGAGAGGTAAGATTCCAACCATGAATATAAAACACTACAAAGAATTAATGTCATTACTGTTGAACACTTACTTGAACCTCAAAAGAAATACCACTTTGATCAGTTAGTATTTTCTTAGACCCATAATTTTTTGTTAAGTGTCATTAATAATAATAAATCAAAGTGGGTTCCAATTTACTCAACTATTAAAGTATTTTGTCATCGAATAAGAAATATGGAAGTGTGAAAATGAACCTATCTCTTAGATAAACATTTTTTAAATATGGTTTAAATTAGTGAACGAAATTTTTGTTTACTCGAATTAGTGAATAGAATTACGACACCTACTCATTAAAAGAAATTCACTAGCACTGTTTTTTACACTATTATTTGTTATATAAAAATAATTGACTTAATAAACATCTTGAGTTATTTAAAATTTTCCATAATGCTTATTTATGTATAAAAAAATAAGTGAACTCCCTTCGAGATGAGAAAGAGTTGGTCTATCATAATTTCATGATTGTGATCTTCTATTATTATTATTTTTTTCAAATTTCTTTGAGAGACAGAAAAATAGAAATGATGACCGCCAAGAGATTTGAGTTTTAACAAGTGAAAATCTCGGGGGTTTAGAAGTATGGGATTGTATCGGCTAGTTTATTATGAGGAGTTAGGTATCAAGTCTGAGGGGGAGTGATTGCGTCACTGGGAAGTAGGAAGAGGGTTGGTAAAGGAAGTAAAAGGTCAACTATGTTGGGTATTGGGTGGATTTATTATATTTACTTCTTTTTTTTTTTTTTTTTTTTTTTTTTAAGAATCTTTAGATTTACAGATTTACAACAAATCTTTTTTTTTTTTTTTTTTTTTCCTTTTAGTTGTTACTTTTTTGGGGAATATAAATGGGGAATTTGCTACCTTAATAAGGTGAAGGGGACGGTAACGATGGTAGACTAGATGAGAGAAAAATGGAGGAAAAATATATTAAATTATATTGGATAAAATTTAATCATAATTTTTGTTTTTTAAAGTTTAGTTACAAAATTAGTTATAGTTTAAGATTTTTTCTCAATTCAAAATATATAGTAATGTTAATAATACTGAGTATGTTTTGGTTTTAGGTTACGGGAAATTATTGTGTACTTTCTAATACTATAAATACGTATTCCCTCCTCTCACATGAATGGTGGGAGTACCTAATAATTTTCCTTAGGTTACAATCAATTTTGTAACTAAATTTCATTCAACTATATTTTTCCATCCTAGATTATTACCCTGATTACCCTTATCTTCCTAAATTATTAAATGCACAATTAAACTTCCAAAGTTAGAACTATGTTTTAATGTCTCATATGCCATTTGTTTTAGTGTTAAGTACGAAAAAAATAACATTTAAAAACTAATTTATCCTTCTCCAAAATGAATAGCAGAATGGTAAATTGGTCTTTCAAACGTTAAAGGGTTAAGTGTTGTGCATTTTTTTAAATTGAGGGTCAGTTGTGCATTTTAATAGTTTAGAGGGTCAAGTATAGCTATAATAGAGGTGATATAGTCTAGAGTGAAAAAATGTAATTTGCCCTATTAAAAATACAAATTTTGAAAACTATAATATGTTTAAAGAAGAATTTGAACTTACATATCTATACATACATATTTAGAATTGGACAAAACAAGAAAGATAAGTAAAATTAATTTTTGTGTTATCCCTTTTTTGAGGTGAAGAAAATTTACATGAGTAGGCCAGGATATTTTGCTATCCCTACAATGGGATTTGAACTCAAACATAAGGTTCAAAACAAAAATAAGCAACATTTATAAAACAGGCTAAAAAATTTATTAAAAATTATTTATCTGAAGAAAAAAAAAAGAATTCCAATAAAAAGGACATCAATTAATAAATTGGCTAATTAAAGTTTCCTATGATAATCACTTACGCTTTTTAAGAAAGATGGTAAAGATTTTGTAAAAAAAATTAGGCATAAAAGTATAGGATGGTATAAGACAACTATCAAAAAGTTTGAATATTGAAAACCACAAGATCATGTTGAATGTTTATTGAAGATGTTGGATTTTTCTTCTTCATTTTAATTATTTTATTATTACTTTTTTTAGATTTCAATTTTATATTCAATAAGTTTACTGCATGTAAGTGATCACACAAGTAGTGGCATTTGAATTACAATTTTGCTACCTAAAGTTTTGGGTAATATGATAGGAAATATTATCTCCATATCAATAATTGTTGGTTCCAACATCACCCCCACTCAGATAGTAGGATCCATCGCCAATACCAATACATGAATGAGTGATTATTTTGAACTTTGAAGTGTAAAAATAACAATAATATAACGATCTTTTATTTCTTACTCAATACAAAATTATAATTATTTTACCCCACATTATATACTTAAGAGATAAGTTTGTCTTCTTCTTTTATTATTACTATTATTTTTAGCTTAGTTTAGAAGCATATATCAATACTAAATATAGAGTCCATTTGGATAGAACTTATTTTGCTGAAACTAAAAACTAAAAACTGAAAATACTGTAGTAAAATAATTTTTAAATGTGTGAATAGTACCGTGAGACCTATCTTTAATGAAAAAATGACTAAAAAGTGAAATTTATGAGGACCCATGAACAGAGCACAGGTGCACACTTTTCACGGGAGAATAGTCAAAAGTTGCGGCTTGAAAAAAAAAAAAAAAAAAAAAAAAAAAAGAGAGAGAGAGAGAAATGCGCCATAGCTAAACGCAGACACCAATAAACGTGGATCCAAACACACATATAGCCCACCCCCTGAGTCTTTAACCCGAGACTCCCTTAGCCTTAGGTAGTTGCTTAGGGAGGTGCCATTAGGCTAACATGGTCATTGCCAAGTAAAAATACATGGCGAAAACACTATTTTCATCCTTACATTTTAACTCTATTCCCGTTTTGGTCCCAATTTTTTTATTTTACCACTTTTAGTCCCTAAATAAAAAGAGCATTCCATTTTTGTCCCTACCATTACTCATTTAATATAAATATCCTACGTGACAAATAGAGTGCACTATTGACACAAGAAATGCTGATGTGTCCATTAAATGAAAAAAGCATTCTATTTTTATCCCTATCATTACTCACTTAACAGAAATATCATACGTGACAAATGGAGTACACTATTGACACAAGAAATGCAGATGTGTCCATTAAGATAATATTAAGAAAATTTATTTGGCTTTTAAAAAATGCCACATCAGCAATTTAATTTTTAAAAAAGTCAAAAATTAAAAACTTCTAATTTCTTAATTTTAATTTAAATTGAAAAAAAAAACAAACAAAAAAAAAAGTTTTAAAGATTAGGAAAAAATTGTTTGCATAACTTTTTTAATTTTTCTGAAACTTTCTTGGTAACCAAACACAACATTAGAACTCAAGCTCATATTAACTTTAGTCAATAATCTAACCCAACTCATATTTTCCAAGCTCTCTCTCTCTCTCCATGAAATACTCCAAGATCTCACTCTCTCTACAAAAATCTCCAAGATCAAATGGAAATCTCTCTCTCTCTCTCTCTCTCTCTCTCTCTCTCTCTCTCTCTTACTAACTTGAGCTCTCTCTCTCTAAATCTTGGTCGAAAACCCAGCTCTCTCTCTCTAAACCCATGGACAAAAACCCAAACTTTCTCTCTCCAAATTCATGGCCAAAACCAGCAATGGCTTTCTCTCTAAACCCATAGGCTAACTAAATCGGTAGCTTCGGATCTAGGGTTAAAGGTGGTGTGTGGGTTGTCGGATTTAAGGTTATGCAATTCGGGGATGGACTCAGGTGGGGGCCCAAAGGGGCCTCGTCCCCTTAGGCAAAAAGTTAAAATAAAATTAGTAGGTTAATTTTTAATATATAAAAAATATATATGTATATATATATATACACACTTGGGCGCCCCTTACTTTGTAGCTTGGGCCCTCTCCAAAATCATGAACTATTAACCCAACCCAAGTAAATATTAAAAAACAAAAATGTAAATCCAACAAAATGTAAACCCAGTCCAAATGAAAAAACAAATGAACAAATTTTTTTTTTTTTTTTTTTTTTTAGAGGTGAGATAGAGAGAAATTGAGAGGCGAGAGAGACCGAGAATTCGAGACCAATCTTGTTGCCACCACGCGAGACCTATCTCGTCGCCCGACGCAAACCCAAACACCACACCAATGCCACCACATGAGACCCATCTTGCTTTGATTGCTCGATTTGCCCCATCCACCTTCGTTGCTCCACCCTTCACAATTCACACTTCACACTCAAGTATTTAATCTATCCTTCAAAACCTAATATAATGATTGTGAATCTCATAATCTGTGCTTGTGGTGTTTGTGTTTTTCCTGATGAGTGATGATGGTGATTGTGAATTGAATATATGAATCAGTGATTGTGTTTGTGACTCCCTGTCTCAAAGAGTTTTTTTTTTTTTTTTTTGGCTTTCTCCTGGTGTTTGGGTTGTGAGTAAAGTTATATATATATATATATATATATATAGAGATAGAGAGAGAGATAGAGAGAGAGAGAGAGAGAGAGAGAGAGATTCAACTATATGGATGTGTATTTGAATTTTTTTCGCTTATCTCCGGCCCCCCTAGCTTGAAATCCTAGGTTCGTCCCTCAATGGTTTCTAATATGGGGTTTTGTTCATTGATTTGAGATTTGAGATTTGAGTTTTGTGTTTGGTTTCTCAAAAAACATAAGAAAATATGGGTTGAGTTTTGTGTTTGGTTGTGCATGGAGGCCAAAAATTTGGGTTTGAGTTAGGGCTGCCCATGGGTCGGGCGGGTCGGGTTTTTGCCCAACCCGCAACCGACCCGTAATAGTTCGGGTGGGTGGTTTTTCAACCCGCAAACCCGTAGCGATTCCATTTGTCGGTTGGTCGCCATGGTGGTTTGTTTCGGGTGAAAACCGATCTCACCGGAATTCTTCAAACGCTGGCGAGATCTCGCCAGATCCGGCGAGATCTTGCCGATCTATCCAAGATCCGGTGAGATCCAATCGGATCCGGCGAGATTTCTCCAAATCGTGATAAAAATCACTAGTTCGGCTAAATTCGGTGTTTATTGTGCCGAAAATCGACGTCCCTAAGTGAAAAAAGGGGCGGAATCGGAAAAATGGCATCGGAAAAAGTGGCCGGAATCGGAAAAAAGTGGCCGAATCTGGAAAAAATGGCCGGATATTGCATGAACTTCGGTTCGGTCGGGTTTCACGGGTTTTGAACTCAAAAACGATAACCGACCATTTGTCGGGTTAGCAAAGTGGAAACGCGTCCGATCACCGAGTCGTCGGATCGGGTGGCGGCGGCCACGGACGGCGTCTGGACGAGTTGTTTGGGTTTGACACACCCTAGTTTGAGTTTTGTGTTTTTGTGTTTGGTTTCAAAGCAAAAGAAAATCTTGTTGAATGTCTTTGTGTAATTGTTGAATGTCTTTGTGTTTTGTAAATTTTTATGGGCATGTCTTTTTATTTTGTAAATCTGAGTGATTTTATGGGTTTGGTTGCTAAGAAAATGCAAGAAAATAAAAGAAAGTCTAGAATTTTTAATTTTCTCAAGGCAAGATTAGTTGGGGAAGAAAATGAAAAACACATGTTTAGAGTTCTTCATGTTCTTCCAAAAAAAAAAAAAAAATAACTATTTCTTTTTTTATAAAGAAGGTTAAAATTTTTTTATTATTTTTATCTGATGTGGCTTTTTTAAAATTAAATTCCTGACATGGCATTTTTTAAAAGGCAAATAATTTTTTTATATTATTTTAATGGACACATTAACATTTACTTTGTAAACAATGCATTTTGTTTGTTATGTAGGATATTTTTGTTAAGTGAGTAAATCATGAGGACCAAAATTGAACGCTTTATTCATTAGGGACTAAAAGGGATAAAATAAAAAAGTAGAGACCAAAATAGGAATATGATCAAAGTGTAAGGATGAAAATGATATTTTTACCAAAATACAATGACAAACCTCGTGGTTCTTAGCTTCCTTATGATTGTTGGCCATCAAAAATAAAAAATTTAAAAATAATTAGATAAGTAAAATATTGCATCTTATTTACTAATTGCAATTCACTTACACAAGAATGACGTTATCTAGAATTGATATGAAAACTTTCCTTCTTCATGTGATATTTCCCATCGCATTGGATTATGGCGTTTCTCTTTTTTCGATTGCTACCTAACCTCAATCCACACTCACTTATCTTTGTTTAATTTAGAGAAAATACATTTTATTCCTAGTATTTAGTGATAATTCACTTTACCTCCACCTCCCTTAAAAGTTACCATGATTTTTGGGTAGAGTTGTAGTGTACCTTTATGTTAGAGCCAATTTTCCTCTCCCTTGTATGTGTTTGTTTGTTTCTCCCAAAAAACAAAAAACTCACTTTACCTCCTTAACTTTTAGAACATTGCGCTAGACCCCTTATATTTCTTGTTCAAATTGACATAATTGGAAATAAAATAACATAAATACCATTTTGACCTTTCAATGCTTCAATCACTTAATAACATTTTTTTTAAACAACAAAAACAGAGGTCTAGATGGATTCCACCACCGCATGAAATTAAAAAAAAAAAAAAAAAAAAAAAAAAAACTATGATGGAGTGGTTTTCCCTATTGAGAATAGATCGCGCATAGGTGTAGTGATCCAAAATAATAGGGGTTTTGTTATGGCATCCCTCGTACAACTATTACCCCAAGTTTATCAAGTTGTTGAGATTGAAGCTATGGCGTGAAATTTGGAGTTTGGTAGGGAGATAACAATTGCCAAGGTTATTGTTGAAGGAGATTTGGCAATAGTGGTGAAAGCTCTATGTTCTAGTGATACAAGTTTGGCCTCGTATGGCTTATTGGTGAAGGATACTACTCTTTACTCTAGTTTCTTTTTAGAATTGAGTTACTCTTATACTACGAGAGAAAGCAATAGAATTGCTCACAGTTTAGCTAGACAAGTCGTGTTTTTTCTAGATAGTATAGTGTGGATGTAGGATGTTTCACCCATCATTTCTTCTTTTGTTCAGGCCGATAAAGCCACCTTTGATGAATTTGAATAAATGATGTCTTTTGTAGGGACATGTTCCGCAACGAACCATGATAGTGTTGGGTTCGCACGAGAATGTGCCTAGACAATATCATTTGTAGAGAGTGGGTTCGAAAGGCTAGATCTTGGTTGCCCTAAATTTTGTTGTGGTGTTCATGCATGGTTCAATTCACCTATGGGGTCCTCTTTCTCTCCTAGGATCGGAGAGACCTCTGATTTACTTTTACTTTCTCTTTTATATCCGCCTAAAAGCTTTCCTTCGTCCACGTGTAGGGTCGACCTTTCCAAGACCGATACTTGTCCCGTCAGTCCTAATCCAAAGTTGTTGGGGGCGGTTGATAAAGTCCAAGAATCCGGCTCTAATGGGTGCAGTCCTGTTTGGTCGTAAGAGCAGACTTTTCTTGGACATTTTAGATTTTCTTTCAAGTTTATTCTTATTCCGTTTTTGCCCCTCTTCTTGGGGGCATTAAGGTCCGCGAGGACTAAACTGTCCTCGGCAGCATCTCTCGACCTTTTTGGGTTTTATATTATTGGGCTTGGGCCGTGGTTTTCTTTAGCTTGGGCCTTGGACTCCCCATGAACGAGTGGGCCTGGCCCGTGAGTTATTGGGCCCCAAAGCCCCTCAAAACCTGTTCCGACCTCTTGGTTGGAGAGGGGGTTTTGGTAATATTGTGTCGTTATTATGGCTCATTTAATTTTGTCTCTCACCGGTATTGGCGAACCGCATAGGAAATGCACCGGTCTATGAAAGATTCATCTTAATCCACTCGCAATCCGCTCATGCCGTTTGGTTATCCGAGGTTCTTTAATGGTTTCCCTTCACGAGACCCCTCGATTTAGCGATTCTGGATGATGTGAGGGAACGGAACGGGCATATTCTTGTTTGCGCTTTGCCATGGAGATATGGACGCATTAATTACCATCCTCTTCGTCCCTTATATAAAGAGAGAAGACAGGAGTTGTTTCCCCATACACGAATCCCTTTAATCGCTCAGAAATTTGAAACCCTTAGATTCCTTCCGGAGTTTGTTTCTACTCTCTGGTTATACCTTAACCTAAAACACAATTGCCATACTAATAAGCAATGAAAGAGCCATTCCCCTCCTTGAAACACCATGTTCGAGAGAGAGCTCGAGATGGCTCGGTCGAGGCAAGGATGGCGGAGGCTCAAGATTTGTCTCACCTTCCTTTCACCCAAAATCCGAAGCGGGGACTCGTCACATCTCACTTTCGGTGTGACTGAGTCGGGGACATCCCTTATCACCACCACCCGCTCTCTCATGAGCATATCTAACATGGCGTCGGTGTGCTAAGAGTTAGGAGCCCAGGGCGGGGACCAAGTGCCCCTGCTTCTTCCTCTCTTCGTTCAAAATTCTCACCTTTTCCCTCTTCTTCTCCCCCTTCTTTTACTCATGTCCTCCATCTTCCTCATTCATCTCCTCCATCTTCATCATTCATCTCCACCATCTTCATCATTCATCTCCTCCATCTTCTTCTTCCTTCTCCTTCATCTTTTTCTAAAGAAAGGTTCTTCTCTCAATATGAGCAACACCGAGGCGGATTGGAGACTTTGAAGACGAGTTCACAAGACATTTGACTGTGAATAACGATACTTATATGTATTAATGATGTTATATGTATGGGCTTGTTTAAGTCCCTCTTTGTACGTTGTAATAATTTTTCATATTAATAAAAGTTGTTGTTATTTTACTTCGCATGTCCTGTCTCTATGTTTTTATAAATTTGCAAATATTCGCAATAGTATAGCATTTGAATCAATGATAACTAAGGCCAACATACTT
This sequence comes from Quercus dentata, assembly GCA_028216015.1. NCBI lineage: Eukaryota > Viridiplantae > Streptophyta > Magnoliopsida > Fagales > Fagaceae > Quercus > Quercus dentata. The sequence goes on from CP116445.1 coordinate 84,858,373, forward strand.
GCTAATAAAAAGACGCCACCATAACTTTAATAGAATTATTTGACATAGCAATGCCGACCAATGAGGGACGACACTTACCTCAAAATTAGCCGAGAGGAGGACTGAGTGTTCGATCGGTGTAAGAAGTAAAATCCGAGGACATGTCGCCCAAAAATAAAAATAAACAGTTTCCTTAGGCTATGAATAGGGGGTCATTTCGCCATCTTAACACACTGGCCTTAACATTTTACAATGTTTGAGTCGAGGACTTTCCCATCCGAGTAGTTGGCGTTCAATAGGCTTGAGTCCGAGAACCATGCAAGGCCTAGGTTCTGTCCAAAACTTATGTTTTTCTTTTGTGTACTTGGTTTCCCCATAGGCTTGAGTCCGAGGACCATGCAATACTTTGGTTCTGCCCAAAAACTTTTTCCAAGACTTGGTTTCCCCATTTTGAGTCCGAGGACCATGCAATGTCTTGGTTCTGTCCAAAACTTTTGAGTTCAATTTCTCCCTTTCATCGTTTTCCCGAGGCGCCGAGCGAGAGGTTGTCCTCGGCAACGGCTATTCCTCGGCGTGGGCCATAGTCCCCGGGCCCTCATGCGGACGGGCCCTGAACTAGGCCCACAATTAAGAGGTATTTCTTTTGACCACGCGGTACTCTCGACGTCCCAATGTTCGAGGTGCGCCTTTACGAGGCTCCTTTAATCTTGTGGTTGCAGTTGACGTTGGAAATTGTGCCGAGCCATTTTGTCTGTTCCCTTGGGATGTTAGTGAATTAAATGCCACCGCCTTATTCCCTTAAATAAATAAGAGAGACAATTTGCTTTACCTACACACAACTCCTTGACTTCCTCCCAAGTCAAAGTATTCGATCTTTGTCCTCCCCTTACCATAACATGTTTAAGGCGAGGGTTGGGAAGAAAGAACTCTCTCCGCCACGTGTCCTCCCGAGACTCAAAATAGTGAGGTATGGGCACAAGAAGCACAAGTTCAAGAGAATACTCCATTTCGACCGAGGGGAAAGGGTGTCTCTCCTCTTTTAGTCAAAATCCGAAGCGTTCATGCCAAAATTTTGGTGTGTCGAAAGAAAGATTCTCCGCCATCGCGCCTTTGCCTTGTTGCGGGCAAATATTTAGAGAAAGCTCCTCAACTTCCAGCTCCCCCGCACCTTTCCTTCGGCGGTGTCGGGCTTAAGTTGGGTTTCTTTTTCTTTGCCTGAGTCATGGGCATGTAAAAGCATTGAGGAAGAACAAGGTCTTGGAGCAAAACCTCTCCTCCGATCCACCTCCTCGGCTTTCTCTTATTCTTTTGTATCTTTCTTTTTTGGTTATGTGGTTAGCTTTAGAAGCCAATCTCTCGTCTGTCTTTCTTGGCTTTGTCTTATTCTCTTGTATCTTTCTTTTCGATTATGTAGTGAGCTTTGACATAGGCTGATTCCAAATTGTAGTTGTACTATCTCTTTGTTTTAGTAAAAATGGGAATTTATTTACTTGTTTTGAGTCTACTTTTGGCAACACCACTTCGTGAATGGGTGTGCTCCCCGCATGTGTTTTTCCTCACTTAGAGCAAGAGCCCTTGAAACACAATCCAACTAGTGCTAATTTACCTATACTACCAGGCATAATAATAATAATTGATAGTAAGTTAAACTTAGGAAACTAACCGAGATAACGGTTGAACGTTACGTTATGTGCTAGAATACTTTCCGAGAACGATAAACTCTAAATAATTCACCCGATGGGGTGACCGAGCATTGAGTGACTTTTATGTTTTTGGAAACATGTTACTCCATTCCGATTTTTGGCGTTGAGGATCCGAGGGCAAACTAGAGAATCCATGTAGTTCAGAACTAACCCAATTGTTAATAGAGAGTTTTCCTCGGGGAGATTCTAAGGTCCACGTAACGTAGTTTTTCCTTTCAAGTAATTGATTTCCCCAAAGGCTTGGGTCCAAGGACCATACAAGGCCTGGGTTATGTTCAAAACTTGTATTTTCCTCGTAAGTAGTTGGTTTCCCCAGAGGCTTGGGTCCGAGGACCATATAAGGCCTTGGTTCTGTCCAAAACTTGTATTTTCTTTGTAAGTAGTTGGTTTCCCCAAAGGCTTGGGTTACAAGGCCTTGGTTCTGTCCAAAACTTGTATTTTCTTTGTAAGTAGTTGGTTTCCCCAGAAACTTGGGTCCGAGGACCATACAAGGCCTTGGTTCTGTCCAAAACTTGTATTTTCTTTGTAAGTAGTTGGTTTCCCCAGGAGGCTTGGGTCCGAGGACCATACAAGGCCTTGGTTCTACCTCCAAAACTTGTATTTTACTTTAGTTGGTTTCCCCGGCATACAAGGCCTTGGTTCTGTCCAAAACTTGTATTTTTTTAAGTAGTTGGTTTCCCCGCAGGCTTGGGTCCGAGGACCATACAAGGCCTTGGTTCATCCAAAACTTGTATTTTCTGTGTAAGTAGTTGGTTTCCCAGGCTTGGGTCCGATGACCATACAAGGTCTTGGTTCTCCCAAAACTTGTATTTTCTTTGTAAGTAGTTGGTTTCCCCAGGCTTGGGTCCGAGGACCATACAAGGCCTTGGTTCTGTCCAAAACTTGTATTTTCTGTGTAAGTAGTTGGTTTCCCCAGGCTTGGGTCCGAGGACCATACAAGGCCTTGGTTCTGGCATCCAAAACTTGTATTTTACTGTGTAAGTAGTTGGTTTCCCCCCGAGGCTTGGGTCCGAGGACCATACAAGGCCTTGGTTCCAAAACTTGTATTTTCTTTGTAAGTAGTTGGTTTCCCCGTTTGGGTCCGAGGACCATACAAGGCCTTGATTCTGTCCAAAACTTGTATTTGCTCGTTCATTTATCCGCTTCCTAAAGGTTAGCTTCTCGAATAAGGTGGGGGAAGCTAGCTTGATGTTTGAAGCCCCTAGACTTGCCATGCCACTGGCATTATGAGGCGTAGCCCCTGGTGGGAACTTGTGTCGGAACAACAACAAGGTGTCGCCTCATAAAGGCATCCTCGTAGACCCTTGTTCAACAGAAGCTCAACTCCATCGCCGCTCGAGCTCATGCGCAAGCCTTTCCCACAGACGGCGCCAATTGTAGGGACATGTTCCGCAACGAACCGCAGTAGTGTTGGGTTCGCACGAGAATGGGCCCTGACAATATCATTTGTAGAGAGTGGGTTCGAAAGGCTAGATCTTGGTTGCCCTGATTTTGTTGTGGTGTTCATGCATGGTTTAGGTGTATTCACCTATGGGGTCCTCTTTCTCTCCTAGGATCGGAGAGACCTCTGTTATTTACTTTTACTTTCTCTTTTATATCCGCCTCGTTCGCTTTCCTTTCCACGTGTAGGGTCGACCTTTTCCAAGACTCGATACTTGTCCCGTCTACAATCCAAAGTTGTTGGGGCGGTTGATAAAGCCCAAGAATCCGCTCTAATGGGTGCAGAGTCTCAGAGGGAAAAAGTCGCAAGAGCAGCTTTTCTTGGACATTTTAGATTTTCTTTCAAGTTTATTCTTATTCCGTTTTTGCCCCTCTTCTTGGGGGCATTAGGATGTTAAACTGTCACCCATCATTTATTCTTTTGGGTTTTATATTATTGGACTTGGGCCGTGGTTTTCTTTAGCTTGGGCCTTGGACTCCCCATGAGCAAGTGGGTTGAATAAACCCGTGAGTTATTGGGCTCCACATCTTTCTTTAAAAAAAAAAAAAAAATCACTTAATAACATATAGGATTTTTATGGGCAACTAAATAAACTTCAATGCTTATTAAGTTTAAGAAAAAATATTTAAATTGTTTTTTATTTAATTTTATTAAGTTTTTCATCTTCAAGCATGATAATTCTAAAAAACATATTAGATATAGAAAGCAAATGAAAAAAAAAAAAAATGAAAGGTATATTTTGTCATTTTAATATCATATTTTGTCAATTTAGATGAAAATATGAAGTTGTAATCTAGTCCAAAATAAAAGGGGTTGAGTGTAACATTCTAAAAATCAAGGAGGTAAAATAATATTCATTTTAACCACAAAAATGAATTTTTTATTTTACTGATTTACTTTTGCCTTTGCTTCTATAGTATTTATTTTAAAACTCAGAATGGTTCACTCTTTCTTGGTGGTAGCAAATTTGCAATTTATTGCAATGAAAATTAACTTGTACCATTTTCTCTCTCTAACACTTCTAGAAGCCATAAGTGGATGGATCATTTCATTCTTTCCTAGGAATACAATTTTAGTGTTTGATATACATTGTCAATTGAGTTACTTGCCTTTTCATATCCTTTATGATTGAGAGCTTTTATTCAAACATCAAACTAATATGTTATTTTCAATAGATAAAATTATAATACTTAATAGCACCTTAATTGCCTATAAGACTAGTCTTATATGAAGTTGCTTAGATAAGTTAAACTTAGTGGTCAAGAGTCTTATATCTCAACTGGCAATTTCTGGTATTTTCAAAGGAAACATCCAGGATTCAAATTTGTCTTTTCTCATTGTAATTAACGAATTATCCAAACAAAGAGAAAAAAAAGGACTTAGGGGCTTTAGTTTAACAAAAAAAAGAAAAATGAAAAAAAGAAGAAGGGTAGGACTGGGTGGGCTTTAATAGCATCCATCAAAATGAACACTAGTTGTAACTTGTAAGGCCTACCCAGCCGAATCGCTATTCACTATTCTCCTACATCGTTATATTTGGGCCTTTATTAAGCCCATTTCCCACGCTATCTCGGCCTTTTTCAGTGTTCATTTTTCAACTATTTTGATCACAGAACAACGTTGTTGTTCGCATAATGTTTGTTCCGCCAACAAAACGTTTAGGTAATTCAAACTTTCACCTTAGCCGTCTGTTTGGTTGCCTAGAAATTTGAGAAGAGAAAATAAATATTGATTCTTCCGAATTTTCTCATATTTTTCTCTCAATTTTGATTGCAATCAAGTGGGTCGTGAATTTGCATTGCCCTTTTAAATTTTGTCCATTTCTTGTTGGGTACTTTGATAGGTTATGATTATGCATCAAAATCTGAAATATAGTTTTACAGAATTCGACAAAATTTATATTATCTAGTAGTATAAAACAAAATTTCTAGCCGTTGATAATATTCATGGTGTTAGCGCTTTATTTTTCTGTTGGCACAGAAGGTGCTTGTTGAAATGCTTCATATAGTTTAAGTACGTCCAAACTTGTTGTGCATTTGTGTGTGTGCGCGCTTTAAATGTTAATGTAGTGCTGAAATTTGATTTTTCTGCTTGGGGCTTTGGATTTGGTTAGAATTTTATAGTGGCAGGATAGGTGCATTGCTAGACTTACTGGAAAGCCTGCTTTTGAAAGAGTTCTGGAGAGGATGAAGAGGAGCACAAAAGGTGGAGTAAGTGTATTCTCCACACCTACTACTAGCCCTTTTATTATAGAAACATAATCTGATGCACTATAACCGGTCCTCATTTGTTCGCTCATCCATATTACATTATTCGACACCAACCTTAGCTCACAACACTAGGAACCACTTATCTTCCTTGCCAAACTTGAAACAAACTTACACAGAAAACCCAGTACCATACATTGTCAAGAAATGCATTGCTCACTTGCAGTTATGTGCCTCCTCCATATTCAAACTGAAGCAAATCCATGCCTTCTCAATCAGACATGCTGTCCCACTGTCAAACCCAGAGATGGGCAAACACCTCATCTTCACCATTGTGTCCCTCTTAGCTCCCATGTCTTATGCCCAACACATATTTGGACAGATACAGGGTCCCAACATTTTCACATGGAATACCATGATTAGAGGCTATGCTGAGAGTGAGAACCCGTGGCCAGCCATTGAACTTTATCGTCAAATGCATGTGTCCTCCATTGAACCTGACACACACACATACCCTTTTCTTTTAAAGGCTGTAGCCAAGTTGACTGCTGTTAGAGAGGGTGAAAAGATACATTCTATTTCTATAAGGAATGGATTTGAGTCGTTGGTATTTGTTCAGAACTCATTGGTTCATATGTATGCTGCTTGTGGACATGCCGATAGTGCACACAAGATGTTTGATTTAATGGTTGATAGAGATCTTGTGGCTTGGAATTCTGTGATTAATGGGTTTGCTCTTAATGGGATGCCCAGTGAGGCTCTTACACTTTTCAGGGAAATGGGTTTGGAGGGTGTCCAGCCAGATGGGTTCACTATGGTAAGTTTGTTATCTGCTTGTGCTGAGCTTGGAGCTTTGGCATTGGGTAGGAGGGCCCATGTTTATATATTGAAGATTGGTTTGAGTGTAAACTTGCATGTTAATAATGCCCTTTTGGACCTTTATGCAAAGTGTGGGAGCATAAGAGAGGCACATAAAGTATTCAATGAGATGGAGGACAAAAATGTGGTTTCTTGGACTTCTTTGATAGTTGGGTTGGCTGTTAATGGGTTTGGTAAGGAAGCACTTGAGCTCTTCAAGGAGTTGGAAAGAGAACGGTTGGTGCCAAGTGAGATAACATTTGTTGGGGTCCTGTATGCTTGTAGTCATTGTGGAATGGTGGATGCAGGTTTTAAATATTTTAAGAGGATGAAAAATGAATATGGCATTGTGCCTAGGATAGAACACTACGGTTGCATGGTTGATTTGTTAGGTAGGTCAGGCAAAGTGAAAGAAGCATATGAATATATTCAAAACATGCCATTGCAACCCAATGCTGTTGTTTGGAGGACCTTGTTAGGAGCATGCACAATTCATGGAAATTTGGCTCTTGGGGAGGTTGCAAGGGCCCAACTCCTACAATTGGAGCCTGGACACAGTGGGGATTATGTACTTCTCTCCAATCTCTATGCGGCAGAGCGTCATTGGTCAGACGTGCAAAAGGTTAGGAGGATAATGCTTACCGAAGGAGTGAGGAAAACTCCTGGCTATAGCCTTGTTGAGTTAGGGAATTGTGTTTATGAATTTACCATGGGTGATAGTTCTCATCCTCAAAGTAAGGATATATATGCGATGTTAGCAGAGATCACAAAGTTGTTGAAATTGGAAGGTTATATGCCTCATACAACAAATGTGCTTGCAGACATAGAGGAGGAGGAAAAGGAGAATGCTTTGTCTTATCACAGTGAGAAAATTGCAATTGCTTTTATGCTCATTAATACAGCACCAGGGACCCCAATTAGGGTTGTGAAAAATCTGAGAGCCTGTGCAGATTGCCATCTAGCAATTAAACTCATATCAAAAGTTTTTAAGCGAGAGATTGTTGTGAGGGATCGTAGTCGGTTTCACCATTTCAAAGATGGTTCTTGTTCTTGTAGAGATTACTGGTAACTGAAGGATACTTTGTAACTGTTGGCTAAAAGCATATGGTAGAGGCTTGCATTCATATAAGAAAGAGATTTTTTTGATAAGTCATTCACATAGATGAGATGAAGCTGCTGCTGGAGATATGCCTGTAAACTTCACTCACTTGTTACCCTCTCCTCGTGTTTGTGTGATGCCAATCTATGCTTAACTTGGAGATTATTGCTATTTCTGATGGTAATTGATGCCTACTTTCTTTACTTGTTAGTACTCAACATTGTTAAATTGTGAAGGAAAACATCAAACTTCTACCTTGATTGTTAATTTGTTTGTGTCCTTATCCTAATAATATCCACAAATTGATGTTTTGTGTCAAGCTTTAATTATAATTTTTTTTCTGTAAACTTTGATCTGCTGCTACTATCCGCCTTTGCAACAAAACATAATGCCATTGTACTGCATTAGACTAATATTGAGGACTGCATCATTCATTATGGTCAATGACGTTCTTGTTGCAATAATTTGTTCACAAAGCACACTTCAATAACTCTTTTGTCATGGATTTTGGAAATTCATGTTGCAATAATTTGTTCATAAAGGAGACTTTTATAATTAATTATTTATAATAAAAAAAAACAAATAAAGAAGACTTTAAAAAAAAATTCTTTTGTCTTGGATTTTGGACATGATTATCTCATGTTGGACACATTTGGTATTAAAATGGGGGTAGAAATAGCATGTTTTACCATTTTATTAATGTTCAAAAAGTTACTTGGGCACTTCAATAATTTGATTTTTATAATCTCAATTTTTCTGGCTACCTTGGTTTTTTTTTTTTTTGGTATATCTCCAAATCATTTTGTTTGCTTAATACACAGAAAAAGGATAATATTGTCACAAAGGAGAAAATATGCATCTAGCAATATTCGTACTCTACTGTTTCCTACATTTCGACTTTAGAGAGTCTTGTTCGTTTAGGGAAATTGAATTTGTGGAGGAATGTTAGTCATTGGACAAATAATATGAGTGATGGTGTAGTTAATAGCCTTTTTAATGGTAATTCTTTACTATAGAAGTTTAAATAGAAAGAGATTCATCTTCTTTGAGTGGTGTGTCGCACGCTACTTTTTACTTCGGAATTAGTGGGAATCTGCCAAGAACAATGATCATCAGTGAACAATTATTGCCTTATGAAAGCAATGGGGTATCCACAGTTGGGAGCTCTCAGCATATTGTTCGTAGAGGTATGATCTTTATAAGGTCAATTACGAGCAAGAGATGATGAAATAGATGAATGGAAAACTCGTTGGAGACTATAATTTTTTTTTTTTTTTTTTTTTTTTTCATTCTGATTGTAAATTAGATTTCCATTAGTAGATATTGCGTTAAAAGTTGTTAATGAAACTGGTAGTGTTAGCAATTTAGCACAAATATAACTGGGCAACATGAAAACAGACAAGATGTATTTGATGAGTTTCAATTTTCTGTGAGAAGAGATATATTTGTAATCTAAACTATTCAAACATGGGACTTTTTCCTTGGAAGTCTTGTAGTCTACATTTTAGATTTCCCAATAATAAATGATAGTAAAATTTCTATTACGAGGAGTACAAATTTGGGAAGTTGGTATTTGTTAGTATCTTATGATTTTGTTTCCTCTGAACTTGGAAGAAAACAACACAAGGATTATATTTCAGACAAAGTTTAGTTATAAAACTGGTTTTAACCTAAGGCTATAACATTACTCAATAAAATAAACATTATTGCATATTTTGAAAATCTAATTGCTGAATTGCATTTTTTTTTACGCTCTTAATACACATATCAAATTTTGTGTCAATCAGATATTATTTACTATAGGATTTATAAGCTTATATATTATGCATAATTTTAAATTACAAAAATTTGCAATTTAAACAATTTATTGATGGCATAGTTATTGATCTTTAATTTTCTATAAATTTTGCAAGAATAAAGTATATAAGAAAAATATGTTATTCAATGGTGGATTTTTCAAAATGCACCTCAAACAAAAAGATAATAAAGGTTGTAGTTTTAGATTACAACAAGTTTTATAGCTAAATTTTGTTTTATATTTCTTAGTATGCAATAATTTTTGTAAATATTATAGTTCAAGCTTGAGATGAGTTTTTTCAATATTTTTGATATAATAGGGTAATTGAAGTCAAACTCCTATTTATTATATATAAATGAGCTAACAAAACTATTAAATATAAATCAAATACCTTAATAGGATATATTAATAATAAAAAATAAAATAAAAATATAGCTAGTAATATTAAATGAATAAATAAATATGTAAATAGAAAAGACATTAAAAAAAAAAAAACATTATGTGCCTTCATATCTTATTTTTGAAATATATTTGTTACAAGTTATCCCTTTTTCCTTTTCGGGAAAAATTAGAGAAGCTTTACTTTACTCATAAGTGACAATCACTTTCAGCAAAAATAAAAAAAAGTGACAATCACTTAGGTGCGATTATGTGATTATAGGGTCTACCTCTACCCACTGTCATGGAAGTGCCATTTGCTACACAAATAGTCAAATAATGATATGTTTTTTTGGTTGATATGACCAAACAATGCTATTTTATCTTTCGCACATAGTTTCTCGTTAAGTTATGATTATTTTATGTAACAAATTATAATGGACTGTTTGTTATTCTTATATGAGCCCATTAATTTTTCTCCCATTACTTATAATCTAATATATAAGATAATTATGACAAAATGTCTGTTTTAGATTCGTTTATTTTGTTAAGATTGAAAACTTTTTGTAGAAAGTCTGTAAATAAAGGTAAAAGTTAACTGAAATAGTATAGTGAGACTCATGAATAGTACTAAAAAGTGCTGTGAAATTCATGAGTAATAACAAAAAAAAATAAGTTTGAATAGTAAAACAAGTTGGCAAAAATAATCTTTACCAAACAGACACAAAGTGTATGTTACTAATATTTTTTTTGAGACAAGTGTATGTTACTAATATTATTGATTATTATCAGATTTTAGAGCTACTCAGATTTCCACAGCATCAAGAGAACAAACCATCACACTTTTTGGCATAGTTTGCCAAGGGAAGTGATAGTTATGTAACTTAGAGGAAAATCCTAATATGATTGGCTCTACATTGATTCAAGATGTATTAAATTTATTTTATTCTTAATAAAGTTTTGATATTCCTATAAAAAAAAAATTAGTTATTATCGAGGCAAAGATACACTATGTCACATACATATATATATATATATATATATATATATATATATATGCACACACCAAAAAATTTGGAGTTTTGGAACATTTCCACTAGTGATACATTTTAATATATACTTTTTGGGTAATTATTGGGTATTCCCAGAGTACGATAAATGCGTACTCCTCCTTCTCACATAACTGTGAGTTCCACTAATTAGATTTATGGACTTATAATTCATGTGAGAGGGGGGTACGCATTTATGATACTCCTATAGTATTTAATAATTTTTAATGCTTTTTTGAGGGAACATTTAAATTTTTTTTTTTAGAAGAATATTTTAATATTTTTGATGGGGAAGAAGAGTCATATTAAATTAATATAAATCTTTTTATGATTATGTTATCATTATTTTTATTATATACAAATCACAATAAAATACATCAAGAGTTATTATACAAAATTCATATTTATATAAATTTAATTAGAAAACTTAATGTACAATACCCAAACAACTATAGTGTAAAATGTTTTACATGAATGTTCCCATATTTGTTTTTTCATTAATTGTCGTTTTACCATATGTACAAGATACTTTTTTTTTTTTTTTTTTTTTGGTATAAGTATAAGATACAAGTACTATTAGTCAAAGGACAATGTTTCTACTATCTAGTACTCTAGTGTAGAAGCCCTGTCCCCAAAATTTGTACACAATCAATATTCATTTCAGCTAATGACCAAAAAATGACTTGTATTTCAAAATTTTTTTTTATGGATGTATTTCATTGATAAAATAACCCAACACAAAATAAATTCGAATTAATAACTAAAAAAATAAATTCAGATTAAATTTGCTTTTATCTTCAAATGCAATTTTTTATATATCAATATTTATCAATTAAACATATATATATATATATATATTCTCATTTCGTATCCATCTTTTTTGGCGTGTTACACGGCTGTTAAGAGAGAGAGAGAGAGAGAGACGTCTGTAAGTCCCAGCACTATGGGCTACGTGTAAGCACAGAATCGTGGCATGTCTCCCTACAGTATTACGTGAACTTTAGCTAGATTTCTTGAGAAACACCTTGTACTTGTTTTGTTCTGTTTTGTAAGTCCAGGGGCAACAATCTCCTGCTTCGCTCCTACTTTATCCTCTCTTTGTTTGTTTTTTTTTTTTTTTCTTTTTTTTGCTTTGCTTATAGAAGCGGCAAAAGTAGCTAACTACTACTACTACTACTACTACTCTTCTAGTATATATCTCATACAATACAAACCTCACCTTTCTCTCTCTCTCCAACAATTTAGCTATACCCCACAGGAAAGAGATCTCTCTGGAACTTCATAGAACTCTAATGTTTGCCAACAAATATTAACCAGTTTTGTTTTGCCATATTACTTGCAATGTTTGGAGAGTAACAAGTCTGTTCTGTTGGTGATATTGAATGGAGCTTGGTGTTATACTTTGTTCACAACTTCACATACTTTCTTTCCATGCTTGGCTATAGATTACAAACGAAGTAGTAAATGCTCTTGAACTTATTAGGTTGTAGTTTTTATTTTTGATTGATTGCACCAATTATATGTATCTCAGTGGAATTGGTGTAAGTTAAATTACTTTTCTTGGGTTTTATATTTTTTTAAATTTTGTTGGTGATTTAAGGACATATGCATTAAGAGTATGTGAATATTTCTATATTGCAAACTATGGGGAATTAAGTTTAGAGAACTAGAGAAGTAGTTGTGAGTTGTGACATGTTTGGTTGGTTGGTGATTGCTCTGGAAAGTGATAAGAGAGATGTCAATGTGGATGGTGATGTGAGGGATAGTTTGGTTTTCTTGGAAAAAAGAAAGAGACCCATTCTGGTTGAGGTGTGAAAATGCCAGAAGAGAGAAGGGAAAGGATTCATTTTAGGAAACTCTATTCATTTGCATGTTTTCACTCTAAGTATGAACATAGCCATTCCCAAATTGGGCAGAAAGGGTACTCAAGGGTAGTGTATTGTAATGATCCCTATCATTCGGAGGCAGTTAAGTTGAACTACCGGGGAAATTATGTCTCAACTACCAAGTATTCCGCAGCTAATTTTATTCCCAAGTCTTTATTTGAGCAGTTCAGGAGGGTTGCAAATATGTACTTTCTTGTTGTGGCTTGTGTTTCATTTAGCCCATTGGCACCTTTTTCGTCTCTTAGTATTCTTGCACCATTGATAGTGGTGATTGGAGCTACTATGGCAAAGGAAGGCGTGGAAGATTGGAGAAGAAGAAAGCAGGTAATATTTGAAATCAATTTTATTTTTTGTGCTATTCTGGATTTTGAATCTTGTAGATATCCTTGGACTATTCATTCTGTATGTTGATACACTTGTTATAAATTATTCCACACTGAAATATATTTTTGTCAAGTTTTGAGTTACATCTATAGTAAAAAGACTCTGTATTGGTTCAAACAAAGTTCGTTTAAATAGATATGCTGATATCATTAGAAGTGTATTGAGGAACTGGGTGATTGGGATTGTGGTCATAAATTTTATTTAAGGAAATGGGCAATTAGCATTGGCTTCTTCTAATTGCCATTAGGACTAGGAGTGCAAAGGCATCAGGGTCCTTGATTGGGAGATTCATAATAAACAAGATAGTGAGCATACATTTCCTTTATCAAGTATTATTAGTTAAGTTCTGGTATGTTATTTCTGGCACTTGTGGTACCATATAAGTTCTGAAATAATGTGGGGTAATGGTCATAAATATTGTAATGAACCACACCATGATATCAAAACGCTTCTTCAAGATAAGAGTTGTTTTACGACCAAAATGGATGCTGCATGATTGGAATGAACCACATTACTATACCAATTGGATGTCATAATTAAACAGTACTTTATGAAAAATTTAAAATTCTAGGGAATCAGTTGAAGAGAATAAAGATTCTCACACATTTCATAAGATCATCCATATTGTCAATCTCTTATACCACCACTTTGAAGGCATAGAATGTCTAAAAATAACTTTCGTAAGTTCATAAGTCATAGCTCTAATTTGAATCTCTTGAAAAAACACATAACTCTTAGCAACCAGACTCACTTCTACCATTCTGGTATTCAATAGTTGCCTTTTGCCAATGAGCTCTAGCTCAAATGGAACTTCCTCCTTCAATAATAATATGGAGTGTGAGATCATGAGACCAAGACATCTTAGGTGTGTCTGTGTGTAACTTACCAATTAAAAGAAGTATTCAATAGTTGCTTTCATAATGTTCATTCTGATTGCATTGGTTCACAAACACTGCTTTTATCCATCTATTATTCTCTACCCTAACTTCTATGGTGGGCTCTCCAAAAAAAATGTAGGAAAGAAAGTGTTGCACATCCAAACAAGTCATTTGATTTAAGATATGGGTGCCACTTTAGCCTCAGGTTCTCTATGTGAGCATGATATTTCTATATGGATCACTTCGAGGGAATATTTATCTCTCTGTCTAATGATTCATTTTAGATGTGTCTTGCTATTCTAATCTTACCTGTTTTTTCGAAATGAATCCTCCTTATCTTTTATTTATTTATTTTTTCATAATGTTCATTCTGCTGGAATCCTTTCTTGCACACCTACTCCATCCCTTTATTCTTTGGTATTCTTTATCTAATTATGTTGCTACTTACTGAATGTTGAAAATGTTTTCAGGATATAGAGGAAAATAATCGAAAGGTCAAAGTGTATGGTAGTAATTATACATTCCATGAGACCAATTGGAAGGAACTTCGAGTTGGTGATATTGTAAAGGTGTGTAAGGATGAATACTTCCCTGCTGATTTAGTTCTGCTTTCATCTAGCCATGAAGATGGGGTTTGTTATGTTGAGACCATGAACCTTGATGGAGAGACCAATTTGAAATTGAAGCATGCCTTGGAGGTGACGTCCCATCTTCATGATGAAAATTCCTTGAAACAATTTACGGCAGTGATCAAGTGTGAGGACCCCAATGAAAAGTTATATTCATTCGTTGGAAATTTGTCTTGTGATGGCAAAGAATACCCACTTTCCATACAACAGCTACTACTAAGAGGTTCTAAGCTTAAAAATACTGAATATGTCTTTGGTGTTGTTATTTTTGCGGGACATGACACAAAAATGATGCAGAATGCTACAGATCCTCCTTCCAAGAGAAGTAAAATTGAGAAAAAAATGGATAAGATAGTCTACATACTTTTCAGTACTCTGGTATTGATTGCTTTTGTTGGATCTTTGTTTTTTGGAATTGAAACCAAAAAAGATTTCAGTGATGGAAACCTTAGAAGGTGGTATCTTCATCCAGATGATACAACTATCTTTTATGACCCTAAACGACCATCACTTTCTGCATTTCTTCATTTCCTGACAGCCCTTATGTTGTATGGATACCTAATTCCAATATCTTTGTATGTATCCATTGAGATTGTGAAGGTTTTACAGAGTACTTTTATTAACCAAGATCAGCATATGTATGATGAAGAAACAGACAAGCCAGCACATGCACGCACATCTAATTTAAATGAGGAACTTGGTCAGGTAGATACTATACTGTCTGATAAAACAGGCACTTTGACATGTAATTCCATGGAGTTTGTTAAATGTTCAATAGCAGGAACTGCTTATGGCCGTGGTATGACAGAAGTGGAGAGGTCACTGGCAAGGAGGAGGGGGGATCCACCACCTGAAACTGGTGATGATATTCAAGGGCATGAGGGTAAAAAGTCAGTTAGGGGTTTCAACTTTAGAGATGAACGAATCATGAATGGTCAGTGGCTTAATGAACCCCATTGGGATATAATACAGAAGTTCTTCAGGGTCTTGGCAATATGTCACACAGTGATTCCTGAAAAAAATGAAGAGTTGGGAGAAATTATGTATAAATCTGAGTCACCAGATGAAGCTGCTTTTGTTATAGCTGCAAAGGAGATTGGCTTTGAGTTTTTAGAGTGACACAAACAAGCATCTCATTGCATGAGTTAGATTATGAGACTGGAGAAAAGGTTGTTAGGTAAGCTCTCATGCAACAATTTATTTATTTATTTATTTTTAATTTTTTCTATAATTAAATAGTTACAATGAGGGTTGGGGGATTGGAACCCTAAATGTCTCCATTAGAAAAACTATGAGGTACCAGTTGAGCTATAAGGCTCTTGGAAAGTTATTTAATATATTTTAGGTTCATTTAAGTATAGTTTCTACCTCCCATGCGGGCAGCTGCCTACAAACCTTTTGATGATTATAGGTAATTGCTCTATTTTGTCATATTTGAGAAACCATGTTTTTATTTTGATGTAGAAAATTTCAGCTTTTGTTTATGAGGAAAGTCAGTCTGGTTGCACATTTAGATTCATACAATTTCCAACTTTCTCTGTTCTTGAAAACTGCAATCTGCCACAAGTATACAATACAATTAATTTCATGATGTCTACAAGCACACAACTCATGTTTTAGTTTTTTTTTTAGGTCAGAAATATTTTATTTATAGAGTTGATGATGTCTGCAGTCGCATTATGTATAAAAAAATAAATCTTTTAGAACATCTAACAAGTTATTTTCTGCTCAATGATCTGTTAGGAAAAAGGTTTCTGAAAGCTCTTGCATTCATTATGGAGACATCAAGATGATAGATTGAGCGAGAAAACTTATACTCTTATGAGGCCTTTTTGTGAAAAAAGACCATGGGATGAGGGAGCAAAGAAAATAATAGAAGAGTGTTTATGTGAGGAACTTGTAGAGAAAAAACTATATTGACCTCTCATAGAGAGAGACTAAACACCATTTTGCTTATATGTAAGTTTCTTAAAAATTTTAAGGCCATTCCTTTTTTTTTTTTTTTTTTTTTTCATCTTAAAAAAAAAAAAAAAAAAAAAGAACTTAAAAATCAGGTTCATTGTTGTGTGTGTCAAATCCATGGCAGCTACATCTAGGTCAATCTTGAGACAAATGCCCAAAATGCTACCTTTGGACAAGGCGTGTCATTGTATTTTTCTTTTTATTGATCTCTGTTTTCTTGGACTTCTTTTAGTTTCCTTTTTATGTATTTTTGTTAAACATCAGATAACTTGGTTTCTATATTCCAGAAAATACAAGCGTCTACATGTCTTAGAGTTTAGTAGTTCTCGCAAAAGAATGTCAGTGATTGTAAGGAATGCAGAAAATCAGTTGTTTCTACTTTGCAAGGGGGCAGACAGGTTAGAAACCTATGCATACTTGATTTAATGTTACATATATGAAGTTGCAGTTTGAGTCAACTGATTTCAATTTATTTGCATTTATTATAGTGTAATGTTTCAAAGGCTTTCAAAAAACGGGCGGCAGTTTGAGTCACAGACCAAGGATCACATCAAAAAATACGCTGAAGCAGGTCTACGGACCATGATAATTGCATACTGTGAGCTTGGTGAAGAAGAATATAAATCATGGGATGTGAAGTTTTCCAAGGCCAAAACATCTGTCACTACAGAGCGTGATGTATCGGTGGATGAACTTGCTGATAAAATAGAAAGGGATTTGATTCTTCTTGGTGCTACAGCAGTTGAAGACAAACTGCAAAAGGGGGTCCGTATTGAAAAATTGCAGTTTCATTATTTAATTTTTAGATTATGCACTCACTATAAGTTTAAGCTTTCTCTGCTGTCTTACTGTATGCCAATTGGAAGTTAATAACCATTAGGACCAAACCAGTTCCTCTCATTCTATTTTTGGAAACTTTGATTGCATTATTTTATGTGATTAGTTTCACTTCAATTGTGTTCTCCGGTGTTCAGGTTCCAGAATGTATTGACAAGCTTGCCCAAGCTAGAATTAAGCTATGGGTATTAACTGGTGATAAGATGGAGACAGCAATTAATATTGGGTATTGAAGAAAATTTTGGTATAGAGATTATATATGTTATTTTTCTTGGAGTTACATATTTTAACTATTTTAATTTTTCCAGGTATGCTTGTAGTTTACTTAGAGAAGATATGAAACAAATTGTGATCACTCTGGATTCACCAGACATTGATGCCTTGGAAAAGCAAGGGGATAAAGAGGCCATTGCAAAGGTGCAAGATTTTGAAGTACACAAAATTTATTATTTTTTATTCTTTAGGCAGTAAGTTTCTAAATCATTGATTGTTATAGGCTTCTCTTGAAAGCATAAGGAAGCAAATTAGAGAAGGGATGTCTCAGATAAAGTCAGCAAAAGAAAGTGATGTCAAGTTTGGCCTAATAATTGATGGAAAATCCTTGGATTTTTCACTAAAGAAGGACATAGAGAAGTCATTTTTTGAACTTGCAATTAGTTGTGCTTCTGTTATATGTTGCCGATCTTCGCCCAAGCAGAAAGCTCTGGTAAGTGTTATGATCATGCTAATATCAAGTTTCTGCTAGTTTAAATTATCTAGGCATCTTAAGAATGGCTAGTTACTGTTTTGGATGATGTAAGGATAATCTGATAGAAATATAAAAGTTATGCAGGTTACAAGATTATTAAAAGGAGAAACAGGTAAGACAATGCTCGCTATTGGTGATGGGGCAAATGATGTTAGCATGCTTCAAGAGGCTGATATTGGAGTTGGCATTAGTGGTGTTGAAGGGATGCAGGTAAACATATATTTAATTCTTATTAATATGATGTGTACTTCTTCTCTTTTCCTTAATATGAATCTTCATTTCACAGATGTTTGGAGTCTATATTATTATTTTTCTCATATCCCTTATCTTCCCCCCTTTCCCTCTTTAGCTTATGTAAACTCTTGTTGAAATTAATGAATGCTGGAGTTTCACACGTTTCTTGCCCATTTCTTGTGACTAATGATTTATATTTGATTTGGATTTGTGAAAAGCTGCAAAAAATTAGAGCATATGAAAAGAAGTTCTGATTAGAAACACTGCCTTTTCTTCTCTTTGTTTTGCTTTTGCTGACAATTAAAACTGGTTCAAACATTTTCCTTCTAGAGATTGTGTTTTCATGTAAAACCAGAGATATTATATATGTCTTATACAACCTATGTATGCACAAAGCATATGTTTTATTTGGTGACTGATTCAAGCTGAAAAAAAGTGAGGACCCAACTTCTGATTCCAAAAATTTCTCAACTGCAGGCAGTGATGGCAAGTGATTTTTCGATAGCTCAATTCCGATTTCTAGAACGTTTGTTGCTGGTTCATGGACATTGGTGTTACAGACGAATAGCAATGATGGTAAAATAGTTCTTCTAACTCAACCCCCCCTCCCCTGGCCAAAAAAAAGAAAACTATTATCAATAAGTTGAGGAAGAAAAATCACTCTTTCATTATATTTGTACTAAATGTTCATTAATTTTGTTTTAACTCTTTTTTTGGTGGGGTTTTTTTTGTTTGTTTGGGGGGGGAGGGAATAAGGACAGAAACTAAGTTTGTTTACTTCTCTTGCTTTCCTTTCTTCATCTTCAGTTGACTTGCAGTATCATCTTCTGTTTGGTTAATGCAGATATGCTACTTCTTCTACAAGAACATAGCATTTGGGTTCACTCTGTTTTGGTTTGAGGCCCATGCTTCTTTCTCTGGTCAACCTGCGTATAATGATTGGTACATGTCATTTTACAATGTCTTCTTCACCTCACTTCCCATAATTGCTCTTGGTGTTTTTGACCAGGATGTTTCTGCACAACTTTGCCTCAAGGTACGGAATTATTGCCCTTCTCCAGGCTTTATATACATAGTAAAAGAACTAATGGAAACCCAGGAAGAAAAAAATAAAGATAAGAATAAACCTGTTGTACCTTTAGCGTAACATATGGCCTGCATAATCATGTTTTACACATCAGCATATTACAGCTGCCGCACAGCATTGGGTAATTCCACTTAAACATAAGCAGTTAAAACAAATCAGTTCTTATCATCTATGCATTATTTAAAATAGTTGATACTAAAATATTTTTCTGCTATGAAGGGTTTTCTGTGTTATGCATGGTCTGCTTCTCTTGATATTAGGGAAAAAAAAACTCTCTTTGATTTACATTTCTCCAGTGGAACCTGCTTGAAGTATGTAATGCTTTGTAACAGGTTATATTTTTGGAATACAATTGAAGTGGGATTCCTATTGTTCTGTTTCTTATTTAAATTCTTCATGTATTTTACAGTGAGTAGTGCTTATTACACATTTTGACACAATTCCTCACAGGTGTTTCTTCATTAACCTTTTGCTCTGCAAATTTGATTCTATACCTGCAATTCCAATATTCTTTTTGGGTTATGCCTCCTCACTTCTGTTTCCCATATCTCTCTTTCCGGCTTCTCAAATTGATAGATTAAGCACACTAAATCTTTACAAGTATTCTTCAAAATCAAATACAGTGGATTCACTTAAGTTTAGAGGATGCCTAAATAGTATCATAACATGAAAATAATGTTTCAATATTTATCTTGCAACTTATAACTGTAATTCTATATAAACAACAATGCAGGCAAGTGGTTATATCTTAAACAGAATACTCATTTCATATAATTTCACCTTTTTGGTTCCTAAATATTCCTTGAGAGCTTTATGTAGGAGCCTAAATAACCATTTATTTTTCATGCTTCTTTGTTTGCAGTATCCCTTCTTATATTTGGAGGGAGTCGAGAACATTCTCTTCAGCTGGTCCCGTATACTTGGTTGGATGTTTAATGGATTTCTAACCTCCATAATTATCTTCTTCTGGACAACCAAGTCGATGATTAAACAAGCCTTTCGGAGAGATGGGCAAGTAGTTGACTATGAAGTCCTTGGAGTCACAATGTATACTTGTGTTGTGTGGGCTGTAAATTGCCAAATGGCAATCTCCATCAACTACTTCACTTGGATCCAGCACTTCTTCATCTGGGGCAGCATTGCCTTCTGGTATAAATTCTTAGTTATTTATGGTTATCTCCCATCAGAGTTGTCAACAACAGCATATAGGGTTTTTGTGGAAGCATGTGCTCCGAGTGTTCTCTATTGGTTGATCACCCTCTTAGCTGTCATTTGCACTCTGCTACCTAATTTTACCTTCAGGGCTTTCCAAACACGATTTAGACCAATGTACCATGACATGATACAAATAAATGAGTTTGAAGGTGTAGAGGCTGATGAATTACCTCGGCGAGTCAGGAAGAAACTACATCTCATGGAAAGATTGACGCAGAGGAATTCATGAAGGACAGTATTTTTCTTAGCTTATATGAATTGGGATATTTGGTGGCTGTATATGTTATGGTTGGTGCTTGAAGCATAGGTTGGGATGAGCATGTAGGTAGAATCTGTTAGTCTCACATTTTCATGTAGATTAGTTATCTGTTAGTCTCTCAATTTTGATTGCAATCAAAATTGAGCATTGCCCATTTAAAGTTAATCGCCAAATGCATGTCTTCCGTTGAACCTGACACACACACATACCCTTTTCTTTTAAAGGCTGTAGCCAAGTTGACTGCTGTTAGAGAGGGTGAAAAGATACATTCTATTTCTATAAGGAATGGGTTTGAGTCGTTGGTATTTGTTCTGAACTCATTGGTTCATATGTATGCTGCTTGTGGACATGCCGATTGTGCACACAAGATGTTTGATTTAATGGTTGATAGAGATCTTTCGGCTTGGAATTATGTGATTAATGGGTTTGCTCTTAATGGGATGCCCAGTGAGGCTCTTACACTTTTCAGGGAAATGGGTTTTGGAGTGTGTCCAGCCATATGGGTTCACCATGGTGACTTTGTTGTCTGCTTGTGCTGAGCTTGGAGCTTTGGCATTGGGTAGGAGGGCCCATGTTTATATATTGAAAATTGGTTTGAGTGTAAACTTGCATGTTAATAATGCCCTTTTGGACCTTTATGCAAAGTGTGGGAGCATAAGATTATTGCTATTTCTGATGGTAATTGATGCCTACTTTCTTTGCATGTTAGTACTCAACATTGTTAAATTGTGAAGGAAAACATCAAACTTCTACCTTGATCATTAATTTGTTTGTGTTCTTACCCTAATAATATCCACAAAGTGATGTTATGTGTCAAGCTTTAATTATAAAATTTTTGTCACACTTTGACCTGCTGCATGCATTATGACAGTAGTTATAATTGTAACTAATCGCAGACTCACGCGATGCATGGGAATGGATAATTACTATGTAATTTTGACATAAGTATAATTTGTTATCTTAAATTTGTTGAAAATAATTTGCTCTCCCTAAAAATTAAGGGAAATGTTATGTCGACAATAATTTTACAACCCTTCCACAATAAATCATATGTAGCAAGTTGTTATTTGTGGGCAAAAAAGTAAATTTAGTGATAGGTTTAAATTAGAATTGATAACAACTTGCCAACTATAACTTGTTGTGAAAACATTGTAAATGTAGCATTTTAAAAAAATTAAATAATTTCTAAAATTATTTTTCATCTTTCTATCTCTACAAATATGTACCATTCTATTATTTTTGGGTGTATTTGGTTGATATTTATCCATTTTTAGGTGGTTCATATTCCTCTAAATTATGTTATAGTGCGTTATGTTTTCTTAATTTTTTTTCTTTACAACTATACTTTTTAAGTTTCAAATTTGTTATTCAAAATTCTCATTCTCTTAAAATATGTTATCATGATAATCAAAACTCATGACAAAAATACCTTTGATATTAGTCAAATAACTGATAGGCACACTCAAATACATAGCCAAGATTGTGTTTTGATATAAATTTAAATTCGACTTTCAAAATAGCTAAGCAGTGGCTCAAACAAAAATTAAATCAAAACAATAACAAGAAGAGAGAGGATTTGTGATAGGAAACTCAATTCAATTCAATTGGTCTCTCCCATAATAATATCTAAATTTGTTACAATACAAAACCAAAAAAAGTAACATATCCTATACTAAGTGCATACACAAAGAGAATTATTTATCCATAAGGGTGAATACATCATACAAATACACATAAGAGGTATCCATCAGTGGAAAAAAACTCATCCATGATTAACGACCACATAAACTATAGTAGTAAGAGCCCATTGCGATTCTTTTGTTGTTGGCTATTTGACCAACTGAGAGAGTTGTGTTCTTGATTTAGAGCCTTTGTTTTGCACCCCCATGAAATAGCTATCATAAAATAGCCATGCCAAGTGCTCGATCAAATACCCGTTGTATGTATTAGCCCACTTATGTCAATCCTAGTTTGAATGTTTGTGAGATTGAAACCATGTAGCCATATCAAAGGAAATCACCATATAGAAAGAGTACACATGTTTTCATTTGTTTTACACATCGTGACCTATCCTTGTGAACAACCATGGCTTTGAGATTTTTTTGGTTGGTTTACGAGAACCAATGTTGTTGGCACTTGAGATCTTCGATGGCACATCACCAACAAAATTAATTTGAAAAAATTGAAGAATATGGGGAAAAAATAAAAAATAAAAAACTCACTTTAGAGGGACTATCCAAATTTGTAGAAGTGAGGTAGAGCAATTGCAAATATATATAGACAACAAATCAGTACGTTTTTTGTTGTTGGTGGAATTCTAATAGAGTGGCAATTGAGTAGTTTTCATAACTGCTTGATTTGAGAGATGGAGAGTCATAGAGTTGAAGGAAGATTGATTATTATCAGATTGAGATTGATGGAATAATAAATGGAAAGTTGAAAAGTTAGGATACGTTAATTAAGAGATGAAGTGTTTTTTTTTTTTTTTTTATGATAGAGTAATAATTGGGAAAATGTTAATTTGTAAAAGGAAGGAAAAGAAAAAGAAAAAAAAGAAAAAGAAAGTTAGTGGGACCAATGATGTGGCTCAACAGGAGCATAGCAATAATAAATACTACGCTTTAGCTTTTAGATATACTAGTCGTAGACCAGCGCTTTGTACGTGATAATATTATTGTTTTAGTTATTATTGGTTAATAGTTGGTTTTTCATTTTCTTTCAAGTTAATATATTGACTTTTAAAAAATATACAATCTAATATATTAATTCAACAAAAATAATAATAACAATGTTGAATAAAATAATATGAGAATAAAAAAATAAAAATAAAAGATATAAAAATAAACACCAAATTAATTATCTCTAAATTAATACCAAATTATTTGAATCATATTATGTAATATTAAAATATTACATACTTATATACTATCTTTAATTCTTTACTATGCAATATGATAAAATTTAACAACCAAAGTAAAAAAAAAAAAAAAAATAAAAAAATAAAACACACACACACACACACACACACAATTAAATTGGGATCAACCTAAAGTAGAGTTCTAAAAAACACAAAAATTTCTCAACCTAAAGCAGAGATGCAAATTTTATATATATATCACCAAAAATTGAGAGAGAAAGAGAAATAAATTTTTTTGTGAAGAAAAATTATGCATATAATGGAAAAGAGCATGCCAAATTTATACTAAAAGGATAACAATAAGAAAAAACAAAATAAGGGAAAGATGAAGAGTGATATTAAGAGAGAGGGTAGTGAGGAGATGAAAATATAAAGAGAAAGAGAAAGGTTGGAGAAAATGTAAATGTTAAAAAAAGTGAGTACAATTTAATTTATTTAAATTTAAATAAAATATTATATGTGTGGGAGGGTTTCATAGTCTCAGCCCCCAATTAGCAGGTATTGTCCGCTTTAGGCTCAATTTGTTCGTGACCTTCATGGTTTTGCTCAATCCCACATCAGGGAGAGATGCCTCCCACATGTGTGTAGTAGTGGTACACATGTGTCTTGGGCTCAAGCTTATAAGGCACATGTGGGAGGCGTCTCTCCCCGATGTGGAATTGAGCAAAACCGTGAAGGCCACGAACAAATCGAGCCTAAAGCGGACAATACCTGCTAATTGGGGGTTGAGACTATGAAACCCTCCCACATGAAAAGGTGCCTTTTAATGTGGGAGGGTTTCATAGTCTCAACCCCCAATTAGCAGGTATTGTCCGCTTTTGGCTCGATTTGTTCGTGGCCTTCACGGTTTTGCTCAATTCCACATCGGGGAGAGACGCCTCCCACATGTGCCTTATAAGCTTGAGCCCAAGACACATGTGTACCATTACTATGTATAGGCCACGAACAAATCGAGCCTAAAGCGGACAATACCTTTTAATGTGGGAGGGTTTCATAGTCTCAACCCCCAATTAGCAGGTATTGTCCGCTTTAGGCTCGATTTGTTCGTGGCCTTCACGGTTTTGCTCAATTCTACATCGGGGAGAGATGCCTCCCACATGTGCCTTATAAGCTTGAGCCCAAGACACATATGTACCACTACTATGTATAGGCCACGAACAAATCGAGCCTAAAGCGGACAATACCCGCTAATTGGGGGTTGAGACTATGAAACCCTCCCACAATATGTTTAATTAAAAAAAAGAAAATATAAATAATTTAATTATATGGAGGATGTGACTGAGTTTAAATATTGAATAAAATAAGATGAAAAGATTAAAAAGTAAAAATATAATATATATATTTATATATATATATATATATATAAAAAAATAATAAACACCAAATTACCCAAATCATGTTATGTAATAGAATAATGTATATTATATTCTTATATATTATCTTTTTAATTTTTTTATAATGCAATAGTATAATATTTAACAATCAAAGAGAACAAAAAAAAAAAAAAATTTAAAACACAAAACTAAATCGTACCAACCCAACGTAGAGTTATAACAAACAATAAAATTTATCAACTTAAGCAGAGATGCAAGAAAAAAAAATACTCCAAAAATAATTTTGTGTGAGAGAGAGAGAGAGAGAGAGAAAAGAAACAACTTTTCTGTGATGGAAAACTATGCAAAAAATGGAAGAGAGAATAACAAATTTATAGAAGACAGTGTGAATATGAAGAAACAAAATAAACGAAAATGAATAGAAAGATGAATAATGACATTAAGGTTGAGGGTAATGGGGAGATGAAAAGGTAAGGGAGGAGAAGATGAAGAGACAAAATAAAGAAAGATGAAAAGTGATATTAAGGTTAAGGATAGTGGGGAGATGAAAAGGTAGAGGCATGAGAAAAGTTGGAGAAAGTGCAATTATTAAAAAAAAGTAAATGTTAAAAAACAATTATAGGAAAATTGAAACGAAAAAGGATAATGACATGGATGTTGATGTGGCTCAACGTGAGCAAAGTAATATTAAATGCTACGTTTTAGTTTTTAGTAATATATAGATATAGACTAGCTTTTAAACCCGTGCAAATGCACAGGAATTACATAAGTACATGTATTTTTGGGTTCTTGGAAAAAAAAAAAAAACATCTATTTTGAACAAAATAGAAATAAAAATAATGAAAATTTTGTAAGAGTCCACAAATAAATTTTTGTACATAGAAATAATTAGAATCCGAGAAAGCAAATATATTCAAATAATTTTAGGAAAATATTTGGAGAAACATTTTGTTTCAAAAGTCGTACTTAAATAAATTTAATTAAATAAGTATGTAGCTAATGCAATTGAATTTATAAAATTTAAAAAATAACACTTGGTATGAATTTCAAATTTAAAATGTATATAACACTCAGTATGCTATCCATAAAAATATGTGTTGTCTTACAAGTAGATTTTCTTTTAAGCCTATTCTGAACAACTAAAACTGTGAACATCCACTATGATGGAGAGAAAAATATTTCTAGCAATTGAAAAAAAAAAAAAAATCCAGCTAAAGAGAATGGTGTGATCATCCTTCCTTGGAAACAAAAATTGGTGGAGAAGCAAGATTGTTGTCCATTTCACACCCTTCGTCTTAATACTTCTTTAGCTAAAGAAATTGAACCCATGAACTTAAGTTTAACAGGAAAAAATCAAAGAGATGTAGACATCAAATCTTGCACTAACTTTGATAAGACAATTTTAATTATAAAAATACAAACCAACATCAAGAATATCTCATCATCTCCCAATCTAAATAAAACTTGCTTAATTTAATGTCCATGATAGTGGATGACAAAATCTTTGGTTTATGCAACGGTGAAAGACTAATGATTCCATAATGACATAAGACTTGATATGTCATATTAAACTTTACCTTGAAACTACCCAACTACCCATCTAAGCCATTTTTTTCACTAACAAAATAAACATTTCTAAGATGCATGATACTAAGAAAAAGTATGTAGTCAAAATAAACATTTGATGAAACCGACAGTCCCAATGAACCCGTCAACTTTACTTGCACATTCGGAGAAATGAAAATGAAATATCATAGGCCGACGACTCCACCTTAACGTCGACATCTGTGAGACGACTAGAATGCCTAGATGGGATAAGAAGCCAATGGAAGGAAGTTGATGGAGAGAAAGAAATCTAAGACGAGTCCAAATGGCCTTGCTTGGCCTCCACGAATGTGTATATAAGGAAATATCTTGTGCCCCACGGTTAACCCTAACCAAAAGGATTCCTACAAGGAAAGGATCCCGCAAGATACACGTATTAATGAGGATTTTCCTTACAAGGAAAGACCCTCTTCGCCAAGAAACAGATGTCAACTCTATGCTACTATAAAAACCCTAAAGCCCTCACAAACCAAGGTACACATAACTTTACCCTAACTCGGCACTCTGGTTGAGAAAGTTCTTTAACTTGACATTCGGAGGGTATTTGGCTGGTCCACACCGGTACTCTTTGTTAGGTTTTTTTTTTTTTTTTTAATATTTTAAAATTTGTTACGCAGGTGTTGTTTCGAGCACAAGAGGATTGTGTGACTTATTGATGATTTTTGGCATCACCAGTTGGCACCGTCTGTGGGAAAGAGGTCGTAGTAGAAGCCATACTACCACTTCTCGGACAAAAAGTTGTATGGTACTCATTCGCTCGATGGCTACCACCAATAATAACCAAGGAGATGAACCATGTACCATCACCCTTAAAAGACAAAGTTCGAGACTCTTGCCACGGCCGTGAAACGCCTAACCAAGCAAAACCATGACCTAGAAGAGCAACTGCGTCAAAAGAGCGTAGGACTTAACACTCGGGAGAAGGACCAAGACGGTACTAGCGTTGAGAGAAGAGACCAAGAAGGGTTGGAAGGCAGCAACGCCCTAAGTAGACAAGAGCAATAGGATACAAGTCGTCCATCCGCCACAGATATGGCTCCACCATACATGGTCGCGGAGATGCAGATGGTGAAGGAACGGATGGACTTCATGATGAATGCCCTCGCAGGAAGAGTGTCGAGTGACCTTGACGAGTTGGTCCATCGAACGGATTCACCCTTCACTCCATATGCCGTAGGTAGAGGCCTACAACGGTTGTAAGGACCCCCTAAATCACCTGGAGTTTTTCAAAACGTTGATGCACCTACAAGGCGTGGCGGATGAGATCATGTGCCGGGCCTTTCCAACTACGCTAAAGGGTCCCGCAAGGGTATGGTTCAGCAGGTTGACGCTAAACTTCATCGGTACCTTTAAGGAGTCGAGCGCATAGTTTGCCTTGCACTTTATTAGGGGGCACAGGCATAAGAAGACCACTGCATGCTTGATGAATATCAAGTAACGGGAGGAGAAGACGCTGAGCTCTTACATAACCCGCTTTAACAAGGAGGCCCTCTTGATTGATGAAACTGATAACAAGATACTCGTGGCTGTATTTACCAATGGGTTACAAAAGGGTAAGTTTTTGTTTTCTTTACACAAAAACGACCCAAAGACTATGTTGAATGTACTCTATAGGGCTACTAAGTACATGAATGTTGAAGATGCGCTGCTTGGCCCGAGAAGAGAAGCCTAAGAAGAGGGAAAGATAGGAAGAGGCATGGTAGGACGGGGGATGAAAGACAACAAGGAATTAAGATCGATGGGAGGATAGGCGCTTTGCAAACCCCCTACTAGGGGTTTTGCAACTTTCACCCCGCTAAATGCCCCGATCGATTAAGTCTTGATGCAGATCAAGGATGAAGGAGCCTTGATGTTTCTTGGCAAGTCAAGGAGACCCCAATAAGAGGTCCAAAGACAAGTACTATCGTTTTCATCGTGATCATGGTCATGATACGTCCCGATCATTGCTATGACTTGAAGCAATAAATAGAGGCTCTTACCGGACAAGGAAAGTTGCAGAGGTTCGTCAGCAAGGAAAGAACGGACCCACCACAAGAACAGGTTGCTTGAAGAGAGAACGAGCATTCTAGGCCACCCCTAGGAGACATAAGAATGATTGTGGGAGGCACTACAACTTCTGGTTCATCTAACTAACGGGCTTCATCTTGAAGATGGCGCAGTCGACAACCCCGTAATTAGATTCTGGGAGGAAGATGCTCAATGTCTCTACCACTTGCATGACGATGCACTCGTTGTTAGCATACAGGTAGAGGACTACAACACACACCCGGTCCTAGTTGACAACGGGAGCTCTGCTGACATCCTCTACTACCCAACATTCCAAAGAGATGAGGATTGAGAGAGAAGGGCTGGTTTTGACCAACGCCTCACTCGTTAGGTTCGGAGGAATAAGGGTATACCCTCTCGGTGTGGTCACATAGCCCGCAACGGTTGGAGATTATCCTCGAAGAAATTACTAAAGATGTTACATTCCTTGTTGTTGACTGCTCATCTACCTATAATGCCATCCTAGGTCGACCGACTCTCAACTCGTGGAAGGCCGTGCTTCTTGGTTGCGAAAGTTGTTGTTGGCATACTTGGATTAGGATTCGAGTACCCAATACAACTATCACACCATACTCGGGAGCGTGCACTGGTGCTACGTTCTCGCGCTATGTATTTTGGGCATTCGTTCCATGTATTGCTGCATTTAGATATTGGAAGCTAGTGATCGATATTGATGAGACTTATTTGTATGGTAATTATCGAGGGGTGTTGTTGATTGTAATGGCAACCGATGCTAACAACAAGCTTTTGCCTCTCGCCTTTGTTTGTTGTCAACAAGGAGTCGGGGCCTAGTTGGGGGTAGTTTTTAGAGTGCCTCGGGATTTCGATAGGGCATGTGATACTTGACGAGGACATTTGCATTATTTCTAGCCGATATAAAGGTATCAAAAGCTCCACTGCAGAGTGGCCTAGAGGTGATGATGAAAGATTACGAGTATTTCACTGATATTGCATTTAACATGTTGCTAGCAACTTCAACACACACTTTGATGACCCGATTCTAAAGGCATTGGCCTTGAAAGCTAGATATGCAACTCGGGAAGCTAAATTTGAGCCCATAATGCAAACCATTAAGGATGTTGAGATTAATGCACTTAGGAGGAATCGATTGATACAAAAAAATACTTGGCGAACCTCAACACTATATGCCATACACATATCCAATGAGTGAGGATCTAGACAAATGGACCCAGTCACATGATGGTGGAAGACGTTATGAGGCAATGACAAACGATATCTCTGAGTGCTTTAATGGGGTACTTAAAGGTGCCCACGGTTTGCCTATTGTTGCAATGGTTGAGTTCACTTGGTACAAACTTGTTGCATATTTCCATGATCGACATAAAGAAATTGCTTTTGATCTCTCTCAAGGAAAGGTGTGGAGTAATCATGCCATGGGGATCTATGGCTCAAATGTTCGCAAAGTTTCAGGACACTTTATGAGGGCATTTAATCATGAAGCTAGTATATATCAAGTAGTTACCCCATACAATGACTATAGTGGTGGCGGGGGAAACCACAATCATGAAATAAACATAGTGGCTAGAACATGTGGTTGTTGAAAGTGGTAAAACATTAAGATCCCTTGTTCACATACAATTAAAGTTTTTTAGAGTTTACGAGTTGATCCGACTAGCTATATTGACCCATGTTACAGTTTGGACAACGTCATTCACACATATTCACATCAATTTGTGGTGCCAAAGTCAGAGTCATTGTGGAGAGACGTTAGTGGGCCACGGTGGGTGCTTGACCCAAATCAGTTGCGGGCCAAAGGTCGTCTTGTGAAGTCAAGAATAAGGAATGAAATGGATGGGGTACGACGAGAACTGGGAAGCTAGAGGGAAGATTTGGACTTGAGGGAGATTCAACCGAGGCAGCAATGCGGAGTGTGTCATGAAGAAGGGCATAACCTTAGAAAATGTCCCAATTCTTGTGGGGCTTTCACAAGCGGTGGTGTTACAAATTAGGTAAATGCTGTTTTATATATTATGCTTAGATTGTACAAAGTAGCTGAGATGTAATGATTGGATTGTATAAAGTAGCTAACTTGCATAGAATTTCATTTGGGAACTAACGACCATTTTTAAATGTTTGTCAGGCAAGCAGAGACTCGATTTTGGAATGGCATTGTATGTGGAAGTTGTGGTTATCTTCAGTATGGACAAGTGCACTTATCAAAGTAGACTATGTTGTATCGACTCAGTTGCTATTTTGTTTATTGTTGAATATTCTTGTAATTGAACTATTTTCAACCCATTGTACTTGTTAGATTAGTTGCGTTGTACATCTTTTATTGCAACTGACTTCAAAATATGTGCTGATTTCATCCGCATCTTCCTTGGTTGGTTCCCTCGGAAGAGAGAGAGAGATATATATATATATATAATATTTGGTTCTTTGCTGCTGGTTGTATCTGGTTCTTTATTGATGCGTGTGAAAATGGAAAACCTAGCGGATAGTTGGAAAGATGCTAAAGTTGGTTGGCCAATATGTACAAGGTCTAAAAGGTCCTTTTAAAGCATATTGGGCGATTATTGGCTGCTCCATCATGGCTGATAGTTGGGAAGATGTGCGGGGTAGGACAATAATAATTGTTTTGGTTTGTTGCCCTCGGTGGGTTATATTTTGTTTCTTTCATTATGGCTGCGATCAAGAATAAAGCTTCCAAGTGATACAATTGTGAATTTGGTTTATTGCTGCATGTGGGGAAAAAAAATTCCCAGTGGGAATCGAGTCTTTAAGACTCGATTTCCATTTGAGTGGCATGTTCATAAATAATTTCCCAGTAGAAATCGAGTCTTTAAGACTTGATTTCCTTTGGAATGGCTTTTTTCATAAATATTTGTGTAGAGGAAATCGAGTTTTGAAGACTCCATTTATGGAACTCGAGTTTCATTTGAGTGGCATTGTCTGTAAATAATTTTGAACTCTCTGCCTGCGTACTTGCTTCTCCAGAACTCAAGTAATAAATGGAACTTGAGTTTCATATTCCTGAGTTCCATTGTTTATTTATTTATTTATTTTTTTGTGGAAGGCATGGTCAGCTCTCTTAAATTCAAAGTTATAATGGAACTCGAGTTTCATATACTTGAGTTACACTGGAATTTTTTTCCCCTGCATAACAAGGCATAGCTCCCTGATATTCACAATCAAACATTATCAAATTTCCAAAAAGGCATTTCCCTGTATATTCACAATCAAACGGATTATAAGGCATTTCCCTGTATATTTACAATCAAACAGATTATATGTATATTCATAATCAAACATATTATAAGGCATTTTCCTGTATCATCACAATCAAATAGATTATAAGACATTTCCTTGTATATGAAAGTTTTATACTTAAGTCATATACTCAAGTTTCTCGAGTTTCATATACTCAAGTCATTTCCCTGTATATTTATAATCAAGTTGTACATATTCATTTCCGAAAGGCATTTTGTATATCACCATTGCTTATTCACATAATGGAGAATACATCAAAATAAATATGCCTAACTTTGTACACTTGTTCACAACAAAATACTAGACTAGCCTATCCTTTCTTCACTTCAAAATGCTTGTTCACATAATTTCTTTGTCACCTACCTTTTTTGAACCTTATGCGACCATATAATGTTTCTTGTGTGAAGGAGGAGGTCTTGCATGTCCTTGGTCGGATGCCTCGTGTCTAGCTTTGTGTCCATGTTTGTGACCACCTATCCCACAAGGAGGTGCCTTTGATATGCATTTCGGCTGACTTTCTGGCTGTGCGGGTAATCCAACAACTTGCTCAGCCTGAACATGGTTAGTATGGGGTGGGTTGATGCTCGAAGAAGGGCCAATAGACATACCGTGGGAGGGTGGCTCTGTGTGCATGTCAAGAGGGGTTGAATCAATACTCGGGTCAAACGATGGAATGGGTGAAAGCTCGGGAAATGACCGTGGGGTGGGTGGAGGGATGTCGGACCTAGGACATAGATGTGAGGTGGGTGGAGGGATGTTGGGGGTAGGAGATGGACGTAGGGTGGATGAAGGGATGTTGGGGCTAGGAGATGGATGTGGGGTGGATGGAGAGGGATCGGGGGTGGGGACAACTTGAGGGGTAGCAACAAGTGGACAAGAGCCATGTCCGGCAAGAGTTGTGCTCATGCTTGGCCTCTCAGTGCTTGGCCTCTCGGTGCCGTTGCCTCAAGAGTAGCTGCCTCCTTATTCGGGGCTTCAGGGATATGAGTTTGTACACGGTCAATCTCATTCACCGCCTTGAGAACATCGATAATGTCCTTGTAGTCCGGAGTGCCCATTGGGTGATGCCTCAACAAACGGAGGTATCCTTCAATCTACAAGTACGTTACAACTAGTAATAATGCAATACCAAATCAAAACGGAGAACTTTAAGCACAAGAATTGAAATCATAGAAATTACACTTTAATAAATGGTGACAAGTAACTGGCCAAGTAAAAACTGCAAAATATAGACTATGCATCCATGTTCTTTATGGTAACGATTGGTTTCCACATCTCTTTATCAAAGCTTATATTAGGCAAACAAACTTAGCCGGTTGAATATGGACTTCATTGGGTCATTATGATGGAGAGAATGTCAGAGAAGAGTTAAGCAAATGACACCTCCTTTAAGAAAACCATGATACAAGTACAGGTAGTACATGTGCTTGTCTCTTGCATACTGTTGCATTATTTAGTAATTAAAGAACTGCATGTTAGACTATTAGTAAGTATCTGAGGATGTTGCAACAATAAATGTCACATAATAGGGCCTTGTGCTGCAATATTACATTAATAAACACTAACAAAATTACATTAAAATTTAGCAAATTTTATCAAATTTAGCAAGAAGAAAGTCATTGAACTTTCAAAATTTCTTAAATTTTTTACATTAACATGGACCCAATTAAACACTAAATCATCAACTTTAACAAAATCTAACATCAACAATTTAATTTAACAAAGCCCAATTTGGACTTCAATCTACAATTACTTTCTTTTTCTTAGTTTCTCACAGAAAACGACCAACTTAAGTAAATACATTTACTATAATTTTCATATTTTGTAAATAAGAGAAAAAAAAAACAATCAATCAAGAGAACAATGGGTTTAGGCCTTTTCACCTGGCACATCCAAAAAACCACTAGGTTTAGGATTTTTCCTAGAACAATGCATCTCACAAAACAAGACAAAAATTTGAAATGCTTTCCTTTTTGCTTTGCCTGATATCAACAATTCAACCCACGAAGCAAAAAAAAAAAAAAAAAAAAAAAAAAAAAAAAAAAATCAAACCCACAAAACAAAAAAGGCATTTAACAAAATGAATTACTTGGTGTGGGTTTCAGTTAGGGTGAGTCTGTGGAACAAGAATTTGGTGGAGGATGAGGAATTGATAGAATAAGAGTGAGGTATTGAGAGTGTCTCTGTGGACTGAGTGAGAGTGGAGAGGGTGAGTTAGAATGGAGGTGCGTGAGAGTGGAGACTAAGTGAGAGTGGAGAGGGTGTGTCAGAGTGGAGACTGAGTGGGAGTGGAAAGGGTGAGTGAGACTGGAGGTGCGTCAGAGTGGAGAGGTCATTTGTGACTGAGTGATAGACTTATGAATTTCCCTTTTATGAAATCGAGCCTTTAAGGGTCGATATCCGGGAGAATTCCACATGGATAAACCACGTCATTCTCAGAACACGGAAATCCACACTCAAAGGGTTGAGATAAAACTCGAGCATCTAAGACTCGAGTTCCGGATATATGCCACATAAAAAAAAACCAAATCAGAACATGAAAACCGAGCCTTTAAGGCTTGAGTTACAAGGGATAAATTGAGTCTTTTAAACTTGAGATGCTAGTTAGTAATATAGTTATGAAATGTTGTCAACTAACTATATAGTCGAGCAATTGGTGTCAATTGCCAATTTTGCCCCTGAAAAAAAAGATCAAAGTTTCCTTTCTAAAAAAAAAAAAAGAGGGTGTTTGGTCATTGATTTCAAAACATATTGTTTAGTGTTTAAACACTGAACAATATTGTTCAAAAACAAAAAAATATGTTTGGTAGACTATTTCGAAACAGGGGTGTTTGAAAAATATTGCTCAAAACATATGTTTAAAACAATAGTTTTTGAAATCACCTTCGGACTGATTTTGAACAACAAAAACTATTGCTGAGTGGCACTTTTGTAATTAAGTTGAACAATATTAAGACCCACCGGTTAGCTTTTTGAAAGAATGGTCTCACCCACACAGACACAACCCGACAGCATTTAAAAAATATTTTATATTCATTTTGTACTTTGCTGATTTAAAAAATATTTATTTTGTACTTTGTTCAGCTTTTTTTTTACCATCTAACACACACATACCAAACACATATTTTATGTTTTTGAACACTGAAACATGTTATTTAAACCATGATACCAAACACATTTTTTTTGTTTTTGAACACTGAAACATGTTATTTAAACCATGATACCAAACACATTTTTTTTGTTTTATAAACACTAAAAACATGTATTTCAATAACACTTTTTAAACTATAATTTTCACATTTTTTTAAATAATAATTTTTGAACTCTATAACCAAACGCCCCTAAATAATCCATTTTCCTGGCAATGAAAGCACCTGTACTGTACAAAACCCTATTTTATTTTGTGGAATTTGATATCCTCCCACTCCCTGAGTCCCAAGTATGAACACTGACCATTGTAGATGGCCGTGGGAACCACAAGGATTGTATTGCCGAAACTTCGTGGAAGGAGGATCTCCTTCGTCCCCAATATTTTTCTCTATCAATTCCAAATTTCCAGCTACATTTCATCTCTCTCCGATTGGTGAAAATCATCAGTTTTTCATCAATTTCCCAATCAATCTTTGATCATATTTCTTGCCTACCGCTCCTGTTTTTTAGATCTTCTTACTTTCTTACATTCCGATCCTGTTTCTTTTTGATCTTCTTAATCTTCAGTTAACATATCATCCCGATGGCTATCCTGATCCTGGATGATCTTTTTACTAGCAATTTATTTAAGCCTTGGTATGAGGATCTTGAAGTTACTAGCAATTTATCTGAGGATCTTTTTAAAAGCTCAATGGAACAGAAATCCGTGGAACAGGATCTTCTCGGATATCTTCTCAATGATGGGTATGTATTTATTTATTTATTTGAAAATTGGGTATGCATTTAATTAATTACTACTCTGGTGTGTTTTTACTTTTTCTTAGTTATAATTTATAAATTTTTAATGATTTTTATGTGTCCACTAAATATCTAATTATGAAAGTTTTTTCCTATCAAAAAAAAAAAAAAAAAAAATTATGAAAGTTTTCTTCTTCAATCATATATTCTACCTACTTAGGTGGTTAAGCCACAACGGTTGATAGAAATAAAATAATTTTACTCAAATAATATTATTAATTCTGAGGAATATTTGTATTCTTCTATCCGTTATAAGGTATAACCTATATGACTCTTGTGCTCTTTTACTCATTTATAAACTTTAAATGGTTTTATAATCATAATAAATGGTAGAAGTAGAAGGAATTTAATTTTGGCTAATGTTATCGGTTAAAATTCTCTCCCTCTTGATGTTAAGATAATCTTTCTTAAATTTCTTAATCTCATTTTGTTTTATTTTTTTTCTATAAAAAAAAAAAATGGGAATGTGCTAAAATTAATCACAAAAGGCGTATAGGCAAACAAACTTCATCGTGGAAGGATTGAATCTCATTTCATTTACTTCCTCCACAACCTCTCTAAACTGAACTGCGAATTTACAAAGGGTAACAAACTAACAATGAAATTATATCCTGCAACTAAGAAAAGAACCCAGATAGGTGAATTTCCTAACCTGCAATCTTAAGGAGTTCTTAAAGAAAACCCTTAAATGCATTGAACAAAGCTAAATCCCATATCAATTCTGTCAAAAACAGAAACCAAGGAGATAAAGCCAGTAAACAATCCAAATTTCTGCCTCTAGCCCAGATGAGCAGATGAAGATATTTGATTCCGGGAAGGAAGTTCATTACTTACTAGCGTTCTTTGTTTGGCACCAGCTTTTTCATTAATAAAAAGCTTTCAGCAAAAAGCAAAGCAAAATAATGATTGACATCTATTTACTTACTAAGTATTATAGTATTATTATTATATATTGGATGATGTTGTATACGGGAATGAAAAACACAAGTCCTGATTATGATTCTGTTGTTTCAAAGAGAAAGAGAGAGAGAGATATAATGAAGATCCCTGAAATCCTCAATGGAAAAGTAATACACTTGGAGCATCAGCCTGCGCTTCACAGGCCCATCATGCATCCAAAGGAGGATCAGCCTGCGCTTCGCAGGCCAATCATGCATCCAGAGGAGGATTGGCCTGCCCTTTGCAGGCCCACCATGCATCCAGAGGAGGATCAGCCTGCACTTCACAGGCCCATCATGCAACCAGAGGAGGATCAGCCTGTGCTTCACAGGCCCACCATGCATCCAGAGGAGGATCACAGGCACCCCATGCATCCGGAGGAGGATGAGCCTGCTATTCGGGTTTATCGTGTGAACTGTGCCTCTGTTGTTGGAATCTCCAAAGTCCACTACACTATTCTCTTCTCTTTTATCGCATTTTGCTTATTATGTTTGGTTTTTGTTTTTAAATTGTGTGTTTGCTATATGATGCCATTGTGGTTTTTAGCAGTTTAAAATGAATGGATTTGGATTCATGTGGGACAATATGGGTCATATTGTTACCAATTGCCATGTTTTTGTTCATTATGTTTTGAAAAATGGGATTCTTTTTTAATCACCAAAGCTGTTCGTGGAGAAAGCATTTGCTTGTATCAATTCTCTTTATGAACAGGTCTTTTTTGGTCTTTTGTTTATCAAAAATGAGGATGTTATGTTAGACAAAGTGAAGCCTTAAGCATTGGATGTTGTAAATAAAAATGGGATTCTTTTTTGTGCTTCACCAAAATATTTGTTAAGGGTGGAGAAGGTTTATCTTGGTGAAAGCAACATATATTTCCTTATTGTTATCATTGAAAAGTATGTATGAAATAGGGTCACTATTTTGACAATAAGAAGCAAAAGTAAAATTTATAGTTTTTTGCCTTCCAGTTCTTCCACAATGAACATCTTATGTTGCTATGTATTGTGCGTCAAAAATAGTGACCTTGTTCATAAATAGCACCATGAACAATAAGGAAATATATGTTGCACACTTTGAGACAAAGTGAAGCCTTAAGCATTGGTCTCTGTGTGAACCTACATGTTGTTGGTAATCAGTTTTGCTACTTTATGCTAAATTCAGAAGCCATCTTCAAACTGATTATGAGTTTTTAAAAAAAAAACACATTGCAAATAAGATATTTTTCTTTATTTCATTTTTTATTTTTGTTTCAATTTTTATTTGTTTTCTAGACATGACCAAAACCCCTTTGGCTTGAGTTTGAAAAAACGTTTTGGGATAACAAATTGTTTGAATGAAAAGTGGTCTTGTAATTGTTGAAAACTCTTGAAATTACACTTATACCAAATTATATTTCTTTGCCTAAGATCATCCTTTTCTTTGGTTTATAGCACTAACAATAATCCTTTTCTTGGTTTCTTTCACTGAAACAGCTTTGCTTCTTAGCTTAATAATAAGCTCTTAGTTTGAGTTCGTCAAAATGTATTAGTTTTCTCCCATTCCTTTTGTTAGTTACTATTGTGGTTTGGGTTTGGCAGTAGTTGATTATTTTATTTTATTTTTATGTTGATTTTGGAAATGCACTGAGAGAAACTTGAAGTGATGTTAAACAATGCATGTTGTGCAGTGTTGAGGGAGATTCACCGTGCTTAGAAATGCACCAGTACTCTCTTAATTGGCTGATTCTCTTCTAAAGATTCATCTTATGCAATGGGCAGAACCAGATAATTCGAAGTCTGGTTGAACCTGTATCTACCATGTTATAATTCTTCTTGCCCTTCTGTTGTTATTGTATAATCAAATTGTTGAGCAAGTTGTAACTTCATGTTGTAGCTGATTTTGTGTTGATGAATCGATGTAATTTAAACAAATTTGTTATACAAATAGCATGTTGTGATGGAGTACTACTTCATGTTGTAGCTGATTTTGTGTTGATGAATCGATGTAATTTAAACAAATTTGTTATACAAATAGCATGTTGTGATGGAGTACTACTTCATGTTGTAGCTGATTTTGTGTTGATAAATTGATGTAATTTAAACAAATTTGTTACACAAATAGCATGTTGTGGTGGAGTTATGTTATTAGCTTTTTGGGTCTTAGCTTGGAGTAAGTACTAAAAATTGAGGATGACTTTTTTTTTTTAAGAATACTAAGTATTTTAACACACACACAAGGTGTGAGGGGAGAAGATTTTAAAGAAACTAACAATTTTTTCAAAAGCAAGACTAAAAAACATGAATTATATCAAATTGTCCACATAGCCTCTCCACCAAAAAGCAGTTTATATGATGGAATTTCATGCAAGTGCTGTTGATTAGTGCTCTAATTATTGGTAAAGCTTTCAACTTCTTGACCGGCTCAATATGTTCTCTTGAAAACAACGTTACAACTTGTTCTTCCAAGGATGCGTGGCCTATTTAACAAACAACTGATCCAAGGTAAAAGTAAACAAGAAAAAAACTTGAATCCAAAATGAACAAAATCTTATTAAAATACACACTCCAAAAAAAAAAATTGTAATAAGAGTTATAATGAAAACATGGTAGTTGACCTTCGAGAATGAACAACATTTCCCACCATCATAATACCTTCCTACAGAATAACCAAAAAAAAAAAAAAAAAATCTTCAATAATTTTTAACCTTGCTCAACTGCAAAGCTAATTAAATAAAACATTCACTCATTTAGGATTAGAATCCAAAAAAAGGATTGAGATTGAAATTGAAAAAGTAACTTTCAATCTCAATTATTAAAGGAAAAAATATTAAAAAAGAAGTAAAAAAAAAAGTTAAAAAGTTAAAATGTAAAAAAACTTTGTAAAGGAAGTGGTGTAATTGCATGGTGCATTTAGTTCCAAATCATTCTAAAATTTATCCAAAATGGGATATTCTCTTGTTTCTTAATTGTACATTTATCCAAAACAAGCAATTTTAAAATCCACCCTATTTTTTTTTTTAAAAAAAAATTGTTTTGCACTTTCTCAATAATAACAGTTAATATCAATCTAAAAAAGATATCATTAAAATTTTTCAACCCAATCATTGACAAGTGTGTATTAAATAACTTTAACCATAACAATAAGAAGAAAAAGTAGAATATCCCCCTGCGTAAAGCTTCTTAACAATAAAATTATTATTGGAAATTCGTCAACAGCTAATAGAATGCATCTTGAAGTTGAGCACTAACACCTAAAGATACTATAAACTTCTATTTAAATACAAAAGGAAACCAACAAGAAAAGGAAAGGAAGAAGAGTTAAAAAAAAAAAAAAAAAAAATCTCTAATTGTGCAACCACAGTTGGAAATTTGGCATTTCTGCTACTGATTGTGCAAAAATAGGACCAAAATCCAGTCCTTATTGTAGGAATGTGAGAATAGCACAGCTGGCCCTAGACATTTTGGGGTCTTAGGCAAAAACTAAAATGGGGTATTCTCCAACTCCCTTAAAATTCTTACAAAATAGGATATTCTTCTACTAATCCATGTTTTCAAAACAAATTTATCCATTTTTTTTTTAAAAAGGAAAATTATGACACTATACTAAAAAAAAAAAAAAAAAAAAAAAGCTTCATTGCACGTGCAAAGCACATATGATGAGGCTAGTTTATATATATTAGAGTAATTAATATTACTTTTTACTATAATAGATAAATTACATAGATTAATTAAAATAATATTTTAATTATATATATAAAAAATAGTGTTTAAAAATATATTCAAAATTAGTGGTCAAATTAATTTTTTTTTATAAAAAGAACAAATTTGGAAAATAAAACTACCTTCCTAAAACCTTCATTTCAAATAATTTTTTTTGTTCATTGAGCTTTCCATTGCATTTATTCTCTCATTTATTTAGAGGTTACTTTTTTACATTTAGTAAGTTTATAATGCTTCTTTTTCTGGTCTTAATTCTTCTTTCTTTAGAGGTTAAGGATGATATTTTTGGGATTTGATTTTGTTTAGACTAAAGAAGGTATTTTACAAGGATTTCTAGATTTTTATCTTTGGTCAAAAAGATGTATGAGATTAGTTTTATCTAGTGGAAAATTTTGGGGGCCCTCTTCCACTTGGGGGTCTTAAATGGTGGCTTAATTGACCTAGTGGAAGGGTTGGCCCTGTGAGAGAGTCATCACTACCCGCATGTGAATGATCACTATTAAGAGAAAATTATTGAGAAACATATGGCATTTTGTTATCATGATTTGTAGATGTTTTGGCTACTCCAGTGCTATTACCACCAACTAAGAGCACTTAAAATTTTCAATGTCTGCTCCCATCTGAAAGCATAATGGACTATAAAGTAAAGACTCACCTATTAGATATTTGCTAAAGCAATAGCTTAGGGCAGCCAGCAGATCCCTTTTTGCAGTTCACAAGTAAATGGTTTTTCATTTTTGTGCTTATTTTGGATACTAAACCTTAACTTATGAGAATAATGAAGGAAAGAAGTTCAGTTTGTCTACTGTTTGCATAACTCTCATATGGGTGCCTCACACCTTTTCACCTTATAACCTAGTCCCCAATCCTTAATCTAGCTAGGTTCTAGATAGTGCTTTGTTCATGTATTTCTACATTTTGATGGAATGTAACTAGGACTAAAAGCTACGTACTTTTTGAGATTGTATATAGGACCAAGGTCTTGTAATTTTTGTCAAATGTAAAATATCAAATTATTCAATGAAATTTAAATTTTCAAATCAATTTTTGGTTTTCTTATTTTTTTCCTTATTAATAAAATAAGTGGTGGCTCTATTGTAAAACTAAAACCCTTAATCAAGGGGTCAAAACATTTCAAGTGAGCTTCCCACTATTTGAGGGACAAAATCATGATCTCACTCATTCATGTGGGTTTGACCCAATATAAAACCTGGGAGATTGAGGTCATGGTCTCTCACAAATCACAATGAGTCGGACAACTCAAAGACTTGACATCTAGCTTGATCCCATTGAATTAAAATTTGTTGACTTCCCGCCATTGACACATCCCCACATGAAAATTGACTTGATCAATCGAAAGCTTGCAATTTAATAATGAAGATTTTGATGACTACAATGGGATGGGACAGTAAAATCCATTTCTATTATATAACTTTTATTAGGTGAGGGCAACGGGCAACCCATGAGAGTAGCAAAGCGATGGCTCTTTTGATTAGCTTATGGGTTAAAGGCTTGAAACTAAGGCTCAAAGAAAAAATAAGCATTGTTCCATAGTATAATGTTGCCGTTTGAAAAAACATATGGAAAAAAGGATATTGAATAAAACGAGCTATTCAAAGTATCCTATGGAAAACGAGATATTGAATAAGTGGTAAAGGTTGAGCATGAGAAAATCAATTTATAGCTATAATTCCACCAGAGGAAATTACAAAAATCTTGTAATGTGAATTTTTCAAACAAAAGTTAATTTCCTATGTCAGTAGTATTTGTAGTTGAAATTGTAACTTGATCTAAAATATAACTCAGTTATATATGATTATGCAGGATGAGCATGGTATCATATACTATAAAGATTGAGGCAGAGATTCGAGAGAGAGAGAGAGAGAGAGGGGTACCATGGTACTGAGTATTGAGATTGCACGAAAAAAAAAAAGATTTTGTGACTCAAGAGAAAGAAATAATAAAGTCAGTATCGTTCCAACCAAAACAAATATAAAAAATTAACAAAAACCCTAATTTTGAGTTGAACGAAATAAAAATTGAAACCATGCACCCTCTTCATCTTCCTTCTTCTTCTTCTCTCCCTAAACAGAGGAGTTTGAGAAGCCAGCAGGCAGGCATGTTTTATTATCAATAGAGAAGGCAAAGCCTTTCGCAAATTAAGTTAGCGAAAAATCGTAGATATTTATAAAAAAAACGTTTGACATGGAAAATTGTGGAAAATTCAAATATGATGTGGCAAGATATTATGAGTCAACAAAAAGTCTACAATGCTTCGGTTTTATATTATTTATTTATTTATATATAGAGTATAGATTAATAGACTAATTGCTACTCCATGCGATGCATGATATAGTTTAAGAAAACTTACATATATTTATTTTACCTAAAGGGACAATGACTTAAAAATGAATGGCAATAAGTAATTTAGTTATAAACAACAATCCTAGTTGAGAATACACTTTGATCATCAAATATAATTATGCAAGGATTACAATGAGAGAGAGAGAGAGAGAGAGAGAGAGAGAGAGAGAGAGAGAGAGATTATTATTCAAGCTTATGCAATTCATCTAAAAGTAATGGTGTTAAAATAATGGTGACTACACTAAAGATAACATTTTTATAAAGGAATCTATAATGTGGAAAATCCAACTTTAATTTTTTGTGCCAACATAAAAAATAAAAATCAGACACAGCCTTTGGTTCCCATCCCCAAATCTAACAAAGCCAAATTAAGGCTGCTCTCCCAGAAATTGTTTCCAACATGAAATAAAACCTAAACAGACTTCATATTAAACAAGCGAAAGCTGTTTTGAATTAATTTTGGGGTCAAATTTCATGAATAATTAAGTTGGTTTACATTTACGTGATCCCATGTAATTTTTATATAAACAAATAGTTTACTTATGATGAATTGAGTACTCAACTTTCTTAAATGAGTTGTGATAGACCTCATACATCACACATTGTTTTTTGGGTAAATGAGTTGTTGTCACGCATGTAGGGTTACACTTAACTCGGAGATTGTTATCGAAGTTCTTCAAGGTGAAGCTGGTCCTTAATCATGTTTTGGTCATATCTTAAATGATGTTAAGTCTATTGTTAGTAGTTTGCAGAATTGTAACTTCTCTCATGTATGGAATACAAGGCATGGGGTTGTCCTTGGCTAGGAGAGGTATGTAATATTTTTCACTTAACATTCATAAAGTCCTTATGAACAATTTTTTTCATAGTTGAATAAAAAGCATGCAGTCTTGATTCTCAACCCAAAAAAAAAAAAAAATTAAAAACATTGGACACATGATAAGAATTAAAAATAAATAAAAATTGCATCCGTAAATATGTTGGAGGGAGGCTAATTAATTCAAAATTATATTCAAATAGAAAAATTAATCATAATTAAATTTGGCTAAAGTAAACTTTTTGCCCTTAAAGTTTGAGATTATTTTCATTTTGACATTTTTCTTTTAAAATTTTCATTTTAACCTTTCATGTTTGATTTTGTTATCATTTTGGTCATTCATGTTTGATTTTACTTTCTATTTAGCTCTTAAAGAAAATAAAAAAATTTAAAAAATTAAAGACCAATATAAAAATAAAATCATATAAAAAAGACCCAAATGAAGATAACCCAAATATTAGTCAAAACTATACTTCAGGAATCTTCAGCAAAAACTAGAATTTAGTAATCAGATACACTTGAGAAAGCATAGAGAGTTGAATGTTCCTGCCTTGTCCTTTTCATGGCAATTGCTATTTGCTACACCTTGGATGAGTGAAATCTGTACAATAATTGAATGGAGTAGATTCCTAATGGTTTATCCATATAGGACTAGGAGACTAGGAGTCCTTTTTTTTTTTTAGCTCCGAACTATAGGAGTCTTCTTGTTTGGTTTTCTGCAATGTAGGGGCAATCAATGACAGTCACATCCACTGACCCTTATTGCATGTGGATGTGACTACAGTGTAAAATGCAAAATGTTTTACATGAATGTTCCCATATTTGTTTTTTCATTAATTGTCGTTCTACCATATGTATAAGATACAAATACTATGGTCAA
Source organism: Quercus dentata (assembly GCA_028216015.1). Lineage (NCBI taxonomy): Eukaryota > Viridiplantae > Streptophyta > Magnoliopsida > Fagales > Fagaceae > Quercus > Quercus dentata. The sequence continues at coordinate 84,902,783 of CP116445.1, forward strand.
AGGACAATGTATCTACTATATCTTACTCTAGTGTAAAAGCCTTGTCCCCAAAATTTCTACACAATATTCATTTATATCTATATCATATATTATATATAAAAGCAGAAACCTTTTCCTACAATTAAGGAAGTGCTGCCATGTAGGAAAAATGCTTATCTAAAATTCAGTCACATTTAAGTTAAAAAGCGATAAATTACATTGTTTAGTAATGCTACAACACGTTTTAAAACACCGTTTGGTTTCTCCAAAAAAAAAAAAAAAAACCCTCGCGATATAGACTACAGAGATAGACCACCATTCGTTTACTTAGACCACCGGAATCGCAAGCACATAGAGAAAGAAAAATCTGCCACCATCGGAGAGACAGTTTGTACCCATAACCGGTAAAGTTATTGTTTTTGTTTTTTCCTTTTCATTTTCAAATCTGGGAACGAAATATAGTTTAGGTTTGAATTTCTTGGTTGGATTGGTTTAGATTTAGATTTACATTCAAAAAACAAAACACCGATATACTTCAATCCGTCTTCTATTTCTTCTTCTTCATTGCCCAAATCTCGAATAAACCCTTCAAAACCTCATTAATCTCCCCTCGGACCCTTCCTTTGCATCTCCAACGTCCCCAAACCACCACTTATTTTCCATTCCTAAGATTCTGCCTCTCAAACCGTTTACAAGGTTTAGGTTGGCGTTTACAATGTTTGAGTATTGGTCGTATACACTATTTTTGGCATCCCGACAAATTGGCGATTGAGACGGATCGAGTTTCAAGGACTAAGAAAGTTTCATTGGGGAGACGCTATGTTGTATTCGCTTAATGGGTTTTGGCCAGAATCATATCGGCATCGGGTAGACGATACGGTGTGTTGGTTTTTGTTTTCGATTTTGCTATTACTCTTGCTCTGCCTCTGTGTGCTGTTTGGTTTCATTGGGGTTGCTTTGCATTGCTTTTCTTTTTAGTTGCGTTACTCTGTTGCTTTTGCTTTTTTTTGCCATTTACTCTCTACAATTCTCATGTTATCCTATGTGTGGGTTCAATACCTTTTGTTTTTATATTTTCCCCTAATCATAAGGACTCGAGGTTTTGGTAAATGGTAATAAGAATTGGGTTAACATGAGGCTTTTTTTGTTGTTCTTAAATTCTTAATTAACGTAAGAGTTCCAGCATATTTGATAGTCTGATTGGTGGTGCATTATAGAGTTTCAAAGTTAAGGATAATAATTATAATTACTTTGAATATCCATTGGATGGTATGCATTGGTTGAGAAAATGCAAAGATAGTTTTAGTGGACTTGCTGAAAGAGATACTATTTATTTATAATAATTATACTAATATTAGTTTGTCACTGTACAATGTTGTTTAATTTGTGGCTTAGCCAATTTTATAAAGATTATTGTATTAGTGACATAACTATTATTGTATAAATTTATTCTGAGGCATAGCATAGCCAGTTTTGTAGAAATTATTGTCCTACTACTAAAAGATTTCTTAAAAAATTAGTTTACTCAAACATATAAATTCCAGCTGCTGCATAAAATAAATAAATAAATAAATAAAGAAATTTCACAACTCCAAGAAAAACTCAGTGATGACACAATTTTTGCTCTAATTAAACTGAATCTAACTAAAATTCTACTACTCTGCTATTTGAGAATGCTGAAATCAATCTAAACTACTCAAGTAAAAAATGAAAGAAGAGACAAAAGAGGGAAAAGAAAAATCCAAGTGCTCACACAAATGAGTTCTATTGAAACTCTCTACTACTCTACTAACAAATAGATGAAAAGGAATTAGAATCAATGTGTTTAGAATATGCAACTATAGCCAAAAGACAAACTAGAGAAAAAAAAAAAAAAAAAAAAAGATAAATTATTTTAAACAAGGAGATGTCAATAATGTTTAACATGAGTTAACTAATTAATTACATATTTTGGACCTCAAACGCACTAATATGCGTATGTTAGATTACACGTAAATAACACAAACCATATTTTGAATTCTATAAAAACACTTTATAGAAACAATATTTTTTTTTAATACTCTTTATATATATTAGACTTTAACTACGAAGATTAATGAAAACGTTGGGCAATCGAGTTATCTTTAGAAAAATCATGTAAATGAGCAGTTTATCTATATGTTTAGCTATCTATTTTCATGAAATTTCAAGCCAAATGAGTCACAAGTGAAAGGAAAAGAGTTGAAAATATATGATAAATTTAAGAAACAAATAAGATGAGAAATAGAAAAATATACCTCTAATTGGAAGCATTTCATCTTTTTGGTTAAAATTAGAGTGACAATTTCTTGAATACAATAATTTTTTTCATAATAGCTCCTATTTAAGGATCTATTTTTCATTTTCTCATACATGTGGTGTGTATGTGGGAAAAAGGGATTTCTTGTAACTGTGATATCAAATACTTGAGTTTCTTTCTCTTTCGTGTTTGTTTTCTTTTACTAATTTTTTTCCTTTTTCTAAATTTTTTTTTTTATTTCATTCTTTTGCCAGCATTGTATATAATTGTCATTATTAACATGATGAAGCATCATATTGAGGTTATCTATTATATGTGTTAGATGAAAATGACAGTACCACTTTTATTTTTGTGGAGCAATCGGTTATATGATTTCATTCTAAGGTCATAATTAAATTTCATGCCTTTGATTATTAATAAAGTGAAATTTTGCCCAAAAAATATGAAATAAAGGCAACATAAAGGAAAGTAAAAAAATTTTTAAAAAATTAGACAAAATAATAGTTGTTATAGCAATTGCAAAAAAGATCTTGAGTTATGTCGCATTTCTAGGTCTTGGAAGTATTTTATGTTTCTTGATATTCCTCCCCTAGCAAATGACATTTTAAAGATTACGAGAAATTTTATCATTAGCAGAATCTATATTATATTTTAGTTATTCACTAGCAAAAAATTAACATATTTAGTGGTAGTTAAACAGTTGTTACAAATCACAAAAAATGTTGGCTAGAGTAAAAAATATGAGGAACCTTTGTTTCAACCTATATGCATTGATTTAAAGGATAAGACATACTCTTTCAAGTTTTTCTTCTTCTTCTTCTTCTTCTTTTGTGTGTGTGTGTGTGTGTGTGTGTGTTCTATACCTTTATGAAATTCTATGTCCGGTACTTTATGCTTTTGTTAGTATTATAGGTTAAAAATGTGACAACATGAATGTGTAGAACTTTTGAAGATTTGGATTTCTGTATTAAACTATGATGCCAAAAAGTCACTAGTGAGCCATAGGTACTTGCACATTCGAAATAGCACCTGCACAACACAAAAGAGAAGACCTTGCAGAGAGCACCGGTGTGGTGTCGGCCAAGTACCCTCCGAAGGTCAAGTTAGAACTTCTTACAACTTTAGAGTGCTAAAGAGGGGTGAATTCTGCGTACCTTGGCTAGTGAGGGTACTGGGGCTTTTGTAGTAGTAGAGAGTTAACCTTTCTTCCTTGGCATAAAAGTCTTTTCCTTATAGGAGTCCTTCTTGGGCGTATTTGGCGGGATCCTCTCCTTATAGGAATCCTTTGAGTATCGTTAAACATGGAGAGCAAGACATTTCCTTATATACGCAATCGTGGGCAACAAGTAAACCTGCATTAGGGTCGTTAGCTTTATCCTACTTCCTTTCGCCTTCAATTGTCGGTTTATTGATGGCGTTAGCCTTTAGGTGTGCCTTATGGACTCTTCACATTTCCCTTATTAGAGCTTTGTTTGTTGACACCTACCAAAGGAAGCTGACGATTTTATCCGTAACCGTCAAAAAATGCCTTATATGAGTAAGCACTCTTTTTATCCTTATCAAAAACCATGCAAGTTTAATAAGTATTTGAAATTTACAAGAGATGTGAAATGATTCCTCTTTTTTCTTTCTACACATTGTATAATACATTTGATTAAATCCAATTTATTATTATTCTCTTTTTTCTATTTTTTTTTTTAGGAAAACATTTAAAGATGAAAAGTAAAAAAAAAAAAAATTGAAAGTGCAATATAAGTTGCTTTGTAAGGAATACATTTAAAGATAAAACATAACAAATAAATAAAATAAAAATTCCTCGCATTACGCGGGTTAAAAGCTAGTATATCTAAAAGTTAAAGTGTAGAATTTATTGTTGCTATGTCCCTGTTGAGCTACATCAACGACCATGTCATTATTTTCATTTTAGTAATAAACTAAATTATTTTATTTCCATTATTTTTCTATTAGTTTTTTTAAGTTTAACGATTCCACAATTTCCACTTGAGCTTCCATAACACCCCTAACTCCCCCTCTCTCCATTCCTTTCAACTTCCCATGTAAGCTCTTTAATGCCTTAGACTCTCCCTCTCCTCCTATCTTGGCTCTTCATCTCCTTATTGAATCTAACCAGTTCAGTTGCCACCACCACCCCTATAAAATCAAAGAGATAATATATAAACCGTTAGATGCCCTTTATCTCTTTTAACCAGAAGATGAATGGTTTTAAATTTAACTCTTGCCAAAAAAGAGCTCATTTCAAATCAGCAATCATACATTCTTGAGTGAGGATATTGCTTTATTCCTTAAAACAATATGGTATGTCAAGTCTAATTTATATATTGGAGTATTATGTGTTTTTTTTTTTTTTTTTTTATTTATGTCTCTTTTACTATTTTAATTGTTGTCAAGCAAAATGGTTTGTTCTCTATTTTGATGCTAAATGTAATCCTAAGATTTGCAATTCTATGTTTAAAAAGGATTCAACACTATGAAAAATTCCTAAGGTGTGTTTCCTTGGATTTTATTTATTTATTTATTTATTGTAGAAATGAAGATAGTAAAAAGAATATTACATAACAATAATTTTGATTCATTATCCTCTTCTCCATTAACATGTTCTAACAGTTGTTGGTTTTTTTCCCTTTTACCACTTATATTTCAGAATTTTAAATAAAGAATAAAGATTTGCATTACATATACTTCATATTGGGGTGCGTTGCACCAAAAAATGACAAGGCATATAGTATACTTATATTACAAATAATCTTTACTTTCTTTATAGCATCTTTGTCAAAACAGAATAAACTATCTAAAAATTTGTGACTCTAAAGCATAATAATAAGGAGAAATTACATTTTGCCCACCTATGGTTTGTCCGAAAAACACTTTGCCTACTTGTGTTTTAAAAATTGGCACTTTACCCACATGAGTTAAGCTTTTTTATCTTTCGTTACCCACCTCTGTTAAAAATAGGGGTAAATTTGTATTTTTGCTACCATTTTATGTCTTTCCTCTTAAAACATAAAAAACTAAAAAAATCAAGAGAAAAGAAGATCTAAAAGCTAGGTTTTGTAAAAATGAAAGCCTAACTTTTAATTTAGATCATAAAAGATTGTCCATAATTACAAGAATGTTGAAGTTGTTGAAGATATCCTTCAAACAAATGAAGCCCTTGTTGTGAGGAGCAACACTAAATTGTTGCCTAGACGTCTTGAATATTCAAGGCTTATAAAAGCAAATGTAGACGATCCTTCAAATGGTCCAATAAATTTAGTTCAATTCCATCGAAATGCATAATTGCTACTAGTTGTAGGATTGGATCAAAAGCTTAGATTTTTTTTTTCTTCTAGATTGATGGCAAATAGAATACCAAGATACAAAGTATCTTGATGATTGCCCCCATTCGAAAGGCATCTTTCTTGCACCGATGGGTCTCAAGTTATTATAGCAGGAAGGAGGTAGTTCTTCTATAGCTTTGATTTAGTGAAAGCAAAATTTGATAAAATTGGCCCCCTAGTTGGCAGGGAGGAGAAAAGCTTGGAAGATTTTGAGGTTTCCCTTGATTCAAGTACAATTGCCTTTGTTGGATATGAAGGTTATATCTTGCTGGTTTCTAGCAAAACATAGGCTAGGTTTTAATTTTTTTACAAAAACTTAGTATTTAGATATTCTTTTCTCTTGATTTATTTAGTTTTTTATGTTTTAAAAGGAGAGAGACATAAAAGGGTAGAAAAAAATACAAATTTACCCATATTTTTAACAGAGGTGGATAACAGGATACAAATGTAACTTACCTCAGGTGGATAAAGTGTCAATTTTTAATCCATAAACCGCAAAGTGTTTTTAGGGCAAACCACAGGTGAGCAAAGTGTGATTTCCCCTAATAATATAATACTAATCAAATTCCTATCTAAAACGGTTCACCGAATATAAAAGTTATCAAATACTATAAGAATGACTCTTTGTTTGCCTAGGTAATACAACGTATGTCTATATGAGTATGTTCTCTATTGTAATTACTTTAAATTACAATCAATTGTCTTCTCCTCCATTGTATTAGAAAAAAGAATTTAGGTTTTAATTTTTTTTATTACATAGTATCAATAAATCACAATAATCATTCAAATAATAGTTACATTTTTAATAATCTAGATATATATGAACATATCAATATACCATAACATGGAGTCCACAAGTATAAGAGTGTTTGCAAGTTAGATTTGAGCTTATGTAGGGAAATAAAATAAGTTATCTAACAGTACATCTACATGAAAAAGCTTGAAAAGATGCTAGTTTTGACATGACACTTGAAAAAGAAGAAGAAAGTAATAGTAAGAACATAAAAGGACACAAGATGTACGTGGAAAACTCTAGAGAAGGGATGAAAAACTACGGTTTGAGCAAGAATAGAATGTTCTTGCAATGCTCGATTGTATTGTAAATGCAAAGAGTCCTTACATTTTGACCTTTTTCCATTTTAGTCCCTACATTTTATTTTTTCCACTTTTAGTCCCTAAAACCAATTTAAAATTTCCGTTTTAGTCCTTGAAGCACTATTCCGTAACTAACTAACGGAAAAAGTCAAACCGAGCATTAAAATATTATTAAAAAAATTATTTAACATTTTTTAAATGCCAAAATTATAAATAATTAATTAATTACTCAATTTTAATTAAAATAAAAAAACAAACAAACAAAATTATTTTCTTTCCAACAAAAAAATTACTTTCTTTTAATTAAAAAGAATTTTTTTTTCCAAATTTTTTTTTTTTTCGAAGAACATATTCTTTTTTTAATGAACTTTCAAAAATCATATTCATGTTCTTTATGTTGTTTCCCGTATATGATTCATATTCTTACCAAACACAAAAACACAAACTCAAATTTAAACATTACCACAAGATCACAAACACAAACGCAAAGAACACAATAACAAACATAAACCAATTAAAAAAGTAATTAAAAATTTTTCTTTTTTTTTTTCTTTTCATTATTTTCAAATGAAAGAAGAACAAAGTTACATGTTCTTCATGTTCTTTGGGAAAGAACATGAAGGTTGCCCGTTTAAAAATGCAAAAATTCACATGCAAAAATTCATTCAAAATCCCTTTCCTCCACTGAATCCTCCAACAAATCAAACCCATAAATCTAGAAAAATAATAAATTCCACATGAAAAAAACAAACCCAAATTTAAAGTAAACACAAAGCTTCAAACCACCAAACCCAATCAAATCTCATATCCCCCTCTTTTCACTCTCATCCACTTCTCTTTTTTCTCTCTAGACCATTCCCCTAAATCAAATCTCTCTATCTCTCTCTCTCTCCAAACCCAATCACTCTCTCTCTCTAACTGAGACCCAAATTCCCAATTGATCCGCAAATGCCACCTTCACAACAACAAATCATGATGATGAACACCGAGGCCAAGAAGAATCGGCACACGACATTGACAATCAACAACATCAACAATCTATTCGGTAACCTAGCCAGCCTCAAATCTCATGGATCTCTTTGTCGATGCAAGGTGAGGAAACGTCACCTCTTACTCTTCAAGTATAAACTTTCTTCTTCAAGCGAATCCTCGCTAAGGCCGCCAAGGATACCTTACAAGATGTCGATCTCCATGGCCACCCTATCAAGAGCGAATCGGACTCGAGGCAGGGACTAGATCGGGCGGGGCCGAGGTGGAGGAGGAGGAGTCGGGTTCAAAGATCGGGCGCCGAAGCCGAGGGTCAAGCTCGTCCTCGGACTTGTGAGGTGAGTGGGACTCAAAGCCGAACTCGTCCCACTCGGATGAGTCATGGGGAGTGGTAGGATCGGGGCGAGTCGTCGAGAGGATGGATGAAGTGGCGTCTTTGAGATCGTTTTGAGAGAATGAATGAAGAAATGAGAGAGGGTAGAAAGTATGAGGTTTTGGTTCTTTGGGTTTCTATTCTTTTATGGTTTGGGTTTCATGTTTTGTTGGGTTTCATGTTCTTTGATTCTCTGGGTTTCTATTCTTTGTGTTTGTGTTTGTGATCTTGTGGTAATGTTTAAATTTGAGTTTGTGTTTTTGTGTTTGGTAAGAATATGAATCATATACGGAAACAACATAAAGAACATGAATATGATCTTCTGAGTTCATCAAAAAAGAATATGTTCTTGAAAAAAAAATTTGGAAAAAAAAAAAAAGAATTAAAAGAAAGTAAATTTTTTTTTGGAAAGAAAATAATTTTGTTTGTTTGTTTTTTTATTTTAATTAAAATTGAGTAATTAATTAATTATTTATAATTTTGGCATTTAAAAAATGTTAAATAATTTTTTTAATAATATTTTAATGCTCAGTCTAGCCATTTCTAATTAGTTAGGATGATAATAATGCTTCAAGGACTAAAATGGAAAGCGTAAATTGGTTTTAGGGACTAAAAGTGGAAAAAATAAAATGTAGGGACTAAAATGAAAAAAGGTCAAAATGTAAGGACTAAAAGTGCATTTACGCCCAGATTGTATTGTGTGAAAAGAGGTCACTCTTGTACAATAAGGGTGTTCTTCCCATGGTTTTAAAAACTGATAAGGTGAAAGAACCGAAAAAGGAACTACTTACAAATTTTGGTTAACAGGTCCGACCATGGTCAAACCACATCCATAAATAATTAATAATTTTTTAATATACTAAAGCTAACAAACCAATAGTAATAAATATGTTTCCTTAAAAAACATACAAGTATATAACATCTTTTTATAGAATTTAACATAATAACATTACAAAACAATCATCCTTAACATAATAAACTTTCAACAAAACCAAATAAATAAGTTCATTAGTCATTACACTTACATCCAAATGACAAATAACAAATAAGTTCATTACATCCAAATAGTGGAAAGGCCACGAGGGTGAGAAAATTATCAAATGAAAGAGGAAAATAATCAAAATACTTGATGAAGCAGAGCACGAGGGGTGAGACCGAGACAACATTTAGACCGTGTTAAATGCAGAGTTATGGTGGTTTTGTTTCTAGCTGAATTCGAGGCCAGCTGGACCTCCCAGAGAAGAATAGAGACAGAGAAGAAAAATAGGACTGAATTATGCTTGCTTCTTACTTGATTCTATACAACAACCATATCCTTCCTTTATACACCTTTCCCACTCTAACTAACTTGTAACTACTAACTAACTCTCCCACTCTAACTGCACACACACTAACTACCACTCCTAATACTAATCTCTATTCAATTGCCACTCACTCACTCTTACATCCAATCACTTGTTTAGTTGTTTTCTGATATACACTATACATTGACATTACAACAACACCAACACTATTCCTAACAATACCCCCCCCCTATTAAAGTACCTTGCCCACAAGGTGAGGAAATTGTTGTTGCAACAAGTATAAACTCTCTCGGGTAGCACCCTCCACTCGTTCTCCTTGCCATTGAACCAAAACCTGAGTGATGGACCTATTTCTCAAGTTATAAGTCCTCTTTTGTAAAATAGCTACAGGTTTTGGTTTGATGATACCCTTAGAGTCCACTGGAGGTAAGGTAGGGAGAGGTACCACATGCTTTGACTCAACCTACCTTTTAAACAGGAGACATGGAAGGTGGGATGGAGCCTTGATTTAGGGGGCAAATCCAACCTATAAGAGACACTACCAATCTTCTACAATATCCGAAAAGAACCATAATACCTGGGTGACAATTTCCCCAAACGTTTATGCCTCAAGGACATCTATTTGTATGGTTGCAACTTGAGATAAACCCAATCACCCACCGCAAACTCTCTCACAGTCCTATGCTTATCAACAATGTAGCCTTCATCCTCTCTTGAGCCGCCACCAGTTTCTGCTTCAATAAAGAAATGAGCTGCAATCCGGTTTTCAGATGCACATCCACACTATCAACCTTAGTGGTGCCCCGGAATGTAGTCCAAGAGTCCGGGTGGGGTAAAACCATATAAAGCCTCAAAAGGTATCATCTTGATGGAGACATGAAAATTGGTATTAAACCAAAATTTAGCTAAAGGTAGCCACTCCACCCAAGATTGTGGTCTGTCTATAGCAAATGCCCTCGGGTAATGTTCTAAACTTTTATTAACTACCTTAGTCTAGCCATATGATTGGGGATGATAAGCTCAAGACATGGCCAGCTGCACACCTTGTAACCTTATCACCTCCTGTGAAAAATGAGATGTGAACACAAGGTCCCTATCACTCACAATTGTAGCTAGCATGCCATGAAACTTGAAGACATGTTGCATATAAAGATGGGCCACTTTAGTTGCGGTATAAGGATGGGATAAGGCCACAAAGTGAACAAATTTAGTTAACATGTCTACCACCACTAGCACCACATCCTTTAACTGTGATTTAGGAAGACCTTCAACAAAATCCATACTCACATCCACCCAAGGCTTCTCTGGAATTGGCAGAGGTTGTAAGAGACCAACTGGATTACAAGTTTCAGATTTCAATCTTTGACAAGAATCACACTCTCTAACCAGCTTTCACACATCGCCCTCAAACCAGGCTAATAGAAATCCCTTTTAACCCTATACAAGGTCTTAAGGAATCCAGAATGACCCCCTAAAGGACTATCATGAACCTGATGTAAAACAAAGAAAACGCAAGGCCTTACAAGTACCTAGGTAGGTCCTCCCTTTATACAATAGCAAGCCATTCTACAGAGAATAGCCCTTAGGAACATTCTTCCCTGAATCCAAAGCCTATAAGATACCCCCGAAATCCGTAGCCCTTGTTTTAAGGTCAACATTAAAACCCCTTCCTGAGAATCCAATCCACACTCAAAAATAAAGTCCTCAGAATCAGCCTTACCTTACTAGACAAAGACATCTAGTACCAAAATATCCTCGCTTTCAACTTTCCTAGACAATGCATCAACCACAAGATTCTCCTTACCCTTTTTATATTGTACCACAAAGGCATATCCCAACAATTTGGCAAACCACTTTTGTTGAGTAGGAGTACCAATTTTATAAAAGATACTTTATTGATCAAACACGACAATGAAAGGCCTACAAACCAAGTAAGCTCTCCACCTTTTGATAGCAAGAACCAATGCCAATAACTCCTTCTCATAAGTAGACAAGGCCAGATTCTTACCCTTGAGAGATTGACTATGGAAGGCAAGAGGCCTGCCTTGCTGCATCAAGACTGCACCAAGCCCCTTCCCTGAAGCATCACACTCTATGACAAATGGCTTATCAAAATTTGGTAAAGCCAACATAGTTGGTTGAATCATGGCTGCCTTCAACTACCGGAAAGCTAGCTCGGCCTCTTTAGACCAAGAAAATGAATCCTTATTCAATAGGACAGTTAAGGGAGTTGCAATCTGACCATATCCCTTAACAAATTTCCTATAATAACCTGTGAGCCCCAAAACCTTCTCAAAGACTTAATATCGGTAGGGATGGGCCACCTTCCATGATAGCAAAGAATCTTTTTAGGGTCGAGTATGAACCCCTTCACCAGTGATAACATGCCTTAGGTACTCTACTTCATTACAAGCAAACTTGCATTTTGATCTTTTAGCATACAATTTATTAAGAGCCAAAACCTCTAAAACAGATCTAAGATGAGTAACATGCTCGGATAAGGAAGTGCTATAAACCAATATATCATCAAAGAAAACTAACACAAACTTCCTAAGATAGGGTTTAAAAACCTAGTTCATCAAAGATTGGAAGGTTGAGGGAGCATTGGTTAAGCCAAATGGCATTACCAAGAACTCATAAGGCTCTTCATGTGTTCTAAAAGTTTTTAGGTACATCTTCATCCTTCATCCTGATTTGATTGTAACCTTTTCTCAAATCAAGCTTGAAGAAGATAGTAGCTCCATTCAACTCATCTAACAGTTCATCAATAACTGGAATTGGGAACTTATCCTTCACAGTGATGTTGCTCAAGGCCCTATAATCAATACACATTCTTCAAAATCCATCTGCCTTCCTTACTAACAAAATAGGTGAAGCAAAAGGACTGGTGCTATTCCCGATTCACCCTATAGACAAAGAACTCTTTCACAATTTTCTCAATTTCATTCTTTTGGTAAAAAAGGTATCTATAAGGTCTCTGGTAGATTGGCCGAGAGCCCTCCATGAGAATGATCTGGTGCTCATGCCCCCTAAGAGGTGGTAAACCAGTAGGAGTCTCAAAAACATCTCCAAATTCCTATAACAACAATTCTACTTCTATAGGCACTGTATCTTCTGGCACAACACCATCTACAAGAGTGATTTGTAGTAACAAACCCTTCCTCACTAATCCTTTGAACCACTGATTACAATCCATAAAAGAAGTTCTTGAAGAGGGACTCAAACCTTGCAGCAAGACCTGCTGATCCTTATAATGGAAGCTCATAGTTAAAAGCTGAAAATTCCATTGTATTACACCAAGAGTACTCAACCATTGAGTGCCCAACATAGCATCACAACCCCCTAATGCCAAAACATGAAATTGAACACAAAATTCCACCCCTTGCACACACACTAGTACATTACTACAAAAACCTTGAGTCCTCACCATAGTCCCATTAGCCAACTTAACCTCCAAAATTCTTGAAACATCAACCTTTAATTGTAAACTAGAAACCAATAATGCATCCACAAAATTATGAGTACTACTTGTGTCAACAAGTATCACCAACCCACTACCATTAATCTTGCCCTTAACCCTTATAGTATCGGGTGTAGGAGTTCTTGTGAGAGCATACAAGGTAATTTCCACTTTTTCTTCTTGACTAACTTGACTATTCCCCACCGCCTCGGGAACAACCTCATTCTCCACTTCTTCCTCTCGATTCAGGTGATCTGTACCCTAAACTGCAACCCACAAGCTAATTCAATTCCTTCTAAAAGGAACAATTTAGCATTCTTGCACTTGTGCCCAACTCCCCATTTCTCATCATAGTTATAGCAAAGCCCCCTCTTCCTTCTCTCATCCATCCGGCAGGGGTTAATCTCTTTATTGGTATCTTAGATTTAGATTCTATAACTACATTACTCTTAGGTAAGCCCAAGATAGAAGCCTTACTTGTTTCTTGTTGGAATCTAGCACTCTCCTTGCAACTAAACACATATTCCTCCTGAATCTTGGCCAATCCAATGCTTCATTCAAGGTGTGTGGGTTAAGCATCCTCACTAGAAGCCTAATTTCATCCCTCAAGCCACTTAGGAAGCAACTAAGCTTATGTAAGGGAGAGAGACCCTTAATTCTATTAGACACAACTTCAAACTCTGCCTTATACATTGCCACTGTTGAAGTCTGTCTCGGCCTTGTTAGCACCTCCATAGGATCATCATAAGCGGTTGATCCAAACCTCACATGTAAGCTTGCACGAAGGACTCCCAATTAGAAAATACCCCAGCCTCCTCTGCTTCTTGAAACCATATTAGTGCCTCCAATTCCATGTGGAATGAAGCAATCAAGAGCCTTTCTGCAATTGGGGTTTGATAATACCCTAAATACTGGTTAGCCTTGTAAACCCAAACTAGCGGGATCATCACTTGAGAAACATGGGAAATCCAATTTCACAGGCTTTGCAAGTGATAAGGTTGAAGAACTTGGACTTGAATTTGATTGTACATTACTCTAAGGTGAATGTTGATTTCCATCTAGAGAGTTAGCTTCTATAAAATAACATTGATATTCTGATTCATTTCATTCAAGGTTCTTGTGTGAATTGCCCGAATCTTCTATATTTCTTGGATGTCTTTATGGTGGTTGTTAGAAATCTTCTGTATTTCTTGGATAGTTTTGTTGTGGTGATCAGAGGTGGTACGAAGGGAAGCAATGGCCTTATTAATCATGGTAGTAGCTCGAGTTTCAATCATGGCAACGCAGGAACGATGCTCTGATACCAATTGTTAAATGCAGAGTTATGGTGGTTCTGTTTCTAGCTGAATTCAAGGCCACTGGACTTCCCAGAGAAGAATAGAGATAGAGAAGAAAAATAGGACTGAATTATGCTTGCTTCTTACTTGATTATGTACAACAACCATATCTTTCCTTTATACACCTTTCCCACTCTAACTAACTTGTAACTACTAACTAACTCTCCCACTCGAGTTGTACACTCACACTAACCCACTCCTAATACTAATCTCTATTTAATTGCCACTCACTCACTCTTACATCCAATCACTTGCTTAATTGTTTGCTAATATACACTATACATTGACATTACAACAACACCAACACTATTCCTAATAGACCGAGACCAAAGAAAAGAAAAAAAAAAAAAAAAAAAAACCTAGACCTCAGAATCAAGTAATCAAAAGCAAAGGAAAAAAACCCGGACTTGAAATTAGAATCAAAAATCAAAATACTTGATCAAACCACTGAAGCAAAGAGGGCGAGACCGAGATGAAAAAAAAAAAAAAACCCGAGAAGCAAATCATGACCCATGACCGTGAGGATGAGAAGTAGATTAGAGGCCGTGAGGGTGAGAAGGAAAAAAAAAAAATTGAGAGATTTTGAAAGAGGCGTGGTCACGTGAGCTTGAGTGAGGTGAGACTCTCACCGTGAGAGTGAGAGAGAGAGGCGTGAGAGTGAGATACAAAGATAGAGAGGCGTGAGAGTCTGATGAGTGAATTAGGTGTTTAGGTTAGTTTTTAGGTTCCTTTTGTCCAAAATGACATAGTTTTAGGGTGGGAAAAAATAAAAAAAATGGTGTAGTTTAAGTGAACAACCCAACCGCCCCGAACCGGTTCGACCATGTTGGTTCCCGGTTTTCTTGTTGAACCAGTTGATTTCAAATTTTCTTAGTTTTTGAGTGATTTTCAGTTTTTACCCATAACCGGACTAGATTAAAGGCCGGTTCTCGGTTGAACTGGTCGGATCGGCTTGTTCGGTCCAATTTTTAAAACCATGGTTCTTCCTTCCTATTTTATCAACTTTCTACTCTCTTCTTTAAAATATCTACTTGGGTTCTTGCCTAAAACTACAACTGCATGTCCCTCTTATAATCTGAGGAATATGGTTAAGTACAAAGACAGGTGTCAAGTCATCATTTCTCTATTTTTGACCTTTTCATAGATGTGATATTATTTGCTGACTAGAGAAACAAGTCCTGGACATTGAGAGAGACATCAGGAGTACTATGATCGATACACGTGTCTTTGAGATGGTCCAACATGCATTCAACCAATAAGGGGTGTTCTCATAGCTTCTAACCTTAGAAAGTTACTATCTCCCTTTTTGTGAGTGCTTGAGTACCATGTCGTGTGCAAATCTTACTTCTTTCACAAGGTAGTCACGCCTTTAGCATGGACCAAGAACAAGATCCTTTAGCCAACGCTTTCTCTTCCTTTACTCACAATCGTTCCACGTGTAAGGTCTAGATTCAACCACATATGCATTCTCCCATGCCTTAGTGGTGTTATGTACAAAGAGTAATATTCAACTACACAAAAATTTACATGAAGATTTTTCTTCTTATCATTTTCTACTTTTCTTTATGTCAATTTAAATTCATTTTTTTTGTAAAACCATATTTAACACTATTTAATTATGAAGTTTCTAGGGTATGTCATATATTTGATGGCTGATTTAATAAGTTACGTTATATATCTTTGATTATTTTTTTAGTAATGGTAGTTTATTTACTTATTTGGTAAGAATTTCATTTGACAATTCACAAAATGATCCTTAACGAATTATTATTATAATTTTTTTACTTTTAAATAAGTTTAATCATAAAGTGGTCATTAAATATATTCCCATGCATTACGTGGGTTTATGGCTAGTTTCAGCTAATTACCAAAACATGACTTGTATTTCTTTTCTTTTCTTTTTTTTGATGGATGTATTTCATTGATAAAATAACCCAACACAAAATAAATTCAAATTAATATTTGCTTTTATCTTCAAATACTATTTTTTATATATCAATATTTATCAATCAAACATATATATATATATATATATATATCTCATTTCGTATCCATCTTTTTTGTCGTGTTGCACTTGTGTGAGGAGAGAGAGAGAGATACATCTGTAAGTCCCAACACTATGAGCTACATGTAAGCACAGAATCGTGAAATGTCTCCCTATATTCTCACGTGAACTTTAGCTAGATTTCATGAAAGGTTATGGCTTGTGTCTAGTGGCCTAGTGGTCACTAGACACGTTAGGATACAAACACGTATCCTATCTTAGACACATGTCTGCATTGCAACGTGTCCAGTGACACTAGCCATTGGACACAAGCTTCACCCTTCATGAGAAGCACCTTGTACTTGTTTAGTTTTGTTTTCTTAAGTTCATGGGCAACAATCTCCTGCTTTGCTCCTACTTTATTCTCTCTTTGTTTGTTTTTTTCTTCTTTTTTTGCTTTGCTCTTATAGAAGTGGCAAAAGAAGCTAACTACTACACTACTACTCTTCTTCTTCTTCTTCTTCTTTTTTTTTTTTTTTGGATGAAACACTACTACCCTTAAACCTCACTTTTCTCTCTCTCCAACAATTTAGCTAAACCACACAAGAAATAGATCTTTCTGGAACTTCATAAGAAATGTAAGGAATTCTAAGAGACACTGAACTCTATGTTTGCCAACAAATATTAGCCAGTTTTGTTTTGCCATATTACTTGCAATGTTCTGTCGGTGATATTGAATGGAGCTTGGTGTTATATATACTTTGTTCACATACTATTTTGTGAAATCAGGCTCATTGTTATGTGTGTCAAATCCATGGTAGCCACATCTAGGTCAAATCTCGAGACAAATGCCCAAAATGCTACTTTTGGACAAGGCGTGTTATTGTATTTTTCTTTTTATTGATCTCTGTTTTCTTGGACTTCTTTTAGTTTCCTTTTTATGTATTTTTGTTAAACATCAGATAACTTGGTTTCTATATTCCAGAAAATACAAGCGTCTACATGTCTTAGAGTTTAGTAGTTCTCGCAAAAGAATGTCAGTGATTGTAAGGAATGCAGAAATAAGTTGTTTCTACTTTGCAAGGGGGCAGACAGGTTAGAAACCTATGCATACTTGATTTAATATTACATATATGAAGTTGTAGTTTGAGTCAATTGATTTCAATTTATTTGCATATATTATAGTGTAATGTTTCAAAGGCTTTCAAAAAACGGGCGGCAGTTTGAGTCACAGACCAAGGATCACATCAAAAAATACGCTGAAGCAGGTCTGCGAACCAAAACATCTGTCACTGCAGAGCGTGATGTATCGGTGGATGAACTTGCTGATAAAATTGAAAGGGATTTGATTCTTCTTGGTGCTACAGCAGTTGAAGACAAACAAAAAGGGGTCTGTATTGAAAAATTGCAGTTTCATTATTTAATTTTTAGATAATGCACTCACTATAAGTTTAAGCTTTCTTTGCTGTCTTACTGTATGCCAATCGGAAGTCAATAACCATTAGGACAAAACCAGTTCCTCTCATTCTATTTTTGGAAACCTTGATTGCATTATTTTATATGATTAGTTTCACTTCAATTGTGTTCTCCGGTGTTCGGGTTCCAGAATGTGTTGACAAACTTGCCCAAGCTAGAATTAAGCTATGGGTATTAACCGGTGATAAGATGGAGACAGCAATTAATTTTGGGTATTGTAGAAAATTTTGGTGTAGAGATTATATATGTTATTTTTCTTTGAGTTACATATTTGACCTATTTTAATTTTTCCAGGTATGCTTGTAGTTTACTTAGAGAAGATATGAAACAAATTGTGATCACTCTGGATTCACTAGACATTGATGTCTTGGAAAAGCAAGGGATAAAGAGGTCATTGCAAAGGTGAAAGATTTTGAAGTACACAACATTTATTATTTTTTATTCTTTAGGCAGTAAGTTTCTAAATCATTTGATTGTTATAGGCTTCTCTTGAAAGCATAAAGAAGCAAATTAGAGAAGGGATGTCTCGATTAAAGTCAACAAAAGAAAGTTGTTAGGACATATGTGAATCATGTTAGGAACATATGTCAATGTAAAGTTGGCTAATCCTTAATCCTTTGATGACAAAATACATTTTACTTGTAATTGGGTAGATCTAGAATGTGTTTAATACTTCAAGGAACAAGGTTTCAAGTCCAAGTGTCAAAACCATGCAAATCTGTCCAAGAATCAAGTGAAGAAGTGCTGGATTTTAAAACTTGACAGATAGAATCTATCGAGGTTTAAAAGGCTTTGTAAGATCGATGCTCAATAGCTGCTCGATAGATACCTTATTTATTGAGATTTATGAAAGTCAGATTTTCAGTTATGATTTTACTCTAATCTGTGTATACATGTTTGGGCTTTCTTTTCTCACAATTCTAAACATATATAATGATTATTTTAAGGGCCATCACAGTTGATGCAAGTGAGTGTAACTTGATGCAAATGTTTTTCACTAGCATATTGTGACTCAAGATAATTTGCCTTAGTTCATCTTTCTCTTCAAGAAGCTACTGCGTTTGTGCGCTGTATGGTTTTGTAACTAAGGAGCTTTGTGATCTTCATCGTGTTGATGAACTCAAGAATTTTGCAGCCAACATCCTTCTCAAGTTGGTGGTTAGTCACGTGCTTGGATCTGCGTGCATCGATTAGTTAGTCACGTCATCGGGAGCCGTGCATTAAAATGAGAGATTGTCACTACAGAACAAGTTCAATTGGGTATTGGGATAAGGATTCAATTGTAGATTGGTATAAGGTACTGGGATTCCTTTACTTGTAACCACTTGTTGTGATAATAGTGGATTCTCGGGAGTGGTGACCTTAAAATCATCCGGTGGGGTTTTTCCCTTGGAGGTTTTCCCTATTCATAAACAAATCATTGTGTCAACTTTATTTTCTGCTGCATATTAATTTAGTTGGTGATTTATTTGTGCTACCACGCTTATTGCATGTTAATCGGATTAATTAATTAACTTGTCTAATTAATTGGTTAATTCATCACAAGAGGTCAATACATTCTTGGCCTATCAAGTGGTATTAGAGCGGACACACTCTGATTAGGGTTAATCTTTGCTATGTGATTCATTGACCCCTGTTGTCATGAATAGATGACAATCGTTGATTATACCTCCTTTATTTGATGACACTAACTATGCATACTGGAAAGTACGCATGAGAGCTTTCTTGCAATCATTAGATGAAAAAATGTGGCAAGCTGTGGAGATAGGCTGGACCAAGCCAAAGGAAGCACTGGCTGATTGGGATGATGCTAAGATCAAAGCAACTAACTTCAACAAGAGATAATTGAATGCCTTATTCAGTGCAGTCACGAATGAAGAGTTCAAGAAGATATCTTCCATTGAAACGCAAAGGAAGCATGAACCATCCTCTAGACAACCTATGAAGGAACCATGGCTGTCAAGGATTCAAAGCTTCAAAGGCTTACCACGAGCTTTGAAGAGATTAAGATGGAGGAGGATGAGTCATTCAATGAGTTCTATACCAAACTCAAGGATATAGTGAACTCAGCCTTTAATCTTGGGGAAACCATTCCCGAACCCAAGATTGTTAGAAAGGTGCTTAAATCTCTACTCGAGAGATTTCATGCCAAGATCATCGCGATTGAGGAATCAAAGGAAACTGACAAAATTCCTTTGATAGAGCCGGTTGGCAATTTGCAAACTTATGAGTTGGGTTTGACAAGGATTAGGAAATCTAGCAAGGGCAAGAGCATGGCATTGAAGGCTAAGAGCAGTGACACAAATGAGTCTTGAGACGATGAAGATTCTAAAATGAAATCCTATATTACAAGACAGTTCAAAAAGTTTATGAAGAATGCCAATACCAAAGGATTTATCAAAGACTGCAAGTAGTCCGGTTTGTCTCAGTTCAAAAACTAAGACAAAAGAAAGAAGGATGCTAGGGATGGCGATTAGTACACTATTCCCTTAGGACCAAAGTGCTTTAGGTGTCAAGGCTTCGATCACATAAAACAAGAGTGTCCTAGGTATCTCAAAACCATCGGGAAAAGCAAGACACTTTCTGCTACTTTGAGCGACATCAAGCCCGAGGATGATTCGGACAATGAGGATGATGGAATCTTGAATGCCTTTATTGCTACTGATTGATCCTACTAATAGGGGTTCAAAAACCATAAATGATGAAGAAGACTTGGTGGATTCTAAGTTTGAGAAAATGGACGATCAAGATGATATCATATAGCCTATGAAAAATTGTACAAGGTTTAAGGGAAGCATGAGAAACTATATAGGTTGGCCACTAAGAAACCGAGTGATGTGGAACTTGATCGAGAAGAGCTTTCCACAAAGTTTGATGAAGCTAATTAGACTATTGGGGCATTGCGGTTTGAGAACAATTTTTTGGCTGAAAAGACCAAGAAACTTGAGGCAGAGCTGTTCCAAGTCGAGCTCGATTGGAAAGGACTTCAAGTGCAAAGCTTGACGAGATGCTCAACATTTAGAAATTTGTTTCTGATCAAATTGGTTTAGGGTATGATTTCTCTTCTCCTAATATTGCTTCTACAAGTACCATTGTTTTGTTTCACCTGCTAATAATGTTGAATCTGAGAACAATGATGCGAAAATTGTTTTAGCTAGTGAGAACATAGACAAGGGTAAATCTATCTTAGGAGGACCCCCTAAGCTTGATAAGAAAGAGATTAAAAACCTTAGGGCTAAGAAGGGAAATTCTCAAAAGTCTAAACAGAAGAGGTAGCATCTCTATCATCACTGTGGAGCAACTGGAATACTCAACCTAATTGCCATAAGTGGCTAGCCACTCAACAAAGCAATAGTATGATGTCATTTGGAAACCAAAATTAGTTTCCATCCTCTTTTGCTCCTCTTGGAGATCTACTCAAAGCCCTTATGTTCCTTTCGAACTTGAACGGTTTCAATTATTCCCTCTCATCGCTGGATCAAGGGTTTTGCAAAACAGAAAAGTTCTTCCAAGGTGTGGAAGGAAAAAGGCTCTAAGTGATTTAGTCACTTTTTTCTCTCTTGTCCTTTCTTGTTTTTGAGTATGCATTACTTGTGTGCTTTGCTTTCTTGTTTTGAGTCAGTCTAGTTTTATGCTTTGCTTTGTTTAACATGTTTTTGTTTGTTTATTTTTAGTTTTGCTTTAGGGATAATTACACTAAACCCACCTGTGGTTTGGGCGAAAATCATTTTGCCTACCCGTGGTTTGAAAAGTATCACTTAACCCACCTGAGGTATGATCCGTTTGTTTTCCGTAACCCACCTCTGTTAAAATCAGGGGTAAATAGATATTTTTGCTCAAATTTTATGTCTCTCTCCTCCCAAAACAAAAAATAGCACAAAAATATAAGAGAAACAAGATCAAAAAGTGGTATTGATCTCTCTTAATTCACATAAATCTTGAACATGAAGAACATATCCAAAAAAATAAAACCTAGATCAACCTACACAAATAACCAAACTATACAATATTTCCCTTCAAAATAGGACTCTTGTTTCCTATATTGCACTCAAGTATACTTCTTTCTTCAACAGTACCAAGCCCCAATGTGCCTGAGTAAACCCAAATAAACATCATCATTCACAATAACAATCAAAACCCAGTTCAGGAAACCTCAAAATCTCTTCAATACTCACACGGCACAGAAGATTTAAATCAAACACATCCCATACCATTTCTATGAATCAAAATGAACAAAATTTTCGAAACCCAGTTCAAATAAAACTCAAACTCTTTACAAAAAGCAACCAATACCAACAAAAAACATCAAAACAGGAGCTATAAATCAAAATAAAACCCGGGACATCTTGAGTGTCGTCGTCACTCCTATGACTTCACTCCCTCTCTGACCGCACCAAGGACATCTTGAGTGTCGTCCGCGCTCTCCTCTTTGGCGATGGCTACGGAGCCCTCACCGCCACCACCATGTACCTCACTTGGTCTCTCTTCTCCCATCGCTTCTCCTCCTCCGACTACTCTGCTTTCCCCTCTTCTTTCTGCCTTTTTGGCTTCAGATTTACAACTTGTGGCCTGCCACTAACGCACAAGCTCTTCGCTCTCTACCCACCCTTGATTTTCTTGATCTCCCCAGATCACCCTCCTTTAAGCAGTACCATTTTCCCTCGGTGTAGCGCCTTTATAATGAATCCAACCCCGAGACCCACTTCATCAAAGATGGTAAAATTTTGAGAAAACTCTAATTACGTGGGTGGGTCGTGATGAACAGCAGTCACACATACCTTGCCTAGTTTCGATGATGCAAAACAAGTGTTTTCTCCTCCTCCAAATGCTCCAAACCACGAAGAACAAGCTGATCTCACCTCGGGTCCCTCTCTCGAAAAGTTTTTGATTTTTGGGTATTTTGATTCGTGTTATGTTCTGTTTTGGGGTTAAAAGGTGTTTTTGTAACGGCAGAGGCCGAGGTGGGTTACGGAGATTGACGGAAACATACCTCGGGTGGGTTAAGTGACACTTTTCAAACTACGGGTAGGCAAAGTGATTTTCGCCCAAATCACAGGTGGGTTATGTGTAATTATCCCTTTGCTTTATTTTGTTTTTCATAAAAAAATAAAAAAATAAAAAAATTGAAAAAAATCAGAAAAATACAAAAACAGTGTGTTTTGTGTACATTGGTACTTGTGTACCTTGGATGGCTATTGAAACAAAATTTTCTAAACTTTGTATCCTTGTAGCTTAGATGAGCATCTCTATGCACAACTAAATAAGTGAGCTTTGTGGTTTGTGATGAGTAAGATTAAGTAATCTCTTGTACTTAACACTCGTATCACTCTTTTTGATGGGAATGACTAAAAAATCCTCAAAGAAAGGTATAAATAACCATCTCACCATTGTTGCCCGCCAATCATGAAATTACATTTGTATGCCTCAGCATAGCAAAAGTGTAATGTCAAAAGTTTAATATCATTGGGTATTTCTTTTCTTTCTCTTATATGCCCATGCATGGTTTGCTTAAAAGAAAATATGTAAAGAAAAATAAAAGCAAAAAGAATCAAAATGCTTTACATATGATTGCAAGTGTGTCTTCTAGGAGATGTGGGAGTTATAGGATGTACCTCGAATGTGATAGTCCCCATCAAGTAGTTATGATTGTGTGTGAGTTAAAGTGATTTTTTAATATCTCAAATCGTCATAACATGTAGACACTTATGCAATCTTGCGATGTCTTTCACACACAACACGTATTATTCTCTGCTACTCTTGATGCATGTGCAGGTACAATGTGATTTGGCCATCACAAGGAATACATGTGTTAATGTATGCTCACTAAACTGTCTTAATTTGTTTTTGAAATATAAAATTGGTTAGACTTATTTAGTGTGTGTGTGTGTTTTTTTTTTGATCTAAATGCTTGACATTTTCTTGTTGAGAGATGTTTTTGAGAGTCTAAAATGTTGTTTGGATCTTTGGTTGAGTAACATGCTTGATTGCATTCATATCTATATTTTTCTATTCTTTGAAAAACTGTTTTTGAGCAATCTTGACAGCTTCTCGATACCTTTTGACAGTTAGGCTATCTATCGAGGCTCTTGACCTTCCTTTCTCGACAAAATGTTATTGCAATTTCATTCCATCGAGCTTTTTGAGAATTTGTCTCAATAGCTTCTCGACAACTTCTCGATCCATCGAGGAAGTTTCTGTATGCTCAATAGCTTCTCGATCCATCGAGGTCTCTTTGTTGTGGACACCTCTCGATAGCTTCTCGATAGCTTTATGCATTGCATCATATTTGCATTTTAACAATGATTCATGCATTTTAGATGTGTGCTTACTATGTTGAAATGATGTGTGTTGATAGGATTGGATTGGGCTGAGCCCATGATGTTTTTGCTTTTGCATGTCATATGTTCATGCATTTTTCATACATAAGTACCATTTTTTTCTTCTTATTAATATTAACTGTGTTTGGTACTTTTATGCGTGTTTCTCTCTCTCTCTCTCTCTCTCTCTCTCTCTCTCTCTCTCTCTCACAGTTAGTTTGCTTTATGGCACCAAAGCGGTCTACTCCGTCTTGAAACCCTCTTCGTTCCGGGGCATCTTCCTCTGATTCTACCCCCTCCCATGTCGGGTTCCATGATGATAAAGCCCATAAGGACTTTTCGGAGAACTTTTCACGACGCCGCATTCATTTGAAACGCCAAGTCATTCTATAGGACTTTTCCGATCATCGACATTCCTCTTGTCATCTACGAGTAGGGGTTTGGAGTCAGTCATTGTGTGGCATCCCGGTCACTTGTCCCTCCCTGATCATATAGGAGTTTTACTCCAATATGCATGGATTTGATTATTCTATACCTCATTTTGTCACTCGCGTTCGAGGTACGCGCATTGTAGTCACTCCGGATCTTATATCCGAGGTGCTACACGTATTGAGGGTAGAGTTTGTTGACTACCCTGGCTGTGATCGTCTTAGGACTGTGTCCAAAGATGAACCCTCGTCTCGTTTCTGTGAGACACCTTCTTCTTGGGGTGATCGTCAAAACACCCCTTGCTCAGGCTTTACAAAAGGTCCGAGGTTCCTTAATATGATAATGACATTTGTTCTTTATCCCTTGTCTTACTATAACTCCATTACTAAGCCTCGTGCTCGATTTTTGTTATTCCTTCTTGAGGGACTTACTATAGATTTTCCCTCTCACTTCTTCCTCTCCCTTATAGATGTTTATAGGTATACGGCGACTTGTGATAAGCTCATTTTTCCTTCGGCTTTCATGCAGATTCTCGCCTATTTTTCTGTCTCCTATCCCGAGTCTACACACTTCTCTACTATGTGTGTCATAGATGTAGTGATCGTTCAATAGAGTAAGGCCCGACTTCAACCGAAGCGGCCACGGACCAAGGCGGCAACTCCTCCGGTTTCTTTCGCTCCATCCACCTCTACTCCTTCTTCTTCTGTGGGTGGAGTGACTCTCAAAACCATCATGGCACAGCTTGTGCACATGGATGCTCGCCTTAACACTCTTAGTGATGAGTTGTGTCAAGTGAACACCCATGTTGGTCGTATTGCATGATGACAGGCTATCATGGGTGGTTTCATTGCTTCTTCTCTTCTCCATCTCCACCGGCTTTAGAGGATGAGAGTGATGACAGCTTCGGTAGTGATGATGCTGATGAGGATGATGATGCTAGCTCTTCCGGTGATGACGAGATGATTGCTTGAGTTACTTGCCCTCTGTCATTCATGACAAAAAGGAAAAGTAGTTTTGGGCATAAGAGTAGTCATGTTCTTAGGGGGAAAGTTAGTATAGGAGATAGATATTTTTGTTAAGGAGAGTGTTTTTCTTTTTATGAGAGTTGTAGTGAGGACTTTTTGTATCTTTTCTTTTCTTTACTTACTTTATAGATACATTGTTCTTACATTGTGATAGCAAACCTTGTACTTATGTTGATATATATATATATATATATATTGATATATTGAGTTGTTATTACAGTTTCACCTATCTTTTCATGTGTTGTTTCTTTTCTCTCTTTATGCACATGCTTCTTATATATTGTATGCAATCTTTTATTTCTATTTCACACTAAGATGTTGTGATGTGTTTTGTTTAAAGTGTTTCAGAAATACAAGTTGTTAAAGTCTTTCTTGCCATGAACTCTCTTCTTGCAAAGTTTTCAAGAGTTTGTGTTAGGATAGATTTTATTGTATTTAACAAGTGAGTATGAGTTGAGTGATTTATAACTTCTCTCATATGTTCATTTGTTTGTTGTGATTTTGTCACGGATTGC
Source organism: Quercus dentata (assembly GCA_028216015.1). Classification (NCBI taxonomy): domain Eukaryota; kingdom Viridiplantae; phylum Streptophyta; class Magnoliopsida; order Fagales; family Fagaceae; genus Quercus; species Quercus dentata. The sequence goes on from CP116445.1 coordinate 84,928,680, forward strand.
CAAAGGGGGAGATTGTTAGGACATATGTGAATTATGTTAGGAACATATGTCAATGTAGAGTTGACTAATCTTTTGACAAAATGCACTTTACTTGTAATGGGTAGATCTAGGATTGTTTAATATTTCAAAGAACAAGGTTTTAAGTCCAAGTGTTAAAACCATGCAAATCTGTCCAAGAATCAAGTAAAGAAATGCTGGATTTTAAAACTTGACAGCTAGCTTGACAAATAGAATCTATCGAGGTTTAAAAGGTTGTGTAAGCTCGATGCTTGATAGCTGCTCGATAGATACCTTATCTATTGAGATTTATGAAAGTCAGATTGTCAATTTTGATTTCATTCCAATCTGTGTATACATGTTTGGGCTTTCTTTTCTCACAACTCTAAACATATATAAGGATTATTTTAAGGGCTGTCATAGTTGATACAAGTGAGTGCAACTTGATGCAAAGGTTTTTCATTAGCATATTGTGACTAGAGACAATTTGCCCTAGTTCATCTTTTTCTTCAAGATGCTGTTGCGTTTATGTGTCATAGGGTTTTGTAACTATGGAACTTCGTGATTTTCACCATGTTGATGAATTGAAGAATTTTGTAGACAACATCCTTCTCAAGTTAGTGGTTAGTCACGTACTTGGATCCGTGTATCGATTGGTTAGTCACATATTGGGAGCCGTGCATTAAAAGGAGATATTGTTACTACAAAACAAGTCCAATTAAGTATTGGGGTAAGGGTTCAATTGTAAGTTGGTATAAGGTATTGGGATTCCTTTATTTGTAACCGTTTGTTGTGATAATAGTGAATTTTTAGAGGTGTTGACCTTAAAATCACCCGGTGAGGTTTTTGTTTTGGAGGTTTTCCCCATTCGTAAACAAATCACCGTGTCAACTTTATTTTCCGCTGCATATTAACTTAGTTGGTGATTTGTTTGTGCTACCACGTTTATTGCATGTTAATCAGATTAATTAATTAATTTGGCTAATTAATTGGTTAATTTATCACAAGGGGTCAAACATTCTTGGTTTGTCAAAAGTGATGTCAAGTTTGGCCTAATAATTGATGGAAAATCCTTAGATTTTTCACTAAAGGAGGACATAGAGAAGCCATTTTTTGAACTTGCAATTAATTGTGATTCTGTTATATGTTGCCGATCTTCGCCAAAGCAGAAAGCTCTGGTAAGTGTTATAATCATGCTAATATCGAGTTTCTGCTAGTTTAAATTATCTAGGCATCTTAAGAATGGCTAGTTACTGTTTTGGATGACGTAAGGATAGTCGGATAGAAATATAAAAGTTATGCAGGTTACCAGACTGTTATTAAAAGGAGAAACAGGTAAGACAATGCTCGCTATTGGTGATGGGTCAAATGATGTTTGCATGCTTCAAGAGGCTGATATTGGAGTTGGCATCAGTGGTGTTGAAGGGATGCAGGTAAACATATGTTTAATTTTTATTTATATGATGTGTATGTCTTCTCTTTTCCCTAATATGAATCTTCATTTCACAGATGTTTGGAGTTTATATTATTATTTTTCTCATATCCCTTATCTTCCCCACTTTCCCTCCTTAGCTTATGTATGCTCTGTTGAAATCAATGAATGCTGGAGTTTCACACGTTTCTTGCCCATTTCTTGTGATTAATGATTTATATATGATTTGGATTTGTGAAAAGCTGCAAAAATTAGAGCATATGAAAAGAAGTTCTGATTAGAAACACTGCCTTTTCTTCTCTTTGTTTTGCTTTTGCTGACAATTAAAACTGGTTCAAACATTTTCCTCCCAATGATTGTGTTTTCATGTAAAACCAGAGATATTGTATATGTATTATACAACCTATGTATACACAAAGCATATGTTTTATTTGGTGACTGATTCAAGCTGAAAAAAAGTGAGGACCCTACTTCTGATTCCAAAAATTTCTCAACTGCAGGCAGTGATGGCAAGTGATTTTTCAATAGCTCAATTCCAATTTCTAGAACGTTTATTGCTGGTTCATGGACATTGGTGTTACAGACGAATAGCAATGATGGTAAAATAGTTCTTCTATATATTTTATACTTAACCCCCCTCCCCTGGCCAAAAAAAAAAAAAAATTATCAATAAGTTGAGGAAGAAAAATCACTCTTCCATTATATTTGTACTAAATGTTCATTAATTTTGTTTTAACTCTTTTTTTGGTGGGGTTTTTTTTCGTTTTTGGGGGGGGTGTGTGGCGGGGAAGAAGGACAAAAACTAAGTTTGTTTACTTCTCTTGTTTTCCTTTCTTCATCTTCAGTTGACTTGCAGTATCATCTTCTGTTTGGTTAATGCAGATATGCTACTTCTTCTAAAAGAACATATCATTTGGGTTCACTCTGTTTTGGTTTGAGGCCCATGCATCTTTCCTGGTCAACCTGCATATAATGATTGGTACATGTCATTTTACATTTTTACAATGTCTTCTTCACCTCACTTCCCGTAATTGCTCTTGGTGTTTTTGACCAGGATATTTCTTCACAACTTTGCCTCAAGGTACGGAATTATTGCCCTTCTCCAGGCTTTATATACATAGTAAAAGAACCAATGGAAACCCAGGAAGAAAAAAATAAAGATAAGAATAAACCTGTTGTACCTTTAGCGTAACATATGGCCTGCATAATCATGTTTTACACGTCAGCATTTTACAGCTGCAGCATAGCATTGGGTAATTCCACTTAAACATAAGCAGTTAAAACAAATCGGTTCTTATCATCTATGCATTATTTAAAATTGTTGTTACCAACATCAATATTTTTCTGCTATGAAGGATTTTCTATGTTATGCATGGTCTGCTTCTCTTGATAATGGGGAAAAAAATAACATCTTTTTGATTTACATTTCTCCATCGGAACCTGCTAGAAGTATGTAATGCTTTGTAACAGGTTATAATTTTGGAATACAATTGAAGTGGGATTCCTATTGTTCTGTTTCTTATTTAAATTCTTCATGTATTTTACAATGAGTAGACATTTTGTCACAATTCCTCGCAGATGGTTCTTCATTAACCATTTGCTCTGCAAATTTGATTCTATACCTGCAATTCCAATATTCTTTCTGGGTTATGCCTCCTCTCTTCTGTTTCTCATATCTCTCTTTCCGGCTTCTCAAATTGATAGATTAAGCACACTAAATCTTTACAAGTATTCTTCAAAATCAAATACAGTGGATTCACTTAAGTTTAGAGGATGCCTAAATAGTATCATGACATGAAAATAATGTTTCAATATTTATCTTGCAACATATTACTGTGATTCTATATAAACAACAATGCAGGCAAGTAGGTATATCTTAAACAAATACTCATTTCATATAATTTCACCTTTTTGGTTCCTAAATATTCCTTGAGAGCTTTATCTAGGAGCCTAAATAACCATTTAATTTTCATGCTTCTTTGTTTGCAGTATCCCTTCTTATATTTGGAGGGAGTCGAGAACATTCTCTTCAGCTGGTCCCGTATACTTGGTTGGATGTTTAATGGATTTCTAACCTCCATAATTATCTTCTTCTGGACAACCAAGTCGATGATTAAACAAGCCTTTCGGAGAGATGGGCAAGTAGTTGACTATGAAGTCCTTGGAGTCACAATGTATACTTGTGTCGTATGGGCTGTAAATTGCCAAATGGCAATCTCCATCAACTACTTCACTTGGATCCAGCACTTCTTCATCTGGGGCAGCATTGCCTTCTGGTATAAATTCCTAGTTATTTATGGTTATCTCCCACCTGCGTTGTCAACAACAGCATATAGGGTTTTTGTCGAAGCATGTGCTCCGAGTGTTCTCTTAGTTCTCTATTGGTTGATCACCCTCTTAGCTGTCATTTGCACTCTGCTACCTAATTTTACCTTCAGGGCTTTCCAAACACGATTTAGACCAATGTACCATGACATGATACAAATAAATGAGTCTGAAGGTGTAGAGGCTGATGAATTACCTCGGCGAGTCAGGAAGAAACTACATCTCATGGAGAGATTGATGCAGAGGAATTCGAATTCATGAAGGACAGTATTTTTCTTAGCTTATATGAATTGGGATATTTGGTGGCTGTATATGTTATGGTTGGTGTTAGAAGCATAGGTAGGGATGAGCATGTAGTTAGAATCTGTTAGTCTCACATTTTCATGTAGATTAGTTATCTGTTAGTCTCTCAATTTTGATTGCAATCAAAATTGAGCATTGCCCATTTAAAGTTAATCGCCAAATGCATGTGTCTTACGTTGAACCTGACACACACACATACCCTTTTCTTTTAAAGGCTGTAGCCAAGTTGACTGCTGTTAGAGAGGGTGAAAAGATATTATTCTATTTCTATAAGGAATGGGTATGAGTCGTTGGTATTTGTTCTGAACTCATTGGTTCATATGTATGCTGCTTGTGGACATGCCGATTGTGCACACAAGATGTTTGATTTAATGGTTGATAGAGATCTTGTGGCTTGGAATTCTGTGATTGCATTATTTTATGGGTTTGCTCTTAATGGGATGGCCAGTGAGGCTCTTAAACTTTTCAGGGAAATGGGTTTTGGAGGGTGTCCAGCCAGATGGGTTCGCCATGCTATGTTTGTTGCCTGCTTGTGCTGAGCTTGGTGCTTTGGCATTCCATGTTTATATATTGAAGATTAGTTTGAGTGTAAACTTGCACGTTAATGCCCTTTTGGACCTTTATGCAAAGTGTCGGAGCATAAGATTATCGCTATTTCTGATGGTAATTGATGCCTACTTTCTTTGCATGTTAGTACTCAACATTGTTAAATTGTGAAGGAAAATATCAAACTTCTACCTTGATCATTAATTTGTTTGTGTCCTTACTCTAATAATATCCACAAAGTGATATATGTCAAGCTTTAATTATAAAAATTTTGTCACACTTTGACCTGCTGCATGCATTATGACAGTAGTTATAATTGTAATGCTGCTAGTATCTGCCTTTGCAACAAAACACAATGCCATTGTACTGCATTAGACTAATATTGAGGACTGAATCATTCATTACGGTCAATGACGTTCTTTTTGCAATAATTTGTTCACAAAGCACACTTCATTAACTCTTTTGTCATGGATTTTGGTGGTTCATGTTGCAGTAATCTGTTCATAAAGAAGACTTTTTATAATTAATTATATATAAGAAAAACAAATAAAGAAGACTTTTTATAATTAATTATATATAAGAAAAACAAATAAAGAAGACTTTTTAAATTATTTTGTCATTTTGGACATGATTATCTCATGTTGGACACATTTGGCAAAAAAACACTTAGTAGAAATAGCATGTTTTAACTTTTGTCATTTTATTGCCGGTCAAAAAGTTACTTGGACACCTCAATAATTTGATTTTTATAATCTCAATTTTTGTGGCCTCCTTGGTTTTGTGTATCTCTCCAAATCATTGAGTTTGCTTAGGATGTGTTTGTTTGGAGGTAAAATAAGGTAGATGGAAAACTTTGGAGAGAAAATGAATTTGTGTATTATTTGGTTGGGATGAGGGGAAAAAAAACTTTTGTGTGGGGCCTAGGCATTTTCCATCGGCCCACAAAAACCCTTCTCTTCAAAATGGAGAGAAAATAGGGGAGAAAACGTTAGAGGCCTACTGTGTGACAAAAATACCCACACTTTTTATTGCTCTCACCTACCCCTCTCACTTTCTCACGTCTTGTGACTTGATTAACCTTATTGCCTCATCATCCTTATCTCTCAGCATCTCACAACAATGGTGAACTCTAGGTTCTCTTCTCCTTTTTTTTTTTTTTTGTTGTCCTTGTTATATTCCTCATTTTATTGTATTAATCTATTGTTTCTGGTTGATTTTTTTTGTTTCGTATGACGTTCAACTTTTTTTTTTATTAATTTTTTTGTTATCATTATCTGCCTTGTCCTCGTTATTTTCCTTTTGTTTTTTTCTCCAACCAAGGGGTCTTTTGATTTCTTCTCCAACAAAGTTTGCCCAGTTGCCCAGTTTTTAGTGTAAAGGGTTATTGTATTATCGAAAAGGTTAGTGAATAAAGGTCTATTTTTTTTTTTTTTGAAAATATCTTCCCAGTTTATCTAACAATGGTCATGTGGATAAAGTATTTTTTTTTGGAAAATGTCTTCCCATAATCAATTTTTGTTGCCCATAAATTTTAAATTATTTATAATAATAAAGAAAAGTAATATAAATTTATATGTATTTGGGTTAATTTTTATATTATTTAATGAGTGTAAATATATATATATATATATATTTCTTATATTATATAACAAGGACATGATAGTCAATTTATATAAACTACATTTTCCATCCTCCCACTTTTCTCTCCAACAAAATAAAAGAGTTTTCCACCCCTCCAACCAAATACACATGAGGGAAAATCAAATATTTTCTATCCTTCCACTAATTTTTCATCCTCTCACTTTTCCACACTTTGTCACAAAGGAGAAATTATGCATTTGGCAATATTCGAACTACTTTTCCTACATTTAAACTTTAGATAAAGTCTTGTTTGTTTAATTTGGGTTAAATACAAGAATGATATTGAATTGGTGGAGAAATATTAGTCATTGAACAAATAATACGAGTGATGGTGTAGTTGGTAGCTTTTTTAATGGTAATGCTTTACAAGGAGAAGCTTAAATAGAAAGAGATTCATCTTCTTTGAGTGTTAGCAACTTAGCACAAATATTACTGGGCAACAATGCAACATGAAAACAGACAAGATGTATTTGATGAGTTCAAATTTTTGCGAAAAGAGATATATTTGTAAACTGAACTATTCAAACATGGGACTTTTTCTTTGAAGTCTTGCAGTTTACATTTTAGATTTCCCAAGAATAAATGATAGTAAAATTTCTACTATGAGGGGTACAAATTTTGAAGTTGGTATTTGTTATTAGTGTCTAATGATTTTGTTTCCTCTGAACCTGGAAGAGAACAACATAAGTATTATATTTCGTTAAATGCATTAATTTTTGTAAACATTATAGTTCGTTTAAGTTTGAGATGAGTTTACCACCGCGCACCCTTGGTGCGGTGGTCATTTTACAAGTCTAAGTGTTTGTGGGGTATGGGAGGCAAGAGGTGGGATTAAAATCTCCAGGAAAGAGTTTCACATACATATACACTTAGATTAGGTTAGAATAGAAATTCTATTTTATATAAAAAAATAAAAAATAAAAAGTTTGAAATGAGGTTTTTTTTTTTTTTTTTTTTTTTTTTTTTTTTTTTTTTTTCAATCTTATAGATAAAATAGGGTAATGGAAGTCAAATTCCTATTTATTATATATAAATGAGCAAAACTCTTAAATATAAAGCAAATGCCTTAATAGAATATTAATAATAAAAAATAGAATAAAAATATAGTTAGTAATATTAAATAAATAAATACGTAAATAGAATACAATTTTTTTATAAAAAAAAATACATTACGGCCTTCATATCTTATTTTTGAAATATATTTGTTACAAGTTATCCCCTTTTCCTTTTCAGGAAAAATTAGAGAAGCATGGAATTTTGACCCTCCAGCCCAATTATGTTCATATCATAGATCAGCTTTGGTATGAGGAGAGAATTATCAAGTCAACGAAGCATTAGAAACCTAAACTCATTTGGTTTAAAGTATAGCCATTGGTAATCTTGTTTCTTCCTTCTTCTTCTTCTTCTTCTTTTTGGGTCCGAGTTCACAATAGTATATTCATAGAATTATGCACACGAAATTTCGAGCCCCAGGTCTTAATTAGCTTAAGTTAAGTCTTGGACTGTTTCACTAGGACCAAGTCTATTTTGTTTTGTAATATTATGTACTTGGCTGTCTTTTCGGGGTCAAATAAGCCTAATGCTTTTCTTTTGTGTGGAAAAATGCAAAGTAGACAAGGTGTTGGGACATTCTATCTAGGATAGTCAAGGCGTACTGCAATTAAGCTCAGCTATCTACCACCGGATTTGAAGCCTGTTTTGTCAAGTCGGAGCTGAAGCACATGCTCAAGTATGGCCCATAATGTGGAAAATCCAACCATTTTTGTGCCAACATAGAAAAATAAAAATGAGACACACCCTTTGGTTCTTATTCCCAAATCTAACAAAGCCAAATTAAGGCTAGCTTTCTCTGAAATTGTTTCCAACATGAAAAAAACCTAAACATACTTCCTATTAAACAAGTGAAAGCTGTTTAAGAACTTATTTTGAGGTCAAATTTCAATGAACAATTAAGTAGGTTTACATTTGCGTGATCCCATGTAATTTTTATATAAACAATAGTTTACATTTTTTCATGCGTTTTCTTACTTTTACAAATTTTTTTAAGATACAAGTATATTTTAGCACATTTTTAGTAAAAAGTTAAATAAGTTGTTTTAGTTGTTCTCAAATGGAAACTAAATCTTAACATTCATAAAATCATTGAAATCAATTTTATCATAGTTGATAGAAAATGGAATACTGATTCTCAATCCACACAAAAAAAAAAAAAAAAAAAGGAAACCTAAGAACATTGGACACATGATAAGAAGAAAAAAATTTGCATCCACAAATATGTTGAAAGGAGACTAATTAAATTCAAAATCACTTTCACATAGAAAAATTAATCACAATCAAATTTGACTACACTAAACTTTTAACCCTAAAAGTTTGAGATTATTTTGAACCTTTACATTTGATTTTGTTTTTATTTTTGGTCTTTTATATTGGTTCAGTTTTTTATTTAATTTTTTTAAAAATGAAAAATTTAAAACTTAAATGACCAATATAAAAATAAAATCAAACAGAAAAAGTCTAAATAAAAATTTAGAAAAAAAGAAGAAGAAGAAGACCCAAATGAAGATAACCCAAGTATTAGTCAAAACTTTAGTTAATCTTCATCAAAAACTAGAATTTTGTAATCAGATTCTGTTGAGAAAGTGGGGAAAATGGGCATTTGACCTTAATTTATAAATTATGCAGCAAAATGCCATTATTTTGAAATTATTTTGGCAAAATGTCATTGTTTTTGAAACTCGTGTTATGCATAAAACTCGATTTTAACAAAATCGAGTTATATGTATATTTTTAAGTAGAATTCAACATTAGCAATATATAGTTTTATTTAAATTTTCAAAAATATGGGCATTTTGCTAAATAGGTTTAAAACATGAGAATTTTGCTACATAATTTGTAAATTAGGGACAAATACCAGTTTTCTCCCGAGAAAGCATAAACAAGTTGAAGGTTCAAGGAAATATGGGTATTTGTCCATAATTTACAAATTATGCAGCAAAATATCCTTATTTTGAAATTATTTAGCAAAATATCTCTGTTTTTCAAACTCAATGTTAACAAAATTGAGTTAAAGGTGAAACTTGACATTAGCAATATCGAGTTTTATGCATGTTTTGCCACATAAATTTTCTTGAAAATTTAAGTGAAACTCGACATTGCTAATGTTGAAATCCACTTGAAAATATACATACAACTTGATTTTAAAGATATCGAATTTTATACCGAACTTAATTTTATTAAAATCGAGTTTAAAAAATAAAAATATTTTACTAAATAGTTTGAAAGTAAAGACATTTTATTACATAGTTTGTAAGTTATAGACAAATTTTTTTTTTTTTTTCCTTTTTTTTTTTTTTTTTTTTTGATAAGAAATACTTTCATTCAAACAAAGGACAATACAATACGTACATCAAGTGCACATTCATGCACAATATGGCTTGGACATTCCTCAAGCCATGCACTAAAGTCCTCAACATATGCAGCATGTTGAGCTAATATATGGGCAGGGACATTTCCTTGCCTTCTAGTGTGCGTGAACTCAAAAGTCCTCAAAACTCGGGACTTGTCGTAGAATTCCAGCGATGATATTCTCGAACCGAGGATGGTGGCTCACTCAGCCCCGGACCGAGTTGCGATATTCAAAGAGTCACTCTCAAATATCACGTCTCGACTCCGACATCGCACGCAAACCGAATTCCTTCCTCCGAGTGCCTTAGCTTCTCTCTCCAACGCACCAAGCGGCAATGCCATTTTCTTGCTTAGTGCAGCAACCACCACACCCCCACTCACACGGATCACCACACCAATTCCTACTTGCTTTCTTTTGGAGAACACAAAGACCATCTACATTAACTTTGTAGCAACCCGGTCTTGGCGGACACCATTTGACCACCACAAGAGCGCTCACTTTGGTCACTTGTGGGCCCTCATTCACTATTTGGAATTCCTCCAGTAGAAGGGAACTTCTTGTGACCGCCCTTCCAACTCTGCCTTTGCCTCCATGAAACATCTCGTTTCTTTTTCCATATCCCCAAAGATATGGCTATTATACGCTCAACAAACCTGGGCAATGGTCCTTTCTTTTTCTCGTATGTGCCATACAACATCTATAAAGTCCCATGAGGGTTTAATTTCAAAAGGTAAGACCATCTTGCTTGATTCCCAGACTTCTTTGGCCTTGTCACAAAACCAAAAATATGGCATGCGAGACTCCAGTTGCTCCCCCACACAGGCCTCACGAGACATCATCCTTAGTGATATTCCTCCTTTTTAAATTTTCCTTGGTGGCCAAGATGTTCTTGCAAGCCTTCCATGCAAAATGCTTAAGTTTGTTTGGCGTATTCATTCTCCGGACATGCCTCCAAATCTCTCTCGGTTTTGTTGGATCGGATGGCTCTGCTTCTTTTGCACCCCACTCTGTTTCTTGGGCCATTTTGTAGGCGCTTCTCACCGAGAATTTGCCATTTTTGGTTCCTGCCCATATTAGTCTATCCCGAGCCCTGTTTGCACTAAGGGGGATGCTGAGGATTGCATCTACATCCTAGGGCATAAAGGTTTGGCGAATTAGATCAACCTTCCACTCCATTCTGTCCTCATCGATTATGTCTCGTACCCAAGTTACCCCAGTACCCAAAATCTCCGGAGTTACCACCTTGTATGTACTTGGGTTCGGAAGCCATTTGTCTTTCCAAACTTGGATTCGCACCCCATCCCCTACTTGCCATCTCACCCCCCGTTTGACCAAGGCTTGGGCTGCCATGAGGCTTCTCCAAGCATATGAGGGTTGACGACCCATATTTGCCTCTAAAAAGTCACACATTGGAAAGTACTTTGCTTTATAAACTCGGTGGAATAGAGATGAGGGGTTTGTTTGGAGTCTCCATCCCTGTTTGGCCAACAGAGACAAATTGAACGTCTTCAAGTCCCTAAAACCCATCCCTCCATTCTCCTTTGATAAACACATCTTGTCCCAACTCATCCATGCTAATTTCTTTTCTTCTTTCACTTGCCCCCACCAAAATTGTCTAACCATGCTTGTTAGCTCCTCACATAAGGAATTAGGAAGCTTAAAGCAAGACATTGTGTATGATGGAACAACTTGAGCAACGACCTTTATCAACACCTCCTTCCCCGCATTGGAGAGAAGTTTTTCTTTCCAACCCGTTAATTTATTTGCAACCCGCTGTTTCAAGTGTGCAAAGGTGTTTCGTTTCGACTTTCCTATTAAGGATGGCAAGCCAAGATAGGCTTCATGGGACCGGATTACTTGTGCACCAAACATTGTTTTTATAATCTCCCTCGTACCATTATCCGTATTGTGGCTGAAGAAAATAGATGTTTTGTTCCTATTCATTTGTTGACCCGAGGACAACTCATAAATCAGTAACACCCTTTGTATCTCAGCACTCTCTCTGGCAAGAGCCCTTCCAAAAATCAGGCTATCGTCAGCAAAAAATAGATGTGAGATCCTCGGACCCCTGGCCGAGGCAGCAACTCCCCTTAAAGCTTTATTCTGGACTGCCTTGTGCAATAAAGCCGATAGTCCTCAAAGACAGATCGAGAAAAAGGTAAGGGGATAACGGATCCCCTTGGCGCAGCCCACGTGTTGGGGACAATCCGACCCCAAGGATGTCCATTGATGCGAACAAAGATATGTCACCGAGGAAACACATCTCATGACCAACCTGATCCATCTTCATGGAAACCCGTTTCGCCATAATCGACTTCAGCAACCCCATTCCACCACCCGGTCATATGCCTTACTCATATCTAGCTTCGAGCCATCTCCTCGTTTTTTCCTTTTTTCTTCCTAAGTTAATATGGGTCATTAATTCATGTGCCACCAACACATTGTCGGTGATGAGTCTCTCTGATACAAATGCACTCTGATTCTCACATATAATTTCCTGCATGATCAACTTTAGCCTATTTGCCACAGTCTTGGATGCAAGCTTATAAATCACGTTACATAAACTGATTGGTCTATAGTCAGACACACACATTTCGCGGTTCTTTGTTTTGGGAATCAAAACAATATGGGTCTCATGAAAATTTGGAGGAGTTATATCATGATTAAGAAAATCCAAAACAGTTTTTATAACAACAGGATTTACAATAGGCCGAAAATGTTGATAGAATAGAGGGGGCATACCATCGGGTCCAGGCGCCTTCATCGGGTGCATTTGCTTGATGCTTTTTCCACCTCATGGGCTCGAAAGTCCTGCAAAAGAGTGGAGTTCATTCTGTCCGTAACTTTGGTTTGAATTGCTTCAAGGAGTTCATCACTGACAGTGGGTTGAGATGAAGTAAATAGCTGCTCAAAGTACTCCACAAAAGTGCTGCCAATCAATGCTTCATCATCTAGCCAGACCCCATTCGAGTTTAAAAAATAAAAATATTTTACTAAATAGTTTGAAAGTAATGACATTTTATTACATAGTTTGTAAGTTATAGACAAATTTTTTTCTTTTTTTCCTTAGATGTTCGTGCTTCGTACTTTTCAATGTTTTCATGGCAATTACTATTTACTATACTTCTCGTTGAGTGAAATCTGAACAATAATTGAATGGAGTGGACTCCCAGTGGTTTATCTATCTAGGACTAGGAGACTAGGATTTATGGAAGAATGTGCTCCGTCCACCAACTTGGGATTTTTAGTTTTACCCAGGTAGGATTTATGGAAGATGGCTTTGATGCAAGTCTTGTTGTTTGGTTTAATTTCTGCAATGTAGGGACAATCAATGACAGTCACATCCACTGACCCTTTTTTTTTTTTGGTTAAAACATCCACTGACCCTTATTGCAAGTGTCACAGTTCCTACAATATTTTATACTACTACTGAATTGCATGGTCCCAGCAACGAGAATCCAGCTTTACTTTACCCACAAGTGACAACCACTTAGGTGCGACTCTGTGACTATAGGGTCCACCTCTACCCACTGTCGTAGGAAGTGCCAATTGCTACCCAAATACTCAAATACCCAATAAATATATATATATATATATATTAATTACTTTTTGTTATTTATTAAGAGTTTCATTTAATGTCATCAATTTTTAATAATAATTTTTTATCATTAAATCAAAATATCAATTAAGAATTAAATCTTAAATTTTTTATTCAACCATAAGAGGTTTTATTAGTTGAGTTAATTGAAACTCATTATTACTTATAATTTAATATATAAGATAATTATGATATAATGTATGATACTAGTATTATTGATTATTACTGTGGCAAGAATACACCATAAACTAAAAATATATATATACACCCACCCCAAGGAATTTGGAATTTTAGACTATTTCCACCGGTGATAAATTTTAATAATTAGTGGACATTTTATTTTTGAGAAGAACAATTTAATATTTTTGATGTGGAAGAAGAGTCATTAAATTAATATCAATCTTTTTATGATTAGTTATCATTATTTTTATTATGCACAAATCATAATAAAAAACATCAAGAGTTATTATACAACTTTCCCAAAAATAAAAAAAAAAAAAGAAAGAAAGAAAGAGTTATCATACAAAATTCATATTTATAAATTTATTGCTTCATGCATTAAGGGAAAAAAAAAAAAGGAAAATAGAACGTGACAAGATGTCCTTATTTCATGTGCAGCTCATGCGGGGATGGACCCATAATTTTGAACTAGCAGGGATTGGAGTATAAAGAAAAAAAATAAAAATAAAAACTTCAAACAGGTATTAAAAAATAATAAATACTCAAAATTGTTATTTCTAAATAAATTAAGATGCAATCATTTACCAATAAAGACAAAAATAAAAACAAAATAATTTTTTTTTTAAATAAAAAAGATACTTTATCTATTTTATCACCTCACTTTACAATACACCCAGTATTAAAAGTTCTATTTTTTTTATCTCTTCATTTAATATAATATAAACAACTTATTAAAATAATAAAGGAAGTGAGAGAATTTTAATTTTTTAATTGAAGGAAGAAATATAGTCTTAATAAAATATTATGTTTTATTTTTAACAACTTGCTACAATCAACTGGTATTTATACCAGTTCACTGTAGTTCCAAAAAATTTAGCTTTAGCTTCTCTAATAACACATGATTTTTTAGTTCTTTGGTGGTATAATAGTTTTTTTTGTTGCTAAAATATAATCATCATTATGAATATTTTTATTATTTTTGTTAAGTTTTTGGGTTGAATAATTGCTATTTGGGTGAGGCTAGTTAGGTTTATTGAGGAAAATGGAGTATAAGGTTTTGGAAAGAGGGTCCAATTACAAAAATGAAATATATAATAACTAACAAAAAAAAATTGGACCCAAGGCCCCCTTGGGCCCCCACCTGGGTCCGTCCCTAAGCTCATGTATGTTGAAGACATTAATTGAATGGTGTAAATTATAACGTACATGTAATTTTTTAGGTATAATAAATTAGATTATTAATTAAATTTAAATATATAGTTTTATTATTATTATTATTATTATTATTATTATTATTATTATTATTTTGTTGAGAAAGTTGTATTGAAATGAACTGTTCTTGAAAAATAAAACTATTTGTGATTTATTGATCAATGCAATCATGTGTTTAAATTTAATCTGGAAACTTAATGTACAACACCTAAACAACTATAGTGTAATTTTTTTTTACACGAAGGTTGAATATTTGATTTTTCATTACTTTTCGTTTTACAATCTATAAATATAGTTAAAGCCAAAACTTAGAGAAAGTCCAATTAAATTCTAAATTGGAGTTCAAGTCTGCGCTACGTATCACATCTAATTTTTAAAATTGTGTCAAGTGAGTTATTATGTGCAAAAATAATTCTATATCAAATTATATTCTAAATTAGATTTCAATTTTGCCCCATGTGTTCTATCTAATCTATATATAAAATAATAGGTGAAGCGGAGAGAGTGTGAAATTGAATTCCAAATTAGAACTCTAATTTTGTGCCATGTGTCTAGAATCAGAAATTGAAGTTGAATTTTGCATCATGTGGCTAAATGTATGTGGGTTCATTCTCATTAAAACCACTTCTATGTATCGGGTCAAGTGGATTACTGTGCTAATTAAGTTTTTTCTTGATTTTGTAGTCAAACGTGAAAACCAAAGAAATTAATATCGGTGATAAGAACTTGGTTTGGGTACATTGCATAATTTCCAAAAAGATAGCAAAGCCAGAGTTTGCATCTTTGTTATAAATTGCTTACAAAGTTTGCATCTTTACATTTGCACCGAGTTTCGGATTAAAGTGCTTTTTTCTTGGTTCGACAATCGAGTTTTGTTTACTATTCACTTACAAAGTTTGCATCTTTACATTTGTTATAAATTGCTAATATGTGATTAGATGCACATTATGCCTAAAATTCACTATCCTTATATTTGGCTTTTTGTTCAGGTTGGGCACCTATAATAATGAAGAAAGCACACTGTGGGACTGATGGATGATAATTTTTGTAGGTCGCAAAGGAACTTAGTGATCAATGGAATCTCACGCGAATTGGAGAGGACCCTACTGTAAATGTTTGGATGGCAGATGTGAGTCACTATGTTTTTAAAATGTTCAGTGAAGGTAAAGATTATGAACAATGTAAATTTTCCGGAGAGAGATTTATTTTTCTATATTTACCCAAGTTTGGTCGCCTTCTTGGAGTGGATCACTCCACCCTGTCTTTCTATTGGAATTTTTTATTTAGATTGTTACAATTTAATTCAAATTTTATTTGAATTTTCCTATTGTTGTTACTATCATATATTATCATTCCAATTGTTCATTCCAATTTTACTATACACGTGTACAATCTAATTATTTTTAATTTTGCTATCATGTGCGTAAGCCAATGAGATGAAATTAATAACGCATTAAACACTCATGCTTTAGGAATCGGTAGTACCAATCTAAATCCATTGGACCTGCTTCGTGATAATACAACTATGAAGGATGTATAAAAACACGCACAAACCCATCTCTCTATAAAAAGAGATTGGAGAGAATTTCTTTTATCGCCTATGGAACTTTAGAGGTTTTTTTTTTTTTTCACACAAATGCCGATCATGTTACAAAATGACCCATCGTAAAACTACAAAATGA
This sequence comes from Quercus dentata, assembly GCA_028216015.1. NCBI lineage: Eukaryota > Viridiplantae > Streptophyta > Magnoliopsida > Fagales > Fagaceae > Quercus > Quercus dentata. The sequence goes on from CP116445.1 coordinate 84,945,002, forward strand.
GTACAACTCTGAGGTTTTTTTTTTTTTTTTTTTTTTAATTTAAAAATTTTTAAGTCATGAAAATTTCAATCACCAATAGAGATTGAAGATTCAAAAGCGTGAATGGATCTTTTGGATAAACATTGTCACCAAGGTTCATCTTTCTGTGTAAAATATATATATATATATTGCTAAGTTTTGTTAATGAAATTTTCTCGTTAATAATATGAATTTAGATTTAATCGAGCCTTTTAAACATGAATAAACTCATGATTAATAATATATTCATTCCTGTGCAGTAGCACGGGGCTACATACTAGTTTTTTTAATTTTTGTAGCAAGTGAATTATTGGGTGCAAAAACCTAAGAGTCTAAATTCAATTAGATTATAAATCATACATAAATAATGAGAAACTATTACATATTTTAGAAATTCATCACATAAAAAAGTTATAAGTTTTAACTCTAATTCCAAGTATAATTTGAACTTTTATATATATATATATATATATATATATATAAATTGTGATTTTTTTATATATACATGTGCATATAAATGGGTTTATACACTAATATGGATAAGATACAACTACTATAGTCAAAGTACAATATATCTACTATCTAGTACTCCAGTCAGTCTAGTGTAGCAGGAGCCTTGTACCCAAAATTTGTACACAATATTCATTTTAGCTAGTTACCAAAACATGACTAGTATTTCAAGGATAAAATAACCCAACACAAAACAAAAACTAAAAAAGTAAATTCAGATTAAATTTGATTTTATCTTCAAATCCTATTTATATATCAATATTTATCGATTAAACATTCATATATACGTACACACACGCATATATATATATATATATATATATATATATATATATTTCTCATTTACTATCCATCTTTTTTGGCGTGTTACTCGGGTAAAGAGAGAGAGAGAGAGACACGTCTAAAAAAAGTCCCAACACTATGAGCTATGTGTAAGCACCGAATCGTGAAATGTCTCCCTACAGTCTTACGTGAACTTCAGCTAGATTTCATGAGCGAAACACCTAGTACTTGTTTTGTTTTGTTTTCTTTAGTCCAGGGGCAACAATCTCCAGCTTCGCTCCTACTTATCCTCTCTTTGTTTGTTTTTTTTTTCTTTCTTTTTTGCTTTGCTTATAGAAGCGGCAAAAGAAGCTAACTACTACTGCTACTACTAATCCTCAAGTATATATCTCATACAAACCTCACTTTCTCTCTCTCTCTCTCTCTCTCCCCAACAATTTAGCTAAACCCCACAAGAAAGAGATCTCTCTGGAACTTCATATGAAAGTAAGGAATTCTAAGAGATACTGAACTCTAATATTTGCCAAAGAATATTACCCATATTACTTGCAAATATAACAATTCTCTTCTGTAGGTGAGAAATTGAATGGAGCTTGGTGTTTTACTTTGTGAACATACTTTCTTTCTATGTTTGGTTATAGATGACAAACCAAGTGGTAAATGCTCTTGAACTTATCAAGTTGTAATTTTTATTTTTGATTGACTGCACCAATTTTGTCTCAGTGGAGTTGGTGTGAATTACTATTTCTATATTGCAAAGCAATGAAAAATTAATTTTAAAGAAGGTTGTGAGTTGTGACATGTTTGGTTGCTTGGTGAATAGTGATTGCTCTGGAAAGTGATAAGAGAGATGACAATGTGGATGGTGATATTGTGAGGGGTAGTTTTGTTTTCTTGGAAAAATAAAGAGACCATTTGTTGTTAAGGTGTGAAAATGCCAGGAGGGATGAGGCAAAGGATGCTCATAAATTTTAGGGAACTCTACTCATTTGTATGCTTTGGCCATAAGTATGAACCTAGCCATGCCCAAATTGGGCAGGAAGGGTACTCAAGGGTAGTGTATTGTAATGATCCTGATAATTTGGAAGCAGTTAATTTGAACTACGGGGGAAATTATGTCTCAACTACTAAGTATACCGCGGCTAATTTTATTCCCAAGTCTTTATTTGAGCAGTTTAGGAGGGTTGCAAATATATACTTTCTTGCTGTGGCTTGTGTTTCATTTACCCCATTGGCACCTTATTCATCTCCTAGTATTCTTGCACCATTGATACTGGTGATTGGAGCAACTATGGCAAAGGAAGGCGTGGAAGATTGGAGAAGAAGAAATCAGGTAATATTTGAAATCAATTTTATTTGTTGTGCTAGTTTGGACTTTGAATCTAGTTGATATCCTCGGACTTTCCATGCTATATGTCGATACATTCGTTATTGCAAATTATTTCCCACTGAAATATATTTTTGTCAAGTTTTATATAAGATCTATAGTAAAAAGACTCTGCATTGGTTCAAACAAATTTTGTTTAACTAGATATACTGATATCATTAGAAGTGGATTGAGGAACTGGGTGATTGGGATTGTGGTCAGAAATTTTGTTAGGGAAACTGGCAATTAGCATTGGCTTCTCCTAGTTTCCATTAGGACTAGGAATGCAATGGTGTCGGGGTCCTTGATTGGGAGATTCATAATAAACAAGATTGTGAGCATACATTTCCTTTATCAAGTATTATCAATTAAGTTGAGGTACGTTATTTCTGGCACTTGTGGTACCATATATGTTCTGAAATAATGTTAGGTAATGGTCATAAATATTGTGATGAGCCACACCATGATATCAAAACACTTCTTCAAGATAAGAATTGTTTTAAGACCAAAATGAATGCTTCATGTTTGGAATGAACCACATTTCTATACCAATTGGATGTCATAATTAAACTGTACTTGATCAAAACTCAAAATTCTAGGGAACCAGTTGAAGAGAATACAGATTATCACATATTTTCATATCGGCAAACTCTTAAATCTGTATAATAGTGTTAAACACAGTTGATGTTTGATGGTAAATTCTTTGATGGTCAACCTTCCTCAAACTATTCAATAGTTGCTTTAGTTGCTTTCCAATTTAAAAAAAAAGTATTCAATAGTTGCTTTAGTAATGTTCATTCTGCTTGCATTGTTTCACGGACACTGCTGCCAGCCATTTATCAGTCTCTATACTAAATTCTATGGTGAGCTCTCCAAAAAAGAAAAAGTAGGATAGAAAGTGTTCCACACCCTAACAATTCTTTTGATTTAAGATATAAGTGCCACTTTAGCCTCAGGTTCTCTATGTGAGCATGATATTTCTATATGGGTTGCTTTGGGGGCATATTTATATGTCTGCGTGATGATTCATTTTAGATGTGCCTTCCAGTTCTAATCTTCCCTTTTTTTCAAGATGCATTCCTTTTTATGTTTTTTCTTCTTCTTCTTCTTCTTCTTCTTCTTTTTCATGATGTTCACTCTGCCTGCATTCTTTCACGCACACCTATGACATCCCTTTATTATTTGATATTCTTTTTCTAATTATGTTGTTACTGAATGTTGAATGGTTTCAGGACAGAGAGGAAAATAATCGAAAGGTCAAAGTGAATGGTAGTAATTATACATTCTATGACACCGAATGGAAGAAACTTCGAGTTGGTAATCTCGTAAAGGTGTGTAAGGATGAATACTTCCCTGCTGATTTAGTTCTGCTTTCATCTAGCCATGAAGACGGGGTTTGTTATGTTGAGACCATGAACCTTGACGGAGAGACCAATTTGAAATTGAAGCATGCCTTGGAAGAGACATCCCATCTTCATGATGAAAATTCCTTTAAACAATTTAGAGCAGTGATCAAGTGTGAGGACCCCAACGAAAGGTTATATTCATTCATTGGAACTTTGTCCTTTGATGGCAAAGAATATCCTCTTTCCTTACAACAGCTACTACTAAGAGGCTCTAAGCTTAAGAATACTGATTATGTCTTTGGTGTTGTTATTTTTACGGGACATGAAACAAAAGTGATGAAGAATGCTATAGATCCTCCTTCCAAGAGAAGTAAAATTGAGAAAAAAATGGATAAGCTAATCTATGTACTTTTCAGTACTCTGGCATTGATTGCTTTTATTGGATCTTTATTTTTTGGAATTGAAACCAAAAAAGATGTTAGTGGTGGAAAGTTACGAAGGTGGTATCTTCGTCCAGATGATACAACCATCTTTTATGATCCTAAACGACCATCACTTTCTGCATTTCTTCATTTCCTGACAGCCCTTATGTTGTACGGATACTTAATTCCAATATCTTTATATGTATCCATTGAGATTGTAAAGGTTTTACAGAGTATTTTTATTAACAAAGATCAGGATATGTATTATGAGGAAACAAAGAAGCCAGCACATGCACGCACATCTAATTTAAATGAGGAACTTGGTCAGGTAGATACTATACTATCTGACAAAACAGGCACTTTGACATGTAATTCCATGGAGTTTGTTAAATGTTCAATAGCAGGCACTGCTTATGGCTGTGGTGTGACAGAAGTGGAGAGGTTACTGGCAAGGAGGAGGGGGATGCACTGGCTGAAACTGGCGATGCTGTGGGCTCTGGAAAGTCAGTTAGAGGTTTCAACTTTAGAGATGAACGAATCATGAATAATCAGTGGGTTAATGAACCCCATTCGGATATAATACAGAAGTTCTTCCGGGTCTTGGCAATATGTCACACGGTGATTCCTGAAAAAAATGAAGAATCGGGAGAAATTATATATGAAGCTGAGTCACCAGATGAAGCAGCTTTTGTCATAGCTGCAAATGAGATTGGCTTTGAGATTTTAAAAGTGGAACAAGAAAGCATCTCATTGCGTGAGTTAGATTATAAGACTGGAGAAAAGGTTGGACAAAAGGTTGATAGGTAAGCTCTCATTGCGTGAGTTAGATTAATATATTGTTTTTTTTTTTTTTTTTTTTAATTCAATAGTTACAATAAGGGTTGGGGAATTGGAACCCTGAACATCTCCATTAGAAAAATTAATAGTTGCTAATTGAGCTACAAGGCTCTTGGCAATTTATTTAATATATTGTAGGTTCATTTATCTATAGCTTCTACTTCCCATGCAACCAGCTGCCTATACACCTTTTGATGATTACAGCTAATTGCTCTATTTTGTCATATTTAAAATACCATTTTTTTAATTTTGGTGTAGAAAATTTCAGCTTTTGTTTACGAGGAAAGTCAGCATGGTTGCACATTTAGGTTTATACAATTTCCAACTTTCTCTGCTTTTGAAAACTGCAATCTGCCGCAAGCATACAATACAATTAATTTCATGATGTCTATAACACACAACTCATGCTGTAGTTTTTCTTAAGGTCAGAAATATTTTATTTATACAGTTGATGATGTCTGAAGTCATATTATCTATAAAAAAAAAAAAAAAAATCCTTTATAACATGTAACAAGTTATTTTCTGCTCAGTGATCTGTTAGGAAAAGGGTTTCTGAAAGCTCTAGCAATCATTAGGGAGACATCAAGATAATAGATTGAGGGAGAAAAATTATACTCTTATGAGGCCTTTTCGTGTAAAAACACCATAGGAGGATGGAGCGAAGAAAATAATAGAAGAGTGTATTATGTTAGAAACGTGTAGAGTAGAGAAAAAACTATATTGACCCCTCATAGAGAGAGACTAAGGGAAAAAGTGCGCCATGGGATGAATGTATATGTATTATTGCGTAAACACCATTCTACTTATATGAAAATTTCTTGATTTTTAAGGCCATTCCTTTTATTGTTTTTTTTTTTTTTTTTTTAATTATAAATAAACCTTAAAAAACAGGTTCATTGTTGTCTGTCAAATCCATGGCAGCTACATCTAGGTCGATCTCGAGACAAATGCCCAAAATGCTACTTTTGGACAAGACGTGTTATTGTATATTTCTTTTTATTGAACTCTGTTTTCTTGGACTTCTTTTAGTTTCCTTTTTATGTATTTTTGTTACACACCAGATAACTTGGTTTCTAAATTCCAGAAAATACAAGCGTCTACAGCTCTTAGAATTTAGTTCTTCTCGCAAAAGAATGTCAGTGATTGTAAGGAATAAAGAAAATCAGTTGTTACTCCTTTGCAAGGGGGCAGACAGGTTAGAAACCTATGCATACGTGATTTATTGTTACATATATGTAGTTGCAGTTTGAGTCAATTGATTTCAATTTATTTGCATATATTATAGTGTAATGTTTCAAAGGCTTTCAAAAGACGGGCGGCAGTTTGAGTCCCAGACCAAGGAACACATCAAAAATTTGCTGAAACAGGTCTACGGACCCTGGTAATTGCATACCGTGAGCTTGGTGAAGAAGAATATAAATCATGGGAGGTGGAGTTTTCCAAGGTCAAAACATCTGTCACTGCAGAGCGTGATGTATCGTTGGAAAAACTTGCTGATGAAATAGAAAGGGATTTGATTCTTCTTGGTGCTACAGCAGTTGAAGACAAACTGCAAAAAGGGGTCTGTATTGAAAAATTGCTGTTCCATTATTTAATTTTTAGATTATGCACTCACTATAAGTTTAATCCTTCTCTGCTGTCTCACTGTATATCAAATGGAAGTTAAAAATCATTAAGACAAAACAAGATCCTCTCATTCTATTTTTGGAAACATTAATTGCATTATTTTATATGATTAGTTTCTCTTTAATTTTGTTCTCTGGTCTTCAGGTTCCAGAATGTATTGACACGCTTGCCCAAGCTGGAATTAGGCTATGGGTATTAACTGGTGATAAGATGGAGACAGCAATTAATATTGGGTATTGTAGAAAATTTTTGTGCAGGGATTATACATGTTATTTTTCTTGAAGATCCATATTTTAAATATTTTAATTTTTCCAGGTATGCTTGTAGTTTACTTAGAGAAGATATGAAACAAATTGTGATCACCCTGGATTCACCAGACATTGCTGCCTTGGAAAATGAAGGGGATAGAATGGCCATTGCAGAGGTGCAGATTTTGAAGTACACAACATTGATTTTTTTTTTTTTTTTTTTTTAAATTCTTTAGGCAGTAAGTTTCTAAATCATTTGCTGTTATAGGCTTCTCTTGAAAGCATAAGGAAGCAAATTGGAGAAGGGATGTCTCAGATAAACTCAACAAAAGAAAGTGGCATCATGTATGGCCTAATAATTGATGGAAAATCTTTGGAATTTTCACTAAAGAAGGACATAGATAAGTCATTTTTTAAACTTGCAACTAAATGTCATACTGTTATATGTTGCCGATCTTCGCCTAAGCAGAAAGCTCTGGTAAGTTTTATGGTCATGCTAATATCTAGTTTCTGCTAGTTTAAATTATATAGGAATCTTAAGAATGGCTAGTTACTGCTTTGGCTGACATAAGGATAATCTGATAGATATATAGAAGATGTGCAGGTTACAAGATTGGTAAAACGGGAAACAGGTAAAGCAACACTCGCTATTGGTGATGGGGCAAATGATGTTGGCATGATTCAAGAGGCTGATATTGGAGTTGGCATTAGTGGTGTTGAAGGGATGCAGGTAGACATATATTTAATTTTTATTTATATGATGTGTACATCTTCTCTTTTCCTTGATATGCATCTTCATTTCACAGATGTTTGGAGTTTATATTATTATTTTTCTCATATCCCTTATCTTCCCCCTTTCCCTCTTTAGCTTATGTATGCTCTGTTGAAACTACTGAATGCTGGAGTTTCACACGTTTAGTGCCCATTTCTTGTGACTAATGATTTATATTTGATTTGCATTTGTGAAAAGTTGCAAAAAGTTAAGAGCATGTGAAAAGAAGTTCTGATTAGAAACACTGCCTTTTCTTCTCTTTGTTTTGCTTTACTGCCTTTTCTTCTCTATGTTTTATTTGGTGACTGATTCAAGCTGAAAAAAGTGAGGACCCAACTTCTGATTCCAAAATTTCTCAACTGCAGGCAGTGATGGCAAGTGATTTTTCGATAGCTTGTTTTGCTTTTGCTGACAATTAAACTGGTTCAAACATTTTCCTCTCAGAGATTGTGTTTTCATGTAAAACTAGAGATATTGTATATGTCTTATATAACCTATGTATACACACAGCATACATTTTATTTGGTGTCTGATTCCAGCTGAAAAAAAGTGAGGACCCAACTTCTGATTCCAAAAATTTCTCAACTGCAGGCGGTGATGGCAAGTGATTTTGAGATGGCTCAATTCCGTTTTCTAGAACGTTTGTTGCTGGTACATGGACATTGGTGTTACAGACGGATAGCAATGATGGTAAAACAGTGCTTCTATCTTTTTAAAACTCAACACCCCCCCCCCCCTCTCTCTCTCTCTCTCTCTCTCTCTAAATTTTTGGTGGATTTTTATTTTTATTTTTCCCAGCCAAACCAAAAAAGAAAAAACTATTATCAATAAGTTGAGGAGGCAAAATCACTCTTCCATTATCTTTGTACTCAAATGTATAATTAATCCAGCACCTCTTATTTATTTAGTTCCACTATCAAGCTCAACAAAACCTTTTCAATTCAACTTAGGTTTTTGAACCTATAATTGTTTTTATTTATTTTGTTTCATTTCCCACTACTTCTTCAATTTTCTCTCTCTTACCATTTCATCTCCCCCCACTGCTTCTTCAATCTTTCTCCTCCCTTACCTTTTCATCTCCCCAACCATTTTTCCTCTTTCCTTCATCTTCCTTTATTTTTATTGTTTTAGTTTTTTTTTTTTTTTTTAAATTGTTTTAGTTTTTGTTTTGTTGTTGTTGTTGTTTTTTTTTTAATTTATATATAAATATATCAGTAATTTTGTTTCAACTCTTTTTTTTTTTGGGGTTGGGGCGCAGGGAAGGACAGAAACTAAGTTTGTTTACTTCTCTTGTTTTCCTTTCTAGCCCTTTTTATGGTGTGATTGGGGGTATAAGCTGCATAATAGCTTATGCCTTTCAGTTTCCTTGTGAAGGGAATGATTTTTGCCAATATATTGATTTGTGTCTTGTCTGCAAATGTGTGATTTAAAAACTATTATGCAAAAAGATTCATTTGCAGTATCATCTTCTGTTTGGTTAATGCAGATATGCTACTTCTTCTTCAAGAACATAGCATTTGGGTTTACTCTGTTTTGGTTTGAGGCCCATGCTTCTTTCTCTGGTCAACCGGCATATAATGATTGGTACCTGTCATTTTACAATGTCTTCTTCACCTCACTTCCAGTAATTGCTCTTGGTGTTTTTGACCAGGATGTTCCTGCACCACTTTGCCTCAAGGTACGGAAATATTGCCCTTCTCTGGGCTTTATATACGTAGTAAAAGAACTAATGGAAACCCAGGAAGAATCAAATAAAGATAAGAAAAAGCCTGTTGTAGCTTTAGCATAACATATGGCCTGCATTATCATGTTTTACACATCAGCATATTATAGCTGCCGCATAGCATTGGGTAATTGCACTTAAACGTAAGCAGTTAGAACAAATCAGTTCTTATTATCTATGCATTATTTAAAATAGTTGTTACCAAAACCAATATTTTTCTGCTATGAAGGGTGCATGGTCTGCTCCTCTTGATATTTGGAAAAAAAAAAAAAAAAAAACATGTTTTTGATTTGCATTTCTCTAGTGGAACCTGCTAGAAATATGTAATGCTTTGTAACGGGTTATACTTTTGGAATAAAATTTAAGTGGGATTCCTATTGTTCTGTTTCTTATTTAAATTCTTCATATATTTTTCAGTGAGTAGTGCTTATTACACATTTTGACACAATTCCTTGCAGGTCTTTCTTCATTAACCATTTGCTCTGCAAATTTGATTCTATACCTGCATTTCCAATATTCTTTTTGGTTTATGCCTCCTCACTTCTGTTTCCCATACCTCTCTTTCCTGTTTCTCAAATTGTTAGATTAAGCACACTTAATCTTTACAAGTATGCTTCAACATCAAATACAGTGGGTTCACTTAGGTTTAGAGGATGCCTAAATAATATCATGACATGAAAATAATGTTTCAAACTTTCAATATTTATCTTGCAACTTATAACTCTGATTTTGTATAAACAACAATGCAGTCAAGTATGTATATCTTAAAGAAAATACTCATTTCCTAGAATTTCACCTTTTTGGTTCCTAAATATTCCTTGAGAGCTTTATGTAGGAGCCTAAATAACCATTTATATTTCATGCTTCTTTGTTTGCAGTATCCCTTCTTATATTTGGAGGGAGTCGAGAACATCCTCTTCAGCTGGTCCCGTATTCTTGGTTGGATGTTTAATGGATTTTTAACCTCCATAATTATCTTCTTCTTGACAACAAAGTCGATAATTAAACAAGCCTTTCGGAGAGATGGCCAAGTAGTTGACTATGAAGTCCTCGGGGTCACAATGTATAGTTGTGTCGTGTGGGCTGTAAATTGCCAAATGGCAATCTCCATCAACTACTTCACTTGGATCCATCACTTCTTCATCTGGGGCAGCATTGCCTTGTGGTATATATTCTTAGTTATTTATGGTTATCTCCCACCAGAGATGTCAACAACAGCATATAGGGTTTTTCTGGAAGCATGTGCTCCGAGTGTTCTCTATTGGTTGGTTACCCTCTTAGTTGTCATTTGCACTCTGCTGCCATATTTTTCCTTTAGGGCTTTCCAAACAAGATTTTTTCCAATGTACCATGACGTAATACAAAGAATACGGTATGAAGGTTCAGAGGCTGAGAACTCTGTTAGATTACCTAGGCGAGTCAGGAAGAAACTGCATCCCGGGAGACATTGATGCAGAGGAATTCATGAAGGACAGTATGTTTCTTAACTTATATGAATTGGGATATTTGGTGGCTGTATATGTTATGGTTGGTGTTAGAAGCATAGGTTGGGAATGAGCATGTAGGTAGAATCGGTTACACTCACATTTTCATGTAGATTAGTAATTTATTGATTTATTAAATTTTCAAAAAGCACTAACCCCTGTGTTTTACTTGTTACTTTCTGCTTTCCACTGTCCCAAATATGTAAATATTAAATGTGAGCACCTTTCTTGTAACTACATTGTGAATATACATTTGAGGCATTATATTCTTTCAGATTACCAATAGGTTGTTTTCTTATTGAGTGATCTATTATCTTGATTGAGATTTTACTATCCATGAAATAATGAGTATCTACAAAAATTAATGTTTTTAGAACTTATTTAGACTCTAAAAACCATTCCACGTGAATCATAATTTATATTTTGGCATTAGACAAGCTTATGAAATGACTTAAAAGAAACCCTAACAAATAATTGTTTTTTGGGCACCAAATACTGCTTGGTTTTAATGTGATATGTCTTTTAGAATTCAGATGATTTTTAAGTAAAATTTATTTGAACTTTTGTTAATTTTAGTTCATAATCACTTTTTAAGTGGGTGAATTGAAATGGTTAAGGAAGTTTAGAGTTTTGATTTTTTTTTTTTTTTTTTTTTTTTTTTTGAAGTTTAGGACTTAATTTGAAATACCTCTAAATTAGGGGGAAATCATATAATTTACCCTGTTAGTTTTATTAGCCACATACTTTTTCGTCCTTAGCATTTTTTTTTTTTTTTTTACCTTTTTGTCCCAAACATTTTCAATATTTGAGCCCCACCCAACACTAGAATCTGTTCTGCCACTGGCTACAAGAAAGTAGTTGGAAGCATTTAAATTGGAATAAGACAAATGATACAAGTATACAACTGTAAAAGTGAAACCTGGTGATTAGTATTTTGTTTAATGAAAACGATGTTGGTGATAAACCCATATAAAAGCAATATTAATATTACACCAATAACAACTTAGCATCCTAATAAGTTGTGAAAAAACAAAAGAGTAAACTTTTTATTTTCTAGTATTTGCTTAAATTGTCTTCCTAGACCACTCAAAGATCTGAAAAGAAGGGTCTCAACAGTTTTGGCTCAAAACTTCTACGTTTATGTATTTGTTGGCGACTTATGAACTCAAACAAGGCTTAAATTCTCTTTATTAGTCTTTCAGGGTGAAGCTTGTCACTGGATAACATGTCCACTATATCCCTTTTTTTAGGTCAGCAACATGTGGTTATGCATGTCACATTTATTTTTAGAGATAATTATAATATGCTGCTAATTCTACAATTCGAATCATTTCCCCTCTAGACCTCCAAGCATTTTGTGCATGGAGAGGTGTCAATTCAGTTACAAGACCCTTGGTGATTATGCATCTCACATTAATTTACAGAATTTGCTTGGAACTTACTGTATTAAAAAGCATTAACAATGTGGTCCCTTGATTGAAAATGATAATTCTCCACTTCACGGGTCACCTCTCTCATTTTCCTTGACATGAAAATCACATGATATTGGCCATTATGGCACAAAACGTGTTTATGGAATTTCAACCACAAGGTATAACCCAAAATCCCCGTCAATATTTTGCACCCCAATCCCTTTATAATTTTTATTATTCCTAGAATCCTAGTCTAATCTAAAGTTATAAACAATGCCTATATAAGAGAGGCAAGGGGTGCCTATCCCTAATCTTTATTCCATCATATTTAACTACCCACTAATTTGTAGATCAATTTCAACATTTTAGGGTAATACTCTTTAGAGGGTCCCAAAAATAATTTAACCTTTTTAAAAGATGTACTATAAGTAAGGAAGATCAGTTCCTCAGTGCATTTGTTGTAGCTTACTTTCTAGTATTAGTGTGTGTTATCATCATATTTAGCAATGCAACAACACCAAACCATTAACATTAAGAATAGGATAAGTCCATAGAAATCAGCTCCAATTATATTCCAACTGTTTCCAAGCCAATTTGAAAGAAGTAACTTTTTTATTTGGGGAAAAAAACTAAGCAGTAATGTTTCACTTATGTGAAGGTCTTACGAAAATAATTTTGGAAACCAATATCATGAGTTTGCACTTTGACTTGGGATGCACTTGCTCAGCAGTGAGCCTTAAGTAAGATACTGTCAAAGGAAAAAGAATAAAATAAAAGGTAAAATATCTATACCGACTCTGGATTTTATGGACAATCTAGAAAATTATTGAAACGTTTACTATATTTCATATATGACAATGACATACACTTCAATCTAGTTTGTTATATTAGAGACCAAAAAAAATGTTTATAGAACTGTTACAAAAGTTTAAGTGCTCAAAATACCCTTGATTTTATTGTTGTAAATTCCTATTCGTTCTTTCTTTTACTTCAAAACTCTCAAATTGTACATACATCATACACCCGTGATATTTTAGTTTTTCTCAAAATGAAGATGCCGTCCTAACCTTTTGTCAAACTAGTTAGACTTATTATAGTCCAAGAGTTCCAAACTCATTGTAAGCCCATGTATTTATACACTTGTGGTGCAAATAAAATAATCAGGAATCTTAGTATAATTAATTTATGCTTAGCTTAAAGTTAGGTATTATATACAGTAAACAAGTTGTTAGATTGAACTGCGTTAATTTTCCTTCTATTTTATGTTTCCCTCGCTTCTAACTTACTCATAATTTAACATCAATTATACCAAAAAAATAATAATGATAATAAGACCAAGATCATCAATTTACATTTCCTGTTTACATAATGATCTTATATATGAAGTATAATTCCAAAAGATACAAGAGAATAAACCGTATCCTTTTTGCCTAACACCAATATAGGTCGGTAATCCATCATAACATTATGAATGGGTTTTTCCACGGGTTTGTAGATTTGGTGGCAAAGTAATGAGTACAAAAGGGACATCAGCATTGAAATTCTATTATTAAAGAAAGAATGATAACATGTTGAACCTATAATCTATAATAACCTATATTTCCGAATCACAAAAAGGCTAACTTGTTGGGCGTGAGAAAGTCAGAATTTTGTCCCTATTGAGTCTTCAACAAGGATGAATGAGTTGAAACAGAATGTTAAAGATGGTCATAATGCACTGCAGCAAATCATTTTCATTACTGAAATTCAGGTATGTGGGGCCTTTTTAAGCTGTAAAATCTTGAAAATTTTGGGTTCTAAGAGATATTCAGCGCATTTGATATCTAGCTAAGCTTCATTAACCTCGTATCAAGTCCTTTGACATTCAAATCAATCGTGGGCAATGACTTCAAGCTCCCTCCAAAGGGTTTTCAACGTGCTCGTAATGTTCAAAGTTCGGTATTTAACGGTGTATATAATATCACATTATTTAAAATTTTATATGTGATAGTATTATATACAGATTTAGATTAATGTTTAATTTATATCATAAAATGTAAGTTCTAATTAAGCTCAACTAGTAAAATCTTTTATAGTTAAATAAAAGATCTAAAGTTCAATCCTCGTCTAAATAAAAAACCGATTGTGTCTTAATTTAATAATAAAGAGTTTCTCTCAAAAAAAAAAATTTTATATCATAAAATGAATCTATTTCAAATGAAAATTATCATTTTCTATGCTTGGATCAATAATGTAATTATGGTCAAACTCTATAGTATTTACAACTTACAAGTAAAGGATGACATAAAAGATTTTATGTGGCCGACCTCCTATACTTTAGGACAGTGGTACAATGTTTTCAAACATTTTTTTAATTTAAAAAAAAAAAACTTTTTCTGTTAACAGTATTTAAGATTAAATATAATTTGAGTTGTTTTCAAGAATTATTAGTTTTCTTTCCAAATTGATATAATTTATGCTATGTAACCTATGTTAGTGGAACTACCTAATATTTTTCTAATACGTTAGAAATGAAATGATTATTCTAAATCATTCTAGAAGAAATGCTAGTTCTGTTATATAAGTAGCAGTTCTATACTTCTATTTGATTTCCAAAAGGTCGTTATATGTGTATATTCATATTACTAAATCTAGTCATATTGGATTTTTCACAATTATTAAATTGAAATATTGTGATTGGTGCACCGTGTACACTTTTTTTTTATTAGGAAACACTTCGATTTTGTTTTTTTAGAATAGATTGTATAAATAATTTTAGAGAAAAGTTAACAAATGCACTAAAGACATTGGTTTAAAAACTATGTTTAGAAACATTTTATGTTAAACAAAAAAAGTAATTAACATTTTTGACAATTTTTTATATTTTCCTTGAAAGTAGTATTAAAACATTTCTAAAATGATCCATTAACAATTAACAAATATTTTAAGGGCACTTGTTAATGGGATTCATATTTTAACATTAGATCTATGTGAAAATGATGTTGAACCAATCACAATTCATGGCTAATCCCATCAACAATTTATAGAATGCAGGAAAAAAAATTGTATCATTCCCATTACTCTATTGATATTTATATGAGTCATTTTAAAGGGTGTCCTTAGGGCATTTTTTAAAGGGCCATTTAAAAAATGTTTTAGTATCACTTTTTATGAAAAATATAAGTTGTTGAAAAAATGTTGAAAAAATCAGTTAATTTTTTCCCATAAAAATTTTATAAAAATATTTCTTAAATCAATATTTGTAGGGCATCCATCAATTTTTTCTTATTTATATTTATATTTGATTGTTATGCGTCCGTGTCACTTGAAAGTACATTTATAAAATTAAAAAAATAAAAAAAAATAAAAACTATTGAAAGCATCATTTTTAATTACGAAAGAAGAATAAGGAAGTGAACATGTTTCTAGATTAGAGTTCTGTCAGACCTTTTGTACAAAATTGATTCTTGATTCAGATAGTCCCAAAACACGTTGTTACAAATATAAAAAAACGAACACGTTATTATATATAATGTAAGGAGGTTTCCAAAAAATTATGTCAGCACTTAGGTATGCACAGTATTAAATTTTAAGCAAACATTAAATAAAATAGTACCACCAAAAACCACGAGTGGTGACTATTCTCTCATTTCTCATTAATATATATATATATATATAACCCACATCCTACCTTAAATGTTTTATTTATAATATATATTTAATAATCATAATCTTATAATAATGTACCTTAGCATGACTTTCTGTGCTTCAAAGAGTTAAATCTCCGGAGTCTATGCCAAAGTTTGTTTTTTTGCTTGCCAAACAAGGTTTTTCTTCTATCAACATCATGGATTAGCTCTTATCCTTGGGCCTGATTTTCTTTCTAGAAAGTCTGCGTTTTTATTATAGATTGTAGAATCCCACTTTTAATTTCAATCTGTTTGGAACAAAATTATGTGTGACTTTGCATATTTTGGACTTTCCTACATCATGTTCCTATTAATTACTCCAACACATGTTTTTTTATCTTATCTTTATGCGTATGTCAATTTTGTGGGAACGAAATCGGTGAATTGAATTTGATGGGAAAGTTGGCAAAAAACCAAAGAAGAAGAATTTGATGGGAAGAGTTTTGATCTTCTCGAAGATCAACCTGAGCCGTCCTATGCAACTAGACAAATTTTAAGTGTTAATGAGCTCCAGTGGCATATCCCACATGGGAAGGAAGAATTAGAATGTTTTTGGATCTCTTTTATTTATTGAAAATTAAAACTTTATTGTTGAAAATATTGTAGTAAAATAATTTTTAAATATGTGAATAGTGTTGTGAGATCCAAAAACGCATTAATATGCGTGTTTTTGTATTTTTAGTTGGGTCATAAACAGTATTGTGGGACCCAACCAAAAATACAAAACGTTGAAAATGCACACTGACCACTATCCAAGCTCACGCGTATTGTGCTATTGTTTCCTAGTGTGGTCATATAATTCATCCAAAAAAAAAAAAAAAAATGTGTGGTCATATAGAGCAAAAAGCCAAAAACTGTTTGAATTGCACGAACTAAAAAGGAAAACAATTGGTACATGCAGTTTGACATTAAATAATAAAAGAACAAAAATAGAGAGAGAAGATAAGAAGAAGAAGAAGAAGAAAGGTGGAGTAGTTAAAACAAAACAAAAAGGATGAAGTTCTAAATCAATTTTAAAAAGTTCAAGAATTAAATTATTCATAATTCATAATTGTTGAGATAATATGTTATGATTGAAATATATTAATGTGGTGTCGGTAATGATGTTGTTTCAATAATAATTTACCACCTTAACAAGGTATGGACAAAATTGTATCCCCAATTTTGCTTATTGGATATCGATATAATTGAAAGGCATATATGGTCGGGTTCCATTTGTATACTTGGTAGAATCTGGCATATCTTAACCAAACCTTTTGCATGTGTGTCGTGTGCTTGTACATTTTGGGGAGGTTTACTTGTTTTATAGTTTAAGTGCTCTAGTTGTTTTTGGTTTTATTACTTGTTACTTTGTTTAATTGTTTCAATTACTTTGTTTAATTGGTTCAATAATACCACTTATCCTAGTGAGTTTTATGGGCCCACTAGACTAGAATCAAGCTCAAGTATTAAGTTGTTTAAACAAGACAAAATGTTGAAGTTCTAAGGGTCTATTTAGGATCCGCTTATTTTGTTGAAACTAAAATTTTTTTGTTGAAAGTAATTGGATAAAAGTAAAAGTTACATAATAGTACAATGGAACCCATGAATAATATCAAAAAGTGTAGTGAGACTCATGAATAGTAGCAAAAATAAGTTGAATAGTAAAATAAGTTGGTAAAATTAATTTTTGTCAAACATATACTAAATCAATTTTTAAAAGTTCAAGAATTATATTATTTACTAGTATGTAGCCCCGTGCTACCGCACGTGAATGGATATATTATTAATCATGAGTTTATTTATGTTTAAAAGGTTCAGTTAAGTCTAAATTCATATTATTAACTTTCATTAACAAAACTTAGCAGTATATATATTTTACTAAAGATGAACCTTGGTGACAATGTTTATCCAAAAGATCCATTCACGCTTTTGAATTTTCAATCTCTATTGGTGATTGAAATTTTCGCAACTTAAAAAATTTAAAATTAAAAAAAAAAATATATATCCTCGTAGTTGTACTCATTTTGTAGTTTTACGATGGATCATTTTGTAACATGATGAACATTTGTGTGAAGAAAAAACCTCTCAAGTTCCATAGTTGATAAAAGAAATTCTCTCCAATCTCTTTTTATAGAGAGATGGGTTTGTGCGTGTTTTTATACATCCTTCATAGTTGTATTATCAAAAGCAGTCCAATAGATTTAGATTGGTACTACCGATTCCCAAAACATGAGTGTTTAATGTGTTATTAATTTCATCTCATTGGGTTACTAGTATATGATAGCAAAAGTAAAAATAATTAGATTGTACACGTGTATAGTAAAATTGGAATGAACAATTGGAATGATAATATATGATAGTAACAACAATAGGAAAACTCAAATAAAATTTCAATTAAATTGTAACAATCAATAAAAATTCCAAAGAGAAAGACAGGGTGGAGTGATCCACTCCAAGAAGGCGACCAAACTTGCGTAAATATAGAATAATAAATCTCTCTCCAGAAAATTTACATTGTTTATAACCTTTACCTTCACTGTACATTTTAAAAACATAGTGACTCATATCTGCCATCCAAGATTTCATTGATCACTAAGTTCCTTTACAGCCTACAAAAAGTATCATCTATCGGTCCACAACAATGCTTTCCTCATTGTTATAGGTGCCCAACCTGAACAAAAAACCAAATATAAGAATAGTGAATTTTAGGCATAATGTGCATCTAATCACATATTAGCAATTTATAACAAATGTAAAGATGCAAACTTTGTAAGTGAATAGTAAACAAAACTCATCATCAGAACCAAGAAGAAAGCACTTTAATCCGAAACTTAGTGCAAATGTAAAGATGCAAACTTTGTAAGCAATTTATAACAAAGATGCAAACTCTGGCTTTGCTATCTATTTGGAAATTATGCAATGTACCCAAACCAAGTTCTTATCACCGATATTAATAATCTCTTTGGTTTTCACGTTTGACTACAAAATCAAGAAAAAAACTTAATTAGCACAAAAACTCACTTGACCTGATACATAGAAGTGGTTTTAATGAGAATGAGCCCACATACATTTAGCCACATGATGCAAAATTCAACTTCAATTTCACATGGCACAAAATTAGAGTTCTAATTTGGAATTCAATTTCACACTCTCTCTGCTTCACCTATTATTTTATATATAGATTATAATTGTTGACATAACATGCTGTGATTGATATATGCTATATGTGATATCTATAGTAACATTGTTCCAATCATAATTTACTACATTAGTGTTCGTTTGACAAATATTATTTTTTCCAACTTATTTTACTATATTCAGTTTATTTTTCTACTATTTATGGGTTTCACTTTTACACATTTTGGTACTATGCATGGGTTCCACTATACTATCTCAACTAATTTTTACTTTTATCTAAAGTATTTTTAGCAAAAATTTTAAATTTTAGCAAAATAAGCGAATTTCAAATTGACCCTTGATAAGGTAGGAACGAAATTGTATCACTATACTATTTCAACTAACTTTTATTTTTATCTATAGTACTTTTAACAAAAAAATTTCAATTTCAATAAAATAAGCGAATTTCAAATGGACCCTTAATAAGGTAGGAACGAAAATGTATCCCCAATTTTACTCGTTGCATATCGATTGAAATGGGTTTGGTACCTTCAAAAATTATATTTATATGATTCCCCCAAAAAAATATATTTTATCTATAATACTTTTAACAAAAAAATTTTCAATTTCAGTAAAATAAGTGAATTTCAAATGGACCCTTAATAAGGTAGGAACGAAATTATATCCCCAATTTTACTTGTTGCATATCGATTGAAATGGGTTTGGTACCTTCAAAAATTATATTTATATGATTCCCCAAAAAAATATATCCAATCCAATATAAAACCTTGCAAAAGTAAACACCAATTTGTCCAAGTCATTTACCTTATTTAAAAAAATGAGTTCCCTCTCTAAAACATTAAACACGCGCACTTCTTGTCTCCACAATTTTCACACATCAAAATCAACAAATAAAACTTGTAAGAAATCGAAAACCCTTTTATAATTTTATATCCAACAAAGTAAACAAAAACGGAACAAAATTTTAAATTTGACAAACATATACATTGACGTAAGGTTCACTAATAAACACGTATTTGGTTGCGACTGTCAATTTCACCATTCTTATTGGGAATCAAAAAAATCCTTGTACGACTGATGGCTAAAAGTTTTTAGATAATAATTTGCTTTATATACTAGTCCCTTTAAATTTGATGCCATTATTTTTTGACTGGAATAACGGTATTTTTTTTTAGTTATAATGAGAGGAGAGAATTTGAAAACGTTTTGTTGGAAACATGAAAAGGTTTCAATTAAGTTATAAAACTTTTAGTAGGACAATCGTAATGTATATTAAGTTATTAACTCCTGGTTGCAGTTTTAAATTTTTAATCCCTTTAATACCACTTTCTCAATAAATAAATTAAATAAATAAATAAAAAACCCTTCAATTTGACATATGAAAATACATTTTTCTCTCTTGAATTGGTGCTTAATTATAAGAGTTTTCTCCTTTGCTCATATGGAGAGAACCTTGGGGTCAAATTAATTGGATCATTTGTATGATCCTTTTTTTTTTTTTACTACAAGATAAAATTCTACTTTAACCTAATCTAAGTGTATATGTGTGTAAAGTTCCCTCCTGGATACTTGAATCACGGTGAAAGCCCCTCACACCCCACAAGCACTTATACTTGTGGAGTGACCATCACACAAAGGGTGTGTGGTGGTGTATGATCATCTTTATATATGTAACTATGTAAGGTCCTAATTAATATTCCTCACTGGAAAATGAATGTAACATTATTATTATTTTTTTTTAATTTATGGGAGGTAACATTACTTATTGAATATTCTTTAATATATTTCAATACTTGGGAAACCCAAAGGTAGTCAAGTTAACTTTTTTTCTTGATCGAAAAAAACCCAAAAAGGTAACCAAAGTCACAATAAAAATTTGAGAAATACCAAATTGATCAAAATACTTAACAAATCCGACTAACATGATGAGGAAAAAGTTTTGAGACTTGCTCTACTTTACATGTGTAGTAGTGATACACTCATCCTTAGGCCAAAGGCTTATAAGGAATGAGTAGAAGGCGTCTCTCCCCGATGTGGGATTGAACAAATCCTTAAGGACTAAGGCTCAACCCCATTTCCAAAGAGGACAATACCTGATTGAGGGCCGAGATGAAAGTCCTCCCACACACACACACACACACACACATATATATATAAATATATATATATATATATATATATATATATATATATATATATATATATGTATATGAAAGATAATTAAGGTAAGTATATTAATTATTGAAATCCGATACATTTATAATTTCATATTCTAATAATTTAGATTTACACAATCTTAAACCCAAAATCAAATCCAACCAATCCAAATCTATTTGATTAAATTTGGGTCTTTGAACACTTATGAACCATTTTTTCCTTTATAAGTACAATAATATCTCTAACTTTATAAGAATTTTGTAGAAAAATACGAGAAAGAAAATAAAGAAGAATAAAATGAACATACAAATTTAATGTGATTTAAGCTAATGACATGTGTCCACATCAAAAAGCTTTTCCCTTCTTACCAAAAATTTATTAAAAGTGTATATATAATATATATATATATATATATATATATATATATATGAGTGAAATTTAGGTATAGTATTTAGGTGTGTTTCTTTAAGTTCCCATTTTAAGATTTTGCTATGTGTATTTTTTCTCATGGGATAGAAATATATTTTTTAGTTAAATAGTCATATGATTGAATCTTAAAAAGAAAATCAAAAGAACAACACCTACAGTTTGTACTTAAGTTTTGCCATATATATATATATACACACAATGACGGATGGAAAGGGCGTTGGGTGGGTTTTTAAAAGGACCCCCTCCTTCTCATATATTTTATAAAAATATATATATGTATATATATAAATATATACACTTTTATGGCAGAATTATGCTTTCTTTTTGCCCCTCTTATTATTTGTATACCATATATAACTCGTTAAATCAATTTGTATTTAAGGTATATTTTCTTTAAAATAGATAATCTATATATAAAATAATAGGTGAAGCAGAGAGAGTGTGAAATTGAATTCCAAATTAGAACTCTAATTTTGTGCCATGTGTCTAGAATCTGAAATTGAAGTTGAATTTTGCATCATATGGCTAAATGTATGTGAGCTCATTCTCATTAAAACCACTTCTATGTATCGGGTCAAGTGAGTTCTTTGTGCTAATTAAGTTTTTCTTTATTTTGTAGTCAAACGTGAAAACCAAAGAGATTAATATCGGTGATAAGAACTTGGTTTGGGTACATTGCATAATTTCCAAAAAGATAGCAAAGCCAAAGTTTGCATCTCTGTTATAAATTGCTTACAAAGTTTGCATCTTTACATTTGCACTGAGTTTCGGATTAAAGTGCTTTCTTCTTGATTCTAACACTGAGTTTTGTTTACTATTCACTTACAAAGTTTGTATCTTTACATTTGTTATAAATTGCTAATATGTGATTAGATGCACATTATGCCTAAAATTCACTATCCTTATATTTGGCTTTTTGTTCAGGTTGTGCACCTATAATAATGAAGAAAGTATTGTTGTGGACCGATGAATGATACTTTTTGTAGGCTGCAAAGGAACTTAGTGATCAATGGAATCTCACGCGAATTGGAGAGGACCCGACAGTAGATATCCGGATAGCGGATGTGAGTCACTATGTTTTTAAAATGTTCGATGAAGGTAAAGGTTATGAACAATGTAAATTTTCCGGAGAGAGATTTATTATTCTATATTTACACAAGTTTGGTCGCCTTCTTGGAGTAGATCATTCCACCCTATCTTTCTACTGGAATTTTTTATTCAGATTGTTACAATTTTATTTGAATTTTCCTATTATTGTTACTATCATATATTATCATTCCAATTGTTCATTCCAATTTTACTATACACGTGTACAATCTAATTATTTTTAATTTTGCTATCATGTGCAGAAGCCAATGAGATGAAATTAATAACACATTAAACACTCATACTTTGGGAATCGGTAGTACCAGTCTAAATCCATTGGACCTGCTTTGTGATAATACAACTATGAAGGATGTATAAAAACACGCACAAACCCATCTCTCTATAAAAAGAGATTGGAGAGAATTTCTTTTATCAGCCATGGAACTTCGTAGGTTTTTTCTTCACACAAATGCCCATCATGTTACAAAATGACCTATCGTAAAACTACAAAATGAGTACAACTTTGAGGGTTTTTTTTTTTTTTTTTTTTTTTTTTTTTTTAAATTTTTTTAGCTGCGAGAATTTCAATCACCAATAGAGATTAAAGATTCAAAAGCGTGAATGGATCTTTTGGATAAACATTGTCACCAAGGTTCATCTTTCTGTGTAAAATATATATACTGCTAAGTTTTGTTAATGAAATTTTCTGTTAATAATATGAATTTAGACTTAATCGAGCTTTTTAAACATAAATAAACTCATGATTAATAATATATCCATTCCCGTGCGGTAGCACGGGGCTACATACTAGTTTATATAAATGATCAATGCATCATTTTTTTCTAGAAACATGTTCCTGTAAATAAATAAGTAAATTTATTTAAATAAAATAAATCTTCTTTATTTTCTAAAAACAAAACGTCTTTTTTTATAATTATTTTGCATTTGAAGACTTTTCTTTTTTTTTTTTTTTGAGAAACAAATACACACACAAGGGAAAGGGAAGGAGTTCTAACACAAAAGCACATTACAACTCCACTCAAAAGCCATGGTGCATTTGAAGACTTAGAGATATTGGCAATAGTTTTTTTTTTTTTTTTTTTCCTTAATTTTAAGAAAACAAATTAGAAGCAAGGACAGTTACAAATTTCATGGTTAGGAGGTAAATATCCTTATTGCGTTTGTCGTCTATGAAAAATAAATATTTTTCTTTAGTTATATTATTGTTTTATTTTGTTCAAAAATAATTTATTATTATATTTTTCTTATATTGACCTACATTTATGTTTAGACATTTAAATTGGTGTATATTATTTAAATTATTTAAAATTGTATATGTTTCATAATTAAAACTGCTAGTTACTTTGGCCGTGTAATCTCAATATTGTTTAGCTAAGAATATAAATCTAAAATGTATATTAATTATTGTAGGGACACGATTATTTAACGGCCCAATAATGATGTTGGGCTCGCACATGAAAGATCCCTCACAATATGATTTGTAGAGAGTGGGCTTGAAAGGCTTGCCTTTGATCACGGGGCGATGGTCCGGTCCTGATTTTAGAGGAATTCATGTAGAAAAAGGGGTTGGGTTTGAACATTTAAGCCCTATAGCGTCGCATCCTGAGGGGTTGGACTCCTCGGACTTGGTTCGAGGAGTATTAGGGTCTTCCCTGATTACCCGACGGTGGGTTTTTTCTGTGGTGTGCAGATATCATTAAGGTGTTTTCACCCCTGGAGTCTTTCTCCTGGAGGTGGGATGGGAGGCTCTACTTTTTGGCCCCCCTCCTTTGGCTTTAGTTTCCTTTTATACTCGTTTCCCTCCACTCTTTAGGGTCCACGTGTAGAGTTGTATTTATGATCCTGGTACTTGTCCCATCAGCCCATCCCTAAAGTCGTTGGGGGTGGTTGTAAAGGCTGAAAAGCAGGGTTCCTTTAGTTGCAGAACATTTAATGCATTGACAAACAGCATTTTCTTGGATATTTACATGCTTCCTTTTGTCCTTTTCCTTCTTAGTACTTATCTTCTTTCATGGAGTGGTCTGATGCGTCCTTTTCTCCTCGGCCTGGCTTGTCCGAGGAGGAATCCTTCCTTGGGCTGAGTCCTTGGGCCTTGATGTATAATGGACTTGGGCCCCGAATTCTCGAGCCCCACAATAGCCCCTCAAAATCCTGCTGCCCGACTTTTTAGTTGGGAAGGAGGGTTTTGGTGATGCTGAGCCCTCCTCGTGACTTGTTCAAATTCCATGTCTTACTCACGCTTGTGTCCTTCCATTTGCGCGGGAGATGTGTCGAATTAAGAGGCATTACTTTATTCTTCATCCGAGTGGGTAAATCAATCGATGGGGACTCCGATTGTGTTTTTGATAACATATTGCTCCATATTGCATCAATCCCTTTGGTGCCGAGGATCCGAGAGCAGACTTGGGAATCTCTGCAGTCTAGGGATTAACCCAATTGTTAATGAAGAGTTCTCTTCAGGATGGATTACGAGGTCCATGCATTGTAGTTTTTCCTTTGAGTACTTGGTTTCCCATAGGCTTGAGTCCGAGGACCATGCAAGGCCTTGGTTCTATCCAAAACTTGTAGTTTTTTCTTTTGAGTACTTGGTTTCCCCATAGGCTTGAGTCCGAGGACCATGCAAGGTCTTGGTTCTGTCCAAAACTTGTAGTTTTTTTTTTTGAGTACTTGGTTTCCCCATAGGCTTGAGTTCGAGGACCATGCAAGACCTTAGTTCTGTCCAAAACTTGTAGTTTTCTTTTGAGTACTTGGTTTCCCCATAGGCTTGAGTCCGAGGACCATGCAAGACCTTGGTTCTGTCCAAAACTTGTAGTTTTTTCTTTTGAGTACTTGGTTTCCCCATAGGCTTGAGTCCGAGGACCATGCAAGGCCTTGGTTCTGTCCAAAACTTGTAGTTTTTTCTTGTGAGTACTTGGTTTCCCCATAGGCTTGAGTCCGAGGACCATGCAAGGCCTTGGTTCTGTCCAAAACTTGTAGTTTTTTTTTTGAGTACTTGGTTTCCCCATAGGCTTGAGTCTGAGGACCATGCAAGGCCTTGGTTCTGTCCAAAACTTTTTTGTGTACTTGGTTTCCCCATAGGCTTGAGTCCGAGGACCATACAAGGCCTTGGTTCTGTCCAAAACTTTTTTGTGTACTTGGTTTCCCCATAGGCTTGAGTCCGAGGACCATGCAAGGTCTTGGTTCTGTCCAAAACTTTTTTGTGTACTTGGTTTCCCCATAGGCTTGAGTCCGAGGACCATCCAAGGCCTTGGTTTTGTCCAAAACTTTTTTGTGTACTTGGTTTCCCCATAGGCTTGAGTCCGAGGACCATGCAAGGCCTTAGTTCTGTCCAAAACTTTTTGTGTACTTGGTTTCCCCATAGGCTTGAGTCCGAGGACCATGCAAGGCCTTGGTTCTGTCCAAAACTTTTTGTGTACTTGGTTTCCCCATAGGCTTGAGTCCGAGGACCATCCAAGGCCTTGGTTCTGTCCAAAACTTTTTTGAGTACTTGGTTTCCCCATAGGCTTGAGTCCGAGGACCATCCAAGGCCTTGGTTCTGTCCAAAACTTTTTTGAGTACTTGGTTTCCCCATAGGCTTGAGTCCGAGGACCATCCAAGGCCTTGGTTCTGTCCAAAAACTTTTTTGAGTACTTGGTTTCCCCATAGGCTTGAGTCCGAGGACCATCCAAGGCCTTGGTTCTGTCCAAAACTTTTTTGAGTACTTGGTTTCCCCATAGGCTTGAGTCCGAGGACCATCCAAGGCCTTGGTTTTGTCCAAAACTTTTTTGTATACTTGGTTTCCCCATAGGCTTGAGTCCGAGGACCATGCAAGGCCTTGGTTCTGTCCAAAACTTTTTTGAGTACTTGGTTTCCCCATAGGCTTGAGTCCGAGGACCATGCAAGGCCTTGGTTCTGTCCAAAACTTTTGTTTTTTTTTTTTGTGTACTTGGTTTCCCCATAGGCTTGAGTCCGAGGACCATGCAAGGCCTTGGTTCTGTCCAAAACTTTTTTGAGTACTTATTTGCTTTTTTTGCAGGTCAGCCCCTTGGCCTTGACGGGAGAGAGGCGACTTGAGGTCAAAAGCCCCTAGAGCTGCCCGTGCCATTGGCACTACAGGATGTAAGCCCTGGCACAAGTTTATATCGGAGCGACAAATGTAGGTCACCGGAGATGGGGGAAAAACCCACGAATCTCTGCACGCTAGAGAGTTGACTCATGCGCCACTTGTGCCAACGCGCAAGCCTCCCCACAGACGGCGCCAATTGTAGGGGCACGATTATTTAACGGCCCAATAATGATGTTGGGCTCGCACATGAAAGATCCCTCACAATATGATTTGTAGAGAGTGGGCTTGAAAGGCTTGCCTTTGATCACGGGGCGATGGTCCTATCCCGATTTTAGAGGAATTCATGTAGAAAAAGGGGTTGGGTTTGAACATTTAAGCCCTATAGCGTCGCATCCTGAGGGGTTGGACTCCTCGGACTTGGTCCGAGGAGTATTAGGGTCTTCCCCAATTACCCGGCGGTGGGTTTTTTCTGTGGTGTGCGAGATATCATTAAGGTGTTTTCACCCCCAGAGTCTTTCTCCTGGAGGTGGGATGGGAGGCTCTACTTTTTGCCCCCCTCTTTTGGCTTTAGTTTCCTTTTATACTCGTTTCCCTCCACTCTTTAGGGTCCACGTGTAGAGTTGTATTTATGATCCTGGTACTTGTCCCATCACCCATCCCTAAAGTTGTTGGGGTGGTTGTAAAGGCCCAAAAGCGAGTTCCTTTAGTTGCAGAACATTTAATGCATTGACAAAGCAGCGTTTTCTTGGATATTTACATGCTTCCTTTTGTCCTTTTCCTTCTTAGTACTTATCTTCTTTCATGGAGTGGTCTGATGCGTCCTTTTCTCCTCGGCCTGGCCTGTCCGAGGAGGAATCCTTCCTTGGGCTAAGTCCTTGGGCCTTGATGTATAATGGACTTGGGCCCTGAATTCTCGAGCCCCACAATTATGATCATTATAATTAAAAAGATATTTTACAGTTTACAAACAGCTTGGATGACAAGAAAAAACTTATTTCGAGTTACATAAAAAATAACTCGGTCTAAATATTTTTGTTGCTTGATGAGAAAGTAATGTATGTTAAAGTGTGTTATAGACATATGCTATATATAAGTAATATATTTTTGGATTCATTTTTTGATATATTTAGCTTGAAAATGGTTTTTTGGCCCCATCACTATATATAGATATACATATTATAGTAATTGTTACAACAATCAAATATTTAAAACCTATTTTTTCTCGTACAAGAAAAGGTAAGTCTTGCCTCTTAACAAGTAAAATAGATGGTTATTTAACTCACATAGCAGACAGGGCTTAATTTAACTAAGAATATAGACTCGAACTTTAATTGAATTTTTTTTTTTTTTTTTGAGAAATAAACACACACAAGGGAAAGGAAAATGAGTTTTAACATAAAGACACACCACAACTCCAATAAAAAGTTATGGTAACTTTTAAGGGAGGGCAGGTTAAGTTATAACTTTAATTGAAATTGAGACTTAAAGTTTTGGTGCCTCCAGTATATTGAACTCGTTACAACATATGTCATCATCAGATGAAATACACAGGATCACTGCAATCAATCTCTTCCCAATTTCTAACCAAAAACTAAGAAACCGAGTTAATTGCAAACCCAACAAAGAGGGTATGAAATGACATGATCCGTGTGAACTCAGTCACCACAATGAGGTTTCTAACGTGAGAATCAGGAAAAAGAAGTATCAAAGAAGGTGAAGAGAAATTGTCAACCATTATTATTCTACCACTTCTGCTACTAATACCAGTAACATCTAATTTTCACGCGCCAGCACTACACTTTTTTTTTATAAGCCTTTATTATATTTCCTTTGCCACCCACACCCACCTCCCATATTTATAAGATCCCCCACTTTATATTTTCTTCCCAAAAAATCCTAAACAGGAAAAAAAAAAAAAAAAACCTCAAAGAAACCCAACCATCACAACTATTCACACAGAAACAAAATACTAATCCCCCTATTTATTAACCCAGAAAAAAAGCTTAATAAGAAGAAGAGGAAGGGTGTGAAAGAGGGTTCAAATGCAAGAAGAAAGTTGGGAACTTTCGGTGTGTCCAAGCTTCAATAGCTACTCTTCTGATAAACTCGTGGACGTAGCCGCTAAAGTGACCCGCGAGTTTGATCATCGTGATCACGATGGTGAGGAAGCGTTCGAGGAAAACGAGGAGTTCGAGTTCGTGTCCGTTCGTAAAGCCGAGGACCACGTGGTCGTGTTGGACGGTCAGATCGGTCCGGTTTTCCCGGTGTTCAATCGCGACCTTCTGTCTGATCAGAACCCCACCAAAAGTCAACAAATTACCGACGGCCAGGATTTGAAGAACAGAGAAGAAGAAGAAGAAGAAGATGAGGATGTACGGTGTCTTCGGATTCCGCTAAAGAAGCTGTTCAGCGAGGAACATGATCCGACGTCGTACTCTTCGTCGTCGTCGGAGGTGGATGAGCTGGAAGGGGTCCCACCTGGAACATACTGTGTATGGACCCCACATAGTAACAGCCCACCAAAAGCCATAGCCTCAGCCGCCTCACCGAGCCAATGCAAGAAAAGCAATTCAACTGGGACGACAACCTCGTCTAATACAAAGTCTTCTTCTTCTTCTTCCAAACGTTGGAGGCTTATGAATTTGCTTCGAAGGAGTAATAGTGAAGGGAAGGACTCGTTTGTCTTTTTGACTCCGAAGAACAAGGAGGAAGAGATTAGTAATAGTAATAATAGCTTTGAGGAGGAGAATTCGAAGGAAATGAAGAAAGTGGTGGTGGTGAAGAAGAAGAAGAAGAAGGAGAAGGAACAAACGGTGTCGTCTGCGCATGAAGTGTTTTATGGGAGGAAGAGGGAAAGCATGGAGAGGGATAAGAGAAAGACGTATTTGCCCTACAGGAAAGATTTGGTCGGATTCTGGGCTAGTGTTGGTAGCTTGGGTCGGACCTTCCCTCCTTTCTAAAGGTTCTTACCGGATCATCTCTCTCAGTTTGACTTTTTTTTTTTTTTTTTCTTTTTTTTTAATATGATTGAATTTATGTACAATTACTTAAGAAGTGATGTACCTTAAAAACTTTTAAAATTAAATTTAACCATATGATTTTGCAAAATGTTCGTATGATTGATAAATCATATGGTTGAATTTGATTGAAAAACTTAAGGTACAATGCTTTAGGAATTGCAAGTAAGTTTTATCTTGATTTTGTAATTAGTTTAAAGTTTTATTTTTAATGTAAAGAGATTGTAATCTAGGAAATGCAATTGTTGCTTGCTGGCCCAACAAAGGAAAAGGCAAAAAAGGCAACCAAAAAAAAAAAAAAAAAAAATCCAATAAAAGAAAAAAAAAAAAAAAAAAAAAGGTGTAGAATACATGGTGGCATTTGTTTGTTTGTATGTTAATATTTGTATTTTACATGTTTGAGTAAATAAATTATTTTGTTTCTTACTACATTTTTATGGAATATGGATAGTTTATTTTTGGCTGAATAAAAAGATGAGGAGGACAATGAGACGTGGTAGTTTTATTTGAGCATGAATAGCTCATTACCTGGCTACCTGCTGGCAATTAATGTTTTAAATTTATAATAGCAATGGGATATGGATGGATTTTACTTGTAAATAAGCATGTATACATTTATTTGCTTTTTATTTCTCAATTTTGGTTTAACTCAGTGAATTCCAGCCAAACAACTTCTTTTAAGGTTTTCATAGAGTGATGCTCATTAAATAAACATTTATTTTAATGTACATAAGAATTTAATGTATAAAGTGTACACAACTTTTTATATGGACGGTGGTGGGATCTATAGGAATTCTTCACCTATGTACCAAAATATTGGTTGCACACAACTAGTTGTGCAGTCTTGAAAATTCTGTACTTAAGTTCTAATTTTGAAATCATTAAATCGTGTTTTCAAAAACACGTTTTCACAATTTCAACTGATATAGTGCATCCACTTCGTACAATCAGCACCCAGAAATTTATACGGTTTCTCAAAAAAAAAGTGTAAGTTTACTTCTTTGAATTTTTTTTGTCTGTTTTGTTTATGATTTTCTCTCTCCAAATCTAACTCTGCAAATTTGGTCCTTCTCTTCTTGCATTTTCCTAACGTGCAATCAATATGCATCATTGGATGTTTCACACCTCTGAGGTGGCAATGATTAGGATTGCATATACATATATATATATATATATATATATAAATTAAATTAACTCTATCATATATGAAAATTTTAAAATCTTATCCATGTATTTGAAAATAAATGGATTAAATTGCATCACATAATTAACATTGAACAAATTAGAACCATTTTTGGTATCATACTAAAACCTCTTTCCTTACAGCAAGCCATGTCTAGAAACAGGTCATTTGCCAGGCAAAATTGCATTTTCATAAATCACTGTACATTTAGTAATATAATCATGTTTTGCAAGTCATTGATAGATTTTAGTGGGATGTAATTATGATGTGAAATTTTACTTGAAAACAAACAGATTGCGACAGAGAAGGAAAATTAAGCACAAGCAATTAATAAGCTTATTTCTGCTTCGTCCGGACCATGAACCAGCACCTAAATTGATTCAAAGTTTTGGCCCACAAGCAGTTGTGTCTTCCACATCACTTTTTTTTTTTTTTTTTTTTTTTGTCTCTACATTACACAATGAATTCAATGTAAATGAAAAGTCATTGGGTCCATAAATATTTGAATATGAGCCCCTGGAGCCCCTGAATTGATAGTCAGCAATTAGAAGAATAGATATATATTTAATCATAGTATTTCACGGTGTAGGATTGGCTTTGGGGGGTTGTGTCGGTTTTTCTATGTAAGCCACTGAAAGGACAGGGAAATTATATGAATGTAAACCCTCTAAAATGTGTACAGAAATAGACTTGATGTGGAAAGTGAAAGAGAAATATGAAAGAAGACAAGAAAAAAATGGTGTCCTAAATCAACGTCTTAATTTGCCTTTGCCTTCTGAAAGTATGACTGCTAGACTGTACATTTGTGTTTACACAAATATGCACTCAAACATGGCTATCAGGCAAATAGCTACCAACCTCTTCGTATAATAAAAGGTTTAATCTTAGTGATAAATTAATAAGTTAGACTTAATACGTAGGATTTTTGTAAGACAGAGTCCTAATTCTTCACCATCTACTATGAACTCTGGTATAATGATAACATGTAGCATATAACCTAACTAGACATGTTAGTGGTTTATTAGTGTGGATGAAATATGTTTCTCACACCTAAATGTGTTGTCGTCTCAGTCGATTTGGCTGTCTTATCTTAATAATATTTACAACATTCCTCTAAAAAATATATATATCTTTTTTTTTTTTTCTAAAATCCTAAATGGTTAGAAAATGGTAATTTCAATAATTAAAAAAAAAAAAAGAAAAAGAATTCAATAGTTATAAACTTATAAATTATAATAGGACAAGGGGAATTAAACCTAATAGAAATACCACGAAGTAACATGGTGTGAAGTGTGAACCCCTCTTTGCTCATAGTAGTTACTAGTTACTTTACTGTGAAATTCCTTTTTGGAAAAGGAAGTCATGGTGAAATTGTATTTGAGCAATTAGCAGGTAAGAAATTATGCAGTTTTCACTTTTCATTGACCATGTCAAGTCATATGGGCTTATTGCCATTGTGTGACAATAGGTGTTATGTGGCAATATGACCGGTTTAAATTAGGTGAAGATGGTTGGGCTTTGCCTGAATTTTGCTAATAAGTGTCAACCCAGTTCTAATTTCTAAAGAAACATAAAGAAAGTTAAAAGGAAAATGGTGGGTCCAATAGGGTTCATCTGATCTTATCTCCTCCGACCAAATTTGAGCATCGAATTGACAACTTCTCCAATAACATTGTAATTTCCTGAAACCATTTATCAATTCCATCACTGCGTGTTAATCTAGGCAGTTGTGAAATGCTTAAATTAGATTCTATTTATTAATTTTGTCTCTTTCTGGATGGTGGGAAGCAAAGGATTTGACATTATTTAAGTAACTAATCTAAAACAAATGCAAGAATTTAAGTGATATGCTAAGCTACTTAGTGCAAAGAGGAAATCAGTATTATTACATATGATTGATTTGATAGAATAATAATATTCCCCCATTTGTAGCAAATAGATAACATTTTGCTAGTTTAGAACGAAAACAATTGATTTTGCCCTTCTTTTTCTGCTTTTAGAGCATATGGATTATTCAAAAGGGTTTTGAGATTGTGTTCGGTATATCACTGTACTGATACATTGAGATACAAACACGTATCCGTTCCAAAAAAATATACTTCCTTCGCTTATGAATCAGAGACCATTTATATATCTAGAAAGGTGAGATTCACTGTAAAATTAACCATGTAGCAAATCACATCTATTTTCTTTGCAAGCTTTGAGAAGTTTTTAATTTTTTAACTCTTGTTTACAAGAAAAAGAAAAAAAAAATGGTCGTTTTTACACTTGGCATTTGGGTAAAATGGCGACTCGGGTAAAATGGATTCAGTTGTGAAATGCTTAAATTAGATTCTATTTATTAATTTTGTCTCTTTCTGGATGGTGGGAAGCAAAGGATTTGACATTATTTAAGTAACTAATCTAAAAAAAAATGCAAGAATTTAAGTGATATGCTAAGCTACTTAGTGCAAAGAGGAAATCAGTATTATTACATATGATTGATTTGATAGAATAACAATATTCCCCCATTTGTAGCAAATAGATAATGTAGGGTCACGTTTTGCAGCCCAAGTTCAAGATGTATGGGATCTTGGATCGGTGAGTCCGGTACAATAAATTTGTAGAGAGCGGGACGAAGAGCTAGACTTTAGTGCATGGGCAACAACCAACATGGTGTTTATCACGGTGAAGCAAGGATGAACTGGGTTTATCAAAGAGGGTTGGTCCTCGGCACGGCTTGAGGAACTTTTTCTGGGGCCTCTTGAGTGATAAGGGTTTCACCCCCTCTTTTCTGCTTCCCTTCACCCTCTTTTATAGTAGTTTCTTTTCTCATGAATTGGGTTCCTAGTGCTGATACTTGTCCCATTAGCCCTTCCCTCAAGTTGTTGGAAGTGGTTGTAAAGGTAGAAAAACATGACTATGTCGTCTACAAGACACTGAATGCAATAATGGCAATGGAGTGGTTGTAAAGGCAGAGAAGCATGGCTATGTCGTGTGAGGGCACTGAATGCAATAATGACAGCTTTTCCCTTAGACATTTCCATTTTCTCCGTTGTCATTTTCTGTTTTAGTACATTTCCTGTTCCATGGAGTGACTCGGAGTGCCTCTCTTAGTGATAAGCCGTTCCCTTTGTCCTCGGCCATACCTGGCCGAGGAGGGATTTTTCCCATGGCCGAGGAGGGGTTCTTCCTTGGACTGGGCCCTTGGCCCAATGTAGATGTTAACATGGGCTTCCCGGTCTTTTACTCCCCACAGATAACATTTTGCTAGTTTAGAACGAAAACAATTGATTTTGCCCATCTTTTTCTGCTTTTAGAGCATATGGATTATTCAAAAGGGTTTTGAGATTGTGTTCAATATATTACTGCACTAGATACATTGAGATACAAACACGTATCCGTTCCAAAAAAATATACTTCCTTCGCTTATGAATCAAAGACCATTTATATATCTAGAAATGTGAGATTCACTGTAAAATTAACTATGTAGCAAATCACATCTATTTTCTTTGCAAGCTTTGAGAAGTTTTTAATTTTTTAACTCTTGTTTACAAGAAAAAGAAAAAGAAAATGGTCGTTTTTACACTTGGCATTTGGGTAAAATGGCCACTTGGGTAAAATTAGAATGATGGAGATTTGATATTTGGATTTAAGTAGGGTTTGGCTTACTTCCAATATATTTTTAACTAAACATGTCTTTTTATTTTAAATATACAATAACAAATGGTAGTGAGTTTTAATATCAACTTTTTATTTAGTTAGTGGTTGATGTAACAGTCTCTTCTTAAAATAAAATGAGATTCATTTTTAAAAAGTATTGGAAGTAAGCCAAACTTTTACATGATATTTGTAGGGTCTCTCTTTGGGGCCCAGGCCCAACTGGTAGGTGATTCTGGCCCAAGGAGCCCTAAACAATGAATTTGTAGAGAGCGGGTTACAAAACTAGGCCCTAACGAAGTGAGTGTTAATTAACTTTGGGCCATGCAACGATTGAACGTAAGAATATCTCCTTCATGCCCACCGAATGCCCGGTCCGAGGAGACGTGTGGGTGCACTTCTGTTCTTGATCAAAGGCTATGGTCTTTCTCTCTCTTTCTTTTGTTCTTTCTTCCACTTTTTCACGTCCCCTTCTTCATGGGGACTCCTTCTTATATAGCCCCCTTTAAGTCATCGGGACTTTACACTTGTTGATCATCCGGGCCTTCACTTGAGTGCCTGTCTCATCGGACATTTCCCTTGTTTTCGTGAGTTGTAGTGGCCAAAGTAACACTGTTCGCCTGTCTTCTCCATATTAATGCGGCCAGAAAAGTAGCTGCCCTGCATTTAATGTGACAAATTGTAGTCTCTCCATTGACATCCTAGACTCTCCTCCCTCTCCCGGGTTTGTGGGACTCGTCCCTGCTACTAATACTCGTTGGAGTGATTCTTTATTGCTAGTGGGATGCATGTCCGAGCCGTACCTAGCACGTCCGAGGAGACATTCCTCTTCGGATCGACTTTTAAATAAGTTTGGGCCCATAAGAATTGGGTCGGGGGACCTTTTTGGCGCTCCACACTTTCTCCTTGGACTGGGTTGAACTCTATAGAGGGCCCAAGGCCCATTATTTGATCCGGGGACTTTATCCCTACAATAGCCCCTCAAAATTCCGGTTCTTTCCCTCTCATCCGAGGAGAAAAGGCGGGATTTTGACATTTATGGGGTCATTGATTGTAAAATCCTGTTTCACCTGTATGGAGGTATGGCCCCATGTGCCTCGCTCATCGTTAATGGCGTTTTGTAACTCACGAGGCGCTAATTATTGCGCTTGACGGCTTTATGTCCTTCTAATCCATCGGTGGGGCGCTACATCAACGGTTGATATTTTTCCCATTTCTCTAGGCGGGAGTGAGCCCGTTCGGTTTCTCCTCGCTATATAAGATTTTCGGAGAGACTTGCTTCCATTTTTTGAAAAAGCACTCAAGCGTCCCAGAGTAATTCGGCATCCCCTTCTGCACAACATTTGAAACTCCACATACACTCCCTCGAAGATTCCCAGTGAGTCCCTCACCCGTAAGTGCTCATTTCCCTTCCGTTGCCTTTCCCGGCATTCTTCCTTAAGTAAATCTTCTTCACGTCACCTAGGGTTAGTGGGATGGGTAAGTTTGAGAAACTAGTAGACTCTCCGACCGGTATGGAAGGCTTCGGGGCTAAATCCTGTATTCCGCCGAGCGTAGGTCTAGAGTATTGCTTTTTGGAAGAAATCTTGATCAAGAGAAAAACGGGGCAGGTCGCCATTCCAATGATAGCCTTTGTGGAGAGAGGAATGGCGATCTCTATAGGGAGAATAATTAGGGATTATTTGCGTGGTCATAGGTTGGCCCCCCACTAATGCGCCGTGAACATGTTTTGGATCCTGGGGTGCATAGATGCTCTGAATGAACAGATGAACCTCGGCCTCTCATGGCACGACGTTGTTCACCTATATGAATGTCATAGCCTCAACGAGTCGTATTACACGAAATCCAGGTCCAATGAGGTGAGGCTGATATCATGCCTTCCCAAGTCCAACAAAGGCTTGAAGGACGACCTTTTGATCGTCTCCGAAGCATGGCACGATGGTATTCATTGCCCGATTAGGGCGGGAACACCAGGTGGGGTATTGTAGGGTTAGATTCCTTGGAGGGGATCTTAGTCTTGAGTTTTCCTTTTTTTTTTTTTGTTTCAGTTTTGGTTTTGCTTATTTGCCTCCTCGAACTAACGTAACCCTTCCTTTGGGCTTTGCGGACAAGGAGCGAACAACTCCTCGGCTAAGTTTGGTCAAGGTTCGAGCACTCAATTTCCTCCTAAGGTCTGAAATCTTTGTGAGTGAGGATGGGCAATCGTGTGTGCTGCTCCTCTAATCTTGGACTACGAGCCCTTTTCGCGCACTCTAGTGGACGCCGGTCAAGCCATCATGGTTGGAAGTCCCCGATTAGCATGCATCGACGTCTCTATACCGGGTTTTTTTGCTCGGAAAGACCTACCTCCCCTCTAGCTACCTGCTCAGCGTATTCTTCCCGCAGAAGTTGTCCCAGGAGAAGGAGCTGATTCTTTGCACTTATCCCTTGAGGTTCAGATTGACCAATTCCACTTCTTCGAGGAGGGAGAGGCATCGGCCAAGCTTGTAGAGCTCTTGGACTCTGATTCGGACATAGACCGTGCCTCGGCGGCTTCCAACCTTGGTTTGGTAATTGCCCAAGTTGATACTAGCCAAGAGATCGAGGAAGAAGGCATGAATATGAAGCCAAGGTATGGTCTCGGGGGCCTCCTGTCCAACAAAAAAATAAGGGGCGATCTTCCGGGATGCCCCAAAGGAACAGGGTAAATCTAAGCCCCTTCCTCCTCTTCCTCCCACAACTAATCCCAAGACTCTGACCTCTTCCCAATTTAAGGCGGAAGAGGCCCGTGGAAGAATTGAAGGAGGGCGAGGTGGAAGAAAAGGCTAAGTACCGAGGAGCCCAAGGAGAAAAGAACTAGGTCCTGAATTGGAGGAGGGCTAGGTCGGCCCTGAAAAGGCTAAGTACCAAAAAAAGGGCAAAGAGCCCAAGGAGAAAAGAACTAGGTCCGTTGACAGTCGAGATGAAGCGACTATAAGGAGGAAGCAGCGGACCTGGTCCTTGTGCCTCGAGTTGGATGGTGCCCCGATTTCATGGGACGCGACTGCGTGGGAGTCCTAACGAGGATAGGCGTCTTACCTGGCTAAGGTCCCGTAGCAGCCCCTTCTCTTGCCTCGTGATATGGAGGGACTTCGGGCTACTCGGCAACCGGACCTCTTTATGTCACTCAAGAGAGACATGGCTATAGTAAGCGAAAACTTCCATTATTCAGTTCCCTTATTCCGTATCTGTCTATTCTGTCTATTCATTATTTTCTTTTAGTTAAACCTCTATTACTCCGACGCAGGTCACTCAACAAATTTTTGTCGGTGAGGAGTGGGCCAAGAAGGCTTGCAAAGATCTGAACACCGAGGCTCGGTCCCACCTCGCCATCGAGAAAGGCTGCGCGCGCCCTTAGGCGGGAAAAGGATCACCTGAATAGCGAAGGCTCGCACTAGTGCCGAGGCCGGACTCAAGACCACTACCAAGCGGGCTGAGGATCTGCGCCAACAACTTTATCTGTCCGAAATAAACCTCGCGATCGAGAAGCGGATGGTCTTAGACCTCAAGGCTAAGCTATCAAAGGCCAAGGAGGCGGCTCGCGTGGCCGGGGAGGCGGCCGAGGCCGTGGTGGCAACCTCATATGGACGTGGAGTAAGGGATACTGAGGTTAGGCTGACCGAGGAGGTGGCTACCGTATGTAGGGATTACATTACTATGTCTTGGGGGGTAGCCCTGGATCGGGCGGCGATTCCCCAGCGGACTCCGATCTCGGGAAAGTTGAGAATATCTTCTTTCTAGAAGATATTCGTGAGATTCCGGACTCGGTTCCTCTTAAGGAGCCCCTCCCCGCCGACAAGAAAGAAATCTTTTGTTCCCTGCTGCTTTAGGAAATGGTCCTAGGATGTCTAGGCCCCACTGTGCGAATGGCCAAGGGCTGGATAGTCGGGTTAAGGGTTCCACCTGGCCGATGTATATTCGGGGCGAACCTTTGGCACTGGTCGCACTTCTTTACGAATTCTTGCGCCTCTTTCTGCATGCTCGACCACCAATAACCTTGCGTTATGGCCCTATGGGATAGGGACCTATCCCCCGTATGACTTTCGCAAATCCCTTCATGTAATTCCTCCAGGATGAGTTCAGTGGCATCCGGGTGCACACACAGCAAGTACGGTCCTATGAATGAGCGCCTGTACGGTTTGGAGTCCTCGGATAGCCAAAATCGAGAAGCCTTTCTTCTAATCTTGTCGGCCTTGTTCTTATCTTCCCGTAAGGTGTCGTGCTTTAAGAATAGTACTAGAGGATCCATCCATCTAGGCCCCGCCCCGATTTGTGAACCCGTCTTGGGTTGGTTCTCGCCGTTGTTAGGCGGTAGAGATCTTCTATGAGAATAACCCGAGGAAGTGGGTGAGCCGAAGAGGTGGCTGAGCCGAGGAGGTGGCGAGCATTGCAAGAGAATTAGCATGGGTGTTCCCACTCTTGGACACGTGTATTAGATTGAAGTGACAGAAATGGGTCCGCAAGCGCTTGACTTGGACTAAGTATTCTTGCATTCTTTCATTCCTCGCCTCCAATTCCCCATTCACTTGTCCCACAACGAGTCTTGAGTCCGAGAACATGTTCACGGATTTTCCACCCAGTTTCTGGATCATTGACATACCTTCCAATAGTGCCTCATACTCTGTTTCGTTATTCGTGGGTGAGAAACCAAGCCTCAACGATTTTTCGATGGTGATCCCCTTGGGGGAGACCAAAACGAGCCCCACCCCTAAGCCCCTTTGGTTGGCCATGCCGTCAATGTGTGCTTTCCACCAATTGGACTCTTCTGAGAGATTGCGCTGATTAGTTTTCCGTTAGGGTTTAATGTCCCTCCCCCTCCTTCCGGTGTGGGCTCTGCAAATTCAGCTACTAGATCCGCAAGAACCTGACCCTTCACAAATGATGCGAGGCATGTACCTAATGTCGAAGGCGCCCAGAATCGTCCCCCATTTTGCTATTCTACCCGTGTAGTCGGCGCTCCGGAGTATGGATCTCGGTGGAAGTTAGGTTAGTACAACAACAGTATGTGCCTGGAAATAGTGGGGAGCTTTTCGCGTGGCTTGTACGATTGCCAAGATGGCCTTTTCGAGGGGGAGGTAACGGATCTCCGCCTCGTGCAGCGATTTGCTTACGTAGTAGACGGGCCGTTGTGTGCCGTTGTCTTCTCGGATCAGCACTAGGCTCACTGCGTGAAAGGTTACAGAATGTAGGCGAATAGCATCTCGTCGGCCTCGGGACTGGACATAATTAGTGGCCGGGTTAGGTATTCCTTAAGTCGTTGGAAGCTAAAGCGTACTCTTGAGTCCACTCGAAACCTTTCCACTTGTTTAATAGGAGGAAGAAAGGCCAGCATCTGTCCACGAGCGGAAATGAAATGGTTTAAAGCGGCAATCATGCCAGTGAGCTTTTGGACCTCTTTGGGATTCCGAGGAGGCTGCAGGCTATGAATAGCTCTAATTTGGTTAGGTCTAACTTCGATGCCTCTGTGGGTCACCATGTAACCTAAGAATTTCCCCGATCCTACCCCAAATGAACACTTGGATGTATTTAGGCGCAACCCGTATTTTCTCAGAATTTGAAAGATTTCGCCAAGATCTCTAATGTGGTTGGGCGCTAATTTTCTTTTTACAACCATGTTGTCTATATAAACTTCAATGCTCTTACCCATCTCTTGTTCAAACATCCTGGTCATCATTCTTTGGTAAGTTGACCCGACATTCTTTAAGCCAAAGGGCATTACTTTATAATGATAATTTTCAACGGGGGTGACAAAAGTTGTTTTTTCTTGGTCCTCGATAGCAAGGGGTATCTAATGGTAGCCTTGGAAGGCGTCCAAAAAACTCATTCGAGGGTGTCCTACGGTCGAATCCATCAATCGGTCTATCCGTGGCATGGGGAAGGGATCCTTTGGGTAGGCCTTATTTAGGTCCGTGAAGTCTACGCAGACTCGCCATTTCCCATTTTTCTTTTTTACCACGACTGTGTTGGCCAACCATTCGGGGTAGAATACCTCCTTGATAGCCCCTACTTTCTTCAATTTTGTGACCTCCTCTTTCACGGCATCTGCATGCTCTTTCGACGGTCGCCGAGGAGGCTGTTTCTTAGGCGTCATGGCCGGGCTAACATTAAGGTGATGGCAAATGAAATCTGGGTCAACCCCAAGGGCCTTGTAGGCGTCCCGTGCAAACACGTCCACATTTTGTCCGAGAAAATCAATTAACATCTCCTTCTCTTGGGGCGGTAATTCTGAGCCGACCAAAAAACCTCTCTGGGTCTGATCTAACAAGTACTTTCTCCAAATCCTCGCAACTCGCTTCCATGGTTGGTCCCCCACTACTCGAGGCTGGGACCGGGGTCGCTAATTGCTATAAGCCGTTCTCGGCCGAGGTGGAGGGCTCACTATTCGGTCGCCGTGAGATTGCTGACACTATGCATTGCCGGGCCATCGCCTGGTTTCCTATTACTTCTTTCACTCGACCTCCTGACGGATACTTGACCTTTTGGTGTAAGGTTGATGACACAGCCCCTAGGGCATTAAGCCACGGTCGGGCCACGATGGCGGTGTAGGGGGAGTATGCATCTACCACAATGAAGTCCACCTCCACCACGTCCGAGTCTATTTGTATAGGCAGCCTAATCATGCCTTTCGGGGTGGCGATTTTTCCTTCAAAACTGACCAAAGGGGAGTCGTATGCCGTCAGGTCCTTTGGCTTCAGCTTCAATCCCTTATACAAGTCGGGATACATTACTTCCACAGCGCTTCCTTGGTTAACTAGCACCCTCTTCACATCGTATCCTCCAATTACGAGTGTGACGACCAGGGCATCGTCGTGGGGTTGAAGGGTTCCCAGTTTGTCCTCATCTAAGAATCCGATTAAGGGCGTGGCCATCCCTCTAGCCCTCTTGGATTACCTGTCGTCGACTTTAGCCGGAGCCCCCCACCGATATTACTCAGAAAGGATTGGAGCCGGTCCTTCCTGGTGCGGCGAGAATGACATTTATTGTGCCAATGGGTGGCCTCAATGTGCTTTACCTGGTTTCGACGTTTGATTGCTCCCGCCATCCAACGGGGTGATGTAATAGATGTCTCAACTTCCCCTCTCGGACAAGTCGGTCCAAGTGGTTTTTCAGATTCCTGCAATCATCGATGGTGTGGCCCCGCTCTTGGTGATATGCGCAATACTGATTCTGGTTACATTTCGAGGGGTCACCCGCCATCTTGCTTGGCCATTGAAAGAACGGTTCGTTCTTCACCTTCTCTAGGATCTTATGTAATGGTTCTCGGAACACAAAGATGGATGGCCTGCTGTGCCCCAGTGGATCCAGACTATTCCGAGTAATCCCTTCTCGACCTATTATTGTTGTTAAAGCGGTCCGACCTGAAGTCCCTCCTTTCTTGAGGGAAAACCTTCGCTTTGCCCTTCCCCGTCTGTTGGTCTTCCTCGACCCTTTTGTACTTATCAATTCTGTCTATAAGTTGGTGCACACTAGTGACCGCCTTCCCGATCTGGGATTTTCTTAAACCATGCTCTGTCGGCAGGCCCCTCTTGAATGTGCTGATGGCGACGTCATCGTAATTTCCCTCTATCCCATTATACATTTCCCAGTACTTGTCTAAATAGGCCTTCAATGTCTCTCCTTCTCGCATGGACAAGGATAGGAGGGAATCTAGGGGCCGAGGGACTCTCTTGCTGGTGGTGAAGCAAGAACCAAAAGCCTGTGTCAGCTGTTTAAAGGAATTTATGGAATTTGGCTTGAGGTCATCAAACCATCTCATCGCCATAGTTCCCAAGTTGGATGGAAACATTTTGCACATCAAAGCCTCGTCCCTGGAATGGACGGCCATCCTCTCGATTAAATCGCTTACATGCTCTACTCGGTCCGTCCGACCATTATATATGGAAAATGTTGGTTGGTGGAACCATCGAGGAAGCTTAGCCCCTTCTATCCTACGCGTGAAAGGCGATTGGGAGATGCGGTCTAGGGCCTTACTCATGGCGTCGTTTGCTAGGCCTTGGTAAGATGGGCTTTTGTGGCCACGTTTGCGAGGTTGCTCTTCCTCATAGGAAAAAGTTTCACTTGGAGGGGTTCTTGATCTCCGCCTGTACTCATTGTCCTCCTCATCGCTAGTGTTCGAGCCGGGTAAAGGACGTTTTCGTTGCGCTTGGTGTAACTTCTTCTTTAAGTCATCGATTTCTTCTTTGTAAAGCCCTGTGATCATTTCGCTTATGGGATGCGTGACCTTTCCCTTTCGAGCGACTTCTGCTCGTGTGGGAGGTGTTTACACTACCCTCTCGCCGCTTGTCTTGATCTTTCTCCCGTTCGAGGTTCAAAAAGTTGTCTTGTCGTTGGGAGTCTGCGTGTCCGGTTTGGCGCGGACGTGATCCTTCCATTTCTAACGGTTTCACTAGTCGAGGCACAAGTTCTTCCCACAGACAGTGCCAATTGTAGGGTCTCTCTTTGGGGCCTAGGCCCAATTGGTAGGTGATTCTGGCTCAAGGAGCCCTAAACAATGAATTTGTAGAGAGCGGGTTACAAAACTAGGCCCTAACGAAGTGAGTGTTAATTAACTTTGGGTCATGCAACGATTGAACGTAAGAATATCTCCTTCATGCCCACTGAATGCCCGGTCCGAGGAGACGTGTGGGTGCACTTCTGTTCTTGATCAAAGGCTATGGTCTTTCTCTCTCTCTCTCTTCTGTTCTTTCTTCCACTTTTTCACGTCCCCTTCTTCATGGGGACTCTTTCTTCTTATATAGCTCCCTTTAAGTCATCAGAACCTTACACTTGTTGATCATTTGGGCCTTCACTTGAATGTACTGTCCCATCGCACATTTCCCTGTATTTACGTGAGTTGTAGTGGCGAAGGTAACACTGTTCGCCTGTCTTCTTCATATTAATGCGGCCAGAAAAGTAGATGCCCCGCATTTAATGTGGCAGCTATAGTCTCTCCCTTGACATCCTAGACTCTCCTCCCTCTCCCGGGCTTGTGGGACTCGTCCCTACTACTAATACTCGTTGGAGTGATTCTTTATTGCTAGTGGGATGCATGTCCGAGCCAGTGCACTGCACGTCCGAGGAGACATTCCTCCTCGGACCGACTTTTAAATAAGTTTGGGCCGGGGGCCCTTTTTGGCGCCCACACTTTCTCCTCGGACTGTGTTGAACTCTATAGAGGGCCCAAGACCCATTATTTGATCTAGGGACTTTACCCCTACAATATTTTTTTGATTTTGAGTTTTGGGATTTTTGTTTATCGGTTTTGAGATTAATTGACTTTCTGATAAGACCAAGAACCTTTTATTTTTTTTTTTTATTTATTTATTTATTTATTTTTTAAGAAGAACTATTTTGCTATAGGAATAGGAGCATGAAAGAATTTTGAATGGTTAAATCGATGGAATTCCAAGACTGGAGTTTAATATTTTATTAGTTTAATACATGAAATTCCAGGGGTTTGATTCTTTGGTACCATGAACTCTCATGAACTCTCTCTCTCTCTCTCTCTCTCTTAAAAATTAATTATAAGTCACTCTTACAAGGTTGTTGTAAAGGTGATTGGTGTTGTCACGTTGAAAACTGCCATTTTAATAATACTAATAGAGGTCCCGCACATACCATGGTTAAAACTTAAATACTTAAATGTTACAAGTTGTAGTGTGAACGTAATTCTATGTTATTGTAGTACTTCGGTATTTTCATATTGGCATAGGTGAATGTTGTTGGTATTTGATGTTAATGTGCTGTTCAATTTTTTTTT
This sequence comes from Quercus dentata, assembly GCA_028216015.1. Classification (NCBI taxonomy): domain Eukaryota; kingdom Viridiplantae; phylum Streptophyta; class Magnoliopsida; order Fagales; family Fagaceae; genus Quercus; species Quercus dentata. The sequence continues at coordinate 84,989,170 of CP116445.1, forward strand.
TTTTTTTTTTTTTAGAGAGTTTTAACTTATAGCGTCCACTTCTGATGATAATTCTTTATTATCAGATTAAGACACCAATCAATTTTTGGTATAGGCGGGGATTAAACCTCATATCTCTTATCCAATCATTAGATACTTTAATAGTTGAGTTAATCGTAACTCGTGCAATTCGAATTAGTTTTGCAATAACATAACGATGTTTATTTTAATTTAAAAATACGAAATTAGGGGGATACAATATTGAATGATATAAAAAAAATTTCATTAAAAAAAATAGCAAAATTGTTAAAGAAATTAGAAATGATTTGAACTAATGAATTCATCACAAAAAAGAAAAATTAAAAATGAGAGACACATTCCCATTATAATTATTCACTTAAAGTGTGGAGTGATTGAAGGTTACAAGAACAAAAACTTTTCTAAAATGATTTATTAACAAATGTCCTTAAGGACATTGTTAACAAAATCCTTTAAATAATCATAAGAGCATTTTTAATCCATATCAAATTATTGATGTATATTATGGTGTTTTAAGTTAATTATTTGCTTGACTATAGGTATAGGATGGCTTTTGTTGCTTCAATGGAGATGTCTAACATCCAAATACCCCCATTATAACTATTGAATTATGAAAGAAAGTTTTCAAAAGTATTCAACACATTTAGGCACGTATTCAACTTTATAGATATACTGTTATATTCTTAGGTGTGATTTACCTCTAGTACTTTCTTAACTGGACATATTTTTTTGTTTTAAATATATAATGACAAATGGTTGTGAGTTTTAATCTTCATATTTTATTTAGTTAGTGGATGATGTGACAGTTTCTCATTAAAACAAAATGAGATTCCAGTTAAAAAAATACTGGAGATAAGCCAAACCTATATCTTAACACTTTACTTTGATTTATTATGAAAAATCAAATTATATGCTTAAACTTTAGAGAAATGTTATGTCCACAATATTTTACAATACTTTCAAAGCAAATACTATGTGGTAGATTGTTATAATTGATAAAAAAATAATTTCAATTATGGATTCAAATTAGAATTAGTAATAACCTGCCACCTAAAATGTATTATAAAAATATTGTGAACGTAGTAGTTTTCTAAACTTTATGTACTTAGGCTAGTCTCTTAATTTGATTATTATTGACCATGATTTGATTATTTTATTTTCTTTATTTTAATTTTAATGATATTTTGAGAAAAGAGTATATACTTTTTTTCTTCATAATTTCAATTATTTTATTTTCTTTATTTTAGTGAAATTTTGAAGAGGGAGTGTGGGACCCACTAATTAATAAGGTAGGTTTCTAATTTGGGTTAAACTTGTTGCACACAAATTTTTTTACATAATTTTACATATCCAAAAAAGCAATTGAAATTGTAAGAACTCAATTTGTAACGATCTCAAACTGGTCTTGGGTTCGTATGTTAAAGGCCCAAACAATAAAATTTGTAGAGCGTGGGTGTTCAAGAACTAGATTAACTTTTAAAAGTAAAAAGATTCAACCTCATGTTTATAGATGGATTAGAACCGATATAACAATCTGTTTTTCTTTGAAACAAGTACAGTTCTTTGGTTTCTAAGCTTTTTTCCCGAGTGTTCTTTGTGTTTTTTTTATGTTCCGATCCTTTTCCTGCATGCTTTCCTTTCATGTTATATATTGCTCTCTTCATACCATCTTCACCACATACGTGTAGGTTGGGTTCAAGGGATCTCTTTCTGTCCCATCTAACACCTTCTGGAACCTCCTACTAGCAAACACAAAGGCTGCTTCATCATCTGTTCGTGCATCACCTCTACATTAATGCGGCCGGAGAGTTGGTTGAGAGACAATTAATGCGGAGGCAACTGTTGTTATAGATATTTGTTTGCCTTCTCTTTCTTACCCTTGGTCCCTTATCCCACCTTTAGTGGTGACGTAGCTCCGAAGTATGTTTGTAATAAGATGGTGTTCTAATCGTCCTCTGATTCATACTGCCGAGAAGGATTTTGTCCTCGGACGAATCTTGAACTCACCTTTCGTGATATTCACTCCTCCTTTCGTTTGGTTACCCCTACAATCTGATATGAGCCTTCTCGGACAGATTTGCATCCTCGGATGGGCCACAGGCCTAATTAACTTGACTTTAATAATTTTAGTAACTGTCCGGCCCCCACAGAAATCATAACTTAAAATCACAATTCTAGGGAAATGCAACATATGGTAGAATCTCATCATTTCCCACATGAAATGTTTGCTTTAAAGATGCTACTAATCTGTGAGAATAATTGTGTCTCTAGCCTTATTGCTAATGGAAGTAGTCTAAATTCTAAAAGACTACTACTCTAAATAGATGCTCTGGTTTTTGTTTTTGTTTTAATAGATGTTATCCATTTCAACTAATTTGGGTTGAGACCTTACTCTTGCTCATATGGGAATGCAGTGTAAAATGACAATGGTAACTAGTGGTCATCAATATCAATCTCAAGTTTAAAAGATGCTGAAATGGCCTTGAGCTAGATTACACTTTACGAAACTAAAGAGCAAAGTCTCAAAGACAACACTTGTTAAAAACTTAAAATACAAACCACTCATACCCAAATTCAGAATATCTAATAACTCCACAGGTGGATTTTCATACAAAATATAATCACTATCTTGATGCAGAATTTCATACAAAATATAATCACTATCTTGATGTGTGTCGCTAGACTATCCGCACATCTATTCGCTTCATGTCGGCAGTGGCCAAATCTCACTTGGGTAGCTGCATTAAGACTTCATAATGTTGGAAAGTCGACTTGCATAACAAGTGAGGCTATTTGTCATTATTTTAACATCTTAACAATAACTTGTTTTGTACAAAAGGTATGCATCAAGTTTGGTCCCCAGTACATACTTAATTAATTTCTTGCTGACCATGTGATCTAGAACGAAATGCATTGCCATAATTAATGCTTTTGAAAATCAATCTCCCTTTCGTTGTATCTAAGATAGCCTTAGTCACACATAAAAAGAAACACATCGCCAGCACATGACAGATGGTTGTTTTTCATTCGAGAAGTGAGGATCATGTTCTTTTAATTATTATTTTATTTTATTATAAAGAAGTTTTAGCAATTTTCAATATGTTCAAAAACAATAGTTAGGTGCTATAAAGAGTTATGGAATACCCTCATTTATTAAGATAGAAGGTCGTATTCTTTTCCTTGCAGTCCTACATGGAACAAAATATAAGGTTCGTATTAATTTGATTAATTACTTCTAAACCAAGCAGAGCATATTTTTTCCTAAGGAGCTAACAAATCAGTTTGTTCTAGTAGTCCAAAATCACAGTAGTTATAGTACAAAAAATTGTAATAAAAAATAGTACAAAATAATTTAATGTGCAGCTACATAAAATCTCACGCCCCCATGCCACACTTTCTTGTTAGTGTGGAAGAATAAACGACTCAAAATGAAATCAATCAATCATTCCTCGTTGCAAAGTTGCCAAGCAAATCACCTTAACTTAACAGGCCTCAACTGTAGTTGAAATCCCATATGTAAATACTTATTGCTTTAGTTTAAGAATTGTCAAATGAAAAAAAAATATATATATATATATATATAGAGAGAGAGAGAGAGAGAGAAATTATTCAATATTGTGTAATACCCTATGCTTTGGTTTTAATCACCACCAATCACCGGTTGCCACATCACAATAATCTTTGCTTGATTCCCAAAAAAAAAAAAAAAAAAAAAAATTGCCTTTGCTTCTTTTGGTTCGAGGTGTAAAAGTGCGTGAGATTGATAGGAAAAGCAAGCTAACAAAACTCGTGTCGGGCGGGGGGGCAAGTGGCGTCTCCAGCAAAGAGCCACGTGTACCTTCAATTTCTTACCCCACCTCTGCGTCTGTGGCTTTCTTTCTATCTTTTCTTTTTGGCACTCCAAAATTCTCTTTTCTCTTCCACTCTCCACTCTCCAGCTTCCAGCAAATCTATAATCCCCAAAATGCCCTCGTCTCTGCAACTACAATCCCCTACTTTCAGAGCTCTCCATCTCCATCGTCTTCCAGTGTCTTCGTTTTGTGGCAGTGATCTCTGCTCCTACAGCACTGGAGGAGTAGCTCTCAACCTCGATGCTGCTGCTGCTCCTCCTGCTAAACGCAACAACAGGAAGAAGAAAAAGAACCTTCTTTGCTCCAATGGCAGAACCTTTAGGGTTTTCGCAATGTCCAACGCCTCCCCTCCTCCTCCGTTCAAGATGAACCTCAACGAATACATGGTCACTCTAGAGAAGCCACTCGGTATCCGATTCGCTCTCTCCCTCCACGGCAAAGTCTTCGTTCATGCTCTCAAGAAAGGGGTATTTCCGTCTTTTTCTTATATTCACTACTTGCTCCTCCTTATAGATTGATTATGTGAAAGATTGAATAAATTAAGGTTTAAGTAGTATTCAATTTATGATAATGACTTTTTTTTTTTTTTTTTTTTTTGAATTTGGGGTTGTGGATAGAGTAATGCAGAGAAGTCAAGGATAATCATGGTGGGTGATACTTTGAAAAAGGCTGGGGATTCATCTGGGGGCAGGCTTATTGAGATCAAGGACGTTACTGATACACGGTATGCTCTTTTTTTAGTCATCTAATCTATCATATAAATTGGCTTTATATTAGAGTTATAGTTTATCAATTATCATGATTCTGATTTTTGCGAACGCAGTTTATTTAAATGCGCAAATTGTAGCTCTCGTGTATGTTTTTAATTTTTATTGCTCAGATTGATGAGAAATTATTCCGTACACCCAGTGTACTATGCCTTTCTTATTCATAAAGGTTAGTCCTTTGTGCAAAACTCACTATTGGAACCCGCTCTTACGTGAGAAGAGGGTGTAGTACACTATGTGTACTGAATAATTTCACTAGATTGACCTACTACACATAATATATATACCACATTTGAGGATAAATTGCTTAGCTCGTTAGTGAGGATTGTTGTACAGCGTGCTCTGCAATGTGCAACTAATCTGAGTGAAGTTCTTTTACGTCATAAAATATATATACACACGCACAACACATTTGATCATTGACGTGGGAGTCAGCATGTTGGGCTACTGGATTAACTTATTGCGTTGTTATGACAGCTCAATTTTTTTGGCACTGATATTGGATTATAATATACTTTACATTCAATGCTTGTTGTGGCATCATATAATACGACAGTGAAGGATAGTGCGTTGTTGTCATACTGTTCTTCGATTGGCTCTGTCAATGAGCAAAACTCCACTTAACAAAGCCTTTGTTACAGGGTGGCATGCCATTGTTGCATGTGATAAGTTCAATATCTGAGGCAAAGTTATTGTGGGTGGCATACTGAAATAACTGCTTTGTACTAGATCTGTTTTCTGGCTAATGCATATATTTTCTTTCCTTCAATAACCATGCAGTATTTTAGTGTCGAAGTTACCTTTATACATTGCAAAGTTACTTTATGAAGTAATTGTCAAAGATCTGTTCTGTTCATAAGTGATTTTGTTTTTATTTTTTTCAGTCTTTGGTTTCCTCAGGAAGATGCTGAAAGAGTTATCAGGACCTTTTAGTCTGATCCTTGAGAGGCCCTTCTCTCCATTTCCAATCCACCAACTGCATCTTATGAGTGATCTTGATTTACTATTTAATAGAGGTCGGGTTTCTGTTGCCAGCTGGAATAAGAGTATATTGGCATCAAATTTTCAAACATCTTCTGAAAGTACAGGGAATTCTGGGTTTGTCATGTTTTCCTCTAAGTTTCTAACATCCCATGGATGGAAACTTTTGAATGATCAAAATGGACTTGCACAACCCATGAGTGAACTTGTTTGTATTTTTTCTGAGGAAGAGTCTGGAGATGGAGAATGGGCTCATGGGAACTTCCCACTTGAGGAATATGTTAAGGCACTGGATCGTTCTAAAGGGGAGCTATACTATAATCACTCCCTTGGCATGCACTATAGTAAGGTATGATGTTCAACAATTTTAAAACTCTATGCTTCTATTATATTTAAGAACTGTATACAGTTTATGCTATTAATTCATTCATATTGCTTCAATGTTATGCTTTGAAAGATAATTTAGTACAGCACTTATGGTATGTTGTTAACTTTTTTGTTGTTGTTCATTTTGTTAGATTACAGAGCAGATATATGTGGGTTCATGTATTCAAACAGAAGCTGAGGTGGAGACTTTGTCAAATGTTGCTGTGAGTGCCACCTGTTTTAGCTGTATTGGAAGGAGATAGTGTTCATTGGGTCTACTTCCTGCAATTAATTTGCATTTGTGGATGATTATCATGTTCATGAATGCTCTTTGAAAGGGGTCTTTGCCTATTCCCATTCCATGTCTCTCTTGTTACTATAACAGCTTTTGAATTTCTGCTTCAGGGAGTGACTGCTGTTCTAAATTTCCAAAGTGGAGTTGAAGCAGAAAATTGGGGAATCAATTCTAAATCAATCAACGAATCATGCCAAAGATCTAATATTCTCATGATCAACTATCCTATAAGGTAAGCAAAAGGTTCTATGGCATATCCTATCTTGAATAATAGAATTTTCTTATATTAATGAAGTAATGCGTCTGTTATCGGTCTTATGATGCTGTGTGTGTACTTGTGGTAAAGTGTTTTCTGTAATGATTTTGCTGAATCTTAATTGGCTAGATATTTTGGATTTGTTGATTGAGTTGTTGAGAATATTTACTTAAAAAAAATTGTTGAGACTTGAGAATATTCTATATTTGGCTTGTTCTCTGGGCATTTTGTTCTTATATGTAAATGATGCCAGACATTTGATGCTTCAATATATATTCTACTTATGTAATCATTTTTCCTTGGTTTTCTTTTGCAGGGAAGGAGACTCTTTTGATATGAGGAAGAAGTTACCATTTTGCGTGGGACTTCTACTACGCTTGTTGAAAAAGAACCATCGTGTTTTAGTTACTTGTACTACTGGTTTTGATCGATCTCCAGCTTGTGTGATTGCATACCTGCATTGGATGACAGATACTTCCCTTCATGCAGCTTATAATTTTGTCACTGGGTTACATACTTGCAGGCCTGACAGGTTCCTCACTGACCCTCCTTTATTTTGGTACTTTATTGTTGGTGATGCTAAGGAGCATTTGATCACGATATGCATCTCAACTTTAAAGATCCTAAGTTATGATTTATGAATAACAATCTCAAGTATTTTAGCCATAATCCTTGTGTTAGCTGCTTAGCTATGACTTAAAAACTCTTGTTGGACAGGATTGACTGTTAGCTAAGGTTCTTAGTCGTCTGTCATTAATTTTATATATATTATTTCTAAAAACTCACACACACACACACACACACACATATATATATATATATATATGTATATGTATACACACTGTAGCCTGTTTATAGTTAGACTTCTTATGTTAACTATAACCAAAGTATTGGTATATTTCTTCCACCCAAAATGGAATGGAAAACAAAAAAAAAGAACAAAGATTGCATAATTAGTATTACGACAAATTATCCATTCAGATTTGATGATTTGATTAATATTTTAGACAGTTTCTTCAAATGCGAAAATGTATGCTGATAAATATATAAGAAAGGAAGGTGGCAAGTGGTAAGGTATTTTAGAGAGAGAGAGAGATGCTTGAATAACTTTGGCAAGCATTGTTTAATCTTCCAATTGTAAATACTAACTGCCATAGCAACAATGAAAATTTTTTCATAGCTTAGATTTACGCACATCTAGTACTTGTATAAAACCAATGTTCAAGTGAAGTCTAGGATCCGAAACCTGAGGAACTGTAAGTCAGAGTGAGCATCTACTTCGTATATGTATAAAGCATGTCTTTAATCTATGGTGTGTCATTCATGCTCTACTGCTGCTTTAAATTATCTTTGTCTTTAGCTTGACAAAGCATCTAAAGCAGATATTTATGCAGACCGGCAATTGCTTGGGCAACATGGGATCTTATAGCTATGGTAGAAAAAGGTGAACATGATGGTCCTGGAACCCATGCTGTGACGTTCATATGGAATGGGCAAGAGGCGAGCGACAATTTCAGTTTCATCTTCACTATACTTTTCTTTTGATTTTTTATCACCTAAAATGAAGGAAAAGTTTCACATTTTCTCTTTCTTGAAACTTTGTTTTTTAGGAATAGGCCAATACTCATAATGTATTTGATTATTTCCTCTTATGAATGAAATTATTTTACTTATATATATAAAGAGTGATTCTGTGAAAGAAGTTTAAACCATTTTAGTTTTTGAACCATTATATCAGCTGTAAATAGATTCAGTTATGACACACAGGGTTTTGATGGTTGCTTGTTGTATGTCCACTTTGTCTCTGCATTACAGGGAGAGGATGTAAATTTGGTAGGTGATTTTACTGGAAATTGGAAAGAACCAATTAAAGCAATCCACAAGGGTGGATCTAGATATGAAGTTGAAGTTAGACTCTCACAAGGAAAGTAAGTGTCAAGCTTCCTGTTCTTTCTCTTAATTATTTGTGAGGATTTAAAATACAAGATTTTTAATCAATCTGCCATATTGCATCTTTGCTGATGTTTTGGCTCAAGAAGTTTATGCATTGTAGTTCCTATATCTTGGAACTTCTGTAGTTATCTAAGAAGAAGTCAAGCTTCCTGTTCTTTCTCTTAATTATTTGTGAGTATTTAGAATACAAGATTTCTAATCAATCTGTGCCATATTGCATCTTTGCTGATGTTGCGTCTCAAGAAAAGTTTATGCAGTGTAGTTCCTATATCTTGGAACTGCTCTAGTTATCTAAAAAAAGAGCTCCTGTATTGTATATAATTGACTGGGACTCAACAATTTTCAATTCCTGAAAGAGAGAAAAAGTTACAGTTCAGTAGTATAAAGTAACTAAATGCTCAAATTGTATGTTATTAAACATAATAATAAAAAATAATTCCAAGAGCCTTGCAGCTCAATTGTCACTTCTTTAGATATTTCTCCACTTATCTTTGTTAAAAATGTGGTCTCATATAAGATTTATATGATAGTAAAATGTAAAATTCTGCAAGTTAGAAATCTCTGTCACAATCTATAAGCACAGTTGCGATTCATTTGTGGACGTTCTAACCTTTTAGAACACCATGCAATAATTTAACTTGTATTCCACACACTGGAGGAATATATATATTCTTGGTAAATATAATTGTGCTTTCTGTCTATTGTGATTTAACTTGTATTCCACACACTGAAGGTACTACTACAAGTTTATCATTAATGGGCAATGGAGACATTCAACTTCTTCACCTGCAGAAAGGGATGGAAGTGGCAATCTTAACAATGTAATTGTGATTGGTGATATTGCGAGCGTCTGGCCTTCTGTTCAACAACAAAAGAAGGTTTGCACGCTTTGTCTTGTGACATTTTGCATATATGAACTTGAAATGTATGTCATCTCTTTCGTTTGCTGCACATTCAAATACCAGAGATTCATCATTTTGTTGTGGTAACCTCTCATGTTCAATACTCTGTAGGGTTGCAATATAGCTGTGATGAAGAAGCATTATGCATAATGACTCAGTTTACAGTATAATTGTGTTCTTTCCTTTTGTTTCACCTTGTATTTTACTGAAAATCAAAGTTTATGCATTCAGCAGAAAAGAAATCAAAGTTTATGTACATAAAACAGCTATGTTTTTGTTAAAAACTTGTTTGTTGTGTCACGTGCTTCGCTGCTCGGCTTTACTTGTTCCCATTTAACGGTGGTGGCATTGCCCTTAAAAGGATTATTCATATTTCAAAAAACAATAAATGATAACTTATTTATTTTGGGAAAAGTTGTATTATCTTTGCTTTGGCCACATCATTATTAAATTATTAATGCTCTTACTTCTGGGGTTGTATCTTTGTTCTAATGATTGCTTTCCTCTGATGTTTTAGGATGTGAATGTTGTGAGGGTGATTGAGAGGCCTCTGACAGAAAATGAACGGTTTATGCTGGCCAAAGCAGCTCGGTGTGTTGCATTCTCCATTTGTCCAATCAGACTAGCTCCCAAGTAGTTGGGCATACAGTACCCTAGGCAGCCGTATGGCTGTTAAATTCTCTGATACTGTGGCGTTACTACCAGCCCTTTTTGAGACATTAATTACCATTTAGTGGTTCTACATTCTCTCGTCATCCTCTTTTTGACTTGAGTTCTCAAGGTATTCTCTTTCAGACTTGAAATTATCGTGCTGGTTGCTTCAAGTGGTGGGCTAGAAAAAAGATGCATATTCATAAATGTCAAACTTATTGTAATTAGTGAGGCCAACTTTCTGGTGTCTTTCACTCCTACTGAGAGAAAATGATTAAATGAAGTCATACCATATCCACGGAATATAACTACAGTGTATTTATACAATGTCAGCGTGATTATTTCTGTTATTGTTGATGGCTCCCCAAGGAACAGCTTGCTTATTACCCAAAAGAACCTTTTATTCTGTTTGATGTTGAATCATTTGGATTTTAGACCATAGACATATATATTACTCAAGGTTTCAGATTTTTATACTGTCTTTGGTGTAATAGGTAATCAATTCTGTTCTACCAGGGAAAATGAAGCTAAAACAACAAAGCGTTAGTTTCAAAGTCTTAGGGCCAGTTATGGATCCTCAACCGTATAGTTACGGTTGAGGATCCATAACTGGCCCTAAGACTTTGTTGAGGATCCATAACTGGCCCTAAGACTTTGAAACTAAGGCTTTGTTGTTTTAGCTTCATGATTCATGATGCCTAAAATCATATTTTAGACATGGCTATGCAAGTGTGATTAAATGAAATGCGGTTGTCACTCCATGGCATTTCATAACTTCACATCCTAAAATGAACATATAAAACTTTTGGATGATGAAGCATGAATTGTCCCATAAAGTCCTCAAAACTCATTTAGTTATTGCAACACCATGAAAAATGCGTTCCCTATAGATGATTGGACCATATTAGGAGACTATAGTTGTATCTGAGAAGTTAAGCATAAAAACCATGTTGCTATCGACTTGTTTTGGGCTAGTTAGATTGGAAACAATACCTAGTTAGCTAATTGTGGGTATGAAGTTACTAACTGGACCAAAAAAAAAAAAAAAAAAGCTGCGACGCTATTCTCGAAGTGCATTTAGCCTTATCAAACCTATATGTTGGGTTTTTTGTCCTTGGGCCATTCCATAAAAATGACAATGAGATGACCACATTTCTTCTGAACATGTGAAAATTTCTATTCGTGGTCCTTTTAACTTGAGTTTTGCTCGGATATAAAGAGAAATGTTGAGATAAAAAAAATTTTAAGATCCTTTTCATAACATGCTAAGGATTCTATTAGTGCATCACTTTTTCATATCATTGATATTGTTTTTATTATACACTAGGCGTGGACCTGCGTGTTGTGCGTGATAATATTTTTAGGATGATCTTATAAAATTTATTTTTTGTAGTTTAAACTAATTTAATAAATAATAATGTATTTCATAATCATATTTTCATTTATTATAAGAACAATCACAATTATATATATATATATATATATAAAATTTATTTCGTACAAAAATGAAAACAATACAATTTTTCTTAAGAATTCAAAAGGTAGCAAAAATATTAATTTTTTAATAAAAATTATTTATAAAATTTTGTGTATCATTAAAGAGATCTATTCATTGATAAGAAAAAGAAAAAACGTGAACGGTGATTGGAATGATGGTCAAATAGAATCTTGGGTCTCGAATAGTGATTTGATTGATGATAAAAAAGGAGAATTCTTGTATATAAAATTTGAAAATTATTATTTTTATTAAAAAAAAAAAAACTTTTTCAAATCCAATTGTATCTATGGTACAATCAAAAACACCAAAAAACTTATTAAAAAAATCAACTAAAATTACAATTCAAAAAAAAAAAAGGGAAAAATAAAAATCACATCAAAGTCAAACTTCTTCTTCCGAATATGTAAAACATTTCAAACGTGATGTGATCAAGCTAAATATCCAATATTCAAAATTTTTAATAAGATTTTGAAGTGATGCAATAGAAATATGTCATTATTCCAAGAAAAAAAAGCGTTGGTTATAACTTTATATATAATGATTGTAACCAAGAGTACAAAGGGGACATTTAGAGAATTTTTTTTTGTAAAAATAAGAAGTATTGTGTTAATGCCATAATCTAATCTAACACCTAATTCAACATATGAAAAATGAGTAGATAAATAAATAATTTTAAACATAGAATTGATTTTTTTTTTTCTTAAAAATCTCAAAGAATACACAAATGGGATAAGGAATATGAGCAATACAAAATATTCGTAAATGCTTAAAACAATTACTCAAGCATCTAAAAATATCATATAATAAAGACATAACAATTTGCTGCTAATTTGTTAAACAAAATATTTACAAATAATGAAAGGAAACTGCACAAATATCATCTTCTTCAACTGCATTAATCGTTCTTCATCGTATTGTCCAAACTATCTAGCTATTTTCCAAATAAACTAAAACCTGACAACAACACATAATATGGACATATTATAATATGATTTTTCCCTAAATCTGGTCAACAACATTAAAACTATTTTGTGTTATAAATAAAATGATAAAAAAAAAAAAATACTTGCATCAAGTAACACATATAAATTGGTCAATAATAAGACAATGGGAGTACAAACCTCATTAAAAAATCCAACAAAAAATATGAGAGAGAGAGAGAGAGAGAGAGAGAGAGAGAGAGAGAGAAATAACCTTTTTGTGTGGGAAAAATATGCATAAAATAGGAAAAAGTGACAAATTTATAGTAAGAATATGAGAATAAGAAAAGTCAAAATAAAGGAAGATAAATGGACAAAATTATATATAAAGTTAAAATTGTCTAAGAGGAATATGTATAGACAATACTTAGTTATAACATCAAAATTAAAGTAGGTCAATATGTAAAGTTAAAACCATCTAAGATGAATTTGTAAAGTCAATGTATTTATATATTTAATATTGTCAAAAAAAAATAAAGGTAAAAAATAAATACGAAAAACAATAATGATGTGGCAATAACATGGAGGATGAGGTGGTTTAATGAGAGCGTAACAACAATAAATGTTACTGTAGGGACACGATTATTCACGACCCAAGAATAACATTGGGCTCGTATGTAAAGGGCCCGAACAATATAATTTGTAGAGTGTAGGCTTGAAAGGCTTGGCCTTGGTCACTGGACAGCAGTATAATCGTGGTTTTTATGGACGCTCATATGAAGGTGGGCCTGGCGTGAATGACAAAACCTTTCTTTAGTGCGACCTATAGGGTTTTTGTCCTCGGACCCCGTCCGAGGAGTTTCGTGTTCTTCTCCTTCTCCATTTTTTAGGACCTCTCCCTCCGGGGATCCCCCTCCCCCTTGGTTCTTCTTCCCTTTTATACTAGTAGTTACTTCCCTTTCAATGTCCACGTGTAAGTTTTACTTTCTGGGGTGGAGACTTGTCCTATCACCCCATACCTAAAGTGGTTGGGAGTAGACGTAAAAGTTGAATAGCATGGTGAAGAGCATGGGCCTGGCAGACGCAGAGTTCTTTATTACAAGATTGGCAACTTTTTCTCTTGTCTTGTCCCCGCATTAAACTCGTCCTTCTTCTTTAGGTGTCTTGTGGGATGCTGAGCGTGAGATCATCCTTGGCCACATCCTTGGGCCTTTTTGGGGCTTTCATTACGCGTCCTCGGCAATAGGTCTCCTCGGCCTGGGCCTTGGGCCCTAATATAAAGTGGGCCGGGACCACAAATTCCCCGGCCCCACAATAGCCCCTCAAAATCCTATTGCCCAACCTCATGGTTGGGGAGGAGTGTTTTGGTGATGTTAGGCCCAAACCATGACTCGCCCAGCTCTGCACTTCATTAATGTCGTGGTTTCTCCATTTGCATGGAAGGCGCGCCGGATTATGAGACATCCCCCTAGATTTACTCACGCAGTGTCCTCGACGTTTCAGTGCTTAAAGCACGCCATTAATATGCCCCCTTCACGAGGCTATCCAAATTTTATGGTCAGAAACAATACCGAGTTGAAGCAAAAACCGTCTCGTCTGTAGCATTTTTTGGGAACCTGCGTAGATTAAATGTCTCCAACTTGCCTTCTATATAAGAAGCGGGATAAGAGGTTACTCCCTTCACGTATAAAATCCTTTGGCCCCTTCAAATTCTCAACCCTTCAACAAGGCTCCTAGTCCTCGTCTCGAGTGCAATCAAACCTTAGAGTAATATGTTCGAGGCACGAGTGGGGGTGAAGGAACCACACCCGCTCCCGAGGGCACTGGTCTCTCCGAGTCTCAAGATGGCGCGATCGGGCGGGGGAGACAGAGACTCAAGACAGTTCTCCGTTTTCACAAGGTGGGAGCGATTCCTCCGCCTCCTTTAGTCAAAATTCGAAGCAGTGCTGGTCGCGTCGGACTTTTGGTGCGACAAAGATGGGATTTCCGTCATCGACTAGCCGCTCTATCGCGAGCGTGGCTAATATGGAGGCTCATCAACTTCCTGTGTGGCCACCTACAAATACCCCGCTCCCTGCACCTTTTCTTCAAAGGTGTTAATCCCACGTCAAGTTCTTTTGCTGCCTGAGTTATGGGCATGTAAAAATATTGAGAAATGGTTTCCTTAGACAACATTTTAGGACTCCTGCATCTCTCTTCTCTGCACCTCTTCTTTGTATCTTTTCTTTTTGTTTATGTGGTTAGCCTTTAGTATAGACTTACTTGAGCTCCTTCATTGTACGTTGTACGTTGCACCATTTCTTTGTCTTAATAAAAGATAATTCTATTTCCTTCTAAATATTTTTCTTTTCTGCAGTAATTACCTCGTGAATGGATGTATTTCATGTATATTTTTATTTAATAATGCTTAGGGCAGGAAACCTTGTAACAAAAGCTATTAATCTGAACTTATTGAGACTATCAAATATAATAATACCAACCAATAGGGGATTAAACTTATGAGACTGACCGAGATAACAGTTGAGTGTTCTATAATGCGCGTGAGGTAGTCATCCGAGAATGAGAAACCCAAAATAAACCATCCGAGAGGGTTGTCGAGTAGTGGGGAACTTTGGCCGTATTTTGATAACCCCTGGTCTCTGATCCGAGGACTGAGGTGCGGTTGTACCGGGCCCCAACACATTCGCATTAGCTCCATTGGTATTGAGGATCCGAGAATAGACCAGGATTTCCATTCGGTCTAGGGATTAACCTAATTATCAATGGGTAATCCCTCTATGGGATAGAGCTCGTAGGCTATACAAGGTTCGGGTGATGTCCAAAACTCGCAATTTTTCTTTTAAGTAGTTGGTTTCCCCATAGGCTTGAGTCCGAGGACCATACAAGGCCTTAGTTCTGTCCAAAACTCGTAGTTTTTCTTTTAAGTAGTTGGTTTCCCCATAGGCTTGAGTCCGAGGATCATACAAGGCCTTGGTTCTGTCCAAAACTCGTAGTTTTTCTTTTAAGTAGTTGGTTTCCCCATAGGCTTGAGTCCGAGGACCATACAAGGCCTTGGTTCTGTTAAAAATTCGTAGTTTTAAGTAGTTGGTTTCCCCATAGGCTTGAGTCCGAGGACCATACAAGGCCTTGGTTCTGTTCAAAACTCGTAGTTTTTCGTTTAAGCAGTTGGTTTCCCCATAGGCTTGAGTCCGAGGACCATACAAGGCCTTGGTTCTGTCCAAAACTCGTAGTTTTTCTTTTAAGCAGTTGGTTTCCCCATAGGCTTGAGTCCGAGGACTATACAAGGCCTTGGTTCTGTCAAAAACTCGTAGTTTTTCTTTTAAGTAGTTGGTTTCCCTATAGGCTTGAGTCCGAGGACCATACAAGGCCTTGGTTCTGTCCAAAACTCGTAGTTTTTCGTTTAAGTAGTTGGTTTTCCCATAGGCTTGAGTCCGAGGACCATACAAGGCCTTAGTTTTGTCCAAAACTCGTAGTTTTTCTTTTAAGTAGTTGGTTTCCCCATAGGCTTGAGTCCGAGGACCATACAAGGCCTTGGTTCTGTCCAAAACTTGTAGTTTTTCTTTTAAGTAGTTGGTTTCCCCATAGGCTTGAGTCCGAGGACCATACAAGGCCTTGGTTCTGTCCAAAACTCGTAGTTTTTCGTTTAAGTTGTTGGTTTTCCCATAGGGTTGAGTCCGAAGACCATACAAGGCCTTGGTTCTGTCCAAAACTTGTAATTTTTCTTTTAAGTAGTTGGTTTCTCCATAGGCTTGAGTCCGAGGACCATACAAGGCCTTGGTTCTGTCCAAAACTCGTAATTTTTCGTTTAAGTAGTTGGTTTCCCCATAAGCTTGAGTCCGAGGACCATACAAGACCTTGGTTCTGTCCAAAACTCGTAATTTTTCGTTTAAGTAGTTGGTTTCCCCATTTTTTTTTTCCGAAGATTAGCCCCTCGACCAAGGTGGGGGGTGTTAGCTTAATGTCGGAAGCCCCTAGAGCTGCTCGTGCCATTGACACTGCGAGGCGTAGCCCCTAGCAGAAATTTATGTCGGAATAACAACAAATGTTCTTTGAAATGGAGGAGCTTTCGCAGACCCCTGTTTGATAGAGGCTTGACTCCGCCACCACCTGTGCTAATGCGTAAGCCTTTCCCACAGACGGCGCCAATTGTAGGGACACGATTATTCACGACCCAAGAATAACATTGGGCTCGTATGTAAAGGGCTTGAACAATATAATTTGTAGAGTGTGGGCTTGAAAGGCTTGGCCTTGGTCACCGGGACAAGAGAGTGTAATCGTGGTTTTTATGGAAGCTCATACGAAGGTGGGCCTAGCGTGAATGGCAAAACCTTTCTTCAGTGCGACCTATAGAGTTTTTGTCCTCGGACCCCGTCCGAGGAGCTTCGTGTTCTTCTCCTTCTCCATTTTTTAGGACCTCTCCCTCTGGGGGGATCCCCCTCCCCCTTGGTTCTTCTTCCCTTTTATACTAGTAGTTACTTCCCTTTCAATGTCCACGTGTAAGTTTTACTTTTTGGGGTGGAGACTTGTCCTATCGGCTCATACCTAAAGTGGTTGGGAGTAGACGTAAAAGTTGAATAGCATGGTGAAGAGCATGGGCCTGTTAGACGCAGAGTTCTTTATTACAAGATTGACAGCTTTTTCACTTGTCTTGTCCTTGTATTAAACTCGTCCTTCTTCTTTAGGTGTCTTGTGGGATGCTGAGCGTGAGATCGTCCTCGGCCACATCCTTGGGCCTTTTTGGGGCTTTCATTACACGTCCTCGGCAATAGGTCTCCTCGGCCTGGGCCTTGGGCCCTAATATAAAGTGGGCCGGGATCACAAATTCCCGGCCCCACGATTCGATTTAGCTTTTAGATATATATAAATATAGATATAGATTAATTAAAATATGCCACCTTAATAATTGTGAAAACAGGTCTTACATTATTTTTATTGTACACCAATCAAAATATGTCACCTTAACAATTGTAAAAACAATTTAGAAATTTGTATGAACACTTAATAGAATTATTGAGATATGTAAATGTTAAACACAATCAATATGTCATTGGTAACTTTACTTATTCAGAACAGGAAAAAGAAAGAAAAAAAAGAAAAGAAAAAAGGGTACGGTCTATAACTATAACAAGGGGATTAGAAATGTTTTGCAATTCCTTATGAAATCTTCGAATTAAAATACTGTGAGACGTGCAATGCAGCCAGTCTCCTGGCCATCGAAATTCAGATCGGACAAGCTTGGTAGTTAGGACAATATTAAGTACATGTGATCAATTAATTTCAACGAACT
Organism: Quercus dentata; assembly: GCA_028216015.1. Classification (NCBI taxonomy): domain Eukaryota; kingdom Viridiplantae; phylum Streptophyta; class Magnoliopsida; order Fagales; family Fagaceae; genus Quercus; species Quercus dentata. Next base: position 85,006,915 of record CP116445.1, read on the forward strand.
TGTTATATTTTCTTATAAAATAAAATTGTAATAACTGAAATGTTAAAAAAGTACTCTATCATATAGGATGATTTTAATAAAAAAATGATGCTGATCCATCAGTTCACCAGCCGTGTGACACACTGTGTGTCACACACATCAAACATAAGGTGGTTTTGGTCTAAGGTGGGTATTGATTTGAAAACCAATTAATTGAAGGGAACCATGGGTTTGCATTATTTACCAGGAAGAAAATGCTTAAATTGGTATCAATTTTACTATATATTTATACAGCGTATCAAATTGTCATAAAATGCTCACAAATGTGGCCATGAATGTAACGATTAAATTTCAAAAATAGTATGTACGTTGGATCCTAAAGCACTTAAATGTGACTGTAACCTTCTAGTTTTTTTCTTACATGATCAATAATGTCTCCCACGTAGGTCTTCACTGCCCAAAAATGTTGGGTAAAATATACAATGACAACAGGATGTTGACATTCTTTTTGCAAAATGTTGACATTATTGCTAGGCCAAGCTTAGATATCTTAAAGTTTCAAAAAGAAAAATAGTCAAATACTCCATCTTCCTCCCTCTCTGGGGTATTCTTGTGAGTCCGTGAAGCTGAAATTTTTCTCGAGAAAAAGATAACGAAAAGCATATTTGTAATGAAAAATGTTTATGTAATTTCAGTGCTTCCTTTCTTGAGGTTGTACCAGTTTGCATCAACTTCTCTCTCTATCTCGACACACATGCGCATGCCTAGCCAACGTACAGGTGCTCATTTATTTGATTAATTATGTTGGTTGTAATTTGTAAATCTTGCTCAGCTGTGACAGGCTCTTTTTAAGTCATGAAAAATTATCTCATACATCCGATATATGCATATTATTTCCTTTTACAATGTGTGCATCTAGATGAAACTAGAATTTAGCCACCTAATTTTTGCAATTATAATGGTACATATTCTCAGTGCATGTTAGGCTTAATTAGTATCATATTAATTAAAGGCTGCACAAACTCAAAAGGATACATATTCTACAAATCTTGTGCTGCAAAAACGAACATTAAGTACACTATGTCCTAGTATGTACTTCAGTTTCTTTTTAATTTTTTAATAAATGGATTGACAATTTTATTAAGAAAAATGATTTAATTACAAATAATGTCTATAAACTTCTAAAATAGAAGAAATGAAGAAAGAATATTCCTCCATCCACACTATAATATTAAGTTGAAGGCTAAAACTTATCACATATGTATTTTATAACTAAAAACATAAGTTTAACCCACAATTTCGAATTAATTGAATCCATGTTTTTAATTATAAAACACGTGTGTAACAAACCGAGCTCTTGGGGGGTTAAAATGAGGAATATTGGTTTATTGGCAAATGAGCTGTAGCAGTACTATAGAGTTCGTGCAGCCTTTAATATGCTACTAAGCCTAAAATAGGGAATGGCTATAGATACGTTTTTAAGTGATTGCGGTTGAGTTAGCCCGTTAATAAGTTCTAGTTTCATCTATATCCACACGTTGTAAATGAGAGGATGCTAGTGTATATGCACTTTAGTAGTCTAGTTTAATCTTTGAGGGGTTCTAACCCGAATCTATTCAATACACCTATAGGGTAGTTCTTGTAATCAATTTTTTTTTTTTTTTTTTTTTTTTTTTGTGAAGAATAAAAAGGAGTCAAGTTAGTTCATTAGTAGGTTACAACATTAGTCAGTTAGTAGTAAAATTGATAAAAGTAGAGTCAAATTAGTTTACATTACAAGAAAGGTAAGGAAGTGGAACCAAATTAGTTATAAGTTGTTAGTTGTTAGTTATTTTAGTGAATGAGTCTTATAAGTATATTGAATAAATAATTTGCAATCCATAGCATTTCATCTTTGAAAAACACGACATATCTTTTCTCATTTTCTCCATCGAATTCTCTCTTCTTCCTTTTCTTTTCTTCTTGGAGGGTGATTACATCAAATTAAATTGGTTCTCATTCATTCCCCGACTAGCGGATTCATTGGAAGTGCTACACGGGTAATTCTCAGAATTCCATTCATTTTGCAAATTTTACTGAGTTGTGATACATCAATGATAGATATCTTGTTCTACAAATTGCATGTGGTCCACAAGAAGATGTGACTGTGAATGTATGTGATATGATGAGATTAAACTACCCATTTATTGATCCACAAACTTGTTTGTGAACCCAAAAATTTGGTTTGAGAAATAGTTTTAAGAAAAAATTATTAAAGAAATTATTAAATAGTGACTTAAAAAGTAGATAAGGGAACTGCAAGTCTGCAATTGTGACTTGAAATTATCATGCAAATTTTCCTGGGAAAGCCCATAAAATCAATTTCTTTGTCACAAAAGTCTATTCGCAAATTTTTTTATACCATGCATAGTCCACACATGGACGAATCCTCCATTGGATCCAATTAGATCCACACTATAGCTACCACAAAAACCATGCCGTAAAGATAGGGCCTTATCTCTATAATCCATCACTCATTGAGTCTGTCCCATATAAGCCATTCATCAATTTCACCTAAGGATAGCGAAGGCCAGAAGTTTGTCCTGTAGCAAACATTTATATCACTTTTGATAAGCAATATCCAAACTCTTACCCCAATTTTTAGTCACCATAAGAGCTCAATGCATTATTGCTTGTGAAATTGTGTTCTACCTTTGAAAATTAGTTTGAAGAACAAAGTCTGCATAATCTAGGTCAATGTTTAAATTTTCTGAGATCCCATAATGAAAAATAAAAAAAATTGGTCTCGTCCTTCTCAAAGTACTAGGGTTTTTTGGAAATATATAAATACATGGGTCCAACAAATAGAAAGGTTTTTTTAAAAAAAAAAAATTTTGGTTCATACTTATACGAAATATCTTGGGACTTAGGATATGTAGCAAGTGAATGTATCTAACTCAATTCTAATGCATAATAAGGAACGGAACGTATCTAACTCAGTTCTGTATATGCAATGCATGTACATTATAGTTTGGAATGGATAGCTCAGCTTGGGGACTTGCAAGTGGGTAATAGGATGGCTTTGTTCCTAACTAATATCAGAGGAGCAATATTCACGTCGCTAACAGTCATTACATGCATGTTTTAACTTATATGCATAAAAATGAAATTATAAATTTTGACACAGCATTTTTTAACAGCTATTAACATATCCTATTATGATAAAAAGTAATGGTTCCGGTTGAAAGCGACGTTGCTTCGATTGCAACAATGCATATCAACGATGTCAAAATGTTGTATTCCTATCGGTTACACAAAATAAAGGTACATGACATGGCATCAATTTGGTTTTCTTCCTACCATCTCCAGCGTCCAAACCTCATCTACAAGAGTAGAAGCTCTCGTTCATTAGGCTTTCGCTTTCATTATCGGATGTGGAAGATAGACCCTATTAATTTAGGGCACTATAAAGTTAACGAACACGAGGGTGTAGTGCACAATGTCGACGGCTTCAATCAACGGGTGGTGCATTTCATCTATCTCTCCTGCTTCCCAATCTTCTCTTATCAAGAAAGCTACATTACGTCCATCTGTCTTTGCTAGGCTTAACTCTTCTCCCTCTCCTCCCTCCCTCATCCAAAACAAGCCTGTTTTCGCTGCCCCTGCTCCCATCATCACCCCTACTTGGGTACACTTCTCTCTTGATCTGAACTCATATGTGTGTGTGTGTTTTTTTTTAATGTCTATGTTGAAGTTGATCTATAAGACTTTTAACAATAATTGTATAAAATAAAATAAAATGCCACTGAATGTTATGACCATTAATTATGCATGTGTTTTCACTATTGAGCATGTATTTTATAAAAAGAATAGTGTTTATTACATACAAACTATTTTAAATTAAACTACTATTTCAGTTGTTTTTGAGAGAGTGTGTAAAACAATTCATATACAAGTTTAATGCTTATAAAGATCATACATTTTTTAACTTTAATAGTGTGGACCATGAGACCAACTACGTTTCATGGGGGAACTATCAATATTGGTGAACATTAATTATAAGTGGATGTGAATAATGGGTGAATAATTATTGAGCATATATTTTATAAAAAGAATATTGTTTATTATATACAAACTGTTTTAAATTAAACTACTATTTCAGTTACTTTTGGGAGAGTATGTAAAATAATTCATGTACAAGTTTAATGCTTATAAAGATCATACATTTTTGAACTTTAATAGTGTGGACCATGAGACCAACTACATTTCATGGGGAGGGGGGGGGGAGCTATCAATATTGGTGAACATTAATTATAAGTGGATGTGAATAATGGGTGGATATATACATACTATGTTTATATAGTTTATACTACATTTTACTATAAAGATTCTACTCTTTCACAATTGACTACCTTTTTATCATCCTTTGCCAATGTGGTGGCTACTCATTGGCTCACTATATATATCCATGCATGCTTCTTCTTTTTTTCTTTTTTTTTTGTACGTGGCAATATTACATACACTCGAGCCATGTATATATATACGTAGTGTTTTAGGAAGTTATATATCGCTTTCGACTAAATACGATAGAGCTTAAATTAATTACTAATTGATTAGGTGTAGATCAAGGGTCCATACACGGTCTCAATGTTGCTCACTTCACATGGGCTTGCCTTGGTTTTCATACACGTATTTTGTCACTTTGACAAATGTGTGGTACTGAGAATTCAGATTACATAAAGCCATAAAGGGCTTCATTTTTTCGGATTTTGAGAAAATATGAAATAAATGTGGGAGTTGAAAGAAGACATTGTTGGCGAATTCTAAGCCGAATATAGAATTTGAAGCATAGATTCTTAAAAGAAAAGGTCCATTCAAATGCAATAATACCGCACTAAAAACAAAAACTTGGTTATTATTCCTCTCCGTTTCATTGCGACTATTTCCTCAGTTTCCCTTTAATTTCGTTTCCTCATTTGAGTACGCACAACACCCGTTATATATATATCTACATGCTTTCTCTAAGTTCCTCTAAACATTTCTAATTTGATTTTTTCTCAAACTTGAAGAGTTCGATAATAAGAGCTGAAAAATAGGTACTCTAAATTAGTATATCTTGCATGAATATATGTTGTCAAAACCCTTTTTTTTTAGTAATTGTGTTTAAGCTATAGTAGTCTAATAGTATTAATTTGCCACTACAACATATTGGAGGTAATCTTTTATTATGAGGTTACTACTTATATACTACACTTTTTTTTCTTTTTCTTTTTTTCTTTTTTAATTTACAATTTACATGGTATTCTTTTCCTTAATTTGCAGAGAGAAGACATGGGGAAGGACTCGTACGAGGAAGCTATTGATGGTCTCAAGAAACTTCTCAGGTGTAACTCTATCACCAAGTCTTTTTTGTTCAATTCAATACAATTATATATTTTGGTACTCTAATGGAATAGAGAAATGAGATTAGTACATGTATATATATGTTTGACTTCGTTGCAGTGAGAAAGGAGAGCTGAAAGCTGCTGCAGCTGCAAAAGTGGAGCAGATAACAGCAGAGTTACAAACACCAACTTCTAATGACGCGTTTAACCCAGTTGAGAGGATCAAAACTGGTTTCGTTCACTTCAAAAAAGAGAAATATGAGTCAGTAATATAACCTATTTTTCATATTATTTGCCATATTTTATATATATATATATAGTTACTAAAGAAGCTCATGTATATTTGCTCGTAAATTGTTACCATTAATAGACTATCTTAATTAATCTTTCTACTTACTTTACATTTTTTTGAATTCAATTGTAGCAAGAACCCTGCTTTGTATGGTGAACTGGCCAAAGGCCAAAGCCCCAAGGTACATGATCTTTTTTCCTTCTTACATATTTTTCAATAAATGCCATGCAATTAACTTGTTTCCATTTTGTAATCAACTTGTGGGTAGTGGCAATTTTTTTTTCTTGCATATTTTTGGTTCCTATATATGGTGGGTGTTTTATTCTATTGTATTTGGAACATTGATAAATATAATTAATATGAATTTTATATAATGTTGTAGTTTATGGTGTTTGCATGCTCGGACTCCCGGGTTTGTCCATCACATGTGCTTGATTTCCAACCAGGAGAGGCTTTTGTGGTCCGAAATGTTGCTAACTTGGTTCCACCATATGATAAGGTCCCCATTACAAGTCTTTTCTTATCTATATTGCCTTGTCTTGCTATAATAAGCAATAAAGATGTTTCTCAAAAAAAATTAAAAATTAAAAATATCTTGCTATAAGCAATTATTTTTGGTCTTTTCTTTGCTCAACAGACTAAATATGCTGGAGTTGGTTCTGCAGTTGAATACGCAGTTTTGCATCTCAAGGTAAGGACTAATTTGAGAATGAAATTATGTGTACAACTTATTAAGATTCAATAGAGTTCTTATGATAACTTTAGTAGGATTATGGAGTTTTTAAACTCTTATCCATTCAATTTAAAATAAATGGATTAGATTTTACCATGTCATCAATAATTTAAATTGATACCGATCTTTGACTTGAATCTATAACTTACTGTTTTTGGCGAAAACACTTACAATTATAGTAGGTCTTCGACCTCTATTTGTTTAAATATTAATGACGTGGCAAAATCTAATACACATGTTTCAAAATAAATAAATAGAATTTAGGAACTTCATAGTTGAGTTATCCTAAGTTCCTAACAATTCTAGAAAATTTTAAAAAGTGTAGATCGTAGAGACACGAATCTATGAAATAAGAAAAATATTGTATATTTTTGTGTTTGTTTATTTTGGTTTCTATTTATTTTCAATAAATTTCACAGGTGGAATACATTGTGGTGATTGGACACAGTGCATGTGGTGGAATTAAGGGGCTTCTTTCCTTTCCCTTCGATGGAACCAGCACTACGTAAGGCCTTGCTTTAGTCACCATGCCTATTTGCTAATACCCAATAAAGGGAAGCCAGAATATTACTATCATTTTCCACCTTAAAAGATCCAATTGCCACAGAGCAGTATATATATGTGGAACAGGATTTTGCAAAAGTCCTGCATCTAATTTTAGGCCCAATCCAAATTTGAAATTTGAATCAGGGAAATGGGTCTTCCATGTAATTTTAGTCCAATACAGTTCTCAGGCTTAAGAAAAGTTCTCTCTCAATAGTTCATACTAGGTGAATTTCCCCACCTAAAGAGTTTTGGTCAAGCTTATTAAATGCCTAAACACCTTAATATCAAGAAGTTAACAACATTTTGATTGGATTAAGAAGTGACTAAACCTTGACTCACACACTGTGGCTTTCTCTATTGATTGGGATATGCAGTGACTTTATTGAAGACTGGGTCAAAATTGCTTTGCCTGCCAAGAACAAGGTGAAATCACAATTCGCTGGTGCTTCTGTCCCAGAACTATGTGGACATTGTGAAAAGGTAAGCCTTTGCTTCCTCAAATTCTTTGCCATGATTATTGCCTTTAAAATTGCTAGTACTTAGCTAATTAGAACTTTTTCTAATTAGCTAAGTACTAGCAATTTAAAAAAAAAGTTCTAATTAGAACTAATAGAAAGGGAAGACAAAAAAAACAAAAAAGCTTGTCCCAGCTAAACCTATACACATGCTAAACACGTGACAATAATTTAAGCGCAACATGTTAACAATCATGCATAAAGCTTCAGAGGGTGTTACTAATAATACTTAGGAAGAATTATCTGAATACTACAATATCATTTTTTTTAATCTCTATTAGTTATGTTTCTTAACAAATTTGATTGATTTGTGATACAGGAGGCGGTGAATGTGTCACTTGGAAACCTGCTGTCCTATCCATTTGTAAGAGAAGGCTTGGTGAACAAGACCCTAGGATTGAAGGGTGGTTATTATGACTTTGTTAAAGGAACCTTTGAGCTTTGGGGGCTTGAGTTTGGACTGAATCCTTCTTTCTCCGTATGAACATCAACCATTATCAGTGACCTAATCTTGGTTCCCTAATTACTTTTTCTAAGTACAATGTACTGTATCGTTGGTTTGATGATTTAGTAGTTTATAATATGAAATGGAGATCACCTGTGGGCTGTGGCTCCTTTTTATTACGAGTGTGCAAATAAAGTTCTTTTCTTTGATAAATAATAAACATGTTCTAGTGTCTTTTTTTTTTTTTTTTTTTTTTTTTTTTTCACTACTGCAATATTTTTCTTCTTTGTCTCTGTTTTAGGTAAAAGACGTGGCCACGATACTGCATTGGAAGCTCTAGGACACGCTTAGAGGCCATTCATTCCTGCAAAGATGAGGCTCTTCTTCATATGTATATGATACATTGAGCTGGTTTATGTAGACTAAGCCTCTTTTATTTAGTCTCCTGAGACTGAATTTCATTGTTCATCTCAACTTCCTTGACATATACCTAACTTCTTAAGTGTCCGGCCTCATCCAATTATATACTTGATAATTTCAAGTGTTACAAAGTAATTGAAAATATTATAAGATGTAGAAACATATATACAGAAGATTAATTTACGAGGAAAAGCTAAAATATACTTTATCACCACTAAAAAATAGGATTCAATCTTTGGAAAGCCATGGTTTAAGTTCATCATGTGTTCCTATAACAAATTAGGGAATTATTCATTATCTTCCAATATAACAATTAAATTAGGGGGGAAAGAGAGAAATTTCTTCAATGATATATCGTAATGGCCAAAATGATTCATCACAAACAAAAGAGTAACACGCTAAACGTCCAACATCGGCCCCCACACACTGATAATTGTAAGCACATTCATAGGACACTTAATTCTAGAGTAGTAAGTAATTGATCCTAAATCCCATGAATATTTCAATTTCTAAGCACTGATAAAACCATAAATTTCATAACTTATGCAACTACTCCTAGTATTAACCCTTCCTCCTTGCTTTCCATAACAATAGTGAGAGAGTGTCCGAATTGTATTATTAAAACAGGTCTCACAAAAAACCTAGAAAGATCTCTAGTACACTGAGCCAACCCATAGAGGTTGTTCAAGTCATCCAGCTTTTCCATTCATTTTTTGAGTTATAGAAGCTTTCTTGGCTAGTTGTCTCACAAAGTTAGTTGACTTGTAAAACATCATGGGCTGGTTTGGATACTCTTTGTTACACATAGAAGTTAGGTCCATCTTAAAAACTAATCTCGCCTGCACCTTTCTTTCCTTCTTTCTTTGTTGTTGTTGTTCTTTTTTTATTTATTTATTATTTTTCTCCTTTATAAGTTAGCATTTGCTAAGAAATTTGCATGTGTAGCATATTTTTCAAATGTGTTCTATTATAATAAACGAACTTCTGAAGCATACCTCTTAATGACCAAAGAAAAGGAAGCAGTTTGTACTGCTAACTAGTGCAGAAATTTTGTTGGTCCTCATAGAGGAATGAATATCAATGTCAAGCAAAATTAAAAAAGTCCCATCCCAGAAGTCCATCAGGGTTGCTTAAATCTAAGTCGCTCTCAGAGTACTCCCAAAAAGAGTTAATATAACTCTTGCTGACTTCTGATTTTTGCGAGTCTGAGGCCTTACCAAAATTCTGAGTGCCTATACTTGCCTCATCTTCAATAGCTTTGCTGGTATTACAACAAGGACTTACAGTTCTGGAAGTCTCAGAGACTATCACTGTCTTGGAGTTATTGAGGCCTGTAACACCAAGATGACTATTTTGCTTCTTGAGGCCCAGCTTTTTGCTCAGATGAGAGTTCCAGTAGTTTTTCACTTGATTGTCAGTTCGTCCAGGCACCCGTTTAGCAATCAAAGACCACCTAAACAAAAGAATTTAGTTTTAGAAAGACCCCGCAATATTGAGAGATTTTGTGTACTCTGTATGACCTTTATTAATTTCAGAAAGAAAAAACAGGGCAAGTATCATATTCAGAAGTTGTTAGCACTACTGCTACAACAATTTAATTACCATTGACCCATCTACCTAGTATAAATCCTTTTGCAATTTACTGCAAATAATACTTCATGTAATTGCAATTAGAGTCCATTCCTAACTGCGTATTCAGAAGGACAAACTATCATGGTTGCTTTTCAATAATTCCTCCAATCCCAAGTTTCATGGAATCAAGTTCAAAAAATAGGATTTTCTTCTTTATGGGACCATGATCATCCTTATAGAGAACTTAGGCAGTTTCAAGGCCTTAAAAAACACAAAATAAAATCCCAGCCTGGCTAAATGAGAAGCATTCAAATGCAGCTGAAATACAGAATTAAGGCATATATATATATATAAAGGTCAAAACCAGTGCACAAAACTCACTTTTTACTGGTCTGGGAGAGGTGATTGGTAATATTGCCAAAAGGAATTACCTGTTTCCAAGGAGATTATGAAGTCTGATAATAAGGTCTTCTTCTTCCTCAGTAAAACTGCCTTGCTTCACATTAGGACTTAGGTAATTCATCCACCTTAACCTACAACTCTTCCCACATCTCTTCAAATCTGTATCACATTAGAAAATAGATAATTAGAATCCTTTTTCTCTATTAAAAAGCAATGCAAAAGAAGTATATATTTATCCCACCAACAAACAAGTAAATCAATAAAGAAACATTTCAACCTGTCTTCTTAGAAGCAAGATTCCACTTTCCTTCTCCATGCACCTTAATGTAATCCGTAAGTATCTTGTCTTCTTCCTTAGTCCATAAACCCTTCTTATATGTGTTCCCTTCCTCCATCATTTTCTTTGTCATTGTTGTTTCTTCTTGCCAATTGAGAAAGTGGAGGAAGAGAAATATTGGATAATTTTCCTACTTTCTTGACTAGTTTATGTAGTTGTGAAGAGCTGTAATGGGGGACCGCTCGTGTGTGTGTGTAACTATTATCCGAACTTTATAACGAGATAATGATGGAGACTGTTACACAGTATCTGACTGTGCTAGGACTATAGGTATTGAAATTTCAAACAAAAGAGGGTGACTTTGGATGATTTACAATGCAGAGTTGGCACACATCTTGACACTGCATTTATTAGGTTCATTGTCAAACTTTATGATACTGGCAATTGCAAAAGGCTGTTTGTATTGATGAGCTCCCCCTCGAGCATGATCTCATTTTCAATACAAGATCCTCAATTGAAGAATATGTTTTGGTGTAAGTCAATGTACAAGTGTTTTGTTTTTATTTTGTTTTCCTTTAATTGTTAAGTAACACACACCGGATTTAAACCTTAGAACTTATGATGTTACCCTCCATCTTATTATTAAAGGATTATTAAGAGAAGAGTTAGTATCATTTGAGCTAATGCTCATTGACAAGTTTATGTACAAATCTTGTTACATAAATACAACAAAAGAGAGCCTTATAGACTCACTAAAAAATTAGTGTTAGCATTCTCACAACTGCATTTAGTTTTCTTAAGTTGTTGGTTTATAATTATACATGATCAACAATTACATCTACACTATTCCTTTTTTTTTAATTTTAATTTTAATTTTAATTTTAATTTTAATTCTTGGCACTTAAAAACAAGTGGGGAAGGAGATTTGAATTGAAATCCAAGTGCTCTTCAATTAGAGACTGAATAATACCAGTGTATCATAAGGTTCTTGACAATCTAGATTGTTCCTTGATGTGCCATGAGAGTTACTCTCCAATTATTTTCCAAGATGCAAGCTCGCTCTTAGGGCCGGCCCAAGATAGTTTGAGGCCTAAGGTGGAAATTTTAAAGGCCTTTTACATCTAAATATCACTTAAATAATATTTAGTTTTTATTATTATATATTTTTTATTTCAAATCTATTATTAATTCATACTTATTAATATGACTAATTCACCCAAAGTAAGCTAATGATACTTACTATATAGGTTTTATAAACTAGCATATCACCAATTCAAAAAAAGTTATTCAAATATTCATTTATTATACTGTTTAAGTGACACCAATAATATTATTTTCACATCAGTTTATAAGTTTTTTGTTGTAAAATTTGTATTAGCTTTAGCATTTTTCATTCACTTAATGGAGATTAGGTTGCATTTCTATTAATTCATATTTTTTTTTTTGGATAAAATGTTAAACTTACTATAAATTTTATTACAAAAGTTTACAAACCGATGTGACAATAAGGTGATACTTCAACAAAAGAATAAATTAGTATTGGATTACTTTATGTGATTAGTGACATATCAATTTATAAGACTTTTGTAATACACTACCACAACTCTAATATTTTAGGCCTTGTGAAAAAAAATGTATACCTAACTCACATTTTTTCTTTAATAATAAAAAACAAAAAAAAAAACTTATTGCCCCCATTTTTGGGGGCCTTTCCATGTTAGGAGGCCTTAGGCCATGGCCTAAATGGCCTAGGCCTAGGGCTGGCTTTGCTCGCTCTTAAAACAATTAAACCTTGATGTCAGAATACCTTTATTTTTTGAGGACACCTTAGGATTGGTTATTTCACTGAAAAATTCTTGTGCCACACCAAAAGGCATAATATTGGCCACAACTCACCCATATGACAAGTTGTGGTTGGTGGAGGTTGATGATGGGTCCATGTGGGGACACCTCTCCACCAACCACAACTAGCCACATGGGCAAGTTGTGGCAAATGTTATGCCTTTTGATGTGGCGCAATAATTACTCCTATTTCACTAGGAGCAGGAATCCGTAGTCACAAGTGAAAAGTTCATCTTCATTATTGCACCAACATTGTGCAAATGCACTATTTCCAAATTGGGAAAACCTACGTGATCTATGTTTAAAAGGTGTAGTAGGCTTTTGACAATGGCCAATTCAATTCTATCCATTTTTAGACACTTTGTCCTATACGGTAGGACTCATAAAGAGAATCATTAATCCTGCACCGTCCTCCTCTGTTTGAAGCATTTATTGATTATTTAAGCGGGCACAGAATTATTGTTAACAATAAGTCAGTACGTAGTCTGTCCTCTCTCGCCAGAGTGGACTGACTGTGAAAGAACACACTAATCAGAGCACACATCAGGATCTTTTCTTGAAGGTGTAACTCTTAACCAGAATTGAGCATTGGAACGCATTTAACATAGCCAAGCTACTATCAAGCTAATTGCAGAAAGAGTTAAGACTTAGACCTTAAAGAATGCGGGAGTTCAAGAATTTCCCTTTCCCTCATTCAACAAGTCTATCGAAGTGGTATTATGTTTAACAGTTACATGTAACATCCATTTCATATGAGAATGGGTGTCACACTTGTGGAGTTGACGCTTATATTTAAAGGGATGTTATATTTCATAGTTACACAAAATATAAATTCTTATTTGAAGCTGGCATGCACCATGATAACAAAGAATAAAAATTATTTATCTCATTTTTAGAGTTCCACTTTATGCTCCAGTAGCATTGTTTTTTCCTTCCTCATTTTAAACTTCTTTAAATAAAAAAAAAAAAATAATAATAATAATAATAATAAAAAAAAAAAGAAAAAAAAGAGGAATATGGAAAAATTGTGATGGGCAAAACATAAAGTAAAACATTCAACATGTGAACAGTGGCATGATTTTTATTTGATAACAAAAGCATAAGCACATATGCAGGAGTCTCCTGCAACTTGCCACTCGCAAAAAAAAAAAAAAGAGATGTTGATTACTGTATTTGTAGAATGGCCCAATTCATCCCCTATCAGATTCATTGATGTGAAAGAGACAAACCTACCCTCCGTATTGAGATTTCCAGATAAAATTATCCTCTGTTAATGGTACTGCACTACCTGTACACCATTCACCATGAATTGCTACTTTGCAAGGTACATGCACTGCCTTGATCATGACTTACAGAATCAACCAAGTAAATGGACTCCATCCTTATCCCTTCATTACTAGACACTGACACACAGTTTTCTCTACATGCCTGAATGTCTGGACTCCATGCCATGACAAATGTGATGATTTCTTAATTTTAGAATCAATAGCACTTCACTACAGCAGACTACAAGGGCCAAAGTCACTGAAATTCTAACACTGACAATGAAACCATAATGATGACTACCTAGCGTAATTAGGGAGCTTGGTTGGCTGCTTGCAGCATGCTACAAGATTAGGCAGTTCAGTAAAGTGTACTGAGCTACTAGGTATGGCTCTTACATCCAACTTTAGTTCTTTAATTCTTTTTTGCTTTCAATTGATACCCATTAAAGGAGATTACAGTTGCACAGTTTTACCTCAAGAATATGAAAACTTTGTTACAGCATTTGCAATACATATGTACATCAGGACCCCTTAGCAAGAAACAATTAATACACAAATATAATGACATTTCATCCTATATGTACTGGGCTTAAATATACATGTACCTAAAATATACGTGCAGGACCGCTAGGCATATCATGACTCATCAGCCTTCGGTTCAAGGGTTACAGGAATCTTCTCCTTGTGATCACCACGCAACACCTCCACAGTCACCTGAATGCCAAAATAATTAATAAGAAACAAATACTTTTTAACTTGGTTTTTAGATTTAAAAATAATTCTAACTATGTTAGTCAATCTTTTTGGATAAAGAAGCCCAATACTTTTTTTTGATAAGTATAAAGAAGCCCAATACTAAATAACTTTTATTAGTATTGGGCTTCTTTTTGGATAAAACAATTATCAAGAAACAATTTCATTTAAGTATGTTTGATCTTCTCTAACAGAATTCTAATTAAATTATGCATGTTCTTTTATACATTTTATAATCGACTTTTTATTTGTTAATACTTATTAAATAAATGTGTATCATATATAAATATTTTTACCAAACATCCCCGTGTAATCATGGATTACTATAACTATTTGTTTGACTATTGAAAGCAGTCTTGAACCATATTTATCTTACTTCATCACTAAAAAAATTAATATATGAAGTCTTTGATTCAATTGCATATTGTCATCAGAGAGTTTCTCATTTTGAAAAATTATCTCTGCCCCTTGCACCATCCCACCCAGAGAGAGAGAGAGAGATACCTTCTCGCCCACTTTACATTGGTCAAGAATTCTGTACAAATCACTGCCATTGGTGACCTTCTTACCATTCACAGATGTTATGATGTCACCCAAAATGAGTCTACCATAGGCATCACGTTTGGTTGGTTGCAGGCCCTGCAGCATAGAGATTGATCAACTCTCATTGAATGGAAGAAAAAAACTATCAAACCTAAAGAAGCTAATGTCAATAAAAGAAGGAAGATCAAAACAAAGCATCTCACCTAATAACCACAAAACTAATTTGAATAATATATACAACTCTTAAAGGAAAATGAGCACAACACTTTCCTGGCAGGAAATTTCATTTCCATGTAACATAAAGCTCAAAGATAGAAAGCGTACATACCGCTTTACCAGCTGGCCCACTTGCAGGAGCATCTAAGACAAGCACCCCACTTACACCCAACTGCTCCACTGATTGATCAGGTGCAAACTTAATTCCTAAAATTGGTCTTGTAACCTTCCCAAATCTCACCAACTGGTCAACAATGCCACCTACCTGGATATGTAAGAATTAGGATAGTGACTTGGTCACTCACCGAAAACAAAGAAGATAGCAACTTAGTCTAAAGCATAAAGATAAGGAAGTTTTGTATCTCAATTAGATCTACATGATGCCTATAACTAAGATCTCCTATCAAAATAAAAAGGAAAATTCTACAAAATAACTCACGGTATCAACAGGAATTGAAAATCCAACACCAGAGGATGCACCAGATGGAGAATATATAGCCGTGTTTATCCCAATCAGACTTCCAGAACTATCTAATAGAGGCCCTCCACTATTACCAGGATTGATGGCAGCATCTGTCTGTATAACATCCTGAATAGGTCGGCCAGTAGCTGCAGAACTGATTTCTCTGCGAAGCCCACTAAAGAAAAGAATAGAAATATCACTTTAGTAAATGCACATTTTCATATAAATCTCAAGGCATGCTTATTTCTTGATAAATAACATGAAAAGGCCACATTTATATTGAGAAATTCAGCAGAAGATATTAATACAGGACAAATATGAATAGTTCACACACACACATATACACATTACACACAGTTTTTTTTTTTTTTTTTGATAAGTACATACACAGAGATTTGAACTTGTTCATGTACATTTTTGTTTCTCCATTAGTCTGTAAATAAATAGAAATATTATATAATGTATGTTGTTTCCAAAATACTAAAAGGATTCACAAAAGTACAAAGTTTAGTTACAAAGTTGTAGCCTAAGGCTACAAACAACTCTAATAAATTGACATGTGTAAAAATGGCATGTGCACTGCACGTGATTACCTAACTAAACTAAACTTTCCTCAAAAAAAAAAAAAAAACTTAACCCCATAAACCCAAGTAGTTAACCACACCACGTATTAAATATATATATATATATATATATATATATGTGAATACGTATTTATCTCTGAGTTACTTATCTCTGTCTCTCTCTCTCTGTAAACCAGCTCCACCAGTCACCCCCAAACTCTACTCTGTCTCCACTACCAACCTACCCAGTCTCCGCTGCTCAAAGCCACCTCTTGTTTGCCACTCTGCTGCTCAAAACTACTACCCTTTTGCAGACAAACACAAAAGATCTGCATTTTATTCCTTCAATTTGTTCTCTAAGTTACTAGAATTTATGGATTCGTGTTCATATGCAGAGGCTGTATTTATCTCAACAATGAAAGGAAAAATTGAGGATGTTTCTTTGTTTGAAATAGTAAAAGAAGCAGAAGAACAAAAGAAATCCATGTTTATGATACAAGCTCCGTTAGTACTCATTTGCCTGAAACAAAGGGAGAGCTAATCCATAGGATTTTGGTTGTATTTATCTCAACAAGTAAAGAAATCGATGATGTATCTTTGGTCAAAATAGTAAAAGAAGTTGGTTGTGTCGTTGCTTGTTATTATGTTAAAACATATGCTGCTGGTTTAAGAGTCTAGGTTCTTTACTCTTATCATTGATTCCTATGTATTTATGATTTATATCTTATTGCTGAATTTGCAAAAGCAAATTTGAAACTATTTCAGATCCTTTGCATTATTGCAACATGAATGGTGGAGTGGCAGATAGATGAACAAGAGGTGGCTTTGAGCGGTGGAGACTGGGTGGGCCAGTGGTGGAGATAGAGAAGAGTTTGGGGGTGACCAGTGGAGGGAGAAGAGGGTTTGGGTTGACCGGTGGGAGCTGGGTTACAGAGACGTCGAAAAGAGAGAGAGAGAGAGAATGTATACGCATTCGTACTTTTATTTTTTTTAATAGGTGGTGTGGTTAACTAGGGTTTGTTGGGTTAAGTTTAGTTAAGTATTCATGTGCAGTGCACATGCCATTTTTACACTAGTCAATTTCTTGGGGCAGTTTGTAGCCTTAGGCTACAACTAGTTTTGTAGCTAACCTTTGTCCTTCACAAAATGTGAAACAACAAAAAAATCACAGCCAATGCCACTAGCATTTTAGCAACTTTGGCTATATTAAACAAGGTTCATGCACAAAATTTAGAACACTTCTAAAAAATGTCAAAACACTATTATATATCACAAATACTAGCATTGAGCAAATAAACTTTAACGAGTTTAGTACCTGATAACACCAGTTGTAAGAGTATGGTCAAGTCCAAACTGCAAAAAAAAAATTAAGACAAAGGTTTAATTGGTTGGAATAAAGAATTAATAATATTAATGGTATATTTTGATAAGAATAATATTAATGGTATATGATGATCAAAGTCTTGATTTGGCAATCATTGACAACATGTAGAGTTGGATTCAACCATAGGTAACCAGCTCTGATGAATATGAAATGCACCAACCACAAACCATTTGGAAGCCTTTTCTCTGATATTAGGCCAAACCTGATATAGGGGGAAAAAAAGTTTTTCCAGGCACTTTTTTGGGAAGATGAGATGAAAGCAAATGAATTTTCTCATGCTTAATATCAAACTGGGCACTATGCATATGGATTAAAAATATTAAAAGAAAAATTTATGCTGTTTTGAAATTATTAAGAAATAAACTATTCCCTTGGCCGCCAAAAGTGAATGTTCTCAGTAATTCAGAATAGTAGTATGTTCACATACTGGATAAACAATACTATTTCAAGCAATAGTGCAATGAAAACATAGATTACGCAAGCAATGTAAAACTAATACTCACAGGGTTTCCAATAGCAAAAACTTTTTGACCAACAAGCAGGTCCGCAGAGATTCCAACAGGTATGGGTCTCAGTTTGTCTTTGGGTGCATCAACACGCAACACAGCAACATCCTTATCTTGGTCGAATCCAACAACTCTTGCATCATAAGTTGTCTGGTCAGCAAGAGTGACTCTGTACAGAACTAGCACCAATTTAAATGCGAACAATAAGGAACTTAAAATTTAAAAATGACAACCTGATATGACATTTTGAAACTTTTTGAGAATAAAATCTTACATGAAACATATATTATAGTCAGCAGGTTTGACTACAGGGGAATCGCATGTCATAGATAACAAAGAACTCAGTGAAGGAATTAATTCATGATAATCAAAACCAGCGCCAATTGAAGACACTGGTCAGTCATTAATGCAAATAGTTCTATGCTCTCCAGAGACAAAGGTGAGAAAATTTTGTAGGCTGACAAAAGTAGTTCGGGCACAGCAGCTAATATGGATAAGGACTGAAAAGTGAAAACTTAACAATCCCTGTTTCCTGAGAAGCCACATTATAAGCAGCAGTATGAGTATACAATCATGCTCATTGCCAGTAACAACTTCCCTAACAGTTGAAGATGTATATAAGTGTCCATAACTTCCAGACAGATGGTTTCCTTGGCGCAATATATGGCATGTTAAAGTTCCTCCCCAAGTAACATTTTTTTTTTTTTTTTGGACAGCAGCTTTAATTAAAGAGAAATGATATGTCTACAACATTTTTACAACAAATCCTAAGTGGCAAGTTGTTATTAGTTGTTATTGTTGGGGCAAAAAAGTAATCTTAGCATTAGTTTGAAATTTGAACCAATAACAACTAACCACCTCAGATTTGTTGTAAAAATGTTGTAAACGTAACATCTCTCTTAATTAAAATATTAACAATGGACAACATGCTAAAACCCATTACAATCACCAGTTGGCATTGTATGTGCAAACACAATGGTGAGTCAGTGGATCACCTCTTCTTTCACCATGACGCTGATTGTGATTTATGGTCTCTTATTCTCAATATGAGTAGGGATAGGCAAAAGATTTGACTTCAGCATCTAGACTAATGGAGTTTTTAGATCAAATGAATTGTCATTATTATTAATTTTCTTCCATTTTTCTTCCTTGCTTACTATTGACTCACCTACCTGTGTACTTCCCATGTATGAATGATGTACTATGGATGTGCCCAACAATTATTGTACTGTTTTTCATCTTTGGTTTCCTAATAAAGTTACTTATCAGAAAAATCTATTTTCTTCACACCAAGTACCCTCAACAGCTTTGGTCATCTAGATTGGTTATCATAAAACTACATCCCCATTCCAAAAAGCAAAATGGCATGGCCCCAAAATAGAAGTGTTCCAATCCCTTTTCTTTTTTTTTTTTTAAACAATCACACAAATCCATTTCATTATTACAGAAGACCATCCAAAAGGAGAAAGGATTGATAAAAAAAAAATGTAAATGAAAAGAACAAAAATGAAGGAACGAACGAACCTAAGATCAGAAGCGCCACGAATGACATGGTAATTGGTAACAACGTGACCCTGTTTGTCCCACACGAACCCAGAACCCGAACCCTGCGGCACTTCTAACACGTCCAGAGTAAACGCGTCCTGCCTAAAACAAAACAATACAAATCGAAAGCATCAAAACCAAGCAAGCAAGCAAGCACAGCCGAATTCACAAATAGCCGAAGATAGTGAAGTACTTGACAGCGAGATTGGTGATGTAAACAACGGAGGGAGTGTTCTCTTGGAAAAGGCGAACGGTGGCGAGCTCATCGGTCTGCAATTTCCTGGGAGTGGTGACGACGAAGGCGGAGGCGGAGTCGACATCGCCGACGAAGAGAGAGATGGATAAGGCGAGTGAAGCGCAGAGAAGGAGGAGGGAATCTAGGGCGGCTGAGGAGAAGAAGAAGAAGCGGTTTTGTTTGGCGAAGAGGTAGTTGTTATTGTTGTTACTACTACAGTTTGGGGTTATGAGAGAGTTTTGGTGGATGGAAAGGATAAGGGGATTAAGGGAGGAGCGGGGAGGAAAGAGGGATTTGGAAGAGGAGGAGGGAAAGGAAATTGGTTTTCTGTTGTATGGTGATGATGGTGGTGGTGGAGAAGAGGCGTGGAAGAATGTGGAGTTGAGGAGTGAAGAAGCAGCCATTCTTTTGGACAGACTGGACAGCTGCTGTTAAGGGATTGACTCCTATGAGATCATCACCTACTTTTATATATTATAATACTTGCTTCTATATCTGTGCTTTGCTTGTTGCTTCTTTAGGTGTGCTTTCTCGACCGTCGTTTTCATACTTCTTTTATATATTATAATACTTGCTTCTATATGTGGGCTTTCTCGACCGTCGTTTTCATACTTCTCTAATTCCATTGCTTCTTTCTATATTTTGTAGCAAGGATGGGTATAATTACTAATTATTAGGGGAGGGAGATTTGATGTCTTCTTTGAATTATTAGGAATGGATAATTAGTTAAGAGTTATAAAACTTTTGACAGTAGTTATATGTTTTGGTTAACTTAATTTGATACAATTCTTTTTTATTTTTCTTTTTTTAATTTTTACTTTGACTCGGTGTTTATTATACCCAAACAATTTTACATAGTTCAAAAATAACTGAATCTGTGACTTGAAGTTGCAATTTCCAAGTTGAAAATTGTAACTTTAAGTCATGATTTTAGTAATTTTTTTAAGTTATGTAAAACAATTTGTGTGCAATAAATATTATTCATATATATATATATATATAATTCAGTAATTACAACGGGATGCTAACTAATTAAGGTACAACACTCTTGACAATGCAAGAATAAAGAGCAATAATTATTAAGCACGTGTAATAGATTTCAAATTGTATGGTAGCCTTGTAAAAAAAAATTGCAATGGTCTCCAATGTTGGATGGTGTATATATATAAGTGAATGCATTACATCCTAAAGCTTACATGAAGTATTCTCTATTGCTATTTACCAATCATGAGAACTTGGAATGGAAAATTTGCAATGCCAATTGCAAGCCTCTATGGATCTTTCAAAGTGCCTTTAATCGTTTAAAATAATTGTTATTAGAAAAATTTGATACTTGAGATGATATGTGGTTAAGTGTCCAATTTTTATTTATGAAGTTAAATAGCAAATTGTAGGAAGTTAAGTTGGAAACAAACTTGCCTTTTTATGATTTTAAAATAGCTTTGATAAATTAATTTCCTTCTTTAATCAAATTACTTGCAAAATAGAATGAGCACGAAGACCTACGTTGCATTATTACCAGTGACATCCTGTCACGTAGGAATGTTCTACACTAGAAAAGAGAGATCTAGGCAATAGCCGAAGCACACACGTGATCCAACGAGTACCTTCTTCTAACCTTATTATGCTTACCACATTTCACTTCACAATTTCATTTTCACATCCTATCCATTGAAAAAAGAAGCCCACTATCAAGAAAAAGGTTGAGCGAGTGAGATTTCTTCACCTCAGTATGGTAATGGTGGTCCCTGAACCGTAGGCATCATTTTCAAAAGATTGATGAATCAGAGATCCCATATTGCAACAGTTCTTATAAATTAATTTAAAACAAAAGAGCTCTAACTCATTGATGTAGAATGACTACTCAACAATAATCACTCCTACGGAAAAGAAAGAAAGCTACAAAATTTTATCAAAAGGTCGCAATTCCCTTGGTATGCCATCAAAATTTCCAGCATTGACGTCTGATTGTAGCATAGGACGCTTCCCTTCCCAAACAATGCCCTCTGCTAGGTGCTCCATGTTTGGTGTAAGCATTACATAATTTGGATCAGCTCTTTGATAACTGCAAAATAGGAAGATGATAACTCTATTACTGACAGATGTAATTGGTGTAGCATGTCAAATCCAATAACTTATAAAGTAAAAGTTATTGTTTACTAATATGAAAATCCATAAAATATTTGAGCTTGCAGGGCAGAAGTTGATGATGATTAGAACTAAACATATTTGGAAACAATAATTTTAAGAAGAAAGGGGTGAAAAGTAAAAGCAAAAAAACAAGAAACCTGGCTTCTCTCAGATTTTCGACACGAATGCCAAATCCAAAGGCTGTCTTTCCAATAACACGATCTCTAGTAGCTGCAAGATAGTGGGATTTACTGAGTTGGTAGTAGAAACCCATAAATAATTGAATGGTGCATCTTCTATCGTAGGAAAACTAGCCCTATGGATGATAAAATCAATTCTATAATTCTTTGCTACTCAGGCTCAACTCAAAGCAGATCTAAGAGCAAAAGTTTAGATATGTTTCAAACATCATCAATATCAGACAAAATAATTGTTTGTCAAGAAATCAATAGTTTAGAGGAGAACAACTAATGCACCGTTAAAAAAGTGTGTGTTGATCCAAGTTGAGCAAACGAAAAAAAGTAGAGGGAGACTAAAAATCAGATTAGTAATAGTAATAAAAAATGACATGTCAATTAACAACTAATAGAGAGTATGACTTTAGATAGAATAGAGTGAAGGAAAAATAATACATGTGGCCGACCTTAACTAATATGTTGAGGATCCATAGTTGATCATAAAATTTTGAGACTAAGGTTTTATTGTTAGTGGAATCTACATAATTCCACAATGCTATATATACTATCTAAAGAATGCACCATCTTCACAAGTAATTAACCTATTATTATTAGCATTTACATCCTGAATAGTGCATTGATATAGCACACACTATGCCAACATGGAACAGTTCCATTGCAATTATAGGTCTGAATACTCTTCAGACATTAGTAGAGGCTTCTAATAAAATGCACTGAACCATTTGTGCATCTCCCAGTCCACCAAGTCAGGCACATACCATAGTGGCACAGCCTCACCAACTAATACACAAAGGATTCATGAGAAAAATTGTATATACCTAAGTGTCTAATTAAGTAGAAAGTATTAAATCTAATTGTAACTATAAAAATAAATTTTTTGGTCAACCATGATACAATCAACCAACTACAGGCACCTGAAATGTTGAAAGTGAAAGCAGGTTTCCACCATGACTTGAATGCCAAGGACGCAGATGAACTCTGAGGCCCCACTTTTCCCTGCAAAGATGGGTATTGATACTTTTCAAACCTGATACAATCAGTAGTTATAAAGCACATGGTTGCACCAGAAGCACTACCTTCAGCAAGAAGTTTTTATTGGCTTGCCAGGATGCAGCCACTTGAAAAGTGGACTCAGGGATCTTGTTTGATGCATTGGCATCTTCGACCCTTTAAAACAAAATCATAACAAAATTAGATATCACCACAATGGTTATAATCAGTTCTGTTATTCACTTATTTGTAATACCTTGAGTGCAACTCAAAGCCAAAGTCAATATAATTTGTAATTCCAACTACTTCATCTTCTTCAAGGGGGTTCTGGATCTGTTTAGTTGAGGCAGTTCAAAGACTTCATCAGAAAAATTTTGAACTAATAAAAGAAAGAAACTTCATCACAAAAACATATAACAAGAAAAAAGAATGATAATTACAGTTATTTCTGGATGGATGTTTAGGGGGCATAATACTGGAAATTGGTTTTTGTAGTAAATGACATGCATCCATATATAACTTGCACAATGAACATACTTAGTCAAGATTCTACACATCTTATTCCAAATCAACCAACCAAGCAAGGGGCTAAATTAACCACCCATAACCATTGTTGGCCTGACTAAAACAGGGTCCTATGGTGATTTAAAAACATGCAAGTAGATACCCATCCATTAATCCTGAAGAGAAGTACACAACAAAAAATATAGCTCAAAAAATGCTGCACAACCTAGAAACAATATATTTATAGTCAATGTCCTGCGCTCTGTTAGAAGCCTAACAGAGGATCAATAAGAACAAGCATTTGAAAAATAAAAGGCCATGCAGGAGACAAGGACAAGGAAGGAAAAAGAAGAAGATACATACCCGTCTTTGGACAACCACATGTTGATAGAATGAGGCAATGAGCTGCAGGTTATATCAGCATACGACATTTCAGCAAAACAAGTCTAAATATTAAGTTACATATTGCAAATGGAGTCATGCAAGCATGCAAGGTAGGGATAATGAGTGGGAGAAATTAACAAAATTTGGAGATTTTTTTTACCCGAAAATTTGAAGAAATTTACTAAGCAACATGTTGATCCAAGATCAAACACTGATTTCAGTATGGAAAATATTAAAGGTGATCCATCATTTGACACATTAACCCAAGACTAAAAATCTTATTCTCGCCACCAAGATCATAACATGATAGATATCTTCTTTGAGAAGTCACAATGTTGTATGAATATAATTGGCTTAACAGTTAAAAGCATAAAGTTCCTTTCATGTGTAGCTTGAATTAGGGTGAGAGATCCATATCATCATTCCAATCACAGTTAATGGGTGATTTAGTGTTTTTTTATCAAATCACATGAAATAGATTAGTGGAGAAAACATGACAAATAATTGTTTGTAAGTATTTTTTTATGGAAATTTTTTGCAAGTATTTAGATCATGCTGAATTCCCAAACCATGCCCCAATCTTTTACCAGATTTTCATCGAGTTTCTTTCCAGAGCCATTTTGTAAAAGACTCCATACAGGCAAAGAGTTATGTTTGCCTATGCATCTAGCGTGTGGACAGCTTTGCCTTCAGAATATATAGAAGGATCTATGATAAAAAAAAAAATCTGATTTGTGGAATTGTACATCCACCTGTGCAAATTGATTAGAAATTTATCAAACACACATCACATATTAGTTTGAAAACAAGATTCATTAAACAATCATATTAAAAGCAAGAAACAAAAGGCTAATTCTATGTTGCCTTTATTTCTCAAGTCAAAATATTCAATGTTGGGCATGAGGATAACATAGGCACAATTGCAGCATAATTACATTAAAATAACATCCCACAGAGAACAATGCCACGGAGTCCAAGAATGAGGAAATCTATTGCTATTTGCAAGTATAAGAAGTTGTGAAATACCATGAAATATGTAGCTCACAAAGACCAACAAATTAGCTTCTTTCTTTGTTCTCATTTCAAGTGGGGATTAAAGCAAAATCACAGTGATCAAACAATCCCAAGTATCTCTTCTTCTTCTCTGTTTTATATTACAGCTTTAACATTCTAATTTCTAGCAATAATATTGAATCTATTCTGATACAAATGAAGCAATCATTTGGGGTAGAGAGAGAGAAACTGTCAGGCACATATTCAAATGGGTATATAATTGAAACTATCTGGAACAAACCTCAGAACTTTTAGCAAGTTCAATACCAAAATTGAAGGATGGACTCAGGGGGCTGCCTGATCCTGCTCCATAGCCAATTGCACAACTCCAATCATTTAAATTTTTATAATTTGCACGATCATTGCTTCCATCTAATAAAAGCAGCATTAAAAAGTTAAACAATTAAAGTCAATTTAGATCTTGCTCAAATTCCAGTGTCACATAATATAGTGCTCATACTACACACATGCAACATGACCTACTTGAAAGAACATTAAAAAATAACAATGACACCCACTGAGCAAAATGACACATTCATGCAAAGCATTCTTAGAGACGAAATGCATCTTTTTCCATGACTTATCAAGAAAAAAACTTGAGTTTGACACTGAATTAAACATTAATAGAAAACCAGGGGTAAATAGAAACATTTAAAGTAAGAATATAAACATGTGAGAATAGCAATTTCAGCATAGGCCAGAGAGCCGATTCACAAACTCAACTAATTGTTTAACAAATTGGCATAAAATGTTTAATATAAGAAATTTGGCGAGTAAAACTTACACTGTGGCTCATATTGCACTCCAGCAGTTAGCCTTCCCACCTTGCTTACCAACCATACACTTTTTGCGAATTCATCTTTCACTGGAAAGTATGATGAGTATATAATTCAGAGGTTTTCATCACATATTCCATATGTTAGTTTTGTGAGTGTACACATAATATTTCCAAGGTTGCAACATGAAAAACTAAAAATCAAATGGGAATAAGAAGAGAGTTACTATCTCAATTTTCATCTGCAGTCTCAGAAGGGTTGAACAAAAATTTTCTTTTTATTTGGGGAAAGGGATGGAAAGAGGGGTGGGGGGTTGGGGAGCAAACTGATAAATTATATTCTGGGAAAGGGATGGAAAGAGGGGTGGGGGGTTGGGGAGCAAACTGATAAATTATATTCTTAGCAAGGTTCTAGCACTTTTTTTTATATTTTTTGATGAACAAGGTTCTAGCACATATTACTAGTGAGGATCTTGCAATAAATTTGAATAGTTTTTGTGGCCAAGTATCACCTTGAAAATTGTCCCACATTACTTAAGAGAGTATGTTGTGTGTAGTATGACTTGTCCCACTCTCCTTTAAAAATTAGCATGGCTTTTGAGTGGTGTTGTGGTGTGTCTTTATGTTAGAACCCTTTTTTCTCTCTTGTGTGTGTGTGTGTGTTTGTTTCTCAAAAAAGAAAAGTATCACCTCAGAAGGCATCCCTTACAAAAAAAGATGGGCCATCTAAAATGATGTAGTAAGCAGCTGGCTATGGCTTCTCCATTTCCCTGACCCTCCCCCTAAGTCTTTAGAACCAACAACTCCAAGTATAGTTGACTAAAATATTCTTTTCATCCTTAAAGTTTGCATGAATTTGGTTTTCCAGTCATAAACTTTAAAATGTTTGTTTTTCGTCCTTAAAATATTGTAAATGTTATGCATTCTGTCCTTAAACTTTGAAAAATATTTTTTTCATCCCTATTTTCATACTTAATATGTTGAAAAAAGTTCTTTAAAAATTTTAGGGGTGAAAAACAAAATTTTTAAGTTTAGGGAAATAAAAAAAAATTCATGCAAACTTTAGGGACAAAAACAATATTTTAGCCACTATTGTTTAAGCTTAAAAATAATGGACAAAAAAAAATTCAAAACAAAGGGGGGGGGGGAAATATAATATCAAGTGTTATAGTATAGAAATTGATTGCGATAAAAAAAACAAAAGAAATTAATAATTATACTCTCTTTAGGAAAAATTCTCACAGCCAGAAAATAGTGATCACAGCAGATCTAAATTAGTGAACAGTGCCTCATATATCATGTGTTCACAGAGAGGGAACTCATTGTCCTAAAACTCAGATCACATACAGGATAAAGGCATAAACGTGGCTCCAAATGACAAATTTCCTGAGCCATATCTCAATCCAAAAACACCATAATCTTCAGAAGATACTCTGCAGGAATAGGTAGATACATCAACAAAGTGCATCTGAATTTTGAATGTACCAACTAGCTAAAGAAGCTGCAAAGATGGAATTAATGATTCAAACTAACCTTCTCTTCAGTAACAAAGGAAAAATACCAAATGCTCCAAATCCATATTTAGGGTAGTAAGCAGATGACCTCATTTGCAAAATCCTGAAGCGACAGCACAAACATAGTAACATTCAAGGAATTATGGCTAGAGAGGGGGAAAACCAGCCTGGAGGGAGGAGAGGCCTTTTGTCAGAAAGTGAAATTATTTACTTAATATAAAAGTTTCTTACGGGTCAGAGCTCGATACAAAAAGGTCCACAAATGTATTAGGATCATCAACATCACTGTTCACAGAAACGAATCATAAAAACAGTGTTTAATAACTCAATTAGCATATACTGTATTACGAAAAAAGAAGACATGACAAACAATAAACTAATTCTACAATACCTTTGCCAGCGAAATAGTGCATTTCCTACAATGTTCTCATCAGGCTGATTATCAAGTGGACCTGAAACCTAATTAGGCTAAGGGAAAAAAAATCTAATTCCTCTATTCCTCACGGCTCATATTTTCAACAAAAAGCATCAAAAAAAAAAAAAAAAAAAAAAAATCAATCTCATACAAGAACTAGATATATTAGTAAAAACAAAGAAGAAAGATTTTAACGGATACAGTAGCAACCAAATCCACATGAGGGTCATCAATTGGCTTTAGCATAATTCTTGAGCTGAAATGCCTTGCTTCTTCAAAATAGTCCTCAAAAAGGCATTTCAAAGCAAGCTTCCCAAATAACAAGTCGTATGATGACTCCAACATCCTACATCACGTCATAGACATATACATTCAGTTATGATGCACACACTCGGTGGGTTTTGAACTGATGATCTCGCCCTCCATTCCATTATTAAAGGAGGACAAAATGCAATTATTACATATGTACACACACTCAAACATGTATTTATCAAATAGAGTACTTTTAAGTTAACAGTTACCTCTTCAAAACCAAATGGTCACAAATGAATATTAATATTTGTTAAACCCTAGTCAAAGCAAAGACCGTAGTCCATTACACCTAATCATACTTGTAGTCCAAGTAACAAAATCTCAATCCTACTTGTATTGTAAGCATTGTAAACCTCAAGATTATTGTATAAGGGTCTATTTAGATATCATTTATTACTGAAAATTAAAAACTGAAAACATTATAGCAAAATAATTTTTAAATGTATAAATAATAATGTGGAACTCAATTTTAACTTAAAATTTGTTAAATTTATACTTTATGGATCCCGTGAAACAGATACAAGACCCACAGAAAAAAGGAACTAAACTTTCAATTTCCAACAACATCCAAACTCACAAAGTAAAGATTAAAAATTAAAATTATTTTACTATTTTACTTATTTTTGCTACCATTCATAACTTCATTATTTTTTTTGGTGATATTTATGGACCTATTATACTATTTTAATTATCTTTTATTTTTATTTATAATTCTTTTAACAATAATTTTTCAGTTTCATTAAAATAAATAGCAGATATTTATGTTTTATCATTTTTTTATATTAAATAATGAAAAATCAAAAGGGCCAATTCCAATTCTCGAAGAATTGAAATTCCCAAGGGTAAAAGTTTGATATGAAAAGGAACCTGGTCCGGGCAGCGAGAGGAGGGAAATCGAAGAGAGGTGGGACGAGCACCATTGGCGGTGGTGGCTGCTTCAACCAATTCCCGAACCAGTTCCACATCTCTTTCTCTCACTCTCTCTGTGCTTTTCAAATGACAGTGAAAACGGGATTTAGGGTTTCTTAAATAGACCTAAAGTTAAAGTTGAAGTTGAAGGTTGAAATTGCATAGAGTGAGCGAGAAAGAAGCTTTGGATTCTCGCCAGCCCCACGCATCTTTCCTCAACTCCAAGAAGCTTTCAACTTACTCAACGGCGAGCCTAATGACGTGGCACTTGCGATGCACGGCAATTAGGGTTTTTCTATTTTTTTAATTTATTCATTTTTAGGAAATATTTATGAATGTCTTGTTCAGTTAAATAAATCATGACCTGTTAAAAAAGTTAATAACTAAAATTATACATAAATGGTATCTTTAATTACAGTGTATAGAAGGTATAAAATTGTGTATATTATTTGAAAAATACGTATTTTTAATATACAAAATTGCGTATATTTTTTGAAATTGTGTATGTATTTAATTGCGATGCATTTTTTTTTTTTTTTAAAGAGTAATACTTATTAAAACATACAAACAAGAAAATAATATATAAAGTTTTTTAAACAGACTTATAATATGTTACATAACCAAAGTACCAATAAAAATTATCTAACATTTATAGTAGTAGTCTAGTGTTAAATGTATAAAATTATGTTTTTGAAAATGTGCATGTTGAATATACACAATTCTATGCAATTTTTTAAAAATGCGTACTTTGAATATACAAAATTGCGTATATTTTTTGAAATTGTGTATGTATTTAATTGCAATGCGTTTTTTTATTAAAAAAAAAAAGTAATACTTATTAAAACATACGAATACGAAAATAATATATAGAGTTTTTTAAACAAACTTATAATATGTTACATAATCAGAGTACCAATAAAAAATAGTCTAACCTTTATAGTAGTAGTCTAGCGTTGAATGTATAAAATTATGTACATTTTTAAAAAATGTGCATATTGAATATACACAATCCTGTGCAATTTTTTAAAAATATGTACGTTGAATGTACAGAATTATGTACATTTTTTCAAAGATGGGTACCTTGAATATAGAGAATTATGTACATTCTTTGAAACAATGTGTACATTCAATGTTCAAAATTTTGTACATTGTTTGAAAAATAAGTTTTTGAACGTACAAAATCGCGTTCATTCTTTGAAAAATTGTGCAAGTTGAATATATAAAATTATGCACAATTTTTTTTTAAAAAAAATGTATTTTGAATTACAAAATTGTGTACATTATCAAAAAAATTATATACGTTGAATGTATAGAATTGTGTACATTGAATATACTGAATTTTACATATTCTTTGAAAAATGTATACGTTGAATGTACATAATTGTATACATTATTTGAAATTGTATATGTTGAATATATATAATTGTGTACATTTATGAAAAATTATGTTCGTTAAATGTACAGAATTGTGTACATTTTAAAAAAATGTGTACGTTGAATGTTCAAAATTGTGTATGTTCTTTGAAAAATTGTGTACTTGAATGTATAGAAATATAAACATTTTTTGAAAAATTATCTACATTGAATGTATAAAATTGGTTACATTTTTTGAAAAATGTGTACATCAAATGTACAGAATTGTACACATTCTTATGTAAGTTGAATATATAGAATTGTATACTTTAAATACACATAATTGTGTACATTCTTTGAAAATTTGTATGTGTTGAATGTACAATATTGTGTACATTATATGAAAAATTGTGTACATTAAATATACAGAATTGTGAACATTTTTAAAAAAATTGTGTAAATTCTTAGAAAATGTGTACATATAATAAACAAAATTATGTACAATTATTGAAAAATGTGTGTGTTGAATGTACATAATTGTGTACATCCTTAAAAAATGGGCACCTTGAAGGTACAAAATTTGTACATTCCATAAAAAATGGTACCTTGAATGTACATAATTATGTACATTCTGTAAAAGATTGTGTATATTGTTTGAAAAATGGTTTCTTTAATTGTACATAATAAAGTACTTTCCTTGAAAATTTGTGCACTTTGAATATATATAATTGTGTATATCCTTAAAAAGATGGACACTTTGAAGGTACAAAATTTTGTTACATTCCTTAAAAAATGGGTACCTTGAATGTACATAATTCTATACATTCTTTGAAAGATTGTATACATTATTTAAAAATTGATTTCTTTGATTGTACAAAATTGTGTACTTTCTTTAAAAATTTGTGCAAGTTGAATGTATAAAATTATATACAGTCTTTAAAAAAAAAATGCATATTTTGAATGTACAAATTGTATACATTCTTCGAAAAATGCTGAACATTGAATGTATATAATCGTGTACATTTTTTGAAAAATTTTGTGCATTGAATATACAAAATTGTGCATATTCATTGAAAATATGTATGTTGAATATACGGAACTAAGTTCATTCTATGAAAAATTATGTACGTTGAATATACAAAATTGGGTACTGTAGGGTCGCGTTTTTCGTGCCAAGCCTAAGATGCATGGAACCTTTTGACCAATGAGTCCAATACAATGAATTTGTAGAGAGTGGGCCAAAGAGTTGGGCTTTAGTGTATGGACAACGACCATCGCGGCATTCCTCAAGGGCCAAGCTTACCGGATAGAATTGGTCCTCGGCACGATCCGAGGAGCTTTTCCTGGTGCCTCTCCACCCTTGGGGATTCCCCTCCCCCTTTTATAGTCGTTTTCCTCTTCCTAACTAGGGTCCCCAGGGCAGGTATTTGTCCCATCCACCCCTACCTCCAGTTGTTGGGAGTGGTTGTAAGGACAGAGAAGTATGGTTGTGTCGGGCACAAGGCACCAATATAATAAAGGTTGTCTTCCCTTATGCGCTTTCGTTCTATCTGTTGTCTTTCTCCACTTTTGTGCTTTGCCCGCCCTGTGGAACGGTCCGGAGTTTCGCCATTGATGGTCTCATTACTTCTTTTACCCTCGACTATATCCATCCAAGGAGGATTTTTCTATGGTCGAGGAGGGGTTTCTCCATGGATTGGACCCCGGCCCAAGATAGATATTGAAACGGGCCTCTTAGTCTTTTTCCCCCACAATAACCCTTCAAAATCCTGCTGTTTGGCTCCTCGGACGGACAGGAGGGTTTTGGCAACATTAGGCATCTTTCACGATTTCCTAAGCCGTGCCTTCCATTAATGTCCGAGTCTCTTCGTTTGCTCGAGGTGCATTCTTGATTATGAGACATTCTTTTAATCTATCCTCGCTTAATCCTTGTCATTTCGGTACACAAGGCGCGCTTTAATTAGGGCTCTTTCACGAGGTGACATAAATCCAACTACTGAAGGTTACTTTGGAATTTGAACGAGATTAATCTCGTTTGTAATTCCTTACTAGGGTTTCAAAGCAAATTGATTGCCTCTAGATTCGTCTTCTATATAAGATGCGCATGGGAGATAATCCATCCTTATTTGCGAGTCTTGAGTTTTCAGATTTCTATCTCCTCAAACATTCCCAAAGTCCCTACTACGAGAGTGACTGAGATTTTGGGGGTAAGATGATCATGGTTAGGATAAGGGTGAAGGAACAAAACCCGCTTGAGAAGCCTTGGGTATCTCCAAGATTCAGAATGACACGATCGGGACAAAGGAGACAAAGGCTCAAGGCCTCCCTTCTCCTTGATAGGGTAAGAAAGGAGCCTCTTTTTCTTTCAGCCAAAATCGGAAGCGGTGTAGATGTCGTATCAGATTTTTGGTGCGACAAAGACTTTGAGATTTCCCATCACCGGTACCATCCACTCCCGCTCAATCGTTGCTAACATGAAACTTGCTCAATTCATCGCCGTCGAGCTGGTATGGGGTTTGGTATTACACTTCTTCCTTTCTTCCATCACTGGCACCTCCGCTTCTTCTTCTCTTCCATCACTAGTGCCACCTAAGTGCCTGCCTTCTTCTTCTCTTCCATCACCGGCGCCACATAGGTGCTTCTACTTCTTCTTCTCTTCCATCACTGGTGCCACCCGGACTTGCCTAGTCGTTGTTAGAGCGGAATTGAAGGATCTATCGGTCTCATGTATTTTTTATGTTATGATTTTTACTTTCGGTTAGCTTATGATTTCAAGCTTATCTAAGCCCCTTTATGTATATTGTACCATCTCTTTATCTAATAAAAGATGAGTTTATTGCATTTTACGTATCCTTTCTCTTTTCCAATAATTATCGTGTGAATGGATGTGTCGGTGTTTTTTCTTTTGAACCGTATGTAGAACCAATGACCTTGTCGGTAGAGTTATTTATCGAAATCGATGAGCACAATAGTGCTGATTTTAAATAAGTTAACCATACGTAACAAACCAAGATAACAAATGCACGTTACGTATTGTGAATGGAGTAGCCGCCTAAGGATGTGCAATCTGAAATAAATTGTCCGGGGGGTCGCGGGGCATTATAGTCCTTTTCCTAGTTTCCAATGATATTCGTGGCTTTAATTTGTTTTAGGGATATGGCCCGAGGATTATGCAATACCCTAGTTCTGTCCAGCGCTTAAGCTTTCGGTGTAGTTTCCCATAGGTTTGACTCAGAGGACTATACAAGGCCTTGGTTCTGTCTAACACTTGGGCTTTGTTTTCAATGTGCCTAGTTTCCCCGTAGGCTTGAGTCCGAGGACCATACAAGGCCTTGGTTCTTTCTAGCACTTAGGCTTTCGGTGTAGTTTCTCCATAGGCTTAAGTCCGAGGACTATACAAGGCCTTGGTTCTGTCTAGCACTTGGGCTTTGTTTTCAATGTGCCTAGTTTCCCCGTAGAGACTTGAGTCCGAGGACCATACAAGGCTTTGGTTCTATCTAGCATTTAGGCTTTCAATGTAGTTTCCCCATAGGCTTGTGTCCGGGGACTATACAAGGCATTGGTTCTATCTAGCACTTGAGCTTTGTTTTCAATGTGCCTAGTTTCTCCGTAGGCTTGAGTCCGAGGACCATACAAGGCCTTGGTTCTATCTAGCACTTAGGTTTTCAGTGTTGTTTCCCCAGGCTTGAGTCCGAAGACTATACAAGACTTTGGTTCTGTCTAGCACTTGGGTTTTGTTTTCAATGTGCCTAGTTTCCCGTAGGCTTGAGTCCGAGGACCATACAAGGCCTTGGTTCTGTCTAGCACTTAGGCTTTCGGTGTAGTTTCCCCATAGGCTTGAGTCCGAGGACTATACAAGGCCTTGGTTCTTTCTAGCACTTGGGCTTTGTTTTCAATGTGCCTAGTTTCCCCGTAGGCTTGAGTCCGAGGACCATACAAGACCTTGGTTCTATCTAGCACTTAATCTTTCAGTGTAGTTTCCCCATAGGCTTGAGTCTAAGAACTATACAAGGCCTTGGTTCTGTCTAGCACTTGGGCTTTGTTTTCAATTTGCCTAGTTTTCCCATAGGGTTGAGTCCGAGGACAATACAAGGCCTTGGTTCTGTCTAGCACTTAGGCTTAGGCTATTAACTTCCCTCTTCGTAGGGGATTCAACGGACTAGACCACTAAGCTCGCGAGAGTTAGCCCCTTGTTAAGTGCCCGGGGCAAATGTCTGACATTAGAAGCCCCTAGGACCACGTTTCACTTAACAACCCTTCCCGCGTAATCAACGCTTTGAAGTATGGGCCTGAGTGGTGGCTAAGTGACGACAACGACAATATGTTTTGGGAGATACGGGAGGTGCTTTCGTGTAGCTTGTACCACCGCCACAATGGTCTTTCTGATGGACCTTTGGTGGCAAGAGCTTGACCCCATCGTGATTGGTCGTTGCATTTGCTAACGCTCCAGCTTCCCCATAGACGGCGCCAATTGTAGGGTCGTGTTTTTCAAGCCAAGCCCAAGATGCATGGAACCTTTGACCAACGAGCCCGATACAATGAATTTGTAGAGAGTGGGACAAAGAGCTGGGTTTTAGTGTATGGACAACGACCATCGCGGCGTTCCTCAAGGGCCAAGCTTACCGGATAGAATTGGTCCTCGGCATGATCCAAGGAGCTTTTCCTGGTGCCTCTCCACCCTTAGGGATTCCCCTTCCCCCCCTTTTATAGTCGTTTTCCTCTTCCTAACTGGGGTCCCTAGGGCAGGTACTTGTCCCATCCGCCCCTACCTCCAATTGTTGGGAGTGGTTGTAAGGACAAAGAAGTATGGCTATGTCGGGCACAAGGCACTGAATACAATAAAGGCTGCCTTCCCTTATGTGCTTTCGTTCTATCTCTTGTCTTTCTCCACTTTTGTGCTTTCCCTGCCCTGTGGAACGGTCTGGAGTTTCGTCATTAATGTTTTGTTACCTCTTTTACCCTCTCGGCTATATCCATCCGAGGAGAATTTTTCTATGGCCGAGGAAGGGTTTCTCCATGGACTAGGCCCCTGGCCCAAGATAGATATTGAAACGGGCTTCTTAGTCTTTTTCCCCCACAGGTACATTCATTAAAAATTTGTGTAAGTAAAATGTACAAAATTGTGTACATTCTTTAAAAAATATGTGTATGTTGAATTTACAAAATTGTGTCCATTTTTTGAAATGTTTTGCACATTGAATGTACATAATTATGTACATAATTTTTTTAAAAAAAATTGTACAATATTAGAAAAATGTATGTGTTGAACATACAGAATTGTATACATTCTATGAAAAAGTATGTACACTAATTGTATAAAATAGTGTGTGTTATTTGAAAAATTGTGTATGTTGAATGTATAAAAATGTGTACATTTGTTTGAAAAAAATGTGTCATTTAATGTACAAAATTGTATATATTATTTAAAAAATGAGTGTGTTGAATGTACGAAATTGTACACATTCTTTGGAAATTCTACTTGTTCAATGTACTAAGTTGTGTACATTCTTTGAAAATTTGTGTCAGTTAAATGTACAAAACTACATACACTTTTTGAAAAATTTGTGTACGTTTAATGTACAAAAATTGTGTTTGTTGAATGTACAAAATTGTGCACATTCTTATAAAATGTGTAAGTTGAATGTACCTAATTGTGTATGTTTTTTAAAAAATTGTATAGGTTTTTTTTTTTTTTTTTTTTTTTTTTTTTTTTTTTTTTCGGAAAAAATTGTGTAGGTTGAATGTGCAAAAATGTGTAAATTTTTTGAAAAATATGTATGTTGAATGTACAAAATTGTGTAAATTTTTTGAAAAATTTGTAGGGTTGAATGTTTAATTTTAAAATATATATGTTGAATTGTGGGTTTTGTAGTCAACTTGCCATCATCTTTTCCATTTAGTTTTTTAGCATATTTGTTTTAATAAAAGGTTGCATTTTTGTTTTGGCAATAGATAGTGAGGAGAGGAAGGTGAGGCCAAGTTTGAACTTTGAATCACATAAATAAACATCATAAAAATATCATTCTAACCAGATTATCATTGAAACCCCAATAAGAATAAAAAGTTGCAAGTTGCAACTGCATCTAAATAGAAAGTAGAGTTGTGGGTTTCATTAGCTCAACCGGTAAAGTCTCTGATGGTTGAATAAAAGATTTGAGATTTAATCTCCGCTTACACCAAAAACTGATTGGTATCTTAATTTGATGATAAAGAGTTATCATTAAGAACGGACGTCATATGTTAAAACTCTCTAAAAAAATGGAGAGTAGGGGAATCAAGAATAAAAATTTTAAAAAAAAAAAATACAAGGACTGCTCATAGTCATAGCAAAAAATTTAGAGTTCAACCCATGCATGACCTACCTAGGGTGTGTTTAGATACCGCTTATTTTGCTAAAATTGAAAAATTATTGCTAAAAGTACTATAGATAAAGGTAAAAGTTAGTTAAAATAATACAAAGGGGGTCTATAAATAGTACCAAAAAGTACAATAAAGCCCATAAATAATAATAAAAATAAACTGAATAATAAAATAATTTAAAATTTTCATTTCAATCTAAATCGTACGCCTACTATTACTTTTTTGAAGATTTGGGTGGCTACGGTCACTTAATGAAGATTATGGTTGCAGTGGCTCATAAATCTCCATGAATATTCCATTTGGGTGTCCTCTTCTGTTTCCTTTTTCGACTAGTTGGACTGCCTCCAAAACTTAATTTCCAATGGCCAGAAAACATTCTAGTGTGCAATTTCCACAACAATTGGTCAGCGTTAATTTATTAGTATATTATGATGGATCACCTAATTTTTTTTTTTTTCATTTTTTGTCTTTGTATAAATAAATAAATAAATAAAAGGTAAATGAAAATATTAATTGTTTCTACCTTACTAATGGAGAATTTAATAGGGATCAATGATAGCTCCTCAAATTTTTCATTATTTATTAAGGTCATTATTTGTGATTAGAGTAATATCACATTCATGTGAACTTATCATCAATATTATTTTTATCATACATCAATCTCAAGAACTAATATATTTCCTAGATTTATTAATTAATAATTAAGAGGTACCTAGACTTACACACAAAATTAGGATTCGTTCAAGTGAGCTTAATCATAGTTTGTTCATAGTACTTAATAGTCCATGTATTTTAGGCGTAATAGTCAATTTCTATGAAGGATCAAATAATAAGAAAAAAATTAAATTAGGAGGATTTAAACTCTAAACATCTCGATCTGTTGAAAACAACAAGAGGTTTAAATCCTCTATCCAATAGTGATTTTCGGGCATGCCATAGATATGAATTGCTGTAATTTAAAAAAAAAAAAAATCAATTTAGTAGTTTTATATTTTATGTAGCATGAAACTGAATACTCCACAACAAATTGAATAGCTTTGGCATTGTAACTTGGTGGAGAAATGCTTAAAGACATACTTTACTCATCAGTCATCACTTACCATGCAAATATATTAAGGATATGTTTGGTATGTTGAGTGGATATTTTGTTTTTTTTTTTTTTTTGGAGTTGAGTGGATATTTTGTTAGGAAAAGATTAAAAGTAATCTTTATTAATTAGGAAAGTTAAGTAATTAATAACACAAGGAAATTTTAGCTAAGTTTGTTTGTCTATGTCATTATTTATTTATTTTTTATTTTTATTTTTTATTTAGAGAGAGTTTCAACATAAAACGTCTACTCCTAATGATAACTCTCTACATCAAGCCAAGACATTGATCAATTTTTTAGTGTAAACAGATATTAAATTCCAAATTTCTTATTTAACCATCAAAAAACTCAAACCAAGGCCATATAGTTTAGTAGGTCATTTATGAAAACTATGATTATTACAAAGAAAAGTTTGTCAAATACCTTGCTGCGAAATTGGACTGACATGATTTGAATTGCCGGATCTATTTGGGGTTATGATTCTTAAGAGCAGTCAAGTCATTGGGCTAGTTGGAACTCTTTATTAAAAGCAAATGCAAACTATGATATATGGTCCTACAATTTAGACTATTGCATGAGTCATTGGATTAGTTGGAACTAATTAATGCTTTGTCCTACGAATTGAATTTTATGCATGCAATTTCCCTATCCTCCCCAAAAAATTTATTTGCCCCCCACCCTCGCACAGAAATATCAAAGCAAATTTTCATTTGTCAATGGTAAAAGGATAAATCTTAGGTATAGTACCTTAGGTGTTGTTTCTTAGGTTCTCCTCTTAAGATTCAGTTATATAGCTACTTAACTAAAAAATACATTTCCATTCCATAAGAAAATTCAACATGGCAGAATCTTTAGATGGAAACCTAAGGAACAACACCTAAGTACTATACCTAAGTCTTGCCTTTATCAAAATGTTAGTTCACATTCACAGATCAAATCCAAGTACAATTATCCCCTATTCACTCATAAAAACTTTTTACTATTTTCACTTTTTATTTTTTATTTTTTTACTTCCCATTTCAAAATATTTTCAATTGAGGTTTTGCTCTAAATCCAAATTTTATAACTACTTATGCATCTATTATGCAAAAATTCATATATATTTTAACATAAAAACCAATTTTTTCCTATTTTACTTGATTATTTTTAAAAACACTCACATCGGATTATCTATTCTAAATTCTATTTTGTTAAAATATTAAACTTTATTTATTTTTTAAATCAATTTTTTCCCTCTTTACACACCTCGACCACCATCCATTCTCTTCCTTCATCCTCGTAAAATGCAAAGAAAAAAAAATGAAATGCATAACAATAGTGGTTGTGTATATATTTGCACAAGTATTGTAGCAAAAATGCATAAGCTAATGTGGGTGTTTTTTGGATTGGTTGGGCAAAATTTGGACCTTATGCCATTTTACCATAGCTTATTTGTGTGCTCTTAGAAGATTAAGAAAAAAAAAAAAGTTGAACTCTACATAATTTTTAAAAATCATTCAAGACATTAAGCCACGTATACAACTTTGTTGGTATATTGCTATATATATTTTTAACACTTTCACATTGATTTATTTTCTCAATTTATTTTAAAGGATCAAATTACATGTTTAAATTGTTTAGCTTATAATTTTTTATTTATTTTATTATTAATATCAATTAATATATATTTTAGATTAAGTTTACTTTCAATCTTGTCTTTTAGTCTTACTCCCCTAACATAAAACCTTGGCTTCTTCACCACTACCTGACTACACGACCTATTAATCAAATGAGTCGTGTGAGGTCGTGTCGACCCTACAAAAACCATTTATCAAGTAGATTACATGAGTTGTCTCATATCAACCTATTTGATAAATAAATCATATTAGGGTTGAGGAATCATGACACAATTAAATATTGTTCATTGATTTTTTTTTTTTTGGAAAAGATGATTGAATATATATATATATATATATATATATATATATATTAGAAAGTTCAATATTATTTTATATTATTCTTCACCCAAAAAAAAAAAAAAAAAAAACTCTTCTCCAAAAATATTATTTTATATGATAATATCTACATATAGGTATAGGGTGTCAAAGGGTAAAACTTACCTATAATATCTTAGTGGTATTAAATTAGATTCCTTGATGTTATATTGAGTAATGAAGCACAAGAAATGTAGTTTTTTTTTTTTTTTTTTTTTTTTTTTTTTCTAAAATACAATTTACTTCAATGTAATTATGTATTTAAATTTAATTAGAAATTTTAATGTATTATACCTAAAGAAGGTTTATCTAACTAAGTTT
Organism: Quercus dentata; assembly: GCA_028216015.1. Lineage (NCBI taxonomy): Eukaryota > Viridiplantae > Streptophyta > Magnoliopsida > Fagales > Fagaceae > Quercus > Quercus dentata. The sequence continues at coordinate 85,047,053 of CP116445.1, forward strand.
TATCCATGATAGCAACTATTTGTTTACATAATTTTTGAGATAGGTAGATAATGGATGTATGGGAGATGAGGCTTGAACCACATATATGGGACATCACAAAAAATGTTTAAGTTATCAATCGGACCCCAACTGTATTTTATGTACAAAATTGTACACATTCTTTGGAAATTTTACTTGTTCAATGTACTAAGTTGTGTACATTCTTTGAAAATTTGTGTCTGGTGAATGTACAAAATTGCATACACTTTTTGAAAAATTTGTGTACATTTAATGTACAGAATTGTGTTAGTTAAATGTACAAAATTGTGCACATTCTTATAAAATGTGTATGTTGAATGTACATAATTGTGTATGTTTTTTGAAAAATTGTAAAACTGTGTAGGTTGAATGTGCAAAAATGTGTAAATTTTTTGAAAAATATGTATGTTAAATGTACAAAATTGTGTAAATTTTTTGAAAAATTTGTAGGTTTGAATGTTTAAATTCAAAATATATATGTTGAATCGTATCAAGTAAAGCGTGGGTTTTGTAGTCAACTTGCCATCATCTTTTCCATTTAGTTTTTTAGCATATTTGTTGATAAGGGCATTTTCGTCCAGCAAGAAATGTTGTTAATTGTCTGTCTTAGATGATCTTCCCTTTGTCTGTCTAGATAAGTGACCCCAGGTGCCGATAGTCCAATCCACACATCTGTCACCAACGTCCCCCGAGCTTGTCACAATAGCAAAACGCTCGGTGATTAGAAGTCGATGGCGATTGGGTCCTCATCTCGATCTACATATTGACGAACGATAAGCCAAGCCGATAGACGTTTTTATCCAAGCCAATGGGCAAAATAAGTGGGTCCCATAATTCTTTACGTAATCTCCACGCATAAGTCCTTATAAGAAAATATCTTGCACATCACGTTCAAAGACCCTACTGCACGTTCATATCTTCCCCATATGGAAAAGATGCCCTAAAATCTTGGAAACCCTAGCCCTAGACCTTCTCTACATGGAAAGGTTCCTACATCCAAGTGATCTTAATTCACTACTCCCCACTATATAAGTCTCAAGTCTCTTCCTATCCCAGGTACACACAAAAATTCCCTAGTTCTCTCACTATAGAGTTCATAGAGATTTTTCATTCATTAACTTGATCTTTGAAGGGTCTTTGGCCGCACCACACCGGTGCTCTCTGTTAGATTACTGGTTTCTTATTCTTTAGATACCCATTGGAGCATTCAAGGACCATCAACTCACTAACAATTTTTTGTGCATCATCATTTGTTTTAATAAAGGGTTGCATTTTTGTTTTGATAGTAGATAGTGAGGAGAGGAAGGTGAGGCCAAGTTTGAACTTTGAATCACATACATAAACACCATAAAATATATCATTATAACCAGATTATCATTGAAACCCTAATAAGAATAAAAAGTTGCAAGTTGCAACTACATCCAAACAGAGAGTAGAGTTGTGAATTTCAGTTAACTCAACTAATAAAATCTCTGATGGTTGAATAAGAGATCCTGGGTTCAATCCCCGCTTACACAAAAAATTGATTGGTATCTTGGTTTGATGATAAAAAGCTATCATCGGAGCAAACATCATAGGTTAAAACTCTCTAAAAAAACAGAGAGTAGAGGAATCAAGTATAAAAAAATAAATAAAAAAATAAAAACATACAAGGACTGCTCATAGTCATGGCAAAAAGTTTAGAGTTCAACCCCACGCAGGACCCATCTAGTATTACTTTTTTGAAGATTTGGGTGGCTATGGTCACTTAATGAAGATTATGGTTGCTGTGGCTCATAAATCTCCATGAATATTCCATTTGTGTGTCCTCTTCCGTTTCCCTTTTTGACCAGTTGGACTGCCTCCTCAGCTTAATTTTCAATGGCCAAAAAACATTCTAGTGTGCAATTTCCACAACAATTGGTCAGCGTTAATTAATTAGTATATTATGATGGATCACCTAATGTTTTTTATTTCTATTTTTTGTCTTTGTATAAATAAATAATAAAAAGGGGAAATGCTAATGGATGCCTTAGGAGTTAGGGCATTGGTTAATAATCAATTTAAAAAAAGTTTTTATGAGAAAAAAAAAGTAATTAATGTTTTGATAGCTTTTCCATTTTCCATAAAAGTTGTGTCAAAACTTTCCTAAAATGGATTATTAACTTGTGCCCTAAAGGCACTCGTTAGCATAACTCATAATAAAAAAAGGTAAATGAAAATATCATTTGTTTCAACCTTACTAATGGAGAATTGAACAGGGATCAATGATAGCTCCTTAACTTTTTCGTAATTTACTATGGTCATTAGTTGTGATTAGAGTAATATCACATTCATGTGAACTTATCATCAATATTATTTTTATCATACATCAATCTCACGAACTAATATATTGCCTAGATTTATTAATTAATAATTAAGAGGTACCTAGACTTACACCCAAAATGTAGGATTCGTTCAAGTGAGGTTTATCATAGTTTGTTCATAGTACTTAATAGTCCATGTATTTTAGGTGTAATAGTCAATTTCATCGAAGGATCAAATAATAAGAAAAAAATTTTAATTAGGAGGATTTAAACTCTGAACATCTCTGTTGAAAACATCAAGAGGTTTAAATCCACTATCCAATAGAGATTTTTAGGCATGCCATAGTCCATAGATATGAATTGCTGTAAAAAAAAAAAAAAAAAAAAAAAAATCAATTTAGTAGTTTTATATTTTATTTTATGCAGCATGAAACTGAATACTCCACAACAAATTGAATAGCTTGGCATTGTAACTTGATGGAGAAATGCTTAGGCTTCGTTTGGGAAGAGAGAATGGAAAGGAATGAAAAAAAATCATTTTAGAATATTCTTCCCTTCCTTGTTTGGGAGTTTTAATGGATGGAATAGAAAGCTCATTCCCTTATTTGGGAGTTTAAGTAGGAGGGAATGGAATGGGTAGGAGGGAACACTCATTGCTTTTTATTCCCTTAAAACCTCAAATTTTCATTCCCCTCGAAATTATGAGGAATGGAAGGGAATGAAATTAAATTTAATAATTTTTTTACTAAAACTCCCAAAATACCCCTATATATTCAACTCTTTATTTTAAAATAGGTATCTAATAGTAATATTGTCATAAAATGATTTCATTCCATTCCATTCCTTCCATGTTGTTCCCAAACAAGATTACTTACATTCCATTCATTTTTATTCATTTCCATTCCTTTATTTTAAAACATCCAATCAAGGTTACTTAATTCCATTCCATTCCATTCTTTTCCATTACTTAAATACATTCCATTCCATTCCTTTCAATTCCCTTATGATCATTCCATTCCATTTCATTCTCTTCCCTTATGAACTCCCAAACGGAGCCTTAAAGACATGCCTTACTCATCACTTATCATGCAAACATATTAAGGATATATTTGGTATGTTGAATGGATATTTTGTTAGGAAAAGATTAAAAGTAATCTTTATTAATTAAGACAGTTAAGTAATTAATAACACAGAATTATAGCTAAGTTTGTCAATGTCATTAATTTTTTTTTTTTTTTTTTTTGAGAGAGTTTCAACATATGACGTCCATTCCCGACGATAACTCTTTATCATCGGGCCAAGACACCAATTGATTTTTTAGTATAAGTAGATATTAAATCTCAAATCTCTGATTCAACCATCATAAACTCAAACTAGAGCCATATAGTTAGTAGGTCATATGAAACTATGATTATTACAAAGAAAAGTTTATCAAATACCTTGCTACAAAACTAGATTGACATGATTTGAATTGCCAAATCTGTTGGGGGCTATGATTCTTAAGAGCAATTAAGTCATTGGGCTAGTTGGAACTCTTTATCAAAAGCAAATGCAGACTATGACATATGGTCCTACAATTTAGACTATTGCATGAGTCTTTGGATTATTTGGAACTAATTAATGCTTTGTCCTACGAATTGAATTTTATGTATGCAATTTCCCCGTCCTCCCCAATTTGTTTTTTTTTTTATAACCCCCCAAAAAGTTATTTGCCCCCAACCGCCGAATAGAAATGGCAAAGCAACTTTTCATTTGTCAATTGTCAATTGTCAAAATGTTGGTTCACATTCGTAGAGGAGAAAATGGGATTTTGTCTTTTTTTTTAAAAAAAAAAAAAAAAAAAAAAAAAAAATCAACATTTTGCCCCATTTCCCAAACTAATTAGGAAAATGTTTTTGTTTTGAAACTCAATTTTTGGACAATCGAGTTATAATCATAGTTAGTAGGTCATATGAAACTATGATTATATTTATCAAATACCTTGCTACAAAACGGGACTGACATGATTTGAATTGCCGGATCTGTTTAAAAGTAATCTTTATTAATTAGAAAAGTTAAGTAATTAATAACACAGAATTATACCTAAGTTTGTCTATGCCATTAAATTTTTTTCTTTTTGAGAGAGAGTTTTAACATATGACGTCTGCTCCCGATGATAACTCTTTATCATCGTGCAAATACACCAATCGGTTTTTTAGTATAAATAGATATTAAATCTTAAATCTCTGATTCAACTATTAGAAACTCAAACTGGAGCCATATAGTTAGTAGGTCATATGAAACTATGATTATTACAAAGAAAAGTTTATCAAATACCTTGCTACGAAACTGGACTGACATGATTTGAATCGCCACATCTATTGGGGGTTATGATTCTTAAGAGCAGTCAAGTCATTGGGCTAGTTGGAACTCTTTATCATAAGCAAATGCAGACTATGACATATGGTCCTACAATTTAGACTATTGCATAAGTCCTTGGATTAGTTGGAACTAATTAATGCTTTGTCCTAATCATTATTAATTAGGAAAGTTAAGTAATTAATTTTTTTTTTTTTTTTTTGAGAGAGTTTCAACATATGTTGTCCGCTCTTGATGATAACTTTTTTCATCAGAGTATAAGTAGATATTAGCTAAATTTGTCAATGTCATTAAATTTTTTCATTTTTTTAGAAAAGAGAAATACCTTGTCTTTCAACATGATTTGAATCGCATCTGTTTAAAAAGTAATCTTTGTTAATTAGGAAAGTTAAGTAATTAATAACATAGAATTATAGCTAAGTTTGTCTATGATAACTTTTTGATCAACATCGTTTGCTCTCGATAATAACAATCGAAGACACCAATCGATTTTTTAGTATAAATAGATATTAAATCTCAAATCTCTGATTCAACCAAAAACTCAAACTGGAGCCATATAGTTAGCGCGAGTCATATGAAACTATGATTATTACAAAGAAAAATTTATCAAATACCTTCTTTGTGGAAACTGGACTGACATGATTTGAATCGCCGGATCTGTTTAAAAGTAATCTTTATTAATTAGGAAAGTTAAGTAATTAATAACATTGAATTTTAGCTAAGTTTGTCTATGTCATTAAATTTTTTTCTTTTTAAGAGAGAGTTTTAACATATGGCGTCTGCTCTCCTGATGATAACTTTTTATCATCAAGCCAAGACACCAATTGGTTTTTTAGTATAAGTAGATATTAAATCTCAAATCTCCGATTCTACCATCAGAAACTCAAATTGGAGCCATATAGTTAGTAGGTCATATGAAACTATGATTATTACAAAGAAAAGTTTATCAAATACCTTGCTGGAAAATTGAATTGACATGATTTGAATTGCCGGATCTGTTGGGGGTTATGATTCTTAAGAGCAGTCAAGTCATTGGGCTAGTTGGAAAGAAGCAAATGCGGACTATGACATATGGTCCTACAATTTAGACTATTGCATGAGTCCTTGGATTAGTTGGAACTAATTAATGCTTTGTCCTAATCTTTATTAATTAGGAAAGTTAAGTAATTAATAACACAGAATTATAGCTAAGTTTGTCTATGTCATTAAATAATTTTTTTTTTTTTTTGAGAGAGTTTCAACATATGATGTTCACTCTTGATGATAACTCTTTATCTTCGAGCCAAAACAACAATCGGTTTTTTAGTATAAGTAGATATTAAATCTCAAATCTTTGATTCAACCATCAGAAACTCAAACTGGAGCCATATAATTAGTAGGTCATATGAAACTATGATTATTACAAAGAAAAGTTTATCAAATACCTTGCTACGAAACTGGACTGACATGATTTGAATCGCCAGATCTGTTTGGGGTTATGATTCTTAAGAGCAGTCAAGTCATTGGGCTAGTTGGAACTCTTTATCAAAAACAAATGCAAACTATGACATATGGTCCTACAATTTAGACTATTGCATGAGTCTTTGGATTAGTTGGAACTAATTAATGCTTTGTCCTACGAATTGAATTTTATGTATGCAATTTCCCCATCCTCCCCAAAAAGTTTTTTTTTTTTTTTTTAATTTTTATAACCCCCCAAAAAGTTATTTGCCCCCCACTGCCGCACAGAAATGTCAAAGCAACTTTTCATTTGTCAATTGTCAAAATTTTGGTTCACATTCGCAGAGGAGAAAATGGGCTTTTGCCTTTTTTTTTTTTTTTTTTTTTTTTAAATCCAGCATTTTGCTTCCTTTCCCAAACTAACTAAGAAAATGCCCCTATTTTGAAACTCAATTTTCTAAAAATCGAGTTTCAATTTAAAACTCGATTTTTGGACAATCGAGTTATAACAAACTGAAAATTAAAAAAAAAAATTCTAGAACTTGATTTTATGAAACTCGAGTTCATAGAACTCAAGTACCGTGAAAAAATTCAAGTGGAACTCGAGTTCCATGAACTCGAGTACTTTACATGGTACTCGAGTTCGTGGAACTTGAGTTCCAAATTTTTTTTTTTTTTAAGTCCACATTAGCTATAACTCGAAGTTCCAAAAATCGAGTTATACATTTGAAACTCGATTTTTAGAAAATTGAGTTTCAAAACAGGGCATTTCCTAATTAGTTTAAGAAATTGGGCAAAATGCTGGATTTTTTTGTGTGAAAGGGGCATTTGCCCATTTTGGCCCATTCACAGATCAAATCCAAGTACGTGTGCCCCTTATTCACTCATTAAAACTTTTTTAATAGTTTCACTTTTTAATTTTTACTTTTTTACTTCCCATTTCAAAAATTTTTAGTTGAGGTTTTGCTTTAAATCCAAATTTTATAACTACTTATGCATTTACTATGCAAAAATTCATGTATATTTTAATATAAAAACTTATTTTTTCTATTTTATTTGATCACTTTACAAAATACTCACATCAGATTATCTATTCTAAATTCTATTTTGTTAAAATATCAAACTTTGTTTATTTTTTAAATTAATTTTTTTCCTCTTTATACACCTCAACTACCGTCCATTCTCTTTCTTCATCCTTGTAAAATGCAAAGAAAAAAAAACTGAGATTCATAACAATAGTAGTTGTGTATATTTTTGCACAAGTATTAATTAATTATAAGGAGTTTATCCTACATCTACCTAACCATTTAAATAATATTTTGACATTAGATTGACAAATTTCTCTCATTTCTTAAAAAATAACACTACCATACAATTTATTATGCAAACTCATTATAATTTTTTTTATTTATAAAGTAACATTATTATTACAAACACAACTAAAAACTTTTAAAAAGTAGCTTTAAAAAAAAAGTAACATTAAACATTTCACAATTCACACCATATGAACTAAGAAATTGAGAATCATATGATTTGATAATGTCAGATTCATGCTTTACTTTTATTGTCAATATTAGTTTGTTGGCAAGTAATTCATGTTATTTTTGGGGCAATTAAGTTCTCTAAACCAAATTTGTGCTTTATTTTTTCTGCTATTATTCAGAGGTTATTGTAATTATTCTTGAGGCAATTGGGTAAAAGGGATAGAGCATTTATATTTTGGATTTCATAGGTCAATTTATAATTTTTTGGGGGGTAAGGAGCCAAGATTACATATTTTGGGCAAATTGTAAATTTTCTCTGTGCACACACATGCTAAGCATTTTTTTCCTCCAAAATTTGGGCAAGGCTAGGTCCGTCTTTGTGTGCAATGGAGATATTTTCTTAGGTTTCCATGGAAAGGTGTGAGAAATCTTCATTATACACTATTTCGGGACCCTCCCAAATAAGAAAGTGTTGATGCTGTAAGTGGAACCAGTGAATCTACAACAAAGAAGATAAAGTTCACATTGTTCACTAGTTCAACGGGCACTTGAGTTTTTAATATGTTATTGAGAAGTCAAAACGATGACGTTTGTCTAAATGATAAACGGCATCGTTTCTCACTTATATTTGGCATGGCTTGTTCAATGTCAGTAAAACGGTATCGTTTTATGAAGTCGTTCTTCCTCATTGAGCACGGTCTTGACTTGCTCTGTTTCAACAGACTTTGCTTGAGATATTTTGTATAGAGTGGAGATATTTTTGTGTACAAATTGTCATTTTCTATTAGATAGGATCTTTCTAGAAACTGTTGTAAACTATGGGTAAGTTTGGATATAACTTATTTTTGCTAAAAATTGAAAATATTGTAAATAAATAATTTTTAAATGTGTAAATAGTCTTTGTGGGGCCCATTTTTAATGAAAAAGTTGCTTAAAAGTGTAATTTGTGGGACATGTGAATAGTATACGGGTGCACTGTTCATTGATTGATCGTCAACAATTGAATTGTTGGCAAATTATAAAAGGCAAACACCAAATTAATTTGAATCCAAACGGATACTAATTCAAAGTTTCTGGCGTCTGCAAAAAAATACAAAAGAAAAAAAAAAAAAATTTGTTGACAAATTTTGTGCAAAAGGCAAAAAAATGGGTCACTAAAAAATTATTTCTTCTACAATGTTTTCATTTGAATACCAAACGGATACTATATATTGTGATGCATGTGCATGAAATTAATTAAGCTTGGAATACAAAGTTCAAGAGTTCTCTTCCCAACTTCTCTCTCTGTTTCGTTGAAGCTTCAAGCTTTTCCTAATTCTCACAGATGCAATCCTTTTCTTGACTAGTCTTCGGCTGACAAATTAAAAAAAAAAAAAAAAACCATTCTGGTAGTTAAAAAGGCACCATCTTTAGTCTTAATTCTCATTAATTCCTCTTCTCCAAATACGATCAAAAGACCCATAATACCATTCTGTCCACCCTATGCCATGTCGCGGCCACCTCTCTACCTTTTCTACCTCCTTTTTTGCTTCTTCTCCCTTATCTCCGGGATTCAACCTGCTGACCTTCAAATTCTCATGAAACTGAAATCCGCACTTCAAACATCAAATGGTACCAGTGCCTTTAAATCATGGGAATCCAGCAATTCCATGTGCAATTTCACTGGAATAACCTGCAATTCAGATGGTTCCGTTACAGAGATTGAACTTTCACGCCAAAATTTAACTGGGGTTCTTCCACTTGACTCCATATGCCAGCTCCAATCATTGGAAAAGCTCTCGTTTGGGTTCAACAACTTGCATGGTCCAATTATGGACGACTTGAACAATTGTGTCAAGCTGCTGTACTTGGATTTGGCCAACAATTTGTTCTTAGGGTGGTCGGCTCCAGACATATCTTCTCTAAGCCAATTACAGTATTTGTATCTGAACAGAAGTGGATTGTCCGGATCATTTCCATGGAAATCACTCCAAAACATGACTGGCCTTGTTCGGCTGAGCCTCGGACACAATCTTTTCAATCCTTCTCCATTTCCGAATGATGTGTTGCAGCTTACCAACCTCACCTGGATTCACCTATCCAACTGTAGCATCCAAGGAACAATTCCGGCAGAGATTGGAAACCTTAAAGAGTTAATCAACTTGGAGCTTTCGTGCAATAACATGACGGGGGAGATTCCAGTTGAGATTGGAAACCTTGTCAACCTCTGGCAGCTTGATCTCTTAAACAACTCATTCACAGGAAAACTTCCTGTTCGTTTTAAGAAACCTCTCGAAAGCTTGAGAGGTTTGATGTTTCAATGAACTATATTGAAGGTGATGTGTCCGTTTTGAGGTTCTTGAGTAACCTAGTTTCTCTGGAACTATTTGAAAACAAGTTCTCTGGCCAAATACCGGCCGAGTTTGGTGAGTTCAAGGAGCTTGTGAACCTTACTCTGTTCAGAAACAACTTCACCGGTCCCCTGCCTCAAAACCTGGGCTCTTGGGCCAAAGTCGAAAAAATCTGTGTGTCTTATAATTTCTTTACTGGTCCAATTCCGCCAGATATTTGCAAACAAGGTACTATAAAGGGACTTTACATGCATCACAATAATCTCACCGGTGAAATTCCAGCCAATTTCGTCAGCTGTTTCACTCTAATTGAATTCAGATCAATGATAATTTGCTTTCGGGTTCTGTTCCCGCTGGAATCTGGGGATTACCGAACTTGCTCATTTTTGATATCTCGTTCAATAGTATTGAAGGCCCACTTACATCTGATATAAAACATGCAAAGTCTCTTGTGGCGTTACGTGCGCAAAACAATCGTTTATCCGGTGAATTACCCGCAGAGATTTCGGAAGCCACGTCTTTGTTTTCAATTCTTCTGGGTGACAATCTATTGCAAGGTAAGCTTCAAATTCCAACTTCTCCTATAACATTGTTTAGTATCCCAAACAATAGACTGACTGGAGAGATCCCATATATGATTTGCAATATAAGTTTTCTTAAAATCTTTGATATCTCAAATAACAGTTTGAGTGGTAAGATTCCACAATGTTTGGGAAACTTCAGTAATCATCTATGGGTGCTAAATTTGCAAATGAATGACTTCCACCGCCCCATCCCTGATACATTTGCAAAGTGTAATAGTTTGGAACTTCTTGTCTTTAATGACAATCATTTAGGAGGGCTATTGCCAAAATCTTTGCTCAACTGTACAAATCTGGCAGTTATTGACCTTGGAAATAATATGATAAATGATATCTTCCCATATTGGTTGGAAGCTCTTCCCAAATTAGAGGTTCTTGCCTTGAATTCCAACAAATTCCGTGGTCCTATTGGAAATCATTACACTAGTGGGATGTTTTTCTCGAAGCTACGAATTCTTGATCTTGGAAATAACAAGATCAATGATTTCTTCCCCTATTGGTTGGAATCTCTTCCCAATCTAAAGATTCTTGTCTTGAAATCCAACAGATTCCATGGTCCTGTTGGAAATCATAACACTCCTGGGATGTTTTTCTCTAAGTTACAAATTCTTGATCTCTCTTACAATGAGTTTACTGGTTTTTTACCGAAAAATTATTTTGAAAGCTTGAACGCCATGATGATTAATGATGAAGGTATAAATGAATCACAATATTTCGGTAAACGTCATTATTATCAAGATTCGGTGGTGGTGACAATAAAAATATTGAGATTAAGCTACCAAGAATTCTAACTATCTTCACAACAATTGATTTATCAAGCAACAAATTTGAAGGAGAGATTCCAGAAGTACTTGGAAGGCTTACAGTTCTCCGATTGCTTAACCTTTCCCATAATAACCTAACCAACCATATCCCACCATCATTGGCAAATATGTCAAGACTTGAATCCTTAGACCTTTCTTCAAATAGGCTAATAGGACAAATTCCTATTCAATTGACAAGTCTAACATTTTTGGCCATGATAAACCTTTCACGAAACCAACTTACTGGACCCATACCTGAAGGCAAGCAATTTGGTACGTTTGAAAATGACTCATACGAGTGGAACTTGGGGTTGTGTGGATTTCCTCTGTCAATGAAATGCAACACTAATGAGCTGCTGCCACCGCCACCACTACCATCAATATTCCAAGAAGACAAGGATTTCATATTTGCTAGTGGATTTGATTGGAAGGTCGTGTTAATGGGCTATGGATGTGGATTTTTGTTTGGAATAATTGCGTTTAAAAGAGGAAAACCTCAATGGCTTATAAGGTTTATTGAAGGAAAACGAAAAGAAAAGGTGAGAAGGTGCAATAATCAAACACCCAGGAATAGAAGAAATTAAGGCATTCAAGGTATTGCAAAAGGTGATAAGGACTTCATCTTACAGCAAAGCATTAGAATCATAGAATGGTGTATGACGTGGAGTTTATTATACTTGTATGAATTATGGTGGTGTTTTCTTCCTTCTAAATAATCGTATTCAACATTTCAGTATGTATATCTGAGGATATTCTGTTTTGAGATTGTATGGAATGTTAGAGCTAGTTTCGATGTTAGTCATATGCTTAGTTTTTTTTTTGTTGATAAAGCAGTCATATGCTTAGTTGGAGTTCTATTTTATGTATCTTATATTTAAGGGTATTTTGTGTGTTGGTTACTTTGTTTGAGACTTTGTGGCATGTCGGCCTTAGTTTGAAGGGTGGCCCAGGGTTAAGTTGGGCTTTTTGAGAGTTATATGGTTTAGACTCCTTTTTCGGCTGATGTCAATTTTAATCTAATTGTTTAAATTAAGTCCAATTGTTCAATTAAGTAATTAACCGATTGATATATGCATGGATAAACAATCAATAAAAACAATCCCAGTCACAAATATTCCAGCACATCGAACACAAGGATTTTTAAGAGAGAAAAACTCGAGAACAAGGCAAAAAAACTCTTCGAGCCACTACGACACCAAATTATCTACTAGCGAAAATAGATGAACTGATGTATAAAGTTCAGTTTCAAGAACCATTACTCGGATCCAATAGATTGTATCACATGTATAAAGTTATCACTTCTGTGAGATTGAAAGAAGTAGAATTGGATAAGTAGTTTTAACTTTTAACCTAATTTTCTGATATTCTAATTCTTTTGCATTACACACATATACATACATATATATATATATATATATATATATATATATATTAACCTATTATTTTATGATTTTTATTGGCAAATGATTGGAGGAATAATTAGAAGAAAATTGAAGCACTAGTAAAAAAGAGTCATAGCCAAGTAGGAACTAGAAGGTGGTCCCAGTAACATGCCCTCCAGTCCACACAAAGAAGTGTTACAAAACGTGAGTCTTAGATTGAGAAATCCAATTTGTTCTCTTCTAAAAGAAAAACCGCACCAACCAACACCCTCTTGTTTTATAGTCAATTGACTATGTTAAAAGTTAAAACCATCTGTATAAAAGAGTTCTTTTTCCCAGCACAATGAGGCCTATTGTTGCTTCAAAGAAGATTCCAAAGAAATTGTTCAGTTGGATTGGGACCTAAACATGTATAAGAACCTAAACATGTGATTGTGGAATGGGACATTAATTTAAATGTATAAACTACAGGTTATTACTAGTTTTTTGCTTAAGAAATAAACACACACACAAGAGAGAGGAAAAATGGGTTATTACTGGTTCAAACCTTATTTTTCCCTTAATTTGTATTACCAATATTTGATCTTGATATATCTCTATCTTTGCTATTAATGAGAGTATATAACCATATTTTCAAGAAATAAATTAATTTTGACTTTCAAATATGCAAAATTAGTAAAATCTCTAATAGTTGAATAAGAGATATGAGGTTCAACATTCGCCTACACTAAAAACCAATTGGTATCTTGATCTGATAATAAAGAGTTATCATTAAGAGCGAACGCTATAAGTTGAAACTCTCTTAAAAAAATGCAAAACTTTTATTCTTTCAAATATATATATAGGCGTAAATGCACTTTTAGTCCTTACATTTTGACTTTTTTCCATTTTAGCCCCTACATTTTATTTTTCCCACTTTTAGTCCCTAAAACCAATTTACGCTTTCGTTTTTTGGTCCTTTCCGTTAGCTCACTCGCCGAATTTGCTTAGGTGGCGAGACGGACTATTAAAATAATAATAAAAATTTTATTTCACTATTAAAAATGCCACGTCGACTTATAAATTAAAAAAATTATTTATTAATTTTAACTAAAATAAATTAAAAATGATCATTTTAAAAAGAAATTAAATTAATTAAATTAAAAAAATTCTTTACATTATGTTCTTCCAGTCATCATGAAAAACATGTTCATGTTCTTCCTCAAATAATATGTTTGGTTGCCGAGGAAATTAAAAAAATCAAGAACATGCCAACACGGAACACATAAAATCAAAGGGCACATATTTACAAAATACAAAGACCTTCAAAGATTCAAAACACAAAGAATACAAACCCAAACCCAACCCTCAATCTATAACAAACCCAGAACATCACATGAAAAATCAAACCCTCCATACAAACATCAAACCCATAAATTTCAAACCCAAATTTGAGAAACCCGTAAACAAACCCAGAAATTTTAAACCCATCGATCTAATAGAGATCCACCGATCCGTGAGAGATTGGAGGTAAATACACTTTAAACCCAAATCCAAACCACCGCCGACCTCGGCCCTTCTTCCACCATCACACCGATCACCCATCAAGCCATTGCAACCCACACCAACATCAAACCCATCCAACGATCCACCCCCACCGACCACCGGACCAACCACCACTTCACAACCATTGATCCGAGAGAGAGATTTTGAGATTTTTACAAATCCACAATCTGAGAGAGAGACTTTAGAGCTTTAGAAAGATGAAAGAGAGAGGGAGATTTTGGTCCGAGAAAGAGATCTTTAGAGATTTTCATTTGGGTAAGCAAACCCGGATCTACGATCTCTCTCTCTTCACCCAACCTCCAACCCAATCGCGCTCCTCCTCACTCGAATTCGACCACAGATACTTCCCCACCGAGAATCTAGCGTAGAACGGAATGTAAAACGCCGTAGCCGATTCCGACTCCATAACCCGACATTTGTGCTTCAAGAGCCGGTTGTGGAAAACGATTTCCGAAATGAACTGGTTCGTCCAGTACCACGCGAAGGCCGGAGAGGAGGACGGCGTCGTTTTGAGATGGGAGAGGGTGGGATTGGGAGGGGTAGAGCCGATGGAGGTGGTGGATTGGGATGTGAGTGTGGTGGTGGAGAGAGAGTTTGAGGGAATGGAGAGTGGTGGTGTTTGGGTCTAGGGTTAGGGATAGGCTTTTGTGGTTTGGGATTGTGATGAACACCATGGTTGGTTGTGGTGTTATTGTTTGAATTCCGAGATTTAATTAATTTAATTTCTTTTTTAAATGATTTGTTTTTAATTTTTTTATTTAGTTAAAATTAATAAATAAATTTTTTTAATTTATAAGCTGACGTGGCATTTTTAATAGTAAAATAAAATTTTTTATTATTATTTTAATAGTCCGTCTGCCACCTAAGCAAATTCCGGTAGTGAGCTAACGGAAAGGACCAAAACGGAAAGCGTAAATTGGTTTTAGGGACTAAAAGTGGAAAAAATAAAATGTAGGGACTAAAATGGAAAAAAAGCCAAAATGTAAGGACTAAAAGTGCATTCACGCCATATATATATATATATATATATATATGTGTGTGTGTTATATATATATAAAAGCAGCAAAACTTCTACGTGGGTATAAAAAATATGTGGTTGAGATTTTTTTTTTTTTTTTTCTAATAATAAATGTGGATGGCTCTACCCCCATAAATGGAGAGTGGTCACCATTTCTAACAAACGAGAACCCTTCAATAACAGCTCACATACAAGGGGACCCATTTGAATTTTTAAGCCTTTCTTTTTTGGGTATTGTCAAATTTTCACATACACTTAATCAAATTTTCAATGTTGTCCTTTTTAGTGGTTTTCTTTTGATGCTTTTAACTAGACAATATTCATATAATAGTTTCCATCAACGACATAATTGGAAGAATCTTTATATATTATTAATATTTAATAAATTAAGATGTTTTAATGAAAAAAGATGGTTGATTAATTATGTATGGTTTAAAATACATATACAGTTTTAACCAAAACCTATTATATATTCAACTTTGAGTAATCAAAGAAAATATATATAAAAATTGTGGATAATAAAATGTGTTAGCGGTGAATTTATATGAAATTGATGTTGTATAAATAGCTACTATATATATATATATATATTTTTTTTTCTACCCTTTTTTATTTTTCCTACCAAATGTAGCGTGGGATTTGTAGCCAACTTGCCATCATCTTTTTCGTTTAATTAGTCTTTAATTTTTTTAGCTTATTTTATGCACAACTTTTTAATTTTTAATTTTTTAATTTTTTTTTTAAAAAGTTATAATTATACCTCAACTAATATTTGACAAATAGGCAAATCCATAATTTGTAAAAAGCTATATTTTTGTTTTGATTGGTAGATAGGAGGAGAGTGCGAGCTGAGGTTTGAATTTTGAACACATACATAAGCATCATTAAAAAAAAGTAATCTATATATATATATATATATATATATATAATCAAAACCTTTGAAACTCCCACAATTTTCCACATCATCATTTTAATTTAAAAAAATTTTAATTTTTAAAACTAAATAGTGAGAGAGTCCTAACAGGAGTCTCTTTTATATATATATATATATATATATATATATAAGAGACAAAATCTTTGAAAACCCTAGAGCAATCTTCTCTGTCTGTCTCCACTAAGAGAGAAAACCCTAAACTTCAATTTCTTTGGTACGCTTGCTATTGCTTTTTCTCTTTTTTGTGAATTAGTTTTTTTTGCTTTTGTTTTGTATGGAGTAGTACTTTACAATATATAGTATAATTACAAGTATTGTAGTAAGTTTGCTAACTTTTTGTGTGGTTCAAAGATGCTATATTATATATTATTTTAGATTGTATAACCTTAAGCTTTACCTTATGGAGACCGTGGGGCCCAATAGTTTATGGGCCCGGCCCGATCGCTTATGAGAAGTCCACAGCCCAAATCAAGGAGATCGGGGCCCAAGCTCAAAATTAGGAAACATAAAATGGCCCGAAGACATAGCCGAGGACGATTTCGTCCTCGGCAGGTCCAAACCCTCACGGATTGAAGTGAAGCACGAGCAAACTTGAAATATCGAAAAATATCTAGGGGAGTTTGTCTCTAATACCCTTCCCCGACATGACACCGCCCCCAACAGAGCCGGGATCTTAGGTTTTATGGATCATCTCCAGCCATTTCGGGATTAGGCGATGGGACAGATATCTGTCCTAGAAAGATCGACCCTACACGTGGACGAAGGACAACGAACGTAGGCTAGTATAAAAGAGAATGTTATGCGACCAAGAAGGGGCTCCCATCCGGCTTCTTGAGAAAGACTTGATGAGAGAGAATGCCCGGATAATATACGCCGGCCACCACAAAAAAACCCACCGGCGGGTAACCGGGGACAACACTATTGCTCCTCGGACATGATCCGAGGAGCCAAATCCCTCGGGTTACAAGGTTGAAGGGCCTGAATGTCCAGCCCAAAGCTTTTCCCTGTCTGGGCTCACCCGCAGTCCGGCCCGAACTAACGCCCTGTGACCCAACGCCGCCTTTCAAGCCCACTCTCTACAAATATTATTGTGAGGGATCTTTCACGCGAGCCCAACTTCGTTGTTGGGCCGCCAAAGATTCGTGTCCCTACAATTGGCGCCGTCTGTGGGAAGGCTTGCGCGTTGGCGCAAGAGGTGTTTGAGTCAACTCTCTAGCCCGCTGAGGTTTGTGGGATTTCCTCCATCTCCGGCGACATTCAGTCGTTGCTCCGACCCAAACTTTTGCTAGGGGCTACGCCCTGCGGTGTCAACAGCACGGGCAGCTCTAGGGGCTTCCGGCTTCAGGCCAAATCCCCCCGCCATGGTCTAGGGGCTAATCTTACAAGTTTTGGACAGAACCAAGGCGTTGCATGGTCTTCGGACTCAAGCCTATGGGGAAACCAAGTACAAAAAGTTTTGGGACAGAACCAAGGCATTGCATGGTCTTCGGACTCAAGCCTATGGGGAAACCAAGTACAAAAAGAAATCTTACAAGTTTTGGACAGAACCAAGGCATTGCATGGTCTTTGGACTCAAGCCTATGGGGAAACCAAGTACAAAAAAATTTTGGACAGAACCAAGGCATTGCATGGTCTTCGGACTCAAGCCCATGGGGAAACCAAGTACAAAAAAGTTTTGGACAGAACCAAGGCATTGCATGGTCTTCTGAATCAAGCTAAAGGGGAAACCAAGTACTAGTGCGGACATTGGTCTTGGACAGAACCTAAGGCTTGCATGGTCCTCGGACTCAAGTTAAGGGGAAACCAAGTACTAATGCGGACATTGGTCTTGGACAGAACCTAAGGCTTGCATGGTCCTCGGACTCAAGTTAAGGGGAAACCAAGTATTAATGCGGACATTGGTCTTGGACAGAACCTAAGGCTTGCATGGTCCTCGGAATCAAGCTAAAGGGGAAACCAAGTACTAATGCGGACATTGGTCTTGGACAGAACCTAAGGCTTGCATGGTCCTCGGACTCAAGTTAAGGGGAAACCAAGTACTAATGCGGACATTGGTCTTGGACAGAACCTAAGGCTTGCATGGTCCTCGGACTCAAGCTAAAGGGAAAACCAAGTACTAATGCGGACATTGGTCTTGGACAGAACCTGAGGCTTGCATGGTCCTCGGACTCAAGCTAAAGGGGAAACCAAGTACTCTTGGACAGAACCTAAGGCTTGCATGGTCCTCGGACTCAAGTTAAGGGAAAACCAAGTACATAGGATAAAACGCATAAGCCCTAAACAAAACCCAGGTTTTGCAAAGTCTTTGGACTCGGGCTCCTCGGGAAAACAACTGTTCGAATGAAGAAGTTTCTCGGCTTGAGTACTGGAAAAGGTCAAGGCTCGCGTGTCGTGGAGAGGGCAAAATAACCTAATGATCGTCAACCTAAGGAGGCCGTTCATCCGGTGGGTAACATGTCCTTGGATAATCGCTTCTTACACCTTATCGAGCATTTAGCACCTATCACGGCTAATTTTTAGATAAGTCTTATTCCTCACTGGTCGGATTGTTATGTTGAATAATAATTTTTGTTAAAGTTATCGTGGCATCTTTTTATCAACGATTACTTTGGCCTTAGTTATTATTGATTCAAATGCTATATTATTATGCCGAGCAGCATTCTCACATTTATTAGAACATATAAACGAGACATACGAAATAGAGTAACAATAACTTTTATTAATATGAAAAATTGTTACAACGTATAAGGAAGGGCTTAAACAAGCCTATACAAAAAATGAATTGCTAAAGCAAAGAATAATGTCCGTAATACAAATAAGTAAATCATCGTGTCTTACGAACTCGCTTTAAAGTCTCTCTGAAATCTCCGCCTCAAGATCTTTGCTCATATCGGGAGAAGATCCTTATACAAAAATAATGAAGGAGAAGGAAGAAGAATTGGAACACATGGAAGCACTTGAAGAAACTCTTGTCGTTTGAAGAATGCAAGGGAAAAAGAAGATGGAAGACATGAGCGGGAAGGAGGAGAAGAAGAGGGAAGCAATGAAAAGAAAGTAAAAGGAGTAAAAGAGGGAAAAGGGGAGCCATATTAGGTATGCTCATGAGAGAGCGGATGGAGATGACAAGGGAGGTTTTTCGACTCGGTCACACCAGAAATAGGGTGTGACGAGTCCCCGCCGGATTTTGGCTAAAAGAATGGGGAGGCAAATCTTGAGCCTCCGCCATCCTTGCCCCGACCGAGCCATCTCCAGTTTTGTTAGGACATGGCGTTTACGGGAAAGGAAGGATTTGTTCATGGCGGATTACTATGAGAGAGGTATTATTGAATAGGGAGTAACTGGATGGGGGAAGTGAACTCTGAGAAGAGCCTGAGGGTTTCGGATATTAGAGAATCACTTTTTGTCCTCTCTCTTTATATAGGGGAGGGGGACAAGGGTACGTGACATGTTCTGATATCCAAGGAAATCATCGAGTAAATGTGCGTCCGTTTCGTTCCCCCACGTTATCGAGAACCGCTTGACTTGGGAGGCCTCGTAAAAGGAAGATATTAAAGGCACACTACGAATAACCAAACGGTATAAACGCATCCCGCGTAAATCGAGGGAAACATCTCGTAGACCGGCGCATTCCTTGGGGAGGTGAAAAGTCGCCAACGTTGATCAAGGGCCGAATTAAATGAGCCGCAATAGAGGCTCGGTATTATCAAAACCCACCTTTCCAACCGAGGAGTTGGACAACAGGGTTTTGAGGGGCTATTGTGGGGCCCAATAGTTTATGGGCCCGGCCCGATCGCTTATGAGAAGTCCACAGCCCAAACTCAAGGAGATCGGGGCCCAAGCTCAAAATTAGGAAACATAAAATGGCCCGAAGATATAGCCGAGGACGATTTCGTCCTCGGCAGGTCCAAACCCTCACGGATTGAAGTGAAGCACGAGCAAACTTGAAATATCAGAAAATATCTAGGGGAGTTTGTCTCTAATACCCTTCTCTGACATGACACTGCCCCCAACAGAGCCGGGATCTTAGGCTTTATGGATCATCTCCAGCCATTTCGGGATTAGGCGATGGGACGGATATCTCATCTGGAAAGATCGACCCTACACATGGACGAAGGACAACGAACGTAGGCTAGTATAAAAGAGAATGTTATGCGACCAAGAAGGGGGCTCCCATCCGGCTTCTTGAGAAAGACTTGATGAGAGAGAATGCCCGGATAATATACGCCGCCACCACCACAAAAAAACCCACCGGCGGGTAACCAAGGACAACACTATTGCTCCTTGGACATGATCCGAGGAGCCAAATCCTTGGGTTACAAGGTTGAAGGGTCTCGAATGTCCAGCCCAAAGCTTTTCCCCTGTCTGGCTCACCCGCAGATCCGGCCCGAACTAACGCCCTGTGACCCAACGCCGGCCATTCAAGCCCACTCTCTACAAATATTATTGTGAGGGATCTTTCACGCGCGAGCCCAACTTCGTTGTTGGGCCGCCAAAGATTCGTGTCCCTACAGAGACGTATGTACAAGTTTTCAATTCCTTTTGTGTGGATATTTTCTCATAGTTGTGGAGTAAGGTATATGCACTATATGTTATCTTATGTTTTCTCTTATGGTGTCATGCTTCTTTGTTTATTAATTAAAGATTATGTTGGAAGCCTATATTATTTGCACCTTCAAAGTGTTCGACAATGTTTGAACCAAAATTTTCATCAATTAGGAAGAATTGGATAAAAAAAAACTTAGAAAAGCTTTCCATCCTTACTGAAATTGTCTCGCAATAATGACTTTTTTTTTTTTTTTTTTTAATTTTGTAGGTTCTAAATGTTTTGATTTTTAATTTTATTGTCTTTTGAAAGTTTGACCATCTAAATTTTTTGGTTCAATTTTTTGCAATATTTGAAACAGTTTAGCAAATTTCAACTGTTATAAGTATAGATTATACTCTTGAAGGTAATCTATCTTTCTCTTATATTTCTCTATTTGGTAGTCATATATATTTTGTTTTGTTTCAATAATTTCTAGGTAGTGCTAGTAAATTTTCTGATTTTTTCTCTCTTTTGAACGTTTTAGCATCAGAACTTTTTAGTTATTTTTTTTTTTCAATATCTAAATTTGGCTTATTCATCAAATTGTAACTCAAAAAGATAGGAGCAATTCACGCAATAGTATAGTTTCATAATCAATTTAAAATTTTATAAAATTATTTTAGTCTATTATAAATAGGTAAGTTCCCGTGCGTTGCACGGGTTTCCAACTAGTTATTACAATTTATAAGACTATTACTTGAACATAAAAAAAATTTGCACCTACCTCCAAACAATTGGGCTGTTTGATTGGTGAGTTTAAACAACAGTTTTTAATATTTAAGAGGGTGCTTAGTACATGCATTTAAAAATTGAAAAAATATGTTTGAAAATATGTGTAAAAATACATATGAATGAAAAAATATATAAAAATACGTGTAATATTATTTAAAAATTAAAAACATATATTTGAGTGGTTTACCAAATGGAGCCTAAATATTAAAAATTGTTGTTCCCAAAAAATTAACATGTTTGATAGAATGGTTTTTTTAAGCGTGTTAGAAAAACATTGTTTAAATATTGGTGTTTAAAATCCAATTTGAGAGAGCTCCTCAGGGTAGATTTTAGGTTTTAAACAATGTACTCCAATGGCACGTTTGTAAATAATTGCAAATCGGTGGAGCCCATACAGATGTGACAACACCACATGTCCCTCTCTCCCACGGCAGTCTCTCTTTCCTCAGTCAATTCGAATAAAAAATTATAAAATAGTACAACTTTGTCAACTTTTTTTTATATAAAAAAAACACCGTTCACACTAGAATAACTTATTTAAAATATGATACCAAACACATTTTTTATACTATAATTACTTTAAATATTTACTTTTATAATTTTTTTAGATTATAATTTTTACGTCATTTTGTAATACTTAAAATCGATTACCAAACATATGAGAACTGCTCGGAGTCAAGCAAAAAGTTCAAACGCCAGGCACGAGCATGACTTTTCTATTTACTTTTTGGATGATTTGGGTGGCTATGGTCACTTTTTGAAGAAATGGTCCAGTCGCTCATAACTTTCCATGGATATTCCATTTGGGCGTCCTCCTTACCCTTTTGACCAGTTGGACTGCCTCAGCTTTTCAATGGCCAAAATATAAAAAATTACGGTAACACAATAAGATGTGACACGAGATGGTCACGCCCTAGCATGAGACCTGCCTCTCAGTATGTGGACCTCACCCAAAAAATAAATCCAAGATTTTAAGCTGGGCCGAAATATAAACAAAAAAAAAAAAAAAAAAGTCAAAATAAAATTTTAAACATATGTATAGTATTAAAAAAATTATAAATATACAGAATTGTTTTTTTAAATACGTTAAGATGCAATCATCTACTAATAAAGATAAAAACAAAAACAAAAACAAAATAATTTTTTTAATACTATACTATGCTATTTTTTTTTTTTTTTAGTTAGATTAGAGCATTCATAGTAGTGGTGCTATAAATTTTAGTTTTTAACATCTTAAAAAATTGGCGCCGTCTGGGAAGGCTTGCTTCAACTTACTTTATCTATATTACTACCTCACTTTAGGGCAGCAAGCAGAGGTTCGGGGTTTCAACTTTAGGGGCTTCCGCCAACTCTTCCCGCCATGGTCTAGGGGTCGACTATCAAAAACAAATAAATACAAAAAAAAAAAAAAAAAAAAACTCAAAAGAAAAACTATACACCAAATATTAAATGTTCTATTTTTTTTTATTACTTCATTTAAAATAATATAAACAACTCATTAAAATAATAAAGGAAGAGAGAGAATTTGAGTTTTTTAATTGAAGGAAAATATATAGTCTTAATAAAATATTTTATTTTATTTTTAACAACTTGTTACAGTTAATTAGTATTTATACTAGTTTTTCTGTAATTGCAAAAAAAAAAAAAAAAAAAAAAAAAAAAACAATAGCTTTAGCTTCTCCTATAACACATGAATTTTTGGTTATTTGGTGGTAAAATAGTTTTTTTATTTTTGTTAAGTTTTTGATTGAATAGTTATTATTTGGGTTAGATTAACTAGGTTGATTGGTGAAAATGGGGGCCTAAGGCTTTGGAAGGGGGGCCAACTGCAAAAAAAAAAAAAAAAAAATATATATATATATATATATATATATATATATATATATATATATATATATATATATATATATATTAGGTCCTACCTAACGCTATTCGGGTCTATCCCCTCTTAATTGACCTCATATCTCATGCGCTAGACGCATGAAACATGCCTCTCATAAGCAGGTGAGCCCCACACAATATGATGTGATACGAGTTGGCTTCTCATGCACCAAACGCATGAGATTTGCCTCTCACAGTGGTGGGTCCCACATCTCATGCATCAGACACATGATGCACTTGACGCATGAGAGACCAGCTCGTATCACATCATATTGTGTGGGGCCCACTTGCTTATGAGAGGCAAGTCTTATGTGTATGGCGCATGAGATGTGGGGCCAGGGATGAACCCAAGTAGGGCCTTGGGCCAAAAAAAAAAAAAAAAAAAAAACAAATATAACCTAGGTCCATTTAAAATTTTTTTAAATTTTTTATATAGTTATTATATAAGTGATGGTAGAAAAAAATAATAAATTTATATAAAAGTAATGGGTAATAAATTAAAATTTATAATGTAAGATAATTGTGAAAAAAATTATTATGATTTTTTTAGTCCTAGAATTACTCCCAAAAAAAAAAAAAAAATCATAGTCTCTCGTGGTGTGCAATTTCCACGGCATTTTAAAAAAAAAAAAAAAATTATATAGTTATTATATAAGATTAGTTAGCGTTAATTATTATTAGTTTATTACGATGGAGCACCTAATGTTTTTTTTTTTTTTTTTTCTTTTTATAAAGAAAAGAAATAAAAAAGAAAAAGAAAAAGATCAAAATCTTCCTCCTTAGTAATTGGACAATTTAATAGCGATCAATGCTACCATCATACATTTTTTCATAATTTATTAAAGTGGTTAGTTGTGATTAAAGCAACATCATATTGACATGGACTTATCATTGATATCAATACTATTTTTAGTATGCATCAATCACAACAGCTAATATTGTCTAAATTTATTGATTATTAATTAAGAGGAACCTATACTTACACACACAAAGCAGGATTCCTTCAGGCAAGTTAAATCATAGTTTGATTTAATAGTCCATTTATTTTAGGAAAAATAGTTGATTTCTACAAAGGAAGAAATAATAAGAAAAAAATTAAACTAATAAATGAAATGGGAAAAATTATTTTATGAGACCTCCTACTAAATGAAATATTACCTCCATAAAGAACAGGATTCAAAGGTATTCTCTCAAACAGAACTAAGTCTAAAGTTAAAAGTTAATTGAAATAGTACAATAGGACCCATAAATAGTATCAAGAAGTGTAATATGGTTATGAATAGTAGCAAAAATAGGCTAAATAGTAGTAAAAATAAGTTAAATAATATAAAAGCTGCATTTTTGAGTTAATACCAAGTACAATCTTTGTCTTCTTGAATGTTGGAATTTTCGAATTCATGACTTATTCATATCCAAGTATCCAACCAACCACTTTCTCAAAAAAAAAAAAAAAAAAAAAAAAAGAAAAAAAAAAGAAAGGTATATAACCAACCACATAAACACTTTGCCACTAGTAGAACCGTAAGGAATAACAGTAGAATTATGACATGTTTTTTAATTAATAGAATTGTGAAAATTATTTTTATATATATATATATATATATATATATGTATGTATGTATGATGACATTTTTTAATTAGCCAAAAACTTTGCAATTGAAATCTATTGGTAGTTTTTATAAGGTTCAAATCTCCCACCTCTTCTTTCTCAAAAAAAAAAAAAAAAAAAAAAATCCCCCACCTTGCAAATATAAAATTATCCAAAAAAAAAAAAAAAAAAAACGTGAAAACTACAAAAAATTAATGAGAATTAAGTTTAGAGAAATACTCAAATATTACGTACATAATAACCTCACAACAAAATCCTAAATGGTATGATAATACTGCTGCTACTTTTGGATAAAAAAGATAATTTTAGTAGTGAATTTAAAAGCAAAATCAATAATAACTTGTCATCTCAAATTTATTGTGAAATAGTTGTTCCTATAATTGAATAATGCTAGGGTAACAAATTCTTATTGATTGGCAATTGGCATCTAAGCTGACTCTTTTATCTTTTATTTATTTATTAATAATCACTTAGTCTGTTAGTAATTTATATAAAAAAATTCATTTTCTTTGTACTGATAATTAGCATTCAAGTTTAAGCTAGTGAACTATTATCTATAGCCGTTAAATAGCAAAAGACAATAGAGAGAAGCCGTGGCTGCGCATACATCATTTATTAAAGGAAAAAAAGGAAAAAAGGATTGGCGCGAAGTTCGAGGATGGTTCTGGAGCAAAACTTAGGTGTGGCGTGTCGGAAACGTAGGCTTATTTATATTTAGCTCCATTCACCTCTCATTATAAATTTTACTTGTAATTTTTAAGCCCTCCATTCTGTGTTTTATTTTTACTTTTGTTCAAAAATTATCGAATATATTTTTTTCAATGTTCTTTGATTGGTCCATGTTTTGTTGGGCCAGGTTCATTGTTTGAAAAGCGAGGACACCCAGGTTCAGATACTTTCTTTTTACTTTCCATTAGCGTACAGGCAGAGTTTGTTGGAGCACGTTTCTCTGTAAGTTTTGAGAGCTTTTGATGAATTTTTGAATCTGGGTTTTGTTGTGTTTGACATTCTGATGTTCTGTTTGTTATTGTTTCAATCACTTTCTTTACATTTTTAAGAATGAAAGGAAAAATTTTCTGGTTCTCTCTGTGTCTTGTAACTGCTCCTTTTTTTTTTTTTTTTTTTTTTTTTTTTTTTTGTGGATAATGGGTGGTTGTCTTTTTGGTCTGAGAATGATGGGTAGTAGTTAGATTGCTTGGTGACTGGAGTTTATGCCTTATCCAACCCCCCTCTTGTTAACCCTTTAAAATTTAAATTTCTCTCTCTGTTTTTTCTTTTGGGTTGTTCCTGATTTTATAGGTTTTGTGGGTGCCAATTGTGACTAAGTTTTCTATATTTTATTGACTCTTAATTGATGAATTTTGAATTATTGTATGCTATGCTTTGAGTTGGTTGTTAATATGAAAGGGGATGACATATTGACATATGCCTTATTTTCAAAACAAGTTTGAGGAAGTTGGATGTATTGATGATGGGCTGTGCTGATTTTTCTCTAGGGGGAGTAATTTGTGTTCAAAACATGTATTCGAGTTTCAGGATCATAGTTCTTCCCTTACTGATATTATTACTTTTTGTTTAGTTGTTACAGCTGATTTTAGCTGTTTGAATATTTTTTCTTGCTATGGATCACAATATATTGAATTTCAAAGGATGCATGAAATTTTAAAAGCTGATTCTTTTTGTGAAAGGTGAATTTTGATCTAATTTTGAGCCTTTACTATTGTTATCTGGCAGAAGTATTTTAAATGACAACTTGTATACCTGCTGGAAGTGGCAACTTGCATTGTAGTGTGGCACCATGCAGGGGACAAGATTATAGAAAAACTTCTTGGGTTTCCAGTGTAGCATTCAACCGATGCATACAGAAAGAGCTCTTGTGGTATGTGATTGGTTTAGAAATAAATTTTGTATAGAGCTACTTCAATTATTTTATAAAAAGTGAGTCTTGTAGCTTAGCCGACACCTCCCGATGTTTCCAATAGAGACGTATAGGGTTCAAATCCTCCACAACTGTCGAGTTATCAAAAATTATTCTATTAAAAGTGCTCAATTACATTTTTCAAGAACAACTTCCTTGTGTCTGAAAAGGCTTCTATTTGAGAATTAGTTGGATCTCTTCATACATTCTACTGTAGTTTACAGATACTGCTGCTCTACCAGAGCACTTTGGTTATAAATTTACTTTTGTTCACATATCACTTATTTTGTTATTCCTATATATTTTTTGTGAGATCTAACTTTCATTTTCAATTTGACCATGTTGTTCTAGGGAAAAGAATGCCATGGATATGAATTGTTGAGAAAAGAATAATCAATTTAGTAGTTTATTTAGCATGAAAATGATAGCCCAGAACAACTTGAATAGTTTTGGCACATTGTAACTTTGCAGGAAATGAAAATATAATAATTGTTCAGCACAGACAGTGGTAGCTTGAACAGTTCCGTTGATTATATTCCATGTCAATGCACTAGAAATTTCAATTTTGTGGCTCATACTTGTATTCTAAATGTGTAAAAGAATTTTCTTTTGCATTCTTTCAGGTCATGTGGAGTATCAAAGTTCTTGCAGACCCAAAGATGTAATTATTCCAAATTTCCATTTAGTGAGAACTGGAAGTCTCTTAGAACTGTCACTTCATCATGCTTGAGAGAGGGTTCCACGAAGTATTTTGATTTTGCTGTCATTGGCAGTGGAGTTGCTGGCCTTCGCTATGCTCTTGAAGTTGCAAGGCATGGGTCTGTTGCTGTGATTACAAAGGCTGAGCCTCATGAGAGCAACACAAACTATGCTCAGGGTGGAGTTAGTGCTGTGCTATGCCCTTCGGACTCAGTGGAGAGTCACATGCATGACACCATTGTAGCAGGGGCTTATCTATGTGATGAGGAGACTGTCAGGGTTGGTTTCTGATTTGATCATTTTAGCTTATATCATCAATTAATGAACTTTGATCTCTGTATGAAATTTATTTAATTATGATATGTCATGGGCCATACTGCCCCTTTTCATTTATAGCTCATGAATCTCTTGATGTTCTCAATCTAGCTATAAATTAGATGGGGATCAATCAAATTGAAACAGGATGTGTATGGTCCAGTATCTCAGGCCCTCATTTTTCCCAACCCCATTAAAGTTAATAGAGGGAATTATAAACAATGCCCATGGTTTATAAAACTGAGAATGTCATAATTTTCCTCTGAATTAATTTCACTTAATAAACACTTTGTTGTGAGAAAATCAGTACTTTGAAATTTTGTACATGCTCTCTGGTTGTGTTCACTTTTTTATTCTTGTCTCATTTGAATGCTAATTACCACCGTCTCTTGCATAACTGTTGAGCTTTTCCTTTTCTTTTTAAAATTTTTTTTTTTTCATTCTTTATGTTATCCAGATTGTTTGTACAGAAGGACCTGACAGAATTAGAGAACTAATTGCAATGGGTGCCTCATTTGATCATGGGGAGGATGGAAACTTGCATCTAGCAAGGGAGGGGGGACACTCTCATCACAGAATTGTTCATGCTGCTGATATGACCGGAAGGGAAATTGAGCGGGCTTTATTGGAGGCAGTTGTTTATGATCCAAATATTCATGTGTTCGAACACCATTTTGCAATTGATTTGCTAACTTGCCAGGTCACTATCTCCACCCATTCTATTTGTTGAAAAATGTTTGTTTCATATTGTATTTTACATGGTCCTATATGCTATGCTTTTGGGGATAATGATTCTAAGAAAGAAAGTTTAAGCATATCTTAGGGGTGGTATTAACTTTAAGACCCTGTTTCAACATATGATCACCAATTGAATGTTCTGAAGGTCGTCTTTAGTGGTTTCCTCTATGTCAATTTGGTATTTCTAAGTGAACTTCGAGATTTCATTTTATAGGCATTCGCTAAAGTAAGTTTGTCGTTGATATTGCAGGATGGTTCTGACACAGTATGTCTTGGTGTTGACACAATGAATACTGAAACACAAGAGGTGACGACAGTATTTACTGTTTAAAGTTTCTTAAATTCTATGGGGGAAGTATTTTGCCAAAAAATCATAGTCTATATTCTATAACCTTTGCTTTCTTGAATTTTCAGGTTATAAGGTTTATTTCAAAGGTGACTTTGCTTGCATCAGGTGGGGTTGGACATATCTATCCATCAACTACAAATCCTCCGGTACTTATGCTTTCACACTTCTACCATAAATTGTTGTTTCCATCTTCATATCTGAGGAAGAATGCTGCACAACACCCACACCACCCCCCCCCCAAAAAAAAAAAAAAAAAAAAAAAAAAAAGAAAAGAAAGAAAAAAAATTTGGCCCTTTTTTTTTACCACCTAATTACATCCTTTTACAAGGGAATTTCTTTGAATCCACAAATTCATAGCGATCAGTATGAATTTGCATTTTATGAATTTGTGGTCCATTTTCAAAATTGACTGCAAATTCGACTATCTCTAGGGCTTATCAAAATGTCTTTAAGTGGTTGTCTGATACCTATGACCTCATAAAGGTGTTATACATTACAACAATAAAAAGTGTTTTGTCTGAAAGGGTTATTTAATGTGACTTTTTTTGCTGAGAGGAAAGAGCTTTTGAAATGTCGAAAGACCTCAAGGTAATTTATGAGAGTGGATGAAAATACTTGACATTAGAGATATAGCTTGGCCTTTTATTAAACACCCTATCGGTAATGGACAAACTTTCTTGTGGCTTGCCATTTGTCACCCTAATGGTGCTTTGTTTCCCAAGTTTGTGTTTAGGTTGCCAGCTCCATAAATGCTAAGGTTCCAATTACAATCCCTTAAGGGCAATGGCACTAGCTCCTTGGTCTTTTGGATGAGCTCAAGCTGGCATATCTTGAGTAATTTTGGCTGAGGAAGACACTGTACATTTGCTGTCATCAAATGTCAGGCAGAGTCACCTGTTACTCAGTATAGGATGAGATAACTGATAAGGCCTAAAAAATATGAGTTAGATTGATGCAAACTGGTGGGGGTATAGAGCTGCTATTCCCAAGCATTCATTCATATGCTTGTTGGCAATAAAGGACAGGCTATGATGGGAACCTGTTATGTGTGTATTGCAGAAGTAAGCTAGAGAGCATGACCATTTGTACTATGTGTGTTTATTGACTTTATTCACTTGAAGGATATGGCAAAAAGTTGTGGTTAAGCTTGGTGGATAAGGCTGAGTATGGATGGGATGCAGTTCTTCACTGGGGCATTAACAAGCTGCAAGGGAAAGGCTTTAAAACCACTGTGTCATGTATGGATCCAAAGAAATGCTCGGGTGTTCAATGGAAGAATTCTTTAACGGGAGGGAATTTTTTGATTGATCACAATTGATGTGAGGCATAGAGCTGTTAGTTGTAAGGGTGTTTGAAATTCCCTTTGTAACATGGTGTTCTGTGGAAGATGTAATATCTCCTTGTCTGTTCTAAAGGAGGTGCAGCCAAAGAGTTTGCTTTTAGTTTTAGTTGTGAGGAAGGTTTTTTTTTTTTTTTTTTTTTTTTTTTTTTGTAATGTTTGCTTTGATCTGATCCAGTGTTCTTAGTGTGTGCAGCTTATTTTACTGCTTGTTTATTTGAGCTTGCTGAAGTGATTGTATATTCTTTGTTGGTTTTATTAAAAGCTGACTCCTTCATCCTAAACCAACAAAAAAAAAAAAAAAAAAAAAAATGAAAGAAAGAAAATAGAAAACTAAAACTTAAAAATTATAATCAAATTTGAAAAAGAAAAAGAAAAAAGTAATATTAGAAATATAAAAAATGATCTCAACTTTTAATATTTTTGAAATCATCACTTTTGTGCTCTCACTGTTGCTCTTGCTCTATGTATCCTAGTTTTGAACATATTGATAATAATAAATGAATACTTTGGAGGCAACTGGATGCTCTAATTTTTTAGTTTTTCTCACTAGAAGTAGTGTCTGTAATTTTGCTGCTGCTGCTCTCTCTCTGTTGGCCATATTATCTCTTGGATCTCTTATCTTCTTTTGCATTTAATATTTATATTAGATACCATATTTCTGCCTATAATTGATAAAATCTGACTACTTGGATATTTAATCACCATCTAAAAAATTAAACCTGTTTAGGCATCAGTATAATGCTCTTTTATCTGCTTCATGCCAGGTAGCTACCGGAGATGGAATGGCCATAGCCCATCGGGCCCAAGCTGTGATTTCCAATATGGAGTGAGTAATTATTTATTAATTATTGTCTGAAATGTAAAAGCTCTCTGTCATAACTGTCTTACTTGTTAGTTTTTATTTGGAAATAAAAATAAAAATTGTAGTGCTGTGTTACTTACAAGTCATAATTATGTAATAGAAGTCTGGAAGAATTTGGAAGATTCCAAATTGATATCATAATGCCTTGATCTCATGGCATTTGAATATGCAAGGTCAACTTTCAGGATGATACCAGATGAGTTACATTGCTCTTATTTAGGGGCCATCCCCTTTTTATGATTGTGTATGAGGATTACTACTTTTCATTTGGTTGGTTAGCCCAAATGTGTAACATTTTATATGAAAAGAACTCTTAAATTAGGATTGTTCCTCTGCTCGTGTGCACATGAATCATTTTATTATTAGATCTTATTCATTGTGTGTATATGCAGTGATTAACTGAGTATGCACTTATATGCCTGTATTGGTGTGAAATGGAAATAATAGTTTTTTTGGCATTATTTTGTTGCCCAGATTTGTTCAGTTCCACCCAACTGCCTTAGCTGATGAAGGCCTTCCTGTCAAACCAAGCAAGTCTCGAGAGAATGCGTTTCTCATCACTGAAGCTGTTAGGGGTGATGGAGGCATTCTGTATAATTTAAGCATGGAAAGGTTCATGCCCTCGTATGATGAGAGGGCAGAGCTTGCTCCCAGGGATGTTGTGGCAAGAAGTATAGATGACCAGCTTAAAAAGCGTAATGAGAAGTACGTGCTCCTTGATATAAGTCACAAGCCTAGGAAAAAGATTCTCTCACATTTCCCCAACATTGCTGCTGAGTGCCTACAGTATGGCCTGGACATAACCTGCCAGCCAATTCCAGTGGTTCCTGCTGCCCATTACATGTGTGGGGGTGTCCGTGCTGGGCTCCAGGGGGAGACAAACGTGCGGGGCTTGTATGTGGCAGGTGAGGTTGCATGCACAGGTTTGCATGGAGCAAATAGGCTTGCTAGCAACTCATTGCTTGAAGCACTGGTATTTGCAAGAAGAGCTGTTCAGCCCTCAATTGATCACATGAAGAGCTCTAAACATGACCTCGGTACTTCAAATTGGTGGTCTAGACCGGTTGTTCCTTTTTCACTTGGGAGTGAAGCTATGGACAAAATTATATTAATGACAAGGAAAGTAAGGAGGGAATTGCAATCAATCATGTGGGAATGCGTGGGAATTATTCGGTCCACAACAAGGCTGCAATTTGCAGAGCAAAAGATTGGTGAGTTGGAGGCTAAATGGGAGGAATACTTGTTCCAACAAGGGTGGGAGCCAACAATGGTGGGGCTTGAGGCTTGTGAAATGAGGAACCTCTTCTGTTGTGCAAAGCTGGTGGTGAGCAGTGCCCTTGCTAGGCATGAAAGCCGTGGACTTCACTACACGATTGATTTTCCTAATCTGGAGGAAAGTAAGAGGCTGCCAACAGTGATTTTGCCTGGTTCATCAGTAAAGGGTACATGGAGTTCACGACAACTACACAAGCAGCCCCTATAGTACACAGTTCAGCCTTGCTGGCAATATTTGTATCTACAGGTCTTTTACCTTTACATGTGAAAAGCCAACATTGAGGCTGGGGTGGAAGTGTCTCTAAGATTATTCACATCTCAAAATTCTATCCCATCTTATTTTACTATTCCAAAAAGTTAGTTTATCAATTATATCATAACATTTAATAATACTTTCAGCATCCCAACTTTTATTTTACAATACAATACATTAAAATAATATTTATACACAATAAAATAATATATTCTCAAAACCCAAATAAAAACAAAAACCCAAAACCCAAAAACTTGAGAGAGAGAGAGAGAGAGAGAGAGAGAGAGAGGGAATTGATAAAGTAAGTGAATAAAATATTAGTTTTTTATTTTTATTTTTATTTTAAAATTGAGCTAGAATTACATTGTAGCACTATTGCAATTTATTTATTTTTATTTTTTTTTGCAATAGTTGGTTTTACAAGTCCAGATTTGTAGGGGGTTTTGGGCTTTTATGCTAAATTTTCCCTACATATAGTGTATGCCATTTCTAATGTGAATGCTTTTACAGTATTAGTTGTTGGCTTCCAATTTGTTTTACATATTATTACTAAGTTAATTTTTTTTTTTTTTTGTGAATAAAACAAAATTGTATTTAGAATAGTTTCAAAATGATTATGTTATAGTTGTCCAATTTATTTATTTATTTTAATGGGAAAAAAATGCTTGTTTTTAATGTTTAGTAGGCCTAGCTATAATAAGCAACATTAAAAAGAAGTATCTTTTACATTTAGGGTCCTTTTGGATACCGTTTATTGCTTAAAATTGAAAACACTGTAACAAAATAATTTTTAAATATATGAATAGTGTCGTGAGACCCAATTTTAAAAAAAGTTTGCTGAAATCCGTATTTGCGGATCTCGTGAATAGTGCATGAGACCCACATGTTTAAAACGCAAACATAGATGTGGATGGATTTCATTGCAATCCAAACTCACACTTAATGGATATCCGGATGTTAACTTCTCTGCATAGGTTCATATTTGTTCTAATTAACTTCAGGATGCCGTAACTTAGGGCAAGGATAAGGTTTTAGTTTTTGTTCACTACTGCCAATCTTACATTATAAATGATACTAATAATTGATAGTCCTTGTGCGAGTGATTATTAAATACTTAAGGAGTATAATAATATTGTATTCCTTTTTCTCACATAATGGTGGGATTTTATTAGTTAAATTCATGGTGAGACTTATTATTTATATGAAAAGAGGGAGTACAACATTATTGTACTCCGAAAATATATTACTAAAAATTGAAGAGTAGCATTTAATGTTGTTACGCTCCCTTTGAGCCACATCAGCAGCCATGTCACTACCTTTTTTTTTTCTAAAATTTTCCCATAATTTAAAAATACTTTTTCTAAATATTTCTCATAATTTTAAAATACTATTAAAAAGAAATGATTTCCAACCCTATCTGCACCATAAAGCCAATCTTACGTTAATGTTATTAATGTTGTCTTTAATGCTAACCCCTCTATCTCCCCTCCTTCTCCTTTTGCTCTTCTTCTCTTTCTCACTTTCAAAACTTCGAAATTTCACATTTCTAATGCCAAACTCTCTCTCTTCCCTCTTTGGTCTCTTCATCTCCTCCGAATCACTTCTTCATACCTGTTCAATTGCCACTTTGCTAAAAAAAATCACTTCTTCATACCTGTTCATCTCCTAGGTATGCATTATCTCTTCCTTTTGTAATTAACATTTTGCTATTCTTTCAACTAATTGAGCATTAATTCAGACTTTCTTCAAATTTGCCTCTTGATTAATGGTGATTCTTCCTATTTCCAATCAAGATGTTTTTCAAAATGTTCAATTGTTGCCTATTGGAAATAGAACCCCCACTGCTTTATTTTTCTATATATATCTGCAATCTCTTTGCCTCCATAGATAAAGAGCCTATTAGCCTAACCTATACCAATGCAGAATCCAATCCTTCCCACTAATAAGCCCCATGAAATTATCATATTTAAAGACATGGATATTTGTTGTGGGGTTCTCAATAATCAAATAGACCAAAACAAAAACAAAACAAACAAAAAAAATAAAACCAAAAGCTTTTAGAATCAAAGCCCTTCAACCTCCAAACCAAAACGTTGTCAACGTTAAAGAAGTGTTTGAACAATTTGTAATTCGGTTCTCATAGGTTCAGATCATATATATATATATATATATTATTTTGGGTACTTACAGCCATTTTTGAAGCTTCAATCGCCATGAGATGCTATCAAACCATGAGATTGTCTTTATCTCTCTCGCTCTCGCTGCATTTTCTCCATTTCTATAGGTCTTATTTGCTTGAGTGTCACGGTGAAGGTTTTGGCTGTTGTAGAAGATGGACTGGTTGTGCTTGACCCACCAAATGCTTAGGCAAGCTTAGCTGTCAGCCACTTTATAGTGTGTCAAACGCTTGCAAGTCGTCAACCACTTATTTCTTCCGTAAATTGCCTTGGGCTTGTGTTTTTACTTAATCGGTTTTTTAATGGGCGGACAAACCAATGTCCACCCCTCTTTAGTTTTTGTATTTTTTGATCAATGGGGTTAGGCATAATAAAAAAATATTGGGTAATCAAATGGGCTAGACATGATGTAAGATAATTTAAATAAAGACTTGCATAAAAAGTAGTAGAATATTAAACTCTACCAAAAAGTTTAAGTATATTAATTTCATATATATATATATATATATATATATATCCATTGATTGAAATACTCAATATTTATTTATGTTTGCTTTTGATTTAATATTACTTATTTGTCTTATGAAAGTTATGATATAAAAAAAAAAATTTTGAAATATAAATATTTATATTTATTTGAATTATTTTAGTCAATTTTTATATTTTTACTAATTTAATATATTTATTTTTTAAAATAATTATTAAAATAATTATGATGTCATCATGGTTCGACTTTAAAAACCTTAAACCTCTTCCTTTTACGGTTCTTTGAACGATTTGGATTTCAAAGCTATGTCTGTAAATGACAATGTCATAAACAATCTCTACCTACTTGGTGTCACATATCCTATTTGATCCCTCAAGAGATTATCTTTGCTTGAATATATGTTATTGGTATAACAAATTGGAGAGCAAATTATGGAGAGAGATCACAACTCTTCTTTTCTTTGTTTCTCATGAAAAAAGTATATGGGAAAATGGTTTTTTTTTCCCAAATTTGGTAGGTCATGGGTTGGTTATGATTATTGAGAGTTTGAGTTGTTTCGTTGTTGACGATAAATGCATAAATGTTTTTAGGAATGGGTCATAAATGTTTTTAGGGTTTGACAATTTAGTTGTCAGTTGGAGCTTGTGTGTGTATGTTTTTATTTTTATTTTTATTTTTTATGTAGGGTCCTTGGGCCCAAAAGTGCATTATTTATTCATATATTGGGCCTGTGGCTGAAGCCAAGAACAAAGATTTGCCCGAGGATGAGATGTCTTCGTCAGAGGAGAATGTGCTGATTAATAAAAGGTGGGGTTTAGTCCTAAAGGCTCCAGAAAAAGTGTGTCGAGGATGAAAACTTCCTCGGCCGAACTTGGTCGAGGTCTTGGAAAATGGATTGACAGAAAAGATGACAATCCCTGAAATACATTTGGGGCGAACAAGCACTACAGATATAAGATAAGGATAAGCCCCAAAATATCTAGGGAGAAAGCTGCTGCCTCCGCATTAAATGCACTGCAGCTAATCCCCTAACCGCATTAATGTAGAAGTGATACCTGAACAGTGTATTTCAGCCTTTACAAACTACTACTTGAGGACTTATGAGAAGAGGCGATGGGACAAGTATTAGCCTTAGCCATCTAGCATACAGGTGGACGATGGAGGTGAAAAGGGAGGTGAGTATAAAAGAAGACCGGAGAGAACAAGGAAGAGGATCGGAAATTTGAAAGAAGAAATACTATAGCAATCCACAATCAAATTTGTAATATTTTCTAAGAACATAATATTAAAACTATTGTTCTCGGATTTCGCTAAGGACGTTCTTTCTTCATTTCATAATAGTCCATTTTTATCTTTTTGTCATCAAGCCTATCTATATCGTTATTTGATTAACTAAAGCCTAGTTTTCCAACCCATTCCCCTACAAATCCATTATTTTGGGCTCTTTAGGCCAAAGTTCGTCCACGTGCTGGGCTAGGAACCCAAGTTCGGGTCTTTACAATTGGCGCCGTCTGTGGGAAACCTAGTGCGATAGTGAAGCAGATGCATAACGATGGTAGGATCGGGTCCAAATCCAGCAGAATCAATGGGCTCTCAACATCAAGATCATTTCCATGAACTTTAGTGAAAGAGAGACCGGGAGGGAAGTGTGCGCACTACACACACTAGCAAGAGTCGATCTCGAGGTAAAAACCATATCTCTCATGAGGAAAATGCTCGAAACATGCAGAAGAAGATTGATCACCTAAAGAGAAGCTTATGCCATGAGCGCAGAAGGCGAGCTCCCTCCAATTTTGACTACTCTTCCGATGATGAGGAGAATCAAGACTATAGGCAAAGGTCAAGAACTCCCCCAATGAATCTTTCTTGTATGACAAAGATTACTGCCGTAGTCACAAAAACAATAATTCATCTTCAAGAGGCCTGGTAAATGATGCTATGAATAAAACGCTCAACTAAGTTTCTAAATCACCATTCACCCGTTGGATTGAGGAAGGAAAATTTCCTCGATGGTTCACTCAATCCACTTTCACCTTATATAATGGCAAAACGGACCCTGTTGAACATGTTAGCCACTTTAATCAAAAGATGGCGGTACATTCTAAGAACGAAATCTTGATATGCAAGGTTTTTCCGTCCGATTTGGGGCCTGTGGCGAATGAGGTGGTTTGATGGTCCGAGGGCAGGATCCATCGGTTCCTTTAAGGAACTCACCCAGACGTTTGGGTCTGTTTTTTTAAATGTAGTAGAGCGCCTCGTCCTTTGGCTTCTTTGCTATCTCTGTCCATGAGAGAGGGTGAAACTTTGAAAATACACTTGGACCGATATTGGGAGATGTTCAACGAGATAAAAGGTGACTTTAAGGACGTGGCCATCACTACTTTCAAACTCGGCTTGCTGCAGGGGCATGGTCTAAGGAAGTCTTTGACGGGGAAACCTGTTACCAGTATTCGTCAATTAATGGATCGGATTGACAAGTATAAGAGGGTTGAGGAAGACCAACTGCAAGATAAGGGGAAGGGCAAAGTTATCCCTCAGGAGAGAAGGGATTTTAGGTCGAAACGTTACAACAATAACAAACCCCGACGAGATTTTGTCGGACAATGCTGACCTACATCCCCACAAGTAGTAAACATCGTGTTTCGAGAACCGGTGCATCAAGTTTTAGAGAAGATCAAGAACGAGCCGTATTTTAAATAGCAGAACAAGATGAGTGGAGATCCTTCAAGGCGTAATCAAAGCCTCCATTACCGATATCATCGGGAGCGAGGACATACCATTGAAGATTGTCGAACATTGTGGAACCATCTAGAACAATTGGTTAAGGAGGGGAAGCTGCAACAATTTCTATATCGACCCAATGGACAGGGAGACCAGTCAAGGTCATAGGGCCAAGGGAGTGCTTCTTCAAGGCCCTCATTGGGTATGATTAATGTTATATTTGCTGCACTTAGAAGGACTGGCTCTCAACTTGCTAGGGTGATGTCTGTGGCCAGTCGCTAGTGAGGACCCAAACTCCAGATCAAGAGAGCTAGATTAGAGATCCGACCTTCATTGAGTTTCTTGGATGAAGATAAGATTGGAACTATCCAACCACATGGTGACGCTTTAATAGTCACCCTTCGGATAGGAGGGGTATAATGTGAAGAGGGTTATGGTGGATCAAGGTAGTTGTGTAGAAGTTATGTATCTTGACCTATACAAAGGATTGAACTTGAAACCTGAAGACCTGATAGCTTATGATTCCCTCTCGGTGGGTTTTGATGGAAAACTTGTTGTCCAAAAGGGTCAAATTAGGTTACTAGTACAAGCCGGTTCAGAAGTGGTGGAAGTAGATTTCATAGTGGTGGAAGTAGATTTCATAGTGGTGGATGCATATTCCCCCTACATGGCCATTGTTGCCAGACCTTGGCTTCACACCTTGGGTTCCGTTTCTTCAACTCTACATCGAAAGGTTAAGTATCTGTTTGAAGACCGAGTTGAGGAACTAGTAGGGAACCAAGCTATGGCTAGGCAATGTCTCATGTCCGCAATTTTGCATCAGCCAACAATGAGTCCTCGACCATAGTCAAAGAAGGTTTATAGCAGTTAATGTCTCCTGAATTACCAATGAGGGGGCCTCACGAGGATGCCAAATGTGAGGATTTGGAGAAATTCCCCATTGGTGACAATCAAGACAAGTTCTTTCAGGTTGGGGCTTAGCTTCCATCTCGGGAGAAGGAAGAGTTGGTAGTTTTTCTTAAGAACAACATAGATGTATTTGCTTGGGATGCTTACGAGGATCCGGGAGTGGATCCAAGCTTCATCTGCCATCATCTAAACATCAATCCATTTGTCATCCTCGAGAAAACAACCACCTCGGCATTCATCCAAGGAGCATTCGGATGCTGTAAAGGATGAGGTGATAAAACTTAAGCGAGCTGGGGCTATTAAAGAGGTTTTTTACCCCGAATAGCTGGCTAACACCGTAGTGGTTAAGAAGAAGACGAAAAGTAGCATGTATGCGTAGATTTTACTGACTTGAACAAAGCCCGCCCAAAGGACCCTTTTCCTATGCCTCGGTTTGATTAGTTAGTGGACGCCACTGTGGGCCACCCTCGAATGAGCTTTTTGGATGCCTTTCAAGGGCATCATCAAATACCTCTAGCCCTGGAAGTCCAAGAGAGGATAGCTTTTGTTACTCTTGTAGGAAACTATCATTACAAAGTGATGCTCTTTGGTTTGAAGAATGCAAGGGCTACCTACCAAATGATGATGACCAGGATGTTTGAACCACGGTTGGGAAAAACCATTGAGATTTATGTCGATGATATGGTAGTAAAAAGCAAGGTAGAGTCCGAGCATGTTAGTGATCTTGAGAATATTTTTGATATCTTAAGGAAGCACAAACTATGACTTAACGCTTCCAAGTGCTCTTTTGGTGTTGGGTATGGCAAGTTTTTGGGCTACATGGTCATACACCGCGGAATTGAAGTCAATCTCGACCAGATTAAGGTGATCAACAACTTGCAACCACCTCGGAATTCGAAAGAGGTCCAGAAGCTTACAGGGAATGACCGCTACCCTGAATCGGTAGACCTTTCTTTAAATTGTTAAATAAGTGGAAAGGGTTTGAATGGACCGATAAATGTGCCCAGGCTTTCCAGCAGTTAAAAGAATATCTTTCTCGACCACCAATTATGTCAAGGCCTGAGATGGATGAGATCTGTTCGCTTACCTTGCCGTGGCCACTCATGTGGTAAGTCTAGTTTTGATTCGTGTCGACTGTGGCATGCAAAAACTAGTCTATTACATAAGTAAGTCATTACATGAAGTTGAAGTTCGATGCTTACCACTTGAAAAGGCTATTTTGGCGGTAGTGCATGGCACACGTAAGTTCCCCCACTATTTCCAATCACACACGGTTGTTGTTTTGACTCAACTCCCGTTGAGATCCCTACTTCAGAGTGTCGATTACATAGGGAGAATTGCGAAGTGGGGCACGATCCTAAGGGCTTTTGATATCAAGTATATGCCTCGCACTTTGGTCAAAGGTCGGGTCCTCGCTAATTTGGTAGCCGAGTTCACCGAGACCCCATCGGAAGATAAATTAGAGGAGTAAAACATGGATGAAAAATTGGTTAGCATAATCACCTTGTAAGAACCTTTGTCATGGAAGGTTTACGTTGATGGTGCAGCTAACTACAAAGGATCCGGAATGGGGCTAGTCCTAATATCCCCAAAAAGGATCACAATCGAGAAGTCCTTGAGATTGGGATTCTCGGTTACAAACAATGAGGTCGAGTACGAAACTCTCTTGGTAGGGATGACCATGTTTCAGAAAATGGGTGGAAAGACAAAGGAGATGTTCTTTGATTCAAGACTGGTGGTAGGTCAAGTTCAAGGGGAGTTGGAGGCAAGGGATCCCAAATGCAAGAGTATTTGAGCCAGGTTAGACACTTGCAATCTGGATTTGAGTCTTTTGCTTTATCACAAGTTCCTAGAAGTAGGAATGCACATGCGGATTCTCTTGCCACATTGGCAACCTCATCGACACAAGACTTACCTCGGGTAATCCTTGTGGAAGACTTACACAAACCTTCCGAAGAGGTAAGGAATGTGATTCAAATTCAT
The DNA here is from genome assembly GCA_028216015.1 of Quercus dentata. NCBI lineage: Eukaryota > Viridiplantae > Streptophyta > Magnoliopsida > Fagales > Fagaceae > Quercus > Quercus dentata. Next base: position 85,088,066 of record CP116445.1, read on the forward strand.
CGAGTCGGGGGGGCCTAGCTAGATGGATCTTATTGCACTATTCCTTAAAGAAGATGTTTTGCCCGAGAAAAAATCCAAGGCTGACATGGTGCGAAGAAAAGCACCTCGCTTTTGGTTGTCCGAGGACCAAAAACTGTATAAAAGATCTTTTTTTGACCCGTATTTGTTGTGCGTGCATCCTAAAGTGGTGGAGTTGCTCCTAGAAGAATTGCACAAAGGAATTTGTGGAAACCACACAGGAGGTAGATCTCTATCTCACAGGGCCCTCACACAAGGCTACTGGTGGCCAAACATGCAAAGGGAAGCTCAAGACTATGTAAAGAAGTGTGATCAATGCCAAAGATTTGCACCAAACATCCACCAACCTGGAGGAGTCCTTAATTCCTTGACCAACCCTTGGCCTTTCGCTTAGTGGGGCTTAGATATTGTGGGGCTTTTCCTTAAGGCAACAGGGAATAAGAGATATTTTTGGTCGGCACAGATTATTTCACTAAATGGGTCGGCGAAACTCAAACCAATCAACATCGTGGACATGGATGCCAAATTTTTTTTTTGGAAGAATATTGTCACACGGTTTGGGATTCCTCACACTCTCATCTCGGATAACGGGCTTCAATTTAATAGTAAAACCTTTAGAAGGTACTGCTGCGATCTTGGAATAAAGAATAGGTATTCCACTCCGGCCTATCCACAAGAAAATGGGCGGATCGAGGTCATCAACAAAGTTATAGTGAGTGGACTCAAAAAAAGACTAGACCATGCAAAGAGGAAATGGGTAGAAGAATTGCCACATGTCCTTTGGATTTACCGGACTACACCTCATAGATCTACTAGAGAGACGCCTTTCTCAATGACCTATGGTGTTGAAGTCGTCATCCCTTTAGAGACTAGTTTTCCCACACTTAGAACAAGTTCTTTCACTCCGGTGGCAATGATGGGCTGTTGGAAAAAAGCCTAGATTTAATCGAAGAACGAAGAGAAAATGCCAGGGTCCAATTAGCTTATTATCAACACAAGCTCAAACAAAAATACGATGCTAACATGAAGCTAAGGCCACTGGCACCTAGAGATTTAGTTCTAAGAAAAGTTATGGGGACTGCCAAGAACCAAACATGGGGGAAGTTGGGACCTAACTAGGAAGGGCCCTATCGTATTACATCAGTGGCTAGAATTGGTGCTTATTATCTAGAAGATCTAGAAGAAAGGGCGATACCACACCGCTAGAATGTATATAATCTAAGGAGATATTATTATTAATGGAGATTCTCTTCACTTGATTTGGGGTTTGTTATGTTGCTTGTTATATGTTCGGACATCTATCTAAGTATCAAACTAAACTTTGGTCATGCGTGACTCTTCGGACCACATGTCTTGGGAAAATTGATAACTTTATTCATTATTCTAAGTATTAAACAGAACCTTAGCTATGCTTGGTTCCTTGGACCATTTGTTTTGGGAAAATTAATACTCATTGGCATTTATCTAAGTATCAAACTGAACCTTGGTCATGCTTGGCTCCTTGAACCACATGCCTTGGGAAAATTGATAACTTTATTCATTATTCTAAGTATTAAATAGAACCTTAGTTATGCCTGATTCCTTGGACCATCTGCTTTGGGAAAATTAATACTCATTGGCATCTATCTAAGTATCAAACTTAACCTTGGCCATGCCTGGCTCCTCGAACCACATGCCTTGGGAAAATTGATAACTTTGTTCATTATTCTAAGTATTAAACTGAACCTTGACCATGCCTGGCTCCTTGACCATATGCGCCTTGGAAAAATTGATAACTTTATTCATTATTCTAAGTATTAAACAAAACCTTAGCTATGCCTGGTTTCTTGGACCGTCTACTTTGGGAAAATTAATACTCATTGGCATCTATCTAAGTATCAAATTGAACCTTGGCTATGCCTGGCTCCTCGGACCACATGCCTTGAGAAAATTGATAACTTTGTTCATTATTCTAAGTATCAAACTGAACCTTGGCCATGCTTGGCTCCTCGGACCACATGCCTTGGGATAATTGATAACTTTGTTCATTATTCTAAGTATTAAACTCAACCTTGGCCATGCCTGGCTCCTTGGACCACATGCCTTGGGAAAATTGATAACTTTGTTCATTATTCTAAGTATTAAAAAGAACCTTAGCTAAGCCTGGCATACTCAGGGTACAGTTACAATGGTCTCAATTAGATATTCATGAGCATCACTTAAAGCATTTGCAGGCATACCCATGTCTGTATGAAAGTGGTTTGCTACTCAGCTCCTATAAAGTTATTTTTAAGTAAGGCAAGTTGCAACTTTAAAACCCATGCTCACGTCACAATGTTGAGTAAGTTTTTTTTTAAAAAATTAGGCGGGGTTGAGGTGTTTAACTTAGTGAATTCAAGTTGTTTTAATATTGATCATATTTTTGCGTAAGGCATGTATTGTTACTTAGACGGATTGGTCACTCAAGATATATTCCATCACAACAAGCAAAATCATAAAAATAAAATCTACAACTTCCATTAAAGTTTAGGCCTTAACAAAGGCAATTAAATAACAAGGAAAAGATATAATCATTTTTTCATCTTTATTACAAGTTTTTCCTTCACATCTTTGGGAGGTCAAGTATTTGCTTTGCTATGGTGGGTATTTGAGCCTTATCCTTAGGGTCCACATTTGGAGGTATGACAAGGGTTGCCAATACCAGCTCCATACTCTGGGAATTTTCTTTTTCTTTGAGGAAATCCTCTGGAACAGTTGGAGCTAAGTCAATGCCTTGAATTGCACCTTGGTTGGCATCCCCAGCTTTTGTAATGTCCTCAACCTGCTTTCCACCCTCAAAAGAAGTGTTAGTTGCGGGAGGGGTTATGGTTGGACTTCCTTTGGCTTCAGCTGCTTCCGAGGACGCCGAGTTGGCCTTAGAATCCGAAGAGCTCACAAGGCATATGGTCGGCGGGTAGTAGACACTTTCTGCCCTCTTGAGCATGGAAGAGGCCTCAACCCCAGCTTGGTTGAGGGCTTCTTCCCATGTCCGGGTGTAGTAAGTTCTGCAAATGGCGGGGACCTCGGCCCTAAGGGTGTCCTTAGTCTCGGCCACGCCTACGTCATAGCCATGTTGCTTTGCTTCATCTTTGGCTTTCTCTGCCTCCTCTCGAGCTTTCTCGATGATACCTTTGGCCTTCTTGGCCTCTTCTAGTTTCTTTTTTAATGTGGCAATTTGAGTTTTGGAAGAGGCCAGGTTGTCCTCAACAGATGACGCAACAACAACCTTTGACTTCCAGCTTGTTTTTTAGCACTTTCCAGGGATGCCGTCGTGTACTTCCTCTTTTTCTCCTCCTCTTGCAACTTTTTCTTAAGCTCTTGGATACTCTTCTCGGCCACATGAAAGGCGTCCACAAGCAGCGTTATGCCTCCCTTCTTCCTCCTTCATTTGTTGATGGCGGGAGTTGGCTATCTCTTTAGCTCGAAAAGATGCTTGAACAGCCTTGCCAAGGAAAGAAAAAAGAATCAGAAGAGGAAAGTGAAGAGAATAAGTTAGAAAGAAAGGAGAGGAACGTACCATAGCCGGATATCTTTTGAGATTGAGAAAAACCTCATGTCTCCTCATGTCTCATAGCTCGGCCATGTCCTCGGGGAGCAGCAAAGCTTGCTCCACTGTGTTGGCCACATAACCAGCTACTTCTCTTTGAAAATCGCAAATTGAGGCGTTAGCAAGGAAAGGTTCCCCATTCAGCATTGGGGTAGGGAGCTAAGTCGAGGCCCAATCTAGGGGTTGCTCCTCTTCTCGACAACCTTTTCGTTGCCCCTCTTCCCCGTTTTGGCTTGTTTGGATGCCCTTTGAACCTCGTCCTTCTGGGGGGGGGGGGGGAGGGTTTGTTTAGCTCCCATCACCCCCTTTCCCTTTGACTCTTTCTTCCTCTTGAGTTCTGCTGCTTGGGAGGGCAAGGCAGGTGGAGGAATGGGAATCCTAGTCCGGGATGGAGTGGGAAGCTTAGCCTGGGCGCCTTCCTAGGTGCATCCCTCCCAGGTTGTGACTCTATTAAGTCAAGCAAACTGGACTTTGGTTTGCGTTGTATCCCCATCTCGTTGATTAATGGTGAGAATGGAAGGCCGAGATCGATTTGAAAACTTTCGGGGACAATGCTCGGTTGAAAACTTCAAACTTGTCCTCGGAATCAGCTACTTCTACCACTTCTTCTTCTTGTATACTTGGGGGGTAAGATGAAGTGGCCGCACCGTTGTTTGTGGTAGCGATGAGGCCCCTACTGTTGGTATACCTTCAGGAATGGGGGTTGTAACTTCTTTGATTTCTACTTTTGGACTAGGAAGAAGGAAACCGGGAGTAGGTACGCTTATCCGATGTAGGCGGGGGTCTCTGCTCTTATGACACACTTGGAGCTTGGAAGCTGGACGAGATCGGCGTGTATCCGAGGATCAAGTGAGCCGCTCAGAATCGGCCATCCGAATTTACAAATACCTCGGCCTTAAGGATTTTGTTTAGGCTATCCTTGTTGACAAGTTGAAATTCGGTTCAGCGGCGCGTCTATCGCAAATCCATCGGTGAAATAAAATTTTGTCGGATAAAAAAAAAAATACAGTAAATCAAAGAAAGGACTTGTAAATGAATACCCTAGTCTAAGTATCCCACCTGGTTCTCCTTCTCTCGTCGGGCAAGGGAGACCATCACTCCACTCCCCTGACAAGATTAAGAAGTCTTTATTCAGCTCCTTGTTGGATTCGGGGAGGCATTGAATGAGCCTAACCTTGGGATACCTTGATTTCAAGTAGTATCCCTATCCCTTTAGGCGGTGAAGGTTATAAACCCAATTGATATCATGGTGGGTTAGACTTAAACCCATCTTTTCGTTGAGGGCATCCACAGAGCCTAGGATCCTAAACATATTAGGGGCACACCGAGTGAGAGCCAACCTATGAGCTCTAAGGTAGTCTTTAGTGACTCCACCCATGGGGATTTTCATCCCTTCTTCTATGAATGCAATCATCGGGATCATTACCTCCTTGACTTGCTTATCCTCATGCCATTGACTCTCATCACAAAGTATTTAATTTCTACTTCTAGAGGGATATTATAACGAGCCTTAAAGCTTTTTATCCCCTCCTTGGAATCTACTAAATTCTTAAATCTATCCATTTCTAGAAGAGGCTGAGAAAACTAAAGAGATTGAAAAAGAAAGAATGTGAAGAAAAGAGGAGGATGTAGAAAATTAAAGAGCAAAAGTTTAAGAAGACTTACGAGAAGAGTAAAGGTGTCCTTGGACGCGTCCTTAGTATTTGTAAGGGCTCAAGAAGGTTGAAAAAATGTGCAGGTTCAATGTATGAGTGCTAGAACGAAATGAATGCTAAAGTGAGGGAGAAAGTTGATTTAATAGGTATTTATACCAAGGAGAGAGTAGAGAGCGGGAAAATTCCCGCTAAATTCCCAATGAAGCCCTCAACCTTACGATTTGCATCATGTCAGAAACGTGGGGGACAAAGGGCCACTAGAATTTAATGAGGACGTGCCTCAAATGCTGCAGTGCTAGAAGCACATTTTAGGCAAAAAAAAATGCGTCTTCATAAGCAGAGGAAGAACGAAATTGGCACGGAGTTAATTTAGAGACATTGAAATCCTTCTTTCTTCTCAAGGAGCTAGAAAGGGGAATCTCGAGGGGTTATTGTAGGGTCCTTGGGCCTAAAAGTGCATTATTTATTCATATATTGGGCCTGTGGCCCAAGCCGAGAATAAAGATCCGCTCCGAGAATGAGATGTCTTCGTTAGAGGAGATTGTGTTGATGAATAAAAGGTGGGGTTTGGTCCTAAAGGCTCCAGAAAGTGTGCCGAGAATGCAAAATTCCTCGGTTGAACTTGGCCGAGGTCCTGGAAAATGGAATGACAAAGAAAGATGACAATCCTTGAAATACATTTGGGGCGAATAAGCACTATAGAGATATAAGATAAGGATGAGCCCCAAAATATCCGGAGAGAAAGCTGCTGCCTTCGCATTAAATGCATTGCAGCTAATTCCCTGGCCGCATTAATGTAGAAGTGATACCCGAATAGAGTATTTCAGCCTTACAGCTACTACTTGAGGACTTATGAGAAGGGCTGATGGGACAAGTATCACCCTTAGCCATCTAGCATACAGGTGAACGGTGGAGGTGAAAAGGGAGGTGGTAAAAAGAAGACCAAGGAGAACAAGGAAGAAGATCGGAAATTTGAAAGAAGAAATACTGTAGCAATCCACAATCAAATTTGTAATACTTTCTAAGAACATTATATTAGAACTATTGTCCTTAGATTTCGTTGAGGACGTTCTTTCTTCATTTCATAATAGTCCATTTTTATCTTTTTGTCATCAAGCCTATCTATATCGTTGTTTGATCAACTAAAACCCAGTTTTCCAACCCATTCTTCTACAAATTCATTGTTTTGGGCTCTTTGGGCCAAAGTCCGTCCACGTGTTGGGCTAGGAACCCAAGTTCGGGTCTTTACATTTTATTTTTTAAATTATTTCACACTTTGTTATTGGAACAATTGTTATGTTGTAGGTATTGCATATATTCACCAATTATAAGAGATAAGGTCCCAAATTCTATAGATTTAAGTTTTAACTTATCCCAATGAAAAATTATGTATTTCTTTTAATAATTAAAGTACTATACAAAGAACAAACAAAGGGCTTATGATATTGTATGTATTTAAATTATAGGTGGGCAATTTTATCCAAACAAAAAAACATGTCTCAATTATGGCTTTGTGCCAAAAAAAAAAAAAACAAGTGTAGCAAATATGTTATTGCAATCCTGCTTTGTTTTTGAGTAGCTATTTGTTTATTTTATTTTGGCCATACAAGGAATGCACATTGCATTGAAGTGTGCATTGTCATTTGTTTTGGACTAATATGTTTTTTGTATAAGGTTTTGTAATTCTATTTTAAAAATCAAAGAACACTAGCCCTTTTAGATATTAAATATAGACTTCCAAAGATATGCTTGCTATTTTTCTACTTGAAATTTCCTATGTTGTATGAAATTAGAACTTCTCTTTAAGGAGGTGAATGAAAAGTTAGTCAAGGAAAGACAAAATGTGGCCTTGAGCAAGAGAAGATTGTTGAACCATTCAAAAGGAATTGATAAGGATAAATATTTAATACTCACAAATAAGGATAAATACAATACTAGTACTCTTTTTTTTTCGATGAAAACTTATTCTTATCCCACATATTACCAAAATAACTTTAATTGTTTACCAGCCCAAAATATCTTTAAACTTTATTATGCTAAAAAACATAAGCTAAAATATTAAGTGAGCCCAACAATTGCAGCTCCTGTTTCTCCTCATCTCAAAACTAGACATGGCACTCGGCCTTTTTCAAAGCCATCTATTATGTAGGTTTGGGCGTTATATTTAGAGATAGTCATGGTTCTCCTGTTATAGTCCATAATTAATTCATTGCCAAGGAAACCCATTGTGGATGGCTGCCATGCTCTATTGAGTGTTACACTCTTATCACGAACTGTGGATCGGGGATTTGATTGCGGAGTTTGACAACTCGATTCTTTGGCATCAATTGGGTTGTAGGAACCATGCTTGAAGGAGATTTTGGATGTGTTAGAACAAACTCATGCTTTTTGTGGAATAGGTAGGACATATATCCTATAGGACAATTTCTAGATTGTGTAATAAGTAAGTGTAAGTGTTAGAGTTCTCTCTTTTGAATTTTTTTAATAAAAAAAAAAACTATTTAGGATGTTTCATAAATATTTCATTTTTTGAAATTTTTCCGTGCATCGCACGGGTTAGCGACTAATATCTAATAATTTTCTATGGCAGTGCAAGCGTAAGCACGATAACTTTATAGTTTTCAAAGAAACTTAGCCCCAATCATTTTTTAATACAATCTAGTTAACGAAATATGAAAAAGAGAGAAAAAAAGGTATAAAAATTGTGATTCCATATGAAAATCTCATATGGTTAATAGGCTACAATGAGCACTTTCTACCTCAAAATTCTGTTTAGCCTTTGAAAAGTGATTACAAACTTTCTACATTAGCAAGAAAATTGAAAAGTTTTGGACACCTCCAATTTTACAACTTGTTTGGATGGAAAGGGAGAAGTAGGAAATAGAGAAAAGGAGGTTTTTTTTTTTTTTTGGGGTGGGGGGTGGTGTCAACGAACCTTATTTGGATGTTTTTAAGTGGGAGAAGGGGAAGGATTTGAAAGAGTATCTTGCCCATCCTGACCCTTCCTTTTAAATTCCACAAATTGTAGGAGGAAAGTTAGGAATTCCACTTATATTAAAAAAATTTAAATTATCAGTTTTCTCCTTGTGATGAAAATTTATATCTACTTCCTTAAGGCTAAATTTGTTTCGATGTAAAATTATTTTACCCCAGTTTTGAGTGTTTGATGCGACTAAAAATGCTGGTTAACTTGGAAATATTTTTCAAGTTTATCATAAAATTTTGGCTTATGAGGCATAAAATGGTTTACGCTTAGGATCATGTGTAAAACAACTTAACATTTCTTCTTCAACATCGCCTGAGCCCTCCCAACCTCACATATTGGGATTGGCTATAACGAGATTGGACTACTGATGAAGAGATCGAACCGCCACAACTGAGATCGAACTGGTACTTTCATGATCAAACTGAGAGAGAGAGAGAGAGTCGCTGCAACCCACCCATGGCTAGAGGACCGCTGTAATCCACCACTCTCTTTGACTCTCAGTTTCATGCATTTTTTTTTTTTTTGACATTCAGTGGATTTTGGGTATATTTTTTGAAATTATAGTGAATTTGTTTAGATTTTGTGGGTTATACTATTGGTATGGTAAATTTTGTGTTCATGAACATTTTTATTTTCTTTACAAGCCAAACACAACATTTACAATAATACAATTAGATACTAGAAAACAAATTGTTTTCTCTACAATATTTTTAGCTGAAAATATTTGGCAGTCAAAATATATTACATCAAAACAAATGCAGTCCAAAATTAGCAAAAAGATGATCTCAATTATCATTTTATATGACCATTCATCTCTACAATATTTCGAAGGACTACCATTTCTTGTGTTGTCCCTACGTATCATTTCTAACATAGAAAATATGTCTCCTTCCTAAATGTGATAGGGTGCTTTATAGGCACGGGACACTGGTCCAAATAGTCCCTACTATTTCTCATGTGAGATATATATATATATATATATATATATATATATATATATATATATATATATATGTAACAAGGACCACCTCAAGCTAAAATTGGCTGTCGAGGGACTTATCGCTTTTCTACTTTAGTTCCATTCATTACTGATGAGACGGTATTATTTGTAGCTGTTGCATTCGTATCTCTCTTACATAAAGGTGGATAGTATATTTATAGGGTCTATACCTAAGAGAGATGTTACATAAAACTATTAAACAAAATAATAATAAAAAGTCCGGTTAAAGAGAGTGCAATATGAGATTGTTTAATGTGAAAGGTAAATCAGTCTTTATATGCATCATTTCTTTTATAGCATATATTCTGTGAGAATAAAGATACAATGTATTTGATGCATGACATTCTTGTACTTCCATGTAACAAATGCCACAGGTCCACATCTGTCAAAATCCTGATTCCAAAATTTGTCGGTGACTAATGACAAGTCATGAATTAAGAAAACAACAAAATCAGCCACTCATTCTTGTCCACATAGTAAGTAAAAACAAACAAGTATATATGTGAGACTGTGAGTGCATACTTTTTGATAGGATGCTACAAGGAAAACCATGGACTCAATGAGGCTATGCTGTGTGTTGGTGGTATTGGTTGTGAGCCTGGTAAGATTTCCAGCATTGGTGGTGGGTGGTCTAAGATGTGATTTTCCAGCTATATACAACTTTGGAGACTCAAACTCAGACACAGGAGGCATTTCAGCAGCTTTATCAGAGATTCATACACCCAATGGTGAAACCTTCTTTGGACACCCTTCAGGAAGGGCTTGTGATGGTCGACTCATCATTGATTTTATAGGTAAGTAAGGTTGTAAAGCTTCCTCCTTTTTTGTTGCATCAATAAATTGCATGTAAATAGAAAGTTCATACAAATTGTACATGTTAATGTGCTATACTGTTACTAATCATTGTATTGTATTGTATTGTCTTGTCATGCTTCATAGCTATGATCATTGATCAATTGTAACATCTTAATGTTACAACTAGTCCTCCCAATTTAAAGGGGTTTAAGACTTAATTGAATTGAGTTGATCTGCTATATGTTAGTGCAGCTAAGGAGCTGAAGTTACCGTACCTGAGTGCATACTTGGACTCACTAGGTACAAATTTTAGGCATGGTGCAAATTTTGCAACAGGTGGTTCATCAATTCGCCCAGGTGGTTATAGTCCATTCCATCTTGGCATTCAAACATCCCAGTTCATACAATTCAAATCTCGTACAACTGCTCTATATAATCAACTCAGCCCCAACAGTAGTGAGTCTCTCTAGCCCTCTCTCACTGACTGGTTCTTGTGTGCTAAAGATGCTGGGAAACACAACATTTTGTGGGTACTAAACGCTTACTAACAATGAACATTGAATTGGTAAATTTTGGCACCAGGAGAGACCCCACTACTTAAAACACGGCTCTCAAGGCCTAAGGACTTCTCAAAGGCTATTTACACATTTGATATTGGACAGAACGATCTTGGTTTTGGTTTTCAACACACAACAATAGAAGAAGTTCGACTGTCCATTCCTAATATCTTAAGCCAGTGGTCCCAAGCAGTGCATGTAAGCAACTGATGATTATGCTAGAACAATATATGTACTAATTGATAATTCTAACATTTTTTAGGGCTCATGTTTTAGCTATTATACAAGGAAGGTGCAAGAGTATTTTGGGTACATAATACTGGCCCAATTGGTTGCTTGCCATATACTGTTATATACCAATCAAAGTCAGGTAATCTGGACCAGATTGGGTGTGTGAAGCCTCAGAATGAGGTAGCTCAGGAGTTTAACAGGCAGCTTAAGGACATGGTGTATCAGCTGAGGGCACAGCTTCCCAATGCAGCATTTACATATGTTGATGTGTATTCAGCTAAATATGCTCTCATTAGCAATGCAAAGAATGAAGGTAATCTTAATTTATTTTACAAACATAAGTGTGAGCTTTTATGCACTGCTTAAGACCTTTTATTTGGCCTGTTCGGATATGGTCACGTATGGGTGGCGGTGGGATAGTGATCCACTAAACATTGCAATATACTATGTTTCTAATCTTAGCTGTTTGGTGATGACAGGTTTTGTTGATCCATTTGAATTCTGCTGTGGGAGTTTCTATGGGTACCATATTAATTGTGGGCAGAGAGCCACAGTTAATGGAACAGTATATGGTAACCCATGCCACAATCCATCCATGCACATTAGCTGGGATGGCATACACTACTCTGATGCAGCTAACCTATGGATTGCAAAGAGAATTCTCAATGGTTCCTTATCTGATCCACCGGTTTCTATTGGGGAGGCTTGTTATCATCCAAATAATTCGTAAGCACATTGCAGTATGTTAATGACAGTTATTGCTCAATTTCTTAGAAATGGTTAGGAGTAAGATTTTCACAATCATAAATGTTGGTGATGTTGAACGTGTAGCATTCATCAAGTGAGCCGTGTCTCAATCATTATGTCTTTCTGGACAATCTGGACATGTTGTGTCAAACGTTTGCTCCTTGATAACTTGATGTTGCAATTAAGAAAACATTTAAGACTTCAATATGCTACAAATGGCTAGGTTTTCTATCCATATAACTTTGACTAGATTTTAATATACTACTTTTTCCATTCATCAATTTAGTTATTTGGTACCACAAAAAGCTACTTTATTTATTTTACCTTTCTTACTTTACAAAATACTCCCCAATATCAGTAGTTTTATTTTAGCTTTCAATACAATAAAATAATATATCTACTCTAATAAACAATCATCACAATCACCATTGCAGTGGATTTGGCTTTCTTTTTTTCTTTTAATCTGAACACACTAACACACAAATTTGTAATAAAAAAAAAAAAATAAAAAAATTCCAATTTGCAAAACCCATAAAACAACCCAACATATCAAATATAAAAACTAAAGAGAGCTGAGAGTCATTAGCTGAAAAGTAGCATGCAAGGGAGAGAGGCAAAAAAAAAAAAAAAAAAAAAAAAAAAAACAGCGTGGAAGGGAGAAAGAGAGTGTGGAAGTGTAATAAAATAAAGGTAAAAATATAAAATTGACCCTTTCACTTTTTACATTTTTTTCATTTTAATCCTTTAACTTTCAGTTTTGTCAATTTAGTCCTCTAATTTTTAATTTTTGTCAATTCAAGGCTCCGTTAGTGCTTCTGTTACTGTTGCCGTTAAACCCACTAAACGACGCCGTTTTGCATGCGGTTTTTTTTTTTTTTTTTTTTTTTTTTTTTTTTTTTTTAATTCGAAATTAAAAGAAAAATCTGAAAAAAAGAAGAAGAAAGTTCACCAGTTCACGGCCATCGTCTAGAAGCTCGTGGAGTAGCTCGAATGCCGTCAACAAATACCTCTCCTCCAACAGAAAGTTCACCACGCAATTGCACAGCGAAGACCTCTCCACGTCCATCTCTCTCTCACTCTTGGTCCGGAGTGATAGATCCAAAACCCTAATATTATCTATCTCTCTCTATCGCCATTGAAGAAGGAAGAAGAAGCTTGTGTGCTAGTGCTAGATGAGATCTCCGTGGGCTTTGTAGTTTGTGCGTGAACGTGAACGAAAGCTCAGGTCGTTAGAGAAGAGAAGGTAGAGAAGAAAACCCTTAACTGTATTTTTTTTTTTTTTTCAGATTTTTCTTTTAATTCCGAATTAAAAAAAAAAACCACATGCAAAACGACGTCGTTTAGTGGGTTTAACGGCAACAGTAACAGAAGCACTAATGGAGCTTTGAATTGACAAAAATTGAAAGTTAGAGGACTGAATTAACAAAACTAAAAGTTAGAAGACTGAAATGAAAAAAATGTGAAAGTTAGAGGGTCAATTTTACATTTTTGCCTAAAATAAAATTTTTTGCTTTAGTTTTTTTGCTATAGTGTACAGTTATAGATAATTGTGCATTGTAGCAAGAAACTAAAATATTTTGGCTATGACACCACTATTGTAACATGCTTTTTAGTATTAGTGGTGCTAAAAATAGTAATAGGACATTTTAGCATCACCAGTAGCAATGCAAAAGAATGAAGGTAAATCTTAATTTATTTTACAAACATAAGTGGGAGATTTATGCACTGCTTTCAAACTTTTTTTTTTTAATTGACTTTTTTTTTTTCACCATATTCAAAGGACCACCATTTATAACTCAGAAAATATATGTTTCCTTCCTAAAATTGTGCACGCATCAAGTAAATTAACTGTTGGCAACAGCTAATCATATTCATGCTTCAACGCTAGTTATAAAACACCAAAATTTTTAATACAGTTAAAAAAAAAAAAAAAAAAAAAAAATCCAGGTTGAGAATATGAAATTATTCGTTGTAATACTATGCTTCTACAGAAAATTTGAGCTTAGCCGTATAAAGTATAAACCCAAGCCCAATCCAAATCTTGGACCTAGAGGCCTAGTATTGTGCACTTCGGTTACAACTTACAATGGCAAACCAGCCCATAAAAATATAAAACCAACCAACGCCGGTTTCGGTTCAGTCGGTCCGCCTGTGTAGCGGCGTGGCTCACACTTCAGCGTCACTCGAATGTAGTTGAAACATGAAATTACTATTTGGGAGTACGAGCTAGCATTGGACCATGCTTCTGGAGATTAGCTTCTGTTTTAATGTTCAGGTGAAGATCATCAACTGTCCAAATGCGCTACAGAATGTTACAAAGTATCCCTAGTCCCTACTATTTCTCATTTGATAGATATATTACATGTAACAAGGACCACCTCAAGCTAAAATTGGTTGACAAGGGCTTATCTCTTTTCTACTTGCTTAATTGCATTCCTTAATGAGATTGTATTATTATCTTATTCTTACCGGGGTCTACCTCGATGCGAGAGAGATGTTACATAGATATGTCCAACAAAATAAAATATGGTCTAGTTTAGAGAATGTAGCATCAATCTCTATAGTTGAAAAGATATCTCATGTATTGAATATATGCATTATATCACTTGTAGCATATAGGTTTCGCATTACTATAAACTTCATACACTGTGAGAAGAAAGATGTAATATATTTGATGAATAACATAATTATTGTTCCATATGTTTGTGCCACTTAACAAATGCCACAGGTCAAAATCTGTCAAATGCTGATTCCAAAATTTATCGGTGACTATGACAAAGTGAATTAAGAAAACAACTATAAAGATTGAAGGTCATCAAAAAAAAAGAAAACAACAAAATCTGCCACGCACACTCGTCCTCATAGTGAAGTGAAAACAAACTAGTATGTGAGTGCACACTTTTTGATAGGACAATGTTGCTAGGAAAACCATGGACTCAGTGAGGGTATGCTGTGTGTTGGTGCTATTGATTGTGAGCTTGGTAAGACATCCAGCATTGGTGGTGGGTGGTGGTGGTCTACGAAGATGTGATTTTCCAGCTATATACAACTTTGGGGACTCAAACTCAGACACAGGAGGCATTTCAGCAGCTTTGTCAGAGATTCATGCACCTAATGGTGAAACCTTCTTTGGACACCCTTCAGGAAGGGCTTGTGATGGTCGACTCATCATTGATTTTATAGGTAACTAGGGTAGTAAAGCTTCCTACTTTTTTTGTTGAATCAATAAATTGAATGTAAATAGAAAGTTCATACAAATTTTACATTTCAACTAACCTGCCATACTTTTACTAATCATTGAATTGTCTTGTCATGCTTCATAGCTATGAACATTGATCAATTCTGACATCTTAATGTTACAACTAGCTCTCCCAATTTAATGGGGTTTAAGAGTTAATTGAATTTAGTTGAGTTGCTATATTTTAATGCAGCTAAGGAGCTGAAGTTACCGTACCTGAGTGCATACTTGGACTCACTTGGTACAAATTTTAGGCATGGTGCAAATTTTGCAACAGGAGGTTCATCAATTCGTCCAGGTGGTTATAGTCCATTCCATCTCGGCATTCAAACATCCCAGTTCATACAATTCAAATCTCGTACAACTGCTCTATATAATCAACTCAGCCCCAACAGTAGTGAGTCTCTCTAGCCCTCTCTCACTGACTGGTTCTTGTGTGCTAAAGATGCTGGGAAACACAACATGTTGTGGGTACTAAACGCTTACTAACAATGAACATTGAATTGGTAAATTTTGGCACCAGGAGAGACCCCACTACTTAAAACACGGCTCTCAAGGCCTAAGGACTTCTCAAAGGCTATTTACACATTTGATATTGGACAGAACGATCTTGGTTTTGGTTTTCAATACACAACAATAGAAGAAGTTCGACTGTCCATTCCTAATATCTTAAGCCAGTTGTCCCAAGCAGTGCATGTAAGCAACTGATGAGTGTGATTGAACAACTTATGTACTAATTGATAATTCTAACATTTTTTATGGCTCAT
Source organism: Quercus dentata (assembly GCA_028216015.1). Taxonomy (NCBI): domain Eukaryota; kingdom Viridiplantae; phylum Streptophyta; class Magnoliopsida; order Fagales; family Fagaceae; genus Quercus; species Quercus dentata. The sequence continues at coordinate 85,103,625 of CP116445.1, forward strand.
GTTTTAGCTATTATACAAGGAAGGTGCAAGAGTATTTTGGGTACATAATACTGGCCCAATTGGTTGCTTGCCATATGGTGTTATGTACCAATCAAAGTCCGGTAATCTGGACCAGATTGGGTGTGTGAAGCCTCAGAATAATGTAGCTCAGGAGTTTAACAGGCAGCTTAAAGACATGGTATTTCAGCTGAGGGCACAGCTTCCTAACGCAGCATTTACATATGTTGATGTGTTTTCAGCTAAATATGATCTCATTAGCAATGCAAAGAATGAAGGTAGTCTTAATTTATTATACAAACATAAGGGAGCTTTATGCATTGTTTACGACCTTTTATTTGGCCTGTTCGGATATGGCAACATTAAAATGGGTGGCTGTGGGATAGTGATCCACTACACATTGCACATATAATGATTATAATCTTAAATTTTTGCTGATGACAGGTTTTGTTGATCCATTTGAGTTCTGCTGTGGGAGTTTCTATGGGTACCATATTGATTGTGGGAAGAAAGCCACAGTTAATGGAACAATATATGGTAACCCATGCCACAATCCATCAATGCACATTAGCTGGGATGGCATACACTACTCTGATGCTGCTAACCTATGGATTGCAAAGAGAATTCTCAATAGTTCCTTATCTGATCCACCAGTTTCAATTGGGGAGGCTTGTTATCATCCAAATCATTTGTAAACACATTGCAGTATGTTAATGACAGTTGCTCAATTTCTTAGAAATGGTTAGGAGTAAGATTTTCACCATCATGAATGTTGGTAATGTTGAACATGTAGCATTCATCAAGTGAGCTATGTCTCAATCATTATCGTGTATCTTTCTGGACAATCTGGATATGTTGTGTTAAACTTTTGCTCTTCGATAACTTAATGTTGCAGTTAAGGAAACATTTAAGACTTCTAATATGCTACAAATGGCTAGGTTTTCCATCCATATAAGTTTGACTGGATTTTAAAATTTTAATATACTTCTTTCACCTTTTTTTTTTTTTTCCTTGTTTTTAAAAAAATATTATATATATATATATATATATATAAAACTGTTTCATTCTATTTTGTGCTAAAATTAGTTGACTAGTTGAGATTGGTATAACATAAATTTTTTATAATCCTATCAATATCACTTACATTATTTTTATTGTACACCAATTACAACATGTCACCTTAACAGTTGAGAATAATTGTGTATTTTTTTTTGGTGGTCCATAGACTTTTTGAAACTTTGAAAGCATCTCTTCCACTATTAGAGCAAGTTAAAAAAGCTGCATTTTTAGGACCAAAGGGAAGGGCAAGGATGCTTATGTATGGCATTTAATTTTAGTTAATCTCTACAAGTTGGGTCCCTTTTAGTCATGGGATGAGGGAATGTTTACAGATGTTCTTTCACCTCAGGACAATTGCAGTCCAACTACAACCATAAATGTTTAAAGTCTGGAAGTAATTTTTGAGAATTGAATGTGGTATTCTGGTATTGGTAATAGATTCACCTAATTGCATAAATCCAGCAAGCTTAGCTACTGCATGATGGTTGTAGTCTGCTGGATTTATGCAATTAGCTAAGCTTGCTGGATTTATGCAATTAGGCAAAATCATGCACTAATTGCATTGGCCTAAGCTTCAATATATTGCTGCCAAAATATGCAAATACACTATCAATATCAGAATCATTTTAGTCATTTATGAATCAAAACTTGCAACCAGTCTACTGAACTTGCAAGTAGCTATAAATTTAACCCTCCTATTAGGTTATAGGATTGAGATATGGTGCCATACAATAGCACTATAATGTATAATGGCTAAATTTGAAAGTTAAAAAACTTACTTTTAATCTCAACCTTTGGATAAAAATGTTAACTTTTAACTTTTATTTTTTATTTTTTTATTTATCATTTTAACTTCTCAACTTTTTCCTCTCACAATTTCATGGCGGTGCAATAGCCCAAATCCCAAGTTCTCTAAACTAACACTAACAATTAGCTACAATTAAACCCTACATAACGTGTTTTTATTTCAAAACTAAGATAAATTAAATTAAATTAAATTCGAGGGACCAAAGCAATAGCAATTTGAAAATTCAGGGGTAAATGGCAAGTTTTAAAATTTGAGAAATCAGAGGACGACAACAACAAAGTTAGAGAGACTAAAATGTATCTTTGCTAAAAGTCTTATTCTTCTTCTTAAATGGTACAATTTCTTGATGGTCATCATTATCAATTCCATATCACCACCTAAAAGAAGAAGAAGAAAAAAAAGGGTCCACATGCATACTAGTTGGACTTGCGTGCCAATTGCCATCCATGAAAAATTCAATTTCAAAGAAAGATGCATAAAATAACTTTGCTCTAGGGGCTTGTGCCACATGACAAATGTCAAAGTGAAAGCCAACTATTATGTGAATGCACACTTTTTGATGGGATGTTGCTAGGAAAAACATGGATTCAATGAAGCTATGCTGTGTTTTGGTGCTCTTGGTTGTAGGCTTGGCAAGATTACCAGCATTGGTGTGGGGTGGTAATGGTGTACGAAGATGTGATTTTCCAGCTATATACAACTTTGGGGACTCAAACTCGGACACAGGAGGCATTTCATCTGCAGCTTTGAAAGAGGTTCCTACACCCAATGGTGAAACCTTCTTTGGTCACCCTTCAGGAAGGTTTTGTGATGGCCGACTCATCATAGATTTTTTAGGTAAGTAGGTTAGTAATCATCAATAATTTCATGCAAATAGAAATTTCATACAAATTGTTCCTGTTGCCTAATGTGCTATGCTTTTACTAATCATTGCAGTGTCCTGTCATGCTTCAATCATAGCTATCATAATTTATGACAGGTAAATGTTACAGCTAGTCCTCCCAATAATTAAGAATTCATTGAATTGAGTTGAGTTGTTATGTGTTAGTGCGGGCCGCGGCTCAGGAGCTGAAGTTACCATTCCTGACTGTGCAGACATGGACTCACTCGGTACGAATTTTTGGCATGGTGCAAATTTTGCAACAGGAGGTTCATCAATTCTTCCAGGTGGTTATAGTCCATTCCATCTTGGCATTCAAATATCCCAGTTCAAACAATTCAAATCTCGTACAACAGCTCTATATAGTCAACTCAGGGCCAACAGCGAGTCTCTCTAGCCCTCTCTCACTGACTGGGTCTAGTGATCCTTGGAATTGGAAACAACATTTTGTGGGTAATAAATGCTTATTTAACAACTAGTCGTAAACCTCACGTGATGTGTGAGAATAAATAATTATTTTGTATTGTAATAATTTTTTCTTTAAAATTTGTTGAAGATAATTTTGTTCTTCCTAAAATTTAAACAATTTCAATTTGGTCCAATTAGGTCCACTTTTGTCCAATTAGGTCTACTTTGGTCCACTTGGTCAATTTTGATCCCCTCCCGTTCATTTTAGACTAATTGAGCCTTCAATTGATTCTTTTTGTAGGTTTTCTTTCTAAGTTTAGCTCAAAATTTCATTTTTTTTTCTTCTTAATTTTTGGGTTGAAAAGTATGAAATTTTATTATATTTGGGTCAAACCCTTTAGTTTTGAGTTAAAAAATACAAATAAAAAAACTAAAATAGACATGAGAAATTAGAAATATGAGCCCAAAAATGCAATAAAAATGATAAATATTAAAGTCTTATTCAGTCCACATTGGTTCTATTCAGTCCAATTTGGTCATATTTGGTCCATATGCTCGTAATCATTCTATTCAGTCCTATTTAGTCCATTCTGTCCACTAAAGTTATATTCAATCCATTAGGTCTTATTCAGTCTTCTTTGGTCTTATTCAGTCTATTCGGTCCACATTGGTCCTATTCTGTCAATTTCGCTCCTATTCAGTCCATACTGTTTACTCCGGTCTTATTCGGTCTATTCTGTCCACTTTGGTTCTATTTAGTCCTATTTGGTCCATTTTTTCTACTTTGGTCCACTTCAGTCCCATTCGGGTCATTCGGTATACTTTGGTTCTATTCGGTCCATTTTGACCATTTCTGTTCCATATGCTTCATATTAGTCCTATTCGGTCCAGTATGTCCACTTCAGTCTAATTTTGGTCCTGTTTGGTCCATTCTATGTACTTTGGTCCTATTCGGTCCACTTCGATCCTATTATGCTAAATGCCAATCAAAGGCAGGTAATCTAGACCAGATTGGGTGTGTGAAGCATTGGAATGAGGTAGCTAAGGACAAGGTGTTTCGGCTAAGGGCACAGCTTCCTAATGCAACATCTACTTATGTTGATGTGCACTCAGCTAAATCTGCTCTCGTTAGCAATGCAAAGAATGAAGGTAATCTTAATTTATTATACAACATTTAATTGAACTTTTGGTCACATTAAAATGGGTGGCTGTGGAATAATGATCCACTAAAGATTGCATATATAATGATTCTAATCCTAACTGTTTGGTGATGGAAGGTTTTGTTGATCCATTTGAGTTTTGCTTTGGGAGTTTCTATGGGTACCGCCATATTATGTGTGGGAAGAAAGCCACAGTTAATGGAACAATTTATGGTAACCCCTATGACAATCCATCAATGCACATTAGCTGGGATGGCATAAACTACTCTGAGGCAGCTAACCTATGGATTGCAAAGTGAATTCTTGATGATTCCTTATCATCCCAATGATTTGTAAGCACATTGCAGTTTGCTAATGACTGCTGCTCAGTTTCTTGAAATTTTAGCCATATAAATGTTGGCCATGTTGAACATGTATCATTCATCAATTGAGCTGTGTCTCAATCATTATCAGGTATCTGTCTGAACTCTTTGGATATGTTGTGTCAAACGTTAAGAAAACATTTAAGACTTCTAACATGCTACAAATGGCTAGGTTTTCCATCCATGTAAGTTTGACTAGATTTTAATAAACTTTGAGAGAAAACCTTGAGATCCAAAAGATTTCACAATTCAATGAGCTGACTAGTTGTTATTAGTGCAACATCACTTATATGTAGTCTTATCACTATCACTAAATTTACTTTTATTATACACCAATCGTAACATGTCACATCAAAAGTTATGAATTATTTATTTATTTTTGTGTTTTTGTGTTTTTTTATTTTTTTTTATTTTTATTTTATTTTTATTTTTTGGGTCTTTAGACTTAAATGAAACTTTGAAAGCATCTATTCAAGTGAAAGAAGCTTTATTGTTGGGAAGTTCTCCATCAGAAATTACTTTCAAGAAAAGGAAAGGGCAAGGATGCTTATATATGTGCCATTGAATTTTAGTTAATCTCTACAAGTTGGGTGCCTTTTAGTCACAGGATGGTAATGTTTACGGATTTCTTTCACCTCAAGACAGTTGTAGCCCAACTACAACCACAAATGTTTAAACTTTGAAGCAATATTTAAAAAATTGAATGTGTTATTGGTAATAGAGCCGTGGAATGGCGTGTAATAACTAAGAAGTGTTATATAACGGTTTGTGGGCGTTGAGATGGTGAAATTTTGCCTAACAAGAAGCTGGATTACATTGCTATAACTGCCTTCAACTTCAATTACAGGACTGTGACCGATATTGACCAATGTCTGCCATGAATTTCTGAAATTTATTATTAATATGTAAATAAGAATTTTGTTTTATTTTTTACAATAAAATTTTAAAATTAGTGTGTTGTCCAATTTGATGTCAATGAAGTAAGAAAATAATAGCCTTGAGCATATTGCCATTGCGTAGACCTTGAAGACATGAAACAGAAAAGGGCAAAAAAAAAAAAAAAAAAAATCTTTAAACGTATAAGCAAGTGTAGAATTATGGCCCTTTGAATCTTTGATGTTATAATTTTTGTATTATTCTGTGACTTTTTGAGGCGTTAGGCATTGTCCCAACCATTATACATGACATGAAACATAGCCAAATGAAACTTCTTAAAAAATTAGGACATGACATAGAGATATTAGCCTTAGAATTGGCCATTGCATAGACTTCAAGGATTGATTTGTTACTTTTGAAACTATATGGATTAATATGTTATATTATTGAAATAATAGGGTTTAAAATGTAATTTTTTTGGGCTATTGAGGAGTTTAGTTTGTATTTTTTTTTTTTTTTTTGAGAAGATTTTAGTTTGTATTTGATCTGGATTATAACCTGACCTAGTAGAGGAGTAATACTTAAGGATAGATTTTCAAAGGTTTAGTTCATAACCCAAACCAAAGTAATATTTTTAAGCTTGCTTTGTAAGCTTGAACTCACACATCTTTGTCTTTTACTATTTATTGACTTACTTTACATCAAACTTTTAATATTGAAACTCCTTCCCCAAGGTTATATTATGCAAAAACTAGGGCGATGCACAGGTAATGTTGTAGTGTTTATGTAAAAGGATTTTGAAAACTAAAAAAAAAACTTCGAACATGGATAACTAAAAAAAAAAAAACTCTAAAACCAAATTCATAATTCATTATTGCACCTAAATCCTAGACAAAACTAAAAGAACCCCCGAAAGTCACTTCAAAATCATAGTGATAGCTTAATTATGCTCTTCATTTGGATAAGTATATCTGTTGAAGAGCCAAACTGAATCGGCAGCAACGGCTTCATTATCGTCGTTACGGTGCCAAGTATAGTGGGCATGAGTGCTATTTTTTATCTCGAGAATTGCATGCCCAAAGCTTGCTTCTCTATATGCAGAATAACTTGGTTGTGGATCAACAAAACTGCACAAAAAATAATCATGTATAAAATAAGTGCTGCTACTTAGTTTTATTTTAGTGGGTGATAGAAATCATTTTTAAGACTAAATGAATGAGACTAACCCAGAAGCAAGGCCTTCAATGTTACCTCCATCACCAATGGTTATGTACACTGGTGCAGAAGGGTCCTTTACTGGGGTGCTCACTCCATTTGTTATGTTGTACTTCACATTCGATATGCGCTCCTACAATACATTAGAATGACTTAGAAAATTGAATCATTGATTGACACAAATCTACTAAATGTAAATTAGAACAACTTACAGAGCGTTCATAGGAATGAACATGACCAGCAAATACTAGATCAACTTTGTGTTGAACAAACCAAGGTTCAAATGTCACTCTCATGGCTTCCCCTTCCATGTAATGGTAGCTGTTGCTATTATACCATGGTGAGTGCAGAAGAACAATTAGCCATGGGGTTTCAGCTCTATTAACCTTTGAGAGCTCTTTTTCAAGCCAAGTGTATTGAGGAGTGTATTTGGCTGTAAAACAAGATATATATATATATATATATATATATATCATCAATATCAAACTGCTTTATTTCAATAATTTTATCACTTTGTAGGTGATATCATATACAAATTGGAGGAAAATTTCTCACCAAATGCAGAGTATGAAGACAAGACAATGATGTGTGCAGATGCTCGCCTAATGGAATACCAAAGTGGCGACGTACTCTGTGATTCCTGATAGGGTGTATAGTACCTATGCAAATACGGCTTGAAAGGAACATTTTCTTCCTGAAAAATTACATGAACAGGAACCATCATTAGTACCATGAACAATCAACAATTAAAACCAAGATTATCTATATATTAGAAGGCAAACAGTGATAAAGCTCTTACAATCTGTGGCGCAAAATCAAGCTCATGATTGCCAGCAGCCCAAATCCATGGTTGATATGCAGTACTCTTTTCTACAAATCGGCCCCATTCATCCCATCTCTCATTGTCATGGTTTGGGTGATCATCAGCATAAGAAAGATCTCCCACAAACAGCATAGCTTGGGCTTTTGGATTGGCCATATAATGCTTTAATGTCTCATAAGAGTCAAATGTTTGTCCCAAATCACCTGCACAATACACCATACACGTTACATCTTATAGCTAGCTAGCACTAAAGACCAACAATACAATTCATAGCAAGTAATTTTTGGTACTGACCGATAACGCCAAATGTGTATGGAACATCTGGCCCTATTTTTGGTGGAGTTGTGAAATGAAATTGACGAGCTGAATTACCTTGCCCGATCTCATAAAAGTATTTAGTGTCATACTGAGGAACAAGAATATAATCAAAATCATGTCAATTCCCCAAGCACTACTACAAGTATGGCCTAAAATGAATCTATCTTGCTTAAGCAATGTAAAGTAAGTAACATTTGCTGCCATAGGCAATGTCAAAGTAAATCTAATCCACCAAGACTGATGAATTGGTTTTTCAATGGGAAAAATAAATATAAATTCATATAAATACATTAGAAACACAATGCATGTATAGTATCCAAACATACTAAGACTTGAAAATCAATCACTTACTTCCAATCCTTTAATGGTAGCATGGTGAATGTAGCCTGAATTATAATTATAGTATTTGTAAGTAGTGATTACAGAATGAACTGTATGCTTATGCTTGTGCTTGCCCTCTGCACCTGCAGCCCAATAAGACACAACATCTGGGTGTTTCATAACTGGTGTCACCCATGAAATGATCACACCTCGCCCATCATAATCTCCTTGAGTTATATGAACCTTCACGTATATAAAATCTTTTAGCTAACAAAATCTTAAAGGCACACCACATATAATTACATAAATATGATTTTTATTTCAAATTTTAAATATGAAAAAAATATATATATATATATATATATATATATATTTCAATGCATGAAGAAGCTTTTTGATTGCTAAAAAAACATGAAAAATCAATAATAAAACATGAAAAAAGTTTATGATAATACCTGCTCTGGTGCATTGAAACCTGGAGGAGAAGGAAAAGTATCTTTTGGCAAGTCATCAGAGGCGTATAGTTTCCTAACATAAGGGCTTGTTTTCCCTCCATTGCACAAACCAATATTCAGCAACACAAACACCATTGCTACCATCCACAGTGCACCCATATTTTTGGAACCCATATTTGGGTTAGAGAGAGTGCAAGTTACGTGAACAATGTATGTGTTGTAGAGCAAGGTATACGTGAACATGTATATATATATATATATATATATATATGATTATATAGAGCAAGTTCGAATAGTAGATGACTAAGGACTCTAAAGTTTAGGAGTCAGAGATAACTGATAAGATTTTAAACTTTTCGAATTTGATAAGGAGATCACTTCCAAAATCTCTAATACAGTTTGGAAATTGATTATGATGAGTTGTGAATTGGATCTCTTCAGAATTTTTTTTCTTCTTAGAAAGTATCTCTTCCGAATATTGTTTTGCTCTGTTTTTATTTCTTTTGATTTTTTTTTTTTTTATAGTTTTTTTTTTGGTTGGACTATAACAGTTGGCCTAAATTTCTAATCTTGCTATTTAAACAATAAAATTATGGCACATAAAAAAAATTATGACATATAATAAGTAAAATATATATATATATATATATATATATATAACCAAAACCTTTGAAACTCTTATAATTTTCTACGTCAACACAATATTTAAATAAAATTGTCATTTTATTTAAATAAAATTAATTTTGTTTTGTTCAAACTTAACAAGGAGTGAAACTCTATCTCTTTAACAAATCCAACTTAAACTCAAACTCATCATCATTTTTTTAAAACAACTATATATATATATATATATATATATATATATAAATTTTGAAAACTCTTACAATTTTTTTTTACGTCAAGATAATATTTAAATAAAATTATCATTTTATTTAAATAAAATTATTTTTGTTTAGTCCAAATTTAACAATGAGTGAAACTCTATCTCTCTAATAAATTCAATTTAAACTCAAACTCATCATTTTTTTAAAACAAAATTATTTTTATTTAATACAAACTTAATAAGGAGTGAAACTCTATCTTTCTAACAAGTTTGATTTAAATTCAAACTCATAGGTTGATAATTTATCTCAAAATTTGAAAGGTTAATCATGAACACTATAAAAGCAATGTAAACACCAATATATATATATATATATATATATATATATATATATATATATATATATATAAAAGCCGAGTAAAAGTATGAGCTTTTTTTTGTTATTTTCTTCTCCTCTACTTTGTAAAAAAAAAAAAAAAAAAAAAAAATTATTTTATGGTTTTTCATGTATTTTTTTAAAAATAATTTTTGTATATGAATCACCAAACTCTATTTAGCCATTTTTTACAAGATAAAAAAGCTTACAATAATTGAAATTATTATTTTAAATGTAACCCATTTTTCTTTTATATTTCTCTATTGTTTAGTTATATATATATATATATATTTTTTTTTTTTTTGTTTCAATAATTTTTAAGTCGTGAATCATCTGAGTCTTTAATATTTTTTGGTCTTTCAGAAGTTTTAATATTTGAATTTTTGAGTTATTTTTTTGTAGTATCTAAAATTGTCTGACAAATTTTTTGTAAACCATTACACGTTTAAGCAATGGCTTCTTCATCAAATTGTAACACAAATTAAAATCATATAAGAGCAAATTATGCAATGGTGTAGTTTCTTAATCAATTTAAGATTTTATAAAATTATTTTAATCTATCTCACAAATAGGTAGGTTCCCGTGCATAGCACTAGTTAGCGACTAGTTAACTACTATAGTAGTTTTTCTAAAAAAAACTACTATAATAGTTATTGGGGGCATATTTTCGGATGCCCATATGATATTTGGGAAGTCAATACCGAGACTTTACTTTGGGCTTAAAATATGGCCTAAAGGCTATCGGTGAAGCGCGAAAAGCCCATTTTTGCTCAAGGTCCTGGTTGCATCCAACAAAGATTATAATAAGGCCCCAAAAATACATTCTGCAAAAATAAGCTAGCACAAAGGATGACCCACCACAATAAGTGCTTAAATAATAGTCCAATGGTAGATGTTTAGAAAATTAATAAATATATTTGCATAGTAAAAAATTATGCATTTCCTCTATAGTCGGTTAATATAAAAGTGGGCCTGTTATAACAAGTACACAAGAGGAAAATGATTTAGCAATGAATATGACAGACTTCCAAAGAATAGACGTTTGACAAATTATTAAGTGTATTTACATGATCAAAAATCATATAGTTTCTTCATTATTATTATTATTTTGGAGAAACAACCATCTAAAATAAATTAATCAAAGAGCTAGTACATCGGCAGAAACAAAAAATGACAACATTTGGAGGGACATGCTCCAACCAAAGTGTAGAAGGAAATGAAAATTTGGCTCTCTTAGCTAAAGCATCTACCACAACATTACCTAGCCTAACAGTACGCGAGATCGACCAACTCTTTAAAGAGTTTAACAAACACAGAGTATCAAAAAGGAGGTGTCTAAAAGCTGAATTAAAAATATCACCATTCTTCAGAGCATTTATGATTATTTCTGAATCGCCTTCTAGGACAGTGCCATCCAGCCCAAGCTCCTAAACTAACATGACAACGCGCTTTGTTGCCAACAGCTCTAGCACAGCAACAGAGGATGGGTTTGGGATTCTCTCGGAGAGAGAGGCCAAGACCTGACCTCGAGAGTCCCTAATAACCACCCCAATTCCAGCTTCATTAGTATCCGCGAAGACTGCCTCGTCAAAGTTTGTTTTGATACTTCCACTTCCCGATGGCTTCCATTTCACACCTCTGACTGGTTTCACCTTCACTGACGCTGCATTGAATTTCCTGTACTCAAGGAGGTAGTGGCTGACTTCACTTCGTACCTGTGATAGCGGTGTGATTGTCTGATGCAAGTGAATTTTATTTTGCCTATTCCAGATGAACCAGGCTTTGACTGCAAACTGCTCCCTCGCCTGTGGTTTGGAGCTAAGCAATTTCCAGAGATCAAAGAAGTCAACAAGAGGGAAAACTTTCATAGTATCCAAGACATTATGGCTTTCATTATAATATCAATAAACAAGTATTAAAGGTTTTATAATTACAAGTAAAAGAGGAAAATTAGGATGGACTAAGGGGAGAGAAAGACCTCCAGCTTAGCACACAAAACTGTAACCAAGATTCTTATGCCCGTGATGGAATACATAGAAGGATGTATTGTAAATGAAGGAAACGACTCTTATATGAGTGGGTGAGCAAATATATGGTGATGTGGGAATAATATTACCAATGAGAAATATTGTTCATCATTGGAAAAATAATGATATAGTATTTTGCAAAGTATTAATAACTTTGGGCTTTTGACAAAAAAGTGACAACATAAGTTGGGTTTTTGATATTGCCAATGTAAATTGGGTTTTTAATATTGCCAATGAGAATTGGGCTTTTGATGTTGCCAATGTAAATTTGGCTCTCTTATTGCCAATATGAATTAGACTTTTAATATTGCCAATAAGAATTGAGCTTTTAATGTTGTTAATGCAAATTGGGCTTTTGATATTGCCAATGCAAATTGGGCTTTTAATGTTGCTAATGTGAATTGGACTTTTGATATTGCCAATGCAAATTGGGTTTTTGATGTTAAAAAATTGGGCATTTAATGTTGCAAATGAGAATTTAGCTTTTGATGTTACCAATGTGAATTGGGCTTTTGATATTGCCAATATGAATTGGGTTTTTAATATTGCCAATAAGAATTTGACAAATTGGGCTTTTGATATTGCCAATATGAATTGAATTTTTAATATTGCTAATAAGAATTGAGTTTTTAATGTTGTTAATGAGAATTGGGCTTTTGATGTTGTCAATGAGAATTGGGCTTTTGATGTTGTTAATGAGAATTGGGCTTTTAATGTTGCTAATGTGAATTTAGCTTTTGACGTTGCCAATGTGAATTAGGTTTTTGATAAATAAATTGTAATGGGTTTAAACCATGGACTTTGCTTATAGGATTTGAATTCCATTGATAAAATTGTCATGAATTTAAACCTTGGGCTTTGATTATGAATTTGAATTCCATTGATAAAATTGTTTTGTCATGGACTTGAATCATGAGCTTTTCAAATATTGCCAAACATAAGTATTCTTGAGCTTTAAATAGAATGAGATGTGTGTGGCTGACTCATAAGACTAGTTTTGGGCTTAACTAAATAATAATAATAAAAAAATTTGATAGAATATGAGTTTTTAGGATTTTTTGTGATAGTTTATATCATGACCCAATTTAGATAATAAGATATGAAATATTTGTAGGCCAATGGGATGAGATATATTCATGGAGGCCCAAAATAATTTATAGGTTGATATTTTGCTATTTTTTGGTGAATAAATAAATGTGATTAAATATGATTGGGGCATGTGGCATGAGTGAAAAAATTGTACCTCAACAATTCTATGATGTTCTTCTAATTTTTAATAATTTTTTTAAAGAGTTTCAATTTATGATGTCCTCTCTTGATAATAGTTTTTTTTTTAAATAATGTGTTTGAACTTGGTGAGAGAGTGTAATTAAGTATGTGTATTTAATAGTTTATTTCTAAAAAAAAAAAAAAAAAAAAAAAAAAAAATCACCAATCGGTTTTTAGTGTAAGTGGGGATTGAACTCCGGATCTCTTATTCAATCATCAAAAATTCTACTAGTTGAGCTAATTGAAACTAGGGATGGCAAAATTTGACACGACTTATGAACCCGACATGAAATTAGTGGGTTATGAGTTAAGGCTTAACGAATTTGAGTCATATTTGGGTTGACACGGCTGACTCGTTTAATAAACAGGTTGTGTTAGTGTTGAACATATAGAACCCGTTTGACCTGTCTCACCCGTTTAATTAAATGACATTTTACTAATATACCATTCAAAATCTAGGTATATAAACTTATTAGTTGTTGTGATTTATTTTCTTTGACATATTGTGATTAATTATTTGTGATCTTGGGATATGCTTTAGTTTTGAATTATTATTTGTAATGTAATTACTCGTTAGTTCTGAATTTATATTACAAATATTTATTTGTTTGTCTTTTCATATATATTTTTTCATTTTGATAAAATTTGATAAACCGGTTGATACGACTAACCCGTTTAATAAATGGGTTGTGTTAGGGTTGTGAAATCTTGACCCATTTTATAAACATGTCCGGTTAATGTTGACCTATATAGTCGAATATTCATGAGTTGACACAACATGAACCCGACACATGAAGACGAATTGGCACCCCTAATTGGAACCCACAACTTTTAATAATTAAGTATGCGTGGGAATATACAATTGTTTTGTAATGTGATATAATATATAATTTATTCTATAATTATTTTTCTTCTCTCCATCTCTACAAATATATCATTCTATTATTTTGAGTTTTTTAATTTTAAAAAAACTTAGGTGCATTTGATTGATATTATTCCTTTTTTTTTTTTTTGAGATAAAAGATAGAAATAGTAATCTTTTTTTCTAATGATCTGTATTATTCAAACTTTTGTATAGTGTGTTATGGTTTATTTATTTATTTTTTATTTACAACTAAAATTTTTAAGTTCCAAAATTAATTCTTTGAATTTTTCATTCTCTTAAGAAGATTATCATGATAACCAAACCTCATCACAAATTTACAGTTAATATTACTCAAATAATTTATAGAGACATTCAAATACATAATCATCTCACTTCTAAAATATCTAAAAATTAACTCAAACCAAAACCATAAGAGGGATAGAGAGTACATGTGATAAATAACTCAAAAAACACACCACTAAAGTGTATCATCCAAAAGTAGAGATACAAAAAAAAAAAAAAATAAAATAAATAATCAATCTAAAATGAAGTTCCAATAAAAAGAATTAATAAGAGAGAGAGAGAGAGAGTATTCACATTTTTGTGTGAGAAAAATATGGATTGAATGGAATAGAAAATAAAAATTTTTATAGTAAAAAAATTGGGGAGAAGAAGAGTCAAAATAAAAGGAAAATGAAGGGATGGAGAATTGTAAGGTTAAGGTATAAAGTAGTGGGGAGATAAAAAGATAAAAAGAAGTAAATGTTGGAGAATGTGTAATTGTAAAGTGACAAATTAATAAGGAAAAAATTAATTAAAAAAGAGAGAAAATATTGAAAATAAGTTGATGATGTGGCGCTGATGTGGCTAAATAGGAGCGCAGCAACATTAAACTCTATATTTCAGCTTTTAGATATACTAGTCATGAATCCACGCGTTGTGGATAATAATCATTTTTATGGTGGTTTTATTAATTTTTTACAATTAAAACTAATTTAATAAAGAATTGAAAGCTCGAAAATGTGTTAAAAACACAAAAACTGTTTAGACCCCCAATTAAAATTACGGCTAGATTGCTTTTACTATAACCTATCTAAATGCGGAAACAAGAGTAAATGAAGCGCAATAAATTGATACTACTCTAGTGCATAAACATGAACAACAAACATTAAAAGTAAAGCACAAGAGTAAGGGAAGAGAGAATGCAAACACAAGATAACACGCCGATGTGTTATCGAAGAGGAAACCGAAGAATCTCGGGGAAAAATCTTTCCGCCGCCCTCCAAGCGGTAATCGATTCACTAGATAATCAATTGGGATGCATGGGTTAGCAAGAGACCCTCCAAGCCTAATCTACCCGCTGTACCTAAGCCCTCCAAGTTCCTACTCTAACAAGACTTCTCGGAACCATGTCTTGTCTAACTCTCTAAATCCCGTAACAAGCTCCATGTTGCATCCGCCATCCTTGGCTTCTTCCAATGCTTCCTAGCAACTCCAAAAACACTAACTACACTCTGAAAAGGTATGGATTGTATTTTGGTACAAATCTCCTCTCAATGTATGATAATGAGAGAGGGAAGGAGAAGAGGTTACAATGACTTCTCACTAAGGATGAGTAGCTCTCTCTCTAAAAGATGGGTGTGTATTGTAGAAAACCTATCTAGAGTTTTTCTCTCTGAATAGCCTCATTTACATTTGTGGGTAATGAGGGTATATATAGTATGGGTGAAGGGTAAGGAATTCACATATAAAAATCCTCTAGGCAGAATATTTTGCGACTATCTCGCGGGAAGGCCTCACCTGCGAAACACTCGCGAAAACGATAGCCGGCACGACTCTTGACTTCCCAAATCATGTGCTCCTCACATGCTCTTTCGCGGCTTAGCTTCTTGCGAAATCCATTGATTCTTCATTTAAGCTTGAGTCTTCACCAACTTAATACTAAACCCAATACAATAAAATCCCACAAAATATAAGGAACAAAATTAGAGCAATTACAACATTTTTTGTTATGGAATAAAGCCAACATAAAACATAGTTGTAAATCACAACTTTACAAGAATAATGTATTTCATAATCATATTTTTATTTCTTATACGAACAATCATAAATGTAATATAAAAAAAATCATAAATCATAAATATAAATTTTGTTATACCAAAATGAAAATAATACAATTTTTCTCAAAATTTCAAAAGACAAGTTAACGAAAATATTCATTTTTAATAAAAGTTATTTATAACATTTTTTGAATCATTAAAAAGAATATAAATTTTGGAAATTATTCTTTTAGTTTTAAACAAAATTTCTCATTTTTTTTTTTTTTTTTTTTGCCTACAATCCAAAACACCAAAAAACGTAACTAAGAAAATTAATAAACTTAAAAGTGATTAATTGGACCAATTAGGAAAAACAATTTGTTGTTGATAATATATTAAGGTTATTTTATTTGTAGAAATTGAAATTTCATCCACCCAAAATATATTATCAAATAAACAATTATTAGCAAAATCTAATGATTAAATTTCTATGTATGCATTGTTAAAAAATAATAATAACAATTAAAGAAAAATTGCAAAAGCTAAAATTTGTCACTCATTTGATTATTTTTGTTTGGCTAACCTTTATTTTTCTTTAAATAAATGGCATTATAAAGTACTTCTAATACAACTGTAAGGACTCAATTTGTAACGACCCAAAATGATATTGGGTTCACACGTAAAAAGGCCCAAACAATATCATTTGTAGAGCGTGGGTTTGAAAGGCTAGGCCTTGGTCACCGGATGGTGGTTAGTTGTGGTGTTCATACAGAATTAAACCGTGTTCGCTTGAGAAGTCTTTCTCCTTGAGGCGGTCTGGGAGGCTCTAGTTCTTGGCCTTTTTTCCTAGCCTCTTCTCTGGATTGCTTACTTTTCCTTTTATACTAGCCTGTACCCCTCATCCAGCGTCCACGTGTAGGTTTGACTTTCCAGGACCGATACTTGTCCCATCAGCCCATACCCAAAGTGGTTGGGGGTGGTTGTAAAAGCTCAAGAGCATGGTTCTCACGGTGCGAGTATTCAATGGCGTAATGATGACTTTCCCTTTGTCCTTGGTCGCCATCTTGTCCAACGGTCCTTTCTCTATCAATGCAGATATTTTAGGTTTTTTCCAAAACTGTTCTTATCTTTTTCTTGCCCTTTCTTTCAAGGGGACCTCGGATATGTCGAGGACATAATTATCCTCGGTTATGTCTCAAGACTACTTGGACTTTTATTACATGTCCTCGGCTATACCCCTCCTTGGCTCGGGCCTTGGGCCCTAATGTAAAAATGGGCCAAGACCACAAATTCTTGGGCCCCACAACAACTATTAACAATACTTTGTTCACTACAAAGGATTAAAAAATAAACAAAAATTAGTAAAATCTCATAATTTAACATCTAAATTGAGTACTATAAAAATCATGATGTGTGATAGAATAAATACCAAATTATCCAAGTAGTGCTATGTAATAGAATAATATTATATTATTATATGCTATATTTAATTTTTTATAACGCAATATGATAAAATTTAACAATCAAAGAGAACAAAAAAAAAAAATTAAAAAAATAATAAATACCAAATTATCTAAATCATGTTATGTAATAAAATAATATTATATTTTTATATGCTATATTTAATTTTTTAATGCAACAAGATAGAATTTAACAACCAAAGAAAACAAAAAAAGCAACAATTTAAAAAACAAAACTAAATCGCATTAACCTAAAGTAGAGTTTTAAAGAATATAAATAATTATCAACCTAAAGTAGAGATACAAGAAAAATAAAAAATCCACCAAAAAATTGAGAGAGGGAGAGAGAGGAGAAATGTTAGAGAAGTAGTAGGGAGATGAAAAGGTAAGGAAGAGAGAAAGGTTGGAGAAGTGTAAATATTAAAAAAATTAAATGTTAAAAAAAATTATAGAAAAATTGAAAAGAAAAAAATAATAATGACGTGAACGTTAATGTGGCTCAACTGGAGTGTAGTAACAATAAATGTTACGCTTCAATTTTAAATATAATATAGATATAGATGAATATTCTATAAATATTAACTTCAAATCCAGCTAACCAATTAGCGATGCAAATTAAAAGTCTCATAAAAAAATGCAGTCAAAAAGGATTTTCGGCTCTTACCGCTTCTTTTCAAATCCTTTTGTTCTCAAATAAAACCGTTTTTTTTTTAAATGCTGGCACATAGGCAGATATAGCAATAATCTTAAAACGATACACTAGTATTGATCTATATTGAAACATTTTGAAACAGCTCCAATATGATATTAAGAGTAGGGATGGCAAAATTGGATACGATCCGCGAATCCGACATGATATGACACAAAATTAGCAAGTTATGGGTTGAGTCTTAATGGGTTCGTGTCATATTTAAGTTGACATGACTGACCCGTTTAATAAATGAGTTGAGTTA
Organism: Quercus dentata; assembly: GCA_028216015.1. NCBI lineage: Eukaryota > Viridiplantae > Streptophyta > Magnoliopsida > Fagales > Fagaceae > Quercus > Quercus dentata. The sequence continues at coordinate 85,122,119 of CP116445.1, forward strand.
GTGTTCAACATATGAAATCCGTTTGACTTGTTTGACCCGTTTAATTAAATGACATTTTACTAATATACCTTTCAAATCCTAGATATATAAACTTATTAGTTGTTGTGGTTTATTTTCTTTGACATATAGTGATTGATTATTTGTGATATTGACAGGGACGTAGCTAGCTTTGGACAAGGGGGGGCAACAGCCCCCCCTAAATTTTTTTTTTTTAAAAAATATTATTATATATATATGTGTATTAATTTTAGTAATTTTGTTCTATAAAATTACATTTTTTTTCCTTAAACAATATCATTGATTCTTTTAATAGTAATGCTATACTCACAAACTTTTTTACAACATTTTTACAAACTGTTTTAGTAGCAAATTCTTATTGGTTTGCACATGAACCCACCACTTACATCATTTTTTTACTTACTAGCAACCACTTATACATCAATAATTTATAAAAAAAAATGTTTGTAGCACAAGTATTTTCCTCATTTTAGTGACTATAAAAAAATTTATATATCTAAAATCTAAAACAAAATATACAAGCTCAAAAAAATAGTTCAACAACAAAAATTAGCAATAGTAAAACTTTGAAAAAAATTAAACTCAATTAACCAATTTTATTTAAAATCAACAACTCTGTCATTTAAAAAATTATAAACAAAAATAATTTTGTTCTTACCAAAAAAAAAAAAAAAAAAAAATCCTCTAAGTAGTAGCAAAGTTAAAGGTCGAAACCGCTACACAAAGCCAACGGTAAAGTTGCCTCCGTTAATTCAAAGCTCTAGCTCCATCCTTGGATATTGAGGTATGCTTTAGTTTTGAATGACTATTTGTGATGCAATTATTTGTTAGTTCTAAATTTTATATTAAAAATATTTTTTTGTTTGTTTTTTCATAAATTTTTTTTCCATAAATTTTTTTTCTTTTCATTTGGAAAATATTCAATAAACAGTCGACACAACCGACCTGTTTAATAAATGAGTCATATTAGGATTGAGGAATCTTGACCCGTTTAATAAACATGTCGGGTTAGTGTTGACTTATATAATCGGATACTCATAAGTTGACACGACACGAACTTAACATGCGAATGCGAATTGCCACCCCTAATTAAGAGATTTCATTTTTTTTATCAAAAAATATATTTTAAGTGGTGGGAATTTGGCATTGGACCAATGAGATTGTAATACAATGATCAAGGATCAAGGCAGGAGAGTAGTTGGGGTAGGTGGAAAGGGAAGGTGGAGATTCAAAATCACATGGTCTTCTACAATACTCACGGGTCAAATGAAGGAAGATCACACGGATTTCGGAATGAGGATGTGTGTAGAAATGAAAATCAAGTTTGAAAAAGGTTAAATCGGAAAGCGCAACAAGAGACCGTGGATGGACACGGTAGCTTTGGCCTATAATCAAAATAATATTTAAATAAGGGTATGTTTGAAATTTATTTATTTTATTTTATTTATTTTTTTGAAAGTAAAAGTTAATTGAAATAGTATAGTGAGATCTATGAATAGTACAAAAAAGTGTAATGGAACTTATGAATAATGAATAAAAATAAACTGAATAGTAAAATAAGTTAATAAAATTAATTATGACAAACGGATACTAAATAGATTTTTTTTTTAAAGAATTAAATAGAGATTGAAATAGTGTGGAAATTGGTAATTGGACAAACAACAAAATGAAAAAAAAAAAAAAATTGATAGTGGTAGTGGAGTTCAGCCATGTTATTTGTTCATTCACAATTTACTAAAAAAAAAAAAAAAAAAAAGAAAAGAAAAAAACATGAAAAAGCTAGGCCACTTACCTTCATTAATCAAGGGTTATTTTTGGCCTTTTATAGCCCACCGTGAAGGATATGATATGTGAGATATAAATATTGTTGCTTTATATTAAGGTTGGTGTGTTATTTTAGAGAGAAAACTATATTGTCGTATCTTGTATTAAATAAACGTAGGCAAATTATTATACCACACAATTTCTTGTGTCGTATGATTATTTTTGTGTATAAGTTTTTTTTTTTTTTTTTTTTTTTTTCACGTCTCACAAATTTGGGAATTTGTGTATATTCCCAACAATTTTCCTTATCATTTTATGTCTAAAGTTGGAGAAATTATATAGTCCTCTCAGTGGATCACGTCACTTGTCCACTATTTCATTAAAAAATGCTACTTATTTAAAATTATTGAGTTAGTAATCGCTTTTTATTTTAAAAAATTTTCTAACTCAATAATTTTAAATAAATAAAATTTTTTTAGTGGAATGGTGGATCATGTCATTTATCTACTATAAAAACCTTATAATATCTCCAAAAGTTGAATGATACATTTTTGAAGAATTTATTAAGTTCTCCTATTGGACCATATATTTTTTTCGTAATATCAATAAATAAACCATTTTGGGTTTTGGCGACTGTGTAGACTTCTTGAAATTAGCAAATGATAAGATATATTTTTTTATTGGTTAAAAGGATCACGTGACCGTTCTCCCATTGCATTGAATAATTTCGCCCACTATTGAGGGCAACTCAAAGTGCAAAGGCGTGGGTCCGGTGTCAAACACTTTATCTGCAGATTTTCTTCTTTAGCTGACGGATATCTAATGTCATTCCGAACAAATTACTTAGGAAACAAGTATTGCTTTTATAATTTTTCTATGAACATCAGAATATTTTTTGTTAGTAAAGGTTTGTAACTTAGTATCCTACTCATTTGAGGTAAGAAGCAATAGAAAATTTTTAAGCAGTGGGTGCACCAATAATAGAAAATGAAGTATCACCAATTCTAATATTGACATTGAGAAACGATATTCCACCAATTCTTTTATTAACATCCCACAGAAATTTCATCAATCAGTAAACAGAAAAATATAAATGTGACTTCTATTGACACCTTCTTATACCATATCCAAAGAATTTGAATCAGAATCTCTCCCTTGCTGCTATTATTGACTATTTATGTATCTGTTTATTTTTTCCAAACTTCTCAACGATCTGCTAACCAAACAGACCACCTAGTCCTCTTGTGCAAGATACTTTACAAACAAGCATATATACACCATCAACATTACAATACCTAAATACCATCATCTTTTACTATCTCAGGGTTGTTGTCAAGAAGTGTAACTAGTGATCTTGTTTTCCTGTTCCGGGCTCTGCCCGCTTCTTTCAACAACTCCGATAACCTCCTCCTCTCATCATCCACATCAGGATTTGCTGTTCCAAGCTTCTCTTCTCTCATGCCAACAACATAGTCCAAAATATCAATGGCATCGTCCAGCCTGTAAAATCCATAAGTTGGAAAGCAAAATGATATTACAAAGTATAAGTAAAAGAGAACCAATGCTTTGATTATATGTCTTGCAATGTAACATTCTGTGTTTAATAACCACTAAAATGAAGCGAAGTGAGAAGATCACAGCTAAAAATGCAAAACAACAAATATTCACATATGTGATAAATCAATTTGCTAAAATATAATGAAAGAATGGTACCTGCCCATTGCATCATAAGTTCCAGCAAGATTACTATAGACCCCTAATGTATCAGGGTGATATGGCCCATATTCCTTCTCTAAAATACTCCTTGCTTCTTCAAAAAGATCTGCAGCCTTATTTATCGCATAGCGCTGCACACAGGCAAGTCCCATTTGGTTAAGAGCAATCCCAAACAGAGCAGATTTCTTCTCTCCACTTGCCCGGAACTTCGTGATGGCACTTTCCAAGGTGTTATGGGAGTCAGAATAGTTCCCCATCATATAATACATGACTCCCATTTGAGCCTCAATTCCAGCAATTGTACTTTGTTGACCTGGGGTGTCACCATATATTTTCAAAGCCTTTTTAAGTAACTTGAGTGCCTGCTCCAATTCATTCATGGATTGATAGATAGCAGAAACATCAATAAGACCACTGGCAATCTCTTCTGAGGGGATCCCAGGATTAGGCCTTCCATAGATTCTGAGTGCATTTTCACAATAAGATTTAGATTCTTTAAACTTTCCTATCTTGTGGTACAAGTCAGCTAAACGGACAAAAACTGAAGCAACGGCTGGATGATTCTCTCCTTTGGCTGATTTAAAGACTGTGAGTGCTTTCTGATAAGAAAAGATGGCCTCATCATACCGAGCCAAGGATAAATACGCATCTCCAATGCTGCAATCAATTGAAGCCACATCTATTTCCTGCTCATTGGCTGCCATGGCCATGCTTGCTAAAACATAGTGCTCAAGAGCAGCTTCATAGTCTCCCTTTGCATCATAGACAAGTCCCATGAGTCTCCTATCTGCTGCTTCTTCAAGAGAAGCAGGAGAACCATTCTCCCTGTGGATGTCAAGGGCCATCTGACAAAACTTCTCAGCCTCATCAAACTGCAATGCTTGAACATGAGCCTCAGCTACATACCGGCATGTTTCACCAACTCGAGGGTCTGTTTCTCCCAAAACTTGTCGTTGGATTTCCAAACCTGCGGTATAAAACAGTATTGAATTCTCAACCTGGCCTAGCATTGCATAAGTATCACCTAATTGCATGCATCCAGCAAACTTAGCTAGTGCATGATTTTGGCCATCCTCTATCACCGGAATATCAATCGAGCGCTCCAGAACTGGTATTGCCTCGTTGTATTGGCCTAAGCTGCAGTATATTGCTGCCAAAACATGCAAACACATGACCAGCTCCAAATTGGGCTTCTCATTTGCACATATCTCAAACGACTTCCTTGCCCGAAGAGCCAGTTCAAGAGCCTTCTTAGGATTTTCACCAGAAGAAATCATATTCCTAGTTTGTTTAAGCAAGAATGGGCCAAGGTCTGGGTTGTCTAGTCCTGCCACAAGAGGGTCCTCAACTCCATTCTGAAATTTTGCTCCCAATAAAGCAAAATTTCTGTGTCTTCTCATAGCATTCGCTTTTCTTGAATTTTTCTCTTGCCTTTTATCAATTGGAGGCCTTTCATGAGAAGAATTACTCCTAGGACGATATTTTGGTGATGTTCCAGAGTCCAATGGCAACCGAGAAAGCTGCTTAGGACTACCGGATTGGGTCCTAGCCTTCTTTGTAGACTTTTTACCAATAGACCCGTTTTCTTTCTCTGGAGTCAAGTCACCTCTACTGCCATCCATATTTTCTATCACCACCTCCTTCGTTACCTCAAATTCCCCTATATCCCCAACAAGGTGACGCAATTCTGAATCAATCCTTGATTCCTCACCATATGACAGAAAGCTACGCCTTGAAAGGGACTGATCAGAGCTCTGCATCTCACAGACATTGTAATACAGCTGCTCAATAGAGGTGTCGATCATGCCATCAATAGCCAGATCAAAAGAGTCACTATGAGGACTTTGTGGACTCAATGGACTTCTTGGAGAGCCTTGCTGAGTAAAGCTTTCCTTATGTGGTGTGTAGCTTCCATTGGATTCGTCTACTACACCATCCCCATGTAATGCATCCATAGCTAATCCAGGCATCGTAACTACTTATGTACTAATCAGATAAAGGAGAAAAACGAAAATGTCTATCAGATAGCATCAACAAACCAAAATTTAATGCAGTACTCACAAAATGCATATCAACCATTTAACAATCCTACATTAGAATTAGAAGAATATATATATATATATACATATATATCAAATTTTTAAAGAGAGCATTCAATATTAAGTTCATAAAAAAACTCTGTCCCGCCTTCCATTTTGCACTCATAGATTCTTGTTGGCAAGTTCTTCCATTATTAACTTATATCCAAAAGCCAAACGACAAAATATTGAATTTGCTGCATCAAATTGGTTTTATACTTTTATTCACATATTGATGGAAAGAAAGCCTAGCAGAGAACAAAAGTTCAATGGTAATTAGTGGGGTCTCTGCAAAGAAGACCATTTTACAATTCAATGATCAAGAACCAAACCAAAGAATAACACATAAACACATTAAAAATATGGAACAGCCACACAGACATCAAACCTTAATAGCCAAAAATACAGACAACAAACGATGCTTGATATGGGGAGCCAAAAAAAGGAAGAAGATAAACAAGTCAACCTTGGAAATAAATGTCAAATGTACTTATATCATTAATTATTTTGAAACTCAAAAAACTAGAAGATATAAATGATAAGCATATGAGACATACCTTAATATATTTGCCAAAGAAGGAGAAAGCCAAAGAGGTTCTCAACTTACAAAGTTGTCTGGGTGTTAATATGTATAGAAAGATAGAGAGGTATGGGGGGTGATACATGTGTCTTAGTATGCTTTATATATGAGACATGAAGGTGGAAATTATGAGAGAAAGATGAGGGCAACATGGAGAAAAGACCACTAGAATATTAAGTTTTTGTGTGAATATTTACAGATAATATATGTATAGGTGTGGGGTTGCAGAGAGTTGGAATGTTGAAGCAATAAGGAAGGTGACTTCTCTCCCAACCCATCACTCTCTCTATCTCTTTCTCTTTGTGATTCAAAGGATATAAATTTAATTAATTAATTAATTAATTAACTAACTAAATATTCTCCAAAAACATAAAAGAAGTAAACTAAGGGCAATAATTAAATTGAATTGATAAAAGTACTAATTTTTTTTTTGTGACTTCTCTCCCTCTGCAGGTTCAAAGCAATACATTAATTAATTAAATATTTACTCAAAAAAATGGTAATAAAAAATAAAATAAATAATTAAATGAACTAATAGAAAGTTTGAATTTCTTGTGTGTGACATCTCTCCCTCTTTCTTTTTTTGTGAATTTGTGATACATACATTATTAATTTTTTAAATATTTTAATCAAAACAAAAGGGAAACAAGGTAATAAATAATTAAATATGAATTAATAAAATTATTGAAAATTATTTTATATAGTTTTGCGTGTGATAGCTAGTTGGCGGGATTAACGGCCTTTTAACGTTAAAAGGACTGTGGAAATGTTAACGTGACAGCACTGTCGGTTTGGGAAGTTTCTATGAAACTTTAATTTTTGATTTTTGGCTTTACCACGTGGCAAAAGAAGGTTTCAGCTTTTGTCTGCTGTGATCTAATGATTGGATGCCTTTGCGGGTACACGTGGACCACATCCAGCCGTATTTGGGCTGTTTTCTTTCTTTTTTTTTTTTTTTTTTTTTGATGGGGTCACCAATTTTCAAATTCTAAAGTTGGCCCTAACAAAAACAAAAAGGTCCCATTGGTGGCTGTAATATTTTTAGATCATAAATTATTTTATAATATTTTTATCACAATTTTGATATGATAAATTGTAAGTGAATAACCATCTTTCATATATGAACTTATAATTTTTTTTTAATACTAATTATACTTTACCACGATACAATTGTAACAAGAAATTGTGAAACATTTTGTGGTTTTAGAATTCTTCCACATCACTCAAAGAGGGAGGGAAGAAGTGGGCTCTTTCATGTTGGTAAGGAGGGCAGAAGGGAAAGGAATAAATTCTCTTTTCTTTTGGACTCACTATTTTGGGAGGAAAAAAAGAAGATTAGAGATTTAAAAAAAAAAATATTTATTAGAATAATATGATGGAATATTGGAATTCTTTATTACACAATTTATCTTGATTTCTCTTTAACCAACCAAAGAGAATATAACTTTTTTTTTTTTCCTCCTTCAAAAACATGGTGTGAATCATGCAAGGGATTCTTTTACTTTGGCAATGATTTGAGGGCAAATGGATTAATTATTGCTTACCTATCAAATCAATTTTATTGTCAAGGAATACTTTGTTCTAATTTTTTTTTTAGCTCTATTTTTTATATTTTAAAAGCTAGACCATATAATATATAGGTCTATTTAATATAATTGAAATCTTTATGTGATTAACATACATGAATAATTTGATATATTTTATCTTATGAAGACAAGATATATTTACTTAAGTAAGCCCTCGTCCCATCAACTTCTGTTTGTTATTTGGTGGTTCCAATGTAAGGAATTATTATTCTCACAAGTCACACTACAGTCTGACAATGTGAGTTTAATTTTTAGATAAACTTCATAAAATGGAGTAATGTGAAAGAAACCAATTATGATATGAAAATATTACTTCTGTGGATTATCCAAATAAATAAATAAATAAATTAGCAGCCAATAAACAAAAACTGGAAAGTCCAATCTACTTCGGCCCAAAAACTTGTTGCCCAATGGGCTCAACTGCCATATGAAATACGTTTTCAACTTTAGGGTATGTGTTTTTATTCATTTTATTTTATTATTATTTTTTCTTAAAATGGTGTTTTAACTTTACTCGGGCGAAAAATGAAAACCATAAATAAAAGAAGATAGGGCCTACACGAAGTTACCAACCTAAGAGATTTTAGGAATTGAAGTAGTTGAATGAAATGAAAATGATGTAAAAATCTATCATACACACTTGTTTTTATATTTTCCATAATTTTTTTTTTTTTGATAATTGGATAGTTATAACTAAGAAGGGGAATTTGAACTCTTTGTTTCCAATAGAAACACTAAGAAGTAAGAAGCATAATTGAGTTATTAGACTCTTCTTGACTATATGTACCATAATAATAATTATAGAAATTATTAGTTTTTTTTTTTTTTTTTTTTTTTGTTGATGAAATAATAAATTTTTTTTTTTTGAGATAGTTTCAACCTTTAACGTCCGCTTCTGATGATAGCTCTTTATTATCAGATCAAGACACTTATCAGTTTTTTGTGTAGGTGGGGATTAAACCTCAAATCTCTTATACAACCATCAGAAACTTTATCAGTTGAGCTAACTGGAATCTACTATAAAATAATAAGTTGAGTTACAATTATGCATACAAAAAGAAAAAAAAAAAAAAAAAAAGCCCATTATTCGATTCATATAATTGCAACTTTTTTGAGGTCAAAAGGTGAAAAACCAGGGAAATATGCCAGCTACAATAGATACACTTGCTACTCTTATTAAAGAGTAGACAAGGAATGACATAAAAAAAGAAGAAGAAAAAAAAAAAGTAGACAAGGAATCCATGTAGGGTCATCAAACGAATTCAGGAAAAAAATAAAACTAAAAATGTTATTCGGCTCCTATTATTCAACTAGACTTGAAGACAAGAAGACATACCAAGGTCATTGATTTATAATTATAATTAACATTACCATATATATATAATTTGTAACCACAGTATATTCTATTGGAGCAATACCCAGCTGCCTAGTGGTTAGGACCCAAAGTTGAGAATTTTAGTCAGATGTGGGTTTGGGTCCAAATTAAAGTACCTACTTGAGGAACTTGATAGAAATCTAAGCGATCACCAGGGCTTGATAGAAATTGAAGCTTAAATATGTTGCACAATTATTCAGCAAACTTGTATCTGAAAGATATAAATATGGCTGAACCAACTGACTCTACTTAGGACAAATCAATGTGAGTAGGTGGGTCTAATATCATGACAGGGAATCTAAAATTGATACACCAACCAACTATTAAACTTCAAATATGCCTAAATTTCTATTCAATTTCGATTGAACCGTCTCATCTTCAACAGCAAGAAGAAGACACCACCCACCAGAATTAAATAATAGAAACCAAAACGAAAAAGATGTAGGCAATTCTCAGCCATATGTCTTATTCAAAACTAAACTGCTAAACTTATAGTTGGATGGGAGATTTTTTTTCTTTCTTTCTTTTTCTGGATGGTATATATGATGTAGCTTCTTCTCCACCAAAAAAAAAAAAAAAAAAAAAAAAAAAAATCCTAGTTTCTATTTTCTATTCATTTCTTCAGAAACAAATTAGCTCCTATTCATTTGTTTACAATATTACTTTTAAACACATGGGTACAGTTCCTTAAGTCTTGACTTTATTATGCTAATTCTTTTTCCTCTTGGATGAATGAAAATGTATTGATGTGTAGAGAAAATTTGAGGAATAATATTGGGCTGGGAAGAACCCTGACAATTCTGACTATTGAGTATAGTGGGTCTTTTTCAATCGATAGTGAAGTGAAAAAACACTCTTTTAACTTAGTATGGCTTACTACCAATTTTAACCAACAAATCAAGATTCAGTCCAAGTAGTTAATTAGTTAATTTCAAGTAAAGCAGTATTCATGGATAAATAGTAAAGCAAGTAATAAATCACGAACACCTGCGCACAAGGACATGTAACACGTTCATAGAGTGAAAGCCTCCTAAACGTTAAAAACACTAAGAGGCAAGCCCAAATCATCAAACGCAAATGCTAATTCTTCTCTTAAAAACATGTAGCTAATACATTAACTCAAATTTGCAGGAATAAAAAAATTATTTTTATAAACAACACAATTTATTCCAAACAATTTATACTAGTCAAGGAAAATACTTAGTATTTTCTCCAAAAAAAAAAAAAAAAAAAAAAGATTCCTAATTTATTTTTATTATTATTATTATTAGAAAGAAAGACGTAAGTTTTATTAAGTAACAACAGGCAAATTAGCTTGAATTATAAAAGAGTTATGTAGTGAGACATTTTCCATCCACACTAGAAAATTTATCGACATGAAGTACATGTCTCTCAAGATTATAAGCTATAGAGTTTCCCTGAACATGAGAAAATTTAATACTAAGGAAAGACTCTGTAAAAGCTTTTGCATCCTGTAACAAAAGTCCAAAGGAGGCCAAAGAGAAAGATTCGTCCTTAAATATTCCTTTTCAACTTCTCTAGAATTCTCCAAACTTAACTTAAAATCAATCTCACATCAATTCAATTAGTCAACAGTATCCAAAATATTATACTTGGTTTTTCTAAGTTCTTTTCAGTGATTAAAAGTTCATTATCAAAGATTAAAAGTAAAATAAAAATATTGATTCCTAACATGAAAAGTGTAGCCAAATATACTAATATTCACTCTCCCAATCATTAAAAAGGAAAAAAAAATCAAAATCAAAATCAATACCTGTGTCTAGATCTACAATGATTCAACACTTTTGAGTCTTCGCACCACGATAGAGAGAGTGCAAAGCCTAGCTAGTTATTACACGTAAGTATAATACGTGTTTGTACTAAAGATTTAAAGAAACTTGCGTTTTCCGTTTTCCTATCAATTGTATGGAAACATACGCGATATTTTGGAACAAAAAGTTCAATTTGCGTTATCTATGAAGACATTATGGTCTGTTTGGATATTGTTTATTTTGCTGAAATTAAAAATTTATTACTGAAAGTATTATAGATAAATATAAAAATTAGTTGAAATATGATAGGCCAAATGTTGGGTGCGCTGCACCCTGTTCCAGTTCACATTTTGTCTTAGGTCATTAAATGAGCTTGTTGGACAAGTGCTGAGAAGTCAGCAAAGTGAAATGGGTTTGCTAGAGTAGCTTGTCCGAAAGAGAAGAATTGGGATCATCTTTTCCTCTATAATTATGTACAAAAGTCCAGCAATATTTATGAAAGAATGTACAAAAGTCAAACTACATAAGAGCACCCACACTAGATGTTAAATATGTGCCAAATGCTAAGTATTTGGCACATATCCCACACCAAACCCAATTTTAGCCCATTTAATAGATGTGGGATATTGTTTTTTTTTTTTTGCAACATTGAATAAGATCTGCCGTGGCAAATTTGCCACGGTACGGAAGATATGTTGTATATTATTTGTTGTTTGTTTATTGTGTTGATGAGTAGTAAATATTATTTTAATGTATAGAATTGAATTATAAAACATCGAATAAATGGGATGTTGTAAAATGATGTGGTAAAATAATAAAGTAGGCATTTGATGTGGTAAAATGGCATAATTTTTGGAACATCTGCTACGGATGCTTTGAATATGTGATGTTAAACTTGTGAGACATGTTGGAAGGAAGGAGGAAAAGAAAGAAGCAAAAGGCAAGGGTCATTCGGCTAAGGGAGAGATGAAGAAAAGAAATTGGTTGAAGCAAAGTCAAGATAAGTTGGCTTGCATTTATTGTGACTTGATGTGAAGAGTGTGAAAGGGAGAAAAAAAGGAAAAGATGAAGAAATAAAAGGAGAGGCCATTCAGCCATTCGGCCATTTGAAGAGGTGAAGAAAAGAAAGAGTGAAGTCCCAGAGTGTGAGGACTGGTGTAGTCTTGAAGAACTGTGTGAGTGAGAGTAAGCAAAAGAGAAGAGAAAAATAGCGAGGGTAAGAGAAAATACACAGTGAGGAAGAGAGCAGTGAGTAAAAAAAAAAGAGAAAGTTTTTTCTTTACTCAAGTTGCATCTCTAAGTGTTGTAATCTCTATTTAATATAGTGAAATTATTTGGAGTTTGTTCCGTAGTTTTTCCCTTCAAGGAGAAAGGGTTTGCACATAAATCTTTGTATTCTTGTGTGGTTGTACTTTCGTTGTACTTGCTAAAATTTATTTATAGTTATATAGAATTTTTCCCAACACCAAGAATGTATTGATCCCTTTGGTAACTTAGTCAATTAATTTAACCAAGTGAAATTAGTTAGATTCAATTATATGCAATATGCGTGGTAATATAAACAAATCACCAAATAACTAAATATAGTGGAAAATAAATTTGACACGGGTGATTTGTTTACGAATGGGAAAAACTATTGAGGCAAAACCCCATTGGGTGAATTTAAGGTTACCACTCCCAATAATCCACCAATATCAAAACAAGTGGTTATAAGTAAAAGGAATCTGAAAGTTCGAAAATGTGTTAATACACAAGAGCTGTTTAGACCCCCAAATTAAAGATTATGACTTGATTGATTTTACTCTAACTTATACAAAGTGCGGAAAAGAGTAAATACGAGCGGATAAACAAACAAACAAACTACTCTAACCCATAATCATTATAATACAGCAGTAAAATGAAAGGTAAAAGAGTAGGGAAGAAAAATGCAAACACAAGATAACACGCCGATATGTTATCGAAAAGGAAATTGAAGTACTCGACTTAAAACCTCTTCGCTGCCCTCCAAGCGGTAATCGATCCACTAGATAATTAGTTGGGATACACGAATAGCAAAAGACCCTCCATACCTAGTCTACCCAATGCACCTAAGCCCTCCAAACTCCTACTCCAACAAGGCTTCTCGGAACCGTGTCTTGTCTAGCTCTCTGGATCCTGCAATATGCCCGATTGCATCCGCCAAAGCCTAGCTTCTTCCAATTCTTCCCAACAGCACCAAAACCTCATTTGACACTTTGAAAGGGTGTGGTAAGTGTTCGGGCTATCAACCTCTCAATGGTATGGAAATGGAGAGGTAGGAGTTGAGGAAAATCCACAAGTAATTGTGTAGAGAATTGTGGGTATAACAATTTCTAACTCTTAATGTTTGTGACTAGAGTTTTCTCTCAGAAGCACTCCTTAACATATGTGGGTAGTGGGAGAATATATAGTGTGGGTAAGGATAAAGTGTATCAGAAATGACAATCAAAAAACAGAATATTTTGCGGGTGTCTCGCAAGAAGGCCTTATCTGCGAGACACTCATGAAAACCAAATGTCTCCATCCTATCCCGACTCTTTGCATTTCAATTATGTGCAGGGCACATGCATCACTTCACGGGAAGCTTACTTGCGAGCTACTCGCGAAAACAACTTCAATCTTTAATTTGCCTTAAGTCTTTACACTCTTTTTATCTTACACACAACCCTTACAAATAAATCCTACATGAAATACAGGGTACATAAGATTGAACATAATTACAATCAAATTTGGCATGGAATAAAAGCCAACAAATACAAAGTTGTAAATTACAACTTTACAGAATTCCAGTATCTCATACCAACTTACAATTGAACCCTTACTCCAATACACAATTGGAATTGTAATGTAGTGACAATCCTTCCTTTCAATGCACGACTCCAAGTACGTGACTAACTAATCGATACATAAATCTCAGTACGTGACTAACACACCAACTTGAGAAAGATGTTGGTTGCAAAGTTCTTTAGTTCATCCAAACAATGAAAATCAAGAAGCTCCTTGGTTACAAAACCCTTGGCGCAAAGATGTAGCGGTTTCTTCAAGAGAAAGATGAACTAGGACAAATTGTCTCCGATCACAATTTTAGTGAATAATCACTTTGCATCAAGTTGCATCACCTTAGATGGCCCATAAAATAATAATTAGATATGTCTAGGATTGTGAGAAAAAAAACCCTACACAAATAACTTAGATATGTGTGAAAAACAGATTTGGAAATTTGAATTTCGTAATTCTTGATAGATACGACTTCTATCAAGAGTTGTCGAGAATTATACATTAAATCTCGATAGATATATCTATCGAGATATCTGTGAGTTTTAATGAATAACGCTTCTTCACTTGTTTCTTGAACAGACTTGCATGGCTTCAATATTAGACTTGAACTCTTGATCCTTGAAGTATTAAACACATCCTAGATCTACTCAATTACAAGTAAAGTGCGTTTTGTCAAAGGATTAGCCAATTTTATATGACATATGTTTTAACAAGTTCCATATATGTCCTAACAAAATATTACAATGTGGCCTATGAATAGTATCAAAAAGTGCAGTGAGCCTATGAATAGTAGCAAAAATAAGCTCAATAGTAGCAAAAATAAGCTCAATAGTGAAGTAATTTATAATTTTCATTGGTTCCCAAATGCACACTATATTTGCCTAGTTGTAAACGTTGTTTAAAGGATTGAAATTTTTTTAATTGATTCATGTTGCCGTCATACACGGAAATAAAAGATTTATTAAGAATTCTAAAACATCGAAATGAACACAGGATTCACTCTATGTAGTTGTTGTCTCACCTCACGATTCTTGATATATTAACGACCAAACCATTTGTCTTTCATTCAATGTGATATATTTTATTTTCCTCGAAAAAAAGTGATATATTTTCATCTCCTCTCTTTGGCTTTTGTTTTTAATCTCATTTATCTATTGTTACTAGAAAAAATTTATAGATATAACAATTATACCTAGTTTTTCTATCAAAAAAAAAAAAAAGACCTAGTTTTTCTAACACCAACAATTTTGTGCCATAGCTTTTGTCATTGTTATGATGTAGTAGACTCTGAGTGAATGACTGCTTATCACTTAGACTCACCACTTTTTTTCACCATTAATCATATCAAGTTGTGGCAAAAGTTGTGATATAAGAACTGTGTCCATAGATTTTCTCTTTTGTATCATAACTTTTGTCATAACTCTGACATGTACGAGTGT
The DNA here is from genome assembly GCA_028216015.1 of Quercus dentata. Lineage (NCBI taxonomy): Eukaryota > Viridiplantae > Streptophyta > Magnoliopsida > Fagales > Fagaceae > Quercus > Quercus dentata. The sequence continues at coordinate 85,137,243 of CP116445.1, forward strand.
GAATGATGGACAACTCTGACATGTGCGAGTGTGAATGATGGAGAAAATGTAATAGGTCTATGTGAAAGTGATAATTTGCCAATCACAGTTGCATATGTTATCAAATTGTGGCAAAGTGTGTGATCTTTGAAGAACTATTATTATATTTACAACTCTCAAATGTTTATGTATTTTTTAGTTGAAATTTTAAAATATAAACATACTACACATATTGTTTATCCTCCATTTTTGTATTTTTCTGCTGAATTTTTAAAACGTACTTCTTGAAAGGATGATGTATTATACTTATCCATATACTTAATGTAATATATGGGTACTGTATTTTACTAACTATGGTGCAAAGAGAGGGATGAGTTTTTGACATTTTCTATTTGTGTGTGTGTGTGTGAGAGAGAGAGAGAGAGAGAGAGAGAGGTTACAGTAAACTTGTATAATTACAAGTTGTTAGGGTACTTTTTTTTTTTTTTTTTTTTTACACCTAATTTTATTTGGGTACTACCTATTTATTTTCAAACACCACTAATAAGTTATTGGGTTTTTCCATATACTTTTTGCTCTATTATTATGTTAATCACAAATGTTTCATATCTCATTATCTAAATTGAGTTATGATATAAACTATCACAAAAATCCCCAAAACTCATATTTTATCCAATTTTATTATTATATTCTATTTAAAGCCCAAGAATACTTATGTTTGGCAATATTTGAGAAGCCCATGATTCAAGTCCATGGCAAAACAATTTTATCAATGAAATTCAAATCCATGATCAAAACCCACGATTTAAACCCATGGCAATTTATTTATCCAAATCCCAATTGTCATTGGCAACATCAAAACCCAATTTTCATTGGCAATATCAAAAGCCCAACTTAAATTGGCACTATTTAAATCCCAATTTTCATTGGTAACATCAAAGCTCAATTCTCATTGGCAACATCAAAAGCCCAACTTACGTTTTATTTATCCAAACCCCAATTATTATTGGCAATATCAAAAACTAATTTTTATTGGCAACATCAAAGCCCAATTCTCATTGGCAATATCGAAAGCCCAACTTACGTTGGCACTATTTAAAACTCAATTTTCATTGGCAACATCAAAGCCCAATTCTTATTGGCAACATCAAAAACCCAATTTACATTGGCACTATTTAAAGCCCAATTCTAATTGACAATATCAAAACCCAATTCTCATTGGCAATATCAAAAGCCCAACTTGCGTTGGCACTATTAAAAGCCCAAACTAACTACTTAGCACTATTCTATCAAAAGCTCAAGGTTATTAAATACTTGGCAAAATACTATATTATAATTATTTCACTTAAAAGTCCAATGATCAACAATGTTTTAAGTTCTTAAACCTATTACTACAATATTACAAGCCTATGAAATCTATCTTATAAAACCCATGGTAACCATTTATGTTACGTGACACTATTCATTTTTCTAAAACCCATGGCAAACATACATCAAGTCCATGGAGAATTATGAATATGTGTTACTAATATAAAAACCCATGAGAAGTGATGATTTATTTTAAACCCATAATATTTATTTATTTCATACCTTATTATAAACCCATGGTAAGTATTTATGTTACGTAACACTATTCATTTTTCCAAAACCCATGACAAACATATATTAAGCCCATGGAGAATTATGAATTTGTGTTACTAATATAAAAACTCATGGAAAATTATGATTATTTATTTTGGTCCTATGACATTTATTTATTTTAACCATAATATAAACCCATGGAATTTATATAAGAACTAATGGTCACTATTTATCTTACATCACAACATTTATAATATTTATTACCAAAACTCATGATAATTATTCACCCTATATGTCCATTATGATTATCTATGAAGAAACTATACAAGTTGTTATTTAAAACCCATGAAAATTAATACCCGAAATCTATCATAAATATTTCATAAAAGCTCTTGGATTCATTTTATTTCTACTAACAACTAAAGCCCATGAAGAGTAAAAAACCCATGGCAAAGCATGTCTTTAATGCCCATTTTGTAGGCTCAAGAATCTCATGAAGAAGGGAACAAGCCCAAGCAAAGAAAGGGCCATGTGGCCCAACTAAAAGTGCTGAAATGGAGAAGAGTTCCAACCCAAAAAGGTCCCCAAAGAAGAGGCTTGAAAGTGGGCAACCAGCCCTTGTTCATTCCTAACCAAAAAGAGCAACTAGGTACTCATATAAGGGAACCAAGCCTTTGAGAATGGACTAAGGGTTGTCCCATCGATTTTTACCACACTCGCCGGGCGTGAACAAGGCCCAAGGGCTGTCATATCGATTAAAGTCAAAATGACGAAGGGACTCTATCATCTTCCTCAAGATTGCACCTCCAAATAAAGGGGAGCTGAAACCAAACTTCAATAAATTAATGCTATAAATGTTAAAAACATTCAAGATGTGATTCATGTGCCAAGCCCATGAATCCTAAAGAGGAAAATTTGGGAACATGTGGTTTGGAGGGCATAAAGGGATCTTCAGTGGAACCCCCTGAAGTGACTAAGAATTTGACATCCGGCTTGGGGTGTTGAATCTTACTTCTTGGGAACCAAATCTCGGTTGCACCATTAGGATTCGTTCTTGATACTTGTCTTAATCCCATTGGCTGAACACAATCTCAGCAATCTTAGCATTTAATGCAAAAAGTTCTAAAATCCTATCGTTACCCAAAGAAGCAAGACAACCCCTCAAAGTGGATTTTCCTACTTCTGATAAAAAATCCCAGGAAAGTTAAACCTTGATTCGTCACTCCTAATGAGTCATGCATTTTTGGATTCTTGTCAATCAATGCTTCTCTAAAGCTCCATTATAAAAACAAACACACCTTAGCCCATAATAGGGGTAGGGGAGCCTCTCTAAAAATTTTCTGTCATTAACTACACTCTACAGAAATTCAATCCCTATTTGCTTTCTTTAAGCTTCCTCAAGCTCTCTTGAGCTCACTCACAACCTTTCTCAACCTATAGTCACCATAACACCAACATTCACCACCTTGCTTACACCTTCCTACTCCATAAACGTCCCATAATTGACCAAGACAGCCACTCCCTCTAAAACTCTTGGTTTGTTTACTACTTTGCTCATGGTTTAGCTTTCCTCAAGCTCACCACTTATCATCTTTAGCCCACACTCATCTAATCTCAAATACTCTTTTCCCCTTTCACACAATCACAGCCCATAAATGTCTCTCAACTAGTCACAAACAAACCACTACTCACAAAAAGCCTTAACCTCAGAGTTAACCTCATCCCACTCACTCAAAACAGCCCATATTGTCTCATTCATGCCTTATGAACACACATTCACCAAAATCTTAATCTAATACTTGCTGCACTGAGCTAGGGATCTTTCTCTCCCTTCATTCCATCATATTTTTCCTCTTTTATTTGTAACTATGGAGACTTTAATCATTGTTTATTATTATTATTATTATGATGAAGGATATAATGTATTTGTAACAATTGAATTTTTCCCTCACATTGATGTAATGATGGCTGAAAGTGTTATAAATTCCCCTGACCAAGACACACAAGGACCCTTAGGAGTGAACACTTTCCTAAATTTATTTAATCATTGACTGTTGGACTCTAAGTATAATTTCACCCCTACCGCTAGAGATAATACCGCATCGCTAGAGGACTGATTTGAACTATGACACTGTAAAAAGACTGATAATATAACAAACTAACAACACTAACATGTTTATTATGCTTTATTGTTGTCTTCTTGTTAGGGTGCAGCCTCTATCTCTTGCTTGGGCGGACTTATACCACACCGATAGCCTTTGGGCTTTATTTCAAGAGTCCATCGTCGAGTTTCGGCTTGGCTACCCCTATTCTATTTGGGAACATCAAAATTTCCCCCAACACAAGTTTGTTGCAGCTCTATAAAATTATTTACAAAATTCCTTACTAACTGTAGCATGGTTTTCTTGTCTTTTTAGCCATATTTTTCTCTATAATAGAAAATCTAATTTAGAGAGAAATGCCTGATGTGCATGAAATATATACAATAAAATACTCATATATCTACATATTTAGCCTTACTTTTATGTTATTTTGTGACTGATTATATAATATCTTTGTGTTGTAGGTAACAAGGGCTTTACATACAAAGTGAGGCTAGTGCTAGGGTCAAATTTGTACATAGAGAGTGCGGCTACTTCTTTGGTTTTCTTCCATGACAATTAGTTTTATTTTATTTGTCTAGTTTAATGTTTAGTATTTTATTTTTATGTTTTCTTTCAATTACTATGAGTAGCTAAATTTATAATTAGGGTTGAGGATGAAACCTTGTTAAAGATTATCAGTAATATTTATGTAATTTGATTTTTCCCACAATAATTGTTCTTTAATGATTTAAAGTGTTCTTGCTTCATATTAATTGACTAAGATGGGATTCTAGATATGAGTTCAATCATATTTTTCTCATGATTTAAGATTTGTCTTAATTAATTGAATGCTTGGTTTATTAATTCTTGATTATAAAATTAGATATCTCTTGTGATTTGTCTGTCAATAGATACAATTTATGATTTGATTTTTAGAATTGGATATATCTTGTGATTTTTTTGGCTATGGATACAATTGATGATTTGGTTTTATACTTAAGAAGCGAAGAAGAACATGCTTTAGATTTTTAAACATAAGTTTTAATGATGATATTTTTCATGATAGCAAGATTGATTTCTAGATTATCATGTAGTGAGTTGGGAAAAATTAATGATCATAAATATATACTGATATGACTTACAAGGCGGATTCCAAAACCTTAATTCCTTTCCCTTGATTGTTTACATCTTTTTATTGCTTTATATCTTTTGCTTAGTTTAACTATTTGCTTAATTTTATTATTTGCTTAGTTTATTTAATTGCAAACAACCAATTTTTATTAAACTAGATTATGATTAATTTGGTTAAGGTTTAATTAATTTTCCTATGTTCATACAAGTCCCTGTGGGTTCGACCTCGTTCTTGTTCAACTATACTTGATGCAGTTCGTACACTTGCGAGTATTTTAAAATTTCACAACAATGCCCTAAGAGCATTAGCATCCAGGATGCCAAAAAAGTTCTATTTTAGACCCTAAAAACCTACTTTATTTATTTTACAATCTCATTTTACACTCTTCCAACATTCCAGTTTTTATTTTTACAAACAACTCATTAAAATAATATAAAATATACCAACAAATAATATTAAAAATTATTATCTCTTCTGAAACACCAAACACCTAGAAACACACCAGCACTATCGAACACCAAACTTAACCACCCAGAAACACCAAACACCACCACCACCACCTCTGAAACTCCATTAAAACACCAAACCAAACCCCCAAACCCACCATTGTAACACTAAACTGAAATCCAAAATCCAAACCCACAGAACAAATCACATCCAAATACCCATCACTTACAACCACCAGAAACAATGTCAACCCACAACAGCACCACCAAAACAGCCACCTATAGTAGCACCATCGAGAAACACTCCAACAAAAACCCAGGCGCCAAAATACTCAAATCTAAACACCGATTCATCACCAAAAATATTCGCAAACCCAAATCTAAACACATGACCCACGGCGGCCCACAAACCCACGGTGAGCAAAACCACCCACCCACGGCGAGAAAAACAACCCACGGTGGCCCACGACCCCATGGCAAAGAAAACCACCCACCAATGGCCACACATGCTAGAACGAACCCATGCCTACCCACGGCCACCTATAGCCCGACGACCCCACGCCGATTTGAAGCCACCCAAAGCAAATTTGAAGCCTTTTTCTTTACACCCAAAGTCGATCTTGAGAAGTGGGAGACTTCACCATGAGAGGAAGAGAGTAAAGAGTGTGAGAGAAAGAGATGAGAAAAAAGAAAAAGAAAAGGGAGGTAGAGGAGTCTGAACTCTGAAGTGAGAGGAATAGAGACGAGATGTAAAACTTTTTAGGTTTGCATACTTGGACGTGGAAGGAATTTAAGGGTTTAGGTGGTAAAATAGCAACAGGGGGTTTTTACACCCCCAATGCTAGTGCTCTAATAATATATACACATGTAGAATTCATTGATTTTTCATTCTACACAATAAAAAAAATATTTTTACCTCTCAAAAAATGTTATTAGTTTAAATTTCTTATGTAGCAACTTAATATTTGTCATAAAATGTGTATAAGTAATAAAATTTGGAAATAATTGTATAATATTTTTTTTCCAAGTTAAACTCTAAAATTTTAGACACGCAAATGATTGGTTTAAAATTGTTATAGTTTAATCATTTTATGAGTTTGGAAAAACTAATTTAAATTGTATTTGAGGTTTATCTAATTATATGAGAATAATAAATAAAATTTTGTCAATGAAAAAAATTACAGTATAATATAGCTAAACATAGTAAAAAAATACATATAATAGATATGCTATCATTTATGGATTCTCTAACATTAAAATAACATTTAATATTCACACAAGGAGCATTTTATTGTTCATATTGATTTTAAGTATTATATGTATCATGTGTATGCTTTGTGCTCGTCTATGATGATCAGTACAAATCTATGTATGCCCACGGCCCACGGGCGTATAACGATATATTTATTATATATTAGTTATAAATTTGTCCTTCCTAAAATTAAATCCTGGCTTTGCCATGATGCATGCTAGTTTCCTACAAATAATTATTTGTAATTAACCGTGAGTGGCCTAACCCCAGCACTTCCGGTGGTCGGGGAATTTAGCCAAAGGGGATAAAGTTTTGATTGGGAAGAGTAGGACAATATATGATTTACTTGCATATTTTATTTTTTCTTACTTATGTAAGGCTTAGGGCTGTAAACAAATTGAGTTTTGTCGAGTAATGTATGTTCAAGTTTGGCTCGTCAAGAAAAGTCAAAAGCTCAAGTTTGCCTCAACCTCGTAACAAGCCTAAAAATAATGTTTGAGCTTGAGTTCATGGGAAAGCCAAAAATCTTGAGCTTGGCTTGATATATTAGTGAAGCCAAACTCAAACTTAATATCAAGTTCAAACTTTTGAGTTTGAGATCTAAGAAAATTACATTATCACCAAATGCTTAAATCTCTAAAAAAAAAAAAAAAAAAAAAAAAAAAAAAAAGTATACTCATTTTATCATGCATGTGTCTAGTCCTACTTATGATTATCAATTATTCAAATTAAAATTTTATATAATTAAGTTTATTCATTTATCCTTCCTTGTTTACATTCACGTTAGATGTTGAAGAACTAGAAAAATACTTGTTTGTAACTATTATGAATGAGAAAATACTAACATGTTTCATAACTTTACATTAGATGATTGAGAGGAAAGCATCATATGTGACCCACTTAATTAATTAATTATTTAATTTTCAAATATAACTTAAGTCTAAAGTGGTTCTTGGTCAATTTAGAGGGAAGGAAAAAAAATTAAGGTAATAGGTGGTGGTTCTATGTTAGCCATGTCATAATTAATTAAGATAATTGTAATGAGTACATTTAGCTAACACATATAAACTTATAAATGAGTCTACGCTTGAATTTTTTTGTATCAAATTTTATAGCTCATAAGCTTGTTCATGAACAAATTTTTTTTGCTTGGGCTTAACTTGTTTATAAATGAGCCTAAAACTAAGGCTCAAGCTTGGATTATTTATAAATATACAAACATGAATGAGCTTTTTATCAAGCCGACCCCAATTATTCATGATTAACTCGGTTCATTTATAGCCCTAGTGAGGCTTAACGATGAAAGCTACATATATGCAACAATAATATTAATGGCACAAATTTTTTCGTAACAAATTTCATACTTGTAGAATTAAATGAGTGTGAATTGTGGACTCAATTGACGTTTGTTGATGCCCATTTTTGCGAATCCATATCCAAAAGCCCATGAGGAAAAAAGTCCAATAAAAATCAAGGCCCAAAGACCCACCAAGAAGACTCAAGAGCAAGAAAGGTCCAGAGAAAGAAATGCAAGGGAAAGCGATCTACAAAAAAACCTAGATCTGCAACAAATTACAAATTTGCAACAGAGTCTGATTTGTTGCGAGAATACGATTCTTGACAGAATGGCTTCAGCAGATCAAGGCAAATTGGGCCTAAGACCCTTTTAATCTAGTCAACATTATTTGGCCCACAAAGGCCCAAATCCTTTTGTATAAAAGGATAGGTGTGAAAACTATATGAAAAAGCATGATGAAAAGAAACAAGGAGCAACAGGAAGTGTCGGCAGCAGGAATCACGAGAAGGAAAGAAAAGCCAAACCAAAGGAAATGACAAAACAGCAAGAAACGCGTGAAGAAATAAGACAAAAACACGCAGTAGAATGAAACAGAACTAATCTGCTATTGTAGAAACGGCGTGGGAACGAAAGAAGACAAAAGCAAAAGATAGTAAAGCAAGCACAGAAGGGCCGAAGCACCACCAACCTGTACCCAGCCAATACAAGGGAGTTGGGCCCACAATCAAGGGGATTCAAAGGATGTGGTTTGGTGGTGGGGGGAAAAGGGGGTTTATATTTGGTTTCCTACCATAACTTCTTTTGGGAATATACCTTCTTTGGATGGTATCTTACCCAAAAAAAATAATAGATGTCCGGGACCATTTGATGCATGTCATAAAGCTAGGTAGTGAGGTAGCCCAATCTTGATCCATTTGAACCTAAAGGTAGAGGTATACAGTAGGAACAAACAAAATGGAATTTTGTCGTGAAATGAGTAATGGTGCAGGTGACATATTCTGAATAATGGCGGTGGTCGAGGCAACCAATGGGTTGGTGGGTAGTCCTAAAGGGATTCCAAAGTAACAAACCAAAAACAGTTGGTGAAGCCCTAGGGATAAAAGGGAGAAATCCCATTGAATTTGCTTACTATAAAAGGAAGAGGTAACCATGGCAGAAAGGGGGAGACCCAATGGGGGAGAAGCACCTAAGGGAGGCACTTAGAAAGCGAGAGTCACCTAGAGAGAGGGACCCAAGAAAGAAAAGACCAAATGGGGAACAACCCACGGCAAGAGAGTAGTAAGCAACTAAGAGTAAAAAGAACAGAGAGAAAGAAAGTGGTAAAAAGAAGAGAGAAAACACGGTAGGAATAGGGGCATGCATCAATAGACCATCTTTTCCCTCCCTCTTAGCAAACCCACTATTTGATGTCCCCAAAAGTAATAGCTAGTAGCCATTTAGGCTTATTCTCCAAAATGCACAACTTTGATAGCAAAACCCAATGACAAGATTGTTCAAGTTGGGGTTTGGGTTCTTTCTTGGTTTACTTATCCTATGGGAAGATTCAATAATTGATTTCGATTGAAAATATATTTGATTTCTCTCATTATAAATTATATCTACTGTATTTAGTCATTTTGCCGTAACATGTTTTTATCACGTTTGCTACATCAGTTGTCTTGCTTGGTATCTTTACTTGTTGTACTAGTTATTCTGTTGTAGCACCTTTTCATTATATTTACCATGTTAGCTATTATACTAGCTAAAAATTTTTTTTTTGAAGCTTTCTTGTTTATTTGTTATTACGTGTTTTACTTTTGACACAAACTAATCATTATCCTGCCATAAGTATATATATATATATATATATATATATATATATTGTATCTTGTTTCTCATTTTCTACAAAATATATTTTATAGATGTATACGTGAATACGTATGAGTATATTTACCAAAATGTGTAAATATTTGAGAATATGCTAACCCATGTAAGCTAACATTTGCTTGATTGGTATTTTCTTTGGGTTTTAGATTTGTTTGTATGCGGGAAGTAGAAAAGTATTTCTGTAGTAAAAAATGAAGAGTAGTCATTCACATTGCAAAGGCTTTCTTGCACGGCGAAGGCTTTAATGCACAAAGAAATGTGACTTTACTACACAGCAGAAGACTTTAATGCATAGCAGAAAGCTTTATTGCACTGCAGAAATCTTTATTGCAAAGCAGACGGTTTTATTGCCTAGCAGGAAGTTTTACTGCATAGAAGAAAAGTTAGTCCTGCGGCAGAAACTAGAGAAAAGTTCCTTCTGCGGCAGAAACTAAAGAAAAGTTCCTTCATGCGCGTAAACAGAGGATAAACCCACTTTGCGTCGTCTTCCCTTGGACTTGGACTCAACGTTTGCGCATAAATTGGCAACGGCAAAATGGTACTTTGAAGCCCATTCTGCAGAGCGCTAGTCTCGACTTCCTTCTTAGAAAAAGAAATGTAAAAAGAACCCTCTACAATGTTCAACATTTTATTTTCACCACTCAAATGCAGTCAATTACTTTAACAATTATAAAATTTATTATGAAAAGAGTTTTGTAGGAATATTATTGTATATGCAATCTTTTGTTGGAGCTGCATCGTTTATCTTTTTAAAAGGTTCTTTTTTTTTGCCCATAAGAAAAAGGTTCGGTTTCTCTTCAATTTGACTTTTGGTTGTTTAGAAATCAAGTGGACCTATATGGCACATCACATTGTCAAAGAAAGCATGAATGCAATGGCCAAAATGGCCAAATAGCACATTTTTACAAAATATGTGAGGATCTAAACCCTAAACCTTAAACCATAAACTCTAAACCATGGAACTTGAGTTCCTCCACTAAAATTTGTCATCGTGGCAATGGCTGAGCTGAATATTTTTAATTTAAAAATGCCACTGTGAACTCAAGGTCCGGAGGCTTGAGTTTTGTGTTGATAGTACTTGAGGTCCTTAACCTCGAGTACTATGTAAGTGTGTACTCGAGTTGATGAAACTTAAGTACCATGTGATATGCCTAATCTTTCACTCTCACTCTTACTCTCACTCTCACTCTTGCTTAACTAGGGATGGCAATGGGGTGGGGTGGGTCCGAAGGATGGGGTCTTCGCCCCGCCCCCACATGGTCTTGTCTTACCCTATCCCCGCCCCGCCTTGCATGACGGGGAAAATTTTCTTGCCCTATCCCCACCCCTTGGGGCCCCGCGAAGACCCACCCCACCCCGCAAAACTCTACTTCTTATTAATTTGTCCACAATTATTACAATTATTTTTAATAAAACCTGTTTCGTTAATAAATATATATTTGAAAAATTGAATAATATTATTAAAGTATTTAACAAGACAATATCCCAACAAAAACAAAAAAACAAAAATCTCATAATACAAAATCAATAATTCAATAGTATTTAAATTTTTTTATAATAAAGACAAAAGAAAATGTTTAAATTAGTATCTTATTTCCAACCTTCGTACAGAGAGAGAGAGAGAGAGAGAGAAAAAAAAGGAGTATGAAAATTAGTAGGGTTTTAGGGTAAGAAAATTTTACAATTTAACCTTTATCAATGTGAGGCGGGGTTGGAATGGGTTAGGGTGGGGTGGGTTGGGCCTAAAAAGTCTAAACCCATCCCCTCCCCCCCCCCGCCCCATGGTGCGGGGTTAAAATCTTGCCCCATCCTTACCTCACCACCTTTGCGAGACCGGGAAAACCCGCATGGGGCGAAGCGGGGAGGGGTGGGTCAAGCGAGGCGGGGCAAAATTGTCATTCCTATGCTTAACTCGGTGTCACTACTAGAAAAAGTCCATCTCACTGTCACTCTCATCGTAAAACCTATCCCTCTCACTCACACTATCACTCTCCCTTGCTCGCCCTCTCTTTGTTTAGATGATGTTGCAATCCTCCGGTCACTAGAAATTCAATCGAAACACCAAAGCACCCATATTTGTTCGAGTTAATTCAAGGCTGATCTCGACATTGATGATATCGAGTTCTTCAATTGGTGATTTGCATCTTCAATTTCGAATCACAAGGTTCATGTGCCATTACATGACAAAGTCTGGACTTTAATAAAATATATTGTTCTTGATAGACATGACATCCCTATAACATGTCATTACCACCCTCGATTGACATGAAAACACAAACACAAACTCTTTGACACTAATGACTGTAAGATGTGCTAATAAATTCACCAAATACGTAAATGGTTTGTTTCAAACCCACTAGCAACAAAGGTTGAATTGGAAGTGAGTTCTAGCTCTTCAAAATCACATCGTGTAGTGAGAAAAAAGTTTGGATCTACTTCCACATGTGCATCATTGGAAACGACATCAGAGCCACTACTATAGACATACACCAACCACTATGGGCTAACATGGGTTGGAAGGAAGAGAGATTTTGTTAACGCTCCAATATACACATATGACAGACTTGGTAGCGTCGGACACATCATGGTCGGTGAACCTAGACAACTAGGTGCAAATAACCATCGTAGAAGCCACCACAAAAGAAAAGCCATGGTCGAAATTGTTATGAGAAACAATGTGAGTTGGAGGTGTATTGTAGGTGGCATGGGTTAAGAGTTCCAAAAGAACATTCAATAGAGTTACCTAGAGAGGAATCAACAAATGTACTTGCACGCCTTGAAAGGGATAACAATCAAATGTAGTGGAGGCTAGACCGTTTCCACGCAATCCAAAGGCTAGAAAACATCTTAAGGGAAATTCACAAGAGCAAGCCATCAAGTCCATTAATGAAATTACAAACTTAGATAATGACAAAGATATTCCGGACTTATCAGATTCAAGCAACAGTGATTTCCAAAAAATTCTACCTACCAACATAAGAAGTTGTTGTTAATGTGGAACAAAAAGGTGATCATGCATGCTAAAATTTTGTAAAGTCAGCCATTATGCTATGTATGACAATACCTTCTACAAGGTTCTATCCATTGTTATTTGCATTTTGCAAGAAGAATTTATGGGAACTTATCTTTTATTATTTCTACCTTGTTGGGTTGCATTTTAATGTTATCCACTAATTAAAACAACAATCAAAGTTTCCAACATAACATTGAGTTATATATGTCAAAATTAAAGTTAAATTTATTTAAATGACGAATGATGTTTATACAATAATATTAAAGATTAATTCTCAACTATAAACATCAAAACTTGAACTGAATACATCCTCTAAATAACTTGAAAAATTGTTTTTCAACAATACTGAATAAACATCATTTGCAACTTAAGAATTAAATTATGTATTCAAACAACATATTTTCATCAACGTTAACAAAAATAAATAAATTAAACTCAATGGCCACTTCAAAATCATACATTTTTCTATTAAATTTGATGGATCGTTTAGTAGATCCCCACATATTTTGCAAACAAGTGGTATTTTGCTATTATTAGCATTAACTACATATTTGCATCAAGGTTCTCAACAAAATTTAAAATAACCAAAATGGCCATTTAAGATTTGTACCTTTTGGTGTTAAATCTGATGGATCAAATTTGTTGACAAGAGACAAACTACATTACAGACGTGGGATTTTTGTTTTAGGTGAGATCGGAGGATAAGACTAAGCTATAGAACTGCTCACAGTCCGAGCTACACCTACTAAAAAGAGTGGGTGAAAGGGAGATGGGATCCAATGAAATATTGGTATATAACTACACAAGACTTGAGTTTTATCAACTTGGGGTATGTACTTACATAGTACTCGAGTTTAAGGAACTTGAGTACCGTGTAGATTACTTATTACATGGTACTCGAGTTCCTTGAACTCGAGTACTCTATAGATTACATGGTACTCAAGTTTAAGGAACACGAGTATCGTTAACACAAAACTCGAGCTTTAAACCTCGAGTTCAAGGTAGCAATTTTAATTAAAAAAATTCCAACTCAACCACTGCCACGGTGGCCAATTCTAGTGGAACTTGAGTTCCTAGAACTCGAGTACCATGAGAAACTTGAGTTCCTAAATTGTGGTACATTGCTATATATTTCTCAAACAGTGGTTGATCCCAAAATATTTTGCAAAAAGGTAGTATTTGTAAACGATCCTAAAACTATGGCTCAAGCTTGGCTTATTTATAAACAAACAAACATGAATGAGCTTTTTATCAATTCGATTCCAGTTATTCATGATCAGCTTGATTCATTTATAGCCCTTGTGAGACTTAACGATGAAAGTTACATATATGCAACAATAATATTGATGGCACAAATTTTTTCGTAACAAATTTCATACAGGTTGAATTAAATGAGTCCGAGTAGTGGACACAATTGACATTCAACATTTTATTTTCACCACTCAAATGCAGTCAATTACTTTCACAATTATAAAATTTATTGTGAAAAGAGTTGTGTAGGAATATTATTGTACACGCAATCTTTGGTTGGAACTGCATCGTTTATCTTTTTGAAAGATTCTTTTTTTTTTTGCCCATAAAAAAAAGTTCAATTTCTCTTCAGTTTGACTTTTGGTTGTTTAGAAATCAAGTGGACCTATATGGCACATCACATCGTCAAAGAAAGCATGAATACAATAGCTAAAATGGCCAAATAGCACCTTTTTGCAAAATATGTGGGGATCTATCATTGTTTAAAAAATATATAGCAATCTATCACTATCTAGGAACTCGAGTTCCACTAAAATTTGCCACCATAGTAGTGGCTGAGTTGGATTTTTTCAATTTATAAATGCCACCTTAAACTCGAGGTTTGGAAGCTCAAGTTCCAAAAGTACGTTCAACGGAGTTACCTAGAGAGAAATCAACAAATGTACTTGCATGCCATGAAAGGAGAACAATCAAATGCAGTGAAGGCTAAACCATTTCCACGCAATCCGAAGGAAAGAAAACATCTTAAGGGAAAAGCACAAGAGCGAGCCATCAAGTCTACTAATGAAATTACAAACTTAGACAATGACAAAGATATTATAGACTTCTCATATTCAAGCAACGATGATTTCCAAAAATTTCTACCTACCAACATAAGATGTTGTTGTTAATGTGTAACAAAAAGGTGATCATGCATGCTGAAATTTTGTAAAGTCAACATAGTACTAACTACGACAATACCTTCTACAAGGTTCTATCCATTGTTATTTGCATTTTACACGAAGAATTTATGAGAACTTATCTTTTATTATTTCTGTCTTGTTGGGTTGCATTTTAATGTTATCTACTAATTAAAACAGTAGTCAAAGTTTCCAGCATAATTAACATTGAGTTATATACGTCCAAATTAAAGTTAAATTTATTTAAATGATAAATGATGTTTATTCAGTAATATGAAAGATTAGTTCTCAATTTTAAACATCCAAACTTGAATTGAATACATCCTCCAAATAACTTGAAAAATTGTTTTCCAACAATTCTGAATAAACATCATTTGCAACTTAAGAATTAAATTATGTATTCAAACGACATATATTCATCAACGTTAACAACAAAAATTAAATTAAACTCAAGGGTCACTTTACTATCGTACCTTTTTGCTATTAAATGTGATGGATCGTTTGGTAAATCCTCATATAGTTTGCAAACAAGTGGTATTTGGCCATTATTAGCATCTACATATTTGCATCAAGGTTCTCAACGAAATTTAAAATAACCCAAATGGCCACTTAAGAATCATACATTTTGGTGTCAAACCCGATGGATCAAATTTATTGACAGGAGACAAAATACGTTACCAACTTGTGATTTCTGTTTCAGGTGAGATTGGAGGAAGAGACTAAGTTGCAGAATTGCTCTCGATCCTGGGTTGCACTTGCTAGAAAGACTGGGTGAAAAGGAGATGGGATCCAACAGAATGTTGGTATATAGTTACACAATACTCAAGTTTCATCAACTTGTGTATGTACTTACATAGCACTCGATTTAAGGAACTTGAGTACTGTGTAATTTACTTATTACATGGTACTCGAGTTCCTTGAACTCAAATATTGTGTAGTTTACATGGTACTCAAGTTTAAGGAACACGAGTATTGTCAACACAAAACTCGAGCTTCCACACCATGAGTTCTAGGTGGCATTTTTAATTAAAAAAATTCCAGCACATCCACTCGCCACAAAGGGGCCGATTCTAGTGGAACTCGAGTACCATTGGAAACTTGAGTATGAGGAACTCGAGTTCCTAAATAGTGGTTTATTGCTATATATTTCTGAAACATTGGTAGATCCCAAAATATTTTGCAAAAAGGTGGTATTTGTAAACAAGCCTAAAACTATGGCTCAAGCTTGGCCTATTTATAAACAAATAAACATGAACGAGCTTTTTATCAAGCCAACCCCAGTTATTCATGATTGGCTTGGTTCATTTACAGCCCTAATGAGGCTTAATGATGAAATGTAACGTCCCAATCAGTTAGACAAAAAAAGAAAAAAAGAAAGTAAAGATCAGATTATTTAAGTTCCCACGTGCCCCCCACCTAACACCACTCCCTACCACTCATTTCAATCTATCTCACCCTCTCATGTCCGGCCATATCTCTCATTTGTTTCTTTTTCTTTTCTTTTCACTTAAACACACTCCTCTCTATCACTCTCATCCTCTCCACCGGTACTTCCACACCACCACCACCATTTTCCGGTAAGATCATTGGAAAATTCTTGAGAACCCATAAGCACTTTCACATCCTTTTTTCTTGAGGTAAAAATTTCTAATCTCTTTGGTGGGTTTTACACTTTTACTTGAGGTTACTTTTATCTAAGTTTTAATAATGATACCCATGTGATTTATGAGTTGGAAGTGATATTTATGTGTTTATATGTATGAGTTTTGTATTGGTGGAATTATTTGATGAGTGGGTATATGGTTTGTGCTAATGATGACTACTTAAGGTTTATGTATGGTGGAAAATTTAGGGGTTTTGAGTTATAACATGTGATGGTTGGTAAATCTAATTTTTCCATTGTCATTGGGTTTATTTGGAGTTAGTTAAAGTTTTAAATTTCTTGTCTTGGAGGATATTTTGATTTTGCTTCCATAGGTCTCTTTAATGATGTGGTGTAAATTTTATGGAAGCTAGTCATAATGTTGGAGACAATATTAAATGGGTTAACTTTATAAATTGGAGTGTATGCCTTGTGAATCAATTTGTTGAGAAACTTTGGAAGTGGAATATATTATTATTGATGAGGTTAAATACTACGCTTGCCTAATTAAGTGCTTATTTAGCAATTCCTAAATTGTAGTTAGATACAATTTCAAGCTCTATGCTTATTGTGATAGGTTTACTTGATATTGTTTAGGTTCTAGCTAATCTCCTTGGAGATTGGAGAATTAGGCTTTTGCAGTTGCAAGGTAAGTAGTTTTTTAATGGGATTTTTGAAAAATAAACATGTTGCATAAATGTTGTTTTTGGGTTAGACACACTTTTGGAAACTACCTATGGAAATTATATTTTCCTAAAAACTATTGTGTCATAACCTTTATATATGTATGATTATATATGAAAATGCATCATATTTGGTATTGCATTTGGGGAAATGCATGAATTTTTGACATGGAAAAATGAGCATCTTTTATTTAATCTTTGATAAGGAAATCATGGATTTTATGGTATATTAGAAAATTTAAAGATGCTTATCTTATCTTGTTATGTGGGAAATCGATAGAAAATCTCTTGACAAGAATGAAGTTGAAAACTTTGCAAACTTTATGGAAATTAGATCATTTAAGGTTTTTTTTTTTTTTTTTTGAAATTACCTAGATATAAACTATGTGTTTCAAAGTATATGTAACCTGTGAGTTTTATGTGCTTTTAACACCATGCCATGTGTGATTTCCCGGTGATCACCTCGATTTGGTTTCCGTAGTCTTTGTGACTGTAGAATCAAATCTAGGTCAGTGCCCTTTCACTTTGGATGACGCTTTCCTTGCTACCCAAGGGGGGAAGAGGTTCCTTGATTGTGTGTGGGTGAGGCTGCTGCCCATGGGGCCAAGAGACTACATGCAAGAGAAGTCTTATTTGACGCGCTCTCTCTGCTGCCCACGGGGAGAGAGAAAAACCTTGAGATTATGGGTAAGGCTGCTGTCCATGGGGCCAAGAGTCTACATACCAAGGAGGACAATATCATGTCAGTTGTGAATGGGTGGATCCCCTAATCGGTCTATATGGTAGTGTGGTATATTTGTGATAATTTATCTTACGTTAGATATTATGGCTTTGGAAATTATATTGTTGGTGCTCATAGATTATACTATATAGTTTCAAGTTATTTACTTTGAGAAACTTTGTGTTTCATTATTAAATCATTCTTGTCATAGCATATTATTATTATTGAAAATGAAATTTGCATTTCTCCCACCCCCATTAATTATGCTACTTATCGGGCTTTGTCTCATTCCATTATTTTATGAACTTTTCAGAGTAGACAACAATATTTTGAGACAGCTTTTTGGTGGCTAACAGTAGTTAGACTAACTACTGATGAAGGCTAAACTTTTGTAATGGAGATATTAGATGATGTACATCTTAGAATAGGCTTGATTCATTCTTTTGCATATTATAGTGGTTATGACTTTATTCCCACTAATGGGACAAGCTAATATTATGTAATTATTTATTCGGACCTCTATTCTTTTGTGGCCAATGGTCCTTGTATTTACTGCTTAGAGCTCTATCTTATTTTGAGAGTATATTCAATGGAATTATTATTATAATTCTTGATGTTGGTACTTGATATGATTTATGTGGATTGGATTGTAAAAAAGGAAAAATCTACAGGTACTTTGAGATGTCTTTCTCATGCTTTGGACCCTTTGGGGTTTGGGGCGTGACATGAAAGTTATATATATGCAACAATAATATTAACAACACAAATTTTTTTCGTAACAAATTTCATACTTGTTGAATTAAATGAGTGTGGTTATGACATTCAACATTGTAAGGTTGAATTTATTCAACCATCTAATTGGCTTTATTCCGTGCCAAATTTGCTTGTAATTCAGCATTTAGTAACCCTGTATTTAGGTGAGTTTGTTGTAAGGGTAGTGAGTGAGATAGAGTGAAGATTGCTCAAGAGTGTGCAAGAAAACAGAGAGTCGCGGCTAGGACTCGCGGGTGGACTTGCGGCGGCAAGCCGACAAAAGCTGCACACGTGCCAAGCATGCTGGAAGATGAACAGTCATGCTAGCTGGAGCACTATAGGACAAAACAGGACAATCGGCCATACGGTTATCTTGCGACTGGAACTCGCGACTTAGTCAAGCCGCGAGGTCAAGCCGCGAGCCACCCCTGTTTTGTAAAACCCGACGTTTCACATTCCTCTCCCACTTCAATATAAATACCCCCTTTACCCACGATTGAGAGAGAGCTTCCAGAGAGAATTTTGAGAGAGAAACCCTAAAGAAAAACAAGATTGTTTCACCCACAATCCCTACCTTAGAGTCTCTTCATATTCCTCAACTCTCTTCCTCTCCATTGTCAAATCCTTGAGAGGTATTTTACCAAGCCTGGTTCTCACCATCATTATCACCGTGAGACAGTCGTTTGGAGTTCGGGGAAGCGATTAGGAAGGAGACAATCTTCATTGGTTGATGCTATGGTTTAGTAGCGGAATCCGGGAAGCTAGAAAAGAAAAGGTTCGGCGCAACCTCGTTGGAGCAAGAAGCTTGGAGGGCTTAGGTGCACTTTGGGTAGATTAGGCTTGGAGGGTCTATTGCTGTCCTTGTATCCCAACCGTATTTTCTAGTGGATTGATTACCGCTTGGAGGGCGGCGGAGAGGTTTTTCGCCGAGGTCTTCGGTTTCCTCTTCGATAACACATCGCGTGTTGTCTTTGTGTTTGCATCTTCCTTCCTCTCTATCTTTGCCTTTATATTATCTGCTGTGATTTTATTATGTTATGGCTTAGATAGTGTTTATTCTATTTCACATTATAGCATATGTTAAGTTTCCGCACACTTGTTGTTTAACATATTGCTTGTGTTGATTAAGTTAATTTTTGGGGGTCTAAACGTTCAAAAGTGTTTTGTACACGTTTTTGAACTTTCAAACATTTTATTTTCACCACTTAAATGCAGTCAATTACTTTAACAATTATAAAATTTATTGTGAAAAAAGTTACGTAGGAATATTTTGTACATGCAATCTTTGGTTGGAGTTGCATCGTCTATCTTTTTAAAAGGTACTTTTTTTTGCCCCATAAAAAAAAGGTTTGATTTCTCTTCAGTTTGACTTTTGGTTGTTTAGGAATCAAGTGGACCTATATGGCACATCACATCGTCAAAGAATAAAGCTTGAATACAACAACCGAAATGGCCAAATAGCATTTTTTTGCAAAATATGTGGGGATCTACCACTGTTTTAAAAATATATAGCAATCTACCACTATTTAGGAACTCGAGTTCCTTAAACTCGAGTTTCTCATGGAACTCGAGTTCCACTAAAATTTGCCACTGTGGCTAGAAAACATCTTAAGGGAAAAGCGCAAGAGCAAGCCATCAATTCCATTAATGAAATTATAAACTTAGAAAATGATGAAGATATTTCATAATTCTTAGATTCAAGCAATGACGATTTCTAAAAATTTCTACCTACCAACATAAGACATTGTTGTTAATGTGTAACAAAAAGGTGATCATGCATGTTGAAATTTTGTAAAGTCAGCCGTTGTGCTAACTATGACAACACCTTCTACAAGGTTCTATCTATTGTTATTTGTATTTTGCAGGAAGAATTTATGGGAACTTATCTTTTAATATTTCTGCCTTGTTGGGTTGCATTTTAATGTTATCCACTAATTAAAATAGTAGTCAAAGTTTCGAGCAGAACATTGGGTTATATATTTCCAAATTAAAGTTAAATTTTTTTCAATAAAAAATTATGTTTATTCAATAATATGAAATATTAGTTTTCAACTATAAACATCCCAACTTAAACTGAATACATCCTCCAAATAACCTAAAAAATTGTTTTCCAACAATACTAAATAAATATCATTTGCAACTTAAGTATTAAATTATGTATTCAAACAACATATATTCATCAATGTTAACAACAAAAATTAAATTAAACCCAATAGCCACTTGAGAATTGTACCTTTTTCAATTAAATCTGATGGATTGTTTGGTAGATCCCCACATATTTTGCAAACAAGTGGGATTTGGCCATTATTAGCATTAACTACATATTTGCATCAAGGTTCTCAACAAAATTTAAAATAACCCAAATGGCCACTTAAGAATCGTACATTTTGGTGTAAATTTGATGGATCAAATTTGCCGACAGGAGACAAACTATGTTACAAACGTTTTGCAGTGACCCAAAAGGGGGTCTTGCATTCCATGGAATCCCACATCGCCTAGGGAAGCACATGAGGATGTGCTTATAAAGAATGACCTCCCTTTAATGTGTAGAAGCCTTTTCCCCCACTGCTATGTGCTTTGGGAGAGAACAAAACCGTGAGGGGTATGGGTCCTAAAACGGACAATATTTATATAGTTGGGGGGTCATTATAGATGGTATCAGAGCCATGCCCTAGTCGGAAATGTGAGCCCCACACGTGAGGACGTGTGTGCCCGTAAAGGGGGTGGATTGTAGTGACCCAAAAGGGGGTCTTGCATTCCATGGAATCCTACATCGCCTAGGGAAGCACATGAGGATGTGCTTATAAGAAATGACCTCCCTTTAATGTGTAGAGCCCTTTTCCCCCACTGCTATGTGTTTTGGAAGAGAACAAAATCGTGAGGGGTGTGGGCCCCAAAGCGGACAATATCTATACAGTTGGGGGGGTCATTATACGTGTGATTTTGTTTCAGGTGAGATCGGAGGAAGAGACTGAGCTACAAAACTGCAATGGCAACTTGAAATCATACATTTTTCTCTTAAATCTAATGGATCGTTTGGTAGATCCCCACATATTTTGCAAACAAGTGGTATTTGGCCATTATTAGCATCAACTACATATTTACATCAAGGTTCTTAACAAAATTTAAAATAACCCAAATGGCCACTTAAGAATAGTACCTTTTGGTGTTAAATCTGATGGAACAAATTTGTTGACAGGAGAAAAAACTACGTTACAGACATGTGATTTCTGTTTCAAGTGAGATCGGAGGAAGAGATTGAGCTGCATAACTGCTCACAATCTGGGCTGCACCTGCTAGAAAGAGTGGGTGAAAGGGAGATGGGATCCAATGGAATGTTGGTATATAACTACACAAGACTCAAGTTTCGTCAACTCAAGTATGTACTTATAGAGTACTCAAGTTTAAGGAACTTGAGTACTGTGTAGTTTACATGGTACTCAAGTTTAAGGAACTCAAGTACTATCAACATAAAACTCGAGCTTCCACACCTAGAGTTCAAGGTGGCATTTTTAATTAAAAAAATTCTAGCTCAGCCATTGCCACAGTGGCCAATTCTAGTGGAACTCGAGTACCATGGAAAACTCAAGTTTGAGGAATTTGAGTTCTTAAATAGTGGTACATTGCTATATATTTCTAAAAATATTTTGCAAAAATGTGGTATTTGTAAATGAGCCTAAAACTAAGGCTCAAGTTTGGCTTATTTATAAACAAACAAACAAACATGCATGAGCTTTTTATCCAGTTGACTGCAGTTATTCATGATTGGTTTGATTCATTTACTACCCTAATGATGAGGCCTAACAATGAAAGTTACACATATGCAACAATAATATTAACGACACAAATTTTTTCATAACAAATTTCGTACTTGTTGTATTAAATGAGTGTGAGTAGTAAACAAAATTGACATTCAACATTTTATTTTCACCACTCTAATGCAGTCAATTACTTTAACAATTATAAAATTTATTGTGAAAAGAGTTGTATAGGAATATTATTGTATATGCAATCTTTGGTTGGAGCTGCATCGTTTATCTTTTTAAAAGGTTCTTTTTTCTTCTTTTTTTTTCCCACCAAAAAAAGTTCGGTTTCTCTTCGGTTTGACTTTTGGTTGTGTAGAAATCAAGTGGACCTATATGGCACATCACATCGTCAAAGAAAGCATGAATACATCATGACCATGGCCTCGTGAATCATGATTTCAACATGACCAGGTGCAAAGGAATCAAACATGAGCTTCCCAGCTTCCCTCTATCTTTTCCATTACCAACGAAAAGTATGGAAATGAAGTGGGAAAAAAAGATTAAAAAAAAAGTCTTTGCGTCCAAGTCTTTAGTAAATGGTCTCTATACTATGGACGTATCATCTTCCATTTGATGCATTTCACTGATAGAGATAATTATTTAGGTTGGTTGTACTAATACTGTGACAGTTCTCGAATCACAATCCTAACTTGTATCGCACCCATGGGTTAATCTCTCAATAATAAAGACATAGTCTCTTAAGGGCATCCTGGTATGGATGTCAATATCTAAGGTTGAATCATATTAATTTTGCTTCCACCCTTTATTTATCTCTCTTATTTCTCTCACATAATCTTAATAATAATTCTAATATGGTATTAAAATGAAAACCTAGTTTAGTTCCCCAAAGGTTGCTAACTCGTTCATCTGTCTCACCATGACATTGTTCTCTGTTGATGATTTCCGTCTCCCAAAGTACTTTTCTCTATCAAATGTATTTTTGCCAATGGTGCCGCTCTTCTATGGTCATCAGTGTCATCATTCATCGCCAACCATCGCTACCAACAATTGTCATTCACTACTGCCAACAACTATCTTTTATTTTCCATTTCATGTCGATCAAGCCTAATTCATTTCATATTTGACGTAATCCCGCATGTTTTCATACATAGAAACACTTGTTTTCTAAACTCAAGGTGATCTTAAAGTTCCATCTTAGTTTGAAAGGGAATGTATATAGGTTCATTGTATACTGGTACTGCAAACCTAACTTATAATATGACATCTTTAGGGTTAGTCTATGAATGACTTAGGTTAATATTTCTTTATATACATCCAATTGGCTCATTTTGTAATAAATGGCTTAATAGTTAAAGCTGTAGTCTCTCAAATTGAGAAGAAAGTGGGAGGAGAAATGACATTAAGAAGAAAATTAAATTACTAAATTATCTCCACTTTTCCATCTTCTCATTATTATATATGTTAAAGATTAGACCCTGGTTGTTGAATTACAAGTGAATTAGCCAAGCAGTTAAATTAATACAATTATGCAAATTTTGAATTCACAAGCGAATAATCCAAGCATGTGATGACAAATTAAATAATGTCATCAATCGCAAAAAATCAAACACAATGGAAGAACAATATAGTGACGCAAGAAAAATGAAAGTAAAAACTATTCCAAAGCGTCCTTGATAAAGAAAATCCACTAGAGTAACAGAAGTCTTACAATTTTAGAAAAAACCTACACTAGACTCAATGATGAACATGATAGTAGGAATATTATATGTCAACAATGACAGAGAATATGATGAATTATTGCAGCCGTCTGTATGAGGTGGGTTAAAAGAAAGTCAACCCATGCAGCATGCACAGAGGTGGGTTATTTTTGTTGTTTTGTTTTTATCAGCTGAACGTATAGTCTCTTAGGTTAATTAGCAATCAATAAAGAGGCTGAATTGACTGAGATTAATTGAGTTCTTATCACTCATGATTTTACATGATTTTATTGATATAACACTATATTCATATTATCATATTCATAAAATAAAATCTTATTAGTAAAATAGACCATTTTCATTAATTTAAAGTAAAACGATGAATAGAATTATTTTCAGCATCCATGGATGTGTTTAATCAATTAATTATTTCTTTTGTATAAAATTATTTTAAATTTCGCTACAAAAAGGTTCACTGTTGTTTTATAGATACGATAGAATTTTAACTTATGAATTCTCTCTATGATGATTTCTCTTTATCATCAAGCTAAGACATCAATTGGTTTTTTGGTGTAGGTAGGATTAAAACTCTAAATCTCTTATTCAACGATAAGAAACTTTAATTTCCTAATTGAGCAAAGTGGAACTCACCAAAAAGGTTTACAAATGCTATTAGTAAAACTTCAATAATGTAATATAAAAAAAAAAAAAAAAAAAAGTGATTTATCTTTTTGTAATTGGTGATACATTAGTTGTAAGGTTAATATAGTAAAATTCTGCAATTTCCCTAATATCACTCATTTTTCTCTTCAAAAACGTGGAACATATAATCCATGGCATGGATTAATTAAAATTGTTCTGGTATTTGGAATGTCTCTTGCAGTTTTATGTGTAGGGACAGAGTTAGAATTTGAAGTTAGGGGAGGCGGCTCTGAACGTTGGCTTTGCTGCTTCTTAGCTATTGAGATTTAATTTTTTTTTTTTTAATTTTTGATGTGTGCGTTTTTTGCTAGGTAAAGACACAATTATTTTGTTTAAAACTTTTTAAAGGGCTAGTTGTTTGTTTTGAGTAAAATTTGTTAATTAGGCTTAATTATTTTTAACTTTACTATTAGTAATTTTTGTTATTGCGCTAATTTTTTGGGGCTTGTATATTTTGTTTTAGATTTTAGATTTATAAATTTTTTAATGACCTTTAAATGAGAAAAATGTTAGTTACAAATTTTTTTACAAATTCCTAATATGGTGAGTGGTTATTATCAAGTAAAAAAGTGATGTAAGCAGTAGGCCCAAATACAAACCAATAAGATTTTGTACCTCAACAGTTTGTAAAAATGTTGTAGATAAGTTTGTGCCTGTAACATTACTCTAAAAAATCAATGATATTATTAAGAGGAAAAAAATGTAATTTTATTGAACAAAATTGCTAAAATTAGCGCGTGTGTATATATATATTTATTTATTTATTTTAATAAAAAATTTGGAGTGGGGGGCCATTGCACCCCCCCTAGTCAATATATGCCTCCGTCCCTGCCTATGTGGTCTAATGCAACCGATAAGAGGCCCAAAGCCACACGCTCATACACACACAGCAATCTTTCTAGTTTCTAGTATGGAAAGAACTTTCATACAACTTTCATGCATTAACAAAAGGCACTTTCTATCCCTTGCCTTTTGGTTTGACATTCGAAATAGCTAGAGACGTAAATGTGAGTGGTGACATTGGCAACATGCATGTTAGTGGACCAGAATCATCAACAAAATGTTCTCTTCTATGCAACTTTTCTTTTTGGGTATTCCTCAACGCATGAACAATGAATATCGAATCTGTTGGGGGTCCTTCATAGTCAAAAGAAAGTCTTGCTGACATTCCCACGTTTGTAAAGTCAAACGGTGACCCACAGAGAGATAGAGAGATACTAACTATGATGCAATGGTACATACTAACTATGATGCTAGGAGACAAAAAAGATAGTGTCGATGATCTTGCAAGTTGAGAAATCTTATCTGCAGATCCATGGGGCGCCTTTGCCGAAAGTAAGCCAAGATTAACTAACCTTGATTTTCCATCAAATTATCAGAGCGTTTATCTTCAACTCCACTAGCTACAATCCATTAACACATCTTTTTAATTTTTTGTCATGTCAGTGAATGGGATAATACTTTTTTTCTTGTCTACAGTAAAGCTAAAAGATAACTTAATTATTTAATTTGTAGGTTAAATTCAATTTATATCCCATATATTGAGAAATGAGAAATCTTATCTGCAGATCCATGGGGCGCCTTTGCCGAAAGTAAGCCAAGATTAACTAACCTTGATTTTCCATCAAATTATCTGAGCGTTTTTCTTCAACTCCACTAGCTACAATCCATTAACACATCTTTTTAATTTTTTGTCATGTCAGTGAATAGGATAATACTTTTTTTCTTGTCTACAGTAAAGCTAAAAGATAACTTAATTATTTAATTTGTAGGTTAAATTCAATTTATATCCCATATATTGAGAAATGAGAAATCTTATCTGCAGATCCATGGGGCGCCTTTGCCGAAAGTAAGCCAAGATTAATTAACCTTGATTTTCCATCAAATTATCTGAGCGTTTATCTTCAACTCCACTAGCTACAATCCATTAAAACATCTTTTTAATTTTCTGTCATGTCAGTGAATAGGATAATACTTTTTTTCTTGTCTACAGTAAAGCTAAAAGATAACTTAATTATTGAATTTGTAGGTTAAATTCAATTTATATCCCATAAAATATTTTTTAATAAAAATTACACTACTTGTAATAAGTATACTTCACATCAATGTATCAGTATTTTGTCAATACCACCATTAAATCACATCTTTTTATATTTATTGTGAATATAAAATTTTGTATCAATTTATAATATAAAACTCATGAATCCACGCATTTAATAAATTCAAAAAAACATTAAAAGAAAAAAACTAAAGTTTTGAATAGTTTACTGATGAGGTGTTACCTCCTATCATTTTGATATTTGAAGAGCATAATGAGTATGGAAAAACATATAATATTTTTTTGAATGTGTTTGATGAAATACTTAACCAATAAAATGGAATGGGTATTGCGTTGTATATGACATTAATCAAAAGTCACAAAAAGTGTGACTACTTTACAGCGTTGAGTTTTGAATCTAATTTAAGGTTTCTCATATTTGAAAGATGCAAAGTAAAAGCAAGTTATAAGGTTCATCTCATTAATGATATATCACACATCACTTTTACTGGTTATTGATGTGTGTTTGTGACTCATTTTACTAACAATTTTTGACAATTCTATGTTTATAGAAATGTGAAAATTCCACCACATAAGTGTAAAAAATTTCAGCTTGCATATCCAATGTATTAGACTTTCTAATGCCAAAAATGGTGCATGTATGTATGAAAAAACCTAATGCCATTTTGGTGATAGAATGGTGATCTAAGCTTGAGGAAATCAGCAAAAATAGGCTGCTGAATGCAAAGAACAGCAACTTGTATGTATAAACGTGCAATTATTAGATTTGATAAATTGAACCACAACTAATGTCCTTGGGGGTCTAGCACCATATTATTGACCCTAATGATGCCCAAATATTGCTAGACATCATAGCCAGAAAAGTAAAGAGTGCCTCTTTATCAGCTGAGATGTTTATATGCCTTTCAAGTTCATTCTGGAAAATGAAACATAGAAAAAGAAAAGTTCTCCAATATGAATAGCATTGTTTATTCCATAATATGCAGTGGCTGTATATGTTAATGCAGTTATCAGAATTTGTCTCTAATAAAAATAAGCGAAAGGGAAATGTTCCGTAGAACTTTCAATGCAGAAGTCATCTTTAATTAGCAAAGACCATAAAATGAAAAGTTATGCGCATCTTAGCTGCAGAGATCGAAAGAGAGAGAAATCAAGAAGCAAGAGAAATATTCCAGTTGAATCGTGGGCCCCAAGTAGTGGCGGCTCCAAGAATTTTATCTAGGGTGTTCCTTAAGAAGCATAAATTACACAATTTTATTTCCTTTTAGCCTTTAGGTAATTAGATTTGATTCAATGTTATTAATTTCATTCTGTTCCTACCCAACGATCGAAAAAACTGTGTGCCGAAAACAAACCAAAATAGTAACCCACCCTATTCCACTTTGAAAAAATTTCGGGTCATTCTGGTTTATTTCGGGTGTTTCAAGATGTTTTGGTAAATATCACCAAATTCAAAATTTGGTCGGCATGAAGTTTGCGCTTAAAAAAAAAAAAATGTTCTTAAAACCAAAACAAATTTGCATTCTCAGTACAATCAAAAACCTCAAAAGGAAAAAAAAAATGAAAAGAAAATAAATGAACAAAGGTACCTGTACAGCTAAAAAAAAAAAAAACTTATTAAAAAATTTGAAACTCAAAACTTGAGAAGAGATACTGCCGCACTAGTACTAGTAGAAGACACAGAAATTACGAACAAGGAGAAAGACAAAACGTAGATGTAAAAGTGTAGATGAAGATGTAATAAAATTTAAAACGTAGATGTTAAAGTGTTTGGGAACTGTTTATTTTGTTAAAACTGAAAATTTTTTTCTGAAAATACTATAGGTAAAGGTAAAAATTTAGCTGAAATAATATAATGGGATCTATGAATAGTACTAAAAGTGCAGTAGGCCCATAAATAGTAGCAAAAATAAGCTGAATAGTAAAATAAGTTGGCTAAAAATAATTTTTCCAAACACACACGAAGCATGCATTTGGATTGAAATGAAAAATTAAAATTATTTTACTATTCAAATTATTTTTGCTACTATTTATGGGTCTCATTGCACTTTTTGATACTATTCATGGGTCCCACTGTACTATTTCAACTAATTTTTACATTTATCTACAATAATTTCAATAATAAGTTTATAGTTTTAGTAAAATAAGTGGTATCCAAACAGACCTAAAGTATAGAAATTGAGGAGACAAAAGACGTGTGTGGTTAAGAATAAACAAGAGAAAAAAAAAGTTAAAAATGAGAAGTAATATATGTTTAGTGAGGAAAAATAATAATAAAAAATAATAAAAGGTTGGAAATTGTATTATATTGGGCAGTGTGTTTAGTCAAGGAATCAATCCATTGCTCTGCCTTTAGTAGTTTTATTATAATTTTTTTTCTTTAGATTTTAGTTATTTTTTTTTTTAAGTTTTTCCTTTTTGCTTGAAAAACCCCAATATATTGTTAAGTTGTTCAAATTATGGACCAAAATTTAATTTTATTGGCATAAAAAATATTCAGGGTGGTCCCAAAATTTTTTTTTAAAGGTAAATAAATATAAAATTTTAAATTATTATATATATATATATATAAAAAAAATATATTTCCAAGTCAGGATGGCCTTGGGACCATTTTGGCCATAAGGTGGCGCCGCCGTTGGCCCCCAGTATTTGGATTGCTACGAATGTTCATTGTTAGGATGATAACACAAGGCCTTCTATAGACTATAGAGTAAGAAAACTCCAAAACTTAGTCAACATGAATTGCCTTGAGGAATAATTCTGACACTCAAGTTGGAGGCAGTTTTCTTCCCTCTACTAATATAAATACCCTTCCTTCCCAACCTTCTTCCTCAAGAACTCCTCTCAATCTTCTTCTCTTTAGTAGATATATACAAAAGATTTGCTACTATCATGGACTACAGATATGAGTCATCAGAAACTCTCAGGTTCTTTCTTTATATATGACACACACACACTACATAGTTTAGCTTGATTTGAGATTTTTTTTCCTTGCAATAAGTGAAAAAGAGGATTCGAACACAAATTCTCCTCGATTGAAAAAATGCAATATCACTAAACTACAAGACTTTTGGTTGGCTTGATTTGAAATTAGTTTCAAAGATTTCACATCAAATATTTAAATGCGTGATCCTAGTACTAACTTGATGACTATTGAAAACAGGAACAAGTGTGTAGCATGCTTCAAACAATTCAACAAAATGGAGCACCTAGTGGAGCACATGAGGACCTCGTATCATTCAGTTCATGAACCTATCTGTGGAATTTGTAAGAAACATTGCAGATCATTTGAATCTCTCAGAGAACATCTTATAGGTAATTTCAATTTATCTAGCTAAGAGTAAGTTCCAATATCATGATTCTATTATGGATAAATTTTGAGACATACTTTGCATCTTTCAGGACCATTGCCAAAACAAGAATGCAAAAATATATTCAACATCCGAGGATGCAAATTCTGCTTAGCTATCCTTGATAGCCCTAATGCTCGCTGGATTCACCAAGAAAGATGCCAATTCTCGAGCATAAATTCTGTATAATACTAATCCTCAACTAGAAATCATAAGTTCTTCTCTCTGTATCTATTTTTTACTAATCATAGATCAGGCTTTTCTCCAATTTTTTTTTCCTTGATGCATAGCTAACCTTTGAAAATATATGATCTTTTCTTGCTATTCCTTGTTATAGGGCCTACTTGCTCGCTTTGCAAACTTGGGCATTCGCGACAATTTGACTGTTGAAAATGGTGGAACAAGAGGGCCGCAAGTAGTTGCACTGGCTTGCAAAATGGTTGGTGGTGGCAGCGATGGCTCCCTTGATCTTTGTGCAAGGGTCTGCCTGATTGATGAATCTGAAAACATCATTTTCCATACTTATGTCAAGCCACCAATTCCTGTCACGAACTATAGGTGGGATACATATATATAAGTCCACCGTCTACATAAAGTTTTGGTTGATTTTGAACTATATAAGAGTATAAGGCTACGTTTGGATTGGGCTGAAAACCAGCACGTCGTCGTCTGCGTTTTTCCTTTTTTTTTTTTTTTTTATGAGTTTGTGAGACTTGCTGCTACTGTTCATGCACTGTTTTTAATGAACAAGAGTCGTAAAGTTTGACTTTTCTCACTTTTCAGCCAATCAATGCACATCGTGTAATGTTTACTGACCCACAAATTTCACTTTTTAGTAACTTTTTCATTAAAAATGGGTCCCACGGTATTATTCACATATTTAAAAATTATTTTACTACAGTATTTTTCAGTTTTCAGTTTTAGTTTTTAGTTTTCAACTATATCCAAACGGACCCTAAGAGCGATGCATTGAATTAACCTATTTTTTGTTTGAAACTTATAGGTATGAAACAACAGGCATTCGACCAGAATACTTAAGGGATGCAATGCCACTTAGGCAAGTGCAGAGGAAGATTCAAGACTTCCTTTGCAATGGAGAACCAATGTGGAAAATTCGACCTAAAGGTGGAAAAGCCAGGATTCTTGTGGGTCATGGTTTGGATCATGACCTTGACCGTTTGCAGGTTGAATATCCAGCAATTATGATGAGGTACTATCTCCAACGAACCTTTAAAATACAGAAAAAAGAATGGAGGTTGATTATTGAGTTGACGAACTTTAAGTTAAAGACATGCTTTGGATTGTATCTTTTGTAATGATTATTTGCAAAAGCAGTACAAAATGCTCTATATACAATAGTGATAAGATTGCCTAAAAAATTAACAATTAAAAATCTCACTTGGACCACTTAAGATGTTGAATTCAGGTCAGGCATCTTTGTGGCTCTCTGGTCTCTTTAATTATAAGAGATGATTTGAATTTATAACAGCAACCCATGATGAGAAATGTATTATATTTCAAAAATTTAAATTGAATATATGTGACTACAGGGATACTGCTAAATACCCTCCACTGATGAAAACAAGCAAGCTCAGCAACTCACTCAAGTATCTAACACAAGCATATCTTGGGCAAGTACCTCTAATATCAATTTTGTTAACCCTTTTTCTTTTATGTGAATTATCAAATATGGACATTTTATGAGTATAGTGATGTTAGCTCTATTATATATATACAGGTACGACATTCAAACTGGCATACAAGACCCTTATGAGGATTGTGTGGCAACACTGAGGCTTTTCATGAGAATGAGATCCCAAGTTCATAAAAAAGAGGACTATCCACTGGCTTCTGACCCACAGAACCGAAATAATTTTGCATCGTGGAGGCAAAATGAGCTTGAAAGGATGTCCCCAGAACAATTGTTGGAAATCTCAAGGTCAGATTACTACTGTTGGTGCTTGGACTCAAGGGATATGTAGTGCATGAATGCATTATGACTAGCTAGAAATAACAATAAAGTGGGAATATGTTATTTCCAAAAGATGTTATAGTTACTTGTACTATGCAAACCAAAGTTATGCTATATGCATGCAGCAGCTTAAATGAATACTTTATAATTTATATGGAAGTCAATGATCAAATATGAATCCTTTATATATAGTTGAGACATTTACTTTGTTTTCTATTTAGTCTTTAAATAAAATTTTCCTTTAATTTGTAGTATTATGAAATAGAGAGATTTTAATCTCGATTGGCATCTATCTTTAACTCAAATCATGCAAACCTTAAAAGGAAGTGATCATCCATGTGTATTGAAAATTGATCAGGTGGGTTAGGACCCGATGCAAGGTCTCCACAAGCCCTAAATAAAGAGAATTACTTATTGGAAGTTGGTCTCTATTTTTTATTTAATGAGTGTTTTCTCTACAAATATTTAACAAGAACATGTTGGATGATTATCATTCTCTCTCCTTTTCCATCTTTCTCATGCAAAAGATTACTTCTTTAGTTTCCATCTTGCATCTTAGTTTTCGAACTATAGAAAAGTACAGTGTTTTGGTATATCTGTGGTGATTGATTCATATAGGGAGTGTAAAACAACCCATATCCATCCGCTTCTACTTTCATATTCAAATTTGTTTAAATAAGGTATGTTAATGTACTTTTCATAAATTTCATTTTGTGGTATTAAAGCCAAAATTAAGTTTTGTTTTCCTCCATAGAAGTATGTAAGAAAATAAATCCTTGATATGTTTTTTTAAAGTAGTTTTATACATGGAAATACTGTTATTTTTGGATTTCTAGCTGTTGGCGTCAATGAGTTTGTGATGGTCCACGATTATCTAAAAGAACCCTCTCATGATGAGGATTCGAACAAAGTCAAATCTTCCATGATTTGATTAAGTATATTGTGAGATGTTGCATTTGTATTTTGGGTTAAAAATGATTGCCAAAATTTTAGTCTTAGAAATCACTTGTTAATTATATTTGATTCTACTCACAACCCAAACGTGTATAATTCCACGAGACGTTACAATGGTCTAAGATTGGTGGGGTGAAAAGACTAGAAAATGAGGTTTATGTGGGCTGTAAAGTGGTCTCCACAATTCTCTAATTTTTAACCCAAAAAAAACCTAACCAAGATTGTAGATGACCTTTTAAGAACCATGCCTACCCTCATTTAAGAGGGTACTGTGATTCACCAAAGAGTATCATGGCCACATGGCTAGCCCGTCTAGGGTTGTGGGTTTTTGAAAATTTTAGTATAAAATTTTTGTTATTTTCAAAAACTAATTAATTTGCACAAAATTAATTTATTTTACATTAAATTTTAAGAAAAGAAGGGTGAGGGTGCATGGAACCTACTAAAATTAATATTGTTGCAGGTAAAATTAATCTTTTCTGCCTTTTTTTTTTTTTTTTTTTTTTTTTTTTTAAGAGTAATGGAGGTGTCATAAATTGCCGGCATTGATTTGATTTTTTTTTCTTTGACGGAAAACTTGCGCAAAATTCATTCAACAAAATTGATTTTTGGAAACATAAATCAAAGAAAATTGGAATTTTCTAGCAATGCTCAATAAGTAAGACAGAGCGAAGTTCACTTCTTAGTCAATTAGATTTTTTGTTTTATAAACACATAAAATGATATATTATTAACATGTTTCATGTTTTGAATAAGATGTTTTTACTCACATGATTTTTATTTGAATAACATGAAGAGTAAACATATTTTATTTTACATGAATGTGAAATTAATCTCTGTAAATTCCTGATGAAATTGTGTTTTTTTTTTTTTTTAATGTTGATAAGTGACGTATGTTAGTATAGGGTGTAAAATGAGTTGAGATGTTCTATTTCCTCGTTATATTTCGTGCACATAGGTGCATGAATTATAAATGCTATTTAGGAGATGATTCGTAGCCTAAGATTGTTTTGTGAGATTTTCAAACTTGAAGTTTAAATGTGAATTTGTATTGCCATCTAATTTGGCTAGCTATAGCAATAAAATGGAATAGGTGAATCCATTCAATTTGAATGGTCTTAAGAAGCGTCACAATCAATCAATTATTCAATTAACACTATTATTACTATTTTCATGTGTATTCTAATAAGTATTATTGTTTACTAAAAAAAAAAAAATCAA
The DNA here is from genome assembly GCA_028216015.1 of Quercus dentata. Lineage (NCBI taxonomy): Eukaryota > Viridiplantae > Streptophyta > Magnoliopsida > Fagales > Fagaceae > Quercus > Quercus dentata. Next base: position 85,171,564 of record CP116445.1, read on the forward strand.
TCATCAATTTATGTATATTATTATAAAAATTGGATTTTCAAATTGGATGATGCACATAGCGATGATACATGTCCGTTTTTCCAAACCTACCATGATGACATGTCATCTCTTTTTAAAACTAAAAAACTCACAAAGAGATTTTATTAAAAATTATCATTCATTCACTATTAAATTCTTTTATTTTCTTTCTAAAAAAAAATTCTTTTAATTTCTTCTAAATTCTATATATATATATATATATATATATATATATCAAAATTTATCCCATTTGCATTTCATCAAAATTTTACACATAATTCTTATGTAATTGTAAGGACTCAATTTGTAACAACCCCAAAATGATGTTGGGTTTGCACGTTAAAAGGCCCAAACAATAAAATTTGTAGAGCGTGGGCTTAAAAGGCTAGGCCTTGGTCACCGAACGGTGGTTAGTCATGGTGTTCACACAGAATTAAACCATGTTCGCTCGAGGAGTCTTTCTCCTCGATACGGCCTGGGAGGCTCTGGTTCTTGGCCTTTTTCCCCAGCCCCCTTTAGCGCATAAGCCTTTACATTATATAGCCTTTCTCGGTTGATCCTGACCCTCCATTTGTTGATCGTGCAGTATCTATTCGAGTACTGTCCCCATCGGCCGGTTCCCCCTACTTTATGTTAGTTGCAATAACTAAAGCCGCACTTTGCTCAGGGGTCTTTTCCCATCAATATGGCCAAGACGTTTGTGGGCGCATTTAATGCGGAGGTGACGTCTTTTCCTTGAACCACTCCCACTCCGTACCCCCATGTAGGTCCCATTCTACTCGCCTTATCTTCCTGGGGCGCCTTAGAGGCCGCCTTTGACGACATGCTGCCCTTTCCCTTGAAGTCTTGGGATGCCGAGGACAGGGTTGTCCTTGGCTACATCTTTAGGCCATTCGGTCTTTCGCCACTTGTCCTCGGCAACTACACTCCTCGGCACGGGCCCTGGATCCTAATGGGAAGTGGGTTGGGTCATAAGTCTTCCGCCCCCACAATAGCCCCTAAAAATCCTGCTGTCCGAATCCTCGGCCGAATAGGAGAGGTTTTGATGACATCAGGCCTTTGTCAAAGCTTGTCAATCCTTGTCACCTATCGGTTCTCGAGACTCTTCGTCTACCCGAGACACATTCCTAGGGCCTTTGGAAGGTGAAACGTGTCCTCATTAAATGCGGGTGGCTCTGTGCTTCCCACGTTCAACGGCGCGATGGTGATCTAACGGTGGAGATTTCCTTGCCTTTATGGGCAGGAAAATTCGTGCGATTGCTTTCGATGGGAGGTATAAATGATTTTTGGATCTGATTTGTCTCTTTACTTTTACACTTAAGAGTTCTAGCGCGTATATCCTGGGTTCATCCAAACTTTCATCCAAATTCAAGTCTATCTCTAGCACAAAAAGCCTGTCCGAGGCACCTTTCCTCTTTTTTGTAAGTTCTCTGCTTTCATTAACTCGTGCTTTTTCTTTTAAGGGTTTATTTTTCTCTTGTTCCTTTCCTTCTCCCGTCATCCACTGAGTTTGCTTAGCAACTCTTAGAGATGGTTAAATTGAGATTGAGAAAATTGGTTGACATCAAAGAGGCGATGGAAAAGTTCATCGCCGATTATAGGATTCCCCCCAACGTGAGTTTGAGGCACTGTAAGATGGGGGAGTGGCATCTTCTGAGAAGGACAGGCGAGGTAGTAATTCCCATTCTCGCCTTCGTAAAGGGGGGGATGAGAATCCCCATGGGACCAGTAATGAAGAGTTACCTTAGGCATTTCCGATTAGCTCCCACCCAGTCTTGCCGCCAATGTGTTTAGGATTTTGGGTTGTGTGGATGCCTTAAACAAGAAAATGGGGCTAAGACTAACCCTTCATGACGTAAATTGGTGCTACAATCTCCAAAATTTGAAGGGCAAATACTACTACATGAAGACGAGAGACGATAGGGTTCGGCTAATCCAAAGCCTCCCCGACTCCAACAAGGGGTTGAACAAGGACTTTCTTATCGTCTCCGGGGAATGACATGATGGCCTTCCATGCCCGATGGTGGAGGGAGAACCAGGTGGGGTATGGAGAGTAGAAGGGTGCCAATCCTTTGCGCCGTTTTAATTTGGTGCGGTTCGGTTACTAACCATGTACATGTCTTTCTTTTTTTTTTTTACAGATTCAAATGCCTTTCACCAACACTTTCATCCGGTTAACCGGGTTGATTTGGAAACTGTTCTTCAAGCGGCAGTTTTTGTAAATGAAGAGTATGGTCAAGTCAGAGCCGCTCACAAAATCTTAGAGTACGACCCCATTCAGAAGTCATTTGCCGACCCAAAGCACGTGATTAGCACTAGCCGTCCTCGGCTTCCAAAAATTACCGTAGTTGAACAAGGGTTTTTGGTCTTCGAAGGATCTCCTGTCCCAGAGGGCATCTTATTGGTGGGCTCTTCGTCGTCTCATCACGCAACGGAGGACGAAGGTAATTTGGGTCTGTCCGAGGAGGGTTTTGGGGCATTTGACCAAGCCGACCTATCCGAGGATCCTTCTGGTAATCTAGGTGACCCGGACTTGTTCGAAGCGGAACTGTTGTTAGTGGGAACATCCTCCCGAGCCGAGATGGGTCTTAAGAGAAAGTCTCCAGCTAGCCTGTTCGACCTCATTGAGGGTCACCTGGGGAAGGGTGCACAGGGAAGGCCGCAACCCAATGCTCCATCTCTCCCGTCTCGGCCTCGGCCCGTGCGGACTAGGTCTTCCTCTACTAAGTCGCAGCCACAATCTCCCCGTCCCAAACTTCTTGCTCCTCCCCAATCAGTTCTGCCTCTTCGGCCGAGCCCATTGACTCAAAGAGAAAGAGGAGCCCCAAGGGTAAGAAGCCCATGGATGGGGGAAAATCCCAATCCTCACAGGAGAGAGACGAAACCCTGCGAGCTCCGAAACAGTTAAAGATTGGGCACCAAAGCAAGGGGAAAGGGATCGAAGCCCAATCCGTCCAAAGCAAGGGGAAAGGGATCGAAGCCCAATCCGCGCCGAGCGCTTGGCTTCCCTCCCAAATGCTCCACGGGGAGCCATTGCTGGAAACCACGTCCATGAGGGACCTTGGAGACGGTGATGGCGGTTATGTAGCCGATGCATTAGGGAAAACCATGCTGCTTCCTCCTGACGTGGAAGAGTTAAAGAACATGAGGATGTAGGAGGTTTTCCTTAGCATGAAGAGGTACCTGGGCATGGTAAGACTCTTGAAACCTAAGGCTCTGCCAATTGTGGCTCCTAGATTTTCATTCATAATATACTTGTCTCAATTGGCAGGCTATCCAGGCCACCCATAGGATGGAGGATGAAGTGAAGGGGCAAAGTAAGGCCGCCGAGGATGAGCGCACCAAACGCATAGATGCTTCGCGGACCCTCAAAACTTCCGAGGCTGACCTCGTAAAGGCTAGGGAGAACTTAAAGGAGGCTACCCGAGATAGGGATAGTGCCTTGGCGGTTTAACTGGTGCCCAAAAGCGGGCCGAGGAGCGGACAAAGCGCCTACTCGATGCCGATGAGCAATTGCAGATAGCCATGGAGCAAATCGGTGATTTGAAGAAGAAACTGATCATGGCAGAGAATGCTAAGGGTGTGGCGGAGTTTGCCCGGGACGAAGCCGTGAGGGCCAAGCGGAGAGGCCGAGTTTGCCGAAAACGAGGCCGAAGTCGCTAGGGACAAGGCTGAAAAAGAGGGTTACAAGACGGGGATGGCTAAAACCCAGGCCTTCATTAAAGCTCAAATTCCTAGAGTATGCAAACTATACTACTCCTAGGTTTAGGAAGAGGCCTTAAAACGAGCTGGGGTGGATGCTTCGTCTGACTTGTGGAAGGCGAAGAGCATATTTTATCCTCCAGCCATCCGTGAGACCGCCCCCCCCGACTCCGAGGCTATAAGCGATCAACACGAGGCGGGGGTTACTTAGTCGGAAAGCTGCACAAGTCATCATCCCTCCTGGCGAGTTGATTGAAGGAGGAGAGCCTCATGATACGATAAGAGCACCTGGAGATATGAATCCCGAGATGCCCAAAGAGGGTGTCGAGCCTACGATCGGCGCTCGATCCCCGATGTCGAGGAGCCAGCCATTATTGTTCAGCCCCTACAAGCAATTCCCCTTCCTGAGATCCCCAAGGGTATCGAAACCGACCTTGCTCAGCCTTCCCAAGAAGGGGATGTCTCCTAGAGCCCCGAGGTTAGTCCCGCTCTGCCTTCCGAGGATGTGGACAAAACGACATTGAAGAAGTAGCTGCCCTGGCCAATCTTCGTATTTGTTTCCAGTTCAACTTTTTACCTAGTTTCCCTTTTGTTTTGAAAATTTTATAGTTTGATTGCGGTTTGAACTTATTAACCACATATATAAAATTCTTTTCTTCCTTTAAATTGTATGTTAGTTGCCTTTCTTTGATGCTTACTATTGTTGCGGATCTCTTGATTTTTAAACTAGTTATCTTAACATGTATGAATGGTTGTGCATATGATGTATTTGAGATCATATCCCGGAATTCTAACTTACCCGCGCCCATAGGACGTTGAATTTGTGCCCGAACACACTTTTGGGGAGATATAGGCATCATCCGAGATGTCATGCATATTGTTAGGCCGAGCCTAGTATCTAGATGTCCTTTAAGTAGTTGGTTTCCCCATAGGTTTGAGTCCGAGGACCATGCAATACCTTGGTTCTGTCAAAAACTTAGATTTCTTTCAAGTAGTTAGTTTCCCCATAGGTTTGAGTCCGAGGACCATCCAATACCTTGGTTCTGTCCAACACTTAGATTTCTTTTAAGTAGTTGGTTTCCCCATAGATTTGAGTCCGAGGACCATCCAATACCTTAGTTCTGTCCAAAACTTAGATTTCTTTCAAGTAGTTGGTTTCTCCATAGGTTTGAGTCCGAGAACCATGCAATACCTTGGTTCTATCCAAAACTTAGATTTCTTTTAAGTAGTTGGTTTCCCCATAGGTTTGAGTTCGAGGACCATTCAATACCTTGGTTCTGTCCAAAACTTAGATTTCTTTTAAGTAGTTGGTTTCCCCATAGGTTTGAGTCCAAGGACCATGCAATACCTTGGTTCTGTCCAAAACTTAGATTTCTTTTAAGTAGTTGGTTTCTCCATAGGTTTGAGTCCGAGGACTATGCAATACCTTGGTTCTGTCCAAAACTTAGATTTCTTTCAAGTAGTTGGTTTCCCCATAGGTTTGAGTTCGAGGACCATGCAATACCTTTGTTCTGTCCAAAACTTAGATTTCTTTTAAGTAGTTGGTTTCCCCATAGGTTTGAGTCCGAGGACCATGCAATACCTTGGTTCTGTCCAAAACTTAGATTTCTTTTAAGTAGTTGGTTTCCCCATAGGTTTGAGTCCGAGGACCATGCAATACCTTGGTTCTGTCCAAAACTTAGATTTCTTTCAAGTAGTTGGTTTCCCCATAGGTTTGAGTCCGAAGACCATGCAATACCTTGGTTCTGTCCAAAACTTAGATTTCTTTCAAGTAGTTGGTTTCCCCATAGGTTTGAGTCCGAGGACCATGCAATACCTTGATTCTGTCCAAAACTTAGATTTCTTTTAAGTAGTTGGTTTCCCCATAGGTTTGAGTTCGAGGACCATGCAATACCTTGATTCTATCCAAAACTTAGATTTCTTTCAAGTAGTTGGTTTCCCCATAGGTTTGAGTCCGAGGACCATGCAATTCCTTGATTCTATCCAAAACTTAGATTTCTTTGAAGTAGTTGGTTTCCCCATAGGTTTGAGTCCGAGGACCATGCAATACCTTAGTTCTGTCCAAAATTTAGATTTCTTTCAAGTAGTTGGTTTCCCCATAGGTTTGAGTCTGAGGACCATGAAATACCTTGGTTCTGTCCAAAACTTAGATTTCTTTTAAGTAGTTGGTTTCCCCATAGGTTTGAGTCCGTGGACCATGCAATACCTTGGTTCTGTCCAAAACTTAGATTTCTTTCAAGTAGTTGGTTTCCCTATACGTTTGAGTCCGAGGACCATGCAATACCTTGGTTCTGTCCAAAACTTAGATTTCTTTTAAGTAGTTGGTTTCCCCATAGGTTTAAGTCCGAGGACCATGCAATACCTTGGTTCTGTCCAAAACTTAGATATCTTCTTTAAGTAGTTGGTTTCCCCATGGGTTTGAGTCCGAGGACCATACAATACCTTGGTTATGTCCAAAACTTAGATATTTTCTTTAAGTAGTTTGGGGGACCAACCCTTCACCAAGGTGTGGGACGTTGATCCGACGTTGGAAGCCCCAAGAATCTGTCCGTGCCACCGGTGCTTCAAAGTGCAGCCCCTAGTGGAACTTTATGTTAGGGCACAACAACGGGCCGTTGGAAATGGTGGAGGGACTTTCTCGATCCACCGCCTGTGCCAATGCACAAGCCCTTCCTATAGACGGCGCCAATTGTAAGGACTTAATTTGTAACGACCCCAAAATGATGTTGGGTTCGCACGTTAAAAGGCCCAAACAATAAAATTTGTAGAGCGTGGGCTTAAAAGGCTAGGCCTTGGTCACCGAACGGTAGTTAGTCATGGTATTCATACAGAATTAAACCATGTTCGCTCAAGGAGTCTTTTTCCTCGATACGGTATGAGAGGCTCTGGTTCTTGGCCTTTTTTCCCCAGCCCCCCTTTGGCGCATAAGCCTTTATATTATATAGCCTTTCTCGGTTGATCCTGACCCTCTATCTGTTGATCGGGCAGGTATCTATTCGAGTACCTGTCCCATCGGCCGATTCCCCCTACTTTATGTTAGTTGGAATAACCGAAGTCGCACTGTTTAGGGGTCTTTTCCTATCAATATGGCCAGGACGTTTGTGGGCGCATTTAATGCGGAGGTGATGTCTTTTCTTTGAACCACTCCCACTTCGTACCCCCATGTAGGTCCCATTCTACTAGCCTTATCTTCTAGGGGCGCTTTAGAGGCCGCCTTTGACAACATGCTGCCCTTCCCCTTGAAGTCTTGGGATGCCGAGGACAAGGTCGTCCTTGACTACATCTCTAGGCCATTCGATCTTTCGCCACTTGTCCTCGGTAATTACACTCCTCGGCACGGGCCCTGGGTCCTAATGGGAAGTGGGTCGGGTCATAAGTCTTCTAGCCCCACAATAATGAATTTTAAAAAAATTTACATGGTCAATATGTTATTCTAATTAATTTTATTTCAATATAAAATTAGAAAATTCTTACATAATATTACTTAAATATCCACTTACCTCTTTTAAATTGTCCATAATACTTTTTTCTCCTTCTCTTTTTCCCTAAGTTTAAAGATTTTATTCTTCTCAATTAAAAAAAAAAAAGTTTTACTGGTTTTACAAAGTGGGTATTTTTTTTTTCCTCTTAAATGATTGTAGCACCACTCAATTATTAATGTATTATTAAGAGACATGTTATTTTACTTTTTTTTTTTTTTTTTTGATATAAGATAAAATTTCTACTCTAGCCTAATATAAGTGTATATGTGTGTGAATCTCCCTTCTAGAGACTTGAACCCCGACCTTTGCCTCTCACACCCCACACCCCACATCCCACAATCACTTATACTTATAGAGTGACTATCGCACTAAGGGTATGCAGTGGTGACCTATCATTTTACTTAAAGTAACTTGAAATGTATGTTGTTATTTATTTATGTTGAGTAGCCTAAAAAACAAGTTCTAAAATGTGTTGAATATGTGTAATTAATGTAGTTTTTTAATTTTTTTAATAATATTAAGTATTTTAGCCTAATATAAGTGTATGTGTGTGAAGCTCCCTCCTGGAGACTTGAACCCCGACCTTTGCCCCTCATACCCCACACCCCACAAGTACTTATACTTGTGGAGTGACTATCGCACCAAGGGTATGCTGTGGTAACCTATCATTTTACTTAAAGTAACTTGAAATGTATGTTGTTATTTATTTATGTTGAGTAGCCTAAAGAACAAGTTCTAAAATGTGCTAAATATGTGTAATTAATGTATTTTTTTAATTTTTTTTAAGAATATTAAGTATTTTAACATACATACACAGAGAAAGATAAGAAGGTCTTAAAAAAAATGACAATAGTGTATATTCAAAAGGGCTTATGTGTAATGTAGTAGAGTAATTGAATTATGAGTACTTGGAAATATGTCCATGAATCCAAACATATGGTGTTGATTATTATGGTAACATAATTTTAATTTAATATTGTTATTAGTGATTAATGTATTTATACAAAAAGGCTGCCATTAATTTTCATAAAGGATCCTTGATTTTTCAATTACTAATTTAATGCACATTCATAATTATATTTTTTTCCTACTTTTCATTACAAAAAAAAAAAAAAAAAAAAAATGGATGGGTTGCCAAAAACAAGTAGAGGAAATATTTTTTTTCCTCTCTCTTCATTCCACCATAAAATTTTGATTTTGAAATCTTTATATTTATATTTAAATTAATCTTTATATTCATTTAGTTTTTTTTTTTTTTTTATTAGTTACGATGATCGCTGGGATTGTCACAAACAAATTCAACTGTTTCAACATTGCTAATTTATTTCTAGATCAAGCTATTTTAATACCTAACTGTTTATAGATTTCAATTTTAAAAATCTGTTGTTTGCTCTTTTCTTTTTCCCTTTGTTTTACATTTTTTGTACTTTTTAAATTCATGCAATAAGGAGGACGAGAAGAATATGGAGACAATGCCATAGCTATAATTGGTTTAGCTCTTTCAAATCTTTGTAATTTTCTTTGTTGCTTATTAAGTTTTTATTGTTCTCGATTGGTTGCAATATTATATTTGATTTTTTTTTTTATTCTTAGGGTTTAGATTAAATTCATATTGATGAATTTTTTTTCAAGGATCTGTCTTTCATTTATAAATTTCAAAATGATTTTTGTAGTTTGATTTTGATCCAGGGAGATTTATACATTGGCATTTGTGGTCATGACATGAATGAAATGGTGTTGAGTTTGGACTACTAGTTAAAGTAAAACTCATCCATGTTCTTCCTTTTTCTTATTCATTTTCTATCTTTTTGTGCCCATGAGAGCCTAGGGTTATGTTTTGCTATATGTGACGTGATTCTTCTTGACCCATTTGCCTTTCGGCTTGTTTCTTGGGGCAAAATTCTCTTAATCCTGTTTACCGAAACTTAAGAAACTTTAAGTCCTAAAATTAAGGTTGTTTTGTCATGTAGAAAATCTTTGTTAGAAGAGGACAAGAGTACATCCGAGGAGGATAAATCTTTGTCAAAAGAGATAGTGTTAGTAAATAGAGAAGTTAGTTTTGGTCATAATGGTTTAAGAGGGTGGGCCGAGAATAAATGCATCCTCGGCTAGCCAAAGCCGAGGTTTGAATATGTGGGTCACCGTCCTGGGGGATGTTCCAAGGAGTTCTATTGGCATGGATGAGCATTGTAGAAACAAAGTACAGAGGGGAGTTCCAAAATATTTGAGAAGAAAGCTGATACCACCGCATTAATTGCTCTACAACTAACTCTCTGGCCACATTAATGTGGAGGTGATACTTGAACAAGAGAGGCCAGCCTTATAGCTACTATAGAAGACTTATGGGAGGTGCTAATGGGACAAATATCAACACCAGCCACCTTGCATGCACGTGGAAGGCAAAGACAAAAGGAAAAGTGAATATAAAAGTGAAACAATGCAAGGAAAAGGAGGGATTGGAGAAATCAAAAAATAAACACTATAGCAATCTAGAATCGGACTTGTAACCATACTTAAGAACATTATATAAGAATTAGTCTCCTCGGACATTGTTAAGGATGTTCTTCCTTCAATTTAAACTTGTATATTTTCACTCCTTTGTCATAAAGCCTACCTAACTTGTTGTTTGGTTAACTAAAACCTAGTTTTTCTAACCCATTCTCTACAAATTCATTGTTTTGGGCTTTTTAGGCCTAAGTCCATTCATACCTTGGGCTAGGATTTCAAATTTGGTCCTTACAATTGGTGCCGTCTGTGGGAAATTACTGGGATAGTGAGTTTAACATCCAACTATGGTAGGTTCAGGTTCAAACCAAGCAAAATCCATGATGTCTTAACGTCAAGATCACTTCCATGAACTTGAGTGAAGAAGAGACCGGGAGGAGAGTGTACGTACTACCCATATCTTGGTAAGAGCCATTCTTGAGGTAGTAGCCATCTCACCCAAGAGAAAAATACCAAAGCCATGCAGAAGGAAATTGATCACCTAAAGAGAAGCTTGTGCCATGAACGGCAAAAGCGAGCTCCATCCAATTCTAACTTCTCTTCCGATACTGAAGAGGATGGCAACTATAGGCGCAGATCAAGGACTCCTCTTAGCGAGTCTTTCTCATATGATGAAGACTATCATCATGAACACGAAAATAGAAATTTGTCCTCGGTAGGCCTGGGAAATGACGCTATGAGTAAAGCACTCAACCAAATTTCCAAGTCACCTTTCATGCATTGGATTGAAGGAGAGAGACTTCCTCGGCGGTTCATTCAACCCACATTCACTATGTACAATGGTAGAACAGACCCTATGGAGCATGTCAGCCACTCCAATCAAAGAATGGCTATACACTCCAAGAACGTGGCCTTGATGTGCAAAGTATTCCCATCCAGTTTGGGGCCTGTGACGATGAGGTGATTTGATGGTCTGAGGGCAGGTTCCATTGATTCCTTCAAGGAACTCACTCAGCCGTTTGGATCCCACTTTATTACATGCAGCAGGGTTCCTTGGCCTTTAGCTTCCCTGTTTTCTTTGTCCATGAGAGAATGAGAAACCCCGAAAACATATTCGGACAGATATTGGGAGATGTTCAACGAGATCGATGGGGATTTTGACGATGTAGCCATCAGCACATTCAAGCTCGGCCTACTTGTCGAGCATGGCTTAAGGAAATCTTTGACTGGGAAGCCTGTTACCAGTGTACACTAGCTCATGGATCGGATTGACAAGTATAAAAGGGTTGAAGAGGACCAGCAGAAGGTAAGGGAAAGTGAAATGTTATCCCTTAGGAGAAGAGGGATTTTAGATTGAACCGTTACAACAATAACAAAGCCCGGAGGGATTTTTTTGGGCGATCTGAGCCTACAGCTCCTCAAGCGATTAATCTGTGTTCAGAGAACCGATGCATCGGGTTTTGGAGAAGATAAAAAATGAGCAATACTTCAAGTGGTCGAACAGAATGAGTGGAGACCCTTTGAGGTGCAACCAAGACCTTCACTACCAATACCACCAAGAGAGGGAACATACCATCGAGGACTGTAGAACACTATGGAACCATCCGGAGCAATTGGTCAAGTAAGGGAAGTTGCAACAATTTCTATACCGGCCCAATGAATAAGGGGACCAATCAAGGTCGGGGGCTTGGGGGAATACTCCTTCAAGGCCCCCGCTAGGTACCATCAATGTCATTTTTGCTACGCTTGGGATAACTCGTTCTCACCCTTTCGGGGTAATGTCTATAGCTAGGCAACCGCCCGAGGACCTTCACTCCGAGCCGAAGAGAGCTAGGATAGAGGTCGACCACTCACCGAGTTTCTCGGACGAAGACAAGATTGGAACCATCCAACCACATAATGACACTTTGGTGGTTACCCTCAGAATATAGACCAGGGTAGTTGTGTAGAAGTCATATACCCCGACTTGTACAAGCGGTTGAACTTAAAGCTTGAAAATTTGACAGTCTATGATTCACCTTTAGTAAGTTTTGATGGGAAAGTTATTATTCCAAAAGGCCAGATTAGGATGCCCGTTCAGGCTGGCTTAGAGGTAGTGGAAGTAGACTTCATTGTGGTAGAATACTCACCTTATACAACCATTGTGGCCAGACCATGGCTTCATACCCTAGAAGTCGTTTCTTCAACTTTGCATCAGAAAGTGAAGTATCCGTCAGGAGACCGGATTGAAGAGCTAATAGGGGATAAATCAATGGCTAGACAATGCCTTGTGTCTGCAATTGCATCAGCCCGATGAGTTGAGGCCTTGGCTTTTGTTGAGGGTGGCTTATAGCAATCAAAGTCTCTAGTATTAACCGTGAAGGGGCCAGCCGAGGATGCCAAATGTGAAGATTTAGAGAAATTTAATGTAAGTAGTGATCCATAGAAGTTTTTTCAAGTTGGAGCTCAGCCACCACCTCAAGAGAAAGAGGAGTTGGTGGAATTCCTTAAGAGGAACATTGACGTATTCGCTTGGAATGCTTACAAAGCTCCAGGGGTGGATCCAAACTTCATCTGTCATCACTTGAATGTCAACCCGTCCGTCGTCCCTAGAAAGCAACCACCTCGATGCTCATCTAAGGATCATTCTAATGCCGTCAAAGACGAGGTGATGAAGCTTAAGTGGGCCGGGGCTATTAAAGAGGTGTTCTACCCTGAATGACTAGCTAATACAATGGTGGTAAAGAAGAAGAGTGGGAAGTGGCGTGTATGTGTAGATTTTATGGATTTGAACAAAGCCTGCCCAAAAGACCCCTTCCTTATGCCTCGGATTGATCGGCTGGTGGACGCAATGGTAGGCCATCCTCAAATGAGCTTTTTTGATGCCTTTCAAGGGAACCATCAGATACCTTTATCCTTGGACGATCAAGAGATGACAGCTTTTCTCACCTCTATTGGGAATTACCATTACAAGGTGATGCCTTTTGGTTTAAAGAATGCAGGGGCTACCTACCGGAGGATGATAACCAGGATGTTTGAGCCACAATTAGGGAAAAACATTGAGGTCTATATAGATGACATGGTGGTCAAGAGCAAATTGGAATTTGAGCACGTCAACGACCTCGGGAATATTTTTGAGATCTTGAGAAGGCACAAGTTGCGACTTAATGCTTCCAAATGTTTCTTTGGTGTCGAATCGGGGAAGTTCTTGGGCTACATGGTCACACACCGCGAAATTGAAGTCAACCCTGACCAAATCAAGGCAATCAACAACTTGCAACCACCTTGAAATCCCAAAGAGGTCCAGAGACTAACTAGGATGACTGCTACTCTAAATCGATTCATCTCTCGGTCAAGAGACAGGTGTAGGCCTTTCTTTCAGTTGTTGAACAAATGGAAGGGATTTGAATGGACCGAGGAGTGTGCCTTGGCTTTCCAGCAGTTGAAAGAGTACCTTTCTCGGCCACCCATTATGTCCGGGCCCGAGGTGGACGAGGTTCTGTTTGCTTACATTGCGGTGGCCTCCCACACGCAAAGTTTGGTGCTGATCCGAGGTTGATAGTGGTGTGCAAAGGCCAATCTATTACATGAGCAAGTCACTACATGAAGCCGAGGTCTAATACTTACCACTTGAGAAAGCCATTTTGGTAGTGGTGCATGATACGCGTAAACTCCCCCATTATTTCCAATCACACACGGTTGTTGTCTTGACTCGGCTCCCACTCGGATCTCTACTTCAGAGCGTTGACTATACGGGGAGAATTGCAAAATGGGGCATGATCCTAGAGGCCTTTGATATCAAATATATGCCTCACACCTCTGTCAAGGGTCGGGTCCTCGCCGACCTAGTGGCCGAGTTTGCCGAGACCTCATCAGAAGATAGATTAGAGGAGCAAAATATGGATGGAAAATTGGTTGGTGTAATCTCCTTGCAAGAGCCTTTATCCTAGAAGGTCTACATTGATGGTGCAGCTAATCACAGAGGATCCGGAGTGGGATTAGTTCTGGTATCTTCGGAGAAGATCATAATTGAGAAATCCTTAAGATTGGGATTCTTGGCCACAAACAATGAGGCCGAGTACGAAACTCTGTTGGTAGGAATGACCATGGTTCAAAAAATAGGTGGAAAAGTAGTGGAGATTTTCTCTGACTCAAGGCTGGTTGTAGGCCAAGTCCAAGGAGAGCTAGAAGCAAGAGATCTTAGAATGCAAGAATATTTGAGCCAAGTTAGACACTTGCAGTCTAAATTTGAGTCTTTTATTTTATCACAAGTTTTTAGAAGTAGAAATGCACATGTAGACTCTCTCACCACACTAGCAACCTCTTCAACACAGAGCTTACCTCGGGTAATCCTTGTGGAGGACTTGTGCAAACCCTCTAAAGTGGAAAGGAATGTGGTTCATGTTCACCAAATAAAGGTTGGGCCTAACTGGATGGACCCTATTATGCTATTCCTTAAGGAAGATGTCCTGCCTGAGAATAAGTTCAAGGCCGACAAGATGCGAAGAAAAGCTCCTTGATTTTGGCTATCCGAGGACCAAAAGTTGTATAAAAGATCCTTCTCTGGCCTATACCTACTATGGGTACACCCTGAAGCAGTTGAGCTACTCCTAGAAGAATTACATAAAGGGATTTGTGGAAGCCACACGAGGGGCAAATCTTTATCTCATAGGGCCCTCACACAAGGTTATTGATGGCTAAATATGCAAAAAGAAGCATAGGAATATGCGAAGAAGTGCGACCAATGCCAATGATTTGCACCAAACATTCATCAACCTAGTGGAGTCCTCAATCCACTGTTTAGCCCTTGGCCTTTCGCTTAATGAGGCTTGGACATTGTAGGTCCTTTCCTTAAGGCAGCAGGAAATAAGAGATATTTATTGGTTAGCACGGATTATTTCACCAAGTGGGTTGAAGTTGAACCACCGGCAAATATCAGGGATGTAGATGCAAAAAGATTCGTTTGGAAAAAATTGTCACCCAGTTTGGAATCCCACATACACTCATCTCGGACAATGAACTTGAGTTCGATAGTAAAGCCTTTAGAAGATACTGCTACGATTTGGGAATAAAGAACAGGTATTCCACTCCGGCCTATCCATAAGGGAATAGACAGGCTGAGGCTGCCAATAAGGTCATAGTGAGTGGACTTAAAAAGAGGTTGGACGACGCAAAGGGGAAATGGGTGGAAGAGCTGCCACACATCCTTTAGACCCTCTTGGACTACTTCTCGCAAATCCACTAGGGAGACGCCCTTCTCGATTTCTTATGGGACCGAGACTGTTATTCCTCCGGAGATTGGATTCCCCATGCTGAAAACGAATTCTTTCACTCCAAGCAACAACAATGGGCTTTTGGAGAAGAGTTTAGACTTAATTAAAGAACGAAGAGAGAATGTCATGGTCCAATTGGCCTACTATCAATGCAAGCTCAAGCGGGGGTATGATGCCAACGTAAAGCTAAGGCCATTAATAGTTGGAGACTTGGTCTTAAGAAAGGTTTTAGGCACTACAAAGAACCTAGCATGGGGAAAATTGGGACCCAACTAGGAAAAGCCATATCGTATCACATCGGTGGCTAGAATAGGGGCATTTTATCTTAAGGATTTAGAAGAAAAGGCTGTACCATGCCCTAAGAAGGTACTATTATTAATAAAAGCTTTCTTCCCCACATTTAGGTCTACTATATTGTATGTCATGCGTTCTACTATAAATCTTAGTATTAAACAAAACATTGGTCATGCCTGGCTCTTCGGACCACATACCTTGGGAAAATTAATACTCATTGACATCTAACTATATATCAAACAGAACCTTGGTCATGCCTAGCTCCACGGACCACATACTTTGGGTAAATTGATATCTTTTAATCACTGTTCTAAGTATTAAACAGAACATTGGTCATCCTTAGCTTTTCGGACCACATACCTTAGGAAAATTAATACTCCTTGACATCTAACTAAGTATCAAACAGAACTTTGGTCATGCTTGACTCCTCGGACCACATACCTTGGGTAAATTGATATCTTTTAATCACTGTTCTAAGTATTAAACAAAATCTTGGTCATGCCTGGCTCTTCGGACCACATACCTTGGGAAAATTAATACTCCTTGACATCTATCTAAGTATCAAATAGAACCTTGGTCATGCCTGACTCCTCGGATCACATACCTTGGGTAAATTGATATCTTCTAATCATTGTTCTAAGTATTAAATAAAACCTTAGTCATGCCTAGCTCCTCGGACCACATACCTTGGGAAAATTAATACTCCTTAACATCTAACTGAGTATCAAACAGAACCTTGGTCATGCCTGACTCCTCGGACCACATACCTTAGGTAAATTGATATCTTTTAATCACAATTCTAAGTATTAAACAGAACCTTGATCATGTCCGGCTCCTCGGAACAATACCTTGGGAAAATTAATATTCCTTGACTTCTAACTAAGTATCAAACAGAACTTTAGCTCATGCCGACTCCTCGGACCACATACTTTAGATAAATGAGTGTCATTTAATCACCAATACTTCCTATCATTTTTAACAAATGTCCATACAAAGCCTTAATTCATCCCACATACTTAAGGTAAGACAAGCATTTCTTATGGATTACTTAAATGTCAAGGGTGATCATCTACTCTAAACAACAAAGATCTTCGTAGTGGTAACAAACTTAGGTGGATGCTCATGAGCGTCACTTAAAGCATTTACAGGCTTACTTGTATTTGTTCAAGAGTTTATTATCCTTAGTGTCCTTTAAACTTACCAATAAGCAAGGAGTAGAGCAAATTTAAACCTGTATGCAAGTTATATTACTATGTATGTTCTTGAAGTTGAAATTATGCCTTGCCGAGATGGTGGTCTTAGTAAATTTCACTTGTTTTTGTTGTTGATCATATGAAGTGGGATAAATTTTCTATTACTTAAGTAGATTAGTAAGAGAAGTTTTACCTCATTACTACTTTCGTTAAGTGTTAGAAAGAAATCATATCAACTTCAATATGTGAATCACAAGGAGAAAGAAAATGCCCATAACATTCATTAATAAAAGCCTTAAAATAAGGCAGACCAAATACAAAGAGGTAGGTTGATTACAAATTGTAAAAATAAAAATAAAAAGGCAACCTATTGCTTCATTTTTATTACAAGTTTTTCTTTTGGATTCTTGGGAGGTTAGGTATCTATTGCCGTGGTGGACACTTGGGTTTTGTCTTTGAGATCCTCTTTTGAGGGTATGGAGAGAGTTGCCAATACCAGCTCCATGTTTTGAGAAGTTTCTTTTTCCTTAGAGAGATCCTTTGGGGCGATTAGGAGTAGGTCAGCACCTTGGACTACTTCTTTGTTGACATCCCCTGTTTTTGTAGTGTCCTCGGCCTGCTCTACCACCTTTGAAGAATTGTTGGCTACGGGAGGAGTTTTGGGTGGGTTGCCTTGGATTTCACCCGCCTCCAAGGATGCCGGGTCAGCCTTAGAATCCGAAGAGCTTGAAGGGCGTATAATCGGGAAGACGCCTCAACCCTGGCTTGGTTAAGGGCTTCATCCCATTCCAAAGCGTAGTAAGTCCTACATACACCAAGGACTTCGACCCTAAGGGCGTCCTCGGTCTCTCACCACCCCAACATTGTATTCATGTTTGCTCTTCTTCTTCTTTGGCTTTTTCTCCCTCCTCCTTGGCCTTCTCGGCTAGAGCCCTGGCCTTTTTGACCTCCTCCAATCTCTTCTTCAGTGTAGCAATTTGAGTTTTGGAGGCGGCCAACTCGATCCTCGGATTACGGAGCAGCAGCCTTTGGCTCTCGACTTGCTTCTCGATATTCTCAAAAGCAACTGCTGCATACTTTCTCTCCTTTTCCTCCTCCCGCAGCCTCTTCTTAAGCTCTTGGATGCTCCTCTCGACCACGTTAAAGGCCTCCACGGCGGCATTACACCTCCTTCCCCCTCCTTCATCCGTCGATGGAAGTAGTTGGTCATCTCCTCTGCTCGGAAAGAGGCTTGAACAGCCTGCCGAGGAAAGAAAGAAAGATTAGAAAAAGAAAATAAGGAAAGTGATTAGAGAAAAAAGAAAAGAGAGAAGAAAAAAAGGCTAAATAGGGGTTATACCATGGCAAGGTATCTTTTGAGGCTGAGGAAAACCTCATGCCTCCTCATGGACCACAGCTCGGCCATGTCCCGAGGGAGCAATAGAGCTTGTTCCATTGTGTCGGCCACATAGCCGACCTTTCCTCCTTGGAAATCCCTAATAGAGACATCGGCTAGCAGAGGGGCCCCATCCAGCATTGGTGCGGGAAGCTAGGGTGAAGGCTCGACTTGAATGTCGATCGCTTCTCCTCTCGGCACCCTTCCGCCCCACCTTGGCCTGCTTAGCCACCCTCCGGGCCTCATCCTCCCGAGAGGGGTGGATTTTGCTTGTATCCATCACCTATTTACCTTTGAGCTCCCTCTTCCTTTTCAGGTCGGCAAGTCCATGCAAAAGGGGCAAGGTAGGAGGGGGAGTGGGAGGCTTAATCTGGGTTGCCTTCCCAAGTGTGTCCCTCCCGAGTTAGGACTTTATCAAATCCAACAGACTGGATTTTGGTTTGCGTTGAATCCCCATCTCGTCAAGTATTGGTGAGAATGGTGGGTCGAGATCAGGAATTGAAATTTACGGGAACAAAGCTTGGTTGAAAACTTCAAACTTGTCCTCGGAATTAGGTACTTCAACCACTTCTTTTTCTTCTATGTTGGTGGGGCGAGAAGAGGTGGCTACTCCAGTTGATTGTTGTAGTGGCAAGGTTACATTTGGTATACCCTCCAAAATGGGCTTTGTGGAGAGCGTGTCTACAAGTATGGGCTTTGTGATGACCGTGCCTCCTGGAATAGGAACACCTTCAAGAAGGAGAAAGCCGGGGACAGCTACACTTATTCGATGAAGGCGGGGGTTGTTAGCCTTTATAAAGCACTTAGGCGCCTGAAAGCTGGATGAGATCGGCTTGTATCCTAGGATTAGGTGAGCCGCTCATAATTGATGATCCGGGTTCACAAACACCTTAGCCCTAAGGATTTTGTCTAGGCTATCCTTGTTGACCAGATTTAAGTTCAGCTCGGCACCGTGTTTATCTGCAAAATCATCAAAGAAACAAAGAGCTATTAGAATCAGGAACTGAACAGATAAAAGAGAACAAGTTAATTAAAATAATCTTCCCAAGCCTAAGACTCACCTGGTTGCCCCTCTCTCGTCGGATAGGGAAGGCCATCATGCCACTCCCCTGACATGATCAAAAAATATTTGTTCAACCCCTTGTTGGATTTGGGGAGACATTGGATGAGCCTAACCTCGGGATACCTTGATTTCAAGTAGTACCCCTGCCCCTTTAGATGGTGAAGGTTATAGACCCAATTGACATCGTGGTGGGTCAGACCTAAACCCATCTTTTTATTAAGGGTATCTATGGAGCCTAAGATCCTAAACATATTAGGGGTACACCGAGTGGGAGCTAACCTATGAGCTCTAAGGTAGTCTCTAGTAACTCCACCCATAGGGATTTTCATCCCTCCCTCTATGAAGGCAATCATTGGAATCACTACCTCTCCTTCTTGCCTATCTTCATGCCACTATCCCTCCTTACAATATCTAATACCAACCCCTAGAAGGATCCTATATAGAGCTCTAAAGCTCACCATCCCCCCTCGTAGTCTATCGGGCTTTTGAATCTACCAATTTCTAGAGAAGTTCAAGAGAATTAAAAGATTGAGAAAAGAGAGTGGAACTGAGGAGAAGGAAATTATAGAGAAAAGAAAAATATATGGAAAAACGAAAGATAAAAGTTTGTGAAGACTTACAGAAAGAATGAGGATATCCTCGAACTAGCCTTTTGTATTTGTGAAGGCACAAGAGAGTTAAGAGAATTGATAGGTTCAGTATATGTGCACTAAAACGAAATGAATGCTAAGATGGGATGAATGATTGATTTAAGGAGTATTTATACCAAGGAGAGAAAGCTGGGAACGGGAAAATTCTTGCTTGATTCCCAGCGAAGTCCTCAACCGTTGGATTCACATCACGCCGTAGATAGTAGGGGACAAGGAGCCGTAAGAATTTAATGAGGATGTGTCTTGAATGCCGTAGCACTAGGAGCGTGCCTGCGAGTAGTTAAAAAGGCGTCTTCATAAGCAAATATAGTAACATCGAAATCCTCCTTTCTTCCCGAGGAGCCAGAAAGAAGAATCTCGAGGGGCTATTGTGGGGATGTTGGGCCTAGGAGTTCATTATCTATTTATCTATTGGGCCTGTGGCCCAAGCCGAGGAGGAGAGTACGTCCGAGGAGGATAAATCTTTGTCAGAAGAGATAGTGTTAGTAAATAGAGAAGTTAGTTTTGGTCATAATGGTTTAAGAGGGTGGGCCAAGGATAAGTGCATCCTCGGCTAGCCAAAGCCAAGGTTCGAATATGTGGGTTGCCATCCCGGGGGATGTTCCAAGGAGTTCTGCTAACATGGATGAGCATTGTAGAAACAAAGTACAGAGGGGAGTCCCAAAATATCTGAAGAGAAAGCTGCTACCACCGCATTAATTGCTCTATAACTAACTCTCTAGCCATATTAATGTAGAGGTGATGCCCGAACAAGAAAGGCCAGCTTTACGGCTACTACAAAAGACTTATGGGAGGTGTTGATGGGACAAATATCAACACTAGCCACCTGGCATGCACGTGGAAGGCAAATATGAAAGGAAAAGAGAATATAAAAGGGAAGCAATGCAAGGAAAGGAGGGATCGCAGAAATCAAGAAAGAAACACTGTAGCAATCTAGAACCAAACTCGTAACCATACTTAAGAACATTATATAAGAATCGGTCTCCCCGGACATTGCCGAGGACATTCTTCCTTCAATTTAAACTTGTATATTTTCACTCCTTTGTCATCAAGCCTACCTAACTTGTTGTTTGGTTAACTAAAGCCCAGTTTTTCTAACCCATTATCTATAAATTCATTGTTTTGGACTTTTTAGGCCTAAGTCCATTCATACATTGGGCTAGGATTTCAAATCGGGTCCTTACATTAAACATCCAAGATAAATGTGTAAAGTTAATTGGTTAATATATTTAATATTATCAAAAAAATTAGAAGATCAAAATAATTTAAAAAATGGTAATGTGGCCAATGATTTGGTCTAACTCAGTCCATTTGGTCCAATTTCATCAAAAATGGTCTTATTTGGTCTATTTGGTCCAGTTTTGTCCAATTCAATCTACTTTGGTTCATTACATTAGATTCATTTCGATTCACTTACCTAGAAATGGGAAAAGACAGGTTTGAATTGAGAGTAATTATCTAAAAATTTGAATTTATTAAAAAATATATATGACAAAAAGTAATATTATTATTTTTAATTGTTTAATTTAATGATTTGTGGTATAATATTTCTTTATATTCTTCCCCCCCCCCCCCCAAGTTGATATTAGTGTTTTATTTTTTGAATGAATTACACAATTTTAGTATTTTGAAATGATATAATTTGAATTTGAAGAATAATTTCTATATTTTAGATAAAAATTAGGAGATTGCTGTAATTATAGTTCTCTTAAAATTTTAAATCACTCACCTGAGGATATGAAAGCTTTTTTCTATTGACATATGAAGCTCATCTTGTAATGATCATATATATTATCATACATGCACTCAAAATTATTAATATGACAAAACAAAACCACATGAAACAAGCTATTTATGTTAATGGCTCTGTTGTGTGGTTAGAAGAAATATCAAACATTTTACTAAATATATATATATATATATATATATATATATATACACACATCAACAACAACAAATGGTACCATGAACAACAACAAATTGTAACTATCCCAATCGTCGCATGAATCTACGACTAATACTTGATGATTATGAAAATATGTTAATTACCCAACATCAGTGGTCATAAGTTATACTATTTAAATAAGGATTTACAATATAAGTGTGGTCTTTACCCTAACTATGCAATAAAATTGTAAAGTTACTACTACCATGACATGTACACATTGGAAGATCATAAAAAGAATGACAACGCTAAAATCATAGGATCTGAACTAATCAAAATCAAGTAGAAAAATTGAATACACATCCAAAGATCCAAAGAAGATTTGTAGGCACCATATGAACACTTCTCTTATATATATATATATATATATATATATATATATATATATATTATATATATATATATATTTGCCCACCAATAACAACCATTAGCAACCTACCACTTAAGATTTATTGTGAAAATTTTGTAAAAAAGTTGTGAACATAGCATTTCTTTATATATGAAGTCCTAAAACTCTTTCATAAAATAAAAAAAATTCCTAAAATCTCTAATTCTAACACGTAATCCACATCCTAAGAACCTAATTATTAATAGGAACCTAGGTGTTAAAGCTAAAGAAAAAAGGATCCAATTAATAGGTCCATTTAGGGAATTTCTTAATGAACTATTTTAGGAAAATTTTGATATTTTTTTTTATAAGAAATAAAAAGAATAATGCTAGAGATACAAACTATTTAACAAAAAATTTTACAAACTGATGATGTGGTGAGTGATTATTAATAAATAAATAAGTGATATTAATGATGGGTCTAGATGAAAATCAATAACAAGTTGGCCACGTCAAAATTTAGTAAAAATGTTGTAAAAAATTTTGTATCTATAGCATTACTTGGAAATAAAATTTTGTAAGTGATATAGGCATTTGAAAAGAAGAAAAAAATCGAAACTACTAATATAATTTAATTCGTTGGTCAATTGGAATTTTTTTCTATAAGTAATTTTTTAAAAAAGAATTTAGCTTTTTTTTTTATATTTAAAAAAAATTATAAACTATCAATATCACAATTTAAGGAACCGTATCTGTAATATAAAATTATAATATTTGTATAATAAAATAAATTTTAAAGTGTAGAATAATATAATATGATTTATCAAAGATACTATAGTAGTTTAACTTAACAATATAATCACTCAATAGCCTCAACCTTTACAAGAAAAGATAGATTTACTTAAAATCGACTAATAATAGAATTTTTCACATCAGTCATATATAAAGCATAATATGAAATAAAATAAAATAACTTTATCTTTTTTTTTTTTTTTTTTTTTATATGACTCATGAGAATAATTTTAGGGGTATAAGAGAGGGCAAAAAAAAAAAAAAAAAAAAAAAAAAAAGCTGGTAATTGGTTAGCAATAAATGCTTTTCAATAGGCAAAGTGTATATATGTGTGTGTGGGGGTGGGGGGGTGGGGGGGGTGAGGGTGAGGGTTCAATAAGGCCTTCGGAGAGGAGGGCGGACAATTCTTGTTTGGCTAAAGCTATATGCTCTGGGTTTATTCCTCTATGACTTGCTTTTGTGGGATTTATATCTTCATTCTTTTTGAAAGGGAGGTGTATGAAAAAATATGGATTCTTCCATAAGGGATTTGGATTTTTAAGGAGGAATTTAGAATGGCTATTTGCACAACAATCATTGATGATCTTGGTTCTCAAAGAGCCATAGGGGTCAACTGTAAATAAGTGAGGAACCCGAGTCCAAGTGAGAAGGTGTTGTTTGTGCAAAAGTCCTTTTGAAGACCATTTAGGGCTAGGTATTTGATGAAAGACATCAAAACTTATAAGGAGGTCTTTGCCAGGTTTAAGTTTGAAAATTATCATTTGAGTTCGATAACTTTACCCAAAAATCATTTTAGTCCTTTAAGTTTGTTGTTTTAAGTAATTATTGGATAAAGCTACCGGATTAAATTGACCAACTTCAAATTTAAAGGACTAAAATGATTTTTAGGTTGCTCTAGACACTTTCCCAAAAGAAAAATTAAATGAAAATAAATTATATTTTACTTTATAGGTTAAATAGTATTTTATATATTTTGGGGGTGGGGGGAGGTCTTATGTAAAGTGAAGCCTGATATTTCGGGATCATCACCTGCTCACCAATCACCACAGTAGTCTTATCCATCTCCAAATATGACTTTTTAAGGCGTGAAGCCCACTGGGACCAACATAGATGCCAGTTTACTATTTAGATTTTGAATGTGCTAAGAACATGTAAAGTTTTTGTGTAGGGGTGTTGGATGATATTGATAGCGTCATGGGCCTTTTTGATCATAATATGATGACAGTCTTGCGTAAATTATGAGCAGCTTCTGAATTTGCTGCTTCCTGAAGGATGATTTAGTTGAATAATATCAGCGTTTGTTGTTATACTTTTAAAATTGAAGTAGGACAGGTTTGAGATTGCAGGACAAAGCTGTATGTAAAGAGAATTAATGATATGTGACCTTGGGGTTGGACATCCGACTTAAGATTATGGGTGTCAAATGGGCCCAAAACCCATTTACTCATTATAAATGGGTTTGAATTGGGCATTTAACTCATTTAACCAATTAATTGTAATTCAAACCCAACCCAACTCAACCCAATTATTATAGATAAAACCCAACCCTCTCAATTACCCAATAATCAATGAATATATATAACAAAAATACCACAAAAACCTCTAAATGACCAAAATACCCTTAAATCTAGAAAATTACCAATGAATATTTATGTTAATTGAGTTAATACTCATTTGACCAAATTAATAATTTGGTGAATTTGGTCTTATTTTAAGGGGTGAGTTTGGGTGGGCAAATGAGTTTGGATTGATTTTACCACCCCTAATTAAGATCAAGTAATAGACATGGCCTGAGCTAGAATAGAAAGGTCCAAAGTACAAAGCTTATTAGTTATTACTTCAAGCTGCACAACTAATTAGATGCTCCACTGTAAATTCTACTCAAGGTTGCATTAGAAGTAAGAGTTTCTTTTTTATTTTCCTTTATAAAATATGATTGTTGTTGATGCCTGTTAATCATAAATCAATTGACTATCATAAATGATTAACCTAATAGGTCGACTTAGTTTTGTTAAAATAAAACAAAGGGATTTAAACTGTACTCTCAAGTGCATTGAGGTTTATTCTCAAAAAAAGAAGAAAGTGCATTGAAGTTCTTTTCCAAAAAAAAAAAGTGCATTGAGGTCCACTCTAAGATGCATTCATGGAGCAGATCCAAGGTGCATGAATGGAGCAGATCTAGACTGCTGGGATGAACATCATTCTCTGAATAGTGATAATTGGATTCCTAGAATATAAATGGTCCCCTCTCAAGCATCTGGAGTTGTACATCTCTAAACGAACTTTTCTTTTAACCAAAAAAGAGTGGACCTCAACATTTAATTTTGGTCATTTGAGGTATACTAGAAGGCTCGTGGAGCAATATGCCACATAAAAATTGTGGCAAATTTTTTTTTTTTTAAATGGTCCTAGATTTTCTAAAAATAATGAATCTTCTAGACGTTATTTGTTACGGTACTATGAGATGAGGCCAAGCCCTTAGTTTTTTTGGTTTGGTTTGGGTCTAGTATTAATTACTTTATTCCCCACATGGGTATTACACGTTTAGTATTCCTCTAGATACCATAAGGGCATGACACGTCTTAAAATGATCATAAGTTGGTCCTTACTTGGGAGCTGTACCCAATTTTTGTTTACTCATTGTATTATAACTTATAACGTCTAGTATTAATTCCTTTATTCACCACATGGCTATGACAAGCCTAGCATTCCTTTAGACACCACAAATGTATGACACGGCTTAAAATGTTCATAAATTGGCCCTATACATGGGAGTCGTACCCAGTTTGTTTTTACTCACAATACATGTGTTATAGCGGCAGAATTTATAAACTCTACCACAAAAGGTTAGATAGACCTTACTAAACACATTGTATTACAATGGTAATGTTTCCAATGATGAAACCGGAGCACGAAACCCTAATGCTTTAGGATTTTGGTCATAGAATGTGGTTAAGCCCGAAGGTAATGAAAAATATATGGGGTCAATAAAAGTCAAGAAATTATTGTTTGAAAATATGAATTTGAAAAGAAAACCTACTTGAAATGCCTCCAAAGTTCATACGTATACCAATATTCCATTGATCCTCCATTTACATAGGTTCATAAATGCTTACGCTTTCAAATCTCTCTTTCTATCACATTATTGAAAACGATAATGAAAAAAAACACTTTTTCAGGTATTTCATGGTGCAAATCTCATAATCTATTTTGATGAAAACTGGGACCATACAAAGAATGCAGAAGGCATATTTGGAGAAACGTTCGAATGAAAGGTACTCGCAATGTAAAGGAGAGGAGGAAAAAAAACACAGGTAAAATTATTCTAGTTGATTTGTCAGTGGGTCCAAATCTTTTGGATCATAAAAAATGTTTTGTATTAGGACAATAGAATTTAGTCTTGTGGGGGCCATCTCTATGTGAGACTAGAAAAGAATTACCCTAAAAATATTCAGTTGACATTGTTAATCAATTTGGAATCCATTCTGTCTCAAAAAAAAAAAAAAAAAAAAAAAAAATGGAATCCATTCTCTTCATCCATCTAGTACTATGAATAGCTTCCTCAACGTACTTTCTTCTTCTTCTTCTAAGGTCCTCCTATTACTCTCTCTCTTTAAAAAAAAAAAATTCAGAACTGTTTTTCAACTGTCATGGACAACAGAAATGATCAGTCGTCATCAGAGACAAGGTTCTCTCTCTCTCTCTCTCTCTCTCTCCACACACACTAGATCCATTTTCAATAACATAATGTAAAAATGTTAATAACTCAATTAATAGGTCTCTTTGTAGTTTGAGGAGAATTCCTTTTCGGTATTTGATTCTTGTTAGTTGTCTGAACTCGTAAACCATTTGTTGCTTGTTGTACATGATAATTGCCCTATAAAATCAGAGGTGGAGCCATTTATCTTTGGGGGGCCGAAGAAAATATAAATAATTAAAAAATTTCTCCTGATATACTATGTACTATATCCATACTACATAGAATAGTGTTAATAAACATAATTCAATGTACAACAAAAGTTTAATACTGTTTTATAACTCAATAGTTTTTTACTTGCTCATGCTCTAGTTTTTCAAATTAAATTACTACTTTTTTAGAATATAAATTACAATTTATTAATTGAGTATAATAATCTATGTAGGGAATTAAACACGAAATTCCCAAACCTATGAGAAACAAAATAGAGAAAACACACGCCAAAGAAAAATAATCACACGTACAAGACAATATTTACATGGTTCGGTAATTTGTCTATGTCTACGGAGTTGTAGGGATTTTACTATTATCGCAAAAAAATACAAAGTGTGGCAAGAAAGTTTTTTTCTCTCTCAAAAAACTAAATCAAGTAATCCTAATCACCAAAACAACGGTTTCTATATCCTGCATACAGGATTCACAATGAGTTACAAAATGGGCCAAAACTTTTTCCCGAGGGCCTATCGGCCCAATCCTCCGCTCAATAGACTAAGCCTTAGAAAGTCTCCCATTAAAAAATCACGCAATAGTATTTCTATATCCTCCACTCCAGTTAAGAATGCAATAGTATTTTATTTCTTTGGGCTAAGCTTTTAAATTTTAATTCGTACTCTGGACTTTTTGGGCTGGTGAATGATTGGGTAATAAACTTGCATTTTTAAGAGTTTTCAAATGTTCTTGGCTTTTGAACCTTTTATAAGTTCATTGATTATATCTATAATTTATAAATATACAAAAATATCTAAGTTTATAAATAAATGTAATATATATATATAATATTGTTGTAACTTTATTATGTTAATAAATTACAAATAATATTTAACCAAAAAAAATTTACAAATAATAATATTGTTGTGGTATGTTTTTTTTTTTTTTTTTTTTTTCAAACTAAAGAAATAAATATCGGAATGAAAAATAAAAAATATTAATTTTTATATAGGATAAAGATTCTTGACTTTGCAAGTCAAGAAATAATTTGAATCATTATGTAGGATAAAGATTCTTATTATTATCGATCATTTTCATTTCCTCTTTCACGGCTTTCACCCAAAACAGCCTGCTTCTTCAAAATCATCTGGTTCAATAACTGAAAAATTGTACATTCATAGATGTCTCAAAAGCTTCTAAACTTTCTTGGAGGAGCTCTAATGAAGATGACCTGGGGGGATGATGGTTCTCTTCTTTAAGGTGATTGCAACAATGAAAATTCTTTCATTGTCTTCTCTTGATTGGTGTTATGCATCTTCTTGGAGGAGCACTAATGAAGATGACCTGGGGAAATGATGGTTCTACTCTTTAAGTGATTGCAACAGTGAAATTTCTTTCATATTCTTCTCTTGATTGGTGTTATATATGAATCTTCTTGATCTGCTTTAGAAATTAGAGGTAATCTCTGCAATTTCTTTTCGTTCTAATTCCAAGAAACTTCTGTTGAGAAAACATACCTTGATGCAACAAACTTTCGCAACAATCTGTTTCGATTAGTAATACATTCATCATATGAACGCATTTGACTTACAACTTCCATAATTCTTGAAATATAATATCCCATATCTTCTATCTCCTTCATTTTGGCATTCTCCAATTCTCATTAGAGAGATTGAAGTTCAATGCTTAATTGCTCATTAACTTTGTTGCCTAGAAATTTATTCTTCAAAATATTCCGTGCATCTTTGGCTTTGAAGGCATCAATAATATGTGGGAAAATCGCTTCGGAAATTCCTTACTGAAGAAATAGAAAGTCATCACGTACGTTCTTTGTACGGCTGCCATTCATACTTCTTGACTTCACTCAAATTTGCTTCTTGAGGCTCAACATAGCCATCCTCACACTGCCGCATAAAGTTTTTAAAAATATATTGTAAACTAGGCTCTGTGAACAAAATATGTTGGGTCTAGTGGAATAGGTTGTTGATGATGGAGAATAGGAATTGGTGTAGAGTAGCTAGCTAGTTACTGCAGAACCCAAACACTTCGGAACCAAAGAAAAAGAATTGCTTTTTGTTTTATTTCTTGAAAGTATACAACAAATGATGTTTTCCATGCAATGCATAAAACAATGGCCAACGTAACTATGCGTTTTTATACTTATGCTTGTTCACTAACTCCCCTCAAAAAATAAAGTATAGTAGATTGATTAATTACTTAAACTTCATTTATTGTTTTACTAATTAAAATGATGTTGCTGAAAGTGTATTAACTTAAATACAAGGATAATCACAACAAGGAACAAGTGTGCTGCATGCTTTAAGCAATTCGTCAAAATGGACCACTTTGTGGAGCACATGAGAACCTCATATCATTCAGTTCATGAACCCACATGCAGAATTTGCAAAAAACATTGCAGATCTTTTGAATCTCTAAGGGAACATCTTATTGGTAATCTGCAATTTTTCTTTTTAATTTCAAACTGCTTGATTCCATTAAAGACAGCTTGTGATAATTTCTCTCCTCTAACAGGCCCACTGCCAAAAGAAGAATGCAAAAGAATTTTCAGCAATCGAGGATGCAAATTCTGCCTAGTTATCCTCTGTTAGGTTCTAAAAACTTAGGTATTTATGTATTTAGAACTCTAATATGTATTGTTGGCAAACCATAATCAAAACAATGTGTTTAGAAGTGTTTTAGTCTTGCTCAAAGTTGTACATTTTATGTAAAGTTGGAATCAAGCTAATGCAGAAAGCATTATGCATTTCGGCTTGACTCGATCGATCGAAGCTCGTGCAAAATGTTTTTTTCTGCAGATTTCCAACTCAGCCCTAGTTGTTCAAAACGTTTTAGGGTTTTATAATTTGTCCTAAGTATAAAAGGCAAACCCTAGCCACGTTTTAGTATTGCTCATATTGCGGTTTGTGTAAATCTCTTGTGAGATCTAAAGGAGTTTTCCTTTACACAAACTTAGGGTTTTCAAGGAGGAGATATTATCTACACCTTTATGATCAACTCGATTGCTGCCATTGAAGCTTAAAGAAAACACAAGCGGGTGTGCTTGTAAGCTAATGCAGAAAGCATTATGCATTTCGGCTTGACTCGATCGATCGAAGCTCGTGCAAAATGTTTTTTTCTGCAGATTTCCAACTCAGCCCTAGTTGTTCAAAACGTTTTAGGGTTTTATAATTTGTCCTAAGTATAAAAGGCAAACCCTAGCCACGTTTTAGTATTGCTCATATTGCGGTTTGTGTAAATCTCTTGTGAGATCTAAAGGAGTTTTCCTTTACACAAACTTAGGGTTTTCAAGGAGGAGATATTATCTACACCTTTATGATCAACTCGATTGCTGCCATTGAAGCTTAAAGAAAACACAAGCGGGTGTGCTTGTATCTAGTGGTGAATCCAAGAAAGAAGGAGTCTGTGGATTCGAAACTTGCACGTGGTCGTGTCAGTAAGTTCTACTGGTTGGTAGCAATAAGAAGTCGAACGTGGGGGCTTGTAAGTCTTATTGTATGAACTTTGATTCTTTCTAGTGGATTTGCTTTTTACCTTGAGGATAGCTAGGTTAAATCATCCCCAGGTTTTTTACTGGTTTGGTTTTCCTGGGTTATCATATCGTTGTGTTTTTTATTTTCCGCTGCTATACATTGACATGATATATTTGTGTTAACCTAGATTTGTTAATTTGACTAAGTAATCACTTGGCTAATTACCTAGGTTAATCTGATTGTGATTTTAAAGAGTCTAAAATCCATCAAGTGGTATCAGAGCGAGTTGCTCTTTTGTTTTAGATCTTTTGATTTAAGAGCTGATCCTTGACCCCTGTTGTCATGGATTATTTGAAGTGTCTTTCTGATTATGTTTCTACTCATGCTTCTGTTGATTTTATTGATGCCTGTGAAACTCTTCATAAGGAATTATTGAAATTTATGAAAATTGCTGAGAAATTCAAGGAAGAGTTAAAATTGGCTAATCTTGAAAAAGAGGAATTGATTGTTAGATTAGATGAATCTAATAAAAAGAATGAATTTTTGAGAAATCAAATTTCCTCTCAAGATGAAAAGATGAAAAGCTTGGAACAAGAGTTAGTTGAATCTAAAGCTAAAATTGAAAATTTGACTAATACCAAGATTGTTTGTTGATAATGTATATTTCTGTTTCTCTTAAGCCTAAAACTGAAAAAGTTTATATTTCTCCTTTCAAGAGGAATGATAAAGAAAAGGCTTATTTTGCTAGGTTAGACAAAGATAAAAGTTCTGATGTAGATGCTCAAGTTTCTAAACCTATGTCTAAACCTACTTTTAGAGAGCATAATAAATCTGTTTTTGTGCCTACCCATCACCTTTGTGGTGTAGTTGGTCAAATTAGACCAAATTGTTCTTTGTTGAGAAAAAAACCAAAATCTGAGACTAAACTTGTTGTTAGGAATACCGATGTTCCTAAATTTATTCATGTTTGTCACTTTTGTGGTGTCTCTGGTCACATTCGTCCTAATTGTCATAAACTCAAATTTAAGCATTCTATGTTTCAGTCTAGGATTTGTGATTATATTTCTCTTAACATAAGTCCATATAAATTGTTTCATATTCTTTTGAAAAAATTGAGCTTGTTGGCTTGTGAAAGGAATTTGCGGGATTTCAGTCTTTCTCGGAAGATTTTTGTAATCCCTCAAATACACTCTGCTTCACATGGATTTTCACCTACAAAGCCGAAGACTTGTGCTAGATGTGTGAGAAAAGATTCTCCAAGGTGAGTATTGCTAACTTGTTCCTGATTTAATTCTTTCAATTAATTGTGGACATGTTTTGTTTCTGTTTTTGGTCGTGTTTTTTTTAGGTTGTTTTTTATTTTTAAAAAAATCCAAAAACATTGAAAATTTTCAAAAAGACAAAAATATTTTATTTTGTGTCTAGTTTTTTTTTTTTTTTTTTGAGGATTACATGAATTATGATATATCTCTCTTGATTTAGAACATGCTTGACATTGTGGAGAAACTTGAATAGTATGTGTTATATAAGTGCTAAGCTTTTTCTGATTTTGTGTGAGTATGTACTAGTTTGTACATGTACTGAAGGGTTAATTAAGAAATTGATATTTCTTGTTTGTATACCCTCTATAGCTTAGTTAAACACTATCATGCATTGCATTTGCATTGTTCATTTAGCATAATGTGTGCTTTTTTATTTTTTGTCATAAATTTTTTTAAAAACCAAAAAGATTTTTGTGCTTTGTATTTCACATCTTGGATTTATAATCAAGGATTTGCCATATTATCTTTACATAACATGTTTATGTACCTTGTTTAGCTTGGATGAGTTTCTTTTATTGCACTTTACTAGTTTGAGCTTTGTAGTGCATGTTGTGTGGGAAAGATGTTTATGGTTTTGATCACTTTGTTTTGATCTTGAAGTCACATGTCTTTGACTATCGGACTTGAACCTTTTGAGAAAGGCATAAATAACCATCTCACCACTATTCACTAGCCAATCATGAACACCTTAGTGCATATTCTAAGATTTTGTGCTCGAGAAAGTGTAGCACATGCACAAAAAGAACATAAGATGTAGCCTCGGTTTAATTACTTAATGCTTAAAATTGGTGTGTACTATTAGGCTTAATGCCAAATCACATAATTAAAATTGGTGTGTACATTATCCTAGCTTTTTAATAAGTTTCTGAATAAATTAAAATTGGTGTGTATATTATGAGGCAAAATTCAATAAACTTACATGATTGCAAACTTATGTTCTAGGAGATGTGAGAGTTATATAATGTAATTCTTTAGGTGATAGTCTCTTTTAAATTCTATGTGATGAATTTTATAGACTTTGTGATTGATTGATATTCACATATCACCTTACATGTATCTCAAGCTTTTGCTAGTTGCACACACTACACAAGTTACTCTTTGCTAAACTTGGTACATTATATTGTGTGTGATTTTGTTGTAGCCATCCAAGATTAAAAGTTTCTTGATTTTAATGCAAAATGTGTTTAATGTTTGCACTTTGAGGAAAAATTGATTGAAAATCTTGATTTTGGAAGATCTGGGTTGAATTCAAGTGTTTTTGAAAAACTTTTCATCTCATACTCATGCATTTTTTTTATAAAACAATGTGTTTTGAGGAGTTTCTGCATTAAAATGCTCTGTTTTTCAAAACTCTGATTTTTCCAGACTTTTGATCGATCGAACCTGTTTTTCGATCAATCAAAATTGCGATTAAAATTTTTGGTTTTAGTCTGCCTGACTCGATTGATGTTCGATTGATTCTCGATCGATCACAACTGAAAATTTTCAGTTTCTATGTTTTTGACCAAAATTTTTTTTCATGTATCATTTGTATTTAGGATTCACATGCATTGCATTGTTTTTGTATCCATCTTATAGTTTTGCAGTCATATCTCTCATTGTTTTCATACATAACATACATACAATTTGTTACATTGGGTACTCAACTTGATCAAAAAATTGATTGATTAATTTTTGAGCTATATACTTTCTAGTATATGTCTTTTTTTATGTGTGAACTATAGAAAATATTTTTCTTAAGAGATATGATGAATAATCAATGTGCAAATATTTTCTCTACTTATGCAACTGTTTATGAGTCACATAGTGTCATGTTTGCATTTTATTGAAAGAGAGAATATTTTTTTTCATGTGTATCCTCAACTTAGTTTTTTTTTTTTTTTTTTTTTTTTTTTTTTTTTTTTCTTTTAAAACTTGGTTTGTGTCTTTTTATTTATCCTCACCCCCTTTATTTTTCTCCAAAACTATTTTTCCCTAAACTTGTTTTGTTTTTCCTATTTTTATAGGGGGAAAAGCTTGTTTTTAACCTTTGTCCTTTATAGGGGGAATTGTCTCTATTTTCTATAGAGTTGAATTGTTTTGTATTCCCTTGATTCTCTATTTTCTCTTCTCTTTTATTGCATATGTTTACTCTTTCTTGAGTTGTCTTTGTCAATACGTGACAAAAAGGGGGAGATTTTGATGAAATGTGGGAATATGTGTGGAAAATACAAGAATGTTCTGTTTAGGGGGAGTTAACATTGAGTTAACATTGTTTTTTATGTATCTAACTTAGGGGGAGAGTTAGATTTTTCTGTCACACATGCGTTTATGCGTTTTGTTTAGTGTTTCAGGAAATATACAAGTTGATTCAATTGAGTCATTGTCTACACTTGCAACTAATGGATAGTAGTTAGGATTGAATTTGTTTTATGAGCATTATTTGTGTAAAGGGCTTTTATTTTGTAAACTTTGAGTTTCTAGTTGTGTTTTGTTACGGATTGCTAAAGGGGGAGTTTGTTAGGTTCTAAAGACTTAAGTATTTATGTATTTAGAACTCTAATGTGTATTGTTGGCAAACCATGATCAAAACAATGTGTTTAGAAGTGTTTTAGTCTTGCTCAAAGTTGTACATTTTATGTAAAGTTGGAATCGAGTTAATGCAGAAAGCATTATGCATTTCGGCCTGGCTCGATTGATCAAAGCTCTGGTAGAATGTTTTTTTCTGCAGATTTCCAACTCAAATTTAGTTGTTTAAAACATTTTAGGGTTTTATAATTTGTCCTAAGTATAAAAAGCAAACCCTAACCACGTTTTAGTGTTGCTCATATTGCGATTTGTGTAAATCTCTTGTGAGATCTAGAGGAGCTTTCCTTTACACAAACTTAGGGTTTTCAAGGAGGAGATGTTATCTACACCTTGATGATCAACTCGGTTGCTGCCATTGAAACTTAAAGAAAACACAAGCGGGTGTGCTTGTATCCGGTGGTGAATCCAAGAAAGAAGGAGTCCGTGGATTCGGAGCTTGCACGTGGTCGTGTCGGTAAGTTCTCTTGGTTGATAGCAATAAGAAGTCGAACGTGGGGGCTTGTAAGTCTTATTGTATGAACTTCGATTTTTTCTAGTGAATTTGCTTTTTACCTTGAAGATAGCTAGGTTAAATCCTCCCCAAGTTTTTTACCGGTTTGGTTTTCCTAGGTTATCATATCGTTGTGTTTTTTATTTTCCGCTGCTATACATTGACATGATATATTTGTGTTAACCTAGATTTGTTAATTTGACTAAGTAATCACTTGGCTAATTACCTAGGTTAATCTGATTGTGATTTTAAGGGATCTAAAAACTATCATCCTCAATAACCCAGATGCACTCAAGTTGCACCAAGAAATTTGCCAACTCCCGAGTGTAAATACTGTATCTTTCAACTAGCACTAAAATCAAGTATTTCTGATGCTGATCGAGTTGAATATAAATCTTTTTGTCCTTTTTGTTTGTTCTAGGGAGTGCTTTCTCAATTGGCTAACTTGAGCATTTTTGATAATTTGACTATCGATAATGTTCAAATAAGAGGGCCACAAGTAGTTGCACTCGCTTGCAAAATGGTTGGTGGTGGTGGCAGTGATGGCTCCCTAGATCTCTGTGCAGGGGTCTGCCTCATTGATGAATATGAAAGCATAATCTACCATACTTATGTCAAGCCACCAACTCCAGCCACAAACTATAGGTATATATGGATATATACGTCTCCACCAAGCTTCTCCTGATTTCAAACCATATATATATTTACCAGCAACAAATAAAACCGTAGTCCACATTTTTTGGATGAGCTATGGATTCTCAATGGTTAAATCTGGGTCAGTCTCTCTCTCTCTCTCTCTCTCTCTCACACACACACATATATATATAACACTATAATTTACATTTTTTGAATAACTTATAGGTATCAAACAACGGGCATTCGAGCAGAATACTTAAGGGAGGCATTGCCGCTGAGACAAGCGCAGAGGAAGATTCAAGACCTCCTCTACAATAGAGAGCCAATGCGGAAGCTTAGACCTACTGATGGAAAAGCCAGTATTCTTGTGGGTCATACTTTGGATGGTGACCTTAGCCTCCTACAAATAAATTACCCAGCAACAATGATGAGGTAATTAAAGCTCTTCAGGGAAAGTAACAAAGTTTTGATAGTTCTATATATAGTATCATCAACAGTTCAGCTTTGACTAAACACTCCATAGCTAAGAATACTAGTAACTGATAAAAAAATATTTTAAAAGAAAAAAGATTATAAAAATACCATGGACCGTTATACGTCATAATTAAATTAAAAAATGAATATATTAAATTAGTATATAAAAAATTAACTAAAATTGTCTGATTAAATATAGAGACATATATTTCTTTTTATATGAAAATATATTTATTTATATATTATTGGTCAAAATCCATATAATTCATTAAGATATTTCAACCAATATATTAATATCAAACCCAAATTTCTACCCAATAATAATAATGATGACAACTACATTTTTAGAATATTATAATTATAGTATGAAGCCAGAAATAATGGAAAAAAAAGTAGAAAAGAAGACCACGCTCACAAAAAGAAAAAAAAAAAAAAGAGAGAACATGATATAGACATATCATTATCACATGGTGGAAGGGCTCAAAATTAAAAGGAAGTATATTCTGACACTATCCACTCCTACCCTTCAATTTTCTAACTCTCCATTGTTGTTTTGAATGCTAGTCACGTGCTTGGGCTTATAAAACTAATGATCTGTTTGGTTGGAGAAGTGGAAAAGTGGGAGGATAGAAAATGAGGAGAAGATAGAAAAGATTTAATTTTCTCCTATATGTATTTGGTTGCGAGGATGGAAAAGTGAAGAGATAGAAAACTTATTTGTTTGGTTAAAAAGAAAAATGAGAGGATGGAAAAGTGAAGTTTGTATAAATTTACAATTGTGTCCCCATTAAATAAAACAAAAAAGCTACACAATTTTTAGCAAATCTATTGTGTATTTGCAAACAAAAAAGTAACATACTTTTTTAGCAAAAATAATTGTGTATACACAGCGCAAGTGGGGAAAAAAAAGAAATGAAAAAAGAAGAGCCCTGGAAGAAACAAAAAAAAAAAAAAAAAAAAAAGAAGAAGAAGGAGAAGGGGTAGGAACAGCATCCATGTGCACTATTCACATGGGCATTTTAGTCAGCCTAGTTGAGTGATTTTCTTCCTCTCGATTTTCTTCCATTTTTGGGAGAAAACTTTCTAGTGGACCTAGGGAGAAAACACTTGGGCCTCATCACAAATTTTCTCTCCCTCCCTCCTAGCCAAACACCCTTCAAAAAGTTTCCCCTCCTTTTTTTTCTCCTTTTTTTCCATCCTCCCTAAAATTCATTCTACCAAACACACTCTAAAAGCCAGTACAAAAGAAAGTTGAAAAAACAAAAATAGCAAAAGAGAAATTAGCCAACAACTAGAGAAGAACAATAGAGAAATGTGGAGATGAGGATGAAACAAAGAAGAAGGGGCGTTCAAGTGACCCACAACATAAAGGCTGCCTGCTGTGAGGAATAAGTTCTTCATTTGTTCAACTTGGATTTGTGCTTTCTTCTTCTTCTTCGTCTTCTTCTTCTCACAAATTATTTGATTCCAAATCTGAAAAATAAAAATAAAATCCAAAATGTTGCTTGTGGAATTTTCAATTTTGGGTGATATTGGTCGAAACAAAAAGGAACCATGAAAACCAGCCATAGTTCTTGGAATCGTAAGGTTCGATCGCAGTTCGAGTAGTTCAATGCTTTTTTTTTTTTTTTTTTTTTTTTATAAAGAGATTCTTAGGATTAAAAGAACCGCAATGACAAGATGTTAACGGTTAATTGTATCCATTGACAAACAAATAATAAAATATATCAAATTTTAAAATCAAGAAATAATAAATCAAGCAGTCAATTAATTAAAATAAATCTTAAATCATGAGAAAAACATGATTGAACTCATATTTAGAATCCTACCTTAGTCAATTGAGATAAAGCTAGAATAATTTAAATCATTAAAGAACAACGGTTATGAGAAAGATCAAATCACATAAATAAAAATGATAATCCTTAACAAGGTTTCATCCTCAACTTTAATTGAAAATCTAGCTACTCATAGTAATTGAAAAAAAAAAACAACACAAAAATAAAATACTAAGCATTAAACTAAACAAATAAATAAAACTAACTCTCATGGAGGAAAACCAAAGAAATAGTCGCGGCTCTATACGTTTAGCCCTAGCCGTCCTCCTTAAACGAACTAACCTAAAGCATTATATAAGAGAAGTCACTCCTAATACAATTTGGACTAGCATTCTTTTTTTCTTTTCTTTTTTGGATTCAAGATTGAATTTCTACTTTAACCTAATCTAAGTATATATATATGTGTGAAGTTCCCTCCTAGAGACTTGAATCCTGACCTTTATCCCCCACACCCTACAAGCATTTATACTTGTGGAGTGATCACCATACCAAGAGTGCATAGTGGTATTCGGACTAATATTCTTAACATTGCTTTGATTTGCTCCTTTATAATCCATCACATGCGGCTGACCTAAAGCCTTATTAATAAAATCCCAACGTGGCCCCTGCAAGAACTCTCAGGTATGTGTTTTGGTGAAGAAATCGAGTGGCCCCCGTCAAGCCCATCTGTATATCAACAACGAAAACAAGCCTTCAATTTCTTTTTTCTCCACTTTTCTTCACCACGTCAGATTAACATTAGTCCCACTCTTCTTATTTTTCTTTTTCTTTCCTTCACACCTTGTTGGACTTGCCCAGCCTGCTTTTATTCTTTTCTTTTATCTTTGCTTGCTTCACTTCATGCTTGGGCTGGATCTCTCAAATTGGCTTGACTTAATTGACCATTATTCTACCTCAAATAAAGCCTATTAGCAATAGCATGTAATTCCTTTATCACCTATAAGACAAAAATAATAGATAACATTAAAGTAATGCTAAATATGCATATATGAGAGAACTTTATTATATATATTTCATGCACATCAATATCATCTCCATATATGTTAAGATACTAGGATTATTTCATTTGAGATGTACAAAAAAAAAAAATGTGACCACAGGGATACAGCAAAATATCCTCCACTGATGCAAACAAACAAGCTCAGCAACTCTCTTAAATACATAGCAAAAACATATCTTGGGTAAGTAACCTACATGAGATTTTATTTTATTTTTCTCTTTTTCATTCTTTGTTATTCATTTTCATATATATATATATATATATATATATATATACCTTGAGGAAGTAAAGAAGCTTCAGTATTTAGGTATGACATTCAAGCTGGCAGTGAAGACCCTTATGAGGACTCTGTTGCATCAATGAGGCTTTACAAAAGAATGAGATCCCAAGTTCACAAAAAGGGGACCATCCACAAAATCAAAACAATTTTGCATTATGGAGGCAAAGCGAACTTGAAAAGATGACCCCAGAACAACTATTGGAAATTTCAAGGTCTGATTTCTACTGTTGGTGCTTGGACTCTCAAGGTTAGTGCTTCAAAGGTGTTGCATACCTAATTAAGTGTGCAAGACAATTGCAAACTTCTTATCCAATTAATGTATTATTGGTATAAATAACAATAAAATGGGAACGTATCTTATCAATTAGATATTACTCCTATGTATGCCACGGTACAACATGGATGATTTTTTTTTTTTTTTTTTTTTTGGCTTGAAAATGATGTTTAAGAAAGAAATTAGATGTATTACCCCCTCCCCCTCCCCAAAATAAATCTATGTATCATGTATATGAAACAATTATATTTTATGTTTTTATTGCGTGTTATGCTATATTTGAGCATTTTACCAAAAATTAATCTACAACAGAGCTTGTGATTTAACTTTTATCTTAAACAAAAAAGATTTACACCTTAAACTATGTGATTATCTGCAATGCAGTCCATAAATTACAAATTTTTTGCTATCAACAATATCGTAGTTGAAGATTAATTTGTAATGTTTATTTGGCGCCCCAAAATTTAGTCCTTAAATTATTTCATTGTGGTTTTCTAATATAGAAACAATTCACATATGTGATAAAAGCGTCTTTTTACTGGACTTAACAACAATAAAGGACATGATGAACAATATGACCAAAATATTAAAGACAAAGGACTAAATGAGAAGTGGCTGGAGTTGTGTTAAAGAACACAATAATGAGAATAGATGAGGGGGGTGTAAAAGTAGGGAGGTTTTGTTGTTCAAGTTCTTCTTGTAAACGACCCGTCTTTATATTCTTATGGGCCTTATTATGTCATTTTCATCATAAATTGTTGGACGACATCCTATTTATGCCTATTCATATGGTTTGGATAAAAGAAATTGTATTTAAATTAAAAAAAAAAAATACTTAAACTACGTACTACCAATTTTATTACAATAAAGCTTGCAAATTTACCAGTTTTTTTTTTTTTTTTAATAAGTTACAAATTTACCAGTTGATGAAAGTGATTGTTGACATGTCAATAAACATTAAAAAAAAAAAAAAAAAAGTATGTAATCCTATTTTGTGATTTGTGGCTTATCTATTTGTAAGGTTTATCTAGTAAAATTTTTAATATAACTAACATTACTCTTTTTAGTTACAATTTATTCCTTCTATCTTGTTGTCTATTCATATCATTTGCATAAAAAGCTTGGACCAGTTCATTTTGAAAAATGGGGTTGATGCTTTTTTTTTTTTTTTTTTTTTCAAAAAAAAAAAAAAAAAAAAAAAAAAAAAAAGAGGGAGTTTCCGGTGTGGGCTTATCAGCTCCACACCACGTAACAGCAATGGGTAATACCATGTGTACCACATAGGTCTTACTAGAACTATCGTTTAATACGCTTCTCTTTAAGTATCAAAACAAAGACTTCTACCATCGGGCCACATCTCATGTGGTAGGTTGGGATTAATGCTATTAACTAATAAAGAAGCTGAAGTGATATAAATATATATATATATATATATATATATATATATATATAAAATAAAATAAAAAGGGACTATACCATATAAACTGTTGGTATTGCGGTAATCAAGTCTTTCATCAGGGAATCCAAACTGATATTCAAATAGCAATAGATCATATTCATCACAACTTCGCTAAATTCTCTTCCTTAATGCCACCCACAAACTGTTGGCATATGCGGAATTTTTATTGATAAATAGCAATGGATTACAAAGTTTTTTATTTTTGTGATGCAGAGCTACTGCTCCTGCACAATGCTAGGCAGATTTTTCTGATCTGCATAAACCAGTACAATAGCACTTATTTATACTTCAAAGAGCCTTCTAGACCTCTAGATACAAGTAACTGACCCTTAGGAACACAGAACACCAACAAACCTGAAATACTAACAGCCATCAATCATCTAGAAATTTCTTTATTAAAATTACAAATTAATTCTAACACCCCCTCTTAATTTGTAATCTTTAATTGCTTCTTGAACCACTCCATTCTCACAATCGTAGCTGCTTTGGTGAGAACATCTACTGGCTGATCATTGGTACTGACAAATTGCGCTTGGATTTCACCTTCACCAACCAAGTCTCAAATAAAATGGTGCCTAAGCTCAATGTGCTTTGTCCTTGCATGAAAAAAAGGATTCTTAGCCAAATAGCAGTAGGTTCTTCAATTTTTTGTTGCAAATCTGAAAGTAATCTCCTTAGCCAAATAGCTTTACATGCTACATCAATTGCTGCAATATATTCAGCTTTTTTCAAGATAAGGCAACTGTCTTTTGCTTCTTTGAACTCTAAGCAATCACATTTGATCCCAAGCAAAAGATGTAGCCACACGTGCTTTTTCTGTCATCAAGTGATCCAGCCCAATCATCATCAAAGTGAAACCAACAAGATTGTTGCCATTCTCCTTTTTGTACAAAATGCCTAGCTTCTTGGTGCCTTGCGGGTAGCGAAGAATTCTTTTTGTTGCTACATAATGTAGCTTGCTAGGCTGATTCATAAACCTTGATATAAGGTCGATCAATGAACAATATCTGGCCTTGTATTTGTGAGATAAATCAAAGAACCAACAAGGCTTCGATATGTCTTTGCATCTACCTTTTCCACTGCATCTTCTTGCTGCAATTTCTCATTAGAAGACATAGGTGTGGACACTGGTTTACATGCTACCATGTGAAATTTTTTAAGCAAATCTTCAATGTACTTTTCTTGGCAAATAAAAACTTCACCTGTAGATTGTCGCACTTGAAAACCAAGAAAGTATTTCATCAAACCCAAATCAGTCATCTCAAATTCTTTCATCATGGCCTTTTTAAAATCCTCAACCATCTTCCTATTTGTGCCCATATAGATCAAATCATCAACATATAAGCAAATTACTAGAAAATCTCTAGTACCTTCACGTTTGACATAAAGCGATGGCTCACATATGCTCCTTTGAAAACCATTTTGGCGAAAGTAGCCATCAATTTTGCTATTCCAAGCTCTTGGAGCTTGCTTTAGGCCATACAATGCCTTTCAAAATCGATAGACTTTGTCTTCTTTGCCTTTCTTCATGTATCCCTTCGGTTGCTCTACGTACACTTCTTCTTCTTAGTCACCATTTAAAAATGCTGACTTAACATCAAGCTGAAATACTTCAAGCTCCATTTGTGCAAAAATACTAAGAAAGTTCTAATAGTTTCCATGTGAACAACGAGTGCAAATGTTTCATGGAAATCTACTCCAGGCTGTTGCGAATAGCCTTTTGCAACCAAACGTACCTTATGCTTTTGAATTGAGCCATCTTCATTGTACTTAGTTTTGTAAATCCATTTTAAGACAATCACATCTCTTCCATTAGGCAAGTCCACAAGCTCCCATGTCTGATTCTTCTCAATGCTAACAATTTCTTCATCCATGGCTTTTGCCCACACATTCTCCTTTGCGGTATCTTCAAAGGTTTGTGGCTCACTAGCATATAATGCAAATTCACAAGATTGAGATATATCTTACAATGAGCGAAACTTCCTTGGAGGGCTATCTGAATCATAAGTATTTGCATTTGGCAAGACAGTGCTTGAAGATCTAGTTGGAGATGATGTTGCTCTTGGGGCTTCTTCAGAATTCATGCTTAGAAGTGAATTAGACTTGTCTTGAAAATCAAGAGAAGCAGGAACTTCCAATTTTTTTCTTTCTTAGACATTTTCTTCCCATTGCCATACCGCCAACTCATCAAAAATAACATCTCTTGCAATCACCAGCTTGTTTGTCTTGGGATTCAAAAGGCGAAATCCCTTAGACTCATCATTATAGCCAATGAAGATATACTTTTCCCCCTTTTCATCAAACTTCTCTCTTTCTTGTGAGGGAATATGAGCATATCCTATGCAGCCAAAGACTTTAAGCTAATTCACCATAGGTTTTTGCTTATGCCAGGCTTCAAATTAAGTCTTGTCTCTAATTGCTTTTGTTGGAGAGCGATTGAGAATATATGCTTCTGTGTTGACAGCTTCTACCCATAGCATGTTGGGTAATCCCTTGCCCTTGAGCATGCTTCTAGCCATTTTTTCAATTGTTCGATTCTTCTGTTCAGCTACTTCGTTTTGTTGAGGAGTTCTTCAAACTGTGAGCTGCCTTTGAATGCCATTTTCTTTACAATATTGCATAAATGGCTTATAGATAAACTCCCCACCATAGTCAATTCTCAAGGTCTTCATTTGATGACCACTTTGCCTTTCAACAAGAGCTTTAAACTCAAGAAAAAATGAGAATGCTTTTGACTTTTGATCAAGAAAATAAATCCACATCATCCTTGTATAATCATCAACAAACAAAAGAAAATATCTTTTGTTGCTCAGTGATGGAGTTCTAGTTGGCCCACATATGTCTACATGCACAAGCTCTAAAGGAGCACGAGCTCTCCAGGCTATCTTTGGAAATGGAAGACGGTGCATCTTGCCATATATACAACCTTCACAAACGTTGTCATTTTTCTGAATTGAAGGAAGACCAACCACCATATTTCTTTGCTTCAGCAATTGAAGGCCTTGATAGTTCAAATGGCCATATCTTAGATGCCAAAGATGAGACTCATCAACAGCCTCACTTTTCAAAGCAATTTTCTCATGTAATGGCATGCTAAGAGGGAAAACATTATTTTGTGACATTCCAAACTTTGCCATTGTCAATTTGTTTTTCT
This sequence comes from Quercus dentata, assembly GCA_028216015.1. NCBI lineage: Eukaryota > Viridiplantae > Streptophyta > Magnoliopsida > Fagales > Fagaceae > Quercus > Quercus dentata. The sequence continues at coordinate 85,214,990 of CP116445.1, forward strand.
TATCATACACAGTACACACACCATCATCAAAGTATAAAGAATAACCTTTTCTAAGCAATTGACCAACACTAAGAAGGTTTTGTGATAAGCTTGGCACATAAAGAACATCATGAATAAATTTTTGGTTACCTTCTTCAGTGTGGACAGCAATGGTTCCTTTTCCTTCAACTTTCTTTAGCTTCCCATCTCCAAGCTTTACTACAAAAGTATAGCTCCGATCAAGTTCCACAAAAGACTTGGAATTCATTGTCATATGACTACTGCATCCACTATCCAGAAACCATGTATCTTGTGTTTCATGTAAAGCATTCAAGCAAGAATAAAATAACTGATTTTCTTGACTATCTTTTACAAAATTGGCATCATTTTTCTCTTGTTTATCTTGGTACCAGCAATCTCTTTTAGAGTGATTAGGAATTTTGCATCTAGTGCATCTGAAACGACATTCCCTTGACTCATGACCAGGTATCTTGCAAATAAAACATTGACCACTAGAGGTACCTGGTTTTTGCTAGTATTTTTCTCCATTCCTTCCTCGTCCTCTTTTCTACCCTTCTTTGAAGTTGGCTCAGCCTTTTCCATACTAACCCTTCTTTTGGTAATTGCCTCCTCTTTTCCCTTGTTCTTCTTTGGAAAATTCATTATGAGAAACATTCAGCTTTGATTGAAATGCTTGCTCCAATGCCTGGCTTGAAAATCAGCTCAATCTTCCTTCATGTGCTTCAAGAGACCCCATCAATTCATACATGGTAAGAACTGATAGATCTTTGGATTCTTCTATTGCTGCTACTACATGATCAAATTTTTGAGGCAAACTCCAGAGTATCTTCTCAACAAGTTTCTGCTCTTGAATAGTATCTCCATAGCTCTTGATTTGATTAACAATCTCAGCAACTCTTGAATTGAAATCTTTGACAGATTCAGTTTCTTTCATTGTCAAATTATCAAAGTCTCTCCACAAATTTTGAAGCTTAACGGAGATTGCTTTATTTGAGCCTTGAAACTCCTTTTGCAGAATCTCTCATGCATCTTTTGCCTTTTTAACACCAAAGATTCTAGGATAGATAGACTTGCTTACCCCATGATGAATGATCCTCAAGGCAATAGCATTTTTCTTCAATTTCTCCTTGTACTCCTTTTGATTTTCATCACCCAGGAAGAATTCCTAGTTCTAGGTGGGTCTTGGAAACCATCTTCAATCAAATCCCATAGATCTTGGGAAATGAAAATGGTCATCAATTGAGAGCTCCAGTAGTCATAGTGTTCTCCATTGAAAATAGGAACCTGGTTTGTTGAATAAGAAAACAAGACATCTCCAGATTTGGCATCATGAAGATTAACTAAAGAGAGGTTTAAAGTTGGGCGAACAAAGAAAAACCAGGTGCTGTATAGGCTGAATAGGTTGAATAGGCTAGCTCTGATACCAAAATTTTTTGGCATATGCGGAATTTTTATTGATAAATAGCAATGGATTACTAGGTTTTTTTATTTTTGTGATGCAGAGCTACTGCTCCTACACAATGCTAGGCAGATTTTTCTGATCTGCATAAACCAATACAATAGCACTTATTTATACTTGAAAGAGCCTTCTAGACTTCTAGATACAAGTAACTGACCCTTAGGAACACAGAACACCAACAGACATGAAATACTAATAGCCATTATCTAGAAATTTCTTTATTAAAATTACAAATTAATTCTAATGCCATCCACAAACACTGTTGTCCAACACAAATGGATCCCCCCTCCCACAGGATGGATTAAATTCAATACAGACGCTATCATTTCAGACAAAGCCACTGCTCTAGCTGCCATAGCTCTCAATGACAAAGGTGAAGTCCTCAAGGTCTGGCAAAATTGCACACAGCTTGCTCCCCTATTCTAGTAGAAGAAACTGCTATTTTATGGGCTATGCAGCTTGTAAGAATAGAGAATTGGAACTATATCATTTTCGAAGGCGATGCTAAAGCCCACTTTGATCCCTCTCTGCTGAATCCATTACCGATTGGTCTATTAGCAATATCGTTTGCAATATATTAAATTTGAAAGAGTTCTTGTTCTTTCCGTTGGGTTAATAGGAACATTGCTGCTCATAAAGCAGCTAGATTGTGTCTCCTTTCTTTTAAATCTTTCTACTTTCATAATCACAGTCTGCCAGTTGCCTTAGCGAATGTTTGCAAGGTAGATTGCTATTCTTGTTAGTTTTTGTAGCATTCAATAATGATTAAAGTTTATTATAAAAATAATAAAATAAAAACAAAACAAAACAAAAAAACACTGCCACTACTCTGTGTAAAGGTTTTGCTTGCTTGTAGGAAAGGGAATGTAAAGGTTTTGAGTGCCGCTTTATGTTTTGGTCGAAGTAAAATGCACTAGGAGGTACTTTGTTGGACCCAAACAAACACCATACTTCAACTTCATAAGTGATCTTTCTAAATAAATTACTTCTTGTTCATATACTCCTCTTTTTTCATTTCCAACTAAAATCCAACACATACGGTAGGAATGCAAAGTACAACATCTCAAACATGTAGCAATATATGTCCACGCCCTTTATTACATGATACCTAATGCATAAGCAAGGATATATTGGTTACATATATTGCTGAAACTAGATGTTATTTCTCATGGGATTGGATATACGACCACTTTTTCAGTGGTTCTGTTGGTGTTAAGATAGGAAAATACTTCAACAGTCTTTGAAAATGGAAATGGGCTTTTGGGGTCAATCACTGGTTTCACCTTCCCACTTTCCAGGTAAGGTTTCAGTTTCTCCAAGATAGACCCTTTAGAAGTGAGCACAAACATAGTTGCTGGTGGAATTACAGGGCCTACTATTGTCACAACATGCCCGTCCTTTTTCACTGCCTTGACTGCCTTATCAGTCTGCCCTGTTTTTGTGTACAACAAAAATTAGTCTTTGACATATTACGAGTAATCATTACACGTTGAATAGAAAAATGCAATTAGATTGGCAGGTAATGCACAAATAAATATCATGAGCAATTTCACCAACCTTTTGTTTTAGAAATGGAAATCAATTTAAACACAGAGTTAGACATAAAAAGGCCACAAGTTTAACAATTGTTTAGGTTGATTATTGACACCCCCACAAGACCTAATTCTAAAAGTCTATTTGGAAATAACTTATTTAGCTGAAATTGAAAACTTTTTGGTGAAAATATTGTAGATAATGTTAAAAAATAGCGAAAATAATACATTGTGACCCATGAATAGTAACAAAAATAAGCTAAATAGTAAAAAAAACTGGCTTTTTAAGCCAATGTCAAACGCACATTAAGAGTCTATTTGGGATTTACTTATTTTGTTGAAACTGAAAATTTTTTTCTGAAAGTACTATAAATAAAAGTAAAAATTAGCTAAAATAAAATAAAAGGGTCTAAACTGTACTTTCAAGTGCATTGAGGCTTTTTCTCAAAAAAAGAAGAAAGTGCATTGAAGTTCTATTAGGATATATGTAGAACTTGTTAGAACATATGTTATTGTAAATTAGCTAATCTTTTGACAGAATGCACTTTACTTGTAATTGGGTAGATCTATGATGAGTTTAATACTTTAAGGAATAAGAGTTCAAGTCTAATATTGAAGCCATGCAAGTCTGTCCAAGAAACAAATGAAGAAGTGTTGTTCATTAAAACTCACTACAAAAAAGATTGCTATTTGCGACGAAACTTTTTCGACGACTACAAAAAGTCATGTCGGAAAAACTAGCTTTTTCGACGGCAAGTCTCTTTCATCGACAATTACTCGTCAAATATTAAAAAATTTGTGACGGCAAAATAAGTTTGTCGAAAATGCCTATTATTTTTGTCGAAAATATGATTTTTTTGGAGGGAATTGTTCCCACCTTATTTTTTACGACGGAATAAAAATATTTATCGCTAATAAAGTATTATTTACAACGACTCAAGAAAAACCGTCGGAACTATTAACACTTGTGACGGCTTTCATGCGTCGAAAATACCAAAAATATTTTTTTTATGGTGTTAGTATTTGTGACAAACATTCTTCCATCGTAAATATAAAAGAGAATATTAGCGATAGACATAAAGCCATCAAAAGTGGTAAAATATTTTGGAGGGAAAATTCCCTCCTTAGTTTTCATATTTGTGATGACATTTATCCATCGCAATTATTATTTTTTATTTTTCTAATTGAGTTTGTATTTGCAACGAACATGTTGACCGTCATAAATAGTTAATTTTTTTAAAAAAGAAAGAATGTATTAGTGATGGACTTGGATCCCTCGCAATAAATAAGATTTGCGATGGACCTAAGCCGTCAACAATGGTAATTTTTTAACCTTTTTTTTTTTTTTTTTCCATCACTATATATTGCATTTGTTATTTACGACGAACATGTTGGTTGTCGTTAATAGTTAAAATTTTCTTAAGAAAGAAAGTATTAGTGACGGTAAGGTAAATCCATCCTAGTAAAGGTGATTTTCAACATACATGGCCATAAAAAATGGTTATTTTCTTTGAATGGTGAATTTTCCTCAATTTTGTCTCAAAGATCTAGAATTTTTTTTTTTTTTTTTTAAATTTTAAAAGCTGCACAAAAACATCTTTCAAGACCCTCTAAGTACTTAAGGGCTATTTTGGTCATTTTAGAGTTAAAAGGTATTTTGATCATCTTAAAGCTTTGAGGGGCACTTTGGTCATTTTGTAGGTTTTGGGTTGTGTTTTGGTTATTTTAAAAGTTTATGGGTATTTCGGTCATCTCCTAGCTTTGATGGCGTATTTTAGCCATTTTGGATGGTCGGATTGTGTTAACAAGGTTAATCAAAGTTTCTCATTAGGTGGGTACAACAATATGTGTCCATCATGCAACCAGATAGAGATCCAAAATCTGACCGTTCAATTGGAAGAATGTGGTGAAATATTTGTGTTTGTAAATTATAGTGACAATCAGACGGGTCGATTGTGATTGTGAGAACAGAGTAGTCAAATCTTGCAAAAATTCGTCAAAGTCTATTAAACTTGTTCAATCTTTGGTCAAACTTCAAAGTTGGTTTTAGGACCACTAGATTTGATCAAATTAGGTTGATCAGGGAGGTTTTACGTGGGTTTTGGGTATTAGTCGGTGTTTTAAGGTTTTTTTTATTTTCATGTTTTTATCAATTTCAAGTTTTAAAATAGCAAAACAAGGTAGTCAAAAGTCACATACAAATCCATTATGGTCATTTTGTAGATTTTGGATTGTGTTTTTTAGATCATTTTATCAATTCTTAGTAATGTTTATATAGTATATAACTCTCTTGAAAGAGTATTGAATATTTTTAGTGATTGAAGTTTCATGATAGGTGGATACAACAACATGCTTCCATCTTATGACATAATCGGACTTAAAATTTGACCATTGGATTGAAAGAGTGTGATAAAATATTTGTTTTGATGAACTTTGAGCTCAATCAAACGGTTGGATTGTGAGAGCGTGACCAATCAAAATTTCTTGATATGTTGGTACAATGACACATGTCCATAATGTTCTAGACCTAAATCCAAAATCCAACCATTGGATTGGAAGAATGTGGTGATATATTGGTGTTTGTAAATTATGACAAAAATCAGACGGTCGGATTGTGAAAAATGAGTAGTCAAAGTTTGCAAAATTTGGTCAAAATTTGGTCAAACATGGTCAATATTGAAGTTGGGTCTATGACCCGTGGGAAAACTAAAAAATTGTGGGTACATAGTAAGTAATCCCCTTCACTACATCCAAATTTTCATTTCTTAAATCATCCACAAGTCACATTCACATTCAAGCTTTGGCCGATGTGAAGAATGTCTCTCATCTCTATTTCCTATTTTAAATTGAGATACTAAATATCTATTGAGATCTAATAAGGAATCTCGACAATTTGGTTGACAAAAGCGAAGATCTATTGAGAATTATGAAATTTAGATTTCCAGATCTGTTTTTCACACATATCCAAGTTATTTGTGTAGGGTTTCTTTTCTCATAACCTTAGACATATATAAGGATTATTTTAAGGGCCATCAAACATGATGCAAGGTTACGCAACTTGATGCAAAGTTATTATGCATGTATATTGTGACCGGAGACAATTTTCCCTAGTTTATTATATTCTTTGTAGAAGCTACTGCGTCTTTGCACCAAGGTTTTTGTAACCAAGGAGCTTCTTGATCTTCATCGTCTAGATGAATTAAAGAACTTTGCAGCCAATATCTTTCTCAAAGTTGGTGTGTTAGTCACGTACTTGGATCCGTGCATCGATTGGTTAGTCACGTCTTCGAAGCCGTGCATTGAAAGGAGAGATTGTCACTACATTACAAGTTCAATTGAGTATTGGGGTAAGGGTTCAACTATAGGTTGCTATTAGGTACTCAAATTCCTTTTACTTATAACCGCTTGTTTTGATAGTAGTGGATTCTCGAGTGTGGTGACCTTAAATTCACATGGTGGGATTTTGCCTCGGTGGTTTTCCCCATTCATAAACAAATCACCTGTGTCAAATTTAATTTCCGCTACATTTAGTTATTTGGTGATTTATTTGTGCTACCACGCTTATTGCATGTAATTGAATCTAATTAATTAACTTGGCTAATTAATTTATTAATTTACCAAAAGAGTCAATATATTCTTGGCCTATCAAGTTCTTCTCAAAAAAAAAAAAAGTGCATTGAGGCCCACTCTAAGATGCATGCATGGAGTAGATGTAGGGTGCATGCATGGAGCAGATCAAAGGTGCATGAAAGGAGATCGCAGATCAAAGGTTCATAAATGGAGATCTCAGATTAAAGGTGCATGAATGGAGCAGATCTAGACTGCTAGGTACCGGTGAACATCATTCTCTGAATAGTGATCATTGGATATCCTAGAATATAAATGGTCCCCTCTCAAGCATCTCGCGTTGTACATCTCTAAACAAACTTTTCTTCTAACCAAAAAATAGTGGACCTCAACATTTGATTTTGATCATTTAAGGTATACTAGAAGGTTCATGGAGCAATATGCCACATAAAAATTGTGGCAAAAAAGCCCTAGATTTTTTTAAAATAATGAATCTTCTAGACTTTATTTGTTAATGTACTATGATATGAGGCCAAGCCCTTAATTTTTGTGGTTTGGCTTGGGTCTGGTATTAATTACTTTATTCACCACATGAGTATGACACATTTAGTATTTCTCTGGATACTATAAGGACATGACACATGTCTAAAAATGATCATAAGTTGGCCTTATACATGGGAGTCGTACTCTATTGCAGTTTACTCATTGTGTTATAATTTACAACATGGGTATGACAAGCCTAGCATTCCTCTAGACACCACAAGTGTAAGACACGTCTTAAAATGTTCATAAATTGGCCCTATACATGGGAGTCATACCCAGTTTCTGTTTACTCACTGTACATGTGTTATAACTTACAGCGGCAAGAATTTATAAACTCCACCACAAAAGGTTACATAGACCTTACTAAACGCATTGTATTACAATGGTAATGTTTCCAATGAAGAAACAGGAGCACGGAACCCTAATGCTTCAGGATTTTGGTCAAAGAATGTGGTTAAGCCTGAAGGTAATGAAAATATATAGGGTCAATAAAGGTCAAGAAGTTATTGCTTGAAAACATGATTTTGAAAAGAAAACCGACTTGAAATACCTCCAAAGTTCATAGATATACCAGTATACCATTGATCCTCCATTTACATAAGTTCATAAATGCTCACACGTTCAAATCTCTCTTTCTGTCACATTATGGAAAACGATAAGAACTTTTTCAAGTATTCCATGGTGCAGATCTCATAATCTATTTTGATGAAAACTGGAACCATACAAAGAGTGCAAAAGGCATCTTTGGAGAAATGTTCGAATTAAAGCTACTCGCAATATAAAGGAGAGAGGGATAAAAAAAGACACGTAGCCAGAAAATTATTCTAGTTGATTTTCCAATGGGTCCGAATCTTTTGGGTCATAAAAAATGTTTTGTATTAGGACAATGGAATTTAGTCTTGGAGCGGTGCTCCGATTCTCACGTGTGGGGTCCACCCCTGTGTGAGAGCCTGGAGCACTGCTACGAGGCTAGGTAAGAATTACCCAAAAAAAAAAAAAAAAAAAAAAAAAATCAGCTAACATTATTAGTCAATTTAGAATCCTTTCTTTCTCAAAAATAAAAAATAAAAAAATAAAATTTGGAATCCATTCTCTTTATCCATTAGTACTATAAATAGCTTCCTCAACCCACCTTCTTCTTCCAAGGTCCTCATATTACTCTTTCTCTCTAAAAAAAAAAAAAAAAAAAAAATCAGAACTGCTTTTCAACTTTCATGGACAACAGAAATGATCAGTCGTCATCAGAGACAAGGTTCTCCCTCTCTCTCTCTCTAATCACACACACTAGATCCAGTTTCAATAACTTAATGTAAAAATGTTAATTACTCAATTAATAGGTCTCTTTGTAGTTTGTGGAGAATTCCTTTTCGGTATTTGATTCTTGTTAGTTATCTGAACTCTTAAACCATTTGCTGCTTGTTGTACATGATAATTGCCCTATAAAATCAGTGGTGGAGCCATTTATCTTTGGGGGGAAGAAAATATAAAAATCGTTCTCCTTTTATACTATGAATTATATCCATACTACATAGAATAGCGTTAATAAACACAATTCAACGTTAATAAACACAATTCAACGTACAATACAAGTTTAATTAGTACTGTTTTATAACTCAATAGTTTTTTACTTTTCATTAAAAAAAAAAAAAAAAAAAAGCTTTTTACTTGCTCAGGCCCTAGATTTTCTAATTAAATTACTACTTTTTTTAGAATATAAATTACAATCTATTAATTGAGTATAATAATCTAGAACTTTGTAACTTAACTGGATGATATCTCATGGAGACATCTACCTATTATAATTATCCAATTATTAAAAACCTAGTATGTTTAATAATTAATTACAAAATTACTAATAGGTTAAAGATTGCAGAAATTTAGACAAACAAACACTGAATTAATCAAATAACCAATAAAAATTACATTATTTTGATTATATGATATATTATATATCTGTATCAAATTAAGAATAATTTATTATATTTTTATGTAATGTATATAAAGTGTAAAATAAGGAATAGAAGAACATGGAGAAATACTAAGAAAAGAGTTGCACTCACCAGTGGGCATTGGGTGGTAATGGTTTTCTTTTAAGTCAAGTTTTTAAACTTTTTTTATTTAAGATAATTTTTTTTTTAAGTTTAATCAAACCATCCCTTTGCTATATTGCCCCAAAAATATCCAGAAAATCCTAGAAAAACCAACAAAACAATTCATAAACCTGGATGATTAGAAAAACCTTTAGACAATCACAAATTCAGTCTAGAAAAACATACCAACAAAACAATTGAAAATGACAAATCCTTAGTAAAACAATCCTTTAGTGTAGCATCACCACCACCATCTTCTTCTCTAGCCGGTTGCGTCTTTGCTGCTTTCTTCTTCTTCTATTTTTTTTCCTAACTTCACAACCTTCAGACTTTAGGGCATGCCTTCTCTCTATTTTGTAAAATGATGGTTAACAAAAGCACCTTGGAGATTGTGGCAAAGATGGCTACAACTCATTATGGTTCTTTTGGCCAACATAAAGCCACGTGCACTTGATTGTTTCTCTTTCTTTCTTTTTTTTTTTTTTTTTTTTTTTTTTTTTGGTGGCCTGATCATATACTACCTTATATTCATGTTTCATAAAGTTATCTTAAAAAGAATGTAATCGTATTTTATTTCTTTGGGCTAAGCTTTTAAATTTTAATTCCTACTAGACTTTTTGGGCTGGTGAATGATTGGGTAAAAGACTTACAATTTTTAAGAGTTTTCAAATGTTCTTGGCTTTTGAACCTTTTACAAGTTCATTGATTATATCTATAATTTATAAATATACAAAATATATAAGTTTATAAATAATTGTAATATATATATATATATATATATTGTTGTAACTTTGTTTTGTTAATAAATTACTAATAATAATATTATTGTGGCAAGTGGGTTTTTATTTTATTTTTTTAACTAAAGAAAAAAAATATCTGAATAAAAATAAAAAATATTAATTTTTATATAGGATAAAGATTATTGACTTTGCAAGTCAAGAAATAATTTGAATTGTTATGTAGGATAAATATGTTTTCCATGTTTTTACCATGCATACTAAACTTTGTTCTAGTTAAAAATTATTTGACATTCAATCCATAAAGTCTTCTTTTATGTATAACTTTAAAATACAAGACCTTGAAATTTAAAACTTTTATAGATGAAATAATTATTGATCTCATTAACTATGTCATCAATCAAATTTTTAAGTACTTGTAATTAAAATTATGCATAAAATATAAATTTATTGATCAAATGGTAATAACATTCGATTGACATAAAATTTAACTGCATGTTAAGAACACATAACTCAACAGTGAGATTTCCAAAATACAAATTTAATAAATAGTTATTAGGTGGTGTAACATTATTTAAAGTTACACCTAGTGGATAGAATAGCTTGAACTGAGTAAATTAAATGTGAATTGACCACCTGTCTAGATTTTAAAACCTATATAAACCCAAAAAAAATAAAATAAAATACGCTAAAATTCATTAAAATTGTAGTCAAATTGACCGGTCCAACAAATTTTTTGATTTGTTTTAACAAAAAATTATTAAGCTACTTAGTTGAGCCTAATAAAATATATGCCTATGAGTTTTTTTTTTTTTTTTTTTTTCAACGAACTTTGGAGTACACACTTTGACACTTTACTATGCATAAAGAAAAAAATTACAATATAATTATATATATTGTTAAAATCAAAGGTGTCAAATGACAATATAGTTACTTTATCTTTGTTAGTATTGTTATAAGTATTACAAGAAACTAGAACACCAAGAAGAAATCTAAATAAAAAATTATTAAAATATAAGAACAAAAAGAAATAGTAAATATTGATGATGAAGAAGAAAATGTCAATAAATAAATAGTTTTTCAAAATGATGATAATATTGACTTCAACGGAGTTGATTATGCATTATGATGAGTATCATGAATAGAAATTATTATTTTGTCTCATCTGTCATATATTATTACTTTTGAGTTAGTCATTTTTTTAATTTTTTTTTTATGAGAGTTTAATTAATTTGAATGTGTATATTATAAATATATGTTAATTTGATTTATTTAGTAAACTTTGTTAAATCTTATTATATAAGTGATGATTAAATTAGTTATTAGTTGAATATATTTCAAATTTATAATGAATATACATTTTATATATGCATACCTATAATTTTTTTTATAGGTTTTATTAGGTATTTATTTTCTTAAAATACATGACATAATATAATACACGATACAAAAAATAAAATAAAAATAAAAATAAAAAATCAATTCACAATACGATTCACATTTTGACAACTATGGTTCCAACTGTCATTAATTTTATTGATCATTCTAAGCATGTTGCAAGATGACCATGTCTAAAGGCAAGTTTCAATGGAAGGGGAAAATAGAGGGGAATATAGTAGAGTTGGATTAGTGTTTAGCTACAAATATTGACTAGTTTGAATACAGGGATTGGTTTAATTGGTTACAAGGTTGATGAAACTAATTGGAGAATTGGATAACTCTGTCCTAGGTTTTTATTTGTGCTTGTTTATGTTTTTTAATAAATTAGAGATTATATATTGATTTATTATATAATATTTTATGTTTTCCTTATAAAATTGTATATTCACCTTTGAATGTTGTTTAAATTTCTTTAAATTTTTTTAGTCAATGTTTGTTTTAGCTACCGACCTTAAAACTTTAAACCTCTTCTTTTTTAGCTACTTTTAAAAATTAGGGTTTTTACACCATGGATTAAGATGTAACTCAAATATAAATCTTTTAAATACATGATGATTGACGCAAATGTTGGGATTTAGTGAAATAGCAGTTTGATCTGAGGATGGAGAAAAGAATTGTTATGAGTAGCTACAACAGAGCTCAAGCACTTAGGAAGAAAAACGTTTTTAGTTTTATTTCTTGAAGAAAACTAGCTATAAATCTTTGTCTTCCATGCAAAAACAATTGCCAACTATGCATTTTTTATACTGGTGCTTGTTCACAACAATAAAGTAGAGTTAATTAAATAGTTACTTAAACTTCATTTTTTACTTTACTAACTTAAGCTAGCTGAAAATATGTTAACTTCAACATTCCCCCTTAATGCATTTACTGTCAAAATCCAAGCATTTCTTTTTAAGTGAAAGTGCCCACAAAACCCTAATTCGGGCAAGGACCAAACGAAGGAATCTGCCCAAAAAAGTGTCATCACTCTGCACCAAATTAAGAAATCTGAAGTACCTCTAGTCTTCACATACAATGCAACCTCACTTTCACTTTTATGTAAAAAGAATCAATTCTTTTGTGCAGCCAATTAAAGCAACAGGTGCATGTATAGTGAAAGTGAATCTTGCCTTGTGCTTCTGCATGCGTGGATCCATGCATCAAGGTTGAGCTATGCTTTGTAAATCCAATGTACTCCAATGACGTCTCTATTGATAGGCCAAGAATGTATTGACCTATTTGGTAAATTAATCAATTAATTAGCCAAGTGAATTAATTAGATTCAATTACATGCAATAGGCGTGGTAATACAAACAAATCACCAATTAAGTTAAATGCAGCAGAAAATAAATTTGACACAAGTGATTTGTTTATGAATAGGAAAAACTATCGAGACAAAACCCCACCAGATGAATTTAAGATTACCACTCCTGAAAATCCACTATTATTAAAACAAGCGGTTACAAGTAAAAGGAATCCCAGTACCTAACACCAACCTACAAATGAATCCTTACCCCAATACCCAATTGTGATGTAGTGGCAATCTCTCCGCTCAATGCACGAATCCCAAGATATGACTAACTAATGATGCACGGATCTCAATACATGACTAACTCCACAGCAACCCTTTGATTGTTGTAGTTGATTTGTAGCAGCTTTACATAGAAATACTAATAAGATCTTTAATGCTGGTACAAGAGACTTTGCTTGATTACAGAACCCAAAGGCATACAAGAAACGCAGTAATAATTCTCTTCTGTAAAAGGAGGCTAGGGTTTCAAAAAGAAAACCTTATGAAACTCTCTAGGGTTAGATTTTTCTTTTTCCACCTCCTTTAAATAGGAGCTTAATAGGCTCTCCTATTCCAAATAGGTTTATACAAACCTTGGGCTTTCCTAGTCCAATAAGGATTATACAAACCCACAAACCTTGGGTTTTCTTAGTCCTATAAGAATTATACAAACCTATAAACAAATAGCCTTTTAGAATAAAAACGTTGCTGACCATAGTCCGAATCCCGTAAGTTCGATAGATCGAGACATGTATCGAGCTTTAATGAATCTCGACAGATCGAGCTTATGTCGAGGAGGTATCAAGACCTATAGATTGCACTTTTCTTGAGCAGTTTTTGAGTAATTTTCATGTCTTTAATTTAACCACTTGTAATGATCATCTTGAACCTTCTTAGATTTACTCAAATACAAGTAAAGTGTGTTTTGCCAAAGGATATGTCAATTACATAAAAATATGTCCTTGATAATCTCCCCTTTTGGCAATCCGTGACAAAACCACAAGAATACATTGAACGTCTTAAAATACATTCTACTCAAAATTACAAAATAAATAAGTCTAGTCTAAAAGATCTGAACCTTGGAAGTTGCTGCAAGAAGAAGGTTTGAAATCTTGACTTGGCTTTAACTTGTCTTTCCCGAAAAGCACTAAACAAAACACATCGACCTACCATGTGAAAAATAATGATAAGTTAAATAAATAAGAAACATGTGTATAAAGAGCGAAAAAACAACACATGTGAGATAAAGAGTGAAACACATATATCATCATCATCAAATATATGTATGTAAATGGTTACAAACCAAAAGATACACAACACAAAAAATATATCAATATCAAAGTGTACCAAACTAACCCTCCCCCTAAGTTAGTTACATAAAAAAACTTTCTTCCTTTTAACATGAAGTTCTCCCCCTAAGTCTATTACTCCTCCCGAGGAATGACATTTAATTCTCAAATTTCTCCCCCTTTTTGACATGATTGTCAAAGGGCATAAAAAGCCAAAAGACTTGACCGAAGACAGAAAAAAACAAACATAGAGGGAACGAGGAGAGCAAGGAACCATAGACTTACAAGAAAAAGAAAACAAAAGCACAAAGGGAAGAGGTTCAGGAAAGAAAGAAAAGATAGAACAATGCATGGCAATGTTATAATGACCATAGAATGCAATGCATGAGCATATAAGATCAAATAAATAGCACCCACCCCAAAAATTTTAGCAAGACACAAAAAACAAAGACAAAAACAATTAAAAAAAAAAACAAAACAAATATTTCCCTAAAAAGAATGAAAACCTAGGTCAAAATGCATGAAATGCAAGAGAGAAGAGAGAAGGAAGAGATAGGTATCAACTGCAAAAGGATTTCGATAGATCGAAGTATCTGTCAAGGATGTGTCAAGAAGAAGCCTAGAAACCTCGATGGATCAAGAATCTATCGAAAATCTATCTCGCAAACATAAAGTTTCTCGATGAATCGAAGAAACTATCGAGAAGCTATCGAGACACAAGATCCGAAAGCTCGATGGATCGAGTATGCAATAAGATCTATCGAGAAAAGAAGACAAAGGGGCTTAATAGATGCGAATCTATCGAGGACCTATTGATAAGATGTCGAGCTTGAAGAAAAGGAGTTTTTCAAAGAGAGGAAAAATACAAAGAGATGAATGCAAACAAGCAAGCTACTCAAACATAGATCCAATCAACATGTTAAGCTCTCAAAAACATCTCTTAACAAGAAAATGCAAAGCATTCATGATTCAAAACACACACGCACACTAAATAAGTCTAACCAATTTTATATTTCAAAAACAAGTTAAGACAATTTAGTGAGCATACATTAACATATGTATTCCTTGTGATGGCCAAATCACATTGTACCTGCACATGTATCAAAAGTAGCAAAGAATATGCGTGTTGTGTGTGATAACATTACAAGAGTGTATAAATGTCTCAAGTTATGACGATTTGAGATATGAGAAAATCAATTTTAACTCACACACAATCATAACTGCTTGATGGGGACTATCACCTTTTGAGGTACATCCTATAATTCCTACATCTCCTAGAAACACGCTTGCAACCATATTTAAAAGCATTTTGATTTTTTTTGCTTTTATATTATTTGCATATTTTTTTCTTTTTGAGCATATCATGCATGGGCATATGAAAGAGAAAGAAGAAATACCCAATTATGTTAGTCCACAAACATCACAATTTTGCTATGTCAAAACACACAGATGATATATATGATTGGCAAGCTTTAGTGATGAGATGGTTATTTATGCATTTCTCTTAGGATTTTTTAGCCCTTCCTGTCAAAAAGAGTGATATGAGTGTTAAGTATAAGAGATTACTTAATCGTACTCATCACAAACACGAGCCACAAAGCTCACTTACTTAGTTGTGTATTAGAATGCTCATCTAAACTACAAAAGATACAAAGTTTAGAAAATTTTATTTCAATGGTCATCCAAGGTATACAAATACCAATATACACAAAACACACACAATTTTTGTATTTTTCTGATTTTTCAATTTTTATTTTTTATTTTTATGAAAAACAAAATAAAGCAAAACTAAAAACAAACAAACAAAAACATGTTAAACAAACTTAAAAGGAAAGCATAAAACAAGATGCATATATATGAAAGCATGATTCCAAAGGTAGATAAGAAATCAAGCAAGGAGAGTCCTACTTTAGATAGAAAGAATTAAAACAGAGGACAAAAAGAAAGATAATTAAGTCTTAGGATCCTTTATCACCCACACAAGATCGAGTCCTTGGTCGTGAAAATGAAAAGGCGCATGTCCTAGTATGACTACTAAAGGACAGAGGAATTAGAATTCCCAAAAATTAAGTCAAAAAGGTCAAAGTTTTTAATAACTCACCAAGAATAGATACAGAGCCTTTAGACAAATGATAAGACCTATTTGACACTCGCTTATGAGGAAACAACTTGAAACAATTAGGATGAGTATGACCAAAAATACCACAATGGTGACAAACATAAGTAGTTTTTGAACTACTATGCTTTCTAGAAGGAGGTCTAACTTTAGAGGTTGACAAAGACCATAATTTAGGACAATTTGGCCTAATATGACCAATAATATGAGAATGATGACAAGTAGGGACAAAATCAGAATTTTTATTCTTCGGAGTTTTAGACATAGGTTTAGAAATTTTAGCATTAACACTAGAATTTTTACCTTTGTCTATCCTAGCAATATTAACCTTCAACTCTTCATTATTCCTTTAAAATGAAGGAATATAAAAATCTTTTTCTTTTGAGTTAGGCTCAACAACAAGTTTGGCACTAGTTAATTTTTCAACTTCAGTTTTAAATTCAACTAGTTGCTCTTCCATACTCTTAATTTTGTTCACCTGAGATGAAATTTGATTTTAAAAATTCTCATTCAAATTATTGGCTTCATCCAATTTTGCAATCAAATCATCTTTTTCAAGCTTGACCTTTTTAAATTTAGCTTTTAATTTTGTAGAGCTTTTAAGAGATCTCATACAAAAATTATAAAACTTACAATAGGCATCTTGAATATCATCATCATCATTCAACACAAGATCATGCAAATTAAAACAATCAAAAGTTTCCATGACAACGAGGGTCAATGGATCACACAACAAAAAGTTTCCGCTCTGATACCACTTGCTGATACCACTTGATAGGTCAAGAATGTATTGACCCCTTTGGTAAATTAATCAATTAATTAACCAAGTGAATTAATTAGATTTAATTACATGCTATAAGCGTGATAGCACAAACAAATCGCCAACTAAGTTGAATGCAGTGGAAAATAAATTTGACACAGGTGATTTGTTTACGAATGGGGAAAACCATCGAGGCAAAACTTCACCGGGTGAATTTAAGGTCACCACTCCCAGGAATCTACTATTATCAAAATAAGCGGTTACCAGTAAAAAAGAATCTCGAGACCTAATACCAACCTACAGTTGAACTCTTACATCAATACCCAATTGGACTTGTGATGTAGCGGCAATCTCTCTGCTCAATGCACGAATCTAGTACGTGACTAACCGATGATGCACAGATCATAATACGTGACTAACTCCACAGCAACCCTTTGATTGTTGTAGTTGATTTGCAGCAGTTTCACATAGAAACACCAATAAGATCTTCAATATTGGTGCAAGAGATTTTGCTTGTTTACAGAACCCTAAAGGCATACAAGAAATGTAGTAAGAACTCTTTCTTCTATAAGAGGAGGCTAGGGTTTTAAAAAGAAAACCTTATAAAACTCTCTAGGGTTAGGTTTTTCTTTTTCCGCCTCCTTTAAATAAGTGCTTAATGGGCTCTCATATTTCAAGTAGGTTTACACAAACCTTGGATTTTTCTAGTCCAATAAGAATGATACAAACCCACAAACCTTGGGTTTTCTTAGTCCTATAATGATTATACAAATTCAAAAACAAATAGTCTTTCAAAATAGAAACATTGCTTGCTATAGTCTGAATCCCGTAAGCTCGATAGATCGAGACATGTGTCGAGCTTTAATAAATCTCAACAGATTAAGCTTTTGTCAAGGAGGTATCGAGACCTGCAGATTGCACTTTTCTTGAGCAGTTCTTGAGTAATCTTCATACCTTCAATTTAACCGTAATGATCATCTTAAACCTTCTTAGATTTACCCAAATGCAAGAAAAGCACGTTTTGTCAAAGGATATGTCAATTACATAAAAATATGTCCTTAACATCTCCCATGAGGCTTGTCAACTAACTTCCATGTCTTATTATTATCAATCATTTTCATTTCCTCTTTCACGGCTTTCACCCAAAACAGCCTGCTTCTTCAAAATCATCTGGTTCAATAACTGAAAAATTGTACATTCATAGATGTCTCAAAAGCTTCTAAACTTTCTTGGAGGAGCTCTAATGAAGATGACCTGGGGGGATGATGGTTCTCTTCTTTAAGGTGATTGCAACAATGAAAATTCTTTCATTGTCTTCTCTTGATTGGTGTTATGCATCTTCTTGGAGGAGCACTAATGAAGATGACCTGGGGAAATGATGGTTCTACTCTTTAAGTGATTGCAACAGTGAAATTTCTTTCATATTCTTCTCTTGATTGGTGTTATATATGAATCTTCTTGATCTGCTTTAGAAATTAGAGGTAATCTCTGCAATTTCTTTTCGTTCTAATTCCAAGAAACTTCTGTTGAGAAAACATACCTTGATGCAACAAACTTTCGCAACAATCTGTTTCGATTAGTAATACATTCATCATATGAACGCATTTGACTTACAACTTCCATAATTCTTGAAATATAATATCCCATATCTTCTATCTCCTTCATTTTGGCATTCTCCAATTCTCATTAGAGAGATTGAAGTTCAATGCTCAATTGCTCGTTAACTTTGTTGCCTAGAAATTTATTCTTCAAAATTTCCCGTGCATCTTTGGCTTTGAAGGCATCAATAATATGTGGGAACATCGCTTCGGAAATTCCTTACTGAAGAAATAGAAAGTCATCACGTACGTTCTTTGTACGGCTGCCATTCATACTTCTTGACTTCACTCAAATTTGCTTCTTGAGGCTCAACATAGCCATCCTCACACTGCCGCATAAAGTTTTTAAAAATATATTGTAAACTAGGCTCTGTGAACAAAATATGTTGGGTCTAGTGGAATAGGTTGTTGATGATGGAGAATAGGAATTGGTGTAGAGTAGCTAGCTAGTTACTGTAGAACCCTAACACTTCGGAACCAAAAAAAAAAAAAAAAGAATTGCTTTTTGTTTTATTTCTTGAAGTATACAACAAATGATGTTTTCCATGCAATGCATAAAACAATGGCCAACGTAACTATGCGTTTTTATACTTATGCTTGTTCGCTAACTCCCCTCAAAAAATAAAGTAGAGTAGATTGATTAATTACTTAAACTTCATTTATTGTTTTACTAATTAAAATGATGTTGCTGAAAGTGTATTAACTTAAACACAAGGATAATCACAAGAAGGAACAAGTGTGCTGCATGCTTTAAGCAATTCGTCAAAATGGAGCACTTTGTGGAGCACATGAGAACCTCATATCATTCAGTTCATGAACCCACATGCAGAATTTGCAAAAAACATTGCAGATCTTTTGAATCTCTAAGGGAACATCTTATTGGTAATCTGCAATTTTTCTTTTAAACTTCAAACTGCTTGATTCCATTAAAGACAGCTTGTGATAATTTCTCTCCTCTAACAGGCCCACTGCCAAAAGAAGCATGCAAAAGAATTTTCAGCAATCAAGGATGCAAATTCTGCCTAGTTATCCTCAATAACCCAGATGCACTCAGGTTGCACCAAGAAATTTGCCAACTCCCCAGTGTAAATACTGTATCTTTCAACTAGCACTAAAATCAAGTATTTCTGATGCTGATCGAGTTGAATATAAATCTTTTTGTCCTTTTTGTTTGTTCTAGGGAGTGCTTGCTCAATTGGCTAACTTGAGCATTTTTGATAATTTGACTATCGATAATGTTCAAATAAGAGGGCCACAAGTAGTTGCACTCGCTTGCAAAATGGTTGGTGGTGGTGGCAGTGATGGCTCCCTAGATCTCTGTGCAAGGGTCTGCCTCATTGATGAATATGAAAGCATAATCTACCATACTTATGTCAAGCCACCAACTCCAGCCACAAACTATAGGTATATCTGGATACGTCTCCACCAAGCTTCTCCTGATTTCAAACCATATATATATATATATTTACCAGCAACAAATAAAACCGTAGTCCACATTTTTTGGATGAGCTATGGATTCGCAATGGTTAAATCTGGGTCAGTCTCTCTCTCTCTCTCTCTCTCACACACACACATATATATATAACACTATAATTTACATTTTTTGAATAACTTATAGGTATCAAACAACGGGCATTCGAGCAGAATACTTAAGGGAGGCATTGCCGCTGAGCCAAGCGCAGAGGAAGATTCAAGACCTCCTCTACAATAGAGAGCCAATGCGGAAGCTTAGACCTACTGATGGAAAAGCCAGTATTCTTGTGGGTCATACTTTGGATCGTGACCTTAGCCTCCTACAAATAAATTACCCAGCAACAATGATGAGGTAATTAAAGCTCTTCAGGGAAAGTAACAAAGTTTTGATAGTTCTATATATAGTATCATCAACAGTTCAGCTTTGACTAAACACTCCATAGTTAAGAATACTAGTAACTGATAAAAAAATATTTTAAAAGAAAAAAGATTATAAAAATACCATGGACCGTTATACGTTATAATAAATTAAAATATGAATAAATATATTAAATTAGTACATAAAAAATTAACTAAAACTGTCCCATTAAATATAGAGACATATATTTCTTTTTATATGAAAATATATTTATTTATTATTATTGGTCAAAATCCATATAATTCATTAAGATATTTCAACCAATATATTAATATCAAACCCAAATTTCTACCCAATAATAATAATGATGACAACTACATTTTTTTAGAATATTATAATTGTAGGGTCTCGATTTGTGGCCCAAACCCAAAGCGTATGAGATCTCAAATTAATGAGTCCAATACAATAAATTTATAGAGAGTGAGTCAAAGAACTAAGCTCTAATGAATTGAATAATGGCTAGTATTGAATTAAATGACAATCAAGCACAAATAAGAGTTATTGATATCAATGGACTTTTAATCCGAGAATGTCACAATTATATATATTGATCACAATTGGATACAGAGATAATTTAGATTGCTACAGTGTTCTCTCTCTATTTTTTTCGATCCCCCTTCCATAAAAAGTCTTTCACCATTATATATCCTCCTTTGAACCATCTTCACCATACACCTGTTGGTCATCCGAGCCCTTACTTGAGTACCTATTCCATCAGACACCTCCTCTGGTTTTCTGTGAGTTGTGGTAGCCAAGATAGTACTACTTAGAGGTCTTCTCCACATAAATGCGGCTAGAAAAGTAGCTGCAGTGCATTTAATGCGGTGGTGGCTGCTTTCCCTTAGATATTTTTAGATTTCCTTCCTTCTCGTATGTTCATGAGGCATGTCTCTATCATTAGAACTTCTTGAAAGATTACGCTAACTGATGGAGTACATATTGTGAACTATATTCATCATATCCAAGGAGGAGTTCCTCCTCGGACAACTTTTCACTTGTTCCCCACCTTTGAGACTTTAATTGTGAACAATTAACAACTATTTTCTCCTCCTCGGACAAGGCCCAAGGCCCAATATACTATTTTGGGTCCTCATCCCTACAATAATTATAGTATGAAGCCAAAAATAATGGGAAGAAAAAAAAAGTAGAAAAGAAGACCACGCTCACAAAAAGAAAAAGAGAGAACATGATATAGACATATCATTATCACATGGTGGAAGGGCACAAAATTAAAAGGAAGTATATTCTGACACCATCCACTCCTACCCTTCAATTTTCTAACTCTCCATTGTCGTTTTGATTGCTAGTCACATGCTTGGGCTAATAAAACTAATAATCTGTTTGGTTGGAGAAGTGGAAAAGTGGAAGGATAGAAAATGAGGAGAAGATAGAAAAGATTTAATTTTCTCCTATTTGTATTTGGTTGCGAGGATGGAAAAGTGGAAAGATAGAAAACTTATTTGTTTGGTTGAAAAGAAAAATGAGAAGATAGAAAAGTGAAGTTTCTATAAATTTACAATTATGTCCCCATTTAATAAAATAAAAAAGCTACACATTTTTTTAGCAAAAAAATTGTGTATTTGCAAACAAAAAAGTAACATACTTTTTTAGCCAAAATAATTGTGTATTCACAATGCAAGTAAAAAAAAAAAAAGAGAAGGTGCAAGAACAATGCCCATGTGCACTATGCACATGGGCAATTTGGTCAACCTAGGTGAGTGATTTTCTTCCCCTCAGTTTTCTAGTGGGTCTAGGGAGAAAACATTTGGGCCCCACCACACATTTTCCCTTCCTCCCTCCCTCCCAACCAAACACCCTTCAAAAGTTTCCCCTCCTTGTTTTTCTCTTCTTTTTTTTTTTTTTTTTTTTTTTTTTTTTTTCATCCTCCCTAAAATCCATTCTACCAAACACATTCTAAAAGTCAATATAAAAGAAATTTGAAAAAACAAAAATAGCAAAAGGGAAATTAGCCAAAAACTTGAGAAGAACAATAGAGAAATGTGGAGGTGAGGATGAAACAAAGAAGAAGAAAGAAGAAGGGGCATTCAAGTGACCCACAACATAAAGGCTACCTGCTGTGAGGGATGATAAGTTCTTCGTTTGTTCAACTTGGATTTGTGCTTTCTTCTCTCAAACCATTTGATTCCAAATATGAAAAATAAAAATAAAATCCAAAATGTTGCTGGTGGAATTTTCAATTTTGGCTGATATTGGTCGAAACAAAAAGGAACCATGAAAACTAGCCATGGATCTCAGAACTATAAGGTTGGGTCGCAATTCGAGCAGTTCAATGCTTTTTTTTCGTATAAAGAGATTCTTAGGATTAAAAGAACCGCAATTACAAGATATTCACGGTTAATTGTATCCATTGACAAACAAATCACAAGAGATATCCAATTTTAAAATCAAAAAATAATAAACCAATCATTCAATTAATTAAGATAAGTCCTAAATCATGAGAGAAACATTATTGAACTCATATTTAGAATCCTACCTTAGTCAATTGAGATAAAGCAAGAATAATTTAAACAATTAAAGAACAACTGTTTTGAGAAAGATCAAATCACATAAATAAAACCTGATAATTTTTAACAAGATTTCATCCTCAACTTTAATTAAAAATCTAGCTTCTCATAGTAATTGAAATAAAACACAAAAATAAAATACCAAACATTGAATTAGACAAATAAATAAAACCATCTGTCATGGAAAAAACCCAAAATGGTAGCTGCAGCTCTATACATTCAGCCATTGCCATCCTCCTTAAACAAACTAACCTAAAGCGTTATATAAGAGAAGTCACTCCTAATACAATTCGGACTAGCCTTCTTAACATTGCTTTGATTTGCTCCTTTATAATCCATCTCATGCGGCTAACCTAAAGCCTTATTAATAAAATCCCAGCGTAGCCCATTGCAAGAACTCTCAGGAACGTGTTTTGGTGAACAAATCAAGTGGCCCGCGTCAAGCCCATCTGTATATCAACAACGAAAACAAGCCTTCAATTTCTTTTTTCTCTACTTTTCTTCTCCACGTCAGATTAACATTAGTCCCACTCTTCTTATTTTTCTTTTTCTTTCCTTCACACCTTGTTGGACTTGCCCAGCCTGCTTTTATTCTTTTCTTATATCTTTGCTTGCTTCACTTCATGCTTGGGCTGGATCTCTCAAATTGGCTTGACTTAATTGACCATTATTCTACCTCAAATAAAGCCTATTAGCATGTAATTCCTTTGTCACCTATAAGACAAAAATAATAGATAATCTGTCACAAAATAACATGAAAGTAATGCTAAATATGTAGATATGAGAATACTTTATTTTATATATTTCATGCACATCATATATCATCTCCATATGTTAGAGATATATTAGTCCATTAGTATAGGCCTAAGCCTAATTTTACTTTATGTGCAAGTCAAGTCTCCTACTTGTACTAGAAATCTATTAATCTAGGGTTTAGTCTACTATATATACATATGTTATGATTCATTGTAACACAGGATTTGTACTACACTCAAATATATTATTCATGTAACCCTTTAGGGTTTCCTTCGTGGATGTAGATCATTAGGTCAAACCACGTAACTCTCGTGTGTTATTGTGTTCTATACTTTATGTTTTCCCTTCTGCATCCATACTAGCATATTCAACATAGTGTATCAATACTAATATTTAACATGGTATCAGAGCCACCTTTCTGTGGCCATGGTTTTCTGTCCTTACAGTATATTTAAGAGCAATCTTTGCCTTCCTTGGTGTTTTTTTTTTTTTCGTTGCGTTCATCTTCTCTAGCTTCCTACTACTGCCGTCAAAACTCTCCTTTATAGTCAAGCCAACCTTATCAAATCTCAAGATTTCATCAAGCTTCCATCTTGAGTTTGAGAGGGGGTGTTAAAGATATATTAGCCCATTAACATAGGCCTAAGCCTAATTCTACTTTGTGTGTAAGTCAAGTTTCCTACTTGTACTAGAAGTTTATTAGTCAAGGGTTTAGTCTACTATATATACATATGTTATAATTCATTGTAACACAGATTTTGTACTACACTCTAATATATTATTGATGTAGTCATTTAGGGTTTCCTCTATGGATGTAGGCCGTTAGGGTGAACCACGTAACTCTCGTGTGTTACTATGTTCTATACTTTATGCTTTCGCTTCCGCATCCATACTATCATATTCAACATAGTGTATCAATACTAATATTTAACACCATATATGTTAAGATACTAGGAGTATTTCATTTGAGATGTACAATGAAAATATGTGACCACAGGGATACAGCAAAATATCCTCCACTGATGCAAACAAACCAGCTCAGCAACTCCCTTAAATACTTAGCAAAAACATATCTTGGGTAAGTAACCTGCATGAGATTTTATTTTATTTTTCTCTTTTTCATTCTTTGTTATTCATTTTCAATATATATATAGATATACCTTGAGGAAGTAAAGAAGCTTCAGTATTTAGGTGTGACATTCAAGCTGGCAGTGAAGACCCTTATGAGGACTGTGTTGCATCAATGAGGCTTTACAAAAGAATGAGATCCCAAGTTCACAAAAAAGGGGACCATCCACAAAATCAAAACAATTTTGCATTGTGGAGGCAAAGCGAACTTGAAAAGATGACCCCAGAACAACTATTGGAAATTTCAAGGTCTGATTTCTACTGTTGGTGCTTGGACTCTCAAGTTTAGTGCTTGAAAGGTGTTGCATACCTAATTAAGTGTGCAAGACAATTGCAAACTTCTTATCCAATTAATGTACTATTGGTAGAAATAACAATAAAATGGGAACGTATCTTTTCAATTAGATATTACTCCTATGTATGCCATGGTACAACATGGAGGATTTTTTTGGCTTGAAAATGATGTTTAAGAAATTAAGAATATTAGATGTATTACGCCCCCCCCCCCCCCCCAAAAAAAAAAAAAATCCATGTATCATGTATATGAAACAACCATATTTTATGTTTTTATTGCGTGTTATATTATGTTTGAGCATTTTACCAAATATAAAATCTACAACAGAGCTTGTGATTTAACTTTTATCTTAAACAAAAAAGATTTACACCTTAAAATATGTGATTATTTGCAATGCAGTCCATAAATTACAAATTTTTTGCTATCAACAATACCGTAGTTGAAGATTAATTTGTAATGTTTATTTGGCACCCCAAAATTTAGTCCTTAAATTATTTCATTGTGGCTTTCTAACATAGATGCAATTCACATATGTGATAAAAGCGTCTTTTTACTGGACTTAACAACAATAAAGGACATGATGAACAATTTGACAAAAATATTAAAGACAAAGGACTAAATGAGAAATTGTTTGCATAAAAGAAATTGTTTTTAAATTTTAAAAAAAACTTAAACTACGCACTACCAATTTTATTACAATAAAGCTTTCAAATTTACCAGTTTTTTTTTTTTTTTTTTTTTTAAGTTACAAATTTACCAGTTGATGAAAGTGATTGTTGACATGTCAATAAACATTAAAAAAAAAATGTATGTAATTCTATTTTGTGATTTGTGGCTTATCAATTTTTAAGGTTTATTTAGTAAAATTTTTAATATAACTAACATTACTCTTTTTAGTAGTAATTGGATCCCTCTCTGCCGAATCCATTACCGATTGGTCCATTAGTAATATCGTCTGCAATATTTTAAATTTGAAAGAGTTCTTGTTCTTTCCGTTGGGTTATGGAACATTGCTGCTCATAAAGCAGCCAGATTGTGTCTTCTTTCTTTTAAGTCTTTCTGCTTTCATAATCACAGTCTGCCAGTTGCCTTAGCGGATGTTTGTAACTGCTGTTCTTGTTAGTTTTTGTGTTTTTGTAGCTTTCAATAAAGATTAGAGTTTATAAAAATAGAAACAAAACAAAAACAAAGACAAAAAACACTCCCACTACTCTGTGTAAAGGTTTAGCTTGCTTGTAGGAACGGGAATGTAAAGGTTTTGAGTGCTGCTTTATGTTTTGGTCGAAGTAAAATGCACTAGGAGGTACTTTGGACCCAAACAAACACCATTCTAAATAAATTACTTTCTTCTTGTTCTTGTTCTCATCTTTATTCATTTCAAACTAAAATCCAACACATACAGTAGGAATGCAAAGTAGAACATCTCAAACATGTAGCAATATATGTCCACACCCTTTTTTACATGATACCTAATGCATAAGCAAGGATATATTGGTTACATATATTGCTGAAACTAGATGTTATTTCTCATGGGATTGGATATACGACCACTTTTCCGGTGGCTCTGTTGGTGTTAAGATAGGAAAATGCTTCAACAGTCTTTGAAAATGGAAACGGACTTTTGGGGTCAATCACTGGCTTCACCTTCCCACTTTCCAGGTAAGGTTTCAGTTTCTCCAAGATAGACCCTTTAGAAGTGAGCACAAACATAGTTGCTGGTGGAATTACAGGGCCTACTATTGTCACAACATGCCCGTCCTTTTTCACTGCCTTGACTGCCTTATCAGTCTGCCCTGTTTTTGTGTACAACAAAAATTAGTCTTCGACATATTACGAGTAATCATTACACGTTGAATAGAAAAATACAATTAGATTGGCAGGTAATGCACAAATAAATATCATGAGCAATTTCACCAACCTTTTGTTTTAAAAATGGAAATCAATTTAAACACATAGTTAGACACAAAAAGGCCACAAGTTTAACAATTGTTTAGGTTGATTATTGATTATTGTCAAAGGACACCCCCCACAAGACCCAATTCTAAGTATAGAATTCATTGACCAAATTAGGCTTATGATGAAATGAAAACAAATTCAAAATCTTACCAACTGCATCATATACGACATCAAATTTCTCTGGAAGGTCTTCAAAGTTTTCTTTGGTATAATCAATGGCCAAATCAGCTCCCAAACTCTTCAATAGCTCCAGTTTCCCAGTGCTTGAAGTAGCTGCTACCTTGGATGCACCAAAAACATGCTTTGCTAGCTGCCCCAGACGTCAAAAAAAAAAAAAAAAAAAAAAAAAAAAAACATACAAGGATTATCATATCTGAGATAGATGAGTATGTATGAGGCCACAAATTTATATTGAACATTAATGATGATTCTGGGATACAGTGAGAACCAAAAACTTCTAAATACTAAACTCACAATAGGGATGAAAAGACTAACATGAGGGCATTGGAATATCAATGAGAGTCAAGAATATACCTGAATAATGTGTGTTCCAACTCCACCAGCACCACCCAATACAAGGATGGATTTACCTGCAGAGAATTCAGTTCGTTCAAGGCCTTCATAGGCAGTCTCAATGGCCAGGGGAAGGCTAGCAGCTTCAACAAAACTTAGATTTTTGGGTTTCAGAGCCAATAGTCTCTCTTCAACAGCAGTGTACTCGGCCAAAGTGCCATAGCTTTTTGGGTGGTCTAAAGCTTTTTCATTGAGGTCTCCATATACTTCATCTCCTTCCTTGAAATTCTTCACTTGGCTTCCCACTTTTACCACTACCCCAGCTACATCATAGCCAGTAACAATCTATACAAAATAATAACAACAATAAGAAGAAATGATAATCTTACTAATAAAAATAAATTTTAAAATATATATATAGTCGTTGATATTAAGATTTTTATAAATTAGTAAGTGATTCATGCGCTAGTAGATTTTGAACCCATTGGTGATATTAAAATATTCAAACCCCCCTCCACTTATTAAAAGGGAAAAAAATTAAATTAATTCCTTGCCATGGACGGTATCAAGGCAATGAACACATAGGAAGATCTTGTAATCTGGGAAGCACGGGTGTGGCTAAAGTGTAGCTGGGTCGAACACCGCGGGGATGCAGCTACACGCGCGTCCCACACAATTTTTTTTAAATCTTATATGGCCGGGACACCTCAGATCTTCTTCTTCTTCACCTCCGGTCCTTCATCTTCCTTTTCTTCAAGTTGATATGCTAGGTCTAGTTGTGGATGTGGATTGGCACTTTATTAAATTTGATAAACATTTTTTGTTTATACTTATTGGTTTACGAAATACTTCACTTGCATCTTGAATTAGATTTATAATTATTTTATATCACTATATATATAATAAGTACCAAATTTATTCGCCAATTTTTTTTTTTAATTTGGTCAATTAAAGATTTTTACTCCTCAAAACTTATTATGTTGTTTTTCTTTTGTTTTCTTTGTAGATTCCAACCCTTTCTCAATTTTTTTTTTTTTTTATAATTTGATAATAGGGGATTGAGGAATTTGAATCTTGAATATCTTTATTAGAAATATCAGGAAGTGCAAATCAATTGAGTTGCAAGACTTTTGGTTACCTCTTTCTTAATTAAATCAAGCTAATTATAATCAAGAGAAACTTTATGAAGTGCATTATACAAAACCACCTAGTATGTAGTTAAAGTTCATACATAATTCACACACAAGCTCCGAAAAAATTAGTTAACTTTAAAAAATGAAATGCAAAATGGAGACAATCACATTTAAGCACTGTACACATCCATGATACCATATAATATATAACATCAGTGATGGCTCCATGTTGAACACAGGATGGTCATAAAATGCAGCATTGATAGTATGATTATATTATGTACACAACGATTTCAAAATATGAAATCACATAAAAGGAAATTATAAAACATTATTTATTTGCTTTTTTTTTTTTTTGTCAATATCTGAAATTATCTTTTTATTAGATTTTGTATAATTTAAGCTTTTTAATGACCCTCTTGAAAAAAAAAAATAGAACTACCATTATATAACATATATATATATATATATATATATATATATATATATATTGAGAATTATATACGTTAAAATGGAGACAATTCAGACAGCGTTGATGAAAATCTTCATAAAAGAGATGATAACACCAACAAAAAATGTATTCATAAACTTCTGAAATAAGAGAGAGACTGGGAAGAAGGTCTTACTGGTATAGGAGAGTCAGTTTCCTTGAAATACCCAAGCATCCTTTTAGAATCGACAGGGTTAAGAGATGCAGCAACAACCTTGACCAGTACTTGGTCTTCCTTCACTTCTGGCAAGGTTACATTTGAATCCAGCTTCAAAACATCAATAGGATTTCCATATTCAGAGTAGACCCAAGCCTTATTTTTAGAGGGTATTGAAGCAGTTGAAGGAGCTGCCATTGTATTGTATGCTAAAGAAACTTGCAGGGAGAAAGAGAAGGAGTTGGGTCTGTGTTACGAAGAGAAGAGATGGCTTAGTAGTGACACTCAAATGGTGATTTTCTGAATAGCATCTTTGCTTGATGATGATACTTATTGATACACCTTGAATTAGCAAACCACAAGACTCGGTCAATTTGAGACTTGATAAGGAAATAAAAATGAGCTATTGTCCATGAGATTATTTACACGAATTGAGAACGTCCAAACAAGTGGCTCGTCCATAGTGATTTTTACTCAAAACTTAGTAATTTTTAGCTACGTTCATCAAAATTGGGATTTACCATACAAGTCCACTGCTTTAGAATTTGGGAGTGAATTCCCCAAAACTCGCTCTCACTTCCTCTACTGATGTAACATGTCTCCCATGAGGAGTGGCACAAAACAATGAGACCCATTCTTTCTTTCTTTTTCTTTTTCTTTTTCTTTTTCTTTTTTTTTTTTTTTTTTTTTTTTTTGCTGAACAAAAAAATGAGTCTCCAGTGTGAGCTCATCGATTCCACGTCACATGACGGCAATAAATAATATCACATATACCACACTAGCCTTACTAAGGCTATCGCTCAAGCCACAAGATCTCCTATATAATGACCAGTACCTTATCAAATCTAAGGTAAGTGAGAAATCTACTAACTTTGAGAGTTTATAGAGATCTTGGAGGAAATTATGACTTAACTTGTCACCCCAACGAAAGAAATCATGTGATTTGCGAGCGAGTCTCAATTAGGAGAAATTAGTGTATGAGATGAGACCATGTCACACCCCAAGCCCAAGGTATGAGCAAGCCATATGACAACAGAGCCACACTAACAAAGTTTCACAGTACAAGCATGTAAGGCTTTCTTATTGATTAGCAACTATCCACAAAGAATATTACACAAAATAAAATCCAAAACTAACTTCAATAATTAAATTACCAAAAATCTCTAAAGTATAAATGAAAAAAAAAAAAAAAAAAATCAAAGATAAAGAGCATAAAACAATAATATATAACAACAAAACACTAAATACTAAAAATTAAAATTCCTAAACTCTTCTCAAGCGCACAGCCTAAGCAAAAGCTCCAAAATTTGTTGTTCCTCATAATCTAAAACTGAAATGGTAGAAATGGGGTGAGTTTGACAAGTCAGTAAATAATTACATCGAAGTTAGCCAAATGAAAAGCGCACACACATATATAATTAACACATAATTTGCAATGCATTTTTTTTTATTTAAAAAACATAAAAAATTATAGTTTGCAACGAGCTCCAAAGACTTTAAAAATTGTAATTTGCTATGAGTTCAAGATTTTCAAATTTTGGATTGGACTTGAAATAATAACCATATCCCATCAGATTCATAAATTTTAACGATCTTTATAACCATGGTCACAATGATTTGTAAACAACAAGTCTTAATATTCTTCTTGGCCGTATTATGTCATTTTTATCATAAATTGTTGGACGACATCCATTTTAGTACGCGTTTGGATGGCTGATTGCGTTTCAGCATCTGGGGTTTTTGTCTTTTTTTTTTTTTTTTTTTTTTTTTTTTTTTTTTTTTACCAGTGCCTCTTGCACTATTCATGTCTCATGAACAGTGTATTAAGACAAATGAGCAGTGTTTTGTGAGTGTGAACAAGAACCGGAAATTATTTTTTTATTGTTTTTAGTTTTTAGCAAAATAAGTGGTATCCAAACGTACCCTTAGTGCCTTTTCAAATCTTATCTGTTGTTTGCCAATTGAGGACAATGTCAAAGACACTGATGAAGTTAAAATTGTCACGTGTTTGTTTCCTTCAAGGAAAAATGATTTTTTTTAATATAAATATTTTTTGGTATTTAGTATGATAGAAAACTTAGGTCAACAAAAAAGATTAGTAGCCTAGTCAAAGGAAAATAATGAGTTTTGGA
Organism: Quercus dentata; assembly: GCA_028216015.1. NCBI lineage: Eukaryota > Viridiplantae > Streptophyta > Magnoliopsida > Fagales > Fagaceae > Quercus > Quercus dentata. Next base: position 85,246,370 of record CP116445.1, read on the forward strand.
TGGAAAACATTTTCCGTCCTTAAAATTAAAGATGCCAAAGTCAAAATATTTTTTGCGTGGGCATTGTAGGGACAAGGGCCCAAAATAGTATATTAGGCTTTGGGCTTTATCCAAGGACATTGATAGGTCCGAGGAGGAGCAAGTAATTGGTAAATGTTCCCAATTGAAGTCTCAAAGGTGGGGAACAAGTGAAAGGTTGTCCGAGAAGGAACTCCTCCTCGAATATGATGAATATAGTTCACAATATGTACTCCATCAATTAGCGTAATCCTCCAAGAAGCTCCAATGATAGAGACATGCCTCATGAACATACAAGAAGGAAGAAAACCTAAAAATATCTAAGAGAAAGCTGTCACCACCGCATTAAATGCACTGCAACTACTTTTTTTACCGCATTTATGTGGAGAAGACCTCTAAACAGTACTACCTTGGCTACCACAACTCACGAAAAACCAAAAGGGGTGTCTAATGGGACAAGTACTCAAGTAAGGACTCGGATGATCAACAAGTGTATGGTGAAGATGGTCCAAAAAAGGATATATAAGGGTGAAAGACTCTTCATGGTGGGAGGATCGGAAAAATAGAAAGAGAACACCGTAGCAATCTAAATTGTCTCTGTATCCAACTGTGATCAATATATATAATTGTGACCTTCTCAGACTGAAAGTCCATTGATATCAATACCTCTTATTTGTGCTTGATTGTCGTTTAGTTCAATACTAACCGTTGTTCAACTCATTAGAGCTTAGTTCTTTAACCCACTCTTTACAAATTATTGTATTGGGCTCATTGGACCGAGATCCCATACACTTTGAGCTTGGGCCACAAATCGGGACTCTACAATTAGCGCCGTCTATGGAAAGAACTTGTGTAATAGTGAAAGCAACGGTTAACTATAGCAAATTCAGACTCACATCGGGCAGAATCCATAGCATCTCAACGTGAAAATCCTTTTTCGCCAACCTTGAGCGTAGGAGAGATCGGGAGGGTAGCGCGCACGTTATGCACACAAGCAAAAGCCACTCTCGAGTTGGGAGTCACGTCTCTCAAGAACAACACAATAAAGCCATGCAAAGGGAAATAGACCAACTTAAGAAGAAGTTACGCCATGCACAACGAAAATGAACTCCCACCCCGTTTGATTCCTCTTCCGACGATGAGAAGGATAGCGAGTATCGACGTAAATCAAGGACTCCTCCTAGCAAATCCTTCTCATATGAAGAGGAGCACCATAGTGAACGCCGATGCAAAAGCCCCATTCACAGAGGATTGGGAAATAATGCGATGAGCAAAGCTTTGAACTAGATTGCCAAGTCGCCCTTCACGCATAGGATCGAAAGGGCGGCTCCTCCTCGGTGTTTCCATCAGCCAACTTTCACCATCTACAATGGGTGAACAGACTCGATGGAACATGTGAGCCATTTCAATCAGAGAATGGCTATCTATTCTAAGGATGAAGCCTTGATGTGTAAAGTGTTCCCATCTAGTTTGGGACCCGTGGCGATGAGATGGTTTGGCGGCTTGAGGACGGGTTCAATAAATTCCTTCAAGGAGCTCACTTGAGCATTTGGCTCCCATTTTATCACGTGTGCCAGGGTCCCTCGGCCCTTAGACTCCCTACTGTCTTTGTCCATGCGAGAAGGGGAGTGTGAGAGACCGCGCCCCCGGCCCGTTTTTATAGGATGTTGGGCCAAACCCACGTGAATAAGTGGAGTCGTGTTATTGTCTCTCAAAATGGAGATTCGACTAGTTATATTTTTCCCTTTAGATTAAGGGTTTTACAATGGAGTCACCACTTATTTAATTATTGGAAAAATAAGAAAACCATGAATGAAAAATTCCTCATTTTATTAATTTGAAATTGAATTTACATTGATCATAGGAAAATTACATGTCTTTGGTCCTAGATACAATCTAAGATAAAGTACATGGCTTTATTTCCTAGTTACAATCAAAAAATCAAAAATTACATGGATAAGTATTTGATCTACTAACCCTTGATCTAAGCTCGGAGGCTATGTTACAAGATGGGAAAGTGTTAGGCACCCACCTTGCCCGGTGAAACCGGTCTTCTAGACTATGATGGCCAACATTCATATCACATCATCCAATATGTCAATCAATTTGTATGTTGAATTTAATGTGTGTGCATGTGATAAACCCTAATTCAATTTATTAAGCATGACATTTGGATTAAAAAATGAACTCTAGTGAATGTGTGTGGATAGTGATAAACCTAGATTCAAGGATTTGAAAGAATTACTAAACAAACATGTTTTTCATATTTTTGATGTGGATTTAAGATTAAATTTAGTGATATGCATGAACATGTGATGAACAACTAAGAACATGTGAAGAACACATAAGAACAATTAAGAACATTCAAACATATTCAAGAGAATTATCATGCTTTAATCTTAAATTCTCATCATGTCAATATAAGCAAACAGTTAGGGAAGGGGATTATACTTTCATGCAAGATCCATGTAATGGAGGAGGAGATTCTTGATAGAGGTCCTAAGGGTGGAGGAAAAGAAGAACTAGGAAAGGGAGAGTGAGTTTCAGGAAGATCAAGATATGATAAGACTACTCAACTTCACTAGAACTTAAGAGAAGAGAAGAGAGGGGGATTTTTTGTGTGCTTTGAAATGAAGGAGAGGGGAGTTTATATAGTAGTAGTGGAGGAAATATGAATGGAATGCCATTTAATGAGAGTTGACAAGGAATCATGAACCTAGACCTCATTTTAGCCTTTGGGAAAATCTGGTGCATTAAATGAAAAGATTGGTGGGAGTGAGGAGCAAGCCAAAATTCGGTTTTCCAAGAACTACTGTCACAGCCTATAGAGCCAACTTTGAAAAATCATATCTGCCTCAATTCTGATCGGAATTGTCTCATTCTTGTGCTCAAATTAAAGCCCCGGATGTCTAGTTTCTGGGAAAAATAACTCCATTCATAGATTCAAAATATTCTGAGAGATATCAATGAAATGGTAAGCAGAGGTCATTTGTTAGAAAATGGTTTCAGCACAATTAACATTAATAGATCCCCAAATTAGCTCCCAATTAACATTAAATGGCTCCAATCACTCCTATTTCAGAATTAATTGGCTCTAAATTTACTCTAATTAAAAAATAATTGCACAAATTACTCATTGAATAATTAATATTTAACTATCTAGTTAATTAGGTGTATGTAACTCTACCATAAAATGTAGTCCTAACCAATCAAATTATGACACATCATCGATCTCAAATTGATTATATTTATAACCAATTGAAATCAATTGTTCATAATCACATATAGTCAGACTCAATTTGTAATAGTGCATCTCAGCCATTAAAACTTGATTTGATGATAACTTTCAATCTAATGGTCCGATTAGGGCTCATGACCAGTCGATTTGATCGTTACAACATCAAAATCATTTTGGTGAAATGAGATTAAGGATCTAATGACCAGAATCAAGATGCATATTTCCAATATGAAATTACCCTTTTACCCTTCATGTGAGGTTAAATACGGGTTGCAAAATAGGGTGTCAACAAGGAGACCACGAAAACATATTCGGACAGGTATTGGGAGATGCACAATGAGATAGAGGGTTACTTTGAGGACGTCGCCATCGGTACCTTCAAGAGTGGCCTCCCAATCGAGCATGGCTTAAGGAAGTCTCTAACAGGAAAACCAATCACCAGCTGTGTGTCGACTTATGGACCGTATTGACAAGTATAAAAGGGTTGAGGAAGACCAACAACTGGGTAAAGGAAAGGCTAAGGTTATCCCTCATGAGAGGAGGGATTTCAGGTTGGACTGATTCAATAATAACCGGCCCCGGAGAGATTTTGTTGGACAATTAGGGTCTACCAACACCCGGATCGTTAATGCAATATTTCGAGAACTAGTGCATCGGGTTCTAAAGAAGATTAAGAACAAGCCATTCTTTAAATGGCCAAACAAGATGGTCGAAAACTCCTTGAGACACAACCAGAGTCTTTATTTCCAATATCATCGGGACTAAGGGCACACTACGAAAGACTACGAGAATTTGTGGGACCATTTGGACTAACTGGTCCAAGAAAGGAAGTTGAAGCAGCTGCTGCACCATTCTAGTGGCCAAGCGGGGTAGACAGGTTCGGATCCCCAGAGAGATTTTTCTTCAAGACCTTCTCTAGGAATGATCAATGTCATCTTCGTTGCCCTCGGTAGGACCGGTTCCCGTCCCTCCAGAGTGATGTCTGTGGCTCGACTATCAACTGAAAACAGCAATTCAAAGCCAAAAAGAGCCAGAATAGAGGCCCCACTAGTCTTGGGCTTCTCGGCCGATGATAAGATCGGAACTATCCAACCCCATGACAATGCTTTGGTGGTCACACTCGGGATAAGGGGGTATGATGTGAAAAGAGTGTTGGTAGATCAGGGAAATCCTGTCGAGATGATGTACCCCGACCTATACAAGGAGCTGAATTTAAAACCCGAAAACCTAACAGCATACGATTCCCCACTAGTAAGTTTCGAAGGGAAAACAGTTACTCCGAAAGGTCAGATTAGACTATTTATACAAACCAGTTTGGATGTGGTGGAAGTAGACTTCATTGTGGTGAATGCTTATTCACTTTATACGGCTATTGTGGCCAAGCCTTGGCTTCATGCCTTAGAAACCGTTTCTTCTACCCTCCACCAGAAGGTGAAGTATCCGTCCAACGGCCAAGTTAAAGAGATTGTAGGGAATCAATCCATGGCTAGGCAAGGCATAGTGGTTGCCATCTTGCATAGGCCCAATGCAGAGTCCTCGGCCTCTACTGAAAGGAACTTGTAGCAATCAAGAACTCCGGTATTGTCCAACAATGAATCAACCGAGGAAGCGAAGTGCGAAGATCTAGAAAAGGTTGTTGTTGGCAATGATCTGGAGAAGTTCTTTCAGGTCGGCTCCCAGTTGCCTCCCCAAAAGAGAGAAGAGCTAATCGAATTCCCGAGAAAAAACGTGGATGTATTCACATGGAATGCTTATAAAGCTCCGAGGGTCGACCTAAATTTTATTTACCACCATTTGAATGTCAGTCTATCTATTACACCCAAAAAACAACCTCCTCGGCGATCATCCAGAGAACATTTTGATGTTGTCAAAGATGAGGTGATGAAACTTAAGCGGACGGGAGCTATTAAAGAGGTTTTCTATCCTGAATAGCTGGCCAATACTATGATAGTAAGGAAAAAGAATGGAAAATGGCAAGTATGTGTAGATTTCACGGATTTAAACAAGACTTGTCCAAAAGATCCCTTTCCTATGCCTCGGATAGACCAGCTAGTAGATACTACCGTAGGCCATCCTCGGATGAGCTTTTTAGATGCCTTTCAAGGATACCATCAAATACCGCTAGCACTAGATGACTAGGAAAAGATAGCTTTCGTTACTCCCACAGAAAACTACCATTACAAGGTAATGCCCTTCGACTTGAAAAATGCAGGATCCACCTATCAAAGGATGATAACTAAGATGTTTGAACCTCAATTGAGCAAGAATATTGAAGTCTATATAGATGACATGGTAGTGAAGAGTAAGGTGGTGTCCGAGCATGTGGGAGATCTCGGAAATATTTTTAAAATACTCGGAGAACACAAGTTGCGCCTTAACGCCTCCAAATGTTCTTTTGGTGTGGGATTAAGAAAATTCCTAGGTTATATGGTGACCTACCGGGGAATTAAAGTTAATCCTGACCAGATTAAGGCGATAAACAATTTGCAACCACTTCGGAACTCCAAAGAAGTTCAGAAGCTAACCGGAATGATCACGCTTTGCTCTAAACCGGTTTATTTCTCGGTCCGCAAATTGATGCAAACCCTTCTTCCTATTGATGAATAAATATAAGGGATTTGAATGGACTGAGGAGTGAGCTTTGGCATTTCAACAACTTAAAGAATACATATCTCAGCCACCTATCATGTCCAATCCTGGGACGGATGAGGTCTTGTTTTCTTATATTGCGGTGGCCCCTCACGCTATGAGTTTGGTATTGGTACGGGTTGACAACGAAGTACAACAAATAGTCTATTATGTGAGCAAATCACTACATGAGGCCGAGATTTGCTATCTACCGCTGGAGAAGGTCATCCTAGCAATGGTGCATGGTACACGAAAGCTTTCTCATTACTTCCAAGCACATACATTTGTCGTCCTAACTCAACTTCCACTCGGGGTCATACTCCAAAGTGCTGATTATACGAGGAGGATTGCAAAATGGGGCATAGTTCTAGGGGCTTTTAACATCAAATACATGCCCCGTACCTCTGTCAAGGGTCAAGTACATCAAATACATGCCTCGTACCTCTGTCAAGGGTCATGTATTGGCGCACCTCATGGCCGAGTTCACTGAACCCCCGTTAGAAGAAACCTCAACAACACGTAACATGGATGGAAAATCGGTTGGCACAATCTCCCTACAAGAACATTTATTCTAGAAGGTATACGTTGATGGTGCGGTAAATCAAAGGGGCTGCGGGTGGGGCTAGTTCTGATCTCGCCCGAGAAGCTCACCATAGAAAAGTCACTAAGATTGGGCTTCTCGACCACGAATAACGAAGCTAAGTACAAAGCCTTACTGGAGGGAATGTCCATGGTTCAAAGAATGGGAGGAAAGGCAAGAAAGATGTTCTCAAACTCAAGGTTGGTCGTCGGCCAGGTGAAGGGCGAACTAGAAGCAAGAGATGAGAGGATGCAAGGGTATTTAAGTCAAGTTAGACATCTACAATCGTGGATTTGAATCCTTCACTCTTTTGCACATCCCTAGGAGTGGTAACACACACACTGATTCTTAAGCCACGCTGGCAACCTCCTTGGCACAGAGCCTACCTCGGGTTATCCTTATAAAAGACTTGTACAAACCCACGGAGGTCAAGGGACAAGCGGTTCATGTTCACCAAATCGGGGTAGGGCCCAGTTGGATGGATTCCATAGTACTACATCTGAGAGAAGACATCTTGCCGAAAGACAAATCAAAGGCTGAAAAGATAAGGAGAAAAGCGCCTCATTTCTGGCAATCCAATGACCAAAAATTGTACAAGCGCTCTTTTTTCGGGCCATATCTACTTTGTGTTCACCCCGAAGCGACAGAGCTACTCTTTGAGGAGCTGCATGAAGAAATTTGTGGAAGCCACACAGGAGGCGGATCTTTGTCTCATAGAGCCATAACTCGGGGCTACTGGTGACTAAATATGCAGAAAGAAGCACAAGAGTATGTGAAGAAGTGTGATCAGTGTCAAAGGTTTGCACCAAACATACACCAGCCAGGAGGAGTTCTTAACCCCCTGTCTAGCCCCCGGCCTTTTACTCAATGGGGCTTAGATATAGTTGACCCTTTCCCCAAAGCAAATAGGAACAAGAGAGGTATTTGCTGGTCAAAGACCGACTATTTCACTAAATGGGTTGAAGTGAACCTTTAGCAAATATCGAGAGATGTGGATGCTAAGAAGTTTATTTGGAAAAACATTGTTACCCGTTCGGATCCCTCATTCCCTCATCTCGGATAATGGTCTTGATTTGACAAGAAGTCCTTCAGGAGATACTGTTGTGAATTGAGAATTACGAACAGATATTTTACTCCAGCTTATCCTCAGGGAAATGGACAAGCCGAGGCTATTAATAAAGTCATAGTTAATGGACTCAAGAAAAGGTTAAATGATGTGAAGGGAAAATGGGTGGAAAAACTGCCACATGTCTTGTGGACGTATCAAACCACACCTCGCAGATCAACAAGGGATACCCCCTTTTCGATGACTTATGGAGCCAAGGCTGTTATTCCCTTAGAAACAAGCTTCCCAACACTAAAGACCAGCTCGTTTAGTCCAAGTAGTAACAATGAGTTGCTAGAAAGGAGTTTGGATCTTATCGAAGAAAGAAGAGAAAGTGCAATGGTCTAATTGGCATACTACCAACACAAACTCAAGCATGGTTATGATGCTAAGGTAAAGCTAAGGCCACTAATGCCTGGTGACTGGGTATTGAGGAAAGTTCGACACACCGCAAAGAACCCAGCATGGGGAAAGTTAGGACCTAATTGGAAAGGACCATATCGCATCACCTCTGTGGCTAGTATAGGGGTCTATTTCCTTGAAGACTAAGATGAACATGTAATACTGCGCCCTTGAAATGTAAACAACCTGAAAAGATATTATTATTAATGAAGATTTTCTTTATCAATAAATTCTCTTGTTGTGTAAAAGTATTGTGCTTCATATTACTAAATCAGTACAAGTATTAAACAGAACCTAAGTCCTGCATGGCTTCTTGAACCACAGGCTTAGGGAAAATTAATTACTTTTGACATCTATACAAGTATTAAAAAGAACCTAAGTCATGTATGGCTTTTCGGACCACAGGCTTAGGGAAAATTAATTACTTTTGACATCCGTACAAGTATTAAACAGAACTTAAGTCCCGCATGACTCATCGGACCACAAGTTTAGGGAAAATTAATTACTTTTGACATCTATACAAGTATTAAAAAGAACCTAAATCCTACATGGCTCCTCGGACCACAGGCTTAAGGGAAATTAATTACTTTTGACATCTGTTCAAATATTAAACAGATCCTAAGATATATCAGATCTCTCGGACCACATATTTGGGTGAAATTAACACTCAAGGGCATGTATATAAGTGTTTAAGTAGAACCTAAGGTCAAAACAGATCCAAGGCAAATTTAAACTTATATTTATTTACATAAGTGATGAACAATATTCAGATTTTTTGCCTCTTTTATTTTCCTTCACATGATATAAGTCTATCAATATCAATCTTCATTACATAAGATTTAATTCACAATACAAACACTTAATACACAACTTTGCTCCTAGCACTTAATCAAAGTAATTATATTATTAAGCAAACAGTATTATTGTTGTCTTTTATTGAAGGCACAAGAACGGCAGTTTGATGCTATGTATAAAAATAATAAAATTCAAATTACATAAGGCAAAAGAACAAAAGATGAAATGAAGAACATTCTCATTTGATAAAGAAAGTACATTGTACGCATTGACATAGTGTCATTTAAAAAATAAAAACCTGCTACAAAAGGAATTAGAAAAGGAACCCTAAGGGCTAAGCTTTAACGGGAGGGGCAGGAGGATCTTCCTTTTGGCTTGGCCGAGAAGTATGAGCATCCTTGGCCTTGGGATTAACTTCCTAAATCTCAACCTTTACTTCCTTCGCCTTGGCAGCATCTTTAGTCTTGGCAGAGGGCTTTTTCCCTTTGTCTTTGCCTTTGCCTTTCTCCCCTTCAGCCCCCTAGCCTTGGTCACCAACCTGGCTGGATCCTTTCGAAATTTCAAGAAGAGGGAGGGCATCCGGGATAGCCAAAGGCTGCTTGGAAGATTCTGGGGTAGAGGTAGGAGGAGAGGAGATAGCAGCCGAGACTTCGCGGATCTCTGAATGGTAATAGACACTTTCGGGCAACCTCCAAACAGAATCAGTAGGGACTCCCCGCAACATCAAGGCCTTATCCCATGTCACGTTGCAATAATCCCTACACACTTCTGAAAGCTCCTCGGCAAGCCATACTTGCATCTCCTCCACACCAAGCAAATATGAAGCCTTCTTTTCAGCCTCTACCGCTTCCCTTGCCGCTTGAGTTTCTTCCTTGGCCTTCTGCAACTCAACCTTAAGATCTATGACCAATTGCCTTTGTGTGGCCAGATCTATCTCGGTCAAGTGTAGTTTTTGGCGCTAATCCTCGGCCTACCTTTCAGCGGTTTTCAAGCCGGCCTCGGCGCTTGAACGAGCTTGGTCCGTCACTTTAAGTTTCTCGGACAACTCAATTTACTCCCGCCTAGCAGCCCCCAATGATTTCTCAACATCGGCAAGAGTGAGGGCACGATCATCGGCCTATTTATGAGCGTCACGATACCACTCCTCGGCCATAAAAACTCGTTGAGTAATTTGTCCAAAGACCACAAATAAATAAATAAATAAAATAAAATAATATATATATATATATATATATATATATATATATGAGTTAAAAACAAAAGTATGATTTAACATCTAATTTCATAAGTAGATAAACTATTTACCATAGCAAGGTCCCTCTTCAAGGACAGGAAAAGGTCATTCTATGTAAAGCACCGATGGCGTCCATATCCTTAGGAAGGGGTAGAGGCTACTTCAGGGCTTCGGCTATATACCCCGCTCGACCCATTTGAAAATTCCCAGACCGAGGCATTCCAAGGAATGGGAGCCTCGTCTACTTCCAGCCGAAGACTCCATGTGCGTTGTGTCATGCGCACATCTGCCCTATTTTTTTTTTCTCGGCTATCCACGAACTGGGATCTCTTGTCCCGAGCATCTAGAACCACCTTCTGTTGTTTCGTTCCCTTTTGAGGACCCACCTCGCCTTCCTCAAGCGGCTCGAGTGGCCTTTTCTTCTTCAAGTCAAGATTAGGCTTCAAGTCAAGATTAGGCTTCAGGCCAAGGTCGGTGGAGATTTTGGGAGGATGAAGGGGATGATTGGAGGGAACTTGGGACTTAAAGGCTCTTTTTGATGTTAACTCCTTGCCCCTGGAAGCCATGAGCTCCCTTAAACTCTTATTGCCCTTGTTCAGTGCCATACTTTCTTCCTCTTCTTCGGAGGAGTTTTCTAGGTGGGCGATCACTAGAATGGGAGTATGAACACCAAAATTCCTATCCGATTCACCCTTGGCGTCCGAGATGTTAATTAGAGGAGCCCTCGGATTATTTTCTTCCTCAAAATGGAATTTATCTATCTCCTCCTCTAGTGATAAACGAGACGAGGCAATCTCCTCTTCAGGTATTGCCGCTACCTCAGGAAGAATATGTGGAAGTGGCAATGCAATTGGTGGAAGGTTACGTGGAACCGCAAGACAACCAGTGGAAGGACCCTCCTAGCCAAAAATCCTGGCTTAGAGACGCCAATCCGAGCCAATCTGGAACTTCCAACCCTTATTGCTTGGCCTACGTCCTGGAAGATGCGAGACAATGGCTCATAGTCCAAGATTAGATGAGTGGCCTGCAGCTGTCTGTCTTTACTCACAAAAATCTCTGACCTTAGAAGGTAATTAAGAGCCTGAACATTAGTAAAATTGATCGTCGAAGCAACGTGGTTTTTATCTGCAGAAACATCCGAGAAGGAGATCATGGTCAGATCGACAAAAATTATCACCAAAAGAAGATGAAATGTCAAAAGAAAAAAGAATAAAGCTAAAAAGGTTAAATCCCCTTCCAAAGGGATTGATCCTAAAGGTACCCCACCTGGATCTTCTACCCAAGTTGGACAATGAAAACCGTCGCTCCACTCCCTTGAGAGAATCGGGTAGTCATCCTTCATGCCCTTATTAGACTTGGGGAGGCATGATATTGGCCTAATGACCTTGGACCGGGACTTGAGGTAGTATCCCGCACCGGAGAGCGTGTGGCACTCGTACATGTGAACCACATCGTGCCATGTGAGCCCTAAGCCCAGCTGCTCGTTGAGAGCATCTACGCAGCCCAAGACCCTAAATAGGTTAGGGGCGCACCGGTAAGGGGTCAATCTGTGGTTAATCAAATAGTCCCTAGTTATCCTACCCATAGGAAGCGTCATTCCTCCCTCTATGAAAGTAATCATGGGAATGATGACTTGACCCACGTCCCTATCAATAAGTATTCAATCCGGGGGACAATATTCTAAAACCACCCCCTATGGGATATGATACTTAGCACTAAAACCCTCCATACCAGCCGGTGAGTCTACTAAGTGCTTGAACCTATCCATCTAAATAAACAAAAAGGCTGAGGAGAAAGGCTGAGAAGAAAAAGGAGAATATAAAGAAATAAAGACTTATGGGAACACATATGTTAATCTTTGAAACTTTCAGAAATTTTTCAAAGACTTCTTACAAGAAATAGCTATGGAGACTCAAGGTTTTTTTGTAAGACAAAGCGCTAGAATTCTCTAAAGCTCTTGAAGATTTGTGAAGAAAGAAGGAAATTGGGTTCACTCAAGGCTTTATATAGAGGGAGAAGATGAGTGGGAATACTCCCGCTCAAAATACTAGGAAAAATGCCAGCCATTAGATTGACGTTTCACCGTTGGATGCGGGGGACATAAAGTCGCCTGGAGTAATTAATAACGCCTCGTGGACTATGAAATGTCAGAGACAATTATGAGCCATGTAAAACCACATTCTCGCACGTGTAATGCAAAAAATCAATTGATCTTAGCTCTTAAAAATCAAAATCCTACTTTTTCTCCTCGAATGGAAGGGAAAAACCGAAATTTTGAGGGGCTATTGTAGGGACAAGGGCCCAAAATAGTATATTGGGCCTTGGGCCATGTCCGAGGACATTGCTAGGTCCGAGGAGGAGCAAATAGTTGGTAAATGTTCCCAATTAAAGTCTCAAATGTGGGGAACAAGTGAAAGGTTGGGAATAAGTGAAAGGTTGTCCGAGGAGGAACTCCTCCTCAAATATGATGAATATAGTTCACAATATGTACTCCATCGCTTAGTGTAATCCTCCAAAAAGCTCCAATGATAGAGACGTGCCTCATGAACATACGAGAATGAAGGAAACCTAAAAATATCTAAGGGAAAGCTGCCACCACCGCATTAAATGCACTGCAGCTACTTTTCTGACCGCATTTACATGGAGAAGACCTCTGAACAGTATTACCTTAGCTACCACAACTCATAGAAAACTAGAAGGAGTGTCTGATGGGACAGATACTCAAGTAAGGGCTCGAATAATCAATAGGTGTATAGTGAAGATGGTCCAAAGGAGGATATATAAGGATGAAAGACTCTTCATGGTGGGAGGATCGGAAAAATAGAGAGAGAACACTGTAGCAATCTAAATTTTCTCTGTATCCAACTATGATCAATATCTATAATTGTGACCTCCTCGGACTGAAAGTCCATTGATATCAATACCTCTTATTTGTGCTTGATTGTCATTTAATTCAATACTAGCCGTTGTTTAACTCATTAGGGCCTAATTCTTTAACCCATTCTCTACAAATTTATTGTATTGGGCTCATTGGGCCGAGATCCCAGACACTTTGGGCTTGGGCCACAAATCGGGACTCTACAGGCATGTTGAATTATTTTCTATGATGATGTAGATGGTTTAATATGTTTAAATATTTTGGGGTTGATTTATTATGATTTTTTTAATAATCTTGAACTAGTAATTATGTAGTTGAAAAAAATAACTTTTAAGTAGATATTCTAGTTTTATGGAACATTCATAAAATTTTGGTTTATATAATTAATTATTTAGAATAAAAAGTAATATTAATTATTTAGGGTGGCAACTAAACTCAGGAAAATTAGTCAATTTTCTATGTATGTAATTAAAGAGAATTGATATGTGACCTTGGGGTTGGACATCCTTTAGCCAGTTAAGATCAAGCAATGCACATGGCCTAAGCCAGAATAGAAAGGTCCAAAGTATACAAAGCTTATTACTTCAGGCAGCACAACTAATTAGGTGCTCCACTGACTAGCAGTACCATCTATGTAGAAGCACCACATTCAAGCTAAGAGTAATCGGCAAAGCGACCCCAGTTAAGTTTTTATCTTTCAAATTTTTATTTTAAGATTATGCACACATGCTGATAAAGTTAATTATGTAGAGTTTTTATGACTATGAGACAATGCGGAGTTGGTTCAACATTAATTGGTGATGTTAGGTTAGTGTTGACAAATCTATATATGGCAATGTAATGTTTCGTTGAGTTGTAACAATGAACTTTTGAAGTGTAAAAAAAGTTCAAGAATCAGTTCAAATCAAGGCAGTCTCTTGAATCTCAATTATATCTTTATCGACTCTTTTTTTTTTTTTTTTTTTTTTTTTAACAAGATAGAAATTCTACTCTAACTTAATCTAAGTGTATATATGTGTGAAACTCTCTCCTGGAGACTTAAACCCCGACCTTCGCATACTTGTGGAGTGACCATCACACCAAGGGTATGCGATGGTTATCTTTACCGACTCTTGATTTATCAATATTTTTCTATCGATTGACTCTCAATCAATTGAAAATCAAGAATCTTGATTCTTTTAAAGGCTCATTAAGTTGACTATCAAGTTGGAATTCAAACCCTACATGGAAATTCATATTAGGGTTTATTATAGTTTACTCAAATTGAAAGAAGAGAGAGATAGTGTTGTGCATCTAAAGTTCCAAAACCCTAATCGATATCTATATATATCTAAAAGCTAAAGCGTAATATTTATTGTTACTACGCTCCAATTAAGCCGCATCATCATCCACGTCATTATTGTTTTTAACATTTATTTTTTTAATATTTACATTTCTCCAACCTTTCTCCCTCCATTGCCTTTTCATCTCCCCACTACTTCTCCAACCTTTCTCCCTCCCTTCCCTTTTCATCTCTCTACTACCATCTACATTAATATCATTCTTCCTCTTTCCCTTCATCATCCTTTATTTTTGTCTCTTCTTATTCACACCCTTTGACTATAAATTTATCATTATCTTTTCCATTTTATTCATAGTTTTCCCTCACCAAAAAAAAAAAAAAAAAAAAAAAAAAAAAAAAATTTTTTATTTTTCTTGCATCTTTGTTTTAGGTTGATAATTTTTTTATTTTTTAAAACTCTACTTTGGGTTAATGCTTTTTTTTTTTTTTTAATTGTTGTTGTTTTTTTGTTCTCTTTGATTCTTAAATCCTCATTATAAAGAATTAAATATAGCTCTCATCAATAATTTTTTATGGATTTTTCTATTTTTCTTTAAATGTTAAACATCTTTGTTTTAGGTTGATAATTTTTTATTTAGATAAAAGTAAAGATTAGCCAAACGAAAATAATTGAATGGATGACTTTTAGCTTTTGCAATTTTATTTTAATTTAACAATGCAATATGGTAATTTAATTCGATTTTTTTTTTTTAATTGTTTTGGTAGTTATAACTTTTTTAGTTCTCTTTGATTGTTAAATATTTTTTTATCCTTTTTTGGTATTTTGGATTGTAGGCAGATTGCATTATAAAAACTAAAGAATTTTCCAAATATAGCATATAAAATATAATATTATTCTATTACATAGCATGATTTGAATAATTTGACATTTATTGTAATTTGGATTATTTATTCTTTATTATTATAAATTGCATTTATTTTTAAAAATAATGTTCAATTTAAATGTTAAACTATGAGAAAATCTTTTACTAATTTTTATTTATTTTTTTTAATCCTTTCATAAATGGAGTTTGATGGACAAAGCTGTTTGTTAATAAGTTCAATGTAACATTAGAATTAAGGGTTTTTTTTTTAAGAAATGCATGATATGTCTATAATATTTTTACAACAAATTTTAAGTGGCAGGTTGTTATTGGTTGTTATTGTTAAGGCAAAAAAGTAATTTTAGTGTTAGTTTCAAATTTGAACCAATAACAACTAATCACCTGATTTGTTGTAAACGTAACATTTTTTTTTTTTTTTTATCATAAACTTTAATTGTAAATAGTGAAACTTTCCTCTGGGGGTGTGTTTTTTCCTTTGAATGACGTGCATAGGTCTTTCAGGCCGTCAACAAATTACTATATATATTCTTTACTTATAACATTTATATTTTTTTGTGATTTGTTGTTGTTGCCTGTTGACTTAATTTTGTTAAAATAAAACAAAGGGGTCTAAACTGTACTCTCAAGTGCATTGGCATGTTACATGTATATATGAAGGAGACCAATACGTACAGAGACAAGTTACTATTGGGATGTAACTAGTCTAATAACACAATGGAATAATTGAGGTCCACTGTAAGGTGCATGGAGCAGATCTAGACTGCTGTGACTGTGAACATCATTCAGAATGGTAATTGGATAAACTAGAATATAAAAACTGGACTCAGCTATGTAAAAGATCTATGGTTCTCTCTTCGAGCATCTAGGCTTTGTACATCTCTAAACGACTTTTCTTCTGACCAAAACAGAGTAGACAGCTTTTCATTTAACCATTTTGGTTTTCAAAGACAATGCTTGCCTTTAATGGAATTGTTGGTGGGCATCAAATATTAATGGAAGAAGTCATTGTCCCAACTGGTACAGACTCTCTACTCTTTAGGATATACCGTCACCGGAAGGGTATACAATCATCGGAATATATAGAGCCAATAACGGCAAGAAAGAAAAACTACTCGTTACACTTGAGAGACCAACCAGTGAGTTGGTCAAATCAGATGATAGTGATGAGAGAATAATTTCGTGTGGAAGGTGTATCAGACTTTTCATTCCTTTATAACTAGAACTAAGTTAAGGTATTATAGTTCATCAAAAAAAAAGTTAAGGTATTATATATACTGAGGGTATAGTATAGAGATTTCCCTTTCCTTCGAATTCGGAGGTTTAGGTTAATCATCTCATGACCCTCAAGGAGCCCAAGGGTGTTTGGCAAGGAAGGAAAAAAAAAAAAAAAAAACTACCAAAAAAGACAAGGTTGCTCTAGTAAGTCCATAGCTATTTTGCCACAATTTTGATATAATAAATTGTAAGTGTTTGCCTATCACTTTCACAGGAGTCGATTATTTTTTCTCTATCATTTACAGTATGCTACATCAAAGTTGTGAGCCTTGTGGCAAAAAAATAATTATGATCCTAAATTTTCTTTAAAAGGTCAATGACTATCATTTTTGTAAAGTTGTAATTTACAATTATATGTTTTGTTGGCTTTAATTTCGTGCTAAATTTAATTGTAATTTTACTCAATCTTTTGTACCATGTATTTATTGTGGGATTTAATTGTAAGGGTTATGTGATAGAGAGAGAGTGTGTGAAGACTTAAGCAATTGAAGACAAAAAGAGTTTTCGCGGGTAGCTCGCAACTAAGCATCCTGCAAAATGATGCATGTGCCTTGCACATGACTAGAATGCGAAAAGTCGGGATAGATGGAAACAGTTGTGTTTCGCAAATAGCTCGCGGGTAAGCCTTCCCGCAAGACACTAGCGAAACATTCTTTTTTGCCAGACTGTACTATCTAATACACACTTTCTGTACCCACACTATATATACCCACATTACCCACAAAGTTGAGGAGTGCTTCAAAGAGAAAACTCTAGCCACAAACCTTGAGAGTTAGAGATTGTTATACCCACAATCCTCTACACAATTGCTTGTGGATTTTCCTCAACTCCTACCTCTCCATTTCCATACCATTGAGAGGTTGATAGCCTAAACACTTACCACACCTTTTTAGAGTGTTCAGTGAGGTTTGGTGCGGTTGGGAAGCATTAGAAGAAGCCAAAGATGGCAGATGCAACATGGAGCTTGTTGCGGGATTCGGAGAGCTAGACAAGATACGGTTCCGAGAAGCCTTGTTGGAGTAGGAGCTTGGAGGGCTTAGGTACATCGGGTAGATTAAGCTTGGAGGGTCTCTTGCTAACCCATGTATCACAACTAATTGTCTAGTGGATCGATTACCGCTTAGAGGGCAGTGGAGAGATTTTTCACCGAGTTCTTCGATTTTCTCTTCGATAACACATCGACGTGTTATCTTGTGTTTGCATTCTTCTTCACTACTCTTTTATCTTTCATTTTACTGTTGTATTATAATGTTTATGGGTTAGAGTAGCTTGTTTGTGTATCCGCTTGCATTTACTCTATTCCGCACTTAGTATTAAGTTAGAGTAAAATCAATCGAGCCGTAACTTTAATTTGGGGGGTCTAAATAGCTCTTGTGTTTTCACAGATTTTCGATCATTCAATTTTGAATTTATTAGTCACCATACTTTGACATAAGGTCAAGCCTCCCTTTATTTTTGTGGGTTTGGCTTGTGTCTAGTATTCCTCTATTCACCACATGGGTATAACACGTTTAGTATTCCTCTAAACACCACAAGGGTATGACATATGTCCTAAAATGATCGTATATTGGCTTTATAAACGAAAGTCTCACCTAATTTCTATTTGCTCACTTTGTTAATGGCAAATGAATTCCACGCAAAAGTGATGTCACGGAAGTTACAAGAAAACAAACACGTTGCTTTATAAATGGAAAAAGAAACTAAACACGTTAGCTTCTAAATGAAAACCTCGAATCCACGAGGGGTCCCTTAAATCCACAAGGTGATAAAGTCCTAGAATCCACCAGAGAAAAAAAAATGGAAAAAGCCTGTATTTTTATGAATTTGAAAACTAAATTGCCCTGAAAGCTACAATATGTTTAAATAGTAAAAGAAACCCTAGAACCCTAATTTGTGCTAATCACGTAATTAGGTGGCAAAATAGTGATTTTTGCCAAAAATAGCTAAATTTAGATAATTGCGAAAATTGAAAATACTATCTTGAAGAGACATCCCAAAACAAACGGAACCTTATTCTAACTTTTAAACTAAAAGTTATTAAGGAAAAACAAATATTACTATAAATAGCAAAAACACTATTTTCTATGCCTTAACGAAGGAATTTGCCTAAATTTAGGCAACGCTCATCCTAAGTCCGGATTAAAATGTCGTTTCCAGCGTCCCTGTTGCTCCAGGAAGGCATGTACGATCTGTCCTACATAAAAAATGATTAGGCAAACGTTACTAAATGCAATATATTACACCAGTAATGTTTCCAATGATGAAACCGGAGCATGAAACCCTAATGCTTTAGGATTTTGGTCATAGAATGTGGTTAAGCATGAAGGTAATAAAAATATATGAGGTCAGTAAAAGTAAAGAAACTTATAGTTTGATAATATGAATTTGAAAAGAAAACCTACTTGAAATGCCTCCAAAAGTTCATATATATATATATATATATAAAAAGGTTTCATGTATAAGTGCTTGAATGTTCAATTATAACCTCTTTCTGTCACATTATGGAAAACAATAATGAAAAAGACACTTCTTTAGGTATTTTTATGGTGCACATCTTAATTAGAAACTATTTTGATGAAAACTATAACGATATACAAAGTGGAATGCTACTAGGGGTGTAATCGGTTCGGTTCAGCCCTTTTTTTGTGTTTGGCCAACCGAAACCGAAAATTTTGGTTTGTGAAATTCTCAACCGAAACCAACCAAAATAATTGGGAATCAATCGGTTTCGGTTTTATTGCGATTTCGGGTTGGTTTGAAAAGGAAGCAAGAAAACTTAGAAAAGTGAAGTGTAACCATTTGAGGTGTTGGAATATGTGAAACAAAGAAATTTAAGTGAAATATTGCAGAAGAAGAAGCCCCAAAGAGGCCGGATGGTACTCTTATGATATATATCAGAGATAGACAAAGAAAAATAAAGGATAGAAATAAAAGAGAAGAATCATACCATGAGAGACGCAAAAGGCCGGCGTGAGGAGTAGTCGTGGAGGCCAACGACAGATGTGGACTGATGTTTGATGCAGGCCGGTGTGTGAGAGGGAGTGATAAAGGCTGTGTGTGAGAGAGAGAGAGAGTGATGGAGGCGTGAGTGTGAGAGAGATGGAGGCATGAATGTGAGGTAGGGTTTCAAATTAATTTAAGTTTATTAGGTTACTCTAATGGGTTTTAAATAGCCATGTTTAAAAAGATAAAATCATTAAAATGAAAAGCCAAGGCCCAAATGTTTTAAAATAAAATGATGAAGGCCCAAAGCACATATACACTAACGGAGGCTCAAAGCAAAGAATATATAAACTAACAGAGGCCCAAAGCCCCAAATATTTACAAACATTATATTATATATTTAATATAATAATATAATATAATAATATATAATAAGATATTCAGTTCGGTTTCTGTCAGTTCAATGCATGAAAATCTACCACTGAAAACCGAACCGAAAATTTTGGTTTTTAATATAATAAAACCGAACCGAACCGAAACTGAACCGAAATTCAGGCAACAATTCGGTTGGTTTGAAGTAGTTTTTTCAATTTCCCGGTTTTTTGCACACCTCTAAATGCTACTTCTCATCACAAAGTGATGCCGAAGGCATCTAACTTTGGAGAAATGTACTTCAAATGAAAGCTACTTGCATTGTAAAGAAGGAGAGAGAAATAACACCAGGTAGCCAAAAAATTATTCTAGTTGATAATTCAGTGGGTCCGAAACTTTTGGTTTTGGACCACTTCAAATAAAGGACAATCGAATTGGACGTTGGTCCAAAGATAGAAACTCGAAAGATTCAGCTAACATTATTGGCCTAAACACAATTTGGAATCCATTCTCTTCATCCATCTAGTATGAATAGCTTCCTGAACCCACCTTCCTTCTAAGGTCCTCCTATTACTCTCTCTCTAGAAAAAAATAATAATAAATTCAGAACTACTTATCTACTGTCATGGACAACAGAAATGATCAGTCCTCAGAGACAAGGTTCTCTCTCTCTCTCTCTCTCACATAATTCAGTTTCAATAACTTAATGTAAAAATGTTAAAACCAGGTCTCTTTGTAGTTTGTGGAGAATTCCTTTTCAATATTTGATTCATGTTAGTTGACGGAAGCCATTTGTTGCTTGTTTTAAATGATAATTGTTGATCCCTAAAGTTCTTTCGTTCATAAATAAAATAATTTATATATATAGATATGAAATAAATATTGATCTCACATCAACTTGAAATTTTGCAAGTACAGAAAGTATAAAAAAAATGTAACCAACTAGTGGATTTGTTAAAACTCACATGCAATGAAAAAATATTAAGCGGTGTAACTTTAAGTAAAATTGCACCATTTAGTATTTTTTCATTGCATCTAAATTTTAACAAATCTACCGTTAGACTATATTTTATTCTTATACTCTCCATGCTTGTAAATTTTCAAAAAGATCAAATATCAATAAGTATGTTATCAATCATGTGTTAAATTTCAAGTTTTTGTAATTTAAAATTATACATAAAATATGAATTTATGGTAAATAATATCTGATTGTCATAAAATTTGACAAATCTACCATTAGACTATATTTTATTCTTATACTCTCCATGCTTACTGATTTTCAAGAAAATCAAATATCAATAACTATATTTATCAATCAAATGTTAGATTTCAAGTTTTTGTAGTTTAAAATTATACATAAAATATGACTTTATGGTAAATAATATCTAATTGTTACAAAATTTAACATGCATATTAAGAACATATAAAATATGTAATCCAATAATGAGATTTTCAAAATAAAAAGTTATAAAATGGTGTAACATTGTTTAAAGTTACAATAGGTGTAACTTGAACCAAACTCATTTATATATACACACACACAATTATTAGAGAATATTTTTAAAAATTGCACAAGATAGCTCAATCGAAGTGGGTTAATCGAGAACTGACTAGTGACTACTTGTCTATATAACGAAAATAAATAAATAAAACAATTGAAAATCATTCTAATCGTGATCAAACAAACCAGTCTAACAAATCTATATATATCATATCATATATAAAACGTTATGTATTAGAAGTAGTCATGAATTGTATAATACACAAGTGTGTATCGTATCGTACGATATATAGATATGTAGGTTTAAAATTGGTTTTTTTTTTTTAGTTAAAATTTGTGCTTTTATTTTAGTCCAACAAATTGTTAGATTTGTTTTTAGCACATAATTATTAAGCTCAATAAAATAACATATCCATGAGCTTTTCTTTTTCCTTACAAACTTTGGAGTACAAACTTGACACTTCACTTTTTTTTTTTTTTTTTTTTTTTTTGCAAATTTTTTTCTATACTATGAAGAAAGGAAAAATGAAAATATAATTTAAAGAAAAATTATTTTTATTTTTGTTAACCTCAAAGTTATTAAGTGAAAATTTAATTATTTTTATTTTTATTATTATTGTTATAAGTCTAAGAAGCTAGAATAACAGGAAGAAATATAAAGAAAAAATTATTAAAATAAAACAACAAAAAGATATAGTAAATGTTGTTGGTGATGATGATGAATTTCAAAGAAAATGTCAATAAATAAATAATTTCGTAAAGTGATGAACATAATGATAATATTGACTTAGATGAAGTTAATTAGGCATGATGATAAATATCATCAAAAAATATATATATTATTTTGACTCATATATCATGTATTATTACTTTTGAGTTTAGTTAATTTTTTAATTTTTTTATGGGAGTTTAATCAATTTGAATGTGTATATTATAAATATATTAATTTTATTAATTTCATTTGCTTTGTTAAATCTTATTATATAAGTGATCATTAATTTAATCATTAGTTGAATATTTTTTGAATTTATAATGAATATATACCATTTTTATATGTATATTTATTAGTTTTTTTATAAAATTTTTTAGGTTTTTTGTGTATCTTAAAACACACAATATAATACACAATACAGAAAAATCAATTCACAATCAAGGATATCAATACCGTGCCGGAGGCTATACTGGTTTGGCCACCAAGATGCGATATATTTCAGATATCTTAGTCAATACCGGTGTACCGTTCGGTTTTACCGCTATTTTTATTTTATAAATAAATAAATATATATATTTATAAATAAATATATATATATATGTATGTATGTGTCTGTGTATAAATATATTATAATAAATATAAAAGTTTACCATAAAACATATCCTCAATTCAGAACTAATTATTCATAGTTTTAGACTTTAGTATCAATTAAAAGGGAAAAAAATAAAAAAATAAAATAGAAAGCTTAAAAGTTACCATTGTATACTAAGAAAACAAATAATACTAATAAGTTAATGCAAGTAAGTTACTATTCTGTCCTAACAAAAATTCAAAAATTACAAAACTTAAAAAAAATAAATAAAAAATAAAAAAAAAAAACTTTTTTCTGTACCGCCAAGATTGCCCGAAATTGGCCGGTGCGACCAGATATTTTTCCGGTACGAAACAGGGGGGTCGAGCATACCGAATTGCTGGCCGGTATGGTATATTCCGGCCGATCGGATGCGGAATCGATAACCTTGTTCACAATACAATTTATGTTTTAACAATTAGTTCCAATTATCTTGTCAAAAAAAAAAAAAAAAAAAAAAAAAACTATAGTTCCAATTATCATTGATTTCATTGATCATTCAAAGCATGTTGCTAGATGCCCATGCTTAAGTCAAGGGTCTCTCTCTCAAACACAAACACACTATCAAGCACCAAGCATGTCATACACCATCGACTTACAAAGGAAGTGTTGAAGCAAGCCAAGAAGATTAATGCTATGTTTGGAAGTTTGGAGGAAGAGGAGAGGAGAGAGGAGGAGAGTAGTAGAGAAGAGAGTAGAGGAGAATAATTATCTTCCACCTTATGTGGATGTTCTTAAAATTAAGTAAGGGAGAGGGGAATAATTAGCATTATCATAGTTTGTAATTTTGTTAATATAGTAAAGGTAAATTGGTAATTCATTTGGTCAAGCATTTCTGTACTCTACTCTCCTTACAAATCTCTCCAATTTGGGAGAATTAAAAATGAAGGGTTAAAAGTAGTTAGAACCCCTCCAAATCCCTCCCCCTCCTCCTGTAAAAAAATATTCAAATAAGGTAATTTAACTTACTCTCTCTCTCTCTCCCTCTACTCTATTCCCTTCTACTCCTCATCTATCCAAACAAGCTATAAAGTACTAGGGCTAGCTAGTGGACTAGTGTTTGGCTACAAGTACTGACTTGTTTGATTAGAGGGATTGGTTCAATTGGTTACAAGGTTGGTGAAACTAACTTGAGAATTGGATGGCTCTGTCCTAGGTTTTATTTGTGCTTGTTTATGTTTTTTCAATAAATTAGATATTATTTATTGATTTATTCCATATTATTTTCTATTTGCCTTATAAAATTGTGAATTCACATTTGAATGTTGTTTAAATTTTTTTAAATTTTTTAGTCAATGTTGTTAGTTTTAAAAAATTGAAAGTCTATATATTTTTATTACAATTCAACCTTAAGTCAAACCTTGATCCAATCTTAAAACTTTAAACCTCTTCTTTTTCAAGTTAACAATTTGGGTTTTAAACCCTGGATTAATGTGTAAATCAAATATAAATCTCTTAAATACATGATCCTTGCAAGGATTGAAGCAAATGTGTTGGGATTTAGTGAAATAGGTTGACGATGATAGCTAGAGAAAAAAAATTGGCGTGAGTTGCTACAACAGAGCTCAAATACTTACAAAGAAAAACGTTTTTAGTTTTATTTCTTGAAGACTAGTATAAACCGTTGTCTTGCATGCGTAAAACATTAGCCAACTATGCATTTTTTATACTCGTGCTTGTTCACAGCACAATAAAGTAGAGTTAATTAAATAGTTACTTGGTTTCTCAAAAAAAAAAAAATTAATAGTTACTTAAATTTCATTTATTACTTTACTAACTTAAGGTAGCTGAAAATACACTAACTTCAACATTCTCCCCTAATGCATTTTCCGTCAAAATCCAAGCATTTCCTTTTAAGTGAAGAAATTTTTCTTTGGCAAGTGCCTATATATGTTAAAATGCCAGCAATTCGGTCATTGGTCTTGTAATCTTCAATCTTATCATTATTTTCAACTATTTCTACAATAAAGTGGTATTTCATGGATAATGATGTCTAGACATTTTGTAGTGGCCACTCAAGTTTCAATAAGTGAAAATTTTAAAAATGTCCCATCTTCTTTCACTAACCTTTTTTTTTTAAAAAGATTCTTTCACCAACTTGTCACTGGTTTGCAAAGTGGTTGTAACAGATTTGCATCCAAACATCTTGAATCTTCTAAGAATATTTCCAATATAGTTCTTTTGACTAAATATCCCTCTATTGTCATGGCATATCTACATTCCAAGAAAAAGATAAATAAAGTAATCTCCAACCATCAATCTCATAATAGTCTCTATCATAACTTTCCTAAATTCTAATACCAAGGAGATAACCTCGAACCCACAAGGAATTGCTCAAATCCACAAGAATTTCTTAAATCTACAAGATAGTTTGGAATCCACCAAAAAAGAGAAACAAACCATTTATATTTTTATTAAATTGAATATGAATTGTCTTGTAGGCAATAATATGCTTAAATAGTAAAAGAAGCCCTAAGGTGGCTAGAAAAATGCCCACAAAACTCTAATTAGCACTAATTATGAAATTATGTGACAAAATAGTAAATTTTACCAACCCAAAAAAAAAGGATTACAAAGCCCAAATGAAGGAATTTACCCAAAAAATACTGTCACTAAGCACCAAATTAAGAAACCTAAAGTACCTTTAATCTTAATAATAATATACAACACGACCTCACTTTCACTTTTATGTAAACACTTTTTGCTAAAATAATATAATTGATTTGGCTATATTATGCATGAGGCATTTGGTTGGGTTGATTTTAGGGATAATAGGAAAAAGTGGAGAGAATAGTAAAGTGAAAATAATAATTTTGTGTGTTTGATTTGGAGAGAATGGAGGAAAGAAAATTGGTGAGACTTTAGGAGTTTTCTATCTTGGTCCACTAAAAAAAACTCCCCAAATAGGGAGAAAATGAGAGAGAAAAGATAAGACTATCACTTTGGAAAAATTTGACCCCACGTTCTTGCTTTTTTCTTTTGGCTTGTGTTTGTGTTCCCCCTTCCCTTCCCCCCCCCCCCCCCTTTCTATTTCATCCCCTGTGCAACCTCATTGGACAAAATTGTCCCCTGGGCAACAATCTCTCTTCTTCCTTTTCTTTTCTTTTTTTTAATATTTATATATATGTTTTGGGTGTTTTTTTCATCCTTTTGTTTCCTCTCATTTGTTTTGGTTTTTTGTACTTTTTTTTTTTTTTTTTTAAGTGTCATCCATATACAAATTTTTTTTTTTTTTTATCTAATAGGAGTATTTATACAAATTCTATTTTCTTTCCTCCTATTTTTTCTTCTCAACCAAAAAAACAAAAAAACAAATCATCTTTCCAACCCTCCAACCAAACACAAATAAAGGAAAGTTAAATCTTTTTTATCTTCTCACATTTCCACATCCTCCCACCATTTTCCCCCTTAAAACAAATCGAATCCTGCTAGTTGTTCCTCATAAGTTTCTTCAATAAAAGTTATTCAAAACGACAAATTTAACATCAAAGTAGAAAAAGAATCATTTCTTTTGTGCAGCCAATTAAAGCAACAAGTGCATTGTAAGGACTCAATTTGTAACGACCCCAAATTGGTTTATTGGGTTAAAGGCCCAAACAATAAATTTGTAAAGAGTGGGCTAAAAGGTTAGGCCTTAGTTATTGGACAGCAGTTAGTTATGGTGTTTATGATAATCGCACAGGGGTGAACCTAGCGTATCTAAGAAGACTTTCTCCTCGGCACGGCCCGAGTGGCTCCGGTCCTTGGACCTCGTCCGAGGAGCTTAATGTTCTTAGTATTCTTTTTACGTTAGGGTTCAATGGCCCTAGAGACCATCGCCTTCCTTTTGGCTGCTTCCTCCTCTTTTTATACTAACTTTTCCCCTTTCTCATACGTCCACGTGTAGGTTACGCTTTTTAGGGCTGATACTTGTCTTGTCACCCCATACCCAAAGTGGTTGGGGGTGATTGTAAAAGCTGAAGAGCATGGCCCTGTCAAAGTGAGTACTTAATTGCGGTATTGGCAGCCTTTCTCTTGAACCGCTCCTACACTGTACTCGCCCTTTCTTCCGGGAGCGCTCTAAGAGCTGCCTTTGATGGCGTGCCATTCTTTCCTTCTAAGTTTTGGGATGCCAAGAACATGATCGTCCTCGGCTACACCTCTAGGCCATTTGGACTTTCGTTGCACGTCCTCGACAATGTCTCTCCTCGGCTCGGGCCTTAGGCCCTAATGTAAAGTGGGCCGGGATCACAAATTCTCTAGCCCCACAATAACCCCTCAAAATCCTGTTGTCCGGCCCCTCGAATGGAGAGGAGGGTTTTGGTGACACCGGGCCTATATCGCGGCTTGCCAAGTCTTATCCTTCATCAATGCCGAAGCTTCTTCATTTGCCTGGGACACACTCTTGGTTGTGAGACATTCTTTTAGTTTACCCACGCCGCATCCCTACCATTTCGGTACACGAGGCACGCCTTTAATAAGGTCTCTTTAAGAGGCGACGCAAATCCAACGGCTGAAGACTGCTTTGGGAATTGGTAGGACTTATCTCATTTATAGTTTTTCTTGGAGATTTGCACTGATTAAATGTCACCAGGCTTACCCCTATATAAGAAGCAAGGGGGAGGTTATTTCCTTTATTCGCAGACATTTTAAGCTTTTCAAATTCCCAACCCTCCTATTGTGCCCAAAGTCCCCACTTCCAGTGTGACTGAGCCTTAGGGGGTGACATGGTCAAGGCCATGATGAGGGTGAGGGGAGCACACCCTCTTCAAAGGCCTTGGGTATCTTCAAGATCCAGCATGGCCCGGTCAAGGCAAGGGAGACAAAGACTCAAGACATTTCTTCCCCTTGATAAGGCAAGAAAGGAGCCTCATTTTCCTTCAACCAAAATCCGAAGCAGGTGGAGGTCGTATCAAATTTTTGGTGCGACAAAGATCGAGATTTCTCTTCACCGGTACCATCCGTTCGCTCGATTCTTGCTAATGTGATGCTTGCTCGGTTGCGATCGGAGCTGGTGGAGGGATTTGGCATCCCTACTTCTTCCTCTCTTCCATCACTGGTGCCACCTAGGTACCTCCGCTTCTTCTTCTCTTTTCGTCACCGGTGCCACGTCATCCGGATGTGCTTAATCGCTGCTAGAGCAAAATTGAAGGATTTATCGTTCCCATGTATATATATATATATATATATATATATTTTTTTTTTTTTTTTTTTGCTTCTGTAGTAGGCTTCTAGTGTAGGCTTGTCTAAGCCCCTTATTGTACGCCGTACTACTTCTTTGTCTAATAAAAGATGACTTTATCCTATTTTGCGTGTTTTTTATTTTCTGCAATAGTTATTTTGTGAATGGATGTGCTGGTGTCCCTTTCTTTCGAACAGGACTTAGGGCTGAAACCCTTGCTAACAAAGAGTTATCGCTTTGAATTTATTAAAACTGACGACCACAATAATACCGACTTGAAGTAGGTTAACCATATGAGACTAACCGAGATAATAGCTGAATATTCTGTATTGCATATGGGGTGTTCACCCGAGAATGGGTAACCTAAAATGAACCGTCCGAGAGGGTTGCCGGGCACTAGAGTGCTTTGCCACGTTCCTAACGACATTCATAGCCTCGACTTGTTTTTGGCATCCGATTCGAGGACCATACAAGACCTTGGTTCTATCCAAAACTTAGATTTTCTTAAAGTAGTTGGTTTCCCCATAAGTTTGAGTCCGAGGACCATACAAGACCTTGGTTCTGTCCAAAACTTAGATTTTCTTGAAGTAATTGGTTTCCCTACGGGTTTGAGTCCGAGGACCATATAAGACCTTGGTTCTGTCCAAAACTTAAATTTTCTTAAAGTAGTTGGTTTCCCCATAGGTTTGAGTCCGAGGACCATACAAGACCTTGGTTCTGTCCAAAACTTAGATTTTCTTAAAGTAGTTGGTTTCCCCATAGGTTTGAGTCCGAGGACCATAAAAGACCTTGGTTCTGTCCAAAACTTAGATTTTCTTAAAGTAGTTGGTTTCTCCATCGGTTTGAGTTCGAGGACCATACAAGACCTTGGTTCTATCCAAAACTTAGATTTTCTTAAAATAGTTGGTTTCCCCACAGATTTGAGTCCGAGGACCATACAAGACCTTGGTTCTATCCAAAATTTAGATTTTTTTAAAGTAGTTGGTTTCCCCACGGGTTTGAGTCCGAGGACCATAGGACCATACAAGACCTTGGATCTGTCCAAAACTTAGATTTTCTTAAAGTAGTTGGTTTTCCCATCGGTTTGAGTCCGAGGACCATACAAGACCTTGGTTCTGTCCAAAACTTAGATTTTCTTAAAGTAGTTGGTTTCCCTATCGGTTTGAGTCCGAAGACCATACAAGATCTTGGTTCTGTCCAAAACTTAGATTTTCTTAAAGTAGTTGGTTTCCCCATAGGTTTGAGTCCGAGGACCATACAAGACCTTGATTCTGTCAAAAACTTAGATTTTCTTAAAGTAGTTGGTTTCCCCACGGGTTTGAGTCCGAGGACCATACAAGACCTTGGTTTTGTCCAAAACTTAGATTTTCTTAAAGTAGTTGGTTTCCCCACAGGTTTAAGTTCGAGGACCATACAAGACCTTAGTTCTGTCCAAAACTTACATTTTCTTAAAGTAGTTAGTTTCCCCACAGGTTTGAATTCGAGGACCATACAAGACCTTAATTCTGTCCAAAACTTACATTTTCTTAAAGTAATTGGTTTCCCCATAGGTTTAGTCCAAGGACCATACAAGACCTTAGTTCTGTCCAAAACTTAGATTTTCTTAAAGTAGTTGGTTTCCCCATAGGTTTGAGTCCGAGGACTATACAAGACCTTGGTTCTATCCAAAACTTACATTTTTTAATCCCTCGAGGATTAGCCCCTTTGCATGTGTGTGTGGTATAAACTTGATGCTAGAAGCCCCTAGAATTGCCCGCGCCACTGGCACTTCGAAATGTAGTCTTGAGTGGGAGTTGAGTTAGGACGATAACCGCGTCTTTGCTGAAAATGATGGAAGAGCTTTCACATAGCTTGCACCACTGCCAAAGTTATTCCTTTTGAGGGACCCTTGTTAACAGGGGCTTGATCCCACCATGACTAATCTACTGCTGTGCCAATACACAAGCCTTCCCACAGACGGCGCCAATTGTAAGGACTCAATTTGTAACGACCCCAAATTAGTTTATTGGGTTAAAGGCCCAAACAATAAATTTGTAGAGAGTGGGCTAAAAGGCTAGGCCTTGGTTATTGGACAGCAGTTAGTCATGGTTTTTATGATAATCGCACAAGGGTGAACCTAGTGTATCTAAGAAGATTTTCTCCTCGGCACGGCTTGAGTGGCTCCGGTCCTTGGACCTCGTCCGAGGAGTTTAATGTTCTTAGTATTCTTTTTACGTTAGGGTTCAATGGCCCCGGAGACCATCTGCTTCCTTTTGGCTACTTCCTCCTCCTTTTATACTAACTTTTCCCCTTTCTCATACGTCCACGTGTAGGTTCCGCTTTTTAGGGCTGATACTTGTCTTGTCAGCCCATACCCAAAATAATTGGGGGTGGTTGTAAAAGCTGAAGAGCATGGCCCCATCAAGCGCAGAATACTTAATTGCACTATTGGCAGCATTTCCCTTGAACCGCTCCTACACTGTACTCGCCCTTTCTTCTGAGAGCGCTCTGGAAGCTGCCTTTGATGGCATGTCATTCTTTCCTTCTAAGTTTTGGGGTGTCGAGGACATGATCGCCCTCGACTACACCTCTAGGCCATTTGGACTTTCGTTGCACGTCTTCGGCAATGTCTCTCCTCGGCTCGGACCTTGGGCCCTAATGTAAAGTGGGCCGGGATCACAAATTCTCTGGCCCCACATGCATGTATAGTGTTTAATGTTGCAATTGGACCAAAAGTATAGTAGAAATCTATACGGTTGCACAAAATATCCTTTAGCCGTGAATCTTTCCTTGTGCTTTTGCGTGGATCCATCAAGTTTGATCACCAATGTTTTTAAACCCATTTTACTCCAATGATGTCTCTATCATGAGGCTGGTCAACTAACTCCCGTGTCTTATTATTGTCGACCATCTTCATTTCCTCTTTCATAACTTTCACCCGAACATCATGCTTCTTCAAAATCATCTGGTTCAATAACTGAAAAATTACACATTTCATTGATGTCTCTCAAGCTTCTAAACTTTCTTGGAGGAGCTCTAATGAAGATAACCTGGGGTATGATGGTTCTAATCTTTAAGTTGATTGGAGATTGCAACAGTGAAAGTTCTTCATTGTCTTCTCGGCCTGATTGGTGTCATGCGTCTTCTTGATCTGCTTTAGAAATGAGAGGTAATCTCTGCAATTCTTTCTAATTCCAAGAAACTTCTGTTGAGAATACGTCACACATCTCATGCAGGAAATACGTTCGCAACAAAAAAGAGTACGGATCTACTCCATATCATAGCCACATGTTTTCTAGATTCTGAAAGAAAACATACCTTGATGCAACAAACTTTCGCTACAATCTTTTGATTAGCAATATTTTCATCATATGAACGCATTTGATTAAAAACTTCCATAATTCTTGAAATATAATATCCCATACCTTCTAAGTTCTATCTCCCTTCATTTTAGCATTCTCAAATTCTCTTTAGAGAGATTGAAGTTTAATGTTCATTAACTTTGTTGCCTTGAAATTTATTCTTCAAAATTTCCCATGCATCTTTGGCTTTGAAGGCATCGATAATACATGGGAAAATTGCTTCAAAAATTCCTTTATGAAGAAATAGAAAGTCCTTCACGTTATTTTTATGGCTGTTATTCATCCTTCTCGACATCATTCAAATTTGCTTCTCCTTGAGGCTCAACATAGCCATCCTCAACAATGCCCCATAAAACTTTTAGAAATTATTAGGGTCATATTTTTCATGTGTTGACATATGCTTTGACAAAACATATTTTACTTGTATTTAGGTAGTTCAAAGTGAATTCTAGAATATCATAAAGTACGTCTCTTAGCTATAATAAGTGGTAGTATTAAAGACACGAACACTGCACAAAGAAACATAGAAGAAAAGCTAAAAATAGTGAACCTCGACACAAGCTCGATACAAGGCTTCTATCGAGAATTAATGAAGAACCTCGATACCTTTCAATGCCTATCGATCTATCGAGCATTGCAAATCCAAAATTTTCAGATCTGTTTTTCGACCCATAATAACTTGGACTTCTAGGGTTTCGTTCACTAAACTTTGAGGGGATATAAGTGAAAATAGTGAACCACAACACAAGCTCGATACAAGGCTTCTATCGAAAATTAATGAAAAACCTTGGTACCCCTTGATACCTATCGATCTATCGAGCTAGCTTCGCAAATCTAGAATTTTCAAATCTTTTTTTCAAACCATGATGACTTGGATTTCTAGGGTTTCATTCACTAAATTTCCAAGGGATATATAAAATGATTATTTTAAAGTCATCATCATAATACATAGAGACTCGGTTAGAGAATCAGTACACTTATTGTGAAGCTACTGCATTCTTATGTGCCTTAGGGTTTTGTGACAAGTGCTTCCTTCTTTACAAGTGTATTAAGGAACTTTGCATCCAACAACAAGCTTCAAGTTCCTAGGAGTGAGTCATATACTAGAATCCGTGCAAAGGGAAGAAGTCTATACAAAATCAAGACCAATTAGAGATTAGCGTAAGGATTCTACTGTAAGTAGGTACTTTGGGATAGGTCAAGTTTGGGGTAAGATTCCTTGTATTTGTAATCTCTTGATTTTGATTAGTAATTCTTGGGAGTGGTGACATGAAAATCATCCGTGGAGTTTTTGCCTTGTGAAAGGTTTTTCTCATTAGTCAACAAATCATTGTGACTACAATCTAGATTATTTGGTGATTTGTTCGTGCTTCCACGATATTGCATGTAATTTGACCTAATTAATCAACTTGGATAATTGAATTAATTAACTCGAGTCAATCTATAACCCAACAAAAATTAGTAATGTCTTCATTTTTATCTTTCAAAAGTCATAATTTCTCGCCCAAACACTGGACTCATAAATTAAGAAAAGCCAGATGGAATTGACATCTTTATTCTTTAAAATTTCTATTCATGGGGAATAAGGAGAGAATAGTTACTGCAAAGCCTAAACAATTCGAAAAAAAGGGAAAAAATGTCTTTTGTTTCATTTCTTGAAGAATTTCCATGCATAAAACAATGGTCAACTATGCATTTTTTATACATATATTGTTGGGGAGAGAAATACAATAATGTGTTCTTTACTCAACTGCTTAAGGTGGACATGGGAGCCTTCCTTACACAACTTTGAGAGTCATCAATACACAATCACCTTGACTCACCACGGCTAGAACCAACATCAATGGTGTGCTCTTTACTTAACCATGCTTGAGGCGAACATGGGAGTCTTTTTTGCACAACTATAAGAATCACCAATTCACAATTGTCTTGGCTCACCACTACTAAAAACCTGTACCAGCACAACTATGGGAGTCACCAATACACAATTACTTTGACTCATTGCTACTAGAACCCTTACTCAACCATGGGAAAGAGAACATGTGAGTCTTTCTTATTCTACCTAGTGGGACCCACACCTTGGGGAGACTCGTTAAGTGCCTTTGTATACTTATGTTGTTGGGAAAAGAAATACATTGGAAAGACTCCGATTGAGTAGTTAATATAATATTTAAAAACACACTTAACCCAAAAGACCTAAACCCAAAGAGTATGAGTTCAACTATGTTATATTAACCGCTCTTTCTTCTCAATAGTATCTAATGTGAAATTCACTACTTAACCAACCACACTAACACAAATAAAATAACATATGGCTTGTTCACTAACTCCCCTCAAACAATAAAGTAGAGTTAGTTGGATTAGTTACTTAAACTTCATTTAGGGTCTGTTTGGGATCCGCTTATTTTGCTGAAACTGAAAATTTTTTGCTAAAATTATTGTAAATTAAGTTTAAAGTTAGCTGAAATAGTACAGTGGAACCCATGAATAATACCAAAAAGTGTAATAGGACTCATAAATAGTAACAAAAATAAACTGAATAGTAAAATAAGCTGACTTTTTAATTTGGAGCCAAACACACATTTATTGGTGTACTAACTTGATGTTGCTGAAATGTATTAACTTAAACACAAGGATAATCACAAAAAGGAACAAGTGTGCTGCATGCTTTAAGCAATTCACCAAAATGGAGCACTTAGTGGAGCACATGAGAACCTCCAATCATTCAGTTCATGAACCCACATGCGGAATTTGTAAGAAACATTGCAGATCTTTTGAATCTCTAAGGGAACATCTTATTGGTAATCTTCATTTTTTCTGTTAAACTTCAAACATCTTGATTCCATTGAAGATAGCTTGTGACAATTACTCTCCTCTAACAGACCCATTGCCAAAAGAAGCTTGCAAAAGTATTTTCAGCAATCAAGGATGCAAATTCTGCCTAGTTATCCTCAATAACCCGGATGCACTCGAGTTTCACCAAGAAATTTGCCAACTCCCCAATGTTAAGTCTTTGTATCTCTCAACTAGCACTAAGATCAAGTATTTCGATCTTTGATCGAGTTGAATATAAATCCTTTTGTGCTTTTTTCTGGTTTTAGGGACTACTTCCTCAATTGGCTAACTTGAGCATTTTTGAGAATTTGGCAATCGATACTGGTCAAATAAGAAGGCCACAAGTAGTTGCACTCGCTTGCAAAATGGCTAGTGGTGGCGGTGATGGCTCCCTAGATCTCTGTGCAAGGGTCTGCCTCATTGATGAATATGAAAGCATAATTTTCCATGCTTATGTCAAGCCAAAAATTCCAGTCACAAACTACAGGTATGAATAGGTCTCCACCATGCTTCTCCCGATTTCAACCCATATACATTTACAACAAAATCTTAGTCCAAATTTTTTGGGTCAATTATGGATTCTCAATAGATTAGTCGGGTCAGAAACATGTATTCAACCCACAAATGTCTAACACTATAATTTACATTTTTTTTGAATAATTTATAGGTATCAAACAACAGGCATTCAAGCAGAATACTTGAGGAGGCATTGCCTCTGAGCCAAGCGCAGAGGAAGATTCAAGACTTCCTCTACAATGGAGAACCAATGTGGAAGATTAGACCTCTTGATGGAAAAGCCGGTATTCTTGTGGGTCATACTTTGGATCATGACCTTGACCTTTTACGGATAGATTACCCAACAACAATGATGAGGTAAAGCTCTTCAAGGAACGTAACAAAGTTTTGATGGTTCTTTGGTATCTTTTCAACTTCGACTAAACGTACACCATGAATCGATAAATAAAAAATAAAGGAATATAACAATTCTACAAACACTCCAAATTTCACATGTCAATATGATTAACTATGAGTGATCAATAAAAGATAGCAAGTCCATGTAAACAGTGTTGAAAAAAAGTGTCCACCACATTAGCATGCTAGTTGTTAAATATTAGCAACGCGATGTGTTATATCATGTTGTGTATGCTAGAGTAGATGCAGAAGAGGAAGCATAGAGGAGGAACACTGAGAACACAAGGGTTACGTGATTCAGCCTTACGGCCTACATCCACGGAGGAATCCCTTAAGGGCTACATCTTTATTATATGAGAGTGTAGTACAATAACCTGTGTTACAATGAACCCTAACATAAGAATATATAGGCGACTAAACCCTAGACTACTAGTACAAGCAGGAATGGGCTTGGGCCTATTACATTGGGCTAATATGTCTAATATATATCTCTAACACCCTCCTTCAAACTCAAGGCGGAAGCTCGATGAAGGCTTGAAGTTGGATAAGCATGAGAAGATCACTTGGAGATGCCTTAAAGAATGCCTTTGAAGAAACCACAATGAAGAATGTGCCAATTGTCCAATTTTGGAGCTTCAAATGCAGAAATGGAGCCCAAAATCAGAATCAAAGTGCAAGATAGGCCCTTTTGGAAATTTTGACTTTTGGTCAAAGGTCAACGCAAAAAATCAAAGTCAATCGCCCCGGTCAAAGTCAACAGTCAAAGTGCTCATGGGTCAGATCCGGTCGGGTCGGTTCGGTCAACGACGTGGTGCCGACGAGACGACACTGTTGACGTGGGCGATGACGTGTCGTTGACGTGGACTAGGGCCGACGTGTCGATGACGTGGACTAGGACTAATGTGGAGGTGCTTGCATGGCTGCTGACGTGGAGTGATGACGTCATCTGGTGACGCTAGATGACATCGGCCCGGAGTTTTCCGCGCTGGCGGGAGCGTGCAATGTTCACCGGCGCGTGGAGGAGATGTCGGAAACTTGTGAGGCGCGTGGAGGCGCGTGTAAGCTCGGTTGAGGCCCGTAATTTCAAGTTTCGTAGATCGGCGGACGAGGAGGCCGACAGCGGGCGGCGCGTGCGCCCAGAAGATGATCTAGAAGTCAAGAATCTATGGCGGCGCATGGCAGATTTTCCAGAGGCTTCTGCGGCGCGTGGTGGCGCATGAGAGCTCGTTTGATTACCAGATTCTCGGGCCAAGTGGATCGGTGGACGACAAGGCCGACTTGGCGGCGCGTGTGACCGAGATCCGAGCCGGGAGTTGAGAATCTTCGGCGGCGCGTGTGAGAGTTCCAGGAGCCATTGGTCGCGCGTGGTGGCGCGTGCGGCTGCCTTTGGAGGTCAAGTTCCTGGGTTTTGGTCGCGATATGCCGTGGAGCACGTCTGTGGTGTTGGCTTCGTCAAGCGAGGCTTGGATTTGTGCAGATCTGATAGGGAGAGACACGGATTGCTTGGGCTTGAGGATTTGGACACAACAGGGAGAGCCATAGCGGCTGTGAGTTGCCGTGGAGTCTAGATCCAGCCGACAAGCATATGACTTTTGATGGTGGTGTGCATGTGAGAATCTTCTTTGCTTGCTAAAAATGTTTGTTTGATGCCAAGAACGAAGTTTGGCTCTGATACCATGTTAAATATTAGCAACGCGATGTGTTATATCATGTTGTGTATGCTAGAGTAGATGCGGAAGAGGAAGCATAAAGGAGAAACACCGAGAACACAAGGGTTACGTGGTTCAGCCTTACGGCCTACATCCACGGAGGAATCCCTTAAGGGTTACATCTTTATTATATGAGAGTGTAGTACAATAACCTGTGTTACAATGAACCCTAACATGAGAATATATAGGCGACTAAACCCTAGACTACTAGTACAAGCGGGAATGGGCTTGGGCCTATTACATTGGGCTAATATGTCAAATATATATCTCTAACACTAGTAAATGAAATTTGAGTAATGCTCATGTTAGTCAATGAAATTTGAGTAATGCTAGAATTACAAACTATTTTACTGATTTTTTATATAATAGTGATGTGTCATAATCCACATTATCTTTTAAAAAACAAATACAAGATATTAAATCTAAAATTTAATTACAAGTCTTAATTAAATAAATATATATATATATATATATATAAATAAATAAATATATATATATATATATATATATATGGGGGTAAAATCCGTCAATCAATGTTGGGCCCTAGCACATGCACTAAGCCCAACCATGACAAGAAGAAAGGACATGGGCCTAGGATATCCCAACCCAACCATCTTTGGGCGGACACCTTAGGGCGTCCGAGGAGGAGTACCTCCTCGGACTCGCCAAGTGAGTGACCGACTCACACCCAATACATGGTGAAAAGTCACCCAATAAGAAGGAGCGGTGCATGACGTTCGGGGAAGGGGGCAACCACTACTGCCGCATTAAATGCCTAGGAACTACTTTTCCAGCCGCATTAATGTAGAAGGGACAGAGAGCACGAAATTGCCTTGGCCAAAGTCGACTCACTCAAAAAGAGGGAGGATGTCCTATGGGATCAAGTGGAGACCCGGATGATTAACAAGTGTAGGGTTGAGATCTTAGTAAGAGTGCTATATAAGAGAAGGAAATCCCCATGGCCAAGGGATCGCAAGCTGAAAGAAGAAAAAAGATAGAGGAGGAGAAAAGAGACAGAGAGACAAAACGGAAGATACGGCGCCGGGGGACTGTTATCCCGAAAGCTTGGAGGAATATCTCTACGTTCAACTGGTTGCATGGCTTGTCCATAACCACGTCCCCGCTGTTAAAGACCTAGTTCTACAACCTACTCTCTACAAATTCATTGTTGTGGGACCTTTGGGCCAGAATCGCCCACTTGTTGGGCCTAAGCCCCAAAAACTGCCCCTACATATATATATATATATATATATATATATATATATATATATATATATATAAATGAATCATTTTCACCGGACCATCCCTTCTCTTTCTGCATCTACAATGACTTACCCATTGCCACCAAGTCACACCCACACACCAGTTTTCTTTCTTTAAAGCGGTATTTTTAGACTAAGTTTCAAACCAATTGCTACATTGCATGGAAACTCCCAAAGCCAAACGAAACCACATTAGCATGTTAGTCAATGAAATTTGAGTAATGCTAGAATTACAAACTATTTTATAGATTTTTTATATATTAGTGATGTGTCATAATCCACATTATCTTTTAAAAAACAAATACTAGATATTAAATCTAAAATTTAATTACAAGTCTTAATTAAATAAATAAATAAATATATATATATATATATATATAAAATGAATCATTTTCACCGGACCATCCCTTCTCTATCTGCATCTACGGTGACTTACCCATTGCCAGCCAAGTCACACCCACACACCAGTTTTCTTTCTTTAAAGTGGTATTTTTAGATTAAGTTTCAAACCAATTGCTACATTGCATGGAAACTCCCAAAGCCAAACGAAATCTCACTCTAAGTGTGCGTTTAGCATGAATGAAATTTGTGTTAGGTTCTAAGACTTTAGAAACTAATGTATTAGAACTCAATTTGTATATGTTGGCAAACCATGATCAAAACATTTAGCCTAAGTTTAGACTTGCTCAAAGTTTGGTTTAATGTAAGTTTGGAATCGAGTAATTGTAGGAAATTACTATTCAATTTCTGCGAGGCTCGATCGATCGAAGAACAAGCTCAACCGATCGAGAATCATATCTGCGGAATTTTAAGTCTGCCCAAACAACAGTTCAAGCCCATTAAGGATTAGGGCTTTAGATCTACTTCTCCTAATATATAAAGAAAATCCTAAGCACGTTTTTAAAATGGCTTTAGAGAGAGAGAGATTAGAGTGCATCTTATGCCTCTTTTGTATCTAGGTTTTTGTACCCAAATCCTCTCTATGGTGGCTCTTTATGTTATGTGTGTGAATCTCTTGTGAGATCTAGAGGTGTTTGCCTTTATATACACTTAGGATTTCTAATCTCAAGATTGATGTCGAGAGCTTGGTGATCAATTCAATTGCAGATTCAAGAGCTTAAAGATATACAAGCGGGAGTACTTGTACTTGCTGGGAATCCAAGAAAGAAGTAGTCTATAGACTCGGAGCTGTCACATGGTCGTAGTAGTAAGTTTCCTACTCGATGTAGCAATAGGATGTTAGTGATTTAAGTCGCTATTGTGTAAACTTCAATTCTTTCATAGTGGATTCAATTTACCTTGAAGATAGCTAGGTTAAATCTTCCCCGGTTTTTTTACCGATTTGGTTTTCTTGGGTTATCATATTGTTGTGTTCTTTATTTTTCCGCACTTGTCATTGATATGATTTATATGTGTTAACCTAGATCTGCATAATTTACCTAAGTTAATCACTTGGCTAAATAATTAGGTTAATCTGCTTGTGTTTAAGGGGTCTAAAAATGAACAATTTGCCAATATATTTTACTATTCAACTTATTTTTGTTACTATTCATGAAAACTTGCCAACATGTTTTACTATTCAGCTTATTTTTGCTACTATTCATGAGTCCCATTACACTTTTTTGTATTATTCATAAATACTATTTTAGCTAACTTTTACCTTTATCTATGATACTTTTAACAAAAAGTTTTCAGTTTTAGCAAAATAAGCAAATCTCAAATAAAAAGTTTCAAAGAAAATGCCACTTCTGGACAACTTTTTGTTGTGTCTCAAATAATATTATCAACAATATTAGCAATCCAAAATAACAATCACACACAAAAACACAAATATTTACATGAAAATCCTTTTTCTTTGCTCTCTCACACACTAATTATCTCTCTCAAATGCAGCAACACTTTTCTCTCTTCTTTCTATTTTTCTTCTTCACGCACAGCTCTCTCTCTTAGCTGTCTTCTTTTTCTAAGCAACTCCCTCTTTTTCTAAGTAGCTCCCTCTTGGCCGCTCAACCAAAACCTAATAAATATTTTCTTTATATATAAACCCAATTGTAGACTTCTAGTAGCACACAAATCCTAGTGCAAGTCAAATAAGGATTCTTTAAAACCACTAACCACAGTCTCCTATTTCAAATAAGATTATATTTTAAATAGAATTAGTTCTTTTGTTTTCCTTGGAGTTCACTGACTCCTAATTCTACTTGAAGTAGAATTCTTGGTGCAAGCTCATTGTATAGGCTACCACGTGGGCTGGACCTTTTGGTGCCGTGCACCCAACGCTTCTTGGCCCACCGATCCAAAACATCATTGTAGCCAAATAGTCCATAGTCTCCCAAACCCGAGAAAGAGAGAGAGAGAGAGAGAGAATCTTATACGTCCGACTTATGTGAGGCTGAAATGTGACCTCAAGGTGTCTTTTTTTTTTTTTATTTATTTATTTATTTATTTTTAAGACTTATAATTCAATATTAATTCTAATATTTTAGGTATATGTCAGTCTTTTAAAAGCTAATGTTGAGCATGCCACATCAATAATTTGTAAAATATTTATAAAATAATGTTAGGTTCTAAATGTTTAGAACAATTGGCAAATTGTAAACACAAACTTGTCTAGATATAGATTTTAGAGTCTATAGGTTTTATTAGACAATGTTCAATGTGATTCAACTCAAGATTCAAGAACATACAAGCTGCAGGAAGAAGATTTCATAATCATGCAGTTCGATCGATCGAAAGACAGTGCTCTCGACCGATCGAAAGTCGTATCAGTAAAATTTTAATTAAGCCCAAACAGTTGTTCAAGCTCATTTAGGATTAGGGTTTCTAATCTACTTCTCCCAGTATATAAAGGAAACCTTAAGCACATTTTTATGTGGCTTTTTAGAGAGAAAAGAGTGTGTCTCTTTTGTATTTAGGGTTTTGTTCCTAAAAATCTCTCTTATGTCTTCTACCGGTATTATTTCTTGAAGAATCTCAAGATCCGGTATTGTAGAAGTTCTTTGCCTTCTCTTGTCATCAAAGGTGTTGATGATCTAAACCTTCAAGGTCTGGTCTTGGAGTCACAAACAGAGTGTTTGTGTTGCTAAACCTTTGAGTGGAATCTCAAAGTCACAAACGGGGGTGTTTGTGTTTTGCAAAGGCCAAAGAAAGAAGGAGTCCGTGGATTCGGAGCTGACACGTGGTCGTGTCGGTAAGTTCTCTTGGTTGGTAGCATTAGGAAGTCAAGCGGGGATGCTTGTAAGTCCTTTTGTATGAACTTCGATTCTTTCTAGTGGATTTGCTTTTTACCTTGAGAATAGCTAGGTTAAATCCTCCCCAGGTTTTTTACCGGTTTGGTTTTCCTGGGTGATCATATCGTGTGTTATTTATTTTCCTCTGCTTTGCATGATTTGATCTTTATTATTGTGATAACCTAGACTTGTTTAATTGGACTAAGTAACAACTTGGCTAATTACCTAGGTTTAATCAATTGTTTAAGGGGTCTAAAAACTAACAAATAATTTGAGGCTCTAACATCACTTGTGAAATTCAAACATGGCTGCATTGATTAGTTAATGACAATTAAATTCAATATAGTAATGTGTCTAAATTTAATTAAAAAACATGATAGGTATAGCATTTGACATCCATGTTAAGATACTAGTAGTATTTCATTTGAGATGTACAATGAAAAAATGTGACCACAGGGATACAGCAAAATATCCTCCATTGATGCAAACAAACAAACTCAGCAACTCTCTCAAATACTTAGCACAAGAATATATCGGGTAAGTAACGTACATGAGATTTTTTTTTTTTTTTTTTTTTTTCATTTTTTCATTTTTTAGCTTTTGTTATTCTTTTTAAATATATAAACTCTGAGGAAGTAATAAAGAAGCTTCAGTGTTTAGGTATGACATTCAAACTGGCAATGAAGACCCTTATGAGGACTGTGTTGCATCAATGAGGCTTTACAAGAGAATGAGATCCCAAGTTCACATACGAGAGGATCATCCACTGGCTTCGGACTCACAAAATCAAAATAATTTTGCATTATGGAGGCAAAGCGAACTTGAAAAGATGACCCCAGAACAACTATTGGAAATTTCAAGGTCTGATTACTACTGTTGGTGCTTGGACTCCCAACGTTAATGCTTGAAAGGTGTTGCATATATAATTTAGTGTGCAAGACAATTGCAAAATTCTTATCCAATTAATGTTTTATTTGTAGAAATAACAATAAAATGGGAACGTGTCATTTCAATTAGCATTACTCCTACTATGCATGCAATGGTACTTAAACTAGTACCAATTTTATTACAATAAAACTTACAACTAACCAAATAATGAATATGGTTGGAGACATGTCAAAAAACATTTTAAAAAAATGTATTTATTTTTATTTTATGATTTCTGGCACATCCATTTGTAAAGTTTATCTAGTAAAATTTTTAGTATACTTAACATTAATCTTTTTTTAGTTACCATTTATGCCTTTTCATATGTCTATTCGTATCATTTGCATAAAATGCTTGGACCAATTCATTTCGTAAAAATGGGGTTGATGCTGTTGACTAAAAGAAGCAGAAGAGAAGTGAAATAAAATAAAAAAGAGGGACTATACCATATAGACTGCTGGTCTTATGTTATTCTAACACTCCCACACTACTGTAAAGGTTTTTCATGCTTGTAGGAAAGGGAATGTAAAGCTTTTGGAGTGCTGCTATATGGTTTGGTCGAAGTAAAATGCACTAGAAGGTACTCTGTTGGACCTAAACAAACATCATACTTCAACTTCATAAGTGATATTTCTAAATAAATTACATTCTTCTTGTTCTTATCCTCCTCTATATTCATTTCCTACTAAAATCCAACACATATAGTAGGAATGCAAAGTAGAACATCTCAAGCATGTAACAATATATGTCCACACCCCTTTTTACATAATACCTAATACATATGCAAGGATATATTAGTTACATAGATTGCTGCAACTAGATGTTACTTCTCATGGGATTGGATATACGACCACTTTTCCGGTGGCTCTGTTAGAGTCAAGGTAGGAAAATGCTTCAACAGTCTTAGAAAATGGAAACGGGCTTTTGGGGTCAATCACTGGCTTCACCTTCCCACTTTCCAGGTAAGGTTTCAGTTTCTCCAAGATAGACCCTTTAGAAGTGAGCACAAATATAGTTGCTGGTGGAACTACAGGGCCTACTATTGTCACAACATGCCCGCCCTCTTTCACTGCCTTAACCGCCCTATCAGTCTGCCCTGTTTTTGTGCACAACAAAAATTAGTCTTCGATATGTTACAAGTAATCATTACATGTTGAATAGAAAACTACAATTAGATTGGCAGGTAATGCACAAAAATTAGTCTTTCACCAACCTTTTGTTTTCGAGATGGACACAAAGTTAGACACAAAAAGGCCACAAGTTTAACAATTGTTTAGGTTGAATATTGACACCCCCTTTCCCCCCCAAACAAGACCCAATTCTAAGTATAGAATTCATGGATCAAATTATGCTTATGACGAAGTGAAAACAAATTCAAAATCTTACCAAC
Source organism: Quercus dentata (assembly GCA_028216015.1). Taxonomy (NCBI): domain Eukaryota; kingdom Viridiplantae; phylum Streptophyta; class Magnoliopsida; order Fagales; family Fagaceae; genus Quercus; species Quercus dentata. The sequence goes on from CP116445.1 coordinate 85,289,615, forward strand.
TGCATCATATACGACATCAAATTTCTCAGGAAGTTCTTCAAAGTTTTCCTTGGTATAATCAATGGCCAAATCAGCTCCCAAACTCTTCAATAGCTCCAGTTTCCCAGTGCTTGAAGTAGCTGCTACCTTGGATGCACCAAAAACATGCTTTGCTAGCTGCCCCAGACATTCAAAGAATCAAAAGGACATACAAGGATTATCATATCTGAGATAGAGTAAGGATGAAAAGACTAACCATTCACAAGGTTAACACGAGGGCATTGGAATATCAATGAGAGTGGAGATATACCTGAATAATCTGTGTTCCAACTCCACCAGCACCACCCAAAACAAGGATGGATTTACCTGCAGAGAATTCAGTTCGTTCAAGGCCTTCATAGGCAGTCTCAATAGCCAGGGGAAGGCTAGCAGCTTCAACAAAACTTAGATTCTTGGGTTTCAGAGCCAATAGTCTCTCTTCAACAGCAGTGTACTCCGCCAAAGAGCCATAGCTTTTTGGGTGGTCTAAAGCTTTTTCATTGAGATCTCCATATACTTCATCTCCTTCCTTGAAATTCTTCACTTGGCTTCCCACTTTCACCACTACCCCAGCTACATCATAGCCCACAACAATCTATACAAAATAATAACAATAAGAAGAAATGATAATCTTACTATATAATTAAAATTTAAAAAAATATATAGTTATTGATATTAAGATTTTTATAAATTAATAAGTGATTCATGCACTATTGGATTTTTTTTTTTTTTTTTTTTTTTTTTTGTGGAGAAACTAGTGGATTTTGTACTCATTAGTGATACTAAAATATTCAAACCCCCCCTCCCCCACTTATTATTAGGAAAAAAATCAAATCAAATCCTTGCCACGGACCATATTAAGACAATGTGCAGAATTCTTGTAACCTTAATTCAATGACAGTTCTTTTTCTCCCAAAAAAAAAAAAAAAAAAAAAAAAAAAATCAATGACAGTTCTCACAGATTAGTGACAGAGGTACCCTCAAAGTTGATTTTTTTTTTTTTTTTTTTTTAATATGTAAGCTTGTAGAAGGAGTTCAAGTTTCTAATATTTGAAACTTGCGGCCCTCAAAATTGTCTCTATTTTTTTTTTTATTCTTTGAGAAACTCAAAATTGTCTCTTGAGACTTATTCTATAATGGTCCTCATTCACAATCTTATTTCAACTTTTAACTTTATGTCCAATCAGTTAAAATATTGAAATAAGACGAGCTTCTCCTAGTCTCTAATGACGACTCAACCAAAATGTCAAATAAAAATTGACATTTTTCTTTTATACTTTTGCAAGATGTAACCATTGGTGAAGTCCTACCATATATCTTTCATGCCATGGTACTTTTCTTCATATCAAACCATAGCAAGAATACATAAGTTTCTTCTAAAACTACTCTGGCTCATTTCACCAAATTGTTTTTAGACTCCTTATAGGTGAAATTTGTAATTATTTATTTAAAATAAATAAACATATATATATATATATAAATATATATTCATTCAGAATAAAGTTATTACTTTAATAAATTTACACTAAATTCATAATTTGTTAAATTTAATTTTAAAATAATTAACTGCAGTTAATATTACCAAGAACCAGGATTGTTTACTATTAATCATTATTGTCATTTAATTTTTAAAATTAAGGTACAACCAAGTTAAGAACTATTGATACATTTGTTTAAAAAGAAAATATGTTGATTGTTTGGAAAGCATCTTTTTCATTCTCTTGTTGAAACTTCAACTCTCAAAAACATCATTTCAAATATCAAAGTTGAGTTTCTTAAAAATAATTTGGTTGTCCATGTTAAAAGCAAACTTATTGAGGACTTCAATTTCTCTACAAGCGCATAGGCTACAATATCTAGCCATTAACATGATTTCCATCAAATCTCTCAAGCAAAGCTCGATCAACTAACAGCAGAACAACGACAAAGCTCGAGCAAAGAACTACAAAACCAAGGTGTAGCACTTGCAGTTTTGAACAAGTCGGATTCATCGAGTTTCCAAATGGAAGATCTGCCACTCGACCTGAGCTTGTCAGGTTTTGACAATGAGAACCCATAGTCAACTGAGCCAACACTTACATTAAGTAGTCTTTGGTTCAAGTACCTCCGAATCAAGTTGATCTGTCAGGTCTAGGTGTAGGTGTGGGTGTGGGTTGGACACCCCTAATCCTAGTACATATTTATTAAATTTGATAAACAATTTTTGTATACACTTGTTGATTTACAAAATACTTCAATTGCATCTTGAATTAGTCTTATAATAATTTTATATCACTCCTCAAATCTTAACTCTATGTTGTTTTTCTTTCTAGATTCCACCCCTTTCTCAAATTTTTTTTTTTAAATTTCATAATTTGATAGTAGGGAACGGGGGATTCGAAAGATGGTTTTCTCAGTTAGAAACATCAGGGTTGCTAACCAGTTGAGCTACAAGCTCTTGGCTACCCATTCTCAATTAAATCGAGCTGATTATGATCAAGAGAAACTTTATGAAGCAAAACCACCTAGTATGTAGTTCAGGCTCATCTATAATTCATGCACAAGCTCCTAAAAAATTTGTAAACTTTAAAAAATCAAAAGCAAAATGGAGACAATCCCATTTAAGCATTATACACAGCCATGGATACCATATAATATATAACATACATCTTTTGAGAATTATATATTTTAAAAGAGTCCAAGGATGGGTTGTAAAACTCATGTTTTACATCATTCAATAAAAAATTATCACATTAGCATTTTACTTAAAATTCAATGCATTTACCAAACCTAATAACATTTCAATACATTCACAATTTGGTTGAATTTATACACGGGTATTAGAATTGGTGTGGTTGTGCTAATTCTTAAATAGTTATAAGGAGTAAAATTAAAATGGAGACAACCCAGACAGCTTTTATGAAAATCTTCAAAAAGAGATGATAACAACAACAACAAACAAAACAACATATTCATAAACTTCTGAAATAAGAGAGAGATTGGGGGGAGAAGGACTTACTGGTAAAGGAGAGTCAGTTTCCTTGAAATACCCAAGCATCCTCTTAGAATCGACAGGGTTAAGAGATGCAGCAACAACCTTGACCAGTACTTGGTCTTCCTTCACTTCTGGCACGGTTACATTTGAGTCCAGCTTCAAAACATCAACAGCCTTTCCATATTCAGAGTAGGCCCAAGCCTTATTTTTAGAGGGTATTGAAGCAGTTGGAGGAGCTGCCATTGTATTGTATGCTGAAGAAACTTGCAGGGAGAAAGAGAAGGAGTTGGGTCTGTGTTACAAAGAGAAGAGATGGCTTGGTAGTGACACTCAAAATGATGATCTTATCCTAACTCGGGTTCCCTTTCTCTTTGTGACTCTGACAATATGGCAGTGAAAGGTATTTTCACTTTGAGATGTTTCTTTGTAATTTAAAGTGACTGAAAGGTGTGACTGAAAGGTAGTTGGGATGTTTATTTTCACAGGTTATGGACAGAAAAATTTGCATCTGGACACAACTTCTCTCATGAGGTTCAATGATTTATTGACCAATTGCAAGCCTATAATATAGTCCATGCCAGTTTTCATTACCTAGTGAGAATGCATTTTATGGATTTTTTTTTTTTTTTTAAGTATATAAATTGAAGAAGAAGAAAAAAGAAGAGTGGATGAAACTATTAATCATAGTCTGAAAATAATTTCAAAAAGGATCACTCAATTCCTAAGGTAAGTTAGAATTAGATCAGCGATTAGGTAAGTTGGTCCCACTTAATAGATCATCTGATCATGCATGATGAAGTCCTAGATCGGTTCATATTCGATTTTCTTGTCACCCCAAAAGAAGAAAATCATGTGATTTACGATTGAGAGAATTAGTGTATGAGATGAGACCATGTCCCACAAAGTTTCACCATCAAGAGTGTAAGGCTTTCTTATTGATTAGCAACTATCCTCAAAGAATATTACACCAAATAAAATCCAAAATAACTTCAATAATTTAATTACAAAAAATCTCCCAAGTATCAATAAAAAAAATAAAATAATAAAAAATAAAAAACCAAACCTGAAGTGTATAAAACATTAATAATAATAAAAAATGCTAAATACTAGAAATTAAAATTCCTAAACTCTTCTCATGCGCACAACCTTAGCAAAAACTCCAAAATTTGTTATTCCTCATCATTTGAAACTGAAATGGTAGAAATGGGGTGAATTTGACAAGTTAGGAAATAATTAAGAGTATGATTAATGTGGGTCTATTTTAGGAAATTTTTTATGAAAAATTGAAAAAATTGCCAAAAAAATTAGTCATTTTTTCTTTTTCTTTTTCTATAAAAAGTTTTCTAAAATAGTTTAGAAATGTATGCCTAAAATTATTTCATTTTTTCACCTTTTGCCATAATACAGGAGTTACCATGCTAGGTCTTTCTTAGCCTTGATTTTGCAATTAGAAGGTGTAATTTAATGTAAATACAATTGTAAAAGAGCTTTTATTTTCTCTTATCTATTTTTTTACATCCACTTTTTTATATTCTTTTTTTTTAAGATATCAATATTTTTTTTTAATGTGTACATCAATACATCAATAATAAATATCTGTGTAAAATAGTTAATGTTTTCTAGTGCATGAGAATATTTTTGCCATTATAATTTATAACACATAGTTCTAGTAAAATAGTGGGCTCTGGTGTTGCTGAACGTTCCAGTACTTTTTTACTAAAAGTAAATGTAGTAATTATGTAAGTCACTTTTATCAACAACAAAAAAAGCAAATATATATATATATATAAATATATATATATATATATATATATATATCCTTTTTATGCACTACGTCTTGCACTTATTAAAAACACATAGTAAAAAGTGGAAATTAGATTCAGCCTTAGAAATCAATTTTTGTAAGTGGATTGTCATTTGTCAATCACAATCAAGGCCAATGGTCCTAAGAGATAAGAAGAGCAAAAGCCAAATTGAAATTGGTTTTTTTATAAGTATAATTATTGGAAATAAACATAGTCAGTCCTCTAATTACATATGTCGATTCAACAATTTTGTTCAAGTTTTCCCTAGACAAGGACTTCTTCTTCTTTTCTTTTCTTTTTTTTATTATATCGTTTGGGCCTAAAAATAGCCCACAAAGACTCTTCTTCAGTTCTTCATTTTTCAGTTCCGAGCCCACTTTACTACCAAAAGGACCAACTGATCTGGAAACGAGGCAAGTTGGTTTTGTCAGGTTCAATTTGCTGTTCCATAGACAATAATTTTTTTTTTTTTTTTTTCCATTGTTAATATGGCATGTTTTCATTTGTGCATCATAAAAATAATATTTGTGATATAGTTTTTGTCCATGTAAAAATGACGTTGATCTAATCACAACTTAATAACATAACACGTAAAAGCAATGTCAACGTCATAATATGTTACTAGCCTTTGAGCACACCCTCACACGCATGCTCAGAAATTCTTCTATTTTTTTTTGATAAAAGTTCATAAATTATAATTTAGGATTAATATATTTTCCAATCACAAAAAAAAATCTAGGGGTGTGATGAATGTTAAGTATTTGTGGTGAAATAATATTATGTGATGTGAGTAGTTGCTCGGGGGTTAGTGTTTTTTTAATTTTATGTGATGTGAGTATTTTTTTTTTTAAAAAAATTATGGAATTTTTTTTTTTTTTTTTTTTTTTGGGAACCGTTGGTAGTTTTTTCTTTTTTTAATAGGAGTCATGGATTGGTAGCCTTTCTTCCTTATTTTTGGTTAGAAACATGAGGTAGTGGGGCTAGGAAGTGAGAAGTTCTTATTTTTGGTTGGAAACGTGGGGTAGTGGGGTTGGGAAGTGGAAAGTGTGAGGATAGTGGGAAAATTTTAGTTGATTTACTATCTGAAAGTTCACTTGGTGTATAAAACACTAGTGAATGATTAAACCCCCAATTTCAAAATAACCAACACATGCTTATACTCAAACAATATATGTGCGGAATGATAAGTACAAGCAATACCCAAATAAACAAACTACTCTAAACCATAATTAATCACAACACAAAGCAAAAATTAAAGGTAAAGAGTAAGGGTTAGAGAGATGCAAACACAAAGATAACACCGGCATGTGTTATCAAAGAGGAAACTCAAGAACTTAGCGAAAAACCTCATCATCACCCTCCAAACGGTAAAATGATCCACTAAAAAATAAAGTTGGGTACACCAATAGCAATAGACCCTCCAAGCCTAATCTACCTAATGCACCTAAGCCCTCCAAGCTTCTTGCTCCAACAAGATTAAGCATAATTGTGTCTTCTTTAACTTTCCGGATCCCACAATAAGTCCATTACATCAACCAAATGTATTGGTCATCTCTGAACTACTTTCCAAGCACTAAATATCCTCCTCACAGGTATGGGTATGATGAGATAAGGATTTGAATAATGAACCTCTCAAGGGTATGTCAATGGAGAGGGTGAAAGTAGAGGAATTTGAGAATCAAAGATATAAGATTGTGGATGAGTCAATCTTGTTGTTCTCTAGGGTTTCTCTTTCAAAATTTTCTCTAAAAGCTCTCTACATTTTATGGATATAAAGGTATTTATAGTAGGGTATGTGAGGAATGTGAAAAGACATTTTTCTGCAAAACAAGGTATTCTCACGACTCACTCGCGATTGGGATGAGTCCAATCGCAAGTTTGAGTCGCAAAATAACTGACCGGCCAGACTGATTTTTTTTTTTGTCCTATAGTGCTCCAAATTGTCGTGACCCTTCAACTTCCCGCATGCTTCACACGTGTGGCATTCTGGCTAGTCAACAATCACAAGTCACTTACGAGATCCAATCGTGAGAATCCTCTTGAATGCACACACACTTGAATTCTTCACACTCTCTCACACACAACCCTTACATGATTCCCACCTAAATACAGGGTATCTAATTGCTGAAATACAAGCGGACTTGGCACGGAATAAAGCCAACACATGGTTGAATAAATTCAACCTTACACTATCTTAACCTTATTTCTCTTTTTAAGGAATAAAAATAGATTAATTAAATTAGGGGTATTTTTTACAGTAAAAAAAGTAATAACTAACTTTCCAAATCTTCTTAATATAAACAAATAAGTTTATGTGATGTAAGCAATTGCTCAGAAGCTAGTGCTTTTTTAATTTTATGTGATGTGAGTTTTTTTTTTTTTTAATTTTTTATGGAAGTTTTTTTTTTTATTGGAACCATTGGTAGTTTTTTTTTTTTTATAGGAGCCATGGGTGGGTAGCCTTTCTTTCTTATTTTTGGTTAGAAATGTGGGGTAGTGGGGTTGGGAAGTGGAAATTGTGAGGATAGTGGGAAAATTTTAGTTGATTTGCTATCTTAAACTTATTTCTCTTTTTAAGGAATAAGAATAGATTAATTAAATTAGGGTATTTTTTTACAATAAAAAAATAATAATAACTAACTTTCTGAATCCTCTTAATATAAACAAATAAGTTTATGTGATATGAGTAGTTGCTCAGAGGTTAGTGTTTTTTTAATTTTATGTGATGTGAGTATTTTTTTTTTTTTTGGTAGTTTTTTTTTTTTTTTTTTTTTTATAGGAGTCGTGGGTGGGTGGCCTTTCTTTCTTATTTTTGGTTAGAAACTTGGGGTAGTGGGGCTAGGAATTGGGAAGTTCTTATTTTTGGTTAGAAACATGGGGTAGTGGGGCTGGGAAGTGGAAAGTGTGAAGGTAGTGGGAAAATTTTAGTTGATTTACTATCTTAACCTTATTTCTCTTTTTAAGGAATCAGAATAGATTAATTAAATTATAGGTATTTTTACAAGTAAAAATAACAATAACTAACTTTCTCAATCCTCTTAATACATACAAATGAAGAAAAAAAAAATTATAATCGAAATATATGGGCTTACCATGCTTGATATAATTTAGCTTTTCTATGTCTTACTGACTCTTAATAATTTTGAGTTGAAGTATACCTACTTCGGTCCAATTCAGTCCACTTTGGTCCATTCAGTCTATTTTAGTCTACTTCAGTCCATTTCTATCCACTTCGGTTCACTCGGTCTGTTTGGTCCATTTTGGACTAATTGAGCCTTAAATTGATTTTTTTTGTAAGTTGCCTTTTCAATTTTGGGCTCAAATTTTCTTTTCTTTTCTTTTTTTCCCCTTAATTTTTGGATTGAACAGTATGAAATTTTATTCTATTTGGGCCAAACTGTTTAGTTTTGGGCTAAAAATACAAGGAAAGTAGGCACTAAAATTCAAGACATGGGCCCTAAAAAAACAATAAATATGATAAATATTCAAAAAAAAAAAAACTTACCTTAAAATTCAAGTTTCAATAATACAAATATATACTCATATTTGGGGAAAAAAATGCTATAGTTATGAACTTATATAATACTAATTTATAAACTCAATTGTAACATGTTACATGTGTTCCATGGAATGAGGTTGTACTTTTTTTTTAATATTATTGGATGTGTTCAAATTAGTCAATTGATTATGGTATATTTAAAATAAAAAAATCTTTTAATGTATTATTGTTAAATGCAAAATAAATTATATGTTTCACTATGTAAAACTTAAAAAAATAGAAAATACTTTAAAATAACATATGCACTATTTATCCTACAAATTTTACATTATATTCTTATAAAATAATTATATTACATTTTGTCATGCAACGCGTGAGTTTGCGACTAGTTTCCAACTAAAATCCTACACAAAACAAGCACCTAGGAAAATAGAAACAATACTAAGCATGCAAAGTAGAACATCTCAAACAAAATGTAATAGTGTATAGCCACACCCTTTTATTACTCGTCCTAATTTCTCATGCACACACAAGGAAATATTATTTCCATACATTGCTGTTAACTGATTTGTTTTCTCTTATGGGATCGGATAAATGACCACTTTCCCAGGGGCTCTGTTAGAGTCAATTTAGGAAAATGCTTCAACAGTCTTCAAAAATGGAAATAGGCCTTTGGGATCAATCACCGGCTTCACCTTCCCAACCAGTAAGGATTTGGCTTCTCCAATATAGACCCTTTAGAAGTGAGCACAAATTTGGTTGCTGGAGTTACGGGACCTATAATTGTTACAACATGCCTGCCTTCTTTCATCGCCTTCACTGCCCTATCACATTGCCCTGATTTTGTCGAAAACAAATTTAGTCTTCAATTTGGCAGGTGGATAAGGTATCTTGTGTATCTGTCATTCACATCATCTCTCATAACATGTGCTTCCCACACAATGTGGATCTACATATTTTGAGAGAGACAATATATATATATATATATATATATATATATATATATATATATATATATATATATATATACTGCATGCATGAGATAATTATTGTGATAGGTGATATGATCTAGACACAGTCTTCCATGATGTTGATTGATTAAGCCTATAATAATTACTATGTCAAATTTTATTGCCTCGTAACAATGCCATTCTTGGGTTTTTTTTTAGAAGCAAATTGAAGGAGAAGAAGAGTGGCTGAGACTGTTAATCAGAGCCTCAAAAACACCCTTTAAAGAACTAAACAATTCTTAGGATAACTTAGATCAGCAATTACCTAACCAATGTTTTGTCCAACTTTATATTTAAAGTTATACTGAGGCAGGACATTTTTGTTCCTTGAAGACCAAATCCAAGCGCTAGCGACAGAAAGATTGGCAAATATATATATATATATATATATATATATATATACATATATATATATATATGTGTGTGTGTGTCCGTGAAATAGGTAATGAGGTCATCCATTAATTGTCCCGTTCTCTTTTGGCCCATTCCTCTTGCAACCAATCCATTATGTTAGAAGCATTCAAATATTAAATAAAATACACTAGCAATTTTCAATAAGAGGCAACTCTTCCAAAACAAAAATAGCAATAAAAAAAGCAACAGCAGCAGCAAACTGGGAACATCTGTTAAAAGGATTTCTGATTTTCAATAGTTGGCATATCTGTTAGGTCCAGTGCAGTATCAACATTAAACAGCTTTAGCATATCTCTAGAAATAGCCAATCCAAACATTCACCAGTACATTAATGGAAATTCACGCTTAAGTCCACCATTGATTATGTTGTCATACCAATTCAACCCATATCCGGCTATCCCATTAGCTGCTATATCATTTTAACATGACAATGTGACACGAGAACTTCAGCTTCCGCTCAGTCACCGACTGAATTACAATTGAAATTCCTTCCATAATTTCAACAAATTAGAAGTTTGCTTATATAGCTAGCTGTTAGCTTTAAGTTTGTGCTACTATATTTCTAAAATGCTAACATGTATAACATGTTGTAGCTGGTTGAAATGAGAAATGGAACAGACTCATCAGTATAAATAGCTGCTAAAAGAAATAGACGTACTCACTAGACCAAAGAACGATTAATGTGATTAGTCAAAGGCACTCAACAAGTCAATGAAGAAAATCACAAAGTAAAAAAAAATTTTGCAATGTAATGGGATTACGAAATGCATACCTTCATTTTTTACTTGATTGGGTATTTATAGGGTCCTAGGGGTGGAGGTGGGTAAACGCTTCTCATGAAGTTAGGCCAAGAATCTGACAACACCCCCCCCCTCAAATGGATTGAAAAGACATGATCTTAAGGGTTTTTTTCCGGGTTTCCCTCGACTACAAAGGCCCTTATGATGTTGTATTGTATGCAAACGGGTATGTGAGCCATAATTAATGCTGAATGTGACTGTGAGTTTCCTTCAAATGCTCCTCTTGAGGAAAATGAGGCCAACAACGAACCTCCACGCTAGCTCTCCACTGATCCCTAGCTGAAGTAGACCACCTAGAATGAAAGGTTTGGCTGTTCTAGAAGGTGTTTGGCCATGCCAAGCTGTTCTAACTGAAAAGTCACGCCCAAGAACATGTTCAACCAAATGGCCATAAGCTCAGTAGGAGTAGGGTGCCTTTTCAGTACGTCATGGATCACTGCTGTAGGCTGTATTCATTGTGTTAGGCTGCTGAGATTAGGCCCTTTGAGCCTGTTGGTGGGTTTACCCATTCTGGGAGCTTTTCCTCCCTTCAAGTGCCCCCAGCTTTCAATAACTTAAGCAAAGCAGAGGGCGGAAAGAAAAGCTTGTAGGTCATGCTTGCAACGATTAAAAATTACTGAAGTAATGTCTAAGATCATACCACTTTAAAGATCAAAGGGATCCATTCAAAGGCATCAGAGTTCTTTGCTTGGCCATGGGGACGCAAGCCCTGTTGAACAGATGTCGCTTTAGATGGGGCTATTTTGGTTCTTGCCAAAAGGCTGCTGTACAACTCCGATTTTTCTATATTGGAGATGACAATAGTTCATCTGCTTAGGCATTTTGGAGTGGCTATCTGGGCCAAAGGGTCAGTTTTGTGACTTTTGTCCAAGCCACACTAGATAGAAACCAATCAAATACTTGGTCGAGCTTGTTAAGACATCCATTTTCTCTAAACTGAATCATATGGCCGGGGAGGCCAAACTTGCCTAGTACTTGGTAGTTTTGTGATGAGTGACTCTTAGAGGTAGGCCATCATGTAAAACTGAGTCATCCTTAGCATAAACTATCAAGGTGTCATGCCATCTAAAGTCTCATTATGATGCCAAGGTCCAAAATCATGTTGAGCATTTAAGTCATTCTTAGCTCTGGGCATTCTTGACAAGTGTATAAACTTATCCTCTATCCATGCTACCAACCCCTCAATCTTTCAGGACTTCAATTGGGGGAGTGCCTCTTTCAGGACTTCAATTGGGGGAGTGCACCTAGACTTAGGTTTATCCCCTGTTAGGGTAGTGACAGTCACACTGATGATCTTATCCAAACTTGAGTTCGTTTTCTTTTGTGATTTTGTGATAATATGGGAGTGAAAGGAATTAACTTTGAGATGTTATGTTAGTTCAGCAGTGGCTTTTTGGTTAGGTAAATATTCAAAATTTCAATAACAATGTCCCTTCCTGTCACATAATAGTTGATGCCACTTATTAAACTCACGATGGAATCTCCCATTGATGTGAGAAGCTAAAAAAACACAATTTGCCATACTTCTATCCATGTATATAAAGCAGCTTTCTGTGATTTCTCTGAACCTTTAAACTTTCTAAAAGTTGATGAATACCCAAATTCAGCATCACATTAGTTGAGTTTTGAAGCTGTTTGAATGGTCTGTCAATCTCAGCATTACATTAGCAGATTTATCAAGCTTATCAAAGGGCTATGAAAATCATCCATAGTTTCAAAATAAAGACAAGCATCTACTTTCATACAAAGCTTTAAAACATTTCATTTTCATTAATTTTTCTTTTCAACAAACTAGTTTTTCAGGGAATAGAAAGACTAGTTCTTCATAAGTCGGACTTGGTATGATTTACTGATATGGCCAGACATTGGCAATTGTGTTTAACTATGAAATTTTACAAGGGTATAACCACAAATGAGAGAGCTCAACGCAAAGGCCAGAAATGCAACAAAGGACAATCCCACGGACGCAATTGCCATTTTAGGAAACTCATCTTTGCCCCAGTTGGATTGCCAAACATAAACTCTGGTGGCAGCCGATGATGAGGCTGATATAAGAAGATAAGTCAACATCTGCCATATCAAAACAAGAAGAACAGAATTTTGCTCTGCATATTAGTATAGAATTCTTGGAATGAATCATATAAACATGCTCTTAATTAATTATGTCTTCATTTGGTATAACTTCTTTTCATTGGTTTATTTTACTTTTTTTTTTTTTTACTAATCTGAGTAAAAATACAGCTGAACCTTGAAAAGGTGCATATGTCTATTATATTTATGTGTATCTTTTTATGTAAGTGCTGAATTTATGGGTAAACAGAGCCCAGTGGTATCCATATTCTTTTCAAGAGATCTTCAAGTCCCCCACTATATGATTTTGGGGTGAGTGGGAGCTTAATCTATGGACCTGCTGGAATAATGAGAAAAAGGAGGTGGCAAGGAACTTGAGCTAAAGCACCTCCTCTTCTATTTAGTACTCCTTGTTAATGACTATGAGACTTGAAAATGACGTGCTGCATAGATTACTTTCAGTCCTAGAAGTTAAAGAGGAAGGAATTTTGTTCATTCCATCCCTTGCATTTGTATCTTGATTTTCTCCTTCTAAAAATTATATGGGTGGGTTTGAGTAAAAGTATAGTTTTATTTACAAAATGTAAGGTTTTAAAAAGCTATATATAAAATAATAATTTAAAAGATTAAAGTTAATCTAAACTTATGCCTAATACTACTTACTCAATAAGCATTTAAAAGCTATTTGACACACTAATAAAGTGATTATAAACCCACCATGAATATTCTTTGCTTTAGACTTTAGAGAGTGATAACTTTCTTCCTAGTGGCAATTATATAAACAGAATAGGAGAAAGCAAAGGCAGCATAAAACCATGGGGAAAAGGCAGAGAAAAGGTGACAAAAAGGTGGTCGAGGAAAGTCAACAAGAACATGGCCTGAAATTATGTGATCTAAGGCAAATTCTCCATGGACCACGCCCAACAAAGAGTGTGTAAAAAGAACTCATACTTTTTTAAAGTACAGAAGTTAGCAACTCATTTGGTGTAGGCAGGATTTATTCACAAATCTCTTATTCTGCCAGAAGAGATTTGGGATTTATTAGATTCTCTGAGCTGGTTGTGCAAATTAATACTGCAAACATCACATAAGTCCAAATACTCTGTGGGCCTAAATGCACCACATTTTCTACAAGCTGTGGTCCCCATAATATGCTAAATCTTAAATTCATAATCTAGTCTATATTATATGTCTATATACCACAAGATGGGTAAGGGTTAGGTGTAATAATTGACACAAAAATTAAGTCCTCTGCCATAAGTCCCAAACAAAGACTTGCCTGGTCCATAGAGAAATCAAAGTAACGACGGAAGTGGTGGTGGATTATGTGTCTTCCGGTGGTGAAATACTTGACTAAATCACAGAGTTGTAGCCCTGAGTATACAAAGCCTATGACATTCACTGCCAAACAGTACCTGCAATTACATAAAAATCACAAAATTTGACAAGCATAACAATACCGATCAAAATTACAGTGGCTGAAAATCCAAACAATTTTAGACCCATGATCCAAAAACTCAAAACAAAATAAAGGGTACTGCCTAAAAACCTTGTTTTGGAAACAAATTTCTTTCTTTCTTTCAAGTGTTTTTTTTTTTCTTTGAGTGAGTAACTGACTGACTAACTGACAGAGAGACAAACAATACCTGAACTCCTTGTACCAGTAAAAGGAATCCAAAGCCCAACCTTTTTGCTTGTCAGCCGCCATAACCGAAAAGGAGATCAAGCAAAACACAAACGCACAAATCCTTAAACCAAAAAACGTTTTCTTCATCATGTTGTTGTCCCTCCTCGTCTTCTTGAGAATAGACGGATCTGGTCTCAGTCTTCTACTACCACCACCACCACCACCACCACCACCACCACCACCACCTACACCAAAACCACCATCAACAACAACAACACCACCTTCTTGAACTTCTCTAACACTGGTGTAGCCGTGTTGGGCTTCTGGGTCCACCCTGGTGGTGAACACCAGTGGGTCAGCCTTGAACGACCGGTTAGCCACCGGGGCCAGCGGTTTTGGTGGTGGGGTTCTGTTGGGTGCGGAGGGGAGTTTGTACTCATGGCTGTAAGTGGGAGGAGAGGATGGGTTGGAGTTGGAGCAAAGAGAAGAGACTGAGGATGATGGGGTATATGCTTTTGGTGGTGATGTGGGTTTGTGGTCTATGTGGGATTGAGGAGGTGATGATAGTGATGGTTGGTCTGAGATGGTGTACTTTCCTTCTCCTTCTTCTCCTTCTTCTTCTTCTTTTCTTCTTTGTAGGATTGAGTAGGTGAAGCGTGGATGGTGTGTGGTGATTGATCTGAGATAGTTTCCTTTTTTTGTACTCCATCATCTTCGTCATCATCTTCTTCTTCTTTGTGATCTTCTTCTTCTTCTTTCGTGTCCATTTTTTGGTCTGAGTTTATAGACATACTTTGGGATTATCTTTAAATATAAGTGAAGGAAGAAGAGGGGCTAAATGAGTGGTGGAGTGAGGAATTGGCAGTTTTCAGTTTTCGCTTAAGCATAGAGTGCATTCTTGCTTAAACATAAAACCTGACTTGACTTGCCAAAAGACTGAAAGAGTGTTCCCATGAAAAAGGCCATTGTGAAAAAAAATAAATAAATAAATAAATCAAACAAACTTATTTAACTCTCATAATGACTTTTGGAAAAAAACAAAATATAGTAGTGGTTAAATTCGCATATAATAAAATTACATAGTTGAATCTTTTTGTTTAGTACATAATTGAAGATAGATTTTTTTTGAAGCCAATTGAAGATAATTACATCCGATTCCAAAATTTTAAAATTAAGGATTTGTTATTGTTGTTGTATAGTACACACTACACTCAAAGATAATAGAATTAAAATTTTAGTGATATTATAAATAAATGTATTTATTTAGTTTACTTAATTTTTGTTCAATTTTCAAAAGGTATAACTTTACTTTTATCTAACTTATTTTTTTAAATCCAATAAAAATAAATTTTCTTAAAATAATTAGAAATCCAATTATCTTTTAAATCAAATAAAAACATTAATTTTTTAAGATTATTTAAAAACACAACTTTTGTACCACAATTTTTGCTATCATCTTAACATGCGGGAAAGTGGTAAACTCATGTAAAAATAATGACTCACCAATTCTGAATTATACATTCTTAGAAGAATACTTTTTTCACACTAGTACTATATATCTAATATTCCACACATATATCTACGTCTATGTGGGAATGTATATATTTTAATCTATAAAAATTATATGAAAAAAAAAATGTGAAATTGTAAGCATGAGAGGATCAAACCCAACAAATTTTTTTGTATGAAGTTTATCTACTCATTTTTCCTTCTTTATTATTGAACCAAAAAAAACCACCCACATACGCCCTATGATTGCATCCCAAAAGAAAAAGAAAAAAACCCATGAATATGATTGCAACTCTTCCCGGCCTCTTTGGTTGGAAGTTGCAATATGAACTGTGAAATACATAAAAGAATAGTGGCATTATGAGACAATTATCAAACAGAAAACAAAAATTTAATTGGTCTTGAACTCTTTCAAATCCTGATTATTTCTCAAATTAAGGCCCACGTATTTGAACTCTCTCAGCCCTGGTGTCGAATGCTGATTTGCTGAAAGTGGATGAAAGTACTAGAGATGTTCTTAAAAAAAAAAATGAGACTATAAAGTTTAAACACTATACGCAAACAAATAAATTAGAAGAAGCTTCACCCAAAAAGCCAAAACCAAAAAGTCGCAGGGCGGTGGGAACAAAAGCTTTAGCAAATCTAATCAGAAATGCAAAATGTTACTTTCAGAAGGTCACTGTAAACAGGACCCAAATCCTTTTTTATGTTACACAAATAATTGACCCCAGCTACTATTATATGTATAGAAAGCAGTGTTCCAGCTCATTAGCTTATGCTATGGGCAAAATCTGACAATAGTATAGTTAGGTACAACCGGACTTTTGGTCCCAAATGAGCCAAACGACAACTCGTTTAGTAAAGCTCATTTTCTTGGACTTATTGGACTCTTAAAAAAAATACTTCCAAGTCTTCAAACAAAAGGGTATAATAAATCTTTAAAAATCTGAAAATAACTAGTACTCCATTGTCATCACATTTCTTTAATACACTCCCATGGCAAGTTCATAGTTAATCAATTCCAAATTGCAATTCACCATACCTGATTACATGGTATAATTCATGATCATATTTGCTTCTCTTAACCTAACAGAAACAATTTGTAGGGTAGTATACATTTACATTATAAACTTCAGTCCTGCAGATTGACAAACCTAACAGTAAGAAATTTGCTTAGGGCGTGTCAAAGAACTCATGTGCTTCATAGTACTGATCTAAGACAACATTGAAGAGAGGGTGGGTGCGTTCCAAGAGATTGGCATAAGGACCCATTACTGCATTTGGCAACGGTGGAGTATCCTCATCCTGTGACCAACTATGTTGAGACAATGAGAGACCGCTTAAAGAATAACACGTGTGATAAAAGTCCCTGTGCTTCCCAGGCTTGTCTTTCAATCCACCCTTCATGTCCTGCGTCAACCAAATTATGCCAGAATATTAACCCCTTGGAAGTAGGATACAAAATAGCATGTCAAAACAATTTATCAACAACCAATACAAAATCATTCGCCCAAAAACACCAACCATACAATACAACATCATCAAAGTCAAAAGATGCCATTATGCAATTCAGGATATTGAACATTCATATGGCACTTTATTAATTGGAATGTTTGGAGCGGCCATTAGTTAAATGTTGCAAGAACTTTGGAAATCATAATTATTTCAGAACCTGAAAAGTGCTTAAAATTGCTAGAGTAGCATTTCCAGTTCAGGTAATTTGCTAAATCCATGCATAGAGAAAAAAAAACCTCAAACTTTGTTTCCTTCAGTGCTTAAGATATCCACCACGTTCTACTTTTATTTACCTTCTTAAGCAAAAGCCACCAACTCTTCCTGGTTCCCATGGTCCAAAGAGCTAAAAACTCATTTCAGAAACTTAAAATTGATAGTTGAACACCCCACAAAAATATTAAAGGTAAGGGACTTAGTTATAGCACTGAAAAGCTGAAAAGTAAATTCTTAAAAGACAGCCTATTTTCCAGACCTTTCATGAACAAATCCTAAGGCAATAATCAGGCAGATGCACATACAAAATTAACCAATCAAGAATCAAGTTACTACAACATTTAATCAAAGGTCAAGTTTGCACCTGTGCACATAACAGTATATATTGTTGCAAAGACCATCTGTGATAAAGAGCTTCCATTTCTCCAGGTTGTTTGACAAAATTATAGCCAATACTGTTTAAATTTACTGGACAGGAAGCATTCGTGCCTGCAGACAAGTAAGAACAAAGACTTGAACATGGACCACATGATATATGAAGTGGACAAGAACTACAAATATCAAGTGCAAATTTTAACCTATTCATAAAGAATAGAGAATTTAAAAAACATCTCACCTCCCAGCTTAGAATGGCAAGTCTTATCATCAACTTGAGTCCCATCTGAACTTCCTTCCCCTCCAGATATATCAGAGGCTACACCAGTTTGTGGGCCAAAATTTGCAAGTTGTTCATCAAGAATAGCATGTAACCTTTGTAATAATGCAAACGCACCTCCCTGATCACTCTCTTTGTATTAATTCCACTATAAATAAGAAGGAACACTGAAGAACTGGCAGGAAGGAAAAAATTACCTGCCAAAATGAGTAGCAACTATCAACCAATTTATTTGTTCTTCCCTGAAATCCACCCTCCCTACCTTGTCGAAATGCCACCCAATCCTAGACAGTAGCAGACATTTGATAAAGTAGAATAACAAAAATGTTCACAGAAATCATCAGAAGGGAAATGCTCAACAAATAAACGCACAAGCAATACAGCAAAATTGTTCCACAAGTTATATAAAGCCAGATTATGAAATAACTTGTACCAAACATCACAAAGAGAGACAAGATTGCCTTACTAGTAAACCAGCCAAGTCCAAACGATTAACCTCATTTATCAGAATCATTGTGGCAAACCCACAAAAGGTGTACCTAATAATCAAGTAGTCAAATATGTGAGAAGCAACCTTGAGTGCAAGCTGTGATAATCAACCCAAAAGATATGTAGGGAAGAGAAAATATGTACAGCATGAAACATACCCACCATGAGCTTCAGCACCTGGTTCCCCAGAAATACCACCTTCATAAGTTTGACAGCTACAGAGAGATGGCAGAATAAACAACTATTAACTACTTACATTAACCAAGAAATGCAGATAAGGGCAAAATTTAAGTAAGCAATCCAATAATACTGTTTTAATCAGTATGCAGAAGGATAAATTTCTACTCATTGCCAACAAAAGCAGAAGGTGAAAGCAGCCAAAAACTTTCCAAAACAGTGCAGATTACCCAGTGCCACAGACTAACTGCACAAGTACTCATCAAGACAGCTACATTACAATGCAACGAATACTGAAACTAGCAAAGGACATGATTGTAAATAACTTCAAGAAGTGACCTCCAATTCAATTCTATCATGAATTCAAATAACATCCCTTCCTTTAAATTTTATATATATATATATATATGAAAGATAATCTTTTTTAGACATGTTCTCCTTATAATTTGTTTTTGTACATGATCTATTATCATCCCCTAAAACACTTGTTTTCTCTCTCTCTTAGCACTCTCATGATTGTCCCCTCCCCTTTTTCTTTCATCTCTACCTCATTAATGTCAAAACCAACTCATTAGGGATGGAAAATACCTCCAACTCGTCCCAAACCCCACCAGCCCCACTCCTGCCCTGAACAGGTTTTCCCTGCCCCAAAGAGGGGAACAAGGCACCCCTGATCTGAACACACCCTACCCTGTTGCCATTCCTAGTTAAACCCTTTGTTTGAATTACATATCTTACAAGGCTAGCACGCCAAAGAAAAATCTCTCTCTATGACCTGTTTTTATATCATAATTTGCAAGGAAAGCATGCCAAAAAAATTCTCTCGGCCAACATAAGAGTGAGGGAGTTTTCAGTTTATTATGGTACAGAACCAAGCATGGTAGATCCTATGTACAGCATGCTTTTACAAACTAGCTCACAGATTCCTTTCATGTGGTTCAAGCCAAGGAAATCCCAGGAAATCAAACACCTCTTTCTCTGTGTTTAATTTCAAACTTCAACTGGCGCTCTTGCCCCATTTACCACCTGGACTGTGAGTTGCTGGAAACAGCCCTGTATCATCAAGCTGGGATCCTTCAGATTCTGCCAACAATGTCAACCTCCTATTCAACACATCATTCCCTGTGCAAGCTATTAGTCCAAAACTCTAAATGCACATATGTACCTTGGGTATACCTTCAAATCTATGTGGTGCAGCAGCTCATGTCCAGGATATGTGCATAGACCAAGTGCAACACCAGAATCAGTACCCTCCTTACTGTGAGTACTGAAAACCAAATCCTCTCTTAAGAACTTCATATCCTCTCTTAGGGCTGTTTGGTAGAGTAGTTTGAGAATTGTTGTTTAGAGTTTTTTGGAGTTTTTTGAGATACGTGTAGGTGAAAAAGTGTGTGGAAATGTGTGTAATGTTATTTAAAATGTGAAAATTGTTGTTTGAACTTGGTGACCAAACAAGCCCTAAATGATCCTCTGCAGATGATGATCACTGCTGGCAAAATATCCTGAACAACTTCTGAAGAAGAAGCTCCATCTCTTGCACCTCATGACATAGAATCCTCTACTTGATATCATCAAGACATTTTAACCCAATTATTTGTAAATTTGTTAATGAATCCTCAATTTTTGGATCATCTAGTGTATGATATCCTTTCTCGTATAACTTCAGGGCAGTGGTGGGACCAATACCCCAAACTTCACAAAATAAGGTGATTGTCCATATATTTTCATCTTTTTCAAAGTGCTCCAGCTTGGATAACTTTCCAGTTGTCACTATCTCCAGGATATGATCTTGCAATGAGTTTCCAACCAAGGGAAGGCCTTTGACCTGGTCTCCACTTTCAATTTTAAACAAGAACTTCTCAATAACTGGGATAGCCTTGTAGTAGCTGAATGACCTCCAATCATCACCCAACACGCTATATATGTTAATAAGCTTCCCAAATATCTTGTTTATATTCCTGCTTAAGGACCATATGGCAAGGATGTTTGCAATGCGTCAACATCCTTATTAAAAGGATCTGGAGTGTGTGGACTGGTATTCACAGGGCTTAGAGTACAGGGTGACCAGGTGAGTCATCAGAACTTCTGGGAGAACTTGTTGCCTCATCTAGAGCATACTATTTGCATCTACTTTGCTTTCTGCATTTGAATCTTTTGAATTTTCAGGAGAGGATCTGATCTTTTGCTATATTATGATTCTTCAGCACTAGAAATGTTTGTGTTGACTTCCTTAGGAACTAAATATTTGTCTGGGATAATGTACAAATTCCCAAATACCTTTTCTTCTAATCTCAAGCTGTCCCCTATCCATTGATAAAGAAGAACACTTCCCTTAAAACGTTCCAAGATTTCAGGGAAGAGCATCCAAGTTCATAGCAAATACATGAGTGACCCTTTTCAATTGGCACTCTTCTATTGCAGCCCCCATTTGCACCAGTTTCTGCTTCCGCATCTGTAATCAGTGAGGCTGGACTCCGTGTCAGACTAAGAAAGCTACCATTTCTGCGAATTTCCCATGTTGGTCGTGAGGTCTGTTTTTTGTTGGCTTGGCACCATTCACAGCTCTCTCCAGATGACTTTTGTAACAGTTTAAGGGGTTTTAAACCCTTTTTTTTTTTTTTTTTTACAAACATCTGTTCTCATTATTAGATTTCAATTCTACCATTTCTTTAATTTTCATGTAGCATTTTAAGTACTATATGGCAAGGATGTTTGTAATGTGTCAACATTCAGTTACAAAAGTCAACATATCTCAGCTATATTCCTGCTTAAGGACTATATGGCAAGGATATTTGCAATGTGTCAACATCCTCATTAAAAATATCTGGAGTGTGCGAACTGGTATTCACTGAGAATATGGGGTGAGTCATCAGAACTTCTAGGAGTACTTGGTGCCTCATATAGAGCATACTTTTTGCATCTTCTTTGCTTTCTGCATTTGTACTTTTTGAATTTTCAGGAGAAGATCTGATCTTTTTGCCATGTGATGGTTTTTCAGCACTAGAAATGTTTGTGTTGCCTTCCTTAGGAACTAAATATTTGTCTGGAATATTTTACAAATCCGCAAATACCTTTTCTACTAATCTCAAGCTGTCCTCTATCCACTGATAAAGGAGAACACTTCCCTTAAAATGTTCCAAGTTTTCAGGGAAAGGCATCCAAGTTCATAGCAAATACATGAGTGACCCTTTTCAATAGGCACTCTTCTATTGCAACCCCCATTTGCACCAGTTTTCTGCTTCCACATCTGTAATCAGCAAGGCTGAACTCCATGTCGGAGTAAGAAAGCTACCATTCCTGCATATTTCCCATGTTGTTTGTGAGGGGGAGTTTTGTTTTTTATTGGCATGGC
Source organism: Quercus dentata (assembly GCA_028216015.1). Taxonomy (NCBI): domain Eukaryota; kingdom Viridiplantae; phylum Streptophyta; class Magnoliopsida; order Fagales; family Fagaceae; genus Quercus; species Quercus dentata. The sequence goes on from CP116445.1 coordinate 85,311,742, forward strand.
ACCATTCACAGCTCTCTCAGGCACTTTTGCTTCTTCTCCCACAAGCCAGATGACTTTTGTAACAGAATGAGGGGTTTTAAACCCTTTTTTTTTTTTTTTAAAACATCCCTTCTCATTATTAAATTTTAATTCCACCATTTCTTTAATTTTCATGTAGTGTTTAAGTAGTTCACAGTTACTAAAGAGGGGAAAAAGTACATCAAGGGGAGAGCAAAGAATACATTGTGAAGAAAATCCTAGAGGTCATTGCCAAGTGCTCCTATGAGCAAGATTAGACCCTAAAGAACGACAGCATTTCATGAAGAATTAAGCATCACAATCCAAAGATAGATTACACAATAAATGAGTAGCAAGGCAGACTGGCCTCTATTTACAATTATATAACTTTAACTAGAACGACCTAATTTTTAGAGATTTCATTTACATACCCTATTGATTCAAAAATAGAAGGACCGGGCTTTTATGGGGAGTCAATAAAATAGCATTCAACATTGGAATGTTTTAAATTTTCAAACACAAATATATGATTCTACCACAATATGTAAGCTTGCCATGCTACATTCAAGAGTATTCAAAGTAGAAAGACCAACTAAGCATAAAAAATAATAATAAATAAATAAATAAAAAAGATTAAAAAGAAAAGAAAAGAATGCTCAACCAGATAGCTTAGCACAAAATCAAACTTAATGGAAGCTAGAGACCAACCTTAAGATGTAATCTCCAACATTCTGAATCAGTTCATCATCCAAAATATTAAGAACACTTGCAACCTGGTCGATCAAAAAGAGTGGTGTCCAAAGATTGGGAAATCAGAAAAATAATTTGCTAAAACACAATCATGAACAGAGCTACTATAAAATGTTTACACAGCCATGTGGAAGCAAAGAACAAGGTTTGATAATAAAAATTATGACAGAAGAGACAAAAATCAAAACCAATGGAAAACGTGAATTTGGAAGATCTATCAAATTAGTCAAGCATTGGGTTCGAAAAATTAAAAGATGTACCAGTAAAAGCATTAACAAGTCCACAAAACCTTTGAGAAACATTTCTTGATACAATGTTCTTAAGGCCTCACCTTTTACATCATCAAATAATTAGAGGGTAATGTTCTTAAGGCCACAAAAGATGTTCTTAAGGCCTCACTTTTTACATCATCAAATGATTTCCCTACCAATTTACTTGATACAATGCTCAAGACACTGCATGCTGTGTTATAAAATAGAGAGACACAATTAGAGGGCAATGTTCTTAACTGTAACAAGTATGTGTGTGCACCAAACATGTTTGAGAAGCATGTGAATGCATCAAGAGTGGGAGAGAGAATTAACAGGCTAACTTACAGAGATGGCAGTGTAGCAAGCGCGAACATCAATTTCTCCAGCATCATGCATCCTGATAAAAAGGAATTTATGATATTAAAAAGTAATCATATGGTGCTTAAAATTCATAATCTATACATACTTATACAAGTAGTAAGCATAAAATAGTTAGCACTCCATAAATTTATAAATGCCCCCTCTAAAAATTTACCAAACAGGGAGGGGGATGGAAAAAATTGTAAACAGAGAGAAATAAATAGAGGTCCAATACAACAACATTCTTTGAAAACACAGGTGTATAAATTAACAGCATTGGCCACCCATGTAAATTCAGCTATTGTTATAGAATACACAATTAGTATGATGTCACACCTGAAGGCCCCACTTGGCTGTTTCATTCGCTTCAAAAACATGTACACTTTCTCTCTGCAAAATATTTTAAAATCCATGTCATTTGGTTCGAAATGACTCCAATATGCACTATTGCAAAAGAAGTGAGATACTTCAAACATGACAGACCACCTATTTATTGATGACAAAGATCTCTCACCACCCACTGTAATAAGTGCATTTACGGCAGCATAAGTTGTTGCAAGATGAGGCAACTGAGCAGAAGATCATAAAGGTTAATGATTATAAATAAAAACATAAAATAAGTCAAGAAGGTGAAAGAGAATAGCAGGATAATCTTCAATTAAAAAAAAAAATGAAAAAGGATGCAGAAAAAAGCCAAGGAAATATTTGAAACCCACTATATTCTAAGTTACCAGGAATCAGCCTCTCCAAAACAAATTGGATGTTAGGCTGTCTACCAATCACCACTCCTAGACCCCGCAAAAGTAGGAACATTGTGCACTAGGTACATATTCTAAGTTAGCAACTCTAGGAGACCAACAAATAAAAACAGCCAACAACCAAAAAATCCTATTAAATGACATGATTCCAAATTTGATAGCTTCTCCAATGCAACACCACTAAGTCAGATCAAAAGCATGCCATGCGAAACCCATATTTGTCCCTTCTCTTAGAAAACGAACACATATAAAGGTTCTAATATCATGATAATATAATTTATTTTTATCAGCTAACACAAGGCCATTTAGTTCACTTCTTATGCATTACAGCTAAGAAAATTGTAAGTGACAAACAAAGGGAAAAAAAATAAATAAACAAAATGCCATTTCACCACTAAGATATGGAATTTCGGATAAAATCAGTTTAAATTATTATAAATTATTCCAATAGTATTTAACAAGAAAATATATCAACAATGACAATATGATCTTGCCTGTCCAGGTCCACCACCATATCCACCGTTTGGATCCTGCAAGTAAAAGATAACAACGGAATTCATGAAATTCTGTCGGGTAAGAGGGCCAATGAATGTATGGTTTGCACATAACCCAAAAGAAATAATTAAAGTCATATGAATCCAAAAAAACTGGAAAACCAATATTAATGTCAAATAAGTAAGGGTAAACAAGGTAATAGTTGAACTCTATGATTACTACTGCAGTTTCTGGAAACATCACGCAATTTTACAGCACGGAATGGAGGATACTAGACACTTCCAGTGAAGCAGCAAATACATCCCAAATTAAACTCTTTAAGGAAAAATTTATTTGATCAAAAGGAAATTTGTGTTTATGTTGAAGAAGAAAGCAATGGGAATCTACACTGAGTTTCCAATCATAAGTTCTAAAATAGGCCAAGGAGGTATTTGTGTCCAAAAGTGACACCTATTTCTTTGATGCTAGTGATATTAAATATCTGCTAACAAAATATTAGAGAGAGACTTGAACAAAACACAATATGAATAATTTTGAAGCAAAACAATGTAATATAGCTTTGATTGAAAATGCAAACCTGACAACGACTAAGAAAATCGATGACATTATTTTCCACTTCATGTTCAACATAATCCCCTAGCAAAGCGATTGAGTGAAGGATCCAGTAGCAAAGCCAAGGCCGACTGTAAAAAGGCAACATCAGACGCCGATGATACAATATAAGAATAACTCAACCGTATGCACAAGAATGTCACATTACGAGAAAGAGAGTACCAACAGTTAATTTAACACAAATAACTTCTCTCGAGGCTCGACTTATTATTACACAAGCCTTAGGATCATAACAGATTAAATCTCAGACCACAAAACGAAAATGCACAACGCCTAAAGCTACTACGATACAACCTATTTTTTTACTACAAAAAGCTTAGGAACTTGACTTTGGCAGTGAACATGATTGGTGTCAGTAACTTTTTTTTTCTTTTTTTTTCTAGCATCGCTCCAAAATTGAAACTAAATATAACTTTTATTAAACATAATGTCACGTAATTTAAAATCAATTCACAATGTACACCATTTAAATTTGTGATAATGAAAATTCTCATATGAGCAAGAGAGATAGAGAGATACTTGGCATCCAAGACGCAAAACGAAGGGTCGAGACGTTTGAGACCTTTGGTGAGGTACTCGAGGTGATTATCACGTTGAAGCTCCACCCTACATTAAAATACATATATAACCAAAAACAACAACAAAAATTGAAACCCTAAGCCTAAAAAGTATTTTTTTTTATTGAGGAGAAAATTAAAGCTAAAAGAGAGAGAGAGAGAGAGAGAGAGAGAGAGAATACAAGGTGGATTTGGCGTTGCGAGGAAGGTTAGCAAAGAGGTCGAATATCTGAAAAACTTGATTTTCGACAATCCATTGTTCTTGCTGTGTTTTTGTTGGTGCTGCTGTCATACTGTTGTTGTTTGCTCTCTCTGCGCTGCTCATTAACTATAATTTACGCTCTTCTATAGAAAGTTGAAAAAAAAAAAAAAACAAAGCGACCCGCGAATCAATTTTTTCTTTCTTTCTTTTTTTTTTTTTTTTTTTTTTATGCAGAAGAATCAATTTTCTTCCTCCTTGCCTTTTTTTTTTTTAAAATACGGATGGAGGACACGTGTTAAATAACAAATCTGAGGGCAAAAAGTAAGCCACGGCAAACACAATTTGTTTCTCTTAACCAGACTTTTCGGCAACCAAACACCTTGGCAAAGCCGTGGGTTGCAGTCCGTCGTGGACAGCGAAGACATCTGATAAATGGGCGGCGTGGGTTTGCCAAGGGGAGTCACCCATGGTTTTGTCATAAATTGTCACAATTTTTGTTACAAGTTATAAATCTTACATATTATAAAATTGATTATTTGTCATTTTCACATTAACCGCTATTTTTTCTCCGTCATTCACAATTTTATCATATTAACAGATGAATAACAAGTTATGTCATTTTTATATGATCTTAGAATTTTTCTTGTCAAATACTCAAAATTCCATTAAAGGGTTTTTTTTTTTTTTTTATAAATCCATTACAAGTTTTTGATTGTTGATAAGTTTGAGTGACATGGATTATTATACATTTTTGTAATACTCTCATAGCAAATCTTAGCCAGTAAATTATTATTGGTTTTAATCTAAATCTACAACTTAAATTACTTTGTTACCTTATATCTAAAAAAGAAATTTACTTTTTTTTCTACCCATAACAACATTTCTTAAAAAAAAAAAAAAAAAAAAAAAAAATCCAAAGTTGATGTCACATTTTTCATATTCCTTTCCCAATGTTTTTGATTTTGTGGATTAAATTACCCACAAGTTGGATTGGGTCAGGTCGTATTGTATTGAGTTTTACATGAACCTGTCTTCCAACCCATCATAGTTCGGTTCTTGTACACATAAATCTGCAATGGATTCCGTGCGCAAGTCTGCCATTGGGTGATTCACGAGTGTTAGGCCTTTTTTTTTAAGCCCATATCAAACCAAGCTCAGAAGCATTACTCAAAACATACTTAATTGGGAGTTTGGAAAATAATTATGTTTCCACCATGTGTGTTGGATTGGGTCACTTGGTTGAGTTATTACATGAACACACGTGTTAGTCCTATTAATAGTTTTTTCTTTTCTTTTCTTTTTCTTTTTTTTTTCCTTTTCGCTTTTTGCTTTGGGCGTGAACGGTGAATCACGTGATTGACTTGTTGGTTGCCTCTTTTTTCTTTTCCTTTTTTGGGCGTGATACAATATATCGGTAGTTGTGTGGGTGCTTTTATCTTTTATCTTCTTTCTTTTTTTTCTTTTTCCTTTTTTTGGTTTAACTGGACATGATTTTTCTTTTTTTTAATAAATTTTGGGTGATTCATTTTTTTTTTTTAATTGGACATAATTTTTAACAAAAGCATATGACTAAATTTATACAAACTCATTTTTTTTCCATTTTTCAATTTTTCCACCCCTAACCAAATAGAAATGAGAGAAACTAAAAGCTTTTCTATCCGATGATGCTAAAATCGTCAGTCCTTGTGAGTGCATCCAGATGGAGCTACGTCATTGCTTGTGTCTCTACAAAATATGGACACCGGTGTGGTGCCCGCCATAACGTCCCCGATGCCAAAGTCGATACAAAGAAACCTTGAAACCTTTGGAGTATAACACGAAAAATTCGAGAAACTATTAGTGCTTTTTGGTGTGTTTATGTACCTGATTTGTAGTCTTTTTTGAAGTGTATATATACAGCTTTGTGGTTCTTAGCCGTTGGGGGCCTTAATTGTGGCTTTAGTGCCCTTTTTGTAACGCCTCAGAGCTCATGAATATGGGTTTTGATGAGGCTCCAACATTCTGCCAACTGTTTAGTAAATGTGCGAGACATTGAATGTTCTTATTAATGGTTCCTCTATGTTCATCCATGTCGCACCGAGGTGGACAAGTATGTTTTATGAGATCGTCCAGAGAAATTGAGTTCATCTGTCCTATCAGCTGCCCCCGGGTTCGGTGGTCGTCGTGATCTGCCATGACGACCATCAGAAGATGAAAGGTTTCCTAATCCGACACAGTTCTTGGGATTTCGCTCCACATTTAATGCGTAGTGGTAGGGCCACACATATCGTGGCCACGTGGCGTGTTCTAACCAAAGGAGTTAATGCTCCAATTATGCGGCTCTTGGGGTTTCCCATTTGAATTTTAGTTTTTTGTGCCTTGGTTTTTAAACTTCCCCTCTTTTCACTTTCCCTTCACTTCCTCCAATTTTCAATCATTGTTCTAAGCTTCTTCTTCTCCAACTTTCTTCTGCGTTTTTCTTCGAGCCGGTGCATTCTGTGGCTAGGTTTTCTGTGCTTTTTTGAGGTATGTTTTTCTTCTCCCCCTTCTTGTTTAGATACAAATCAATGCTCAGTCTCTGATCTTTCTTTCTCTTCTTGTTTTATGTTTGTTTTGGGGTTTTTGTTTTTAGGATTCATCTATGTGTCTGGTTTTCATGGTCAATAGCTCTGAGGTTAGGGTAGCCTGCCCCTCGGTTTCTTTCTTTTTGCACGCTTAGGGGCTTCTTTGGGTACTTCCCGTGTTTTTCTCCCTTCGGTTGCAAATTTTTCTCCGAGGGTAGCAGTTTAGGCGTGGTGTTGGGTAGTTTATTCCTATTGCTTTGCCAATCAATTGACTAGTTTAAGGGTTTATTGAGTGAGTGAAAGGCAATGTCCGAGGTGAGATCGAGTGAGCTGGAGACCGGGTTGTCGTCTAATGACAATCCCATGGGGGTAGAAGTAGATACTGCGATCTCCGTTCCTCAAGAAGTTAGGGATTTTCATACCCTCGGGGAGGTGTGCGGTTTAGATGACGAGACGCCGTCTAGATTTAGGGATAGATTTCAATTCCCTAAGAGGATTAGGGTTCGTCTTCCTCAAGAGGAGGAACGAGCTTGTCATTTTTCACCCGAGGAGGTATGCTTCTACGAGGTCGCTTTTCTGTGCGGGCTTAGGTTCCCCGTCCACCCATTCATCATGGAGCTCCTAGATCGCTTCGACATCACTCCTGGGCAACTTATGCCCAATTCGTGGAGGATAGTGGTCGGTTGTATGGAAATATGGCTAGTTGCTACTAAAGAGGATATGATCGGGGTAGACGAGCTAGTTTATTTATATCGTCTAAAGGAGTCTAAAGAGCATGGGTACTACGAATTGGTGCCTTGGGAGAGGAGGACTAGGATTCTCAAGGATCTGCCCTCGTCATTCGTGTCTTGGAAGTCTCGCTTCTTTTTTGTGTTTGAGGACGACTAGGAGACTCCCTCTAGCGAGGTATGGGGTGATCTCCCTAGGTTGCTCCATCAGTAGGGAACCCCGCATCTAGGTGCGTCGTTGTTTCTTTCAAGACTTTGTTCTTCATTTGGTTTCGTTTATTCCGTCATTGCTAATTTCTTGGGTTCCTTGTGCAATTAAGAGACAACCTAAGCTCAAGAGCAAGTATAAGCAACGCGTTAAGGCTACCATTGAATACACAAAGTCCATTGATGATTTCGATGATTTAGTCGATCCTTGTACTTTGGCTCTATATTGCCTTGGCTCGAGCCCTCCGCTTACGTCTTGCACACCATTGAAAGGGAAGAGAAGAAAAGTAAGTATTTAGTTCATCACCGCCACCCTTTTCCTTTTTTCTTTTTTTTTCACAACTGCTTCCCTTTTTTTTTTTAGGGATGACGACAAAATTCAACCAAGATATGTATGCTAAGATGAGATCCAAGAAGAACGAGCCACCGTCTAATCTCGGGAAGAGGACAGTGCGCGTTACCGAAAAGGCCCCCTGCGACTTGAGTTGTCCCCGTTAGTCCAACTGTTCTGGTATGCGAGATGACGAGGACAGCTTCTCCTACCACTTCGATTGAGGAGATCACCACTCCTATCTCGAAGAGGCCGCGTTTAACTAACAAGGGGAAGGAGAATGCTGACTCCCGTTCGTCCGGTGTTTGGGACGATCCCGGACTTGCGGTGGAGAGGGCGCATGAGGTCGACAAGTTTTTCTCAGATGTGCCTTCCAACGAGGTTGTGGCTTATCATGTCCACAAAATCGTCCAAGTAGAGTACTTGTGTAATTTCAGTCCCTTTTTCTTTTCTTTTTTTCTTTTTTTTTTTCATCCTAAAGGCTTCAATTTTCTTTTTAGGTGCTAGGGGAAAGCCTTCATATCACCTCGGAGTTCCTCACTCGGGAAGCAAAGGTCACGTCTGTGATATTCGGGATGGAGGCTCTGCAAGCAGAGAACTCCAAACTGAAGAAAGACCTAATTGTTGCCATGGACAAGGCCAACACTATCAAGGAGAAGGCCAAGACCTTGAGCGACGACCTCAAGGCCGAGCAGCGCTTAACTCGGAAAAGGATGAACAACTTCTAACCGCCAAGAAGAAGCTTAAGACCATTGTTGCTAAGGCCGTTGAGGCTTTCAGTGAGACTCAAGAGTACAACACAATACTCTTCAGTTGGTACTTTAAAGGCTTTGAGCTCTTGAGAAGGTACTTCGTCAAGCACCCCACCGGAGTAGATTTAGAGAATTTGGACCTGGAAGAGGTGGATAAAGAGATGGTCGCTAACGAAGCTTCTCGGTCCTTGATTCCCGAAGGCGATGCTCCCGAGGGTGCTCCTACTGACATTGCTGCCGATGCCTAAATCACACTTCTCTTTTGTAATCCCCGCTTCTTTTTTAAAGTGCCCAATGTGTTTTTCGGCTTTTTAATTCTACTTTGAGAACAATATTCCAATTTGAGAACAATCTTACACCGTGTTTAGGGGCTTATAAATACAATGCTAGTTGCATGTTGTCTTTGGGCTTTTACTTCTATTTGTAATTTTATACTTACTTGTTTGCATTCTTGTCTTTGTTTGCTTTGTTTCTTTGGTTGTTTCTTCTTCGTCAGTAGCTTGTATTGTTGCTGCTTAGTTAAACTTTTCGTTGGGACTTGCGCTTATTGAAGGATTATTGTCTTGGTGATAACTTACATCCGTCTTAGGCGGAATTTTGTTACTTGGCTAATTTTATGCTTGACTTGCTCCCTTTTGAGGGTCTTGTCATTTTTTGGTTTCATCAATAACTTACATCAATCTAGGCGGAATCTAGTTACTTAGCCAATTTTTTATGACTTACACCCATTTAAGGGATCTTTTCATTTTTGTGGCTTCGCCGGTAACTTACAATCATCTAGGCGGAATCTTCTTACTTAGCCAATTATTATTATTTATTTTTTATTTTTTTACTTACATCCAGTTAAGGAATCTTGTCATTTTTATGACTTCACAAGAACTTACATTCATCCATGCAAAATCTTGTTACTTAGCCAATTTTTTTGACTTACACCCATTTAAGGGATCTTATCATTTTTATGGCTTCACAAGAACTTACATCCGTTTAAGCGAAATCTTGTTACTTAGCCTTTTTTTTTTTTTTTTTTTTAAGTTCTTTGGGTTGGCTCGCATTGAGACATGGGCTGAATAATTCTTTTATTGCTTTTCAAGAATGAATACAATTGTCTGTTACATCTGTTGGTGGTACTTCTTCAAGTGCTCGATATTCCATGGTCGTGGAAGCCTCTACTCGTTTAAGGTTTCCGGGTGATAGCTACCTTGTCCGGAGTAATGGACGACTCGATAAGGTCCTTCCCGTGTTGGGCCGAGTTTCCCTTGGGCGGGATCTCTGGTCGCCAGGGTAACTTTGCATAGAACGAGGTCCCCTATGTCAAGTCGTTTGAGATTCACTCTCTTGTTGTAGTAATCGGTCATCTTCTCACGATACTTCGTCATCTTGTTAGCGGCTCCGTCTCTGACTTTGTCCAGGCAGTCCAATTGACTCTTAGGCGATCATCGTTCTCGTCCTCGTGGAACATTTCTCATCTGATCATGCTCATTCCCACCTCAACTGGGATTACTACCTCGGTGCCGTAAGTGAGTCTAAAGGGGGTTTCTCCTGTTGGGGTTCTTGCTGTAGTCCCGTAAGCCCACAAGACATTGGGCAATTTCTCGGGCCAGGCCCCCTTAGCATCGTCCAACTTGGCTTTGATGATCTTGATGAGTGTCCGATTAGTCACCTCCATCTGTCTGTTTGCTTGTGGATGTCTTGGGGATGAGAATTGGTTTTTAATCCCGAGACCTGAGCAAAAATCCCTCAAGCCCTGATCGTTGAACTGCTACCCATTATCTAATATGATCGTCGGTGGAATTCCAAATTTGCAAACTATGTTCTTCCACACGAAGGTCCGGATTCTCGCTTCGGTGATAGTTGCTAATGCCTCCGCTTCAACCTATTTCGTGAAGTAATTAATAGCAACTAATAGGAATTTTACCTATCCTTTACCTTAGGGTAATGGGCCGATGATGTCAATTCCCCATTATGCAACTATCGTCATCAATCTCTCACCTGAAAGGCGTTGGACATTCCCAAACCTCTGGCACTTGTCGCATTTCTTGACGAGCTCCCTTGCGTCCACCTACATAGTAGGCCAGAAGTAACCTGTTTTGACGACTTTACTTACCAAGGATCTGGGGCCTACATGGTCTCTGCACACCCCTTCATGAATCTCTTTCAGAATATACTTGGCTTCCTCTTCATCTATACACTTCAAGTAAGGCATAGAAAAGCCCCTCTTGTACAGGGTGTCGTTCGGGATCGTGAATCTGGCTGCTCTCTTCCTAACCTTCCTAGCCTCCTCGACGTCTTGTAGGAGATGGCCGTCTTAGAGGAATGATATGATCGGGGTCATCTAGTCGCCTGTGTTCTGGATTGCAAATGTAGAGATTTCTTTAATGCTAGGGCGTTTCTAGGCTTCCATCTCTAAGCCCATGCTCGTTGATCCTTCTTTTGACGATGCTAGTTTTGCGATTTAAATGCTATCATGTTTTGGCTCCTGGGGATCTGCTCAAACGCCACCCTATCAAACTCATATGTCAAACGCTTCGTCGGCCTAAGGTATTTTTGCATTCTTTCCTCCTTTACTTCATATTCTTCCTTTATTTGCCCTATTACCAGCTTAGAATCGCTCCGGAGGAGCAAGTTTTTAACTCCTAGTGCTTTCCCGACTCTTAGCCCCGTCAAGACTCCTTCGTACTCGGCCTCATTATTGGTGGCTAGGAATTTTAGTTGAACTCCGTATTTAAGCATCTCTCCGTCCGGGGTGGTTATGATGACCCCTATTCCCACCCTTTTTTGGGCGGATGAACCATCGATTTGTATCGTCCACCATTTTGTCTCATTGATGAGGCCATTCTCGTTTGGAAGAGTAAACTCGATGATGAAGTCTGCCAGAGCTTGTGCCTTAATGGCTGTCCTGGGGTAGTACTCAATGTCACACTGGCTAAGCTCAATTGCCCATTGGACCATTCTCCCACCTGCCTCGGGTTTGTTCTTAGACTTCTTAATGAGTTGGTCCATCATTACCAGGATGGAGTTCGCACGAAAGTAGAGTCGCGACTTGCGTAAAGTCACTATTAATGCAAATGAAATCTTTTCAATCCTTGGGTACTTTGCTTCTGTGCCTTGAAAAGCTTGGCTAACGTAGTAAACTGGAAGCTTTTTCTTGTCTTCTTCTCGAATCAAAGCCGCACTCACGGCTGTGGTTGATCTTGCCGGATATAAATATAGGCTTTCTCCTTCCTTGGACAGACTTAGGAAAGGTGGGTTACTCAAGTAACGCTTGAGTTCTTGAAAAGCCGCCTCACATTCATCAATCCAAGCAAAAGCTTGCTTCATTGTCTTGAAGAAGGGCAAGCATTTGTCCGTCACTTTAGAGACGAACCTGTTGAGTGTCGTTACCCTTCTTGTGAGCTTCTGGACTTTCTTGACTATCTTCGATGATGCCATATCGAGTATGGCTCGCACTTTCTCCGAGTTTGCTTCTATCCCCCTTTAGGACACCATGAATCCTAAGAACTTCCCCGAGGCTACTCCAAAGGCACACTTATTGGGGTTTAACTTCATCTTGTACTATCCGAGTGTGGCAAATGTTTCTTCGAGGTCATCTAAATGGGCAAGCTCTTCTTTATTCTTGACGAGCATGTCATCCACATATACCTCCATATTTCTCCCGATTTGCTTGCTGAACATTTTATTCACTAACCTTTGGTAAGTGGCTCTTGCATTTTTCAATCCAAAGAGCATTACCTTATAGCAATAGAGCCCTTGGCCTTGGCTTGTGATGAAAGCAGTTTTTCCTGGTCCTCTTGAGCCATTTTTATCTGGTTGTATCCTGAAAAGGCATCCATGAACGCCGAGAACTTATGCCTTCTTTGAGAATCCACTAGTTGGTCTATCCTCGATCGAGGGAAACTATCTTTTGGGCAAGTTTTGTTTAGGTCCGTGAAGTCCACGCACGTCCTCCTTTTCCCATTTACTTTCTTCACTGGGACGACATTGGCGAGCCATTCTGAATAGTCAACTTCTCAAATAAAACCTGCTGAAAGCAACTTGTTAACCTCATCCGTAATTACTTGATTCCATTCTAGAGCGAATACCCGTCGTCTTTGCTAGACGAGTTTCTTCTCGGGGTCCACATTTAGCTTGTGTTCGATGACTTTTAGAGATATACTTGGCATGTCCTCGTGACTCCATACGAAGACATCTCGGTTCTCTTTAAGGAATCGGACAAGTCTCGTCCTCATCTCGAGACTCAATGTCGTCCCTATCCTGTTTGTTTTTTTCTTTGTTTCTCCCTCAACCAACTCCACTTTGTCTTCGTGGGCTTTCATTTTCTCTTCTTCCTTCTCCTCGATCATCCATGTATGGTTTTCTTTGGCAGCTAGCACCGCTTGGTGGCATTCCCAGGCCAGTACTTGATCTTATTTCACCTCGCCCACACCGTTCTCTATTGGGAACTTTACCTTCAAGCAATAAGTAGACGTGGCTGCTTTCCAACAATTAAGCATGGGTCTCCCGATGATCACATTGTAAGATGAAGGGCAATCTACCACCAAGAAGTCCAACTAACGAGTCAATCGCCTCGTGTGAGTCCTCACTCAGAATCAAATGTCACTATGCCTTTGGGATACACCCTGTTTCTAGTGAATCTAACGAAGGGAGAGTCAAATGGGTGTAACCTTTTTGGATCTAACTTCAGCTACTAGAAAGTGGAAAGGTAGATGATGTTTGCCAAGCTACCATTATCCACAAGGATTCTCCTTGTATTGAATCCTTCGATCACAAGCATTATGACCAAAGGATCGTCATGAGGTTGCTTCACTCCCCTAGCATCTTCTTCTGAGAAACACATGGCTCGGTCGGTCCGTTTTTGCTTAAATGGGGGCATCCTGTGGACACTGTTCACTTGCCTCGATATGCTTTCTTGAGGGATTTGAATGACCCACTCGTGGATGGGCCACTTGTGATAGTCTGTATCTCCCCGATCACACTTGGCGAGCGCTAGGACGTGTGATCCTCGTCACTAGGTGAAAATTCATGCTGGTTCTTGTTGTCGCCTCTGAATCTACTAGATTCCCCCATTTTCACATACTTCTGCAATTTCCCTTTCTGTATAAGCTCCTCTATCTGCTCCTTTAGGTCCCCGCAATCCTCTGTGTAGTAGCCGTGATCCTTGTGGAACCGACAGTACTTCTTTTTGTCACGGACGTTGGGGATGAATGTAATGGCCTTGGCCATTTGAGGTAGTGTTCATCCTTAATCTGCGCCAAAATTTTGTCAACAAGCATAACTAAAGGAGTGAATTTTACCGTTCGAGGAGTTTTTTCATCTTTCCTTTTACCCCGTCATTAGTCCGACGATCCGGATGCTCCCTTTTTTATCCGTTACGATTGTCCTCCTTTCTTCCCTTGTCTTTCAGCTTTTCCACGTCCTTTATGGTGGCTAACGCATCTTCAGCGTTCATATACTTTTGTGCTTTCGGGAGCATCTCTGCCATCGTTTTAGGAGGATTCTTCACGAGTGAAAGCTCAAACTCTCTAAACTTCAACCCCACTTTAAAGGTCGTCAACTGCACCTTATCGTTAGCTTCGTCTACTTCCGGGGTTTCCCGAGTAAAGTGTTTCACGTATGACCTCGGGGTTTCTTTCTCCCTTTGTCTAATGGTGAGTAAGTGCTCTCTGGCCTCTTAGGGCGTTGTCCCCTGACAAAGTAGCGCAAAAAGACATTGCTCAACTATTCAAAGTTGTCGATGGACGATGTTGGTAACTTTGCGAACCACTACCTTGCAGCTCCTTTGAGAGTGGTGAGGAAGGAATGGCACAATATCTCGTTAGGAGGCTGTTGAAGAGCTAGTGTCATCTTGAAGGCGTTGAGGTGGTTCTGGGGGTCCTTAAGTCCGTCAAACGGCTCAAGCCGAGGCAACTGAAATTTCGACAACACTAGGCATTCCAAGACTACTGTGGTGAAGGGCAAGTCTGTTGCCTCGACCATTCTATCCAGGCTTGAGTCTGTTTTCCCCTTAATGGCGTTCCTCGGCTCGTCCATCTCCTTTCTCATCTCCCAAAGAAGATCTGAGTTTTGTTCATCCGGGGTAGTTGGTTCTCGACGTTCACTCGTTCTATAGCTATCTCTTTCATCCTCTTGATTGGCTCTAAACCGGTTCTCCTTTTGTTGAAGTCCTAGCCTCATTTCCTAATTTTTTCTAGTGAGCTCTTCGACGCTAGTTACAAGAGCCTAGACTTGCAGAGCTAATGCTGCGGAATCCTGGTTAGACTCCATCCGGATGTAGAAATAAATTGGGAACTATGCTTCCACACTTAAGTACGAAAATGTCGTCCCCACAGATGGCGCCAAACCGATGATGCCAAAATAGTCGGTCCTTGTGAGTGCGTCCAGACGGAGTTGTGTCCTCGCTTGTGTCTCTGCAAAATATGGACATCGGTGTGGTGCACCTTACAGCGTCTTCGATGCCAAAGTTAGTACAAAGAAACCTTTGGAGAATAAGACAGAAAATCAGAGAAACTATGAGTGCTTTTGGTGTGTCTATGTACCTGGTTTGTAGTTGTTTGAAGTGTATATATACAGCTTTGTGGTTCTTAGCCGTTAGGGGCCTTAATTGTGGCTTTAGTGCCCTTTTTGTAATGCCTCGGGGCTCAAGAATATGAGTTTTGATGAGACTCCAAGGGCATGCCAACTGTTTGGTAACTGTTTTAGGCATTGAATGTTCTTATTAATGGTTCCTCTGTGTTCGTCCGTGTCGCACCGAGGTGGACGAGTATGTTTGATGAGATCGTCCAGAGAAATTGAGTTCTTCTGTCCTATCACTATCTATTCCTCATTTTCTATCCAACCACTTTTTCACACATTCAACCAAATGGACCCTTAAGGTATTATGTCTTTTTTTATGAATAATTTTCTCTTTTTTATAAAAATATAAATTATTTTTAATACAAATTATATATATAAATATATATATATATATATATATATATATATATATATATATATATATATATATATATATATATAAACGGTGCAAATGCAAGGCAAACTCGAGGAAGGAGGTCCCATTTGCAAGTAGGGCAGGTAAGACCTATTTCGTTAAGGCAAGATAGGGCAATTTTAAATTGCCATTCTTGTTTCATTAAGGCAAGGTGGGGCAATTTTAAAGAACTTATTAGAAGAAGAGGTGAGAACTGAGAGGGGGAAAAAACAACATAAAGCTCTAGATGTATTTGTTTAGATGATATACCTAAGTTTTATAGTTAAATTCAAATTTTATCACACATATTAGTTAATAAACCACGTTGTTTAATTTTATTAATTTTAAAGAAATATAACAACAATTACAATTACATTGTTAGATTTAATTGAAGGAAAAATTTAACTAATACTCTAAATACATTAGTTTTTGCCATATAAAAAAAGTAAAAAAAACACTCATCATTGATAAAGATTACCTAAATTTTATAGTTAAATTCACATTTGATCATATATATGAGTTGCTAAAGTTAGTGGATGTTCTAAATATATTCAAGGTTTTCAAACCCAGACCGTTCATTGAACCATAAAGGGAGAGGTTCAAGGTTTTTGAGGTCAAACCGAGGTCGAACCGAGTTCGAACTATGATGACGTCATAATTAATTTAATAATTAATTGAAGCCTACATATAGATATTAAATTTATAAAACTAGTAAAATTGACTAATACATCTATATATGTGAGGGAAATTTAATGATTTTCAAGCATATATTTAATAATTAAATAAAAAAATAAAAAAATAACCATGAAAACATTAAAATTTATTATTAATTTTTGAAATAAAGTTGAATATCTTTGAAGGATTTTAATTATAATTTTTTTTATTCCTTGTAAGAGAATAAGAGATGGATAATTTAATTAAGTAGAATAAAATTGTGTTAAGTTGTTTTTATTTAAAAAAAAAAATGCTAAGGGGTTAGACTGCACGGTTCTTGCCACCGGTTCGTGCAATCCAACCCCGGTTTTAGGGGTTCACGGAATTAACTAAAAATCCAGTTCTTTAGACTTAAAGAACCGGTTTTCATCCCAATTTTCACGATCCAACCTCCCCGTCCGGTCCAGTTCTGAAAATTATGAATATATTGTCTTTTACCATATGAAAAAGTAAAAAAGATAATTATCATTGACAAACAATTACCCAATGGCCTAAGTGATTGGATACATTATTATTATTATTATTATTATTTTTTTTTAGAAAATTTTTATTATTATTTTTGATTGGAAGTGATGGGATACATTGAATCACGATAATTGAGAAATGGAGACAACCTATTGGGAAATTAGTGCTAACAATCATCATTATTTTAATAACATTTGACCATAATTGTTGATCCGTAGTAATAATATAATCATCTATATATATATAACCGAAACTTTTGAAACTCCCACAAATTTTCACATCATCATTTTAATTTAAAAAAATTTTAATTTTTAAAAGTAAATAGTGAGAGAGTCCTAACAGGAGTCTCTTTATATATATATATATATATATATATATATATATATATATATAAGACAAAATCTTTGAAAACCCTAAAGCAATCTCCTCTGTCCGTCTCCACTAAGAGAGAAAACCCTAAACTTCAATGTTTTTGGTACGCTTGCTATTACTTTTTCTCTTTTTTGTGAATTAGTTTTTTTTGCTTTTGTTTTGTATGGAGTAGTACTTTACAATATATAATATATATATATATATATATATATAGACAAGTATTGTAGTAAGTTTGCTAATTTTTGTGTGGTTCAAAGATGCTATATTCTATATTATTTTAGATTCTATAACCTTAAACTTTACCTTATAGAGACGTATGTACAAGTTTTCAATTCCTTTTGTGTGGATATTTTCTCACAGCTGTGGAGTAAGGTATATGCACTATATGTTATCTTATGTTTTCTCTTATGGTGTCATGCTTCTTTGTTTATTAATTAAAGATTATGTTGGAAGCCTATATTATTTGCACCTTCAAAGTGTTCGACAATGTTTGAACCAAATTTTTCATCAATTAGGAAGAATTGGATAAAAAAAACTTAGAAAAGCTTTCCATCCTTACTGAAATTGTCTCGCAATAATGACTTTTTTTTTTTTTTTTTTTTATAATTTGTAGGTTCTGAATGTTTTGATTTTTAATTTTATTGTCTTTTGAAAGTTTGACCATCTAAATTTTTGGGTTCAATTTTTGCAATATTTGAAACAGTTTTAGCAAATTTCAACTGTTATAACTATGGATTATTCTCTTGAAGGTAACCTATCTTTCTCTTATATTTCTCTATTTGGTAGTCATATATATTTTGTTTTGTTTCAATAATTTCTAGGCAAAGTCATAAATTTTCTGATTTTTTTTCCTCTTTCCAACGTTTTAACATCAGAACTTTTTAGTTATTTTTTTTTCAATATCTAAATTTGGCTTATTCATCAAATTGTAACTCAAAAAGATAGGAGCAATTCACGCAATAGTATAGTTTCATAATCAATTTAAAATTTTATAAAATTATTTTAATCTATTATAAATAGGTAAGTTCTCATGCGTTGAACGGGTTTCCGACTAGTTAATCATTAAAAGTTGAAACTCATGGCAAATTTCAATTCGCTTTTGCCTTTTTCCTTTATTTCTCGAATCGTACAGTGGTACTATCCTCGCTTGCCATTGCCACTTCCGGTAAGTGTGCTACGAGTGTTTAACTATAAGGTCTGCATATCTCATTAGGATAATTACTTTATAAGTATAAGTGCTTGTCAGATATAAGGGACAAAGATTAGGGTTGAAGTTTTTAGAAGAGAACTTCACACATATATACACTTAAATTAGGCTAGAGTAAAATTTATATTTTGTATAAAAAATTTTTTTAAAAAAAAAAAGTCTACTACTATAACAAGTTTTACAACTTTTGCTACAATTCACCTATATAGTGAGTTGTAAGTGGTGAAATAAAATTGGGAACTACGCTTCCACACTTAAGTACAAAAATGTCGTCTCCACAGACAGCGCCAAACCGATGATGCCAATATAGTCGGTCCTTGTGAGTGCGTCCGGATGGAGTTGTGTCCTTGCCTATGTCTCTGCAAAATATGGACACCGGTGTGGTGCACACCACAGCGTCTTCGATGCCAAAGTCAGTACAAAGAAACTTTTGGAGAATAACACGAAAAATCGAGAAACTATGAGTGCTTTTTGGTGTGTCTATGTACCTGGTTTGTAAATGTTTGAAGTGTATATATACAATTTTGTGGTTCTTAGCCATTGGGGGCCTTAATTGTGGCTATAGTGCCCTTTTTGTAATGCCTTAGGGCTGATGAATATGAGTTTTGATGAGACTCCAACGATCCGCCAACTGTTTGGTAAATGTTTTAGGCATTGAATGTTCTTATTGATGGTTCCTCTGTGTTCGTCCATGTCGCACCGAGGTGGACGAGTATGTTTGATGAGATCGTCCAGAGAAATTGAGTTCGTCTGTCCTATCACTATCTATTCCTCATTTTCTATCCAACCACTTTTTAACAACTCCAACCAAACGGACCCTTAAGGTATTATGTCTTTTTTTTATGAATAATTTTTCTCTTTTTTATAAAAATATAAATTATTTTTAATATAAATTATATATATATATATATATATATATATATATATAAACGGTGCAAGTGCAAGGCAAACTCGAGGAAGGAGGTCCCATTTGCAAGTAGGGCAGGTAAGACCTATTTCGTTAAGGCAAGGTGGGGCAATTTTAAGTTTCCATCCTTGTTTCATTAAGGCAAGGTGGGGCAATTTTAAAGAACTTATTAGAAGAAGAGATGAGAACTGAGAGGGGGAAAAAACAACATAAAGCTCTAGATGTATTTGTTTAGATGATATACCTAAGTTTTATAGTTAAATTCAAATTTTATCACACATATTAGTTAATAAACCACGTTGTTTAATTTTATTAATTTTAAAGAAATATAACAACAATTACAGTTACATTGTTAGATTTAATTGAAGGAAAAAGTTAACTAATACTCTAAATACATTAGTTTTTGTCATATAAAAAAAAGTAAAAAAGACACTCATCATTGATGAAGATTACCTAAATTTTATAGTTATATTCACATTTGATCATACATATGAGTTGATAAAGTTAGTGGATGTTCTAAATATATTGTCTTTTACCGTATGAAAAGTAAAAAAAGATAAGGCAAAAATGCAAAACTGACCCTCTAACCTTCACTCTTTTTCATTTCAGTCTCTAAATTTCAGTTTTGTCAATTCAAGACTCTAACTTTCAATTTTTGTTAATATAGGATTCCGTTAAACCCAATCCATAACTGTTGTTAATGTCACTGTTTTTTTTTTTTTTTTTTTTTTTTTTTTCACTCATCATTTATTAATTAACTCTCTGTATTACTAGCTTCCCGTTTGTTTCCTGAGAAAATCAAAAAAGAAAAGGCATCAAGATCCTGAAACTGTGGTTTGAATGAAAATTCAGCTAACATTTCCGAGCAAAGAAAGGAAAAGGAAAATCTCACCAAGATTAACCTGGCGATTATCAAACAAGCGAGGTTCAACAAGCATTTTGATATCCCATTTCCTCAAACGCTCACCGAGTATTTCCTCTCTTGTCCTCTTCTCCTCCACAAACTTCCCCAACGGAAACGACCTTGCCATCTCCACTTGCTTCACTCTGTTGCCACCGGCCAGAGGCGAATTCAGCGACTCCAGCACCCGAATCTTCCTATCCTTATCCCTCTTCTTCTTCAGTGGCGCCTTCCCAGCCCACGGCCATGGCATGGTCGGTGGCGCGAACGGCAAAAAGGCCAGCTCCCGAATTGTGAGCGGATTGACCTTGCAAGTCTTGGAGTAACTGTACTAGAACTCAAAGGGGGCGCCGGGGAGGAGGTAGGAGATGGTTTTGATTTCTAGGAAAACGGTTTTGATTTTAGGGTGTGGGTGTGGAGCAAAAATTGTTTTTTTTTTTTTTTTTTTCAGATTTTTTTTTCTTTTAATTCCAAAAAAACAAAACGACGACGTTTCAATGACATTAACGGCAACCCATAACTTGGATTTAACGGAATCTAACATTGACAAAAATTGAAAGTTAGAGGACTGAATTGACAAAACTGAAAGTTAGAGGACTTAAATAAAAAAGTGTGAAAGTTAGAGGGTCAGTTTTGTATTTTTGCCAAAAAAATAATTATCATTGACAAAGAATTACCCAATGGCCTAAGTGATTGGATACATTTTTATTATTATTTTTGGATTGGAAGTGATTGGATACATTGAATCACGATAATTGAGAAATGGAGACAACCTATTGGGCAATTAGTGCTAACAATCCTCATTATTTTAATAACATTTGACCATAATTGTTGATCTGTAGTAATAGTATAATCATTAATCATTAAAAGTTGAAAATGGCAAATTTCAATTTGTCCTTCACCGGCTCAAATTTCAATTTGCTTTTGCCTTTTTCCTTTATTTCTCGAATCGTACAGTGGTACTATCCTCAGTTGCCATTGCCACTTCCGGTAACTGTGCTACGAGTATTTAACTAGAAGGTCTGCATATCTTGTTATGATAATTACTTTATAAGTGCTTGTCAGATATAAGGGGCAAAGATTAGGGTTGAAGTCTCTAGAAGGGAGTTTTACACATATATACACTTAAATTAAGTTAAAGTAAAATTTTTATTTTGTATAAAAATTAAAAAAAAAAAGTCTACTACTATAACAAGTTTTACAACTTTTGCTATAATTCACCTATATAGTGAGTTGTAAGTGGTGAAATAAAAATCGTGGGTCGATTATCCTACCACTCATGAGTTACGTGACAAAGTTGTAACAAAACTGTAAAAATAATTATGGCACTAGACTCACTCGTATTTACCCCTCCCAATTTGTCACTTTTGGTTGTCAGTCTACGAATACTGTTATATTTACCCCCTCCCAATTTTAAGTGAATTTTTTTTTTAATGAAAAGTGACAAGTTATTATTACCTATTCAGATTAAATTTTGTAAGGATGTTGTGTTAAACTCATATTTTACCCCTCCAATCCCAACATAACATATCATGTATTCACATATTTAAAAATAAGCATAACTACACACAATCAATTCTAATACCTATATATAAATCCAACCAAATTAAGAGTTTATTGAAATGTTATTAGGCGTAGTAAGATGTATTAAATTTTAAGTAAAATATTGAAATAATAATTACTTATTAAATGATCTAAAAATGGACTTTACACCACATTCTTACCAAATTTGTACTCACAATAACTTTGTAACTCGAGTATCATTCAGTCATATATTAATTGATTTACAAATTGGGGTGGGCCAATGCATTGGGGACTTAGGGTAGCTCTTTATAAAAAATACAAAAAAAAAAAAAAAAAAAAAAAAAAAAAAAAAAAAAGAGGAAATAACCACGAGGAGTACTGCATACTTATACCTTTCTTTATATAAAAATAAAATCTTGCTTTTAAGTTCTTTGTTATTGTATGGACACGATTCTTTAACGGCCCAACAGTGATGTTGGACTCGCACGTGAAAGATCCCTCACAATAATATTTGTAGAGAGTGGGCTTGAAAGGCTAGTGTTGGGTCACAGGGCGTTAGTCCAGGCCGGACTTTAGGTAAACTTAGACAAGAAAAGGCTTTAGTCCGGATATCCAAACCCTATAACTTTGTAAATTGAGGGATTGGACTCCTCGGATCATGTCCGAGGAGCACTAATGTTTTTCTCCGGTTATCCGACGGTGGATTTTCCGTGGTGGTGCGCATATATTGTCCGAGCATTCTCATTCCTGAAGTTTTTCTCGGGAAGTGAGATGGGGGATCCTTTACTTCGTTACCTTACGTTTTCTTTTATACTAGCCTACGTTCGTTGTCCTTCGTCCACGTGTAGGGTCGACTTTTCCAGGATAGGTATTTGTCCCGTCGGTCTAATCCCGAAATTATTGGAGATGGTCAATAAAGCCTAAGAATCCGGTTACGTTAGGTGCGGTGTCATATCGCTGAAGGGTATTAAGGACAATTTCCCGAGATATTTTCTCGATCTTTCAAGTTTGCTTGTATACCACTTTCATCAATGAGACTTTGGGTCCGCCGAGGGCTAAGTCGTCCTCGGCTGTATCTTCGGGCCACTTTGGGCTTACTATTTTTGAACTTGAACCCTGGCCTCCTTCAGTTTGGGGCCTGTGGACTCCCCATAAGCGAGTGGGCCGAGCCCACAAACTACTGGGCCCCACAGTTATATATATATATATATATATATATATATATATATATATATATTCCTCTTTTTGATTTTTTTGGTATATAATATATCAATTGTTAACAAAAACTTTTTTTTTTTTGTGAAAAACAAAATCAAATAAATGTGAAGCTCTAATTAAATAAATTTATAATCAAAATTGATTTAGAGATATCAAATATATAATTTTATTTAAAAATTTCAATCATAATTTTGATATAAATATTGTCTTGGTCTTGAATGTTTTTCTAAATAGGATATTTATTATGATATTGATGACTTAGAAAATAATCTAAATAGGATATTTATTATAATATTGATGGCTTATATATATTTTCAAAACTAGAAGTTTTAATAGAAGCTTTTTCAAATAGATGAAAATATTCTAATTACGTAATAATTATATAAAAAGAGTACTTTTTTTTTTCAAATGCTTGTTTTGCTTCAAAATATTACTAACTGTTAGGACATATGTGATTCACTTATTAGGAACATATGTCATTATTTTATGTAATTGGCTAATCTTTTGACAAAACGTACTTTACTTGTATTTGAGTGGATCTAGGTGTTTTTAAAACTTCAAGAAACAAGGTTTCAAGATCAAGTGTTAAAGTCATTTAAGTCTGTCCAAGAAACAAGCTGAATAGTGCAAACTCATTAAAGCTCGACAAACATGCATCTATTGAGCTTAAGAAAGCTGTTTCAACCTGTGTGCTCAACACCGCCGATGACTACTTGACACCTCCTATCTGTCGAGGTTTAAGAAAAACTGATTTTCTGTTCTGTTTTCTTGGGATTCGTGAATGTGTCTTTGGGCCTTCTTTTCTCACAACCCTAGACATATAAAAGAATTATTTTATGGGTCGTCAAAGAGTTCACAAGTTGCACAAGTGTTAAGCAAAGTTTGTTCAAGCAAATTGTGACCAGAGACAGAATTTGCCCTAGTTCATCGTTTTTAAAGAAGTTGTTGTGTATGTGCACCGTAGGTTTTGTGACCAAGCATCTTCTTGATCTTCATTGTTAGAATGAATTGAAGAACTTTACAACCAACGAACTTTTCTAGTTGGTGATTGAAGTCATGTACTGGGATCCGCATAATTGGTTAGTCACAAACTTGGGAGCCGCGCATCAAAAGGAGAAATTGTCACTACAAAACAAGTCCAATTGGGTATTAGGGTAAGAGTTAAACTGTAGGTTGGTATAAGGTACTGTGATTCTTTTACTTGTAACCGCTTGTTGTGATAATAGTGGAATTTCGGGAGTGGTGACCTAAAAATCACCCCAATGGGGTTTTTGCTGTATAGGTTTTTCCCATTTATAAACAAATCACCGTGTCAAATTTATTTTCCGCTATATACTTAGTTTATTGGTGATTTGTTTGTGCTACCACGCGTTTGCATGTTAATTAACTTAATTAATTAACTTGGCTAAATTAATTGGTTAATTTATTACAAGGGGTTAATTCGTTTTTTGCCTATCACTAACAATACTTGTTACATTGCTTTTTGAATAAAGAAAATTTTCAAAATAAAAACTAATAAATTTTATTTAAGATTACCTATGTCACACCAAAAAAAAAAAAAGATTAAGTAGATTAGCCAAATTGTTAATTGAAAAAGAAATGTTAGCCAAACTTGAATACAAAAGCTTAATTAGTAATTTGCATCTCAAAACACAAGAAAAATATATTTTAAGTGGAAAAAAAGTTGATATCATATTAAATTATTTTTAAATTAATATTTAAACATAAAAAAGGCCAACTTAAAATTATCGCCTTAGGCCCCACATTGCATTGATGCATGTGTGATGTGGGATAGCTCAAACAGTAGTAGGGATCGACACTACTTGAATCCACAAGTTCCAAACTCGCAATTTTGATGAGTCACAAGAGTTTCCAACTACTAAACTAAACCCCGAGCATGTAAATACATACTTACATACATACACACACACACACTAAACTAACCTATTTAATCACCCTAGTAAAATGTTGAATATTTTGACTTGAGAATCACAAGAACTTGGGTTGAACAAGAATCCCAATAATTTGGATTCAACAAAAATAAGAGTAATGCTACATGCACAACATTTTCATAATAATTTTACAATAAATCTTATGTGGTAAACAGTTACTAATTCTAATTTAGGCCCAATATTGACATTAATTTTTTACCCACCAATAATGACTTGTTGCATAAGATTTGTTTGTGAAAATACTATTGACACAACATTACTCCAAAAATAATTTTAACCCCCAAACATAATCATTAACCCTTTAAACATTTAAAAAAAAAAAAAAAAAAAAAAATAACAAATATAAAAGTAGTCCTAATGACAATAAAAATAACTCAAACAAAAACAAGGCTAGACCAAACAGCAAGAAGTTAATAAATCATTCAATAAAAAGCCTATTAAAAAACAAAAGGCAGAAATACTATTTTTGTCCCTACATTTTTACCCCATTCCCACTTTGCACTACATCAAAAGTGGGTTATGGTGACGAAATTTAGTGAGGATAAACAATTTCATCACCAAATGATAACATTTAGTGAGGAAAAGAAGAATTTGTCACCAAATATTATAAAAATTTTAAAATTGGTGACGAAATCAATATTTCGTCATCAAAGCTATACCAATTGGTGACGAAATCAATATTTCGTCACCAAAGATGTACAAATTGGTGACGAAATATTTATTTCGTCACTATATGTCATGAAAAAAAGGCAAACCTAGGGTGACGAAATATTCGCATCACCAAAGACTTTCCAGAGGTGACGAAATTCTAAATTTGTCACCCAATATTCGGATGTAGGTGTTTTTGGTGACGAAATATATTTTCGTCACCTATTGCTTAACCAAAGACTAATCGGAGGTGATGAAATTCCAAATTCATCATCCAATATTAAGATGGAGGTGTTTTTGGTGACGAAATAAGTGTGCGTCACCCTATTTTTTTTTACCACTTTTAGTCCCCAAAATCAAAAACCATTTCATTTTGGTCCCTACTATTATCTCACTAACGAAAAATAACCTACATGGCAAACAAAATACACAGGTCATCATTTTAAATATTAAAAAAAGCTACGTCATTATTTTTCCTTTTCTTTCATTATTTTTTTTTAAATTAGTTATTTTTTAATTAAATAAATAATAATTAAAGTAAAATTTTCTTTTCTTTTCTTTTCATTATTTTGTTGGAAGATCATTTAGATTTTTTCTATGTATTCTTCCCTAGAAAATATTTGATTATTTCTTTGTGTTCTTCCTCAAGAACATGGTTGTCCAAAAAATTAAAAATTCAAGATTTTCTTCTCTTTTCTTGCATTTTCTTAACAACCAAATAGACAAAAACACATATAAAACCATGATCAAACTCAGCAATTCTAACACAATCAACTAGCAAAACCCAAACTATGGTTAGATCAAAAACACAAAACCAAAAATACCAAAACCCAAAGCCGATCCTCATCAATAAAATACACCAAAACACAAGCCAATCCTCATCAATTTCATATCCGGTCAGATTAAGCCACGGTGACCATCATTGGCATTGGTCTCCATTGACATGCATGCTTCTTCTTCTGATTTCCTCCAAACAATCCTAACCAAAGACAAGGCCTGAGAGAGAGAGAGAGAGAGAGAGAGAGAGAGAGAGAGAGATGATAGGCGTGGGTTTCGGCCATGGGTCTTCAACCATGGATTTAGAGAAGATGATAGGCCATGGGTTTTTAGTCATGAAATGGATTGGCCATGAATGAAGAGAGAGAGCTTGGGTTTGAGATGAGAGAAGAGAGAGAGAAAGATTGTGTCTCCGCAATTGGAATTTCAGAGAGAGAGAGAGAGAGAGAGAGAGAGAGAGAGAGAGAGAGAGAGAGAGAGAGCTTTTGGGTCTTCGAGTTTGAGTAGTGTTTTTGTGTTTGGTTTCTCAAAAAGCTTTTGGCTCATCGGAGAAAAGTTCAGTTTTCTTCATAAATATAATGAAAAAAAGCTTTTGGGTTTGTGTTATTATTTAAGATAAACTCAAATCTCAATTCATATGATTTTTTGTTTTTAATTTTGTTATTTAGTTAAAATTGATAAATTATTAAAAAAAAAAAATATATGTTGACGTGGCAATTTTAAATGTCAAATAAAATTTATTGTTATTAATTTAATAGCTACATTAGCATTTTGTATGCCAACAATACATTTTGTTTGCTACGTAGGCTATTTTCAGTTAGTGAGATGACGATAGGGACCAAAATGGAATGATTTATTTATTTATTTTATTTTGGGGACTAAAAGTGATAAAAAAAAGTAGGGACCAAAGTGGGAATGGGGTGAAAATGTAAGAACGAAAATAGTATTTCCACAAAAAAATAAAGAATCCTAATTATTTAAATTTGTAACTTGTTCAACCCATTATATTAAAATAACCCCTCATTTAATTTTTTTCCTACAAAAATGGTACATGGTTGTGAGTTCTCATTGGCGGTGTGTGCGTTATGCTTTGCAATCGAAGCAATTTAGTGACTCAGCTTGTAGTTGTAGCATATATCATCTCTCTCTCTCTCTCTCTCTCTCTCTCTCTCTCTCTCTCTCTCCACTTTTTCTCTTCTCTATTATCATTTTAGACCATCTCTCACTTTATTAAAACCATCATCTCAACATTCTCCGTTTCGGCTTTATTTCTCTTATCAATCATTTTTTTTTATTCTCTTTGTTATGTTTTTTTTTTTATTTTTATGATGATATATTCAAATTATTTCTTTATTAAATTGTGTATAATTTAAGTTTTTAAATGTATTTACATCAGTCCATGTATATTAGAAAAATGTGTAAAATTTATATAGTTCATTTTGTATTTAGTTGTTTAGTATTTATTTACGTATCTCGATAATGAAATAAGAGAATGAATGATGGTTGTTGTAATGAAGAAAAAAAGCAATTAAAAAATTAATAAAAAATAATATTTTATAGAAATATAACTTAAATAGATAATCAATTTTGAAAAATGAGTATATAAAATAAGAAAAAAGATAAAATTTTATACTAAAATATTAAATATTGGCAAAGAGATCCCGTAGCCTGCAAGGTGGCCCCAAGCGAATCATTTGGTGTTGTTAAAAGCAAGCTGCTGTTTTTTTTTTTTTTTTTTTTGAAAACAAAAGCAAGCTGCTGTTAAAACTTACAAGTCACGACTCACGAGTCACAATCAGGGGAAATTATTATTTGGACCGGATTGCTGATATGGTATTAATGAGATATCATCCATGTAAATGTAAATGTCTGTGCAAGTTTTCTAATCAGCACAAGAAAGAGAGAAACCCAATTAGATCACATTGTCTTATGTGGCAGAGACGTGGACCACGTGGTTACTAGTTGGAGGCAGTCTGACTTAGGTGTTATCTGGTGGAGGTTGGTCCGATAGTTATAAAAAAAGAGTCAAAAACTATACCATTGGGCCTTTCATGGTGTTGAAACGCCGGGCAACTAAAACATGAGAAAGTTCGAACTTTTAGACTGCTGCTCATGTTGATTAGGGATGGGGTCTTTGTAATTCAAGCCCATACTTGTGTGCATGGTATTAATACTTGATGTGGTAAAATCATGTGCTGTTTTTATTTGGTGATAATTAGATAGTTTGAGATGGTGGATTTGAACCCTAAAAAACCTTCTTGGAAACAACAATAGTTATTTGTATTTTTATTTTTGAATAAAAAAAATAGCAATAAATATCAGTTGAACTACAAAATTTTTAGTAAAATGAAATCATGTATATATCACGTTATTAAATCTATTAATATTTAATTGAAGATATTAACAAAATATCTATTTTGTTATAGATATACGTCCATGGGTTAACTACTCAAATAGAAAATGTAAGGAATTGGAAGGGGCCTCCCCCAATCCTTCTATTTTTCTATCTTCTCTACTCAACAAGAAAAATTTTAGGATCACAACTAATTTCACAACTATTATATGACTAATTGTGAATGGTGAAAAAAAAATTGTAAACACGTATATTTGAAAGTAACAAACAACCAATTACAATCTGCCATATAAAATAATTGTGAAAATAAGTGTAGAAACGCTTTGTTTGTTTTGATGGAAAACCTTCTGTAAAGATAGTTTTCCGTGTTTGCCAATGTTTGGTAGTATAAAAAAAATTAAGTCAAAGGAAAACTATCTTTGGTCAACAGAAAAAGTATGACTTATTTTTATAAATTGTTTTCCATTAAATTGTTTTGGAAAACAATTCTATCTCGAAGCAAGTTAAATAAGGAAAGTTAGAAGATTATTTTTCAACTCATTTAAGGTAATTACTAAACATAGGAAAATGAGATAATTTTATGGAAAATACTTTTTAAAAAATGACTCATTTTCTAGAAAATATTTT
Source organism: Quercus dentata (assembly GCA_028216015.1). Classification (NCBI taxonomy): domain Eukaryota; kingdom Viridiplantae; phylum Streptophyta; class Magnoliopsida; order Fagales; family Fagaceae; genus Quercus; species Quercus dentata. The sequence continues at coordinate 85,340,914 of CP116445.1, forward strand.
TGCCTAAACAAACAGAGTGGTAAAATGAGGAGCGGAGGATAGTTCAGTCATTGATTGCAACTATTTCTCTCTCCTCTATTTTCTCTCTAAATTGGAGAGATAGAATTTTGGTAGGTTTGGAGAGAAAATGCATAGACTCCACTAATTTTTCATCCTCCCCTTCTCTCCAACTAAACATCCATGAAATTAGTTTTTTCTCAAGTTTTCTGTCATTTATTTGTATCCTCTATGTTTCACCTCCAACTAAATTTACCCTAAATGGATTAATGTAGTATTATATATTTGAATTTAATTAGGAAGTTACGCTCCATTTATTTTGACGTTATCGTTTTTGAAATATGAGTTATTTTCCAAAAAAATTCTTTGGAAAATTATCTCATTTTCTTATATTTAATAACAACTTTGAAAATGAGTTAGAATACTATTTTTTAACTTATTTTATTTAGCTTGTTGTAAGATAGAATTATTTTCTGAAATTGTTTTAAAGAAAAACAAACTCTAAAAAATAAATCATACTTTTAATAGGATTTTTCATTGGTCATAGATAGTGTAGGGACACAATTATTTAACGGCCCAATAATGATGTTGGGCTCGCACATGAAAGATCCCTCACAATATGATTTGTAGAGAGTGGGCTTGAAAGGCTAGCTTTTGGTCACGGGCGTTGATCCGCACCGGATTTTAGGGAACTCGGGTAAAAAAGGGTTTCAATCTGGACATCCAAGCCCTACAACAGTAGCTGAGGATTAGACTCCTCGGACTCGGTCCGAGGAGCACTAAGTTCTTTCCCCGGTTACCCGGCGGTGGGTTTTTGTGATGGTGTGCATACATTGTCAAAGTATTTTCACCCCTGGAGTTTTTCTCCTGGAGGTGAGATGGGAGGCTCTCCTTTTTTGCCCCCCGCTTTATTACTTTACGCTTTCTTTTATACTATTCCACGTTTGTCAGTCCTTCGTCCACGTGTAGGGTCAACCTTTCCAAGACTGATATTTGTCCTGTCGGTCTAATCCCAGAATCGTTGGGGGTAGTAAGGGCGTTTTCCCGAGATATTTTGGATCTTCTTTCAAGTTTATTCTTGTACCCTTTTTTACCCCTCTTCTCAATGGAGTTTTGGGTCTGCTGAGGACTAAACTGTCCTCGGCTGCATCTCCGGGCCATTTTGTGCCTTATATTTTTGAGCTTGGGCCATAACCTTTTTCGGCTTAGGCCTTTGGACTCCCCATGAGCAAGTGGGCCTGGCCCATAAATTATTGGGCCCCACAATAGCCCCTCAAAACCCTGTTGTCCGACCTCCTGGTTGGAGAGGGGGTTTTGGTGACACCGAGCCTTTATTATGGCTCACTTAATTCAGCCTTTGACTGACGTTGGCGACTCTTCATCTGCCCAGAAAATGTACCGGTCCACGAATCATTCCTCTTAATTTGTTCACGATGCGTTTATGCCGTTTGGTTATCCGATGCGTGTCTTTAATATCTTCCATTCACGAGGCCTCTCGGTTTCAACGATTCTTGATGGTGTGGGGGAGCGGGATGGGCGTATTCTCGTTTGCAGATTTCCTTGGAGATCTGAACACATTAAGTACCCTCCTCTTCGTCCCCTATATAAAGAGAAGAAACAGGAGTTGTTTCTCCCACAGATGAACCCCTTTAATCCCCACGGAATTTGAAACCCTTAGATTCCTTTCGGAGTTTACTTTTACCCTCTGGTTATACCTTAACCTGAAATACACTCGCCATAGTAATAAGCAATGAAAAAGTCATTCCCCTCCCGTAAACACCATGTTCTAACGAATCTCGAAATGGCTCGGTCGGGGCAAGGATGGCGGAGACTCAAGATTTGTCTCACCTTCCTTTCAGCCAAAATCCGAAGCGGGAACTCGTCACGTCACACTTTCGGCGTGGTCGAGCCGAGGACACACATTATCGTACCACCCGCTCTCTCATGAGCATATCTAACATGACACCGGTGTGTTAGGAGTCGGATCGGGGCGGGGACTAAGTGTCCCCGCTTCTTCCTCTCTTCGTTCACCGCGCGCCTCCTTCCGCCTCTCTTTCTTCTTCTTTCCACCACCGGATCCATCCTGGTACTTTTCCTTCTCCCTCTTTTGCTCCTCTTTCTTTCTTTTCATCTTTTCCCTCTTCTTCTCCTCCTTTTTTTTACTCATCTCCTCCATTTTCCTCATTCATCTCCTCCATCTTCTTCTTCCTTCTCCTTCATCTTCTTCTTCCTTCTCCTTCATCTTTTCCTAAAGAAGGTTCTTCTCTCAATATGGGCGATACTGAGGCGGAGATTGGAGAGACTTTGAAGACAAGTTTAAAAGACACCTGACTGTTTACTTATCTGTATTCATCGATGTTGTCGTTGCTTGACAAATTTACCTTTTGTATAGGCTTGTTTAAGCCCTTTTTTGTATGTTGTAATGTATCTTTATATTAATAAAAATTGTTACCATTTTACTTTGCATGCTATATCTCTAAGTTCCCAAAATGATAACGCAATGCATAGACATAAAGTCTTGTAAATTCTTTTTATTTTTAAACCGTGACCGACGTATAGGACTAAAGTTCCAGCTAATAAAAAGATCTTGCTCCTTGTTCATAAAAATAATCCTGCTCAATAATACTGCATCGAACAAATGATTCTTAGGGTTGAAACTCCCCTGAGGAAGGAACAGAAAGGATATTACGATGAGTTTACTTAATCGGCCGAGCACAATACTGCCGACCTTAGAGTACAATACTTGGGTTCTCAACCCCTTATCAAAGAGAAATGCGTTTTTACGAATTTGTAAGTCTGTTCGGCACAAGAATATAGCATTTGAATCAATGACAACTAGGGCCAAAATACTTGCTAAGAAATAGGTGTAACCATAACTTTAATAGAGTTGTTTGGCACAACAATGCCGACCTGTGAAGAACGATATTTACCTCAAAACTGGCCGAGGTGAGAACCGAGTGCTCAATGCGGTGTAGGAAGTAACCATCCGAGGACACATCACCCGCAACATAAACAGCCATCCTAGGTTATTGAACAGTGGGGCGTTTCGCCATCTTCTTATCACTCTTACTGGCCTTAACCTTTTACGATGATTTGAGCCGAGGACCTTCCCCATCCGAGTAGTTTGTTTCCCAATAGGCTTGAGTCCGAGGACTTCGCAATGCCTTGGTTTTGTCCAAAACTTTTTTGAGTACTTGGTTTCCCTATAGGCTTGAGTTCGAGGACCATGCAAGGCCTTGGTTTTGTCCAAAACTTCTTTTGAGTACTTGGTTTCCCCATAGGCTTGAGTCCGAGGACCATGCAAGGCCTTGGTTCTGTCCAAAACTTTTTTTGAGTACTTGGTTTCCCCATAGGCTTGAGTCCGAGGACCATGCAAGGTCTTGGTTCTGTCCAAAACTTTTTGGAGTACTTGGTTTCCCCATAGGTTTGAGTCCGAGGACCATGCAAGGCCTTGGTTCTGTCCAAAACTTTTTTGAGTACTTGGTTTCCCTATAGGCTTGAGTCCGAGGACCATGCAAGGCCTTGGTTCTGTCCAAAACTTTTTGGAGTACTTGGTTTCCCCATAGGCTTGAGTCCGAGGACCATGGAAGGCCTTGGTTCTGTCCAAAACTTTTTTGAGTACTTGGTTTCCCCATAGGCTTGAGTCCGAGGGACCATGCAAGGCCTTGGTTCTGTCCAAAACTTTTTGAGTACTTGGTTTCCCCATAGGCTTGAGTCCGAGGACCATGCAAGGCCTTGGTTCTGTCCAAAACTTTTTGAGTACTTGGTTTCCCCATAGGCTTGAGTCCGAGGACCATGCAAGGCCTTGGTTCTGTCCAAAACTTTTTGAGTACTTGGTTTCCCCATAGGCTTGAGTCCGAGGACCATGCAAGACCTTGGTTCTGTCCAAAACTTTTTGAGTACTTGGTTTCCCCATAGGCTTGAGTCCGAAGACCATGCAAGGCCTTGGTTCTGTCCAAAACTTTTTTGAGTACTTGGTTTCCCCATAGGCTTGAGTCCGAGGACCATGCAAGGCCTTGGTTCTGTCCAAAACTTTTTGAGTACTTGGTTTCCCCATAGGCTTGAGTCCGAGGACCATGCAAGGCCTTGGTTCTGTCCAAAACTTTTTGAGTACTTTTTTTTGTACTTATTTACTTTTTTCGCAGGTCAGCCCCTTGACCATGGCGGGGAGAGCTGACTTGAGGTCAGAAGCCCCTAGAGCTGCTTGTGCCGTTGGCGCTACAGGTCGTAAGCCCTGGCACAAGTTTATGTCGGAGCAACAACCGTAGGTCACCGGAGATGGGGAAAACTCGCGAATCTCTGCTTGCTAGAGAGTTGACTCAAACGCCACCTGTGCCAACGCGCAAGCCTTCCCACAGACGGCGCCAATTGTAGGGACACGATTATTTAACGGCCCAATAATGATGTTAGGCTCGCACATGAAAGATCCCTCACAATATGATTTGTAGAGAGTGGGCTTGAAAGGCTAGCTTTTGGTCACGGGACGTTGATCCGGACCGGATTTTAGGGGAACTCGGGTAAAAAAGGGTTTCAATCTGGACATCCAAGCCCTACATCTTCGTAGCCTGAGGGATTAGACTCCTCGGACTCGGTCCGAGGAGTACTAAGTTCTTTCCCTGGTTACCCGGCGGTAGGTTTTTTTTTTGATGGTGTGCATACATTGTCAAGGTATTTTCACCCCCGGAGTTTTTCTCCTGGAGGTGAGATGGGAGGCTCTCCTTTTTGCCCCCCGCTTTATTACTTTACGCTTTCTTTTATACTATCCCACGTTTGTCAGTCCTTTCGTCCACGTGTAGGGTCAACCTTTCCAAGACTGATATTTGTCCTGTCGGTCTAATCCCAGAATCGTTGGGGGTAGTAAGGGCAGCTTTCCCGAGATATTTTGGATCTTCTTTCAAGTTTATTCTTGTACCCTTTTTTACCCCTCTTCTCAATGGAGCTTTGGGTCCGCCGAGGACTAAATTGTCCTTGGCTGCATCTCCGAGCCATTTTGTGCCTTATATTCTTGAGCTTGGGCCATAACCTTTTTCGGCTTAGGCCTTTGGACTCCCCATGAGCAAGTGGGCCTGGCCCATAAATTATTGGGCCCCACAGATAGTTTTTTATTGATCAATTTTTTTGATATTATTAAAAATAGGAGAATGCAAAAAAATTATTTCCACACAAAGTTTTCTCTTGAAACAGATGAAGTTGATCATAGGCGGAGCCATGGGGGACTAGGGCCCCGCCTGAGTTTTGAAAATATCTTCTAATAATAGTAACAAAAAAAAAAAAAAAAAAAAAATATAGGAAGAACTTAGAGCCTGTTTGGGTAAGCAATTTCCACAACTCAATTCTCGCCTTCCATAACTCATAACTCAAAAATGGTGGGACCCATAGCAAAAAGGTTGTTTGGCCAAACGATAACTCTGTTTCCATAACTCTGTTTCCATCACTCAATCTCTTTTTTGAGTTATGAGTTATGGAAACCGAAAACAACAAAAGGTCTGTTTTCGGTTTCCATAACTCATAACTCAATGGCATTTTCGTAAATAAACACACACGAGGGACCCACAGCCGACCACTTTTGACCACTTTTTTTTTTTTTTTTTTTTTTTTTTTTTTTTTTTTTTTTTCTGGGTTGGCGTTGGCTGTTCGTACCTCTTTTTTTTTTTTTTTTTTTTATCTTCTGTCTGTTTTCTTTCTATTTTTTTTTCTTTAGTACCTAGACTCACCAAACTTAGTGAAAAAAAAAAAAAAAAAAACCTGAGACAATGTACCCAACCCAGGAGGAAAAAAAAAAAAAAAAGAAGCTGCTAGTGAAAAAAAAAAAAAAAAAAAAACCGTGACAGGCGTGGGCCCTCCAAATAGTGTGAAAAATTGTGAGTGATGGAAACTGAGTGATGAAGGCAAACGGATGTGAAAAATTGAGTGATGAGTGATGAGTGATGAGTGATGGAAATTGAGTGACGAAAATTGAGTGACGAAAAATGCTTACCCAAACAGGCCCTTAATCACCGTGGCACCCTTAATATTTTTGACAAAACATATATAGAACAATTCTAATCCTAAAAGCTAAAGTAACTATGGGTCTTTTCTCATTAAAAAAAGAAGAAGAAGAAGGTAACTATGGGTCTAGGACTAGAATAGAGTACTGTAGTCTGTAGCTGTAGGTCCTTAGCATGGCTGAGTAGTTTAGTACTTAAAAATTAAATTTATTATAATTTGACAATAGTAATTTGTTAGTTGTTTGTTAAATTGATATTAGTGGCTTGGATAATTAAATTAAAATTATCATTATAAACTTGTTTATTCTATCAATTTGAGTTATTGAGGTTATAAAATTTAATATTCAAGATTTTATATTTTGTAGTAACTTACAGGGAAAAAAAAATTACCATTGATGTAAAATTGAACTCCAATGATTTTTGCACCAATTTAGTTTAATATCAATGAGTCTTTTGGGTTAATATTGCAAAATTTGAACTTAATTTGCGTTATAGGTACTGTTTGAACTTAATTGGGGAATTGAGGAAAGAGAAAGAATTTCGACAACAGTGTTGCCGAAATTCAACAAAAGTAGAAGAGAGAAAGAGAAAAAGAAAAAAGTTGGAGAGAGAAAGAGAAAAAGTTGGAGAGAGAAAGAAGAGGAATTTCGGCAACACTGTTATCAAAATTCCTCCGCCCAAATTCCTACCTGGTCCTATGTAAAAAAGCAATTGTGGCAATGCCATTGCCGAAATAGGAAAAAAAAAGAAAATTTTTTTTTTGGTAATTGTGGCAATGGCATTGCCGAAAATGGAGAAAAAAATTGAATGGAATTATGGCAATGTTATTGCCGAAAATGAGAGGAACAAAAAATGTTGTTGCCAAAATCTAGGAAGAAATTTTAAAAAAATTGTTACGTTCACAATATTTTTATAATACTTTCACAACAAATCACAGGTGATTAGTTATTATTAGTTCAAATTTGATTTTAACACTGAGATTACTTTTTTAATCTAATAATAACAACCTGCCACTTAAAATTTGTTGTAAAAATATTGTAAAAATTGTGTGTACCTATCATTTCTTAAAAAAAAAAAAAATAGAATTGTGGCAATGGGATTGCTGAAATAGGTGTAGAAAATTTTCACCTATTTCGAAAATGTGAGAAAAAAAAAAAAAAAAAAAAAGAATTGTGGCAATGGGCGGCAATCCCATTGCTACAATTCTTTTTTTTTTTTTTTATTTATTTTTTTTAGAATTGTGGCAATGGGAATTTCGGCAATCCCATTGCCACAATTCTTCTTTCTTTCTTCTTTTTTTTTTTTTTTTTTTTTTTTTTGTGGCAATGGGAATTTCGGCAATTCCATTGCCACAATTCTTTCTTTTTTTTTTTTTTTTTTTTTTTTTTTTTTTTTTTAATTGTGGCAATGGGATTGCCGACATAGGTGAAAATTTTCTACACCTATTTTGGCAATCCCATTGCTACAATTCTATTATTTATTTATTTTTTTTAAGAAATGATAGGTACACACTATTTTTACAACAAATTTTAAGTGGTAGATTATTATTAGATTAAAAAAGTAATCTCAGTGTTAAAATCAAATTTGAACTAATAATAACTAATTACCTGTGATTTGTTGTGAAAGTATTATAAAAATATTGTGAACGTAACACTTTTTTAAAAATTTCTTCCTAGATTTCGGCAACAACATTTTTTTTTCCTCTCATTTTCGGCAATGACATTGCCATAATTCCATTCAATTTTTTTCCCATTTTTCGGTAATGCCATTGCCACAATTACCAAAAAAATTTCTTTTTTCCCTATTTCGGCAATGGCATTGCTGCAATTGCTTTTTTACACAGGACCAAACAGGAATTTGGGCGGAGGAATTTCGGTAATAGCGTTGCCGATATTCCTTTTCTTTCTCACTCCAACTTTTTCTCTTTCTCTCTCCTACTTTTGTTGAATTTCGGCAACACTGTTGCCGAAATTCTTTCTCTTTCCTCAATTCCCCAATTAAGTTCAAACAAGACCTATAACACAAATTAAGTTCAGATTTTGCAATATTAACCCAAAAGACTCTGGTAATGGTCTTAACATTTTATAATCTATATATATATATATATAAATATAAAAACCGAAGCCTTTACTGACACCACAATTTTCCACGTCAGCACAATATCAATTTTTCACGTTTACAATATTTAAAAAATAAAAAATAAATAAAAATTATAACTCCTCAAAACCCTAGCAACCTTACCCCTCTCTCAAGTTAAGAAATATAAAACCATGGTTTCTGCAAACTCTCTCTCTCTCTCCAGACGTAGGAAGCCCTAAAGCATTCAAGATCTACAAAACCCTAGCAACCTTACCCCTCTCTCAAGTTAAGAAATATAAAGCCATGGTTTCTGCAAACTCTCTCTCTCTCCAAACGTAGGAAGCCCTAAAGCATTCAAGATCTACAATGCACGGTATAGATTTTAGCTTATAAAGTTCAGCTTTTGTAAGGTTAGTTTTGTTTATATATTAATTAATACATAGTATTTTGTTTACCATTGAATACTCATATAATCAATTTCCAATTCAGTGTTCAAGAACAATTTTCCACGTCAAAGACAATATCAATTTTTCACGTTTACAATATTTAAAAAATAAAAAATAAATAAAAATTATAACTCCTCAAAACCTTAGCAACCTTACCCCTCTCTCAAGTTAAGAAATATAAAACCATGGTTTCTGCAAACTCTCTCTCTCTCTCCAAACGTAGGAAGCCCTAAAGCATTCAAGATCTACAAAACCCTAGCAACCTTACCCCTCTCTCAAGTTAAGAAATATAAAGCCATGATTTCTCAAACTCTCTCTCCCAGGACGTAGGAAGCCCTAAAGCATTCAAGATCTACAATGCACGGTATAGATTTTAGCTTATAAAGTTCAGCTTTTGTAAGGTTAGTTTTGTTTATATATTAATTAATACATAGTATTTTGTTTACCATTGAATACTCATATAATCAATTTCCAATTCAGTGTTCAAGAATTAAACCAAAATTCTTTTAAATTATCTATAATATTTTGTCCTCTGAAAATTTTATCTATTTGATTTTATTATATTGTGTTTCTTAAGTTATAGAGAGATTTTCTTTGGTTTCTACAAACTCTCTCTCTCTCCAGATGTAGAAAGCCCTAAACGCATGGTATAGCATTCAAGATCTACAACTCACGGTATAGATTTTAGCTTATAAAGTTCAGCTTTTGTAAGGTTAGTTTGTTTATATATTTAGTCATTACGTTTAGGTTTAGGTTTAGGTTTAGGTTTTAAGAGATTTATATATTACTACTATGTGGCTGAATTTCCCGTGACATCAGTTTTATGGTTTTTTATTTTTTTATTTTTTTTTTTTTTTATGTAAGTTTAGTTTGTTTACATCGGTTCTTTATCTCAAAGATAAGACTTTTATTTCTACCGTAAGAACTATTTAGGTATGTATCCCTTACAAGCACACATAAACTTAAATTGTCTTTTAATATATGTATGCTTTATTATTTTCTAATAGTTTTTCCGTGCATCGCACGGGTTAGCGACTAGTTTAAATAATAATAAAGATAAGAGAAGGTACACGTGGCCACCATGCTTAAAATAGAACAGCATCCGTGAAGTAATGCATAAGATAGTAAAGCCATTTTCGACTTGGCGACAGTCGACACAGCCAACCAAGAAAAGCAATTTGGTCTTTGTTTCTATGATTGGACTTTTCGTAATTTTGTATCTATAAGTAGTGGAGTTTGGGGTCCTTTGTTTTGCACAGAGCACAGAAGAAACTCAACTCAAAAGCTTGGTTTTTCTTCCTCTTAATCTTTCACCCAAAACAGCATATATAGCACACTGAGAGTGATCAGAGAGAGAGAGAGAGAGAGAGAGAGAGAGAGAGAGAATGGCTGGTGCTGCTACTTCTGCAATCAAATCAGTTCTCACTAGGCATCTTCATGTAAGATTATATATCCTTTCATCTTTCATATCAATTGATTTTGTCATATTTTGTGATTATGATTATGTGAGCATAAATTAATCTTCTTTGATCAATCTTAGCCTCTTCAGTCTTATCTATCAAATGATTTTTTTTTTTCCCTAAAATTTTCGGATTCATTGATTTGGCTCATCATTGATGTGTGGACTTTATTCTGACAATTGCACGGTCAGGATCTGGTCTGAGGGGATATGGATTAGTTTAAAGCGTGACGATCTTTTCGTGGGTGCGTTTGGCACGTCACTCAATATTAGTACTATTGACTTTTTCTATATAAAAAAATATATAGAATATACTAACCTCATTGCGCGATATATATATATATATATATATATATTTTTTTTTTTAGTTTAAAGTAATTTTTAATTTGAATTTATCTTAGTGAGATTACACGTTAATGAATTTTTAAAATATTAAAATTTATGATTTAAAGTGCTAATTTTTTAGAGAAAAAAATATATTAAACGTGCGTGAAATATATTTAAACAGAGAGTGTAATAATTTTTAAGAAAAATTTTTCTTTGGAATTTTTATTTTATTTTATTGAATTATAATTTTAACCTTATTTTTATTTTATAAAAATAATAATTATCTAATTAAATTAGGGATATTTTTGACATTTTTTGAAGTCATAATTAATTCCGAATCCTCTTAATATATAGAGATTATTGACTTAAAATACTAAGTCAACAAAAATTTTATGTAACATGTTGTTACTTGTTGTTATTGATGGACAAAAAAAAAGTAATTTTAGTGATAAATTTATATTAAAAATTATAACAACTTATAATTATAATATTTATTGTGAAAATATTGCGGAATGAGTTTTTCATTGACTTGTCATGTAAAAAAAATGGATTTTTTTTATATAACATCGTTTAATTATTTATAAATAATAATATGAGATCATCTTTTGTCTTTTTTTTTTTTTAACTATTTATTCTATTCATAAAGAGAAGCACTAAGAGACAAATAATTTGCATAATCTTTTTTATAATAACTCCATATTTTATATAACTACCATTCACATCACTATTATTAACAGTTTAACAGCAATGGTAACATGCAGCTTGAGCAGTTGTGATTTTTTTTTTTTTTTTTTCCTAAACTAATTGATTCATAAAAAAAAGTTTCAAATCTTTACTTGAAATAAAACCAAATAGAGAGGATTGCTCTGAGTCTCACCAGCTAGGCTGTATTTTGGGTCAACCAAAGCACTAAATGAAACCATAATCGAACTTTTTTTTAATATATTATTTTTTTTAAGTTTTGAGATAACACTTGGCCCGAAGGTTTTCACTTCTCATTAATCTATCGAGGATAAGCTTCTCTAAAAGTTGAATTCCAGTTACTAAGGCTGGAAAGGGAGATGGTGAATCATTTTAATATATATATTTTTTCAAATTGGTTTACAACAGTGTTTTGTTTGTGCTGTTAGCTTCACAATCTGATTTTCACATTAGTTTCGTTATCATTAATCTGAGTGGCTATGAAAGCTAAGCTTGATTTTGAACAAATTTTTTGGTCTTGCACAGTGAATTCTTTGTAAGAAAGTTAAGTTATTATATATTTTTTACTAATTGTGAGGTCATGTTCCTTTCTCTCAATATGGACAGGCTTCTCCTGGAAGCAAAAAGATTGTGGGGGTGTTTTACAAAGCCAACGAATATGCTGCCTTGAATCCCAATTTTGTGGGTTGTGTGGAGGGATCCTTAGGCATACGTGATTGGCTTGAATCACAAGGTCACCAGTACATTGTCACTGATGACAAAGAAGGACCAAACTCTGGTCAGTATATTGTCATATCCTACATCTCTTATATGAAACCAACCAACTGGAAATTTGAGTTTGTGGTTAAAATGATAGTTAAGAACTAGTATTGTTGAAATGTTAATATCGTTTGGTTTTGTTTTGAGAGTTTTCCAATATATATATTTTTTGGTTGTTGTAAATTTACATGTACCCTTATGCATGTTTCAGAACTTGAGAAACATATTCCCGATCTTCATGTTCTCATAACTACCCCCTTCCATCCGGCCTATGTTACGGCTGAAAGGATCAAGAAGGCCAAGAATCTGCAATTGCTGCTCACAGCTGGAATTGGTTCTGATCATATTGATTTGCCTGCTGCTGCTGCTGCTGGATTAACAGTCGCAGAGGTCACGGGAAGCAATGTAGTTTCAGTTGCAGAAGATGAGCTCATGAGAATCCTCATTCTTGTCCGGAACTTCTTACCTGGATACCATCAAGCTATTAGTGGAGAATGGAATGTTGCAGCTATTTCTCACAGGGCTTATGATCTTGAGGGAAAGACAGTTGGAACTGTTGGTGCTGGGCGAATTGGCAAACTTTTACTTCAACGTTTGAAACCTTTTAATTGTAATCTCCTTTATCATGATCGTCTCAAGATGGACCCTGAATTAGAGAATCAGATCGGTGCAAAGTTTGAGGAGGATCTGGATGCAATGCTTCCCAAATGTGACATAATTGTCATCAACACACCTCTCACTGACAAGACAAGGTAATAATTTTATGCGTGTTTAATCTCAGGTATCATCACTATTTGAATATTAGTATTTTTGGCTCCTTTAAATTTTTAGCTTTGCAACTTCTCTTTTTTTTTTTTTTTTCCTTTCAGTGATGGATCAATCTAACATTATCCTAAACTCTTCTGATCCTTATTGAATTATCCTAAAAAAATGATAGACAAATCCTAAAGAGAACCTTCTTATAGGGGGCATCATAAGTAATAATCAGGACTTATTGGTTTATGTTTGGAATTTCTGTAAATCGATTAATAAGCATTAACTTTCAAGGCAACTCATTCTTTATCACTTGTAATATGCGTTACTTGATGAATCCATGACCTTACAAGGCTCTCAGTTTTGTTAAATATCATATTGTGATACAATTTGAATATGTTTGTTGTTGAATATCATATTTCATCTCACTTATAAACTATCATTATGTTGGGTTATGCAATGCAATTCAAACTAATGAGAATTTTGATTTATATGATTCAGAGGTTTATTTGACAAAGATAGGATTGCAAAGTGTAAGAAGGGAGTCCTGATTGTTAACAATGCTCGAGGAGCAATCATGGACACACAAGCAGTTGCTGATGCTTGTTCTAGTGGCCATGTTGCAGGTAACTCAAAAACTAGCCAAAAATAAACGAATCTCTAATGGATGAAGAAACCTATTTGTTGTAATTTAAAATATAGCATTATTATACTCTTTACAATATAAGTTTTATGTTTTTCTCTTTGAGTGATCCTTTTTCTTGATACCTGATAATATGGGTTTCTGACAGCTTTTACAAAAAGGGCTAACGGATTTGTTTTGTTTTCTAATTCTACAGGTTACAGTGGTGATGTTTGGTTCCCACAACCTGCTCCAAAGGACCACCCATGGCGTTATATGCCTAACCATGCTATGACCCCTCATGTTTCTGGTACCACCATTGATGCACAGGTATGTTTTGTCCTTTTTTCCCCTATATTTAATTTTTTTATTTGTTCAATTTCCTGTTAAACACCACCAATTTTAAATGGAACTTGTGCAGTTACGATATGCTGCTGGAACTAAGGATATGCTCGAGAGGTACTTCAAGGGTGAAGAATTTCCTTCACAAAACTACATTGTCAAGGAGGGTAAACTAGCAAGCCAGTACCAGTAAAAGCTTGTGCTTCTTGTGTGATGATCTGAGTTTGTTTTCTTCTGTCAGCAAGGTCCTGAAATAAATTACTTGTTTTTTAAGGTTTCTAAGTTTTCTGTTTTAAATCTGTAATGAGAACTAATGATGGTTATAATTCCATCGACTTTTATGTTATCTTAGCATGCAATGGTGAATTTCTTGTGCTTTTGAATGTGATGTTGTATAATAACTCACGATTGTAAAATAAGACAAATGGCATCCCGTCACACCCAGACTCACTCCCTTCTTAGAACTTTAAACAATAGAAATGACATTTGTTCTGCTTGCTAGCACAGCTGCAACAGCGCTTACGGTGTGCTCTCACCTGTATTTAATAACCATTAACTAGAGCTAGTAGAGTACAAAATCAGGAAAAGAAAATTTGCGACTAACTTCTTTCAAGTGCTAGTTTTATAATAGGTTGCAACCATGCCACTAGTATAACTAAATGAAGACAATACATTTCTTTGGAATTTGAAAAGTGCCTGTAAGCTTCTAATGCCTCAAAAAAGCACGGTAAATTGTATGTTATCGAATAAAGAACGTAAATCCACGAAATAAAATTTTGAACCATAGGAACAATGGAAGTTTGAACTTAGAAGTATTTGTGACCACTTTCAGTGTGACTTACTGCTACCACAGAAAATGATAAAACTCCTGCAACTTTGCTCTCAATATTTGATCAAGCAATTACTTACTATGGTCACAATAGCATCAAGGGCATGCAGCACTTTGATTAAGAGTCCCTGTTTTGTTTAAGGAATTCAAGGTCCTTCATTTGCAGTTGTACAGCTTCTTTTGGTAAGGGTTTTGGCTCCAAAACATAGTTCTCATCACCGCCTTCAGCTACTCTCCTCCCCTTCTCTTCAACAATCCTCTGAATCTCTGATTGCCCAACTGATGCAAAAACAGAACTGAGCATGATTTTTAATAGTCTCTTATCTTCTTCCTCAATAGGGTCCTTCCCAAAGCAACATACATAAATTGCTTCAAGAGCCTTCTCAGCTCGAATCTCCATAGGGATCGTTGGAGCTGCTACCTTTAACTTTGCCCGTCTCTACAGTTTGAAAGGCATATCTAATAAGAATGTATTTAAGATAGCTAAAAAATTTCAAGCCTCACTAGGTCAAGGACTCAATCAATATATGAATGTAAGTGGACAGCACACACAAAAAGATATACAAGCACATCTCTTGAATTGTTGCTACTATTGATGAGCTAATAATCTCCAAGATTTAATTGCTCATTCATTGCTAAGGATAATGAGAAACCATAAACATTTGAAGCCCGTATAATACATAGATCTCAAATCCTATGTGATATCCAAAGTAGAGAGCATTTGTGATGGAACAAGAAGGGAGCTAGAATACCAAAAAAAATTACTATTCTTTTACTCCTATCCTATGACAAGATCATTTCAAATTTGTTACCACCATGTGCCTTAAGACCTGGAATAACAACCCTAAAATAGGAATAGAATGGCAAACTGCATTTTCTAAAACTTTTTCCCAACCTAGTAGTCTTCCAGATATCAAATAAACTTAATGTGGATCTTTTTCTAGATTATGGGTATGAATGTAAAAACTTTTAGTCATTGCATGTTAAATAGTCCTGATTAATGGGTTATAATGTAACTTACAACAATAATTTACAATGCCTTGTTTGAAATAATTTGAGCTTGTAATAGGATTCCTATACAGGTTTTCTTAACAATAAGAAAAAATTGTCGTAGTTACCCCCAGTAAGGAACATGTTCAATATTTCAAATGCAACTCAAGTTTTGAATTAAATGGCCTGCAATATGGATTCTCAAAAATTTTACACACAAAAGAAAAGAGAAAGTAAAAATATAAATTGGTCAGATTAAATGAGATCAACCAACCTCCTTTGCCTCATTCATCATAGAGAGGAAAGTCTCCTCTTCAAATTCAATATCATCTGAAATCCGAAGCCTAACAACCCCCTCCAAAATCTCCTCAGATTTGAGAAACCCGGCACCAACAGCTGCTAGCCAACAACACAGTAGAACATGCGAAGGATCCCCTGCCTATCCAGAAAGAAATCTCAGCTCAAAAACTCAATTCCAATACTAAACTTATCTTAGAGCATTAAAACCCACACAAACACACCAAAGAACCATTATTCTATCAACGAAAAATACTAAAGCTACTCCAAATTTTACTATAAAATAATTAGAAATGACTTTGTTATGAATGTGATTAGTGCCTCGTCAATAACATAAATAAATTGTTTAATTACTGTTTTTTTAAGGTAGTATTTAAATGTTGACAATCAATTTTTAATGTAATTTGTAATGTTTATGTAATAAAATTTATAGGAGTAAAACTTAGATACACTTCCTTAAGTGCACTATATTAAGTTTCCTATAACATAGATGGATTGAATTTAATTATACTATATGTAGTTTTTGGGTCAATAAAACCATGTAACTATATTAAGTTTCCTATAACATAGATGGATTGAATTTAATTATACTATGTAGTTTTTGGGTCAATAAAACCATGTATTTAGATTTTAATTGAAAAACTTAATGAATTGAACCTAAGAAACTATTACAAAGTTTTGCTGAATTTATGCTCATTCTATCTAAATGAACAGTCAGTAAGCAATATCTAAAAGGCAGTCCATGGTAGGCATTACCCACCAAAGTTTTTGTCTCAGCAAAACAATAACACTATAAATATAGATACAAGGCCAAGACTTTAGCAAAGATTATTCATTACCGGGCCTCGTCGATCTTGGAAGTCATAGAAAGCTTTAGAATCAGCAACGCTACAATTCTTGCCCACCCGCCTTCTAAACTCTGCAAAATCAATAATGTCACCACCAACCCCACCTTCATCGCTTAGAATTCTCGCTAGTAACCCAACCACAGGGAGAGAACCAATGACTTTGCTGGCAAAACTGGATATAGAGTTTGGATTCTCCATGTAAGCTCTAACACACACCACTCCATTACAGTTGTTTGGCAGTTTGGACCAACTGGGTCTTCTGGGGTTGCCATAAATTTGGTTGAAGAATTGAAGTAAAGGTGAAACTGGTTTGCAACAGGTTACTGTGTTGGTGAAATGGGTTGCGAGGTTAGAAGAAGTGGATGTCACAACCACCATGGTTGTGAAAAAGTAAGAAACGAAGTTATAAATGTTAGTTGATTATATTGGCCTCACGTTTGGATATATATACTCCAATTCCAATACATGTGTTATCTGAAATGAAGGGAAAGGACTTTATAGTGTTGGGAGTAGTATAAGAACGGTGTACCTGTGGCCAATTTGCATTTTGGGCTTGGGGCCTTGGCCACTCCAAAGTCAAGAAATCACCCAAAAAAATAATAATAATTGACCTCTTCTATCTCTCTTTTTTTTTTTTTAATTCAGAATTACTATACTTTTCAATCACAAAATTACCTAAGTATGTGTTACCCACAAATAAATTATTTCTTAATCCACAAAAATTAGTTCATCATTAAACCCAACTTTTTCAATGAATAATGTAAATATTCAGAATCTATCATAAAATTATTCATATTTTTTTATTACTTTAAACATTTCTTGAAAACATTTACATGTGAAAGAATTAAAGCAATAGAGAAACTTCGTTTAAGGCTTTTACTATTTATTTATCATTGACATTAGCTTGAGTTTTTGAATTTGATTGATTTGTAGAGAAGTTGGGCTCGGTTGAATTAACAAGAAACAACCCTCCTACAGTGCTTTTTGGCTGTAAAGAAGGAAAGAAAAAAAAAATACAAAATCTTATGATTCAAAATCTCTTGATAGGTAATCAATAGTGAGTTTGGCATTATGGAAGGTTTTATGGCTGTGCATATTGACATTACTCTCTGTCATGCAGCTACCCACAAGATTGTAGACATCTGGATAGTTAGCAAAGCTACATGCGGCAACATTGTTTCTTGCACTAGTTGTACTAGAAATGCTGAGATATTAAATATTTTGCATTAAATGTTTTGCTGGTTTGATTTGCATAAATTAGAAATTGAATATAAATGTGGAGTTCATGATTAAGGTAGTTTGAAATGATTAACAACTTGTTTTCCCTTGTTTTCCTCCTTTATTGGTGTAGGAAAAATTGGGGGAATTTGTCTATCAAAAAATGAACACTAAAAAAGTATTGAAATCATATATTTTTGTGTAAGAAAGGGCTAATTATGAGGATATCAAAGTTGTTATCAAGTAAGGATTAAGAATTGAGCTCATATGGCCGATATTGGGTTTAGCTAAATAATGAAAATAAAATTGGATAAGATAAAAGTTTTTGAGATTCTTGTGATAGTTTATATTGTGACCCAATTTAGATAATGAGTTAAAAAAATATTTGTGGCCCAATCTTATGATGAGATGGGGAAATATTTATGGAGGCCCAAAATATTTTATGTGTGATATTTGAGTATCTTTTGGTAAATGAATATATATGATTGAATAGGATTGAGGCACGTGACATATATGAAAAAAAAAAAAAAAATTTATCTCAACATAGGTTAAAGTTGTGATAGTTTATATTGTGACCCAATTTAGATAATGAATTAAAAAAAATATATATATATATATATATATATATATATATATATATATATATATAGATATTTGTGGCCCAATATTAAGATGAGATGGCGAAATATTTATGGAAGCCCAAAAAATTTTATGTGTGATATTTTGAGTATTTTTTGGTAAATGAATATATATGATTGAATAGGCACTACAAGAAAAAAGACATAATACAACAAGTATTATTGCAAAAAAAAAAAATAATAATGGAGGTAATATATATATTATTGCATCTCTAGGTTGTTTTTTGTTGTAATAGTAACTTAAATTTATTACATTAATATGAGATTGTAGCAATAATTATTATGTTACATCGAAATGTGTTGTTGTAATAGGTAACTCTTTTTATACATTGAGATATGTTATTGCAATAGGTAATCTTTTATTTCACATCGAACTATATTATTGGTATAGTTCCTAGATATGGTTTTTGAATTGTAAAACAAGTTAATGAAAAAATTATTATTCAAGAAAATGATTTATTTATTTTTAAATTTTTTTTGATAAAAAAATCAACCTATTGCAATGAGATTTTTTCAACTTATTGCCTCAGAGTTTATTACAATGGGTTGCATCAACATTTTTGTCATTACAATAACACCTATTGCAATGAGATTTTCAAAATAAATCATTGTAATATGTGGTACTTATTGCAACGAAAATCTAGTGTTGCATAAACCTATTGCCTCAGGAGTTTATTACAACGGCTTGCATCAACTTGTTTATCGTTGCAATAACACCTATTACAATAACACCTACCCATTCCATTCTCTCCCACTAAAACTCCTAAACAAGGGAATGGAAGAATATTCTAAAATGATTCTTTTTCTTTTCCATTCCATTCTATTTCCTCCTCCCAAACGAATCCTTAGGTTTTAGGTTTTAAGAATGTTGAGGGACAAAATCTGTTTTGATTGTCGTGATGTCTACTACGGCAACAAAGGCGTTGCTCTCTGTCACCAATGCAATCATCATATATTCTACTGCAAGAACTACAACAACTTTTGGGAGACCTAAGGTTGATCATCCGAACTTGACCCTCGCTTGTAGAAGGTGCAAAAACTCCTTTGATCTCGAATCTGAACTAGCCATGCCGGTAAACCTAGTGATTTAATGCTGTGATTTTTGGTGATTTTTTGTGTTTTTGTGATTTAGCGCTGTGGTTTTTGATTTGATAATGTTAGGGGTCGGTTGCTTATGGCGGTGATTCTTGGAAGATGAAGATCGGCATTAATGGTATGTGTTTTTTTGGAAAATTATTTTTGATATTGTTATGAATTTTTATTTGTGTTTTTGTGTGTGTGTTTTTGAAAATGTTGAAGTGTTTGGGAGGATGGGTAAATCCGTGGCAAGGGCAATCATCCGGAGTAAGGATGCTTTGCTCGTGGGTATTAATGACATGGTAAAAATACTACTCTTTATCTTCCATTGAATTTGGATGATATTCTAGATCAATGTGAATTGGATGCTCTATGTAGTTATCATAAGTTATTTTTTATTTGTAAAAATAGTACTCTTATCTTTCATTGAATTTGGATGATACTCTAGATCATTGTGAATTGGATTGAATAATTGTGTGCTATGCGTGGACATGTTTTCGTCTTATTTCAAGTGTATATTCGTTTGATTGGACATGTGATTGTGAACATGCTGCATTATCATTCTAATGTTACATTATGCATGCATTTTGAGGAGTGATCTGAGGCCAATTGCATTTTCTATAATAAGTGTGAGAATTATCAAATGGCCTTAATAAACAAAATTTAATCCATATAACTTGAATTTGAAAGTCATTATGTGGTACTTTTAATTGAGTTGCAGACCTTGATACCTTTTTGCTTATCAATTTACTGTTTATGTCTGGTATATAAAGGATGAAACTTACAATTAGACACTGACCGTATAACCACATGATATTTGTCCCCTTTAATAAGCTGGAGTTCTAGGGTTCAGCCCATGGAAAGGAAACAATTTGGGAAGAAAGGCTACCTCTCCTTGAATAGCTTAGTTTGTATTTTGATTAAAAGATTTTAACAATTAAAAAGTAACCCAAGAACTTTATTTGCTTGCTCCAGGACTTAAATGACATACCAAAGCTTTTCCCTGTTAATCACCATTGTAATGCTATACAGTTGCCATATTTGAAATTATGAATTATAATGTGAGTGGGTTTGGTTTTGCATGTGTTACTAAAGTTAGTAGCTAATATTGTTCTATAGTAGCGCTTGTACATGAAATCAAGATAAATTTAATTTTTTATTTGGAAAAATATTACTCTTATCTTCCATTGCATTCGGACAAGTGTTTGCTTGATCTAATGGATGATTTTTTCCTCCTTAAACTTCATTCGGGATCAAATTCATATTGTACATGATTTTTTAACATACTTTTAGTCCTTATCTATATCTTGATCGTTTTTATTGGTACCCTAGAAAAAGATATCGCATATTTGTGTTACTTTTTTATTTGATATTCATGTTTAAGTCTTTGTCATCTATTTATTTTGAAAGTAACTTGTTTGATATTCATGTCTAAGTGATGGGTTAACTATTTTGATTTGGGTGGGCAAACCACTTACAATGGGTTTAGGTCAATGAATTTAACTTGAATGCTGGCCAACATGAGTTAAAGATTCAGGACTCCTATAATATTTGGTGTCACACTTGTCACTTTTTTTTTCGTCGGATTCTCTTATATTCTTTAATTCTTTGTTCAATACAATAATGGTATTTTATTGAGACGTTTTGTTATTGAGAAATGATATGTCTATAACATTTTTACAACAAATCCTAAGTGGCAAGTTGTTATTAGTTGTTATTGTTGAGGCAAAAAAGTAATCTTAGCGTTTGTTTGAAATTTAAACCAATAACAACTAACCACCTATAATTTGTTATAAAAATGTTGTAGACATAGCATAGGAAGCCCGAGAATATCTCATGGGATGCGGTTGGATAGAGTATGTAGTCGATTGTACCGGAGCGTTCACCAACAAAGGATAAAGTTTCCATACAAACTAGCTTGGAGGAAGTTCCTCCAAACAGTTAGGTGGCAATCTTAAACAATGACAGGTACCCTGGACATGTGCACCAATTTTAGAAAAGTAACGTCTCTCACCTAAATCACTCTTTCTCTTCCTCTCTCTCCTTCGTTCTAGATCCAAATTAAAACCAACAACATTAAATGGTAGAAATCACTAGTACTGGCACTAGCCAAGCTTCTTCTCTTCTTTTTTTGAAAGATCGGAAATTTTATCAATGGAGAAACAAAGATTACAATGATCTTGCGCAATAGTTGGCACTTGATAATAACCCACCACTAGGTTCACGTCCCAAACCCAAAATCTAGATCTTAGTGAAAGACCCTAAACATACCCACGTCAAAGAGATTATGAAATATAAGACAAGAGAATTAACCCCAACCTATTTTTCACAACAAGGATTCTTTTGATAACCAACAAATTTTATTAACAAGGGAACATAAACTACAAAACTAGACAAATTCTGTTGTTGTGAACAACAAAATCCTTGTCGATGTTGTTCACAACAAGGATTCTAGGTAATTTCTCCTTAATATAAATTTTTTTTTTTCTGGAGTTAGGCTAAAATTTGAGAGCAATGGAGGTTATTTTTGGTTTGGATTCAATAGGGGTTAGGCAAACTAGCAGAGAGAGCATGTGGTTGGGAACCAAGGAGGAGCAGGGGAGAGAGAGAGAGAGAGAGAGAGAGAGAAAAAAAAGGGATTTGAAGTCCGATTTCAGTCTGGAATGAAGGAGAGAGAAAGTGTTTTAGGTGAGAGAAACATCCGAGAGAGAAGTCAGTAATGTTACTTAATAGCGTTACTTTTCAACATTAAGCTAAAATTGGTCATCTGCAATGCACATGACCAAGACACTTGTCATTGTTTAAGATTGCTACCTAGCTGTTTGGAGGAACTTTCTCCAACCAGTTTGTATAGAAACTTTATCCTAGTATTTAATATTTATTGCTTTTGTAGTAGTGATTCATATTAGTTTTATGAAGGAAACTACAAACTGTTCTATTTGTGGCGGGTGTTTGACAAATGTGGGTTTGTCAAGAAGCAAGGAAGGTGATTATCACTTCACACAGTGATGACGTGCCCATGTATGTTGTGGGTGTCAATGAGGAAAACTATGACCCACTGTTTGATGTTGTTGTCTCAACTACCAAGAGACTCACTAATTGTATTGCCCCATTGGCAAAGGTAATTGTAGTGCTTTTTGGTTGTACAGAAAGTAAGAAAAAAATTAAAACAAAATCTTATGATTCAAAATCTCTTTACAGGTAATCAATAGTGTGTTTGGCATTATGGAAGGTTTTATGACTGTGCATTTCGGTGGCTGTATGTTAAAAATTGCATTCTTTTCATTTAGATATTAATTATGTATTGCAGATTGACATTTCTCTCTGTCATGTAGCCACCCACAAGACCGTAGATGCCTGGATAGGTAGCAGAGTTGCATGCGGCAACATTATTTCTTGCACTAGTTCTCAAGATGCTGAGGTATTAATATTTTGCATTAAAGGGATGAAAACAAAATATAAAAGGGATCAAAATGTTGGGCTTTGTTTATTTATTTATTTTTTTGGTTTGTTTGCAAAATGGATGAACATTAGGTATGACTAAAATTCCCAATGTTCAATTTCATTGAGGACAAGTTTGATGGATCTAGGTTAGGGTTTTGGGTTGCAATAGGTGGTTTTAATCTTTCAGATTACTTATTTGAATAGGAATCATATACACAGGAAAACTTTTTAACTCTTTTTCAAGCACTATGACTAAAGAGGACGTAGGTGATGGGATTTTAGGCAATTGCCCCTTGGGGGGGTGCTTTTTGGTAGTATGGCTAAAAATGTTAATGTTTTGTGTGTGGTTTTGATCAATATTTACCAGATCTAGATCTTAGTTATTAGTTTTAATCCCTGTCCAAGGTCTTCTTTCCAAAAACGCAATTGTCAAGGACTCAAGAAGTTGCAGAGAATAGTGCATTTTTTCTAAGTCCTAAACTCACCCATTTAGTAGTTTGTAGCTTTGATTTTGTGAGAGTGAGAAAGGAGAGAAAAGAACTAGAAACCATTGTCCATGGTAGCAGATGTGCTCGTTTCAATTTTGTCAAAGAAATTAAACAAGCTGGTTGCCAAGTTCCAAGACTTAGAAATTTGTGGGTATTGGCATCAACAAACTAAGGCAAGTTTTGAGCTTCCTTGAAACATATAAACCATCCTTCTTATACCAAGATGATCTCTTATTGCTCTTTGCAAAACCCAATAGTGTGAAACAAGGTGGAGATGCCGGAGTTTGTAGAGCATCTCTAAGTTTTGATATTCATGTCTAAGTCTTTGTCATTTATATATTTTGAGAGTCATCCATTTATAAAGTTGAACTTACGGAAGGGTTTTTATTAAACTTAGGATTTGTCATTTGAAACATGCTATCTTATCTTTGTGGACCTCATAATTTGTAGGAGTTTGTGCTTGATTTTACACGAGTCAAAAAATGAAATATATGGATTGAATCTATGTCATATTGAGGTATATTGTGTACTTTTATATGTGCAGGTTGTTGGTAGTATGTTGCCTACATTGAATGGGAAGTTTATTGGGACAACCTCCCGTGCTCCTACTATAGATGTGTAGGTGGTCGATATCAAAGTCCTTGTCAAGTAAGGATTAGGAACACTTGCTTTTAAATATTCTGTTAAGAAAAAAATAAAACTATTGGTAATCACAAGAGCATGGTTGGGTATTAGTACGTAATGTTCTTATCATTCCTCTCATCTCTTTTTTCTGTTTTATTGATGTGTAGGCGAGAATCTGAGGGTCATTTGAAAGGATTATTGGGTATGTTGAGAATGATGTAGTAGCAGAAAATTTTGCTGGAGACTGCACATACCTATTGATTCTTATTATTATTTTTGGGCTTTATTCTATCTACTACTTTCTTTTCAATATATTGTTCTCTGAAATGAGTTTAGTTGCTTTGATTTTTCATAATCTTTTTGGTGGTTATTGCAAACTAAACTTAATTTAAAACTTTATTTTGATCAATTCTTGCTGCAGGTCTTGTATTTTTGACTCAAAGGCTAGCATTGTTGTGAATGATAAGTTTGTAAAGCTTGGTGCATGGTTTGACAACAAATGGAGTTACAGGTAATGTGTTTTTTTTTTATACCTAATAACTTTCTATTTAGTTATTAATTTACCATGAATCTTGCCCCAACTAGTTTTAGTTGAACTCCCTCCACTTCCTTTCTAGTTGTATTTGCTTTACTTTTGAGTTTGCGTTCTAAAGTGATTTGTTTGTTTTGTTGCAGCTCACGCATTTTGGGGCCAAAATGGCCAAATGGCCATAAAATCCTAAGTATATAGGTAGTAGTTCTAGTTCTCAAATTATATTTTTCACTAGCATTTCGAGCCTAAGAGACTCGATTTAGGGGCTATAAATCGAGTTTTTGGGACTTGATTTTTATGGGTTGTTCACATCTTATGTGGTACTTTTTCCACATGGCATCTACATGGAAATCGAGTCTCTAAGACTGGATTTATAAACCTTATAAAACTCAAAGAAGAACCTAGACCCAAAAAGAACCAAGAGAAAAAAAAAAAAAAAAAAAAAAAAAAAAAGAAAGAAGATGAAGTGTTGTGTGCGTCCCAAGCTAAGAAGAACCCAGAGAAAAAAAAAAAAAAAACTAGAAACAGAGAAAGAAGAAGGGCTAGAAGGCTAGGCCACGCGAAAGAAGAAGTGCGCGCGACCCAGGCCAGTCGCGCACGCAGCGCGCAACCCCAGTGCCAGTCGCACACCGATCCAGGTTCTTCTCTCTGTTTTTGTTTTGTTTTTTTTTTTTTTTTTCTGATATGTTATGGGCAGGTCGCCATCCGACTCTTTCTCCTTCTGATTGTTGTGTTTCTAATTTCTTAAAAAAAAATTTTGTGTATTTTGGCTTGTACGAGAGACTTGAGAGTTAAAATTTTTTTAAATTTTTTTGGTTTATAAATTGAGCATTAGAGACTCAATTTCCAAGTAGGAAAAAAATGCCACATCAGACCATAAAAATTGAGTCTTTGAAACTCGATTTATAGGCCAAAATCGAGTCTCTTAGACTCGAGATGCTAGTAAATAATATAGTTTGGTAACTAGAACTACTAACTAGATAGTTAGGATTTTATGGCCATTTGGCCATTTTGGCCCGCATTTTGGACTTGATGAGGCACATGCAACACATAGCAGTATAGATTTCAAGACATTATTGAGGCACAGGCAAACCCATAATCGTATAGATTTGAAGATATTATTGAGATTCTAATAGCTTTGCTGCTTTGAAGTTTAAATGTTAAGATACGTGCTGCTTAAGAATTACCCCCCTCAATACATAATGCTTATGGGTGCAATGTAATCTATTCTACACATTTGAAATGCTTTCCAAATTTCTATCTTGAACTATATTCTGAGTAGGAAAATGTTAATTCATAAGGGTCATAGTTTCAGTAGATATATCAGTATTTTATATGTTTTAAACATGGGCTATGCACGTTGCATTAATTGTTCATGGGCTCTAAGGAATTTCAAATGTTCCAAGCTCAATAGAGGAACCTTAGGCAAGCCGAGACTAGTTCAAAATGAGTCAAGTGCTCTCCATTCCATAGCTCCTGTCTAGTGATCACCCCTTTGTTGGGCTTCTTCCTTGCTCTTTGTGAGCTTGGACTCCACGAATTAGAGAAGGCAGCATGTAGTTGTTTCATCCGCAGGTTATTTATCAATATAGTGGGCCTTATGGGCTTAGTCTTCCTTTCTTTATCAATTTTCAGCTTGGTGGCCCCTCTTGCTTTGTTTGTAATGAGGCAACTAATGCATTTCCTGTGATGGCTTCATTAATTTTAAGAAGAGTCAACCTATGGGTCACATGTTGGACTTAATCGGCTCATTTGGACCAGCTTTGGAAATGAAATTATTTGCATCTCTTCATGGGTTGAGTTCAACTCTTACTGATATAAGGAGTTTTGAGGGTCTCAAGCCGTTCTACTTTTGTTTTCCTATTCCACAAATCATTGTTGATTTTTTTTTCTACTTTGGGCTATTTTAGAGCATTTAGCATCCGTGTGGTGGTGCTTGTATAATTGTTGAAAAAAATACCATGTTTTAGTTAATTAAACCCAAAATTTACCCATATTTTAAGAGCACTCGCACAAGATATTATAAAATAGAAAAAAGTGGTTAGTTTTACTCATTGCAAAATATTTTCTTCTCTCTTCTCTCTCAACCTCATCAGAATCTCTCTCTATCTCTTTCCTTCACTTGAATGTCTTCAATGTCCAGAGAAGCAAGAGAGGGTGTATTAGTAGGTGAAAAAAGAAGAAGACTATTTAAAGAAAATAGAGTTTATAATAGATAATCTGATTTGAGTGTTTTTGCCAAGTATTGTGTGAAATAGAAAAAATGAGTTTTATTTTAAAATAGATAGAAAACTTTAGATGGATTGATGCGAATGCGTTGTTGGATGTGATTGATTGTGAGTGGTGGAAAAAAAACTCTAAGTCCATGTGAAAGTGATAGGCTAGTCAGAGTTTGCCATATAGATAGTTGTGAAAATTAGTGGAATTGGTTGTAGTTCTATAATAACTTGTAGTTGGGATAGTATGTGCATTCTAAGTACCCCAAGACATGTGGTAGGGTTTTCTTGATTTGAAATTAGGTTTGAATTGGTGGAATGTGGAATGATAATGAACCAACCATTCTTAAATTTGGTGCTGGTGCGTGAATACACTATCATGCATACTTGGGGTGTTTTAGTTGTGTTGAGGTCTAAAGAGGATCATAGTGAAGGAAGCCCAAAATGATAAGTCAAGCCCAAAAGGAAAAAATCAAGCTAAGCTCAAAGTAGCAGATGCAGGAAACCCATGAAGGAATAATAAAAAAAAAAGCCCGGGGGGATCCTGAAGCCCAAACAAAGAAGCATAAAAAAAAAAAAAAAGGACCACGGCAAGGGATAAGAAGCAAGGATCCTCAGGAACCATCAAGAGGCGCAGATCCCTTCAGGCACAAAGACAAAGGAAGACTAGGACAGCTCGATAGAAAAAGACAGAAGAGGAAAAACAAGAAACAAAAGCAAAAAGAACGCGGCGACCTCTCATGGCACAGACAAAAGCCTCGGGGAACCGAATGGGGAAAGAAGAATGATAACAAACGACTTTCAAAAATAGCAGAACAGGATTCCGCCCGGATGGGAAAGAAAAGGGAAAAGGTGAAAGGTACCGAAAATGGGGATGCCGAGAAGGACATACCTCAGCACATCCCAAAAAAGATGGCCAACCAGGAACTTTCAAAAGAATCGGAGTTTGAAAGAAGGAAAGAATGAGAAAAAACGGAAAAGGGACTTACCGAGATTATAGGAATAGGACGTGCTCTGTTTACAAAAGGGCAAAACAGGGGAACCAACGGTTCCCAGGAAGACTAAAAAACTCCATTATAAAAGGAAGGGACGGGTTGTGAAGAAAGGGCGGCGAAAAAAGAGAGAAACACAAGAAAGAAGAAATTCTCTAGAAAAACTATCAGAAAAATCTGTGGAGAAGAGAAAATACTAAGGGAAAAACAAATATTGCTTCCCGGTATCCTGTAAAAGCCACTATTGCACATACTCGGATTCAACGATGAAAGTTCAAAAACGTGTACAAAACACCTTTGAACGTTTAGACCCCCAAATTTCAACTTAACCAATACAAGCAATATGTCAAACAACTAGTGTGCGGAAATTTAACATATGCTAAATAACGAAATTGGTTAAATACTATCTAAGCCATAACATAATAAAATACAGCAGATAATAAAAAGGCAAAGATAGAGAGAAAGGAAGATGCAAACACAAAGACAACACGCGATGTGTTATCGAAGAGGAAACCGAAGTCCTCGGCGAAAAACCTCTCCGCCGCCCTCCAAGCGGTAATCAATCCACTAGAAAATACAGTTGGGATACAAGGACAAAGAATAGACCCTCCAAGCCTAATCTACCCAAAGGCACCTAAGCCCTCCAAGCTTCTTGCTCCAACGAGGTTGCGCCGAACCTTTTTCTTTTCTAGCTTCCCGGATTCCGCTACTAGACCGTAGCATCAACCAATGAAGATTGGCTCCTTCCTAATCGCTTCCCAACTCCAAACAACCGTCTCACGGTGATGATGATGGTGAGAACCAGGTTTGGTATAATGCCTCTCGGGGATTTGACAATGGAGAGGAAGAGAGTTGAGGAATTTGAAGAGACTCTAAGGTAGATATTGTGGGTGAAACAATCTGGTTTTTCTTTAGGGTTTCTCTCTCAAAATTCTCTCTGGAAGCTCTCTTTCAATCGTGGGTAAAAGGGGTATTTATACCGGAGTGGGAGAGGAATGTGAAACGTCGGGTTTTACAAAACAGGGGGTGGCTCGCGGCTTGACTAAGTCGCGAGATCCGAAAGATAACCGTATGGCCGTTGTCCTGTTTTGTCCTGTAGTGCTCAACTAGCATGACTGTTCATCTTCCAAAGATGCTTGGCACGTGTGCGGCTTAAAGCGGCCCGAGTCCACCCGCGACTCTCTGTTTTCTTGCACACTCTTGAGCAATCTTCACTCTATCTCACTCACTACCCTTACAACAAACCCACCTAAATACAGGGTTACTAAATGTTTGAATTACAAGCAAATTTGGCAGGAATAAAGCCAATTAGATGGTTGAATAAATTCAACCTACAATCTCCCCTTTGGCTATTCCGTGACAAAACCCTAAAAACAGACTCTAGACTTAACATGTGAGTTGGGAACAGTTGAACAAAACTCACTCACACCTAACTCTAGAAGTCATGAAGCACTTGAATCATATGAACAAAATACTCCTGAAACACAACAATACACTATGATCATTGTAAGCGAAAAATTATACATGCATATGAAAAGGAAGAAATGTGATCAAGCAAAGATGGAGTTAAGATATAAATCATGGCTTGATCAACCAAGTGAACACCACCAGGTAGTGATCACGTGCTCATTCACACTTGGAATGAACACAAGGGCATAAAAGTTAACAAGCACAAGGCAAGACACTTGTATGCTCAACACTCAACCAATGCATAGCACACAAGGCATATGCATCTAGGAACAATCCTACAAGGGCACAAGAGTGACAAGACATAAACCAAAATGCAGAACATTTAGATCAAAGTCTTGATTTCAACATAGCATAAAGGCTGCAAAAAAGCAAGGTACATACCATAAAGCCTACAAACTATGCATAAAACAATAACCCTAACAACTTACAAAAGCAAATGGGTACAAACACGAATATCCTGAATAACATCATCAAATTATATTAAAGATTAAACCAAGAGTATAAGTAAAGAGTTAGAAACAACTATACACCAAATACCCTAAAACATAAGCAAAAAAATTTCTGATTTTGATAACTTTGACAACTCCCCCTCAACACATTACTCCCCCTTAAGATTTGCTTTTCTCGCTTTTCATCATCATGACATATTCTCCCCCTTTTTGACCGGAATGGCCAAAGGGTCACCGGTTATCTTTGAGTGGTGAAGTCAGTTTTGCGACAAGACATCGATCCGTCCCCGCATGGCTCTCATCCGCTCGAGTGCTCAACCAAATGATTTGGAAAGCATCCGGAGGTGTATCTGAAGAAGTTGAAGCTCTAGACCTTTTGCCACTCCTCCTGGGTGTTGAGGTGGATGCATGCCCCGCCGCCTCTGCATCGCTCCATTGGGACACCCTCTCCTTCATCACCTTCATCTTCTTCTCCTGGAAGCCTAACACCGATCCTTTTGCAAGGTAAGCTTGTTAATTGCGGAGGGTGTGGACATGTGGCTGATGTCTTGAGGGATTGGAACACCCTTCCTTCTAAATATCCTCATTAGCAAACCGGGAAAGATCGGTTTTGGCCTAGAGGTTGTTCTTGTCTCATCCACAATGATGTCAAATATGTGGGAACTGATATCTATGAACTTCTTTTCTTTGAGATCCATCAAAAAACTGCTCTAGCACAATTGATTGTAGTCAATTTTTTAATGGGATAGAGGTTAAACATCATGATTATTGTTAGACACCTCATGTCCACTTTGGAAAGGCAAAGTGGTATTCAAACATTTCCTTCTCTCTGCCCCCTATCCTTTGTTGAACTGTTTCAATAGAAACACTCCTATCCTTGTAATTGATAAATTCTTCATCATCTAAACCTTCAATCCCTAGTACATCATCTATGACATGTGCATCCAAAATGAATTCTTTACCTCTAACCCAACAATTTAACTCATTCTCCTTTATCACAACATTTGAGTAAAATTCCCTAATCGAGGGTTCACACACCAAAGGAAAATCACTCAAAAGTTTTTCCCATCCTCTTCCTTCAAAACAGCTGGGAATAAAGGTTTGTCTTAAGTCCTCCAAATCTACAAACCTTTCTTGAATAATTCCTGCATGCAAGAAGTTATCCTTGTATCTCTCAAAGTGATGGACTGACCTAAACAGTTTAGAATCCATTTTTAATCTCTTGTCGGCCTTCTTTGCAGTAGATTTCTTCTTCTGAGGTGAGGGAGCCATCTGTGAACAATCAGAAAAGGCCACAACAACATAGAACAATATATGTGCAGAACTAGTCAGTACCATGATTAACAAAGAGATATCATCCACACAAATGAACTATGAACACTTAAACAATAGGCTACTTAGATCAATCACATGGATAAACCAAGCCTAAGATAGGAAACACATGAACAACAAGGAGAAACTATCATAAAGGTAGATGTATGTCATTGAGACATATAGTGGAAAAATGGATATGACACACAATCAGTATTCAGAGACTAACAGAAGCTCCCAACAGATTAACACAATAGAACATGCATATTTAGCAAAGTGAAACTCACAGTATCCAACGGAACATTTTGAAACAACACAACAAAGCAAAGTTCAGATAACATAAAATAATCACTTAGCTAAGCACAGGATGAAGAGCAATGAGGAATCAACTAAGATCACTTCAAGATCTAGCACTTTAAGCATGAACAAGGAGCAAAAATCGAAACCCAAACCCATTTCAAAATCACAAGCAAATGCGAAAAATCAAAGGGAAAAGCACAAAATCAAGTAGAAAAGAGTGCAAAACTGAAAACCCATACCTATTTCTTGAAGATTTTGAGCTTTTAAAAATGCAACAATGGAGATTGGAAATGGGAGCACAGTGTGTTTGGGAGGGAGATAGTTTAGAGAGAAGATGAACAGTCACAAAAGTTCGAGGGAAAACTTTTTAAAACTGCTCCTGTTTCTCGCTAAACACGCGATTTTCGCGACTAGATTGAGTCGCCACACAGATCGCTGCCACTCCAGCCAAAGCACTCAAGACCAAAAATTTGAAAATTTTTCTAAGTGTTTTTCGCGACCGGGAGGTCTACCAGCAGTGAATCGCGAGCCGAGCCGCGAAAATCTTGAACCTCGCGATCGGACCTTCCACTCGCGAACAAGTCGCCAAAAATGACCAGCGAAGATGCGATTGAGGCTCGCAACTTGACACACCCATGTGCCAAAACAGGGCAAAAACAGGATTTTTGAAATTTTCAGATTTTTCAAACACAATACTTTCCAAAAACACTCAAAAATCTTTTTGTGCTTGAATTAACAAAGATTGAGCATGTGAAAACACATTTCATCAAGTACAATCACACAAATGAATAAGGCATTTATTGAACATAAACTTGTGTGTTGTGTGTGGATATCAACAATGAGATAGTCCTTCGTCTAATGTGAAGCTTCAATGATCAATTCAACCAAGACATACACAATTAGCACTAGATCATGTGACCCATCTCAATTATAGAAATATGTATATATGACCTCCCACACAACTTGATAGCATAACTTGGAGCTTATCATTTTACTCCACTTTCAATCATAACATTTGATCTTTTTGATCTTTTGAGGCAATCATCTCTCATTGTGAGAGTGATATTTGACATTTCACTTTAATGAACAAGCCTTTGGCTTTTTGAATAAACATTCACTTTCACATAAGGTCGCTTACCCTTTTTCCTAGTCGAATACTAGAATGTGCTTTTTGCAGCTCAATATCTCTTTTCATTTGGAGATTTACATTTGATGAGCTCTTTTTATAAAAACAAAAAATAAAGAGTGGGAAGATATATAGACACAAGTCTATGCATGTCTCAAGATCAACATAACCATTCACTAATCATTCATGACAAGTTTGAAGATCTATTTACAACAATCACATAGATTTCAAGATTTTTCCCACAGAGATATAGGTGCATGAAAACAAGCAATGCTCGGAAATGCACAAAGCCATTAGCACAAAGGTACAAGAAAACAAGTTTTGAGACAAAACTCAACAAAGTCAATCAAGCTTTTTGATTTTCTAATTTTTATGTGATTTTTGGATTTTTGACACAAGAAACAAAAAGATTGATAAAACAAAAAAATATACACAAGAAGATAAGCAAACAACCAACATCAAAAACAGCAAGCAAACCAAACAAACATTGTCACAAAGCATAGGAAGTATTAATGCATAGACATGTTGTAATGCTTATGCATGAGTACCTTTTTTCACCCACACGTCACTTGCGTTTGGGGTGATTTCCTTATAGGATGGGGTACAGGAGTTAGGGCTTTCAAACCTTCGTGAGAAGCTTTCCAAGCAGTTGGTGAATGCACCAATCATCTTCATCACGTTCATCATTCCGGGATCTCCATTTTGCTCTCTAAATTGATCACCCGCCCAAGTTCTCCTATCATTTACTGGGGTCCTCCCGACCTTTGAGGAGTTGCACTGTTTCTTTGCTCTCGCTTTTTGGCAATTTGGTCGAGTATGCCCTTGAAGTCCGCAATAATGGCACACATAAGTTTCTCCAAGACCTCTTTGTGGTCGTGGACGTGACTTTGGCACGAGATTCAGACCTTCCCACAGTTGATTACGGGGTTCAAAGATCCGTTGGTTCAAAGACATTCTTCTTTTCCTCCACCTCGAGCTTCTCACTAGTAAGGTTCGTTACAACTGGATCTTTGGCCTTTACAAACTTCACTTCTTTAGTGACATTTCCGGATGAACTACTTCCTCCGGTATATCCCAATCCGGATTTGTCCGAAAAGCTCTTTTGAGATGATATGACATCATCTAGCTTCTTGGTGGTGACCCTCTCTATTTTAGCATTTGCTTGCACAACCTCATTCTCAAGAAATCTCACTTTTGTGTAAGTTTCGGACAGCTCAACTTTCAGTGTTTCAATCTTACATTTGGCCTCCCTATATCGGATTAGGAGACCTTTGTAGTCCTCCTCGACCTTCTTCATTTTTCTCACAGCAGCCTTGGCCACCCTTGTGTACTCACCCGACTTCTCCAAGAGTGAGTTATAATTCTCTTGAAGATTTCTTTGTGCTTTCATCTTCTTGAAATCTCGATTCTTCAACAATTCCTAGTGATTCATCATCACTATGTTCTCAAAGGTCTCGTACAAGCAGATTTAACTCATCCGAAGACTCAACATGAGCAATAGTCATAAAAGCTGAATAGTTCCCCTCTCCATCACAGCTCTCTTGATTAATTTTAAAAGTCACTCAAGGTCGTGGCATACACTTTACCTTTCGATTTCAAATAATTCGGACATTCCTTCTTAAAGTGTCCATGCCCGTTACATTCGAAACAAGTGACACCTTGTGTAGGTTGGGATTCTTTTCCATCTTTCTTTTTGAAATCCCTCTTCTCCCTTCCGAACTTTGGAATTTTCTTTTATCATCGAATTTCCCATTATTTTTGAATTTCAAGAACTTCCTGAAATTTTTGACAAGGTAAGCTACATCTTTGTCAACCCCATCTTCTCCCGATGAGTCTTGATCTTCCACCTTCTCATTAATGGTCTTTAGAGCAAGAGATTTACTCTTCCGATTGATTGGGCAAATGACATCTCATAAGTCTCAGAGAGAACCAACCAGCTCCTGTACTTTGATGTCATCAAGGTCCTTGCTCTCTTCAATGGTCTGTCACTTTTGCACGAAAACTTTCCGGCAATGATCGAAGGATCTTCCTTACAATCTTTGAGTCCTCCGTTTTCTCCCCCAAGTTGAACTTACTGACCATCACCTCATTTTGCTTCCCATAGAAAGAGTCAAAAGACTCATCCTCACTCATTTTGAGCTCCTCAAACCGAAAAAGTCGATTTTTGCAACTTAGTGTCTTTCACTTTCTTCGTGCCTTCATAGGTGGTTTCCAAAATCTTCCATGCTTCTTTGGCAATGGTAATATGAGAAATCTGTGAAATTCATCCGGAGACACACCACGAAAAATAGCATTGAGTGCTTTATGTTAGCATTAGATGCAGCAAGTGCTTTGCCTTATCCCATGTGGATTTGGCTGCCTCGGGTTTGGTCCAACCAATCTCAACAAAGATCCCAAACGGATTCATCAATAGAACATAGAAAAGCTCTCATGCGAACCTTCCAAAAAGCATAATTACTACCATCAAAATATGGAGGTGCATTAAGGGATTGAGACCTATCCATCTCAAAAGGGAGTCAAGGATCACACAATGGTAATGAAACCAATAGCGGTGTACCCGCTCTATACCCATTGAAAGTTCAAAAACGTGTACAAAACACCTTTGAACGTTTAGACCCCCAAATTTCAACTTAACCAATACAAGCAATATGTCAAACAACTAGTGTGCGGAAACTTAATATATGCTAAATAACGAAATTGGTTAAATATTATCTAAGCCATAACATAATAAAACACAGCAGATAATAAAAAGGCAAAGATAGAGAGGAAGGAAGATGCAAACACAAAGACAACACGCGATGTGTTATCGAAGAGGAAACCGAAGTCCTCGGCGAAAAACCTCTCTGCCGCCCTCAAGCGGTAATCAATCCACTAGAAAATACAACTTGGGATACAAGGACAAAGCAATAGACCCTCCAAGCCTAATCTACCCAAAGGCACCTAAGCCCTCCAAGCTTCTTGCTCCAACGAGGTTGCGCCGAACCTTTTTCTTTTCTAGCTTCCCGGATTCCGCTACTAGACCGTAGCATCAACCAATGAAGATTGGCTCCTTCCTAATCGCTTCCCAGAACTCCAAACAACTGTCTCACGGTGATGATGATGGTGAGAACCAGGTTTGGTATAATGCCTCTCAAGGATTTGACAATGGAGAGGAAGAGAGTTGAGGAATTTGAAGAGACTCTAAGGTAGAGATTGTGGGTGAAATAATCTGGTTTTTCTTTAGGGTTTCTCTCTCAAAATTCTCTCTGGAAGCTCTCTTTCAATCGTGGGTAAAAGGGGTATTTATCTTTGGAGTGGGAGAGGAATGTGAAAACGTCGGGTTTTACAAAACAGGGGTGACTCGCGGCTTGACCTCGCGGCTTGACTAAGTCGCGAGATCGATCAGCGAGATAACCGTATGGCCGTTGTCTGTTTTGTCCTGTAGTGCTCCAAGCATGAATCTTCCAAAGATGCTTGGCACGTGTGCGGCTTTCCGGCTTGCTTGCATGCGAAACCCGAGTCCCAGCCGCGACTCTCTGTTTTTCTTGCACACTCTTGAGCAATCTTCACTCTATCTCACTCACTACCCTTACAACAAACCCACCTAAATACGGGGTTACTAAATGTTTGAATTACAAGCAAATTTGGCACGGAATAAAGCCAATTAGATGGTTGAATAAATTCAACCTTACAAACGAGAATCAAACTTTGCAAGTTTTAAAGGCTGAAATAGCCATTCAAGACTGTAATTTTTGAGCTTGATCGAACCTTGTATCACGTCCTAGTGAGCTTTACGTAATCAATAGATAATGTATTAATGAAACATGCTTCATATTTCCCGGGATCCCTTCAGCATTAATTTCTTATCGCTTTGCTAATCTTGTTTCTTTCCTTTTGAATTTACCTTGTTAATCTTTGGCACTCTTCGATATCCCCGCTTGTCATTTTTTTTTATTGTCGGGAGCATCCTCTGCATCCCACTTGATTCTTAAACAGCTCGTTAGCTGCGGTGAGTCAAGGCCCGGTTCACCAAATCCTCCTTTTTCATTTAGGCCCGGGATCCTTGGGCCTGAGTGTCACGAAAAAGGCACTCTCACAAGTTGTTATTGCAAGTGTGCTCCAAACACTAACTTTTAATGTGAGTCCCATGTTGGCTTAAAGTGCACTTTTTTTTTTTTTTTTTTTTGGGTGTTTAGAAGCTATTGTGAACTTTTTTTGATATCTAATATATGGGGTGTAGTGTGGACTTTAACCTTATCTGTATCACATACACACACCGCCCCATCTCATCTTGTGGTGCCTGCATGTGATCAACGTCTTTATTTTTTGTTTTTAGATCATTTTCCTTAGCTATTTAATTGTTCTATCTCTATCAAAACAATACCATTGTCCCTCTTCTTCATAAAGTGTTTTCCTCTCCCCACATATTTCCCTCTTGTGCGAATGATATTCTATTGATAATAAAGGAAACACATTTTAGAAGGTTGTTTTTAATCCTCTGTGTGTGAAAATGCTTCCAACACAAAGGTGTACACCATAGTAATCTTGGGGGGTTGTTTGGCCTGTGAATGAATTATATCAAGTTTTATTCTTTTTGATACATCATACATTGATAATTGGGGTGGAGGAATTTAAACCCTGAATGTTTTTATTGGAAATACTAGTTAAGCTACAAGCTTAAGGCTCTTGGAGCATCAAGTTGCACTTGATGTAACTTTAAATATTGTCACACCACCTAATAACTTTTTGTTTAGTATAAATTTTAAAAATCCCTCTGTTAGAAATACATGTTCTTTATATTCTTAGAAAGCATGCAAAATTTTGTACCAATTGAATTGTTTACTCTTTGATCTAGAAACCTATCTTTTACGTAGAATTTTAAAAGACAAAAACTTGAATAAACATTTAATAAATGACATAGTTATTGATCTTTGATTGGAACAAAATTTGGTAAACGTATTAATAACATAAAAAACATGTAATTCAATGACGTGATTTCAAAATTTTAATCTAATAAAAAGTTATTAAGTGATGTAACATTGCTTAGAGTTATACAAAATGTCTTGACCCATATATATATATATATATATATATATATAAATATAGATATATATATATATATATATATATATATATATATATTTTTCACCAAGGTCAACACAATGCATTTTGGGACCTAAAACGATGATTTTAAGTAAGGTATTGTATTATATTTAAGGCAAAAATGCAAACCTGACCCTCTAACTTTGACATTTTTTCATTTCAGTTCTCTAACTTTCAGTTTTATCAATTCAGGCTCCATTACAACTTAGTTAGTTCTGTCGTTACCACCAATAAAACGACACCGTTTTGCATTTGTGTTTTTTTTTTTTTTTTTTTTTTTGGAAATAAAAAAAATAAGAAAAATCTAAAAAAAAAAAAAAATTAAAGGGAACGACTTCCTCTGAACCAAAACAAAACAAACCCAAATCCCTAACCCTTATGACCAAAATAACCAAATATTGTAACTTTGAGAGAGAGAGAGAGAGAGAGAGAGAGAGAGAGAGAGAGAGAGAGAGAGTTTTACATCACTTACCCAAAACTTGGTTGGAGTTGGAGCAACGGTAAGGCAAGGTAGAGTAAAACTTGGCTGGAGCTGGAGCTACAGAGTACACCCATCACCGATTCAGATCAAAGGTAGAGCAAATGAAACATGGCGGCGAGGCGAGGTTCCTCCGGAGTAAGGATGTTTTGCTGGTTGCTATTAACAACCCATTCATCAACATTAATCAAATGGTGATGGGCAAATCTTTAGGGAAGGATTTTTTTTTTTTTTTTTTTTTTATAACCTAATAACATTTTTTTCTTTTTTTCTTTTTTTATGAGAATAACATTTTATTTAGTTATTTACCATCTATCTTGCCCCAACTAGTTTTTGCTAACTCCCTGCACTTTCTTTTTAGTTGTACTAGTTGATGTAACTTATTATTTGTTTTCTTCAATATTTCAATAAGTTTTACCAAAAATCTTGTAACTTAACTTATGGGCACCTTAATTTCCAATAGAAACATTCAGGATTCAGATCTCCTCTCCCAACTATCAATGTATAAAAAAGATATTTCGATAAATTTCATAGTAAAAAATTGTAATCATTAGTTATTTTATATATAGACAAAATAGAAATACACTAAGGGTAGTATATATATATGTGTGTGTGTGTGTGTTTACAAATTGAAAATTGCATGATATAGTAGCTTATATAGATAGGCATGTTTCATGCCTACTAAAAAATGCATATATCCTTCATTTTTTTTTTTTTTTTTTTTTACATTCTTGATTGTGTGTTACTAAAAAAAAAATTCCCATTATTTTTTGGACATGGTTTCAATTGTTGCAAAAACAACTAAATTTGAGTAAAAATACTATATTACAAATTAATTGTTTTTCATATAAATCTTAGAAAAATGATATTAAAATTTCATTATACTTAAAATAATTAATATAACAAAATAAACATATTTATTATATTAGTAATCTTTCTAATTACATAAAATACATATTACAGTGTTAGTTCCACACATACATATACATGCGCACGTACACACACACAAAGTAGTTTGGAAATTTAAAGGATTAATATTAATTTTGGTGAATTCACAAATATTACATTTTTTTATGGCTTTTGTGACAATTGTCGTCAAAGCAACTAAACATGAGTAAGAATATCTTATTCTAAATTTATTATTGTTATTCCAACTAAAAATTATTTTCTATATAAAGTTTATAAAAATAATCGTATAAATTCATTTAATATAAATTGTAAGGACAAGTTTTGGATCCTAAGTCCAAAAGGTAAATGGATTAAGGCTCATAGAGCCCAATACAATGAATTTGTAGAGAGTGGGCTAGAAACTAGGCTTTAATGAATTGGACAACGTTCACAATGGACTAAAAATGGTAAGAAAGAAAGGAAAAGAAAAGAAAAACAAGTTTTTGCAAAGAAATTCTTCCTTAGCAATGTCCGAGAAGAATAGTTCTTGAATATATTGCTCTTTTTGACTTGATTACAATATCAATTCTTTGTATTATAGTGTTTTTCAGATTTTTAGATAAACCCCCCCATCCTTGGGGATCTCTCACATTATATAGCCTCTTTTGGTTGATCCTGGCCCTTTATTTGTTGATCATGTAGGTACTTGAGTGTTTGTCCCATCAGACGCCCTCTCAAGTCTTCTACAAGTTGCGGCAACCAAGACAGCACTGTTCAAGGGTCTTCCCCACATAAATGTGGCCAGGGTGTTTGGTGAGATGCATTAAATGTGGTGGCAGCTACCATCCCTCCAATCACATTAAGGCTAACCCCCTCTTTGAAACTCTTCCTCTATAGTGTGGCCCCCTCTGGTAATGTGTCATTAACGTGGCCATGGCCTGCCTCTTTGGCCTTACCATCCGAGTGTATGGACTCCTCAAAACTGTATTGGTCTCCTCGGCCTTGGGTATGACACGTGGCATGATTAACTTATTAAATTTATGTACCCTACATAAATAATTAATGCACAACAAGAGATAATTAATATATGCATTTACTCTATTGGGTAATTCAATGAACTAATACTTTAATGCAAATGCAAACTTTTTTTTTTTTGAGAAGTATAAATACAAAATTTATTGAAGTAGAAAACTAAATAAAGAGAAGTTTAAGAAATGTGCCACATGGCACAACCTTATACTCTCCAACATGAAGTTTCTATTTATATATATACTAGTCGCTAACCCGTGCGATGCATGGGAATAGCCACTGCATGAGTATCAAGAAAAAAAAAACATTATTTTTTAGTTAGAGTAGTAAGTAAAAATGCATGAAATTATAAAAAATGATATTTAAAAAAATAGTACAAAGTTTTATTAGTTAGGCATAAAAAAACAATGTTATTTTATTTATTAGTTTTTTGTGGGAATGAATAAGAGAAAGAATGTTCAATGTTGTGTCTCTAGTTTAGTTAGTGTTGAATATATAGAATCATAGATAGGTGTATACAAGATAGATTGTACTATATATACCAAAACGTGCCTATTGAAAAGTTATAACATTTTATATTGGATATACCAAAAGGGGTCTATTGAAAGGTCATAACCTTTCATATTGGATACATATTAAAGGTGTCTATTGAATGAAAAGATACCCATTGACTGAAGATGTGTCTATTGAATAAAAATGTGCATATTTAATGAAAATGTATCTATTGATCGAAAATGTGCATATTAATGGAAAAGTAGCTATTGAAGGGTCACAATCATTTCAGTATAAATAGTAGTTCATATTAATTTGGTAACTTCTTTTCAACTTCTTCTTTTTCATTTTTCTTAGAAACATAAGAAACTTGTGGGTCTTCTACGAAATCGCTATTTGTAGAACTTGTCTAAGGATAATATTCAATTGTGCCTCCAAGTTAATCAAATTTTCTGTTTGTCTGGATCATTTTTTTATTCCATTATATGACTCCTCTATGTTCCCAAAAAAATAAAAAAGATTGGTGAAGTCTAATACTCGTTTTAGCATAACTGAAATGAAGAATTTTTTAGAGAAATTAAGAGACATTTTTTTTCTTGATTGCACTCTATGGATATATGGCAATCAAAGTTTTTGTTTTTATTTTTTTACCAAGGACTTGTAAATGCATGATTGGTGGTTTACTGGGAATCGGAAAAAGAAAAAAGATAAAAGAAGTATGTGGTGGAAATGTTTTTTTTTTATACTGAAAAAGGGAGATTACAAAAGAGCTGGGTTCAACCAGCAGTGTTTAATAGGCACCTGTACTGCCTTTTTAGCAATGTTACCTAAAGTTTTAAGCAGCATATGAGGAACAAGGATCATGTGGCAGAGGAGACCATTTTGTACAAGAAAATTTAAATCAGCAAGCCTATAGTTAGTTTGCCAATCAGAAGCCTTCTTGGTATTGAAGAGCTTGACCAATCCTCTGCTATCACTTAGGAACAAAATATTATGAAACCCATGATATTTTGCTGTAAGGCAGGCATCCACCATGGCTTTAAGCAAAAATTCCTCTGCTGCTCCAACTAGGCTACTATTCACAGCAAGGAAGACACTTTCTCCCTGTATGTTGACAGCTTCAAAACCAAAAGCACTTCTATTCCTCTTCTTGTCTCTGAACCCAATAACTTTGATAATTAATTGCCAGGATCCAGCTGCGGATTGGACTGGAGTTGTTGATATTCTTGGGGACTGGTTTGAGCTGAGCTGTTCTGAGAATGCATCCTTATACCTGCAAGATAGAGATTGCACCATGAAAATTACATTCATAGGATTAGGAGAAATACCCTCATGAACAACTTTGTTCCTGTGATTCCAAATAGACCACAAGGTTGTGAATAATGCTTGCAGATAGTTCATAACATTAGGGTCCTTGTTGTTGTGCATGGTGATAACCCCAGTTAGCCACTGCTGCACAGACAAGTTATTGAAGTCAGAAGAGTGTATGGCCAAAGTGGTGCCATGCTAGTAAGCTCTCGAAAAGGAACATAAAAGAAATAAATGAGTGCTGGTCTCCTCATGCTCATTGCAGAAAGGACAATTAGAGTCAGCTGAGATTCCTCTACTCCTAAGATTGGAAAATGTAGGTAAGCTGTCCAGAAGCAACTTCCACACAAAAGTGTTTATTTTCAGAGGGGTTTTCACCTTCCAGAGTTTGGTCCACACCACCTGATTAAAAGGATTATGATTAGAAGATTGTAATTGCTCTAAGTTAAGAATCTCATAGGCCTTCTTAACATTGTACACCCCATCAGAAGAGTGTTTCCAAACCAATTTGTCCTGAACAGAGTTTGTTTTAGAGATGGGAATTTGAAAGATTTTTCCAGCCAAAGAAGGGGGGTAGAGATCTCTAACTAGATTACAGTTCCAAGAGGCAGATGTGTGGTTAATTAAGTCTCCCACATTTCCAGTAGGAAGTCTATGGTCTTGAAGATTAAGAGGAGACCATTGAACCCAGTCTTTATGCTTGAGAGGGATATTATAACCATCCCCAATCCACCATCTTCCCTCCCTCAAAGTTGGACATTCCTGTTTAATGATGTTTTTCCAAAACCATGAATGGTGTGGTTTGGGGCAACAATCCTGAATTGGTCCTCTAGGGAAATACTTTGCTTTGAAGGTCCTAGCTAGAAGAGAATGGGGATTATGATGAATACGCCAGAACTGTTTGGTGATCAT
Organism: Quercus dentata; assembly: GCA_028216015.1. Lineage (NCBI taxonomy): Eukaryota > Viridiplantae > Streptophyta > Magnoliopsida > Fagales > Fagaceae > Quercus > Quercus dentata. The sequence continues at coordinate 85,383,425 of CP116445.1, forward strand.
GGCTTGATTCATTGTTTTGAATTTTTTCAGACCAAGCCCCCCTAGCCTCCTAGGTTGACAAACTCTATCCCATTTGATTAGATGTAATTTCCTTTCCCCAGTCTCCTGCCCCCACCAAAAGGCTCTTACAATGGCATCCATTTTGTTGCAAATGGTATCAGGTACCCTGAAACAGGAAAAAGCATAGAGGGGAAGAGATTGGAGAACAAAAGAGATGAGTGTAGTTCTACCAGCTTGTGATAAGAGTTTAGCCTTCCAACCTTGAAGTCTAGAATGGAGCTTATCTACCAGAAAATGAAAGTCTGCGCATCTATTTCCCCATCTTAAAAAGTCATTCCAAGGTACTTAGTTGGATTCTGAACCAGATTGACATGAAGTGTAGAAGCAAGAGATTCTTTGTCCACAGCAGCCATGTGGTGGAAATGTTGAGATGCAGAGGAAGGAAAGGAATTTAGTAGGGAACGTGAAAAGTATACATAGAGAATGTGTTTTTGCATTAAGAGAGAAGAGAATGATACCTTTGTCAGAAAATGTCCGTCACACTGGACATAGTCTATTGGCGTTGTCATGGATTTACTATGAACTATCTCTCCAAGTATGTAGTCAATTGCTGCACCCTGATTGTATAGAATATCATTAGATAGCAACAAAAATGTGAAATACCCATAAACTAAAAATAAACACGTAATATTAGAAATTTTAACTATTCAAACATGTAATCACCTAAAATAAACACGTAATATTAGAAATTTTAACTATTCAAACATGTAATCACCTTTGTTAACACCAAATGCTCGCATCTCAACAAATCAGCCACCTTGAACAACATCAACAGATGCATTTAAAATTGGGCTTGTCCAATGAAGTCGCAGGACATTCAAAATGTCATCGAGGAGTTCTTTCTATGAAGTGTTTAGGATATGAAGGAATTTTTTAATTTTTTGAGAAATAGGATACGAAGGATTTTGATATGATATATACGTTTTATCTATAACAGTTTCTAAAACAAACAAAAAAAAAAATAGAATGTGATTGGGAGTTTTTAGTGTTATTTATAGTTAATTCTTAAAAACTGTATTTAATACAAATTGAATTTCATGAAAAGTCACAATCTTTGGGTGTTTTAAAATGTAAACGTGGCTGCAATTTATGTAAACACGTGACGCAATGAGATGCGGTCAACAAAAAGTCAAACGTTTCGACTATTAGTTATTATATATATATATATATATATATATATATATATATATATTGATATTGATTTGCTTTACTTTTGAGTTTGCATTCTAAATTGATATGCTTGTTTGTTTTGTTGCAGCTCACGCATTTTGGACTTGCTGAGGTACATGCAACACGTAGCTTTATAATTTTGAAGAAATTGTTGATGTTCTAAGTGTATGGGTTGCTACTACCATATTATGTGTGTTCCTTGTTCACTGCCTTTTAACTCATTAAAGATATTGCATAGTGGACATGTTTCAATACAAAATTGGAAAGGTGATTGTTTACTCGGTATATAGATTTGAAAGCTTTGCTACTTTAAAGCTTGACTAATAAACCTTCACTTCGATGCTTTTAAAAATATTAATCTCTTTAAAAGAACTTTGTTTTACATGTATATGAGGGTGCTCATAGTGGATAGTTTGTTTGTGATGCTTCCAAGTTCCAATACCATCTTAGATACCATCTTTGATAGTAATTCTTATTGTTTCTATCCCAGATTTTCAAATCATAAGTTCTGTGAAGTATATCATATCCGAAATTGCAATGTCAACTAGATGGATTATTCCAGGTTGCTAATCAACTTGCCTATTAAACTTGATGTTTTGATGTACAACTGAATTCATATGATGATTTTTCAGATCTCTTGGCTTCTTTCTCCAAGATAATTATTAACTTGAGGGTATATTAATTATTTATATTTGTATACTTGGTGGCCAAAAGTTTTAAATGACAACATATGAGTTCCTGCCAAGCCGAAAACAGCCCCATTTTTTTAATTATAAATTATTCCTTTTGATGATGCATATCTGATTTGATTAGGAAAGATCCTCGTAGAGAGCAAAGCTTCTCAAACTCTAAAGTGTTAGAGAGGGTAAATTATCTCATCCTCTTGGTGAGGGTATTGGGGTTTTTATTGGTAGAGGGTTGACCTCTCCTTATTGGATTAAGTCTTTTCCTTATAGGAGTCTCTTTAGACGTATTTTTCGAGATCATTTCCTTGTAGGAGTCTTTTTATTTAACACTAAGAATGACCCCTTTAATGCAGATTGCTTGCTTATCCTTTGTTAGGGTCGATTATTATACTAGATGGCAAAAGTAAATCTAATCTACACATTTGAAATGGGGAAATTGTTAGGTAAATGTTTTGGAGAAGAAGCCCATAACTTTGCTCAGTTGGCTAGCTGTTGTCATTTTGTTGGGTCTAGTCCAATCTCCTCTTTGCAGATATGGACTGGTAAGACAGATGGGCTTCGCCCCCCCTTCGGGGTCATCCCAAAAGTTTATTGGCTCCGTCCTAAAAACTAAAATGTTTAAAAGTGAGGCCGATCTATTTTGAACATCGCTTCATGATACTATATTCATTTTAAAATCACCTTTACATTCCAATTCTCGTTAGTGTTCTACGAATTTTATGACAAGTTAACCCCGTCTTCCTAAATTTGATTAGGAAAGATCCCAAAGCCCAAAATTTCTCATCCTCTCTTTAAGATACCTGCTGCCTAAGAATGACTCCCTTTAATGCATATTGCTTATGGGTGCAATATGATTATACTAGATGGCAAAAGTAAATTTTTTGAAATGGGGAAATTCTTTAAATGTTTTGGAGAAGAAGCCCATAACTTTGCTCGAGTTGGCTTTATTTTGTTGGGTCTAGTCCAATCTCCTCTTTGCAGATATGGACTGGTATGACAGATGGGCTTGCCCCCAACATCCCAAAAGTTTATTGGCTCCAAAACGATATCATAAAAACTAAAATGTTAAAATGTAAATTACAGAATTTTGAGGAAAATTTATATTAGTTCTTTAACTTTACTTTCGTTTATATACATATATATATATATATATTTTTTTTGTTGAGGGAATACTTTCGTTCAATTAAGCTTCAAATCTATCTAGTCTTTCGTCCAATTTTGTTAAAAATTTCCCTTAAAAAATAATAATTTTCTCACATAAAAAAATAATAATTTTCTCACATAAAAAAATTTATAAAATTAATTAAAAAATATTAAAGATTTTTTATGTGAGATTTTTTTTTCTTAATTTTTTTTCATTAGTTAATTTCATACTTAACAACAATTTTTTTGATAGAATTGGACAAAAAACATAAATTGAATAAATTTGAAACTTTGATAATTCAATTAAATTAATTGCAGTTAAACTTAGAGGATGCAATTTGCATTTTAGCCAAATCAAAACCAAAAACAACGACAAATATATAGTCAAGCCCTAAGAATATATGTTCCATCAAACAATAAAAGTTCTTTTTACTCCATGTAAATATCATGCTAAAGACATAGGCCTATATATATATGTATGTATGTATGTATTTGTGTGTACATTTTTTTTTCCTTTTCCACTTTTATTGAGGAAATAACTATAAGTGACTCAACACATAAGTTGGTCTAGAATTAGAAGAGGCATGTATTTGCAACGGTTACCGCAAAGCAGACCAAGGAACTGTAGCGTCTGGATTTAGTAAAAACAAAGGGCACAAAACAAATATAGGTTGGCAGTAACAAATTCTGCCCTTCAATCTTTCATTTATTAATTTCCTGTTCTTTGTGTATGTATGTATGTTTTTTATGAAATTATAAATTATCCATATATTTAGATCATAATTTCTAAATTTTTGTCCTAGCAGATTGTAGAGCATGCATAACTTGACACCAATATCCAAAGTAAACTTAGCAATATCATATTTTTCCATTATGCCCATAGGACACAAATGATATAACCTTTTTCGCAATTTAATTTGTCTTTCCCTTCATAGAAGGCATCTTCTTGGGTAAGTTAGATTCACTTTTGAGGTCAATGAGGCAGAACTCGTTCCCAAGGCTTTAAAAGGGACATTTCGAAGGTTCTATGGTCTTGATAGTGAGTTTTCCTTGTTAGCCATTTTCCTAAAAATAATATAGATTCATCTTCGAGATGGATGAACTCACAAGTTAGAAAGTCTTCAAGCACCTTTCCTCTTATCTCATGCTTTCTCTGGCCAAGGTTCCTAAAACTCTTCACGTTGAATTTTGAACTTCAAAAACCTATCAGGACATCATTTGTCCCTTTCATCTTTTCCTCTCTCCAAGGACTCAATTCTGATGGGCTTCCCAAATTCCTTTCCCTTTTCCTTATGGGCTTTCCCTGAGGACCCCTTGGATCCCCTTTCTTGGGTCATCTGATCCTTATACAAGGCATCCTCATTATTTTTTATTCTTCTGGTGTTGGGCCCTTCTCTTCACTCCATCTCTTCTTGAGTTATCTTTTTCTTTGTAAGAGCCCTTGTTGGGCGGTGGGCTCTTTGGTTCCTTCAAGGCCTACGGTCTCAATTCCATGGACTGGGCTTTTCCTTATTGTAAACTTTTGGACCTTAACAATGGTGCAAGGTAGCAATTGACTTTAATGTTACCTATCAGAATTAGGCTTTAACGGTGCCATGTATCAATGAGTTTTGATGTTGCTAATAAGAATTGAACTTTAATAAATTTTTTGTCATAAGCTTGAACTATGAGTTTTGATTATGAGATTTGAATTTCATTGATAAAATAGTTTTACCATGGATTTGAATTATGGATTTTGAAATACTGTCAAGCTGGCATAGGTAATCTTGGACTTTAAAAAGAATAAGACATGCACATTGTGCTCATATGACTGATTTTGGGCTTATTAAATAATGATAATGAAATTGAATAAGATATGAGTTTTATGATATAAAGTTGTATCCTTTTAGATATCCTTAGCATTACTTTTAATTTATTTGTAGTTAAGAAAAAAAAAAAAAAAAAAAAGTAGTAATAACTACACCTTCTTAAAAAGCTATAAGCATAAACCCCTAATATTCCTGTACTTTCCTGTTCCTCCTATATCTAGTTTCTCTACTAGAGCTTAAAAGAAAGTGAGAAAGAAGAAGGAAGTGGAAGTGGAAGTGAAATGGGAGCTTATTGCAACGACGGACTCAGTCTCTCTCCCATCTATAGTTTCGCTTCCTCACAAGATCTCAGGCTCTCCAAACACGTCCACGACAATGTCCACGGCAACATTTACATCGACCCAGTAAGTATATTTATTTATTTCCATTCTCTCTCTCTCTAGAAAAATTTGTGCTCTGTGATTTGTCTTTTAGGTAGAGAATTTTTTATTAATTTTCTAATTATTCGTTGATTACTCTTTCAGTTTTTGTGAAATTGTGGTTACTATCGATTTTCTTTAAAATTTAGGTTTCAGTTTTAGATTTAGTCCTAAAAATTAAATTAAACTAGAACCTTCGGTAACTAACTTTGACCTTATGACAATATGTCACGTGGCTTTGTTGAAATTTTACCACGTGGCTTTGTCAATTAGTACTTCATATGTATAGCAAAGTATTAGTATTAAGTTTGAGGTTTTATTTTTTATTTATTTTTTCATTTTTTTAAGGAAAGAGTTCAATACTTAGTACAAGATGTATAAGCTGTATTTGGACACGTGTTACATTTTTTTCTTCCTCTTAGACAAGTTTAAAAATTTTGATTACCGTTATAGAAGTTTCACTTCATGGGATTAGATTGACTTACTCTTTTATCTATTGGGTGCAGCTTTGTTTGAAGTTCATTGATACCGAACAGTTTCAAAGGCAAGTAAATTTCTACAATGCCATCAGGGATATTGGATTGTGCTTTAACCAAAAAATGTTTTGGAAAATTATCTTTGCTTTTGTCATTGCTTGCTTATTTTTTATTAGTTGGCAATATTTATTTTGTTTGTTATTAAAGATTTTGATTGATTTTGATATTGCAGGCTTCGTGAGCTGAAACAGCTTGGTGAGTATTCTGACCTTTGGACAATTGCATTTGCACCCATCAATTAATTTAGAGTTGGGCAATCAAAGTTTGACATAAGCAGTTATTTGTAGCAGTTTTAGGAGCTATCAAGTACTTGTAGTAGAATGTAACACCCTGGTGTGAAATTCTTTTATCTGATTTGATGGCAGAAACAATTGTTATTGCTTGAAAAAGCAGCAATTCCATCCAACAGTGAGACTCTTGTACGTACATATATTTGTGGGTGTGTGTATTTGACTATAAGTTTATGACAGTTGAGTGGTTGTCTTTAGTCTTTACACATATTTACATTTAAATTGACACTGCAATGCCATTGATATTGATATCGTAACTAAAATATACTCAAAGCATCAATATTGATACATGATCATTTGTTGATCTTCAAGTACAGCTCAAACACTTGCTTACATATAAAATATTTCATGTGTTTCAGGTATGGCACACTTGGTTTATCCAGGTGCTGTGCATTCCAGGTTTGAACATTCTCTTGGGGTGTATTGGCTTGCTGGTGAAGCTGTTCAAAAGCTTAAAAATTATCAAGTACAAAATTTTTTTTTATTGTAACTCATGTTTGTTAACACGCAATTTGGAAGAATTTGTGGATAGCATGTATGTTTGCTTGTCATTATTGCAGGGTTTGGAGCTTGATATTGATCAATTTGATATTCAAACAGTGAAACTTGCAGGTAATAAATTATGTTTCTCCCGTGTTGCTTATATTTTATGCCAACTTTTGTTTACATTCATATCATTTTGTAGGGCTTCTGCATGATGTTGGTCACGGGCCTTTCAGTCACTTGTTTGAACGCGAGTTTCTTCCCCGGGTTCTTGATGGTCATTGGTATGTTAATTAGAATGCATTTATTTCAACTTTACGTTTCGATCTTTCTGGGGGAAATGTATTCTTTCAGTATCTGATTCCTAATAATTCCGTTTCCCATCAGAAGATAAAAAAGGTTTAAACTTTGATTTTCTAGGTCTCATGAGCAAATGTCAGTGAAGTTGGTCGACGATATTGTTGATAAGCACTATATTGAAATTGATCCAGAAATGATCAGAAAAGTCAAGGTAAGCTGATTTTCTGTGTTTTTATTGAGTATCTTAGCATCCTTTTGTTTAATTCTTCCAATACTATTATAGTATTGGATAGAGTTTAAGAGACTAATGAAGTTGTTGATTCTCACCAAATAACTGGTGCATGATCACTTGGCACTATAATGACTTATTTTGTAAAAATTCAGGATGACATGGTTCCTTAACTATAAACTAAATTGTATGTTGTTGCATCTAGAAAATATAATTAGTGGTGTAACTGTTCTTTTGTTTGGAGATTCTCTGTGTAGTACTAGTCTACACTACATTACATGGAAAATTAAATTTCAAACCATGTGTTGCTGGATGGCTTGAGAAGGTTGTCTGATCACCAATCTCCAACCCCCCTCCTTCCAAAAATTTTAAAAAAAAAAAGAGGAGGGGCTGGGGAGATCCTCTCTTCACTATGGTACAGTTTCTCAGATGATTAAATAACAAATTTAGATTTTCTGTTTTCATGGTTTTTATTAATTTTCCTGTGCAGGAGATGATACTGGCAAGCTCTGAATTTGTACGGCCAATAGTAAGATCTTTTTCTAGATAACTTTGTGTTTGTTCAGATAGTTTTCATTCTATTTTGTGTCATTTCAAATTTATTGTCTATTTCCATCTCTAATTTGTATGTAACATGTAGGGTTCAGGGGAGAAGCATTTCTTGTATGATATTGTTGCAAATGGCCGAAATGGAATTGATGTGGACAAGTAAGATACAGTTATTTTTCTGTTGGAAATTTATTATATTTCCAATTTTTCATCCAAGCTTCTTTTTTATTTTATTTTATTTTATTTTTTTTATAAATATTTTTGCTTCATACTATTACTACTAAATTTTAACCTTTCAATAAATTAAAAATTTGCAGGTTTGACTATATTGCCCGTGATTGCCGAGCTTGTGGTCTTGGGTGCAACTTTCAGTTTCAGAGGTTTTATTGAACTTTTAACTAACTTTATTTGTTGGTGGGTTTTTTATTTTAGATATATAATTGAAAGTTTTCTCTGGCATCGTGCTTTCTTTTCCATTTCCAGGTTAATGGAGTCAATGCGGGTATTGGGTGATGAGATCTGTTATCCTGCTAAGGACTGTTAGTATTTTCAATCAAATTCATCTATTTCACATTTAATTTTTAAATCTCCTGCTTATGAATTGGTATTTTTGCTAGATCTGACCATCCACAAGTTATTTGCCACTCGGGCAGATCTGTATCGAACAGTTTATACACATCCAAAAGTAAAGGTAAAATGGATAAAATTATTCTTCAATCAAATAATATTTTCATCTGTATGGAGAGGCACATAACTCTCCTTTCCTTATTTTCATATCCCCACATCCCCAAAAGAATTACTATTAAAATTTGAATTCCTCTTATTTAATATGGGAATCTTCTTTTTCAGGCAATAGAGCTTATGGTGGTTGATGCACTTTTAAAAGCAAATGATTATCTAAATATTTCATCTTTCATTCAAGATCCTTCTAAGTACTGGAAGGTTTCAAGAGCTGCTTACTTGAACTTTGGCGTAATGATAATCTTGTGTTTATATCATGAACTTCTTTGTTATCTTTCTTCCTTTGTAATGCAGCTAGATGACACGATAATGAAGACTATCGAGACCGCTTCAAACCCAGAACTGAAGGAATCTAGGGACTTAATCATGCGCATTCGTAGGAGGAATTTATACCAGGTAGCCAAGCTAGCTAACAACTCCTTTCATACTCTAAACTAATGTAAAATGTAAGTAATAATGGCAATAAGCAGATCTCTTGTATTTTCAAAATGTTCATATTTTCATAATGTCGATGAACCTGTTATTTTGCACTTGTAGGGACTTGAACCTGTGCATAAAAATGTTGATGTTTATAATGTTTTGTCTTTTCTCTGTGGCAGTTTTGTAATGAGTATGCTGTACCAAAGGATAAACTAGAAAATTTCAAAGATGTCACTCCTCAAGATATTGTTTGTTCCCAGGTCAGGTCCTTATTCAACCTAGCTATATACACTGAAAAAAGAAGTTACAAATCAGCTTTTTTTGAAAGAGAATGGTGGCATGAGAGAGAGAAGAAAGATGTCTCATAAAAGAGATGTGACACGAGGAGAGAGAAAAAAACCATTAAAAAATTTATAGTATTTTGACTGTACTATGCCATTTATAGAACATCATTGTAATTCCATGCCTTTTCTTTTGGCATTTGGCACATCTCATGAAACATGGATTTTGGTGTTTGGTGTGCCAAATGCTAAATATTCAACTGGCTTGTGTTGTGTTCTTTGAAAGCGGGTAAAGCTGAGTCTCTAATATTGAGTGTAATTCAATCTGATATCATAGAAAAATGGTGGAATGATACTAAAAGAGGAGGATGTTTCTGTTAGCAATGTCAGGATTGATTTGACTCGGGGAAGGCAAAATCCTCTAGAAAGGTACTTGAAGAAGTATGAAGCATTTATGATGAATTTAATTGGACTTTTCTTCTTTATAATTTATTTATGTATTTTTGGCATATACCTTTCCCCTCTTTTTGGTGCATGTATCATCTTCCAGAATCAACTTTTTTAAGGTACGCAAATTTATTTTACTTCCCTGAACCTTATTAGATTCTAGTTTTGTTTAAGCATATTGTCCTCAGCTTTTAATATCTTTGATTTAAGATTTGAAATTATTGTTTTCTTACTTTACTTCAGCATTACTAAGACAGGGTAAATGCATGTTTATAGTATTGCAAAATGCTGTTTGGCCAACTGATAACTGGCTTGCCAGTAATCTAAAGAGGGAACCTTGAAAATCGACAGTTTTCCTCCATAACAATTGATACAAGAGGTAGAAACATTGACATAACTTGAGGGGGCGGGAGGTTAAATTTTCAATGCTAAATATTAGTTCACACACCATTCAGTCTCCTTTTGGTTTAAGAAACATTGAGAGCACTTTACTGCCTCAATTTATTTTTGGGGTCCTTATTCATGCTTCTGTTGAGTGAGAGTTTTGTAATGTTGTATGTTTGTATGGTAGAAACATTGAGAGAACGTATTACCTGCTACTTGCAGCAGTTAATTTCTAAGTTTTGTAGGGGATAATAATGATAAGATTAAAACCCCATTGTACATGAGATATTCTAAAGAAAATCATGTTGGCAAAATATTGATTAGAGGGGATGTTATCAAATTGAAAAGAAGAGGAAATGTTGTATCAAGTTTGAAAGATTTCTGTTAGGATTTCTTTGTAGCATCATTTCTAACAGTTCAGGTTTTATTCAGGATTATGAGAGTGAGGATAAATTCTCGATACCTGACGATCGCATTAGTCACTTGTTGCCTACATCATATCAAGATATGATAGTGAGGGTGTACTCTAAAAAGCCTGAACTGGTCTGTAAGCTAAAATGCTAACACATTTTTTATTAAAATTTCTTCTATTCTGGTTGCAGTAATGTTCTCTCCTTTTCCTGATTTTACATTATAGGTGGCAGCAATCTCCGAGGCTTTTGAAAATTTTCAGTTACGTACATATGGGATTAAAGCACAAGTGCATGCAACACCAGAGAAGAAGAAACGTCGTCTATAAGGTCACTGATGGTGGCTGCCTCTATATATTTCCCATATGAAACAAAAAGGTTAAATAATTATCGTCTTTTTGTCTAATCTTCCTGTCAAGCTATTTACCAGACCACAAATTTCTATATAGTTAAAGCATCACACAACACAGGTTTTATTTAATTAGTGAGTTTCACCCTGTCTTAGTCATTGTGGTTTTATGAAAGATCATTCAAATTGCATAAAATAGATTTGTAAGTAGTCTATTGTTGATGGCCTATTTTTAAATGGGATAATCCATCATTTTTGTATAATTAACTATCAATGAAACAGCAAGCTTCTATTTCCTTTGTTCTTGTACTTCCAATGGTAAGATACATTGATTCAAAGTTTGACATATAGTTATGTTCTTTTGGTGTGTGGCCATAAGAATCGTCATCCTTGAGAATTAATACCACCAGCAAATAAATGGATTACCGGGACATTTTCCTTTTCTCAAAACTATGCCATTTGTGGTCATCAGAAACACTTTGGTGCTTTGTTTTTCCTATTTTGGGTGTGGATGTGGGTTTTCTTTTTGTATGTGGTGAGAATTGAGATAAATCTGGAATCTTGGGAAGGAGACTAGAAACTTTTCTTAATTAAATTTAAACAACATATAGTACAATAGTATGTTTGAAATTATTAAAAAACAAACACGTGTTTAAATTTAATTACAAAACTTTATATAAATGCACCTAAGATTTTCCCTGTCAGAGTCTCTAGTATCTCTATCATGCCCACCTTTAGAAAACCAATGGAACTCTGGTCCCGTGACCATTAAGTCGAGTCCCTGTGGCTGTGTGTGACCTCTTTTCATGCCAGATTAAGTCAAAAAGTATGGGCTTCACGGGCATGTATATATAATATAGGGCTGCAGTAAATACTAAAAAGCTTAGATATGAGAGAAAAGTAGTGATACACAGCTGAAAATCGTGTATTAACAGAGAGTGTGTATGGGTGTTTGGAAGTGTATAACTCAGCGTGTAAAATCGTAATTAGAAATCCTATTCCTACTCACAAAGGTGTTTCTCCCACTAGTACAGGTTTTCTTGCTCTGTATTCAGGCTCGTATTTTGGGTTTGGGCTACTAAACGGTAAGAATAGTTGTGTTAAACTAAAACATCTAAGCCATTGAATTTAGATCTTAACCACTTCTCTAGGTGAAAATCCTCTAGGCTGAGATGGAAATTCTAAAGAATAATTAAGTGTAGGTTCAGTTGAAAGCAAGATAGGCATCTGTCGGCAAAGTGAAAAGTAAGCGTATGATGCAATTATTAATTATGTCAATTTAACCTTATAAATTTTTTTAAAAATGGTTGAATATCTCTCCTCTTTTTATCTATATATATATATATATATAAAACCGAAGCTTTTGAAGTTCCCACAATTTTCCACGTCAGCATAGTATTAAAAAAAAAAAAAACTATTTAAGACTAAAAAAAAAAACCGCATTATCAAAAAGGAAAAAAAAAAAACACCCAAAAATTTCAAACCGCATTATCAAAAGGAAAAAAAAAGGAAAAAAAAGACCCAAAAAAAAAAAAAAAACTGGCATTATCAAAAAGGAAAAAAAAAAAACACCCAAAAATTTCAAACCGGCATTATCAAAAAGGAAAAAAAAAAAAAAAAACACCCAAAAATTTCAAACCGGCATTATCAAAAAGGAAAAAAAAAAAACTTTTTAAGACTAAAAAAAATACCGGCATTATCAAAAGGAAAAAAAAAAAAGACCCAAAAATTTCAAACCGGCATCATCAAAAGGAAAAAAAAACACCCAAAAATTTCAAACCGGCATTATCAAAAAGGAAAAAAAAAACACCCAAAAATTTCAGCGCTTAAAAAACAAAGCTCAAAGCCTAAAAAGAGGCTAAAACCAAAAATTTCACAAGACAATATTAAAAAAAAAAAAACATTTTAAGACTAAAAAAAAAACCGACATTATCAAAAAGGAAAAAAAAAAAAAACCAAAAAATTTCAGCCCTTAAAAAACAAAGCTCAAAGCGTAAAAAGAGGCTAAAACCAAAAATTTTGTTCTCCCCAAAACCAAAACCCGATGAAAAAAAAAAACTCTCTCCTTAAACGCAAACACAAAGATTCATCAAACTCCCTCTCTTCTTCTTCACACAATCCCGTCTCCATCTTCGAACACACATTTCCTCCATGCCTCTCTCTACATACACGTTCCCCTGCCTCCATCTTTGTCCCTTCTCTACCTTCAAACCCCTAAACTATAGTCCGTATTACCCACTCCTTTAGTGGCTTTCAATGTAAGTTTTTATTTTGTTCTATAATTTGGGATGTTAAATATGATTTTTCGTTTTTGGTTGTTAAATATGATTTAGGGTTTCGTTTTGGTTGTTAAATATGATTTGAGAGAATTTAGTTGAATTCTTCTTTTTTATAATAAATAAAAAAATTGAAAAAATTTGTTCTTCCATTGGACCTTTAAAGCTTTCAATTTGAAACTTTTGTTGTGAAAAATAATATTAGTGATGTTTGTGGCGATTATTTAGGATTGAGGTCAATCTCGATGCCATGGTTAGTTTTCTATATCGTATATACTTTGCGTATAGTTTATTGTTTATGATGCTTTGTTTACTCACCTATTTAGAGTAATGTTCATGTTTAACACATCTAAAATTTGGAAGCCCATTTTGAAGAATGCTAGCACTCTTTCTCCATGGAAGTCACACAAGATCTATGTTTATTTGTACTCCCTCAAATAGCACATAATTAGGTAGGATTTCTTACGATTTGTGTTATCATTGTTGCTAGGTTGAAAGTATTCTATGATATATGCGAATAGCTAATTACTTGATTAATAAGCCTACAAGTTGCGTGAGAACTTATTTGGAAATACATGGTAATGGTGGAAGCATTTTTAGATAGAAATTATGGGAAAATTTTGCTAATAATAATAGATAATTTTTCTGGGCGGTGATTGTTTAATGCAAATTGTTGGGATGGGTTTTAGGGCCAAGAAAGTTGAGAGTTATGGACACAAACTTGAGTTATGCAAGGTTACATGTATTGGTAGAATTGGTTGCGTGTGTTTAAGTTTGGAATAGGTGTGTATCATAGTGTTTACTAATTGAATTTGAGACATTAACATTAACTTGGCATTTGTTTAGAGAAATTAAACAACTACATGAAAGATTATGTGTTTTGTATGTTTGCTTTTGTTTACTGTGTGTCTTAATATGGATGCGGGTGGGATAATAAATTTGTGCTGTCCTACTAGGCAAGAAGCAAAGGCAACCATGAGATTTCAAAGGGTGATTGGAGATGATAATTTAAATGGAAGTTTTAGCTAGATGACATGACTAACAATTCCTATTAAGAAGAGTATTTAGTAAACCGTATATCAATGATATGTTATAAATGACTAAGTTTGGTTATATATATAGCAAAAAATTGTAAAAGCGTCATGAAGGTAAAATTGAAAAGCTACATAAAAATTACTTATTTGAAATTCAAACCGGTTTCAAAAATATAGTTTGTGGTTTAAAGCATTTTCTGTTTTCACTAATTGTGTTTTGTTTCCATGTACATGTTTTTAAAATACATGTAAATTTGGTCAAATATTAATTTTTATGCCTTACAGGGAGGAGTACATAAATTTGATTTTGGAAGATGTTGGAAAAGTCAATATCGAGAGGGAGAGCAAAAAACTTTAGGTGGATTCATTTTCTTATTTTCTTTTACTTTTAATCTCGAGGTGCATACTCTAAATGTGGTACATCTATTTTGTTATTTGTCGATTACATATAAAAAAAAAATGTACAGGGTAGATTCTTCTTAAGAGATGCAACACAATAGTCACCTCTCTCTCTCTCTCTCTCTCAATCAATAGTGGAAATAATGATTTCGAAATTGTGTAAATTGGCATTATGTTGCCTTTTTAATCCCATTGAGGTCTAGCATCTTTGTTTACTCTCAATGTTAGAATTTAGATACATCTTGGACATCAAGAACGATTAATGTAATTTATGAAAGATATTTGATTGAATGAGTATGGAATTAACTATATTCGTGTAATTAATTGTATTGGAATGTACTTATATCAGCTATATATTTTCTAAATATGATCTCATGATATCTCATTGTATGTGATAGATTTTATTACTTTGTAAATGATAGATTTTATTGGTTTGGTATATAATTTATACCATGGTATATATATATATATATATATTTTTTTTTTTTTTATATTAAGTTATTAATAGCTTTCCCGTGCATCGCACGGGTTAGCGACTAGTTAATTAAATTCATATTGAAAACCACCATTCACAATAAGTATATATAAAACATTATTTTCCTCAAGTATCTAATAATTTTTCTCTATTGTTGTCAAATAAAATTTTTAAGTACTTTTAAAGGGAATTTTAAAGTATTTTATTTTTTATATATATTATTATTATTATTATTATTATTATTATTATTATTATTATTATCTATTTATATTATTATTTTTATTTATTTTGAACCTAAGGAGGGTGTTCAGACGACATGCCTCATGCAAATTGACGAAATTATTATTTTTTATACATTAGGTTCTTCAATTTGTTCTAAAAAAAATATTATAAGGTTATTTATTTAAATTCAAACACATTGTTGCATTGACCAATAGAACACAACCACTATTATCTTTCTCAAGGACAATAAAATCTAATACAGATTTAAGTTTGAATAAGATAATTAATTTAGAAATCTAATGTGCTGCACCCAAGGAAATATGCCTAAATTTTACCCTTATCATATTATATGTTAATCAAAATTTGTCAAGTTATGAAAAAACTTGTGTTAATGGAATTATTGTTCTTATCTTTGCCAAGGGTTCAAAAAATTTTACTCAATCAAGAGACTAAAAGAAAGTAATCCTCAAAAATGAAAGTGATACCCTTTTTTGAATGGATTTTTTGGGGGAGCTGGTATTTGGTGTCATAAGTATATGAGGTTTTATCAATATGCAATGGTTATTTGTTACCCATCTCCGTAGGAACCACTCTCATGTGAGTACTATTATGCATAAAACTACAACAATAACTTTTTTTTTTTTGGGGCGGGGGGGGTTGTTTAATTCTATTGTTCAACCTTTTTTTTTTTTTTCCAAAGAATTTAAGAGAGTTGGAACTTTGACCCCCACAAAGACTTATATAATTATTATGGATGTATTATAGGAAACCCAAATTGATTCAATGTGTATT
This sequence comes from Quercus dentata, assembly GCA_028216015.1. Taxonomy (NCBI): domain Eukaryota; kingdom Viridiplantae; phylum Streptophyta; class Magnoliopsida; order Fagales; family Fagaceae; genus Quercus; species Quercus dentata. Next base: position 85,399,328 of record CP116445.1, read on the forward strand.
CCTAAATCCCATTTTTCAATGATCGGTACGTGTGTTTAAACACATGTTTTTAGTTTTTTTGGAAATACGTGTGGCTGAAAAAATGTGTAGAAATGCGTGTAATGTTATTTAAAAACTAAAAACATGTGTTTAAAATTATGTACCAAACTGCCCCTAAACATTTCATTTTACCATTAGTCAACAATAATTTACAATTTTACATATTTTGATACAGCAAAAGATTTTTTTTAACAAGTAGTACTAGTTTTGTTAGTTAGTTTAGTCAACATTTATATGTTTGGAATCAAAACAAAAAGATATTAGTTTTGTTAGTTGGTGAGCCGAGGATCAAAAAAATTAATGACACGAAGATCATGAAGGAGATGATCATGGAGGAGTTGACCTTGGATTTATGCTAAAAGATCCGAGATCAAGTCCTCCATCAACAAGCCTATTTCTACATCGTAAAAGGCAGTCAGTGTTGCTTGGCCGAGTTCAAGACCATGCCAATCACAAGGCCAATCCAATATTAAATCTAGTTTATATATATATATATATATATATATATATATATTTTTTTTTATATTTTTTTTTTCTTTTTCTTTATTTCTGCCATATCCAACCGTCCCAAATTTGTTTTCACTGTTTTTCTTGCTATTTACCAAACTTCCACCTTTTCCTTTTTTAGTATTTCATTAGTGATTTCTTTTTCATAAGTTGTTGGATGTAGTGAAATTTAGAACTTATTCAATTTTTTTGAGGGATTATTATTTGTATAGTTTAAGGATGATATTTATTTTTTTAATAATGTTAATATGTTTAACATATATATATATATATATATATTTTTTTCTTTTTTTAATAAATAAGACGTGAAAACTCACATAAACATTGCTAAACATTTTTAGATATCTTTTAATAAATAATATCCGCTATATAAAATTGTTGATTAAATTAATTAGTTGGACTAGAAAATAGGTATCGATTTCTTTATGATTCTTTGTCTGTTCCGATTTAAAAATCATACAAATACCACGTCAGTAAATGCATGTCACTTTAGTACTAATGGAAGTTTAAAGTATTTTTTTTTTAATTAAGTGGGGTTCATTAACAATCATTTGGAGCATAAGAAAGTGGCAAAAGTTCTTGTTTGATTGCTTATTTGAAGTACCTGTACCTCTAATACAACCTTCCCCAAATCGACCAGTTTTGTTTAAAAAGAGAGATTCAAAGCCACATGCCATTTTTGTACTCACAAAAGTTATTTTTATTTTTTTAAGAGGGTTTCAACTTATTGTATTCTTTTTTAATTATAGTTCTTTATTATCATATCACAAACAATTTACCAATCAATTTTTGGTGTAGGCGGGGATTAAATCTCGGATTTCTTATTCAATCATCAGAAACTTTACCAATTGAGCTAATTAAAACACACTATTCACAAAAGTTATGATTGTTTTCTTTATTAAGTGGAAGTAACACTACTCATTTTTAAAATCACTAAAATGACTATAAAGTTCTTATTTGCATTGCTTAGCTCGTTTTAAAGCATCTCTCCAAAATCCAACCTTCCCCATATGAACCATCTCTTTTCCTTTTATTATAGAGATCTCCTTTTGTGCCTGTCTGTATGTCTCTATATTATAGTATGCAACTAATGCAATCATGTAACTGAAACTCTCCTAGTATGGAAAACGTGAAGAATCCTAGACCAGTCACAATTTCTCTTTCTTCCCAGCCAGGCAGTGCCCAGAAATTCATATTACTTAATCCCCAAATCTTGGCCTTCCCTTGCAATATGTGAGGTATTCTATTCATGTGTGATTCCACCCTTTTTAGCCTTTTTGCATAAGAGGAATTAAAAAAAAAAATTATATGCCATGTAAAGATTAACCTATTGACCCAATCATGGTGCTGCAGTTGCTGTCCATAATCCATATGCCATGTAGTCATGATATATTTTTTGATTGGATCTTTGACATTAATTTAATTTCAAAGTAATGGTAAACATTTATTTTTATTGTACCAATAGCTTGCTTCTTCTTCTTTTTTCCTCTTTTAATTTTATAATACGAGTCTATTCTCTGTCTTTTTAAATATAACCATTCAGTAATCAATGCAATGCACAGTAAATATCGATTCTACCATTTAAATAAAATATGATAGGTAAATATTTTAATAAAGGCTCTATATATAGAATAAAATAAAAACTATATATATTTGAACAACAACGTATAAAATTGTTAAATATAAAATTATAAGGTTTTTTTAAAAAAAAAAAAAAAAAAAAAAAAAAAAGATTATAAGGTTCCCACTATTGAAAAAAAAAAAAAGTAATGCTATAGACACAAACTATTTTACAATATTTTTACAAACTGCTGATGTAGCAAATTTTTACTAATTCTAATATGGGAGAAATTATATAGTACTTTTACTTTGGTGGACCACGTTACTTGTCTACCATTCTATTAAAAGATTTCCATTTGTTTAAAATTGCTGAGTCAATAATTAGTTTCTGTTTAAAAAATTTCTAACTCAACAATTTTAAACAGTGTGAGAGTTTTTAGTGGAATGGTGGACCATGTCACTTGTTCACAATGAGAACCTTATAACTTCTCCTAATATGAGTCCATCACTAATATTATATTTTTACTTACAATAACTATTTGGAAAATACTAAAACCACATCAGCAATTTGTAAAAATGTTGTAAAATAGTTTGTGTCTGTAATATTACTTAAAAAAAATTAAAGTTCCTTTTAACGAGTGTCTTACATGCAAAGGTTAATGAGCTATAATGCCAATCTTCAAAAAAGAAAATATAATTGTCAATAATTAATTAACTTGCAAGCACAAATTCATTGTGGTTGTGAGTGCCTTTATAGATATTTCTATATAATGGGATTTTATTTTTTGAAAAGTGTACAAAAATATTATTTAATGGAGTATTATATGTACCATAACTTGCCCTTAGGACATTCCATAACATAAATTTAATTATAATTTGAAGAACCATATATCAACCAAACAAAAGTTGAGCTTTTATTGTAAGTTCTAGTAAGCTTAACTAGTAAAATATTTTATCATTGAATAAGAGATTTGGGTTTCAAACCATGCCTACACCAAATACCAGTTGGAGTTGTTAGGAACATATTTTATGTAATTGACTAATGCTTTGACAAAATGCACTTTACTTGTAATTAGGTATATCTAGGATGGGTTTAAGACTTCAAGAAACATATTGTTCAAGTCAAGTATTAAAGTCATGAAGATCTGACCAAGAAACAAATGAAGGAGAACTGTTCATTAAAGCTCGACAGAGTCTCGATGAATCCTTTCTATTGAGATTTAATGTTGAAACTCAACAAAAGCTCGACACAAGTTGTTTCTGCCGAGACTTACGAAATCAGAATTTCTAAATCTGATTTTCAGCCCATGTTTGTATATTTGTATAAGGTTTCTTTTCTCACAACCCTAGACATATATAAAGCTTATTTTAAAGGCAATCATACATGGAGAACATATGCAGAAAGTGACCTAATTCATTATTCTCTTTGAAGAAGCTCCTGCATCTTTACACTAAGGGTTTTGTAATCAAGGAGTTTCCCGATCTTCATCGTTGATGAACTCAAGAACTTTGCAGTCAACATCTTCTTCAAGTTGCTGGTGTTAGTCATGTACTTGGATCCGTGCATCATTGGTTAGTCATGTATTGAGATTTGTGCATTGAACTCGAAGATTGCCACTACAATACAAGTCCAATTGGGTATTAGGGTAAGGGTTCAACTGTAGGTTGGTATTTCGGGATAGGCCAAAGGGTTTGGTAAGATTCCTTATACTTGTAACCGCTTGTGATTGATGATAGTGGATTCTTGGGAGTGGTGACCTAAAATTCACCCGGTAGAGTTTTGCCTCGATGATTCTCCCCATTCATAAACAAATCACCCGTGTCAAATTTATTTTCCACTGCATTTAGTATAATTGGTGATTTGTTTGTGCTTCCACGCTATTGCATATAATTGAAATCTAATTAATTAACTTGGGTAATTAATTAATTTGTAAGGGGTTAATTCATTTTAACCCAACAGGAGTTGGTCCTTAAGGATGCTAACCCTTTTTTAAATCCCTTTTTAAATATATAGTTATTTTTCTATAAGTGGTCATTTTTTTCTATAAGCTATCATTGTATATAGATAGTGGACACCTTTTTTAAAGAGTTTCTCATTTAAAGATACTAACCATTAATTAGTATTTTTGCTCTATCTCTTGAGCAAATCCATTTTAAAACTTACAATTATTTTTCTAAAAAACAGTTACTGTATGTCATCATGTTTTGACTCAAGACATATAATAAATAGATTGTGGACATGTTTTAAAGAGTTACCCATTTAAGGATACTAACCATTAACTAGTACTTCTACTCTATTCTGAGCAAATCTTTGTTAAAATTTATTGTTATTTTTATTTAAGTAGTTACTGTATGGCATCATGCTTTGACTTGAGACACATGAAATATGGATATTGGACATATTTTAAAAATTCAGTCATTTAAAGATACTAACCATTAACTAATACTTCTACTCTATCGTGAGCAAATCCTTCTTTAAATTTATTTTTCTATAAGTAGCCACTATGCCATCCTACTTTGGCTCGAGACACATAATATATAGATAATGCACAAGTTTTAAAGAGTCACTCATTTATGGATACTAACTATTAACTATTACCTTTTCTCTATCATGAGCAAATTCCTTTTAAAATTAATAGTTATTTTTCTTTAAGCAGTCTTCGTATGCCATCGTGCTTTGACTCAAGACACATAATAAATAGATGGTGGACATGTTTTAAAGAGTTACCCATTTAAGGATACTAACCATTAACTGGTTATGGTCTATCATGAGCAAATCCATTAAAAATTTATAGTTAATTTTCTTTAAGCGGTCATTGTATGCCATCTTGCTTAAACTCGAGACACATAATACATAGATGGTGGACATGTTTTAAAGACTTACCCATTTAAGGATTCTAACCATTTGCTTGTAGTTATGCTCTATCATGAGCAAATCGCTTTAAAAATTTATAGTTATTTGTCTTTAAGTGGTCACTGTATACCATCTTGGTTTGACTCGAGACACATAATATATAGATAGTGGACACATTTTAAAGAGTTAGTCATTTAAGGATACTAACTATCAACTATTACTTTTGCTCTATCATAAGTAAACCCCTTTTAAAATTAATAGGCATTTTTCTTTAAGCGGTCACTTTGTCATCCTGCTTTGACTTGAAACACATAACAAATAGATGGTGGACATGTTGTAAAGAGTTACTCATTTAAGGATACTAACCATTAACTAGTACTTCTGGTCTATCATGAGCAAATCCATTTTAAAATTTATAGTTACTTTTCTTTAAGCGGGCGTTGTATGTCATCCCGCCTTGACTTGAGACACATAGTACATAGATAGTAGACACATTTTAAAGGGTTACATGTTTAAGGATTCTAACCATTAGCTTATAGTTATGCTCTATTGTGAGCAAATTCCTTTTAAAATTTATAGTATTTTTTTGGTCTCTAAACGGTCATGGTATGTCGGTTTGCATTGACTCAAGACACATAATATACAAATAGTGGACATGTTTCAAAGGGTTAGTCATTTAAGGATATTTACCATTAACTAATACTTCTACTCTATCATGAGAAAATTCATTTTAAAATTTATAGTTATTTTTCTATAAGCATTCACTGTATGGCATCTTGTTTTGACTCGAGACATATGATACATAGATAGTGAACACATTTAATTTAATGATTTATTTATTTAAAGAAGCTAACCATTAACTAGTATTTCTACTTTATTGTGAACAAATCCCTTTTAAATTTTTATAGTTATTTTTCTATAAGCAACATCTTTTATGCCATTTTGATTTGACTCGAGACACATAATGTATAGATAATGGACACGTTTTAAAGAGTTACTCATTTAAAAATACTAACCATTAACTAGTACTTCTAGTCTATCATGAGCAAATCCATTTTAAAATTTATAGTTACTTTTCTTTAAGCAGGCATTGTATGTCATCCTGCCTTGACTTGAGACACATAATACATAGATAGTAGACACATTTTAAAGGGTTACTTGTTTAAGGATTCTAACCATTAGCTTATAGTTATGCTCTATTGTGAGCAAATTCCTTTTAAAATTTATAGTTTTTTTTTTTTGGTCTCTAAACGGTCATGGTATGTCGGTTTGCATTGACTCAAGACACATAATATACAAATAGTGGACATGTTTCAAAGGGTTAGTCATTTAAGGATATTGACCATTAACTAATACTTCTGCTCTATCATGAGAAAATTCATTTTAAAATTTATAGTTATTTTTCTATAAGCATTCACTGCATGGCATCTTGTTTTGACTCGAGACACATGATACATAGATAGTGAACACATTTAATTTAATGATTTACTTATTTAAAGAAGCTAACCATTAACTAGTACTTTTGCTTTATTGTGAACAAATCCCTTTTAAATTTTTATAGTTATTTTTCTATAGACAGTCACTGTATGCCATTTTGATTTGACTCGAGATATATAATGTATAGATAATGGACACGTTTTAAAGAGTTACTCATTTAAAAATACTAACCATTAACTAGTACTTCTGCTCTATCATGAGTAAATCCCTTTTTAAATTCATAATTATTTCCCCATAAGCGGTCACTATCTACTATCTGTTTTGACTCGAGCCTAGGTAGTATACATGTTTTAATGAGTTAGTTATTAGGAATAAAGATGATAAAATGTCTAGCCCATCTAAGATGAATTTGGCCATCTCGGTACAAAACCTATTTAAAGAGTTGCAAAACCAATATTGATTTAAATTAAAGGCACTATTAATTTCACACAAGTTTGTACACATACGCAAAAAAAAAACAACTGAAATTGTACATTGTTTTAGTTTTTTTTTTTTTTTTTTTTTTTTTTTTTTTTTGTGTGTACGTGTTCAACGCACAATTTTGGTGTTTTTTTTTTTTTTTTTTTTTTTTTTTTTTTTGTGAGTATGAATATATGTGAAACTGTGTGTGCACACGCAACAAGTTGTAGCCTTGTAAAGAAGACTTCATACAGTATACAATAGATGAACAAATAGATTCCTATGTTCTGTATTTTTAATGATTCCAAATTTAATAGTCAAATGATGTAGTAGAACAGTAAGATAACGCTGTTGGACTTTTTAAGCGCACCTTATCATATGGGATTGGAATTTTATCCAATTCCAAGTAACAAACGGAACCTCCTAACCACACATGCAAGTATGAGACCTTCCCATTTTCACCTCTATTCCAAACACAACACAAAGCCGTTCTAGCTAAGAGAGTGATGAACAGTACTCCTTTGGAAGCTGTACTAATACTATTATAGTCTAGTTAGTCTTTATAGAAAAAAAGGTACATTGACCGTGCGTGAATACCATAAAAATAACAATGCCAGCCACACAGGCTGAGAGAGAGAGAGAGAGAGAGAGAAGTGGTTCAGAAACACACGTCGTAGAGAGAGATAGGTGGGTCAGAAACACACGTCGTGTTCAGGCAATATCCATGTGCCCACATGGATGATATAGTCTCGAGACTAAAGAGAGAGAGAGAGAGAGAGTTACTCTCTTACTGATACTACTACTACTACTACTTGTAGACAGACATCATTATAATCCAGAGCAGTCAGCACCACCACAACCACAACAAGAAGGAGCAGCGATAGTTAAGTGAAAAAACATAGATACAACACACAAAAAGACACAAACTATCAATCAGAACCCGTTACTCTTTTTGTACCTTAACCGTTGAACTTTGACACGACCAACATAAAGAGAGAGAGAGATGAAGGAGAAGAGTGAAAGTGGAGGTGGGTATGTGAGAGCGGATCAGATAGATCTGAAGAGCTTAGACGAGCAGCTTCAGAGACATCTAAGCAGGGCATGGACTATGGAAAAGAACAAGAAGAGAGAGGAAGATCAGCAAGAGCAAGAAGCAGCAAGGTCCACTGTCACCAGGAGGCAAGAGTGGGAGATTGACCCCTCTAAGCTCATCATCAAGGCTGTCATAGCTCGTGGAACTTTCGGCACCGTTCACCGCGGCATTTATGATGGTCAAGACGTTGCTGGTAATAGTTAATATAACTGGAATACCCCTTTTTATTATTATTATTTTTTTTTAAAAAAATTCCTTTGTTTTTCCTTTTTTTTTGTTTTGGAAATTCCATTTGTGAAAATAAACAAAACCCATTTCTCAAAATTCCATCTTTTTTGAGAATACCAATTCATTTCATGCAATATGGTATGCATATGAGCTATATTGTCTCTTTTGTTCTTTTTTTTTTTTTTCATTAAAGGTTGTTATTATGTGCTTTTGGCACACCATTTAGGGGCTTTCTGTGTTTTTTTTTTTGCCAAATTTTATGTGGATTTACTTTGTTATATTGTTAAATGACATGATTTTGGGCCTTTTTGGCTCAAAAATGGTTGGTTTTTGCAGTGATTTCTAACATATCGTTTTATCAACTTCTTGAAAGTGGTGCATCCCATTTATTTCTTATGTGTAACATAAGTCTTTCTACAAGTGGTGACCAAAGAATAGCTCAAAGTAGTGTTGGTCAAGAAGAATGTTTTATTTTTCCTCTTCATCTGAAAGTGGCTGATTCTGGCTGTTATATGGTGGGGTTTTGGTTTAAACTTAGGCCTTTTTCTGGCTTAGCTGGCAAGGGCATCTACTGGATTTACTGTTGCTAGTTCCTCAATTTCAGTATTAATATTCTATATTCTCCATTGTTGCTCTATTCATGAGGAAATGCAGGAAAATAGATTAATTTTTATACTTTGGGCCTCTGGAAACAGCAATGTTTTCTTAACTGAGCCAAACTCAGGTACCATGCTTAGTTAAAGTGACCTTTTTCTTGAAGGTAAGCAGCTTGAAACATAAGATTACAACTAACTTTATCTCATAACCCTTTGTTTTCTCAGCTACAAATTAGAGGAATAGTGTTGTGCTTCTTTCAGAAAATGACTACCTGTGAATTGTTTTTAATTTTTTTTTAATTGATAATCATGGGTGGTTTGTGATTGATCCTTGTAGATCTAGACTTGCAAAATCCGTGATTCACGAGACCTAGTTGAGTTGGCAGTTATAAGCATTAACTTTAAAGTTGTTTTTTTCTTAACTTTCATGTGTGATAATTTATTACTGACCTGCACTCATTTCATAACTCAGTTTGTGGAGGTAAATAGCTGGGACTTAAGAGTGATTAACTTAATATTGGTGACAAAAGTTTACTGCCAATATCTGATGCTGCCAAATGGATGCTCACTTTTGCAACTCACAAAAAGCCTCATACTGATCATTTTGATTTGGCTAGACAAATCAAATCCATTCTTTAATTTTACTCCATAACTATGTTTGGATATATTATGTAGTTTTTATTTGATCATCAAAACATAATGTATAATAAGAGTTTAATTTTTTTTAATTTTTTATGGTTTCTGTTATTTTAATTACTAAATTAATATGATTTTCATTAATGATGGCTATTGTTTTAGTTATTGTGAGTCAAATTGAAAGTAAAGCATTCTTTTTTCTCATTCTCAGTTAAACTTCTTGATTGGGGGGAGGAGGGCCACAGGTCAGATGCTGAAATAGCTTCTCTTAGAGCTGCTTTTACACAGGAGGTTGCTGTTTGGCACAAGCTTGAACATCCTAATGTAACAAAAGTAATATTTCATGTCTTCACTATTCTCTTTTGTTTCCATTTTTTCATCACTTTCATGGAGTTTTAAAAGAACTAAAGAAGCAATGTGATAATGCATACATGGTATAAGATTATTATTTTGAAACAAACGTTTTAAAAAAAAAGTCTCAAGGAAACAGATGTTGCCTAAATCTCTTAACCCGGATTCGCAATTGAATAATTATGCTTCTTTTTTTTGCCAAATTGGTAGGATGGATATTTATTTGTTTATTCTTATTATGTCTTACTCTTTAAGTGCACCCCTTTTCTTTTCTTCTCCCTCTCTTTTTTGTTTTTGTGGGGGGGGGCATTTTGGCTCATGTATCTTGAAAGTGGGTCCCATAGATAGTGCCTTCATCAAGCTTTTCCTTGAGAGATTTATTACTTACACTCAGTAGTTATGAAGGAGTGATTAACACGGGTAGATTTTGAATTCTTAGTGTTAAATCACCTTAAATTCTGTTTTGAATTATCCTTCACCTTGTCTTGCACAAGAATGGTATTTTTTTTTTTTTTTTTCATTCTTAGTTATGAAAATTAAAGCTTTCATTCTTTTTTATGCTTTACCTTTTTAGATTTATAGGTAGTTTTTATGAGGAATTCTGAATTCTCAAATGCAGATCACCTAAAGTTCTGTTTTATTTATTCTTTCATATTGTTTTGCAGAACATAAGCTATTTCATACTGTGTCTGGAAACTTGAAAAAAAAAAAAATCTAGCTAAACAACAAAAATTCTCATTCTTCTTAATGCTTCACCTGTTTAGATTTCTAGTTGACATGTTCAAAACCATAAACTCTTGAAATATTTGGTGATATATCTTCAGTTTCCTTCATTTTAAGGGTGAAACAATTCCTTTCAAATAAGGTAGGGATTGTGTTGTCAATGATCATGTAAAATTTCCATAAACCAAAAGCTTTCAAGTGATACATTATCTTCATGTTTACTTACATTTGCATTCTCATTTTCTTAAATCTACTTGTTTTAGATTCATGCAAAAGGAACATTTATTATATCATCAGTATCCAAAATGGATAGGAGATATCAGACACTGCATTAAAGATAAGATGGACTCTAATGTGGATCTTAGAGCTCAATTTTTGTGGTGTCTTATTCCTGGGCTTGTAAAAAATGGTGTTAAGCACTGCCTAAATATGCTAAACCAGAAGGTTGTCCTTTTAAATTCAATTTAATTTATTATTTTGTTTAACCTCTTGTTGACATTCATGTTAAGTATGTTTAGAAATTTACATGAAAATTATCTTTACTGATTCATGCAAATTTCCAAATCCTTTTCTGCAGTTTATTGGGGCAACAATGGGTTCATCAGAGCTAAACATACAAACAGATAATGGCCACATAGGCATGCCGAGTAATATTTGTTGTGTTGTAGTGGAGTATTGTCCTGGCGGTGCTCTAAAATCTTACCTCATAAAGAACCGAAGAAGGAAGCTAGCTTTTAAAGTAGTTGTCCAACTTGCACTGGATCTTGCAAGAGGGTAAAACTCCACACCCCATCTTTCTTTTGTTTTATTCTTCAAATCTGTTGAATGTTTTTTTTTTTTTTTTTTTTTTTTTTTTGAAGAATAAATTTAATTTGCTATATATTGGAATTTTGAATATCATGTTCACTATTATCCTCCCTTTTTATAGGATGAGCTATCTTCACTCCCAGAAGATTGTCCACAGAGATGTTAAAACAGAGAATATGCTTCTGGACAAGACACGCACTGTTAAAATAGCTGATTTTGGAGTTGCTCGTATTGAGGCTTCAAATCCTAATGACATGACTGGCGAGACTGGAACCCTTGGTTACATGGCACCGGAGGTATGCACTTGATTTGCATTAAAGTGAACTCTGTGACAAACCAAATGATTCAAATATCTCTCCCTCATGTGCATGCTTGATATACTATTGGGATGTGTTTCATCAATTAAGTCATTGTAGTGGCCTCTGCTTATGTTGATCCTTGAAGCTGAGAATACTCATTAGTCAAAGCCCTAAGAGTGTACGTGCTGCCCCTAATTGGTCCCTCAAAGCACAGGACATCTTCTATTATTCAGCAGCCACTACCTATGAAATTCAAGTTTATGAATTTTAGCATTCTTTGTTGTATTGCAAGGGAACAAAAGACAAATAGTTTCTGCTTAACTTTTGGATGAGTCTGGAAATTATGGTTAGCTTTAGTGTAGATTGTTGTTTCCCATTTTCAGTGCTTGGCTTGGCTTTTTGCTTAAAGTACTTAATCGGATAGCCTTTCAGATTTTAAACATGCAAGCATCTAACTTATCTTGAATGGAGCAGGTTCTCAATGGCAATCCATATAACAGGAAATGTGATGTGTACAGTTTTGGCATATGCTTGTGGGAGATATACTGCTGTGATATGCCGTACCCTGACCTCAGCTTCTCGGAAGTAACATCAGCTGTTGTTCGCCAGGTAGATAAAATATGTCAGATATTATTGCTTGCATAGAACTAACAATAACAATAACAAGTTTATCAAAAAACATTAACAATATTAAACATAACAGCTCTTAGTAATATTGTGCTGTTGTTTTTGTTTTTCTTCAGCAACTAATGGCAGGACTTTTTCTATTGATAATAACAATTATGTCAACTTTATTAGTTTTGTAAGCTAGAAAAGAAATTAAACTTGTATATATATAAAACTGCAGAATCTGAGGCCAGAGATACCCCGTTGTTGCCCAAGCTCTCTTGCAAATGTAATGAAGCGATGCTGGGATGCTAACCCTGATAAACGGCCAGAGATGGATGAGGTAGTGACCATGTTGGAGGCCATTGACACGTCGAAGGGTGGGGGTATGATCCCAAATGATCAGGCTCAGGGTTGTTTATGTTTCCGAAGGTATCGTGGGCCTTGAAATATTTCAACTCCTTGAAGCAAAGAGATTGTGGTGATATGCAACAAAGTCATAAGAGTTCTGGATCCAATTTGTATCTTATTCAAAATTAAAAGGTTGAAAATGAAGGGAAAAGCAAACTGTGGAGGCTAAAAGCTAAGAGAAGCTCTCCAATATTTGTTACTCTATTGGACTGTAGATTTTGTAAAGCTGTTTTTTTCTCTCTCATAATCTTTTCTCTTACTTTGAAAATTTTAATACATAATAGTTTAGTTGCTATGATCATAGGGCTTATCTGTTCTAACAAACGGGCATGTGCGTGGGCCTGCACTGACACACACATTCCTGAGTACCTGATGGCTCAACTCTATGGAGGTTATGAACTGTTGTACTTGATAATAGTTGTTTATCATGCCCTTTTTGAGGTCATCTAGATGTTGAGGGAAAAAGCTGAGCATATTGAACAAGTTGCCAAAGTTATCAATGGTTATGTGATCTAGTTGTTTTTTGTTTGTTTGATATATTATGAGGTCTAAACTTGGGTACAATTAAAGTATTGTACCTTAAATTCAAATTAAATTCATTCAATCAATAGGTTATTGACTAATAAGTTTATAGCTGAATTTAGTTGCCATTACAAGATATCCCTGTTTGCACTGCATTGGTCAATGCAGAAATGTGATTAAATTCAATTGAGTCGTAAGATACAATAAAATGTACCTAAGTTTTAACCTAGAGTATTATTATCTAAAGATGTTGATCAGCCAATTATTTATTTTCTTTCCAATTTCAAATATGCATAATTTCTTTTTTGAAATAATTTTGAAAAGTATATATATATAATAATAATAATAAGAAGAAGAAGAAGCTTTTTTATTATCTTCACACAAATTATAATAACTCAAAATTTCCTATTCTCTACCTTAACCCAAAAAAAAAAAAAAAAAAAAAAAAAAAAAAATTGAAATCCACAGCAAACAAATCTTGGGATGAGTGAGAAACTGAGAATACATAAATTTGTTATGGGTCATGCTAAGTGCTATTAAGATATTGGTCAACAATTCAGTTAAATAAAATTTTTATGGAAAAAGAAAAAAAAATTAATATTTTAATAATTTTTTTCATTTTCCATAAAAATAATATCAAAACTTTTCTTAAAATTAATTATTAATCAATACAATACCTTAAGAATACTTGTTCATTTCTCATTTGTTATTATCCAAGCCCCAACTTCCGATAAAGCCAAAATTGACCTTCCAAAAAGTAACATTTCTTTTTTTTTTTTTTTTTAAGAGAAGGTTCGGAGAAGTAACATGATACATCTGCTTCTGTTGTGAGTTCCTAATGCAACAAAAATCACAAAAATTGAATAAACTAGCATCAGGACCAAGACAACATAAAAGCTACAAGGTCAAACTTAACATCAAGGAGCAGCTTGCATCATCCAACTGCTTTTATGAAGTTTTATTGAATCAAGAAATAGGTCAGAAGCACCAGCCAAATTGGACACTACTTCTTTGTCATTGTTTTTTCTTGCTCGCTATTATGAAAAAGGTATTAAAGTTCCAAACAAGTCATTATGATCAATGAAAGACCCAAAACCAATCAGATGATACAGATCAAGGAGTTCAAGACAAACCATGTTCTGAGAAAATTATATTTATGTAGAGTAAGAAATCAAAATTAATTTTCTTCATAGAAAAACCTGGGAAATTTCAATATTAATGTGTAATTTGGAGTTTATGTACTAACAAGAAATGGTACAAAGCTGACCAAAGGCGCAAAGCCACAAGCGTATTCACCATAAGAAGCTCCCCACTAAGGAAAAAATTGATTCTGTCCAAGAAAGAGTACATTAACAAAGTTTTTCCTCAAATTCTAAGAACCCATCAAGTTTTCATGAAATTCTAAGGCCCAGTTTTGTTGGATTTAAGGTAATCTTTTATCACTGCCACAAAAAAAGCCATAAATTGACCAGTGAAGCCCTCTTCAGTGGGACACATTCTGCTTCATCAACCTTACATGGATGATCAATCAGTGGTTACACACTTGCACCGACATTCTAGCTAAAGCTGGCTGAGTCCAGTAGGTTTTATTTTTTATTTTTTATTTTTTTATTTATATATATATAGAAAGATGGTGATTTTTATTTCAGTAGTTACTATTTGTACTTGTGTTAGAAGCATTAGAATTTGATAGATTAGATACTGTGTGTACACATATAACAATTGCTAATGTATTATTGTTCCCTCTTCTATCCAAAAAAAAAAAAAAAAAAAACTTTTTGGAGATCCTCAATTTGTAACTATAACTTTAAATTGCAAAATTCACCTGTGGAATCCATAAGATAATTGAGCCTTTTAAATTAAACCAGTTTCTTGTGCCCCAGCAAAATATATTGCATCAAATAATGCTAGCCAAACCAAGTCAAGCAACACCCTAGAAATTGGTTTTATGATCAAGAATTTGTTTAAAGAGAGGATTGTACGATTATGTCATCAAGGAATAAATACCTGATGATTCTATATTCCATCAATAAACAAGTGAATACAAGAATGCATGTAATATGGAATAAATCTGATCTTGGCGTTGGTACTGTCTTACAAGAATTCCTTCTCAACTTAGATGCTAAAATTCTCTCAAACTATCCAGAATCCTGGAATGAAAATTCAAACTTAAAATCACATAAATTATTAGGTTCATCAACAAATTTGATGGAAATGACCAATTAACTCTCATATGCAGTATTTAATACTAAAAATATAGAAAGGTAATTAGCCAGCAATCTTGTAGCTGGGGTTGACTAGATTATCCAAGCCAGCGACTACTTGAATTGACTCTATGACATCACCAACCTTAACATCTGCCAAATAATCCTCATTTTCTGTCACATAACCAAACACTGCGTAACGACCATCCAATATGTTGGCATTACTAGGAGTTAATTCACTTTCTTTCAGTAGCCAAAATATCTGGCTGGATGCAGAATTGTCCTCAAATTCCTGTCAACAAAATTTAAAAACAATATCTAGTTAGCCTTTCTATCATATTAACAAAATCATTGCATAGACATAGAGAACAGTAATGTTGGAAGTTCAAATTCTCACATCTCTTGCCATGGCCATCGTTCCAAATGCATTAAACGGAAGCCTTGTTTGAGCCTTGTACAGACCAAGCTCCTGTCCAAACATTCATGTTAAAACCGAAACCAACAAATCTTAGCAAACACATTAATTTAAACAGTAATAAAGGAAAGTTATAAAATTTGAAGTATATGAAAATAATTTTACGAAAGGAGGGACACTATCAAGGTAGTATGATAATGCAATCTAATATATATAGAGCTATTTGAACTGTAATATACCAAATGGCTAGAAAATTCTATGAATACGTAAGTAATCAACTAACTTAAATTTGAAGCAAACCAGGGAAACATAAGTCAGTCAAGGTTCCCATAGTCAATATCTAAAGTTTGCTTGACAAGGATGAGCTATCTGTTTAAAAGAGTGTATTTAAATTATTTCTTTTCTATAATAGTGTATCAAAATTACGTCAAATTTTTTTTTTCTGTAATACGCACTATAATAGAGTTGGAAAATATTGAGGCAATGTTGTCTAATTTGATTTTCTTTTAGTTTTAAATATTGTCACCGCCTATGATCTCTTGTTTCGTCTTCATATGTAATAATAGGCACAAAAACACACAGACAGTTTTGAGAAGCTTACTTCCAAAGTTGCTCCATAGAAGGGTGCTTTCTCCCCTTCCGCCATGATTTCTAATGGTATTGTCCTGGTTTTCTCTGTACTAGGATCAATGAAACCCTCTGCAGGACCTTCAGGGTCACCGGTTTGAACAACAAAGCCATCAGCTGCAGCAAATGCAAGGGAACTTCTAAGCCTTGTTAAGACATAAGTAAATTTTTATTTGTCGCTATAACATGATGCATGGTTAAAAATATTTGTCAAGTCTATTGGTTATAGTATAAATTGAAAGATTGGGGAGTAAGCTAGTGTGGGTGAAAAGTGACAGTAAGATAGTTTGCAAGCTGCCACAAGATATGGATTATTGTCAATCTATGCTAGTACATTGGTAAAAAAATATCTGACATCTTGTGAAATTGCCTGTGTTTGTGCAATTACACAACCAAGATATAAAAAAACAATTTAGTTGATGATGGTGTGCATGGCAGTTGAACCAGTAAAGTTCCTTTACCAAGGTAACTGAAAAACATGATATTATCCCCTAGGTACAAGTGAGAATCATATGCATTTAACTTGAGATGCGTTACCTCTTTGAATTTCCATCCCATCATAGAAGTGCCTTTCCACCAAGTCTATGAAATTCCCAGAAGTTACAGGTGCATTATAACCGTCTAGAACCATACGGAAGACACATTCATCTAGGTTAGGATTGTCCTTAACCTTGACCTTCATCTCCACAGTTGCTCGCCCCTTCAATAAAGGCATATTTCGGTATTCTTCAGGCACTTCATACGGGAAGCCATCCACCATATCCTCTTCAACACTGCAGAAACCCAATGCCCCAGGAAGATCTCAGCTGCAGTCAATGACAAGGGTATATATGAGAAGGAGTTTATCTTAGGAGGATTACTTTTACAAGTCCTTCTCAGTTTTTATTTTAATTCTTTTATTGGTAATTGCACACATATCCAATGAGCCTCGTAACCATTCCCTCACAGGATTAAGTAACAATCTTCATAACAAGTTTTCAATCTTGGACATTGTTTTGGCACCTAAACCTTTTGTGCCGTTTAGCATTGTCTGAGAGAGCTGTAATAAACAAATCATATATGTATTGGAGGCCAAAACCCATGATAATTCGAGAAAAGCCCTGAAGGGCAAGAAGTTAGTCAATCACTACATAATTGGGTGAGCTAAACATTGAGCAAATTGAAGGGAAAAAGGAAGGATTCTTTATGGTTGACTTAAAAAATGAGAAATAAAGGTTCGAGGAAGTGAGGGATGACCAATCAATGGTAAGTGTATCAAATAAATGAATTACGATGGCCCTGGAAAGAGAATCCTGAGCCAAAATCCAGTGTCATATGAATCTAACCCAACAAACAAAGATCTTTCGTTTATCAACCATTATCACCAAGCAATGGCATGAACAGTGAGCTCCACCCCAACATTAAAGTATAGTTTGCCTTAATCTAAATACCTAAATTAAGCGGAGAAGACCAGCACTCAGTCTACAAATCCTCTTTCATTATCCAACAGCAATACTTCCTCAAAACATCTTCATAAGAGTTATGATCGTATCAAGCATCATAAAGTAACAATTAAAAGTCAATTTACATGGTAAGAGCCATATGTTTACGAAATTCCTACATCTGAAGTTAACCACTCACAGCCTGAGATTTTCAAGTAATGCTGAAAACCAAATCAGATAGCACAGCCATTTTCTAATGCTAAAACCATCTAGACACAGCTTTAGATTTAAATACTGCTGAAAGCATAAGACTATTCAATGCTCATTCCAGTTCTTATATTGAGTTATAGTGTGGCCGGCCATTCAATTGTCAGCATGTTGTATGTTATATTTCTACAGCCAGCCCCACCCCCCCAAAAAAAAAAAAAAAAAAAAAAAAAAAAAAAAAAAAAACTGCAACAATACTCACCTTCCAACATATTGAAGTAGCTCCTTCTGTTTTGGTGCTACTGCATCTCTATTCCTATCCTCCACTATTTGTTGAAGTTCATCCATTCCTGCTTCCAGCTTGTCTAGAAGTTCTACTCCACGGTCCTTCTTTGACTCTGCTAACCCTGATATAATTAAAGTTTTCCCCTGCTTGAGGGCTCGAGATGCCTGCTTCAGATTCTACATTTTCAAGCAAAATTGAATCTCAACTTTATACTCTAGCTCTTTTCAACATATACATAGATATTTATGGATATTAAACATTTTAAGTGTCTTACCCTTTCCACTGAATCAAGTGCCTTGACTCCAGCAACCTTAAGACTGTCTGTGATGTCTTCCAGTGGTTTTTGAACTTCCCTGATAGCTTTATTGTCAATAGGCAGCGCATATCTCAACAACGCCTCCGGGTCCTTGATGGGAGGTCCAGATATCAACACAGACAGATCAGGAAAAACTGGACTAGCAGCATAGGCATTTGCACACCAATCCAATGTGGGAACCCCAGTTATTAACCCAACTGCCAAAGCTATAGAAATTGCACTCTCCTTCAAGGAAAATGACCTCACTTCCTGCTTAATAAGTGAAATGCTTAATAAGTCCAACTTAAAAACACCAATCACTGCAACACGTTATCAACTTTTTAACAAATTTTTTATCTTTGCTTGAAAAGCAAAAAACTATGCATACCATAAGCTTTACAATTTGACCTACTTAAAGAGTTTCAATAACACATAACCACAATCAAGAAACAAAAAAATACAACATCTCATACATTCCTAAACGATTTCCAAGACTCAGAGTTTGGTTGAATATTCAAATATAATGCAGTAAAAAACAAAATATTCAACAATGTGAATAAAAGGTATAAGATCCAAAATCCATACCTTCTGGTGAGGATTCTGTGCAGAACATCTGGGTCCAAATCTCCGAGACAAAAAGTTGTTTTGGGAAAATGGGAAACGAAAATGGTTGGTGGGTATCTTTGGGGTGAAAAGTTTGGAGCTTGGTAGAGTAGAACAGTAATGGCAGGAGATAATGGCTGCCATGGAATGTCACACTATGGTTTTACAAGACAAATAACATCAGGGTCTTAGGAAAAAGAATTGATGAATGTTTCAGTTTGTGTGTCTGAGAGAGAGGATAACAGCAGATAAGGTTTTTGGTCACTTGGGGCTCTTTTACTTATATGCGTAAGTGTAAGAGAATAAAGAAATGGCTATGAAAGACCCATCATCCCCACGCTTTGGATAAGATAACAACTACTAGTATTTTTCTAGATTCTGGTTTTGATTTTGGAGGGGTGTCTTGGTTTTAACTTTTTATGGCAACATATATGTACAATCCCTTATAAACTGGTTTTATTTTTATCAAACATAAAATTAAAATTAAAATATATAATTATATAAATTCTTTTTTATATATAAGGAAATATAGAATTAAGTAATTGAAAGAATTTTTATGATTATATTGATGGGTTTTTCATTGAAACCCTAAACTTCTAAGCCCTTTTACCAAAACAAAGAAGAAAAAACCTATAATTTAATTTGTTTTTCTTGGATGATGTATTTTAAAATTTCGGATGGCACTTCATTTAGTTAAAATAAGAAAGTTTAAATCATATACTATTAATACTATAATTGGTGTTATTACAAAATAAAATTTGTATGAATTTTTTAATAATTATTATAATTTATGTGCTTATAAAATATAAAAATATGTTATATGTATTGTGACATGTTAACCTAATTAATGCCTTAGTTGTGTGAAGGTGGAAAAAATTTGACTTTTTTTTATTTTTTATTTATTAGGGAAAATTTCAACTTAATGCGATTGAAAGAGAGATGGATTTTAACTAATTATAAAATGAGTCATGTTTAGGAATGAAGATTCCAATATTAATTCTTCTCATAAGAGATACTAGACAATACCACTAAGTTACAATACTTTGGACTCAAATACCCCCAACTTTTTTGTCAAAAAAAAAAAAAAATACCCCCAACTTCAATACAACACAATTATAAGCCAACAACTAGAATTGTCACCCCTATATTCTAATTTGAATGTTAATGTGTCATATGATAAAGCACATTTATAATAATAAAGGTCTCTGTGGCTTAAAACTTACACACGAGGAGTCTAGCTAAATTAAAAGTGCCACTATGACTACCATGATGGCTGATTATTGCCATGTATTGGCAATGGTAAGATTGACAGTAGCCGAAGCAGTATTTTTTTTATAATCAAATTGTTTGCCGAAGCAGTATTTAATATCGATCTTTGCCAGTTTGTTTGTAACTTTGAGTCATCTGGATTTTTTTTTTCTTAAATTATAAATGTGCCCAAACATACAATACATTAACTTTTAGATTAACATATGAGCCAACAGTCATCCAACTCATTAGAACTTTGCATTAATGTCAAAATATCCCTTCTCAAAAAAAAAAAAAAAAAAAATCCAAATATTAATTCATTATCCTATGTTAATGGAGTAAATGCATTTATTTTCATATATTAATTATTTATATATAGCGCACTATTATTTATGTCAAAGTAATTTAAATAGTTATTTTTAAAAAATTATTTATATAAAAAATTATTTGGAATACTTACTTTATTATTTTAAAAAAATTGGAACATTGCATTCTTACTCATATTAAATTATGGGCATGCTACCAAGTGCCCTTAGGGCATTAGTTAACAATCCATTTTAGGAAAGTTTTGACACTACTTTTAAGAAAAATGAAAAAGGCTATCAAAACATTAATTGTTTTTTTTCCCCATAAAAACTTTCTTTAAATGGATTATTAACCAATGTCTTACGCCTAATTTGTTTCACTGAAAACCTTCTATAAAGATAGATTTCCACATTTTCCAAATTATTTTGGCAGCACAAAAAATAAAAGTAATGAAAAACTATCTTTGGTCAATAGAAAATTCTAATAAAAATAAGGTTTATTTTCTATAGGTTGTTTTCCAAATTTTTTTTTTTTTTGAAAACAATCTCTATCTCACACGTTGCATCTCCTATAAATATTATCTTCGGGGCAATAGCCGTGGGAAACATAATTTTTGGCGTCTTCTCTCTCATGGTGAGTGAGTTTCTCACTTTTTCTCTATTCCCTTTGCTTTTTCTCTCCTCACACCTTTCATACACAAACTTTGGTCTCTCCTCTTCCCATAAATCTCTCTCTCTCTCTAAAATTTTCTCCATGTTTCTCTTCCTCTCTGAAAATAAAAATAAAATAACACATTCAATTAATAATATATATAAATAAACAAATTTGTAATGGTAATTATTTCATTCCTCTCTAAAAATCCCAATTCTTTGCTTTGAATTTCAAGCTCGATTTTTTTTTTCAATAAATTTTCGGTTTTAAGATTCCAGAAGAGTTACTTCTCTTAGAAATATGGTCAAAAATAAAAATAAAATAAAACAAAAGAAGAAGAAAGAAAGAATGAAGTAAAAGATAAAATTTTAAACATAGTTTTGCATTAAATTTCAACTTTTTATTTCCTAAAATTTAGCCTTTTTCTATTAATATTTTATATAATGAATAATAATTGTTTAGAGAAATTGCATTTGTTGGCAATATTTTTATTTTTTTCAACAAATCATGATATATTATTTGTTGTTTATTAAATACAAATTTAAATAATAGATTTGTGATTGACTTTTTGACCTAATATACCAACAAAAAGAGTAGACAATTAAAAGTTATTATTATTTATACTTATTAAAAATATATTCCCTTGTCAAATTTTTTTAAAAATAAAAATAAAAATATGTGAACTCTTATAATTTAGTATTTTTTCCCCCTCAAGTTTATCTTATTTTTCCTACCCAAAATTTTCTCTAATTAATTTTGATTGTATCTATTTCAAAATTTTAGTATCAAAACCAAATTCATTCTTGATTTTTTTTAATGATTACATTTGTTTTGTTTATATAAATACATTTTTAAATAAAAGAAATTTTTTTTTATAATAGATACAAACATTAACCTTTATCTCAAAAAATTTTCAAGAGTCTTTGAGCAAACACCGTGCTTAAGATAGTTTTCTATAAAATGCTGTTTGAAAATGAGCAATTTTCCATAAAACATTTAATTTAGTCAAAATAGTTAAATATTTATGATTTTCAAAATTATTTTGGCAACAATTAAAACAAAAGTAGGTAAAGCAACTTTAATACACACAACAATAGTTGGGCTCACCCTTGGTGCAATAGATCCCTCACAAATATAAGTGTTTGTGAGGTGTGGGGGGCAATGATTGGGGTTCAAGTCTCTAGGAGTGAGTTTCACACACATATACACTTAGATTAGGCTAAAGTAAAATTTTCTATATTGTATGAAAATAAAATAAAATAACACATTCAATTAATAATAATATATATATATATTTATATATATATATATATATATATATAAAAGTCCCCCTCTTTTAACCGATCTTTTTTGTAGTTCAAAAGTACCTTCATTAATGAAGTGTAACTTCTCTTAGAAATATCAAAATCTTTATAACAAATTTAATTTTGAATTCAAAAAGAGAAATCCTAAAATTTAGAATTTTTTTTTTCATTAATGTTCAACTTTTTATTTCCTAAAATTTAGCCTTTTTTTTATTCCTTTTTTTTCCAATAAAAGTAAAGAGAGATGCTACGTCTTCAATATTTTTATAACATTTTTACAACAAATCACAGGTATTTAGTTGTTATTGGTTCAAATTTGAAACTAACACTAAGATTATCCAACAATAAAACCTAAGAACCCGCCACTTAAAATTTGTTGTAAAAATATTGTAGACACCCCCAATTATTTTTTAAAATAAAAATAAAAAACTAAGTGAACTCTTATAATTTAGCATTTTTTTCCCCTCAAGTTTATCTTATTTTTCCTACCCAAAATTTTCTCTATATCACATTATCACTACACCACTTTCAAATACACGTTCAAAAAAGAAATTATAGTTATTACTTATCTTTAAAGTTTATCCTTTGTGTTTGTTTGAAAAATTTTTAAAAATATATTTCCAAATTATAATAGATGCAAACTATTAGCCTTTATCCAAAAAAATAAAAAAGCCTTTGAGCACGCACAACGCTTGGGCGTGTGAGACTAGTATATATATGAATGTGTGAGTGTGTGCATGTGTAATTGCATTTAATTTAGTCAAAATAGTTAAATATTTATGATTTTACTAAAGTGTATGTTTGTTTTGTTTCAAATCATTTTAATCTTAACAATTTACATTTCCTAACTCCTTTTAATGGCACATTACACGCATTCATGTGTGCACACTATGTACTATGTTCATAACAAATTTTATATGGCAAATTGTTATTAGTAGATAAAAAAGTAATATTAGTGGTAGAACCAAATTAAAACTAATAAAAAAATTTACCACTTATTATAAATTATTATAAAATTTTGTGAAAACTCCACACATATATGAAATCAAGGTTGTAGTAGCCTAAATATCAATTGTATTAATATGGTATATACATTTATTAATTATTGGTAGGTGGTCCACTAATTAGTTATGTGAAAATTAAGATATATATGGTTATTTTTCTATAAATGGTGCATTGATGATTTATTGCATTCTTGCTCAAATTTTTTTGCTTTGTAAAGCAATTTAAACAAAATCCAAAAAATAAATAGACAAATCCAAATTTAATGCATGCCAAAAAAGAAAAGAAAAAAGAGTTGACTTGTAATTTAGGCTCTTTTTGTTTCAACAATCATGTTTTCTAGAAAATGAGTCATTTTTCAATAATCATTTTTCTATAAAACTATCTCATTTTTCAATGTTTGGTAACAACTTTAAATGAGTTGAAAAATAACCTCTTAACTTCCATTATTTAGTTTATTTGAGATTTATTTTGAAAAAATAAAAATAATAATTTTTTAAAAATAAAAATACTTTTTATATTGAAAAATAGAAAACATTTATCTTTTAAAAATAAAATCATACTATTTTATTTTCCATTGAAAGAAACGGAGCGTTAGTGAAAATAATTTAGTCTTTATCTTCACTAATTTAGTCATTATCAATTTAGTCTATAATGACATTCCAAAATATTGGAAAATAAAAAATTATCTTAAATAGCTTATAAAGAAAATTTCTTACAAAATATTTTAAAATAAATCTATAGTATAAACACACATAGTGTGGGACATCACTTGCATAGTGAATGTTAAGACTTAGGAGGTAATAAAATATTTTAATTATCGAAAATAATTTAGTCTTTATAGGGGAGAGAGAGGAGGGAGAGGGGGAGAAAGAGTCACTAATTTAGTCATTTTTATCAATTTAGTCAATCCAAATAAAGGAGTAATGACATGTAAAGATTTTACATTTTTTTTATTAAATGTAATAAAAATTAAGTATGTAAAATTAGAAATAGTGGATGTTGACCAATTTTTACATGAAAGAAAAAAATTTTTTTAAAAGAAATTATTTAATTAATGTAGATATTTTCAATTAAAAATTTAAAATTATTTATAGCATGGTCATAATTATAAAAAATTTGTAACATTTTTAAATTTATTTTTATAAAATAAATTTCTACTATAATCTAAGTATATATAAACACAACTAGTGTGAGAAATTACATCACTTGCATAGTGAATGTTAATAAAATATTGTTATTTATGTAAATGTGACATCATTTGATAATTTTTATTTTTTTATTTTTTTATTTTTTTTATTCTTTGTACTGATTTGGAAACTCACACATACATTTATATAAATGACATTATCTCATTGCTCCTTTTTGCAAAATTTCTCCCCTCACACCTCACAACCATTATACTTGTAACATTTTGAAAACTTTTTTAGTTCCTGTGTTCAGCATCATTTATGAGGAATAAAGAAGATATTTCAGCCATTGTTGCTCCTGTGTGGTGTACTAGCTTAGAATGGTCATTGGGCCTCAGTGTGCTATTAAGACCCATTAACGATGGAAGAGGGCAAAATTCTTCTACAAGACCCTCCTATGGTGTGGGCTTTGATTTGACAGGCTATCCCATTGCCTATAGCCCAATATTGGGGCACTTTATTCTTCGGCTGGTCACAAAAACTTCACCATACTATAAATCAATCATTATAGAAAAATTCAATCACAAAAACACGACGAATCAAAAGGGAACATGCTTTCTTAAATCAAAGAACCATTGTATTTGATACAAGGCGTCTAAGAAAATTATAATCCAAGAGAACAGCATCTAATGTATTCACAAGATCCAGAACTTGAAAACACAAAACTAAGCATAAAGATGGAAAACTAAAACAAACGGATTAAAAAATTGATGCGGAAACTAAGAGGGTCAAAAGTATGAATTCTAAGAGCAACCCGGCACATAGCTATCAGAATGTTTTAGGCTACACTTGCACCAGAGAGCTGGATCTGAGTTGGCTTTTGAGGCGCATCATCATTGTGTTTTGGAGTTTTCCTATAGTAAATTGCATATAGTATGAGTTGAGCTGCGCCAGAGACTGCACCAATGCCATTGCTGACCTGCAAGAATAATATATATATATATATAAAAAGGTTCATGTTAAATTCCTTGTATATGAAAAATACATTATACAAGACTAACAAGATTGGGGAACAATGATACTGTAATAGGTATCAAATATTTCAGACAGCTAGTAGCAAGGCATATGATAATAATGATATGATTATCATTGCCATAATTCTTATTAAAACCATAAAACTATGTAGCAGAAATTGAAATTACCAGCACGTAGATGTCAAACTGGATGAGGGCATAGGCAGTCCAGATGGAACCATTAAGGAAGTTAGTTAATGAAAGATAAAATGGCATGAACTCCACACTCTTGGTTGTGATGACTTGTTTCTGTCATAAGATATAAGAGAAAGATACACAAAATATTTGTCAATATATATATATATATATATATATAAATAATCAAACACTCAAAAAAAAAAATGTGGGTAATTAACTAGATAGACCCAAGTTTTAAAGGCATGGGATTGAAGAGGGGGACGTACCATGACTGTAAGTGGAGACACATACATAAGAACGTTGAAAATATCACAGATGACTCCTACCATCAGAGACCTTTTCTTGGTAGTATGTAATGTTGTCATGGTTATGATGATGATGATCGCCGCGAAAATCACATCAACCGAAAGCCCAAGGAGTACCTTTTTCTGCAAATAGAGGACTGCATTAACTAAAGCACAATTTAAACAATGTATTATATATCATTATAAGATGATCACAGAAACATTTTTTTAGTTGAAGTAATGAGTACAGGGACACTTCAATACTCTAATCATAAACTATGCTAAACTATCATGTGCCCATTTGGAATAGCTGTAAAAAGAACCACACTTTTTTTAAAGCATGTTATTTTGTAACAGTTTGCCCCACCACCTTTAAATAACAAAATGATTATGTTGTATATTGATAACACATTTTAAAAACACTTACTAAACAAGTTTATTAAACTTTATTATTCTCGAATATTTATTTAGACATACGACCTGTAACATTTAAAAATTAAGTAAATGCCCAGTGTCTCACATTCGACTAAATGACAATGTGGGTAAAAAGACATTGTGTCATACAAAGAGTTCCATGAAGTCAAAATCAGTAAAAGAACATTATGCAAGAAATAGTACCCGTCCATTCTTCTGCTTCGCACCATAGGTGTAGAATATGGCTAAATAGATCAGCGCAAGTACCAGCCCAACACTATTGATGGTCACAACAAGAAGACTATCTGGGTGCACAAATGGCATGCCATAGAAGACCCAAAAAATGCAGTTCAGTACTGTTGCAATATATGGTATTGGCGAGAAATCCTCCACGGCCTTGTTCGTAATGATTCTATAAAATGTTGGCCTGGTACATACAATTAAATTTAGTCAAAACTTTTACATTCACTAAGTCATTAATGCAATTAAAACATTCATATGGAATATTCTTTTCTAAGAAAGTACAACTCATGATACAGTATCATCCATTTTTTCTAAAAGGTGAGTTACACGTGTATTTGCGTGATAAGACTTAAACCCACAATTCTTTTAAGCCTTATCTAGTATAGAGTTGTTATAATTACAAATAATAATAATAATTAATTGGTAATTAATTGATGTTATAATCTGATAATAAAGAACAATAATAAAAAGCGATTCTCAATCTCTAAAAAAAAAATTATAATTTTATAGTAGTCTCTGTTTTTTTTCTAAATAAATTTAAGTCAAACCAAGCTTATAACTTTAGATAGAAAGAGAAACTCATTAAAGGGTATTTACAATTGGGTTTTCACAAATTTCATTAACTTTCAATGTTAAGTATTTCCATGTGTCTTTTAAAGTTTTTTTTTTTCTTCTGAGAATCAATAAAATTAAAACAAAAAAAACAGTAAAAAAAACTTATTATTCTTTTTGAGGACACACGAATCTGATCATTACAAAATATTAGCAATAATTATTATTTATTAAAAAAAAAAAAAAAAACCATCGATTACAATCTCATTCTATAACCAAATAATGCATGTAACTAGTGTGATTGTCACATCAAAGTGGGTCCCTCCACAAAATCCACCAAGTGGGTCCGATCTCATAAAATATAGGCGAAACGTGTGATTTAAGGGAATAATCAATTGCTCCTAGACTAAGTAGCAAAAACTAAACACACTTTTTATCCTTTAACTGTTCAACTTTTATTATTTAATTAATATATAAAAATAAATTGGCAGAGAGAGAGAGAGAATTACACTGGGGAGAGGAACAGCCCGAAGGAGATCACGTTTCCTGATCAACAGAGATTAACGAAAACAAACTTAGCCATCTAATCAATCATTCAAAATCATCATCATCAAAACTATAAAATTAAAGGAATTGAAAACCAAAAATTTTTATTCAATAGTTAACGATCTCTTGTATTATCAATATCTATATATGCATAACGTAGAAAAACACACACACGCGCATTAATTGTTTTCTCAGCAAAATTAAGAGCAATTATAGGGGGTTTTGGAGCACAGACCGATGATCCCAATCACATTCCTGATTGAATGAGAGTTCATCACCATCTTCGAATACACAGAGAAAAAGAGAGAAAGAAGAGAGAGAGAGTGTTTCAAGTTTGAGAGAGAGAGAGAGAGAGAGAGAGAATAGTGTAGTAGTAGTGGGTATGAGAAGCCTCCTTTTATATACCAAAAAAGCTCACCAAACAAATACACAGTTTGAGTTGGAGTCAAATTGGCTTACCAGATAAAGAGTAAGACACTATCTCTCTCTTCCCTCCTTTTTGATATTTTTGTTTTTTTTTGTGTTTTTTTTTGTTTTTTTCCTTTTGCCACAACAAATTAAATCAGTTAACATCTAGCCTAGAAATCCCCTCATTATATTTTATTTAAATAAGTTATATGACTTAAATATTTTTGAAATAATATTTTATTGAGATAAAGTTGCCTCGAATCTCGAAAAAAAAGATAACATGAATTGGATAAGTTTAAAACAAAAATAAATACGTGGAATTAAACAGAATGAAAATAATTTGGGAGGTTGATTTTAGGGAAAATTTTCACTGATTCAATGTTGAACCGGTCCCCCAAGAATGTCTCTCTAACGGAATGTATTTGAAAAACAAGGTGCGTGAGTTGAGTTGAATGCATGGGATTGGGAGGGTGGTGGCAGAGAGTTGGCTATGTGTGCGTTTCGTTTTTGATAAAGTTTGGGTGGCGGTTTGTTACGTGGGGTTGTGAAATTGGTATTGTGTTTCCACTTATTCACGAAATCTACCCCTTTCTCTAGGTTTCTTCTCCTCTTCCTCTTGCACTAGTCGTGGCAAAATGTTTCACTTCTCAAAAAGGCAACGTATCCAACATATTCACTGTTCTAGCTACCTCTACAATATTTTTCTAACCCTTTCGTTCCTCAAGTAATCTATGAAATAAACAAATTTTGCCATCTATTTTTATTTCTTTCTTTTATAGAGTTTCAATTTGTAATGTCTGTTTATGTGATTTTTACTTTTTCTCATTAGATCTAGACATTAATCGGTTTTTAGTGTAGATAAAAGTTGAATTTCAGATTTCTTATTCAACCATAAAAAACTTTACAATTTTTTTTTTTTTAGAAAAAAACTTTACAAATTGAGTTAACTAAAATCCACAGTTTTTCCATCTACTTAAATACATAATTTTGTCATTTTTTTTCCTTAAAAAAAAAAAAATACCACCACTCCACAAGTACAAGTTCTTTGTGGGGTGGAGGGCAAGATAAAAATATAATCATAATAAATTAAATTAAGTATAAAGTTAAGCATAGTGACCCAATTAAATTTAATGAAAATTTTGCATTGACCTATAAGTAGATAAAAACATAATCTTAATAAATTAAATTAAGGATAAAGTTAGGCATATAGTGACCCAATTAAATTTAATCAAACTGTTGCATTGACCTATAAATAGTTTGGATGGATTTTAATTTTGGATAATAAATTAAATTATGGAGAAAGTTAGGCATAGTGACCCCATTAAATTGAATCAAATTGTTGTACTGACCGATAAATAGTTTTGATGGATTTTAAGTTTGGAGAAGGTTTAACACCTTTTGTGTTTGTAGGGGCCAATAATGGCAAACTAAGACGTGGTTTGGTTGAATTTGGATGTTGGTGTCAAAGTTGTGTAGTACTGATTTTAGAAGTTATGATTTTAGAAGTTATAATCTTCCTGGATTCTGTTAATTAATGTCAATTTAACTTTATTTCACCTACTGCTAATAGGATAGCTTCTGTACTTTTTTTTTTTTTTTTTTTTGCTGAATAAATAGCTTCTGTAGTTGCCTCTTTTGCTAAGCAGTCTTCGGGTGTTTGTACTTGAATGGAGAATATGTCTAATTATTTTAGGCAGGCAATATTTATTATTTTCTGAAGTTGTGATGTAATTTCTTACATAAATAATACATTTTTGACAATTTATAAAAAAATATTAATGAGAAAACTCTTCATTATTTCATTATGAATTTAATTAATAAAACTCACTATTGTATGAAAGGAGATTGCATTGCACCTGGAGTGAATAGTTTCTCTAATTAGTAAAACCCTATGGTTTTTCTCAAAAAAAAAAAAAAAAAAAAAAAAAAAAACCTATGGTTGAATTTAATTGTAAAATCAAAGTTTCAAAAACTAAAATATTGTATTTAAGTTTTGTAATTTTATTATCTCAAAAAAAATTCGTCAATTGATAAGCTGATTGTTTCCTTTTTAGTTTTATCAATTTAATAAAAAATAAGATATGAAGTTTTTACTACATAATTAATCGTGAGTGTCATGGTGGAAAATTTTTATAGTAGCTCTCTATTGATTTGGTACTCACCATCAACACAATCAGGTATTTTTAAATATTTTAGTTCCACCACCGCACACCCTTGGTGTGATGGTATGCTTGTGGAGTGTGGGGAACAAGGGCCAGGGTTCAAGTCTCTACTCTGTTTGTTTCAATGAAAAACTTATGTGAAGACAATTTTTACATTTTTTTTGTGTTTAGTATTATTAAAAAAAAAGGGTCAAAAGAAAACCATCTTTTAACTTCTCTTATTTAGCTTGGCATAAGTTCTTTTCCACTAAAAATTTCTAGAAAAGAAAACAAGTCTTTCTCTCATGAAGTTAAATAATTAAGGAAAATAACTTTATCTTACATAAAACTAAATAAAGGAAGTTAGGTGATAATTTTCTAACTCATTTCAAGGTTGCTCCTTTCTACCAAATATAGAAAAATGAGATCTAGAATATAATTGTTGAAAAATTATTTTTTTTTCATAAAATGTTAATGTTGAAACAAACAAAGCGTAGGTATCCACTTAAAATAAAGGGTTTTCATGGTAAATGTACCATAAAAGAAAGTGTAAAATATGTGGCTAAGTTAGGATTTAATTTTAAGGGGAAAATTTTATACACATATACACATACATACATACATACATACATACATACATACATACATATACACACATGCATAATTGCACTTCAAAACCTAATAATTTTTTTCATTCATCAGCAAAGTGAGTATAAAATATTTAATTTTTTGAATAAATTTTTTGGATGATGGTTATTTTTTGATATTTTAACAATAAGTTTCTTTGATGAAAAGTTTCATAACTTTCACAATTGAAGTGATATGTTGTAATTGGTGCATGACAAAAGTAGTTTCAGTTATGGGCTCACATGAGAGTGATGTTTCATTAATCACAACTTATTATAGGGTTGTAAACAGGCTGAGCCAAGACAAGTATTTAAAGGGTAAATTGCAAATTACACCCCTAAAATTTGGGGGTAATTGAATTTTACACCCTGAAATTTCGGAATTTGGATTTTACCCCCTTACGTTTGAGGGTGTTTGGATTTTACACCCTCACGTTTGAGAATTTGGATTTTAGCTCTTATATTTTAGGGGTGTTTGGATTTTACCCCTTAAAGTTTGAGGGTTTTTGGATTTTACATCCTAAAGTTTCATAATTTTTGGGTGTAAAATCTAAATACTCACAAACTTTAGGGGGTAAAATCCAAATTCTAAAACTTTAGGGTGTATAATCCAATCACCCTTAAACCTTAGGGATGCAATTTGCAATTTACCTGTATTTAAAATTAAGACTTGTTCGTTTAATTTTATTTCAAGGACAAGCCAAGCTTGAACTCATCACCAAATAAGATTATATATTTAAAATTGATTAATTTTTTGTCAAACAAGCTTGAACTTGTTCACAAGCTACTTGATTAATTTATTTCTTTTTCCCATATATAGTAAAACTATAACTCAAATTTTTTACTATTTTACAAATATAAGAATTCTTATCACAAATGGACTATTTATATTATCAATAAACTAAAAATAATAATTTGATATTATATGAACTTATTTACAAACTTATACATTTCAACTCAAATCTATATAAGTATATCTTTAGATAAATATAACCAATTTGGTTCATGTGTAGAATATTTTGAAAGTAACTTTGTCCCAAAAATTTCATATTTTAATATCCATAACTTTGTCAATAAACATCAACTTGAACAGACTAACATGTATTTATTAGTCCAGACCCTAATGTGACAGATTGCACACAAGTACAAAAATAATTAGGAAATTATTCTGGTTCTACTCACCCTAATAGGTCATTGTTTCTACACTATAAAATTAAGGAAATTAATTCTTGTGAGTTCCAGTTAGCTCAACTAATAACTAGTAAAGTCTCTAATGATTAAATAAGAGATTTGTGGTTCAATTTCTGCCTATACCAAAAAGTTGATTGGTGTTTTGGTCTAATGATAAAGAGCTATCATCGAGAGTGGACGCTATTGGTTGAAACTCTTTCAAAAAAAAAAAAAAAAAAAAAAAAAAAAAAAGTCAATTCTCATAAATCATAATAAGTGACGTCACACAAGTCCACAAATAAATGGTTCACATTACCAAAAAGGAGAATTCTGTGATAGGTTGTTTTGGGAACCTCCTGCTAATTCAAACTTTTTACTAAATTTTCACAAATCACTTAAAAAAAATTATAATTTGGAAAGGAAAAAAAATGTACACAGAACTCCCTAAATATCTTTAAAACATGAAAGCCTTTGAAATTTTAAATATAAAACCTAACCCTCTTTTGGTAATTTTCCATGTATAAAGAAATCACATTTTAGCTCAAACCCCCTTGAAAAAATTATAATTTGGCAAAAATAAACTAGGAAAAAAAAACTATTAGAAAATAATAAAGCACAGAACTTTAAGTTCCTTGCAAGGGACACATAAATATCTCTAAAATAAAAGCAGATAAAGAACTGAAACAAACTAACCTTTGTAAACAAACTAAATTTTAAAACAAATTAAAAAAAAAAAAAAAAAAAAGGATAAAACCGATGTCACGGGAAATTCAGCCACATAGTAGTAATATATAAATCTCTTAAACCTTGGACTAAATTTTAACCTTACAAAACCCGAACTTTATAAGCTAAAATCTATATTGTAAATGCTTTAGGGCTTAGCTAAAATCTATACCGTATTGTAAAATTGCCCCTCATATCATATTTAGCTCATTAACCCCCTTGAAAATATTACTAGTCTCCATCACGAAAATTTTTAAACATGCATTAAAATAAATGATTAGTTTATCATGTGATGACATGTATCTATATTTAGAGTTGCATTTTCACATAAAACCTGACATTAAAACCATTAAACATCAATTCGAATAAGTGGTAATTACGTTTCTAATATGATGACACAAACATACTTAGAATTGCGTTTTCACACAAAACAATACTACGTAGATATCAAGTGTTGTATTCAAAAACTCAAAAAGATCATGTGATTTCAAGGAAACCACGGGAAAGTTTTGTGTATTTTTCCATATAATTTACATTCATTTGATTTTCCTCCCCGAGAAGGTTTCGCTATTGATGAACAGGTGAAGCCACCCACGTTTAAATTTGATATTGAAGACCCAATCACATATAAACTTTCTGTGGTGTTCAATTTATTAGTCAAGGAGGTCATTTCTGATGTTAAAAAGTCTATGTCTCATTCAGCCACCATAATAGGAACTCAATAATCTAATAGTTTCTCATAGAAAAGAAAGCTTTTGCTTAACCTTTCTAATTTGCTTTTCAGAAAAAAACAAAAACAAAAGGTTGGCGTTGGTATTGGAAATACAACAAGAGTCTTTCAATGTCTACTTTTGGGTCAAATAAAATTCATGGACATAGGAAGAAGTGGTGTCGAAAAAGATTTTTTCCTTTGATCATGTTTTGATTGTTAATATGATATATATCAATTGTCTGTTAAGCCCGCAATTTCTATGAAACTATGATACATCCAAATTCAAGAGACCCAATGGTTTTATATATAACTCTAATAGGAAAAGAGTATATTGATGTGTATTTTACTCACTAGAGAAAAAATACATACCAACCAAAATACATGTACTATTTGAGTAATAATGCATTAATGCTTGTGTTTGTGTATGTTCGAGTCAGGAAAAGACTCTGGCCTAGCTCAAGTCGGGGGCGGCTCTAGGATTTTTGTCCAGGGGATCAATAAGAAACATAAATTATATAAAATCTAAAACAAAAGGGACTTGAAAAAAAGGTGAAATTCTACAATTGTCTTTTACGATGTTTCATATTTTAAAAGCGTTGCATGATAGATTCATTATTAATCCTACGATCTATATCTTTTTAAATGTACACAATCAAACAATCATTCATTCATTGATCTCCCATAGTACTAGCAAAAAAATAAAAAACAAACTATATAAGTTTATTTGACATATTTTTTTCTAATACACTATTACATATTAATTGTTGTTGTTAAGTGATTTTTTTGCAATTCTTTAATTAATAAGTTTACAATTCTTTGAATGTTTTATATTTTTATTTTCCTTTAGTGATAATGTATTGACCCACTCACATAGCTAACAACCATCACATATCACGTTCATCATCTTTCTTTGGAAAAAAAAAAAAAAAAAAGTCACATTCAACCAATTAAAAAACCACTCACAAGCCACAAATTTAGTCAAATAACAAAGTGCAAAAGACAAGCTCATAACTTTATATCAAATCATTCCAAACACTTACAGTACCAGCAAAGAAACTCAAAACACTATGGCTTAAAAAAAAAAAAAAAAAAAAAAAAAAAAAAAAAAAACACTATAACCCATTAACCCCCCGACCCACACACACGGTCAAACTCCCTCAAAGACTCAAAACTCAATTGGTTAGCCACAAAAATCAGAAGAACACTATAACCCCCACAAACACACACACACACAATCTCAAAGATTCAAAACTCAAACAAAAAAATCAGAAGACCATAACAGTATAACTCCACACACACACATGGTGATTCACTCACACAGATTCAAAGAAAGAGTATATCAAAACACTATAAACACACTCTCACAATGAAAGAAAGAGAGAAATAGAGAGCTGAAAAACCAGATCAAGCGTGGTAGATCAGCGGCTGCGATCACGGAGATCGTGAAGGCTACATAGTGGTAGATTTTGTGTGTGTGAAGCAAAGGCAGCCTTTTTCCTTTGGGTTTGGAGAATGAAGAAGGATAGTGAGAGATTTTAGAGGCTAGACAGCTGCAAATTCTTAGGTTTTATTTGGCCCTTTTTTTATTTATGATTTTTCAAAATTTGATTTATGGGCTTTTTATTTTTGAGATTAAAGGCCAAAATTTTCTGTTGGACTTCTTTATTTTTCTAGAGTTTAAGCTGGGCTTAAAAAAGGACTAGGTTCATGGACACGGAGAGGGTGTGCAAATTTGTATTGAGGGGGTTCAAAACAAATTTTTTTAAAAAAATATTATATATATAAATTTCGGGTCAGGGGGTTCATTTGAACCCCTTGACTATAACGCATCTTCTGCCCTCTGCTCAAGTATATGATAAAACAAGTAGCATCCTAATCCTCAAGGGCTTTAATGAATAACTAGCCTCATCACACACGCTTCACGCGTGCGATGAGTCTTTTTTTTTTTTTTTTTTAGTGGTCCTATTTTGTAGAAAAAAAAAATAGTGTTTTATATATATATATATATATATATATTTTTTTATTTTCTATTTTAATTTATAAGTGAATAAATCAATTTAAAAATTAATAGAAAAGTGGTCCATTTTTTAGGCAATATTTTAGTGGGAGTTAGTGTTGCATTTTTACTAGATTGTCCTTTAGTTTTGTTTCTACTTAAACATAGAGGTGTAGGGGCATTTTTGAACTAAAAAATGAGGAATCCAAACAGGAGAAGCCCCTTAAATAATAGTATAGATAATCCAATAATGAGTTCATGTTGGTGAGGGGATTTTATGGTATGTTCTTTCATCAAAGTGTACACACAAATCCCATTTGCCAAGGACATTTCTCTTCGCTCTCATTGGCCTTTTTAATAGTTTTATTTGTGAAGTGGCATTCCTTTTTTAAGGTGTCTGGCCTTTCTACGCAAGCCATGTGGGTCCACGTCTTCGCTGCCATCTTTCCCCCACTCTCCTCTCCTTTCGGGCTTTTCCTCATAAAAAAATTTCAAACTTAAGTTAGCCTAATCGCCCCACTAGCGGTTCCTTTTTTTGTATGCGTGGATGTTGTGTGCCCTAGACTAACTCTGTACTTGTTAGTTTTCTTTTAATTTAAATTTCCTTTTCACTAAAAGCTAAACTTTCATTGTAGGGTATTCATATTTGAATGTGCAAAATTTTTTATCTATTTGAAGTCTTTTTATTTTTTTAGCTAACAAATGTTCAAAACATCTCAGAAGAGCGTGTTTTGGATCCTTGGCCCAAGGTATGATTGGATCCAAGCCCAATAAGCCCAATACAATGAATTTGTAGAGAGTGGGTTGGAGAACTAGGCTCTAATGAATGACTTAACAGTTAAAATGGATTTTAAAAGATAATCAAACAGAAATGGACTGGATTTATCTAAGTAAATTTGTCCTCAGCACAATCTGAGAGGGTATATTCTATTACATATGGGTTGAAAATGATTACAAATATGGTTCAAGTTGCTATAGTGTTTTCTCTTACAAATTTCCGATCCCCTTCTCTCGGGGTTTTCCCTCTAATTTATATCATCTTCCCTTCTCATCCTTCCCCTACACGTGGACAGTAGATTGCTGAAGTGGATCCTTGTCCCATCCACCCCCTCCTAAAGTCTTTTGGAGTGGTGTAAGACTGAAAAAACACTGTTCAGAGATCACTTCCTCATTAATGCGGCTAGGGGTTAGTCAGAGTATTCAATGCGGTGGCAGCAGTTTCCCCTTAGATATTTCTGAGCTCCCATCCCTTTATATGTTCATGATGAACGTCCCCTATCATCGAATCTTCCCGGAAGGTCACCTTGAACATTATGATATACATTTGACCTGTGCTAGGCTTATCCGAGGAGATATTCCTCCTCAATCTACCTTCCCATTTGTAACCTACTCATGGAACTTTGAGCTTAACCCACCCGCTACTATTTATTCATTCTCGGATCACCCCACGTTCTCGACCAAGGCCCAAGGCCCAATATATAATTTGGGCCTTTATCCCTACAATAACTCCTCAAAACTCCGGTTTTTTCCCTCTCATCCAAGAAAAAAGTGGGGTTTTGATTTCTTAAGAGTTAAAACTATTTATTCCTTTGATTTACACACGTGGGAGCCCCGTTTTGTGCTACCCATAATTGTTACTGACACTTCGAAGCCCGCGATGTGTCATTAATTGCTCCAGGTGGCGCTTTGTTTCCTACATCCAATGGTGAGGCGTAGATCCTACAGTGGACATTTCTTCTTGAATTTCCCTTCATTTCACAAGTCTTCAAGCTTTCTAGAGATCCCAAACACTCAGACCTTCAAGGCTTTCTAAGTTCCTAAACCTCCCTACCCCTTTTCTTAAGAAATCTTTGAATCTTTTACAAGTTTAGGGATCAGCATACGCACTTGTCCTTGTAAGTTTTTACTTCTTTAAACTTTTTTTCTCCTCGGCCAATCTCCTTGGTCTTCTATTCTTTGCTTCCTTCTTTTAAAAATTTCTTTCGCACCCCCTTAGCTTGCTTAGATGGATAGGTTCAAGCACCTCATAGACTTTCCGGTTGGTATGGAGGGTTTTAGGGTTAGATACCGGATCTCGCAGGGAGTAGCCCTACAATATTTTGTCCTAGACCAAATTCTTATAGATATGAAAGAAGGTGAAGTTGTCATTCCTATGATCGCCTTCTTAGAGGGAGGAATGACACTTCCCATGGGCGGGGTAACCAGAGATTACCTAATCAACCACAGACTAGGTCCCTACTAGTGCACTCCCAACCTGTTTAGAGTTTTAGGGAGTATAGATGCTCTAAACAAGCATATGAACTTAGGGCTCACATGGCATGACGTTGTTCATTTGTACGAGTGTCATTCCCTTTCCGGTGCGGGATTTTATCTCAAGTCCTTGGTCGACATCGTTAGAATGATATCATGTCTTCCTAAGTCCAACAAGGTTATGAAGGATGATTACCTGATCGTCTCCGAGGAGTGGCACGACAGTTTTCACTACCCAACTCGAGAGGGAGAGCTAGGTGGGGTACCCTAGGATTAGGTCCCTCGGCAGGGGATTTAGCCCTTTTATCTTTACTTCCTTTCACCTTTAACACTTTGCCTTCTTTTGACGATAATTTTCATTGATCTAACCCTAATTTCCTCCTCGGATGTTTTTGTAGATAAAAGGCACATTGCTCCGAGACTCACCCTGGTCAACATTCTCGTCTCAACAAGCTACTGAGGTTGGAGATATTTATAAGTGAAGACAGGTAGCTGTGAGCCGTCCACTTGATACTCGACTACGAGCCTCTATCAAGTACATTCCAGGACGCGAGCTAAGCAATAAGAGCCGGTGACCCTAGATTAGCCCGCATAGACGTTTTTGTGCCTAGCTTTTCGGCTTGGAGAGACCTTCCACCAGTTGAACTACCTCTTCAATGCTTTCCTAGAGAAGTAGTTACCCCGAGGGAGGAAATAACCTCCTCGCGTCTGTCCTTTGAGGCCGAGATTGACCAATTCCGCTCCGAAGAAGAAGGAGAGGGGCTAGAAAGGCTTATGGAGCCCTCGATTCTCGGGTCGAACTTGACAGATTCTCCACGACCAATTCTCCAAGACTTGTAGTTGCCCAAGTTGATACCAATTCTGAAGAAAAGGACAAAATATCCCTTGAACCCGAGGAGAGGCCTTAAAGATCTTGTAGTTGGGAGGAATAAGTGATCCTCATCCAAAGAGGTTCCTAAGCTTAAAGATGCCAACAATCTCCCCCCTCCCCCTCCTCCTCCCATAACCTTACTTAAGCCGATCCCCCTCCCTAATATGAAGAAGAAGAGAAAGGAGCAGGACTTAGAGGAGGGTGAGGTGGTCCCTTAAAATGGGGGTAAGTAGTAGAAGACTGCT
Source organism: Quercus dentata (assembly GCA_028216015.1). Lineage (NCBI taxonomy): Eukaryota > Viridiplantae > Streptophyta > Magnoliopsida > Fagales > Fagaceae > Quercus > Quercus dentata. The sequence continues at coordinate 85,438,547 of CP116445.1, forward strand.
AGAGATAAAAGGGCCTCCTTCGCGGATAGCAAGGAGGACCCCGTTAGGGTCAAGGTGCGCCGCCAACAGTGCACTTAGGCTCCAAGACATGAGTTAGATGGCGCTGCCATCTCCTAGGACGCTTTAGTGCGAGAGTTCCAGAGAGGGCATTCAGCCTACATTGCTGAAGCCCTAGAATAATCTCTTCTCCTCCACAAGGACATGGAAGCTCTCGGGCGGATGAGGCAGCCGGACCTCTTCTTGTCCCTATAGAGGGACCTTGCCATGGTGAGTTAACTAACACATCTTTGAATTAAATACTAAGCTATGCTTTCATTCATTTTTTTTTATATATATATATATATGGATTCCTTCGTTATTTTTATGTAGGTTACCTAGCAAGTTTTTGTGGCCGAGGAATGGGTCCGGGATGCCCGTAATGAGGCTAGGGCCGAGGCCCACTCCCGTGCCGAGACCGAGAAGTCTCTAGGAGCCCTTAAGCGAGAACAAGCGGAGCTGTCTAACAAGGCGATCGCCATGGACAGGGCCTGTTTAAGTGCCGAGGCTCGGGTTGAGGATCAATGCAAATTTCTCCACCTAACTGAGATAGACTTGGCCACCTAGAGACAGTTGGTACTAGATCTCAAGGCTAAGTTGCAAAAAGTTAACAAAGCAGCTTGAGTGGCCAAGGACACTGCTAAGGCCGAGAAGGTAGCATCCTATGAATGTGGGGTCTTGGACACGGAGACAAGGCTAGGCCGAGGTGGCGGTTGGGGTGTGTAGGGACTACTGCACCGAGGTATGGGCTAAAGCGCTCAACCGGGCAGGAGTTCCTACCACTTCTGAATTGAGGAGTGTTGAGAATATCTTCTTCCCAAAAGATATCAAAGAAGATCCAATTATGCTCCCTCCTCCCACTACTCTTCCTTTTCCTCCTCTTAAGCAGCCCCCCACCATCCAAGCCCCTTCTCTGGATGCTGAAGTCCCAACAGGGGCTACTAAGAATAAGGAGGATGTTATATGGGGGTCCTTGGCACGAAGATAAGGATAAGGGTAAAGGGGTCCAACCACCAACCGAAGCCAATCCCTCCGAGGATGCTCTCACAATCAAGGATGTGGTCTCCAAAACCAAAGCTGCTAAGTCCAAGTCCAAGACTAGGGATACCAAATCCAAGGCGGTTGATCACAAAGAAGACCCTTCCGTGCGAAGCCACAATCATAAGCCCCCCTTTTTTTTTTACTTCATCTTTAGTTTTTTTTTTTTTTTTTTTTTTTTTTTTTTTTTTGTCCACCACTAATTATAATGTACCCTTATTTTGATCAATAAAAAGACTCTACTTTTTACTTTATGTGTTTTTCCTATACATGTCTTTAAGTTTGACAATATTGCACACAAAGATCAATTGTCGCTACTCTTTCTTTAATAAAAATTAATAGTAATATATTACTGATAATTTAAATAAATTGAACAAGTACTAGTAATAAAGAGCATTATCACTTACTTCTATTAAGGCGTATAACTTTCACTCTGTTCAACACTTAGATAAATATCCAAAAATATTAAATTACTTAAGGCCGTTGATCCGAGGAGTTAAGTGTAACCTAGGCTATGCTTTGACACTTAGGAAAAATGAATAGATGTCATTAAGTATTAATTTACCCAAAGCATGTGGTTTGGGGAGTTAGGCATGACTAAGGTTCTATTTAAAACTTAGAAAGATGTCATTGAGTGTTAATTTATCCAAAGCATGTGGTTCGAGGAGTTAAGCATGACTAAGGTTACTTTTAACACTTAGAAAGATGTCATTCAATGTTAATTTACCTAAAGCATGTGGTCCGAGGAGCCAGGCATGACTAAGGTTTTGTTTAACACTTAGAAAGATGTCATTAAGGGTTAATTTACCCAAAACATGTGATTCAAGGAGCCAGGCGTGACTAAGGTTCTGTTTAACACTTAAAAAGATGTCATTAAGTGTTAATTTACCTAAAGCATATGATCCGAGGAGCCAGGCATGACTAAGGTTCTATTTAACACTTAGAAATATGTCATTAAGTGTTAATTTACCTAAAGCATGTGATCCGAGGAGCCAGGCATGACTAAAGTTCTGTTTAACACTTAGAAAGATGTCGTTAAGTACTAATTTACCCAAAACATGTGGTCCGGGGAGCCAGTATGACTAAAGCTCTGTTTAATACTTAGAAAGATGTCATTAAGTGTTAATTTACCCAAAACATATGGTCCGAGAAGCCAGGCATGACTAAGGTTCTATTTAACACTTAGAAAGGTAATAAGGGAAAGTGCAAGACATTACATAATAAACAAGAATATGACAACAAAAACTTTGATTAATAATAATACATCTTCAGGTTGTTTACATTCCAAGGGCGTGGTATTACATTTTCATCTAGGTCTTCAAGGAAATACGCTCCTATGCCAGTTACCAAGGTGATACGATATGGCCCTTCCTAATTAGGCCCCAACTTTCCCATGCTGGATTCTTTGCGATTTTCGAACTTTTCTTAACACCAAGTCACCAGGTGCTAATGGTTTCAGCTTTACATTGGCATCATACCCTTACTTGAGCTTGTGTTGGTAATATGCCAATTGGACCATGGCATTTTCTCTTCTCTCTTCAATCAAGTCTAAGGAGTTCTCTAGCAATCTGTTATTATCACTTGGATTGAAAGAACTTGTTCTCGGCGTTGGGAGGCCGGTCTCCAAAGGAATAACAGCCTTAGCTCCATAAGTCATTGCGAGGTGTGGTTTGATACGTCTAAAGGACGTGGGACAACTCTTCCACCCATTTCCCCTTCACATCATCCAATCTTTTCTTGAGTCCGTTCACTATGACCTTCTTAACAGTCTCGCCTTGTCCATTTCCTTGGGGATAGGCTAGGGTGGAATATCTATTCGTAATTCCTAGGTCACAATAGTATCTCCAAAAGCATTTGCTATTAAACTCAAGGCCATTATCCGAAATGAGGGTACGAGAGATCCCAAACCGGGTGACTATGTTTTTCTAAAACAAATTTCTTGGCATCTACGTCTCTGATATTCGCTAAGGGTTCAACCTTGACCCACTTAGGTCATGTTTGGTTCGTGTAAAAGCATTTTCGGAAAATATTCCATTTTCCGGAAATGCTATTTTCCTGAAAGGAAAATGTTTTCATGAGTTTGGTTGCATTTCAAAATATTTTTCGGAAAATATTTTCTGGTGTTTGGAAAAGAAAAAGAAAAAGCAAAACCCAAAAAAACTCTTACAAAACCCGGAAGAACCGACGCGATCGACGACGCGTGAAGCACCGTTCGTGAGATCACGCGATCTCGCGATTGACGGCGCAATCGACGGCGCGTGAAGCACCGTTCGCGATCTCGCGAAGTGTCGATCGAGGCTTCGTGAGATCGCGAACGGTGCTTCGTGAGATTGCACCGTCGATCGCGATCGAGATCGCGATCTCGCGGCACCGTTCGCGTCGATCGCGAGATCGCGAACGGTGCTTCGCGCGCCGTCGATCGTGTCGTCAATCGGAGCGGTGCTTCGCATTCGACGGCGCGATCGGTGCTTCACGATCGACGACGCGTCTGTGAGCTTTCTCATTCTCCCTTGCGGGTCCCGATTTGAAAAATCATTTGAAGTGAAAATAGGAACGAAAATGGATTTACGTGGTCAACACTACTAATTTACGGTCAACTGAAAATGATTTCCGGAAAATTCAATTTTCCAAACCAACCAAACAGCCTATTTTACGAAAAATGATTTCTTGAAACCATTTTCACCTAAAACAAACACACCCTTAGTGAAGTAGTCTGTGCCAATTAGCAGGTACCTCTTATTCCCCATTTGCTTTGGGGAAATCACCAACAATGTCCAAGCCCCATTGAGTAAATGACCTAAGGCTAGATAGGGGATTAAGGACTCCCCCTGGTTGGTGTATGTTTGGTGCAAATCTTTGGCATTGATTACACTTCTTTACATACTCTTGTGCTTCTTTCTGCATGTTTGGCCACTAGTAGCCTTAAGTGATGGTTCGGTGAGATAAAGATCTGCCTCCAGTGTGGCTTCCACAAATCCCTTCATGCAACTCAAGGAGTAGTTCCGATGCCTCAAGATGTATACATAGCAGGTATGGCCCAAAAAAGAAGCGTTTGTACAATTTTAGGTCCTTGGATAGCCGTAATGACGAGCCTTTCTCTGTACCTTGTCGCCTTTTGATTTCACCTCGGGTAGGATATCCTCCTTCAAGAATAGTATCATGGGGTCCATCCAGGTAGGCCCCACTCTAACCTGATTAACATGGACCACCTTTTTCTTCACTTCGTGGGTTTGCACAAGTCTTCAACAAGGATGACCCGAGGTAAGCTCTGCGTTGAGGAGGTTGCAAGTGTGGCTAGGGAATCAACATGTGTGTTTCCATTTCTAGGGATATACAATAGGCTGAAAGATTCAAACCTTGATTGCAAATGCTTAACTTGACTCAAGTACCCTTGCACTCTCACATCTCTTGCTTCTAACTCTCCCTTCACTTGGTCTACGACCAACCTTGAGTCCGAAAATATCTCCACCGCCTTTTTGCCCATTCTTTGATCCATGGCCATTCCTACTAGCAAAGCCTAATATTCAGCCTCGTTGTTTGTGGCCTAAAAGCCCAACCTTAATGATTTCTCAATTGTGATTTTCTCGGGAGAGATCAGAACTAGCCTCACTCCGGATCCCTTTTGATTCGCTGCGCCATCAACATATACCTTCCAGAATAAAGGTTCTTGCAAGGTGATTGCGACAACTGATTTTCCATCCATGTATCGTGTTTCTACCTCTTTCTCAAACGGGGATTCAGCGAACTCGGCCACCAAATCTACGAGGACCTGACCCTTAACAGAGGTACGAGACATGTATTTGATGTCAAAAGCCCATAGGATCGTACCCTACTTTGAAATCCTCCCCGTGTAGTTAGCACTCCGAAGTAAAGATCTTAGCGGAAGCTGGGTTAGGACAACAACTATGTGTGCTTGGAAGTAACGGGGGAGTTTACGTGTAGCATGTATCATCGCCAAAATGGCCTTCTCCAATGGTAGATAATGGACCTCGGTCTCGTATAGTGACTTACTTACATAATAAACTGGCATTTGTATGCCGTTATCAACTCATATCAACACTAAGCTTACAGCATGAGGGGCCACAACAATATAAGCAAATAGGACCTCATCCATCTCAAGATTGTACATGATAGGTGGTCGAGAGAGATATTCCTTAAGTTGCTGGAAGGCCAAAGCACACTCCTCAGTCCACTTAAATCCCTTCCACTTATTCATCAACACGATGAAAGGTCTGCATATATCTGGCGACCAAGAAATAAACCGATTCAAGGCAAAGATCATTCTCGTTAGCTTCTGGACTTCCTTAGGGTTCCAAGGTAATTGTAAACTGTTAATTATCTTGATCTGATCGGGGTTAACCTCAATTCCACGATGAGTTACCATTTAGCCCAGAAACTTGCATTTAGAAGCATTAAGACGCAGTGTTTTCTTAAAATTTCAAAGATGCTTCCAAGGTCTCCCATATGCTCGGACACCAACTTACTCTTCACCACCATATCATCTATGTAGACCTCAATACTTTTGCCCAATTGTGGTTCAAACTTCCTAGTTATCATCCTCTGATAGGTAGACCCTAAGTTTTTCAAACCAAAATGCATCACTTTATAATGACAGTTTCTAGTAGGAATAACAAAGGCAGTCTTCTCCCGATCATCCAAGGCCAATGCTATTTCGTGGTATCCTTGGAAGGCATCTAAGAAACTCATCCGAAGATGGCCTACGATTGCATCCACCAACTAGTCTATCCTAGGCATAAGGAAGGGATCTTTTGGGCAAGCCTTATTTAGATCTGTAAAGTCCACACACACTCACCACTTCCCACTTTTCTTCTTCACCACTATAGTATTAGCCACCCACTCAAGGTAGAATACCTCCTTGATAGCCCTTGCTTGCTTAAACTTCATCACCTTGTCTTTGACAAAGATCGAATGATCCTTGAATGAGCGTCGAGGTGGTTGCTTTTTGTGGGTGACAGATGGATTAACATTTAAATGATGGCGGATGAAGCTCGAATCTATCCCCTGGGCTTTGTAAGCATTCCATGCAAACACTTTTACATTTCTTCTAAAAAACTCTATTAGCTCTTCCTTCTCTTGAAGAGGCAAATGAGCTCCGATATGAAAGAACTTCTCCGGACCATCACCACCAACAACCATTTCTAAATCTTCACATTTTGCCTCCTCGGCTGATCCATTAATGGGCAATCGAGCTTTTGATTACTATAAGCCCCTTTCAACAGAGGCCGAGGACTGCTTCGGTGATATATAAGATGGCAACGACCAAGCACGCCTAATCGTGGACTGACTCCCAACAATTTCTTTAATTTGACCCCCAAACAACAGATATTTCACCTTCTCGTGTAGAGTAGAAGAGAAGGCTCCTAGGGCATGAAGCCGGGGCCTGGCCACAATGGCCATGTAGAGGGAATAAGTGTCCACCACGATGAAGTCCACCTCCACCACTTTTGAACTAGCTTGCATGAGTAATCTAATTTGACCCCTCGGAATGAAAATCTTCCCATCAAAACTGACCAAAGGAGAATCCTAGGTCATTAAGTCCTCGGATCTTAAGTTCAACCCCTTGTACAAGTCGAGGTACATAATCTCAGCACCATTGCCTTGGTCTACCATCACCCTCTTCACGTCATACCTTCCAATCCTGAGCGTGATCACCAAAGTATCATCATGGAACTGTATGGTTCCAATCTTATCCTCGTCCGAAAAACTTAATGCCGGTTGGATATCCACTCTAGCCCTTTTCGGCTCCAGATTAGTGTCCTCGGCAGATAGCCAAGCCATAGACATCACTCTGAAGGGACAAAAATCGGTCCTCCCTAGAGTAGTAAAAATGACATTTATCATGCCTAAGAGAGGTCTTGAAGAAGCATCTCTTCGGGGTTCTAAATTTTCTTAGCCCCGCTAACCACTGGAATGATGCAAAAATTGCTTCAATTTTCCTTCTCGGACTAGTTGGTCCAGATAATCCCGCAAATTTCTACAATCCTCTGTGATGTGTCCCCGGTCCTGGTGGTACTAGCAATAAAGGCTCTGATTGCGCCTCAAAGGGTTTCCTGCCATCTTATTTGGCCATTTAAAGAATGACTCTTTCTTAATCTTCTTTAGAACCTAGTGCACTGGTTCTTGGAACACCGCATTAACCACCTAAGTCATCGCAAGCCTGGATCGCCCAAAGAAAGTCCCTCCGAGGTCGGTTGCTTTGTTGTACCGTCCGACCTGAAATCTCTCCTCTCCTGAAGAATAACCTTAGCCTTTCCTTTCCCCTGCTGCTAGTCTTCCTCAACCCTCTTGTACTTATCAATCCGATTCATGAGTTGGCGCACACTCGTGACAAGTTTTCCAATCAAAGACTTCCTTAAACCATGCTCGACTAGGAGGTCGACCTTGAAAGTACCGATGGTCATGTCATCAAAGTTACCATCTATCTCATTGAACATCTCCTAGTATTTATCCGAGTATGTTTTCGTGGTCTCCCCCTCTCACATGGATAAGGACAATAGGGAATCCCAGGGCCGAGGAATAAAATGAGAGCCAAATGCTTGGGTGTGTCCCTTAAAGGAATTTATGGAACCTACCCCCAGGCCATTAAACCATCTCATCGCCACGGGTCCCAGATCGGATGGGAACACCTTACACATCAAGGCCTCGTTCTTGGAATTGACAACCATTCTCTGGTTGAAATGGCTTACATATTCCACAAGATCCGTTCGACCATCGTAGATGGTAAACGTTAGGCGATTGAATCGTTAAGGAAGTCTTGCCCCTTCAATCTTGTGCGTGAAGGGCGACTTGGAAATTTGGTTCAACACCTTGCTCATTGCGTCATTTTCCAGGCCTTTGCGAGGCGGGCTTTTATACTCACGTTTGTAATAGTGCTCCTCATCGTAGAAGAAAGACTCGCCAGGTGGGGTTCTTGACCTTCGTCTATAACTAGCATCCTCTCTATCATCAAAGGAAACGTTAGAGTTGGAAGCGGTTCGCTTTCGCCGTGCATGGCACAACTTCTTCTTTAAATGGCCAATCTCTAGTTGCATGGCTCTATTATTCTGCTTTTGAGAGACATGACTTCCAACTTAAGAGTGGCTTCTACTTATATATGTAGTGTGCATGCTACCCTCTTGATCTCTCCCGTGTTCAAGATTAAGGAAATCATCTTGTTGTTGGGACCCCGTGGACTCTTGCTGATGGGGACTTGATCCTACCATAGTTAACCGTTGCATTCATTATCACACAAGTTAATTCCCACAGACAACGCCAATTGTAAGAGCACGTTTTGGATCCTTGGCCCAAGGTATAATTGGATCCAAGCCCAATAAGCCTAATACAATGAATTTTTAGAGAGTGGATTGTAGAATTAGGTTCTAATGAATGACTTAACAGTTAAAATGGATTTTAAAAGATAATTAGACAAAAATGGACTGGATTTATCTAAGTAAATTTGTCCTCAACATAATCCGAGGGGGTATATTCTAGTATATATTGATTGAAAATGGTTACAGATATGGTTCAAGTCTCTCAGTGTTTTCTCTTATAAATTTCTGATCCCCTTCTCTCGGGGTTTTCCCTCTAATTTATATCATCTTCCCTTCTCATCCTTCCCTTACACATGAACAGTGGATTGCTTAAGTGGATCCTTATCCCATCCACCCTTTCCCGAAGTCTTTAGGAGTAATCGTAAGGCTGAAAAAACACTATTCAAAGATCACTTCCTCATTAATGTGGCCAGGGAGTTAGCTACAGAGCATTCAATGCGGTGGTAGCAGTTTCCCTTAGATATTTCTGAGCTCCCATCCCTCTTAATGCGTTCATGATGAACGTCCCTATCATTGAAACTTCCTAGAAGGTCACCTTGAACATTCCTATCACTGAAATTTCTTGGAAGGTCACCTTGAACATTATGATATACATTTAACCTGTGCTTGGCTTATCCAAGGAGATATTCCTCCTTGGCCTACTTTCCCATTTGTAACCTACTCATGGAACTCTGAGCTTAACCCACCCATTGCTATTTATTCGTCCTCGAATCACCCCACATTCTCGGCCAAGGCACAAGGCCCAATATATAATTTTGGCCCTTATCCCTACAACATCCATATTTGATTTTTTATTCTAAATTTTTTTTCATTTAAATTTTTTTCTCCATCTTTAAACACCAACTTTTCCTCTATTTTTGAAAACACTCACACCCAATTTTTAAAAAACCAATTAAATATTCATTTGGAGAGTCTACAATGTTCTTATTTTTAAGAAAGCACTGTAGTTGAATGGCATTTTAGCTAATGTTTAGGGAAGACAATTTAGGTGTTTTTATTATATTCATTCTCCATATTGGACTCTTGTGCTATAGAACTATTTTAGAGCCAATGTGTTTACTCTTTTGTAAGTTTTGATGTATAAACATGAAACATGCCAGGCTTCGGCTTCACTTGACTTCACTTTGCCGACACCTTGAAGGCTCACTCTACTGACATCTTTTGAAATTAGAAACACTGTTCTACTATGTGTCTAAGTTTTAGAAATGTATCATTCTTTTCTTTTTCTTTTTCTTTTTTTTGGTAGAAAAGGATATAACATTAAACTAAACAGAAAACACGGGTTCGAGGACACGACTGTTAACATACAACCCACGGCAATCAACCTCAACAAAGGAAATAATGTCCACAAGAGGACTAGAAAGGACAACAAAATCAACATCCATGGAAGATCCTAGTTTAGCCAGGTGATCCGCACATCTATTCGCTTCTCTGTATACATGCCTAAATCTCACCTGGGGGATCTAGATAGCCAACTGTCTATAGTCATCCATAAGTGAAGAGATAATAACATTAGAGTTAGTCTGATTTGAGAAAGCATTTACTAAGGCTTTGGCATCCATTTCTACAATAAGGCTTGAACCCGTGCTTGCAAACAAAGGAAAAGCCCATCTCTGAGGGCCCAAAGTTCGGTAAGGAAACTATTCACTCAACCAATTTTCCTGGCATATCCAATCACGCAATTACCCCGATCATCTCTAACCACACCTCCACCTCTAGCCAACTCGAGAGTATCAACCGATGAGCCATCCGTGTTGAGCTTTGTCCACTTGGTGTTGGGCTTTTCCCATCCGATGCTTTTAAGCACCATTTTTTTTTCTTTTTGTGTGGCTGCTTGCACAGTGATTATACTCCATGGCTCAGGCTAGGATCTCCTTAGCAATATTTAGGATCTGCACTCCACCTTTGAAGACATGTTGAATTCTGTTTTTCCGGATCATCCATATAGCAAACAAGAACACCAGAAACCACGACAATTGACCTGATCGTGACTCGACTTAGCATTATAATTAGAGAATAGCCACTCCTTTAGATTTTCAACAAAAAAGGCAAGGTCCGAGGGAAGCACTCCAAGTTGATGCCAAATGGCTTTATCAAGGGGTAGTCACACAAGGTATGGAATATATTTTCAGGACCATTAAGACAGATGGGGCAAGAATTTTTTATTGCAATGCCTCTTGCCAAGAGACACTCCCAGACACCAATATTGTGATGCATACATTGCCAAACAAAAAATTGAACTCTTGGCAAGGTTTTAAGATTCCAAATCCACTTCCCCCTAAAAGGAACCACTAGGTCGGGCTCCAAGGTCAGTAAATATGCTGATTTTAAGTAAAAATCTCCCTTAAATGAAAGCTTCTAGGCTAACTGTCTTCTGTTCTAGCCGCTAAGGGTATGGGGGTGGCTTGAATGACCCTTTTGATATTAATTGGCATCTCCATCTACATTTTTCCACAGTCCCATCCACCAGGATGACTAACCTTCTTAACTTTAATCTTGGCGGATTCTTCAAAGGACCCCGTATGGTATGCCTTAAAGGACCAATCCCTAACTAATTATCATGCCAAAAATCCAAATTACTATTAGCCCCAGAAAGCCATCCGGTGCCTTTCTTGAATATTTCTTCTCCTTTTTTCAAACTTTTCCACACTCTAGAGCTTGACAACTTGTTTACATTCCTTGAATTCACCCTTGATGATTACAATACTTCATTTTAAGCACTCTTGCCCATGAGGCTTTTTCCTCGGTGTGGAACCGCCAATTTAATTTTGCGAGCAATGCCGTATTCCTTCCCCCGTTGTTTGGAGGCCCAACCCCCCATCTTTCTTTGGTCTAGTTACCTTTTTCTAGCCCACCCAATGCATTTTTTTGTTGTTGTCTGAGGATCCCCATAGGAAATTCCTATTTACCCTATCAATGCCCTCTAGCACCTTGCTAGGCAGTATGTAGCTTTGCATAACATAAGACAGAATGGTCGAAGAGGTAGCTTGTATAAGGACTGATCTTCCCGCCATAGACAGAAGGTTTTCCTTCCACCCGGCCAGTTTCGTTTTAACTTTATCCAACATAAAATTAAAGTCCCGATTCGATCCTCCACGGTGTCTAATGGGGAATTCGAGGTACTTCCCCAAACAGCTTGTTGATTGGAACTCGAGTATAGAAACAAAGGCTTCCTCTTCATCCCGACCAATATTTGGGGAAAAGAAGACTCTTGACTTTGCACCACTTATAGTTTGTCCTGAATCCGTACAAAATTTGTCAAGAACTTATTTAATGACCATACAATTCTCAGTATTAGCCTTTGCAAAAAGAACCAAATCGTTGGCAAAGAAGAGATGTGAAAAGGAAGGGCCACTTCTAGAGGCTTTTATTGGTTTCCATAGACCCTCTTCGCATTTTTCTTGGATGAACCGACCAAGGTACTCCATGCACATGATGAATATGTATAGAAATAGGGGGTCCCCTTGCCTTATTCCTCTAGTTGGGGAAAATGACTCTAAACTACCCCCATTGAAGAGAATGGAAGTTGTGACAGTGGTAATGCAACTCATGATAATCTCAATGAGATTATTAGGGAAGTTGAATATGCTCAACATGTTTTTTATAAAACTCCACTCAAGCTTATCATAAGTCTTTTCTAAGTCAATCTTAAGAGTCATGTAACCCACTTTCCCTCTCGTTTTGCCTATTGTATGAATGACTTCTTGGACTATGATTGCATTATCGATCCCCCTTCTTCCTGGAACAAAGGCTGCCTAACAAGGGGAGATAATCTTATCTAAATAAGGGTGGATTCTCCCAACCAACACTTTGGAAATGATTTTATAAAAAGAATTACAAAGGCTTATGGGGCGGTAACTTCCAATAGTCTCGGGATCTTGCACCTTTGGAATAAGGACAATGTTTGTTCTATTGAGATATTTAGGAATTCTCCTATCCCTAAACACCTTCTTGATTTATTCTCTAACCAAATCCCCAACGATGATCTAAAACCGTTAGAAAAAACCAGCATGAAGGCCATTCGGTCCAGGAGCTTTAAAAGCCTTCAAAGACCACAAAGCGGGTGAAATTTCCTCCTCGGTCACCATATGACTCATACCTTCCTTTTCTTCCTCCGAAAGTTTGGCCTGCCATTGATAGTGGTGGTTTAACTCCCATGTGGCCGAATCTTGACATGTGGTGTACATCTTATGAAATCCTTCCCTAAAATAGTTCATAACTTCCCTTTCCTCAAAAATCCAGTCCCCTATCCCATTTTTAATCGACAAAATTTGGTTCCTTTCCCTCCTGGTTAAAGCTAAAATGTGATAAAAGGAAGTGTTTTAATCACCCAACACCAACCAATTTGTTCTAGCTTTTAAAGCCCTGAGCTCCGTTTCTTGGCCATTCACCATGTCCAACTTCTTAAGGAGCTAATTTTCTAGGTGGATCGGGGGGGGGAGGGATTATTTGCCATTGCTCTTTGGATCTCATCTAGCCGAGTCATGATTATTTTTTTCTTGGCAAAAATATTCCTAAAATGATTCTTATTCCACAACTTAGCTTCCTTAACAAAATTATCTATATTCTTCAATAGATCCCTAGCCCTCCTTCAAGCCTGATTGATAACTTTTGGAAAAGATGGGTCAAAGAGCCGAAAGCATTGAAACCGAAATGGTCTGTTGAGATAAGTCATCCTCCTAGGTAGTGTTTCAAGGAGTACAAGGCGGTGATCTCGAGTGACATCTCGTGAGATGGGAAACTCGGCTTCTGGGTATAGGAGACACCAACTCGATTCATGAGATATCTATCAATCCTTTCTTGGATAAAGCAATTGGCATCTCTCTTATTGGTCCATGTGAATCTTGACCCATTAAAACCTAGATCCACCATATTACACCTATCTAAGCAATCCTTGAAATAAGGGATCTATTGATGCTCACTAGTCTACCCCCAAGTTTATCCTCATCAATCCGGGGTTCATTAAAATTACCAGCTATCACCCAAGGTTTATTATGCATTTCCGCCACTCTGGACAGATTATTCCACAAGATACATCTCTCCTCACTCCTAGGACTAGCATAAATTGCAAAAAAAAAAAAAAAAAAACCAAGAGAGGTTAGAAGATAGTACCTTGACTTTAACATGAATCTCTTGTTCTGTATTAGTCAACCGCTCAATCTCCACCATGTCCGAATTCCCACGAAGCCACAGGCCTCCAAGAAAGCCAATTGTCTCCGTATGGATAGCATCATCGAATGGGAGCCTATCGGTGATCTCCCTAGCTCTTTCTCCCCAAGTCGAGTTTCCATAATCACCATAATTTCCGGGTTGTGATTCCTTGCCAACTCCCTTACATGATTCTCAAAATTGGGCTTGAGAACACCCCTACTATTCCAGACGATATAATTCACGGTGAGATGATGGTTAGGGGTAGGGCACTCATCAAACGGGGGCAGCCACTCCACCTCTATCCTCAAGTTCCATCCCAACTTTGTCATCCTATCCTTTGTTCGCCCCCTCCTTAGGCACAAGGTCAGACAATGCTTCAAAACCCCCATGTTCATTTTCCTTGTTGATGAGTGCATGCTGAACTCCAGGGTCGGCTTGAACCCCTGACTTAGCTTGGTGGTATGTCGGTTTCCCATTACAGAGGTAGAGATTGGTTGGAGCTCTAGCATCCTCCTCTCCGACAACTCCTCTGCCGCCGGCTCGGTCCCGAGGTATTAATGGAATCGTCCTCCATGCTATCCTTCGCACCTCCTCTGGTGACAACCCGTCGATCAAAAAGATCTTCAAGATCTCCACTACTCTTCCTCGTAGATTAATGCCCCACTTCGGGTTGGACTAAAGCAAAGAATTGAAATGGATTGTCCGACCTTCCCTTGCTGCCATCGATGTTATGCCAAAGCCAAGTCCGAGTGTTTAATGCAGGTGTGTTCTTTCTAGTGTGTGCGGTTGTCTTCATGTGAGTAGATAAAGCCCTACTCTTGGCTATTTCTTTTTTGCCCCTTACAAAAAAGAAATGTGCTCTGCTCCATCTAGCGTAAATCCCCACACGAAATGGTCCACACCGATTGTTCGTTTTGCTGGGTTCCAAAATAGCTATATTCAGCTTATTGGCTTCCTTGGCCTAGCCCATCGTAGTGGGCTTCACGGAAGGGCCTTGCCCACTTGCTTGATACAACCCCGATCCTGTGGGGCCTTCCAAAGCCGCGGAATTTCTGGAGCCACACTATCTAGCTTTCTTGCATGTCACTATCATCCAAGTCCTGTACAAGTCGTTATCCGTAGTCGCTCCATTACCCTTCGACATGCCACTCCCACTGGTTGTACCATCCGTGCCATGCATCATGTGTGAACCTGCTGAGTCACCATGTTCATCGTTTCCTCCTTTCACCAGCAATGAAGAACTCCGAATGATGTGTAGGTAGTCATCCTTCTTATGTCCTATCCTACTACAGGCGAAGCATGGTTTATGGATTCCCTCATAGACCACTGGCTGTTCAAATCCACCTAATAGTACAATGTTGATAAGTGGCTTATTCATGTCCACTTGAATACATAACCTCGCATATTTCCCTCTCATCTCCATGGCGCTTTGGGCATCGATCCGTAAGACTTTGCCAATGGCTTCTCCAGTCTGTTTGAGCACCTCTGTTTCATAAAGTTCCAACGGGAGTGCATGTAAATGAAACCACACTACTATCGATGAGACGTTGGCCACTGCTAGTTTGAAGAACAACTCCTAAGGTTTGATTGATAAAAAGTGCCCTTTGATGAACCAAGGGCCTTTCTCTAGAACTCAATCCATATCCTCTTTCGGGGTGAAATGAATGGAATAAAAGTCGTGTTCCTAGATTGACACAATCCAATCTTCCATTTGGTTTCCAAAGAAGTTGGAGCTTGCTTTGGAGAAAATTAAAACCAACCGTTCTTTCGTACAACTTGATAATTAGCGTTTGAGTCCACGGTCCTCTTATTCGCAGCTTAGTTTCCTTAGAAAGCTTCACCGTGGTTAGACCTTCCCGGAGATCTGCGACCTCATCGTCAGACTCGGCATCATCTTCCATCAAATCCGTAAAGTCGAAAGCTTTTGTGAAAGCTCCTGGAATTTCTCTGACTAGTTTGTCCTTGAAGGATGCTTTAGGAGACCCCCATGCGTTTTGGTGGCTCTGTGGATCGACTACCGTCACTTGGGCCGTCATTGAATTTAGCATGGTGAACGTGCTTCACCTTATTTTTACTTCATGATAGCTCAGCTTCCTCCTCTCTAGAGAGAGCTTGGTGTTTAGAGAAAACCATATTCCTTCTGCCAAAAATGAAAATGTGTCATTCAATAACCAATAAGATCACCTTTTGAAAGTACCTGTTATAAAACAGCATGAAACAAGTTCTTTGATATTGGCTCAAACTCAAGGCCATTTCAATTTTCCTTTGAAGGGGGAAAAACTCCTCAAGTTATTTAGTGTCAGTTTAGAAATAATTTATTTAATTTTTTGCTAAAAATACTATAAATAAAGGATAAAAGTTAAATAAAATAGGTAGGTGACTCTCTGTGAAGCCTATAAGTAATAGAAAAAATAATCAAAAGTCAAATAAAATAAGTAAATGACTTCGCAGGACCCACAAATAGTAGAAAAATACTATAGATAAAGGATAAAAGTTAAATATAATAGATAGACAACTCCCGTGAGACCTATAAGTAATAGAAAAAATAAGCAAAAGTTAAATAAAATAAGTAAGTGATTGCGTGGGGCCACAAATAGTAGGGGAAAAAAAGGGTAAGTATCTTCTAAAAAACACTAACTTATAAGTACATCTCAAATGGGTACTTAATGTCCATTTAGGTATCCTTTAGTTTTCAATAACTTATTTGCTAAATATGATATAGATATAGTTTTTGTTAGATAAATTTGTGACAAAAAACTAAAGGTTAAAAAGAAATTTTTTTTTATAATAAAAAAAAAACAGATTAAAAGTGTTTTTTGGATTGAAAAACAGAGAAAAAGTTAAACTAATGGTTTGTGCCAAACAGACTCTAATTAGTTGGGCCAAATCCAGTAATTACACGGCGAATCAATGTTAACTCTTTAACAATTAAAGCACATACATCGGCTTCGGCCCAATCACAAGACAGGTTTACATATATCTTATGGGCCAACCCAATTAACATGGGCGGTGAGCCCAAGCAATACCAAAATTTTTTATTCTCGACCCAAGTCTGTCCTTCTTGATTATCACATTATCCTTACGGAAGATATTGGGCCTACTTTTTTAGCTATAGGTAATATTGGATTGGTGTAGACCTTGTTCCTTTTGCGAGGTTTGGGCTTTTCAATTGTTTTATTCATCATTTTTTGTTTTGTACTCTGAAGTCTGAACCCATTTGTTTCTACATTTTAAAACCACACTTTTTTAAAAGCACCAGTGGAACTTTTGTGATGCACAGATTAATTAAAATTATATGTGGAAAAAATACTAATATTATAAAAATTAGTGAGTCATATGAATAAAAACGTAAAATAGCCATATTACTAAATTAATTAGTTATATAGCAAAAAATATTTTAATTATATATATACACACATACATACATACTAAGGGGTAAGCATTGCATGTAGTAAATATAAAAATATTATTTTAAATTTCATGAATACTTTTTAATAGAATTTTAATTGAAGTATAATTTTAATTTTTAAAAACTGATGTAATAGAATTTTACCCAACATAAACTAGGATGAACTTAATGTTTTGGTAATTGAGGGTGTGTTTGGATATCGCTTATTTACTAAAAACTAAAAATTAAAAATACTGTAGCAAAATGATTTTTAAATGTGTGAATAATGCTGTGGGACCCAAATTTATATTGAAATTTGTGTTTGGATAATTTTTGTGGGTCCGTGAATAATGCTGTGTGGGACGCAATTTTTTCAGCAAACGCACAAATGCAAACTTCAAAACGCAATCCAAACATAGGCTGAGTCTCATTTGAACTAAACTATATAAAGGGAGTAAGTGTAACCACTTGTTAATTGTTACATAAAGAAGATATCATTTGTTCCTCAAAAAAAAAAAAAAAAAAAAAAAAAAAAAAAAAAAAAAAAAGAAAAAGAAAAGAAGATAGTCATTTGACACAACTACAATCTCTAGGAATCGACTTTTATTCTCTTTTTAAAATTTCACTTTTTTTTAAGTGTATATATATATATATTTTAAATAGTATATTATAAAAATAAACTGTACGGAACTAAGTGATTTTGAATGACTTAGATTCCAATACCTTATCAACAACCATTTATGCTTGCAAATGATTCCTTCTTCTACATATACTAAGATGAATTGGATTGATGTGGTAAGATTAGTGGTCTACTAATAATTCCCTGGACTGAAAATATAGTGTATTTTAAAAAGAAAGATATGGTGGGTGCCATACTAGACCCATAAAAGCCTAATTTTTGACATATAAATAAATTTAGACACAAAGGTGGCCAAAATTAGACCAATCGCTGTTGTAATATATAGTAGTGGATGGTCCCTATAGAGAGATAGAGACTAGTTGTAAAGAGAAACACAACACAACACATTGGTATAACTCAAATGTAAGAGACATGCAGTAGTCAATTAATCCATTCGTCGCATTTCTTAAAAAGAAAGAAACAAAAGAAAAGAAAGCAGCACTACCTTATTATGCTCGATCCCACACTTTTTATATCAATTATCATCACGACCTTTATTATCTTCTCTATACACACAAAATACACGCTCGATCAAAAAACATATCTCAAAAGCATTGTTCTTTCTCAGGTGCTTCTTTCCTTTATGTGACTTTACATTCTTCTCTCTCTCCATTACCCATTATAGTTCTCTTTCTCTTAAGTTCACCATTCCTTCTCATCTCCAACTTTTCTTAAAGCTAAACTAAGGACAAAAGAAACTCCCTTACCCATTATAGTTCTCTTTCTCTTAAGTTCACCATTCCTTCTCATCTCCAACTTTTCTTAAAGCTAAACTAAGGACAAAAGAAAAGTTTCTAGTCAAAAGATACCACCATATAGTCTCTTACCTTAGTAGTGAAGGTATTAAATAACAAAAGCATTAGATAGAGAGAGCGGCAAAATTCAGTGTATTACAGAGACAGTCAACTTAAAAACTCTCTGCAAAGTTGCAAACCATTTTACCGACTTCTTCTTTTTTCTTTCTATTTATTTTATTTTATTTGATAGTCATAAATATTGATCCAAATGAGTTATTAGGTACAAAAATCAAAGAAGTTTAGAATAAATGAATTGTAAAAAAAAAAAAAAGTGCTTCACAATAATAAATAAATATATATGGACAATTTACATTTTATACCTAATAATATCCTTATAAAATTTTTTAAAGAGTTAACAAAATATAAAAATGACTATCAATAGTATTTAAATTATATATATATGAATTATATTATGCATCTTATTGTATATCTTTAAGTGTATCCATGCATATACATGGAGTTATAAGCTAGTTTTGATAATGAATAATTACAATTACTTGAAAAAAGGCAATTCCTTTTTAATAATTTGACATCATGAATGAAATTACCATAAATTGAAAATTAAAAACTATAATTAAGGACAAAGTTTCTCTTCAAGTCCAAACTCTTATTTTATTTTATTTATTGAGTGAGAGTTTTAACAAATCCATTGTTAAATTGTAGTTTCTTATTATATTTTGCATACTTGCAAAAAATTTCAAAAAAATCAAAAATAAAAAATTATGAAAATTTTTTAAATTTCAAATTTTTGTAATTTTAAATTATGCATGAAAAATACGTTTATATTTCTAATAGTAATTAACATCCAATTTTAACGAAATTTGACACGTATATTAAAATTATAAAGAATATGTGATCCAAATATTAGATTTTCAAAATATATAACTATGTTAATTTTTTAGTGGAAGATTGAATGGTTTATGGAGAGAACTTTGTCCTATACTTAATGGTATTTGATGCATTTCTAAAATTAGTTATTGATGATTCATTCACTAGGTCTTTTCATGTGCCAAAAAATGTTTCTTTTAGTAGCTAGCTCTTTTCTAAATGATGCAATTGTACTTTACAATGCTATATACTACTTTGGAACCGTACGGGTTCTTCTGGAACCTAGCTCCAAACGTGAGCCTTTTTTTTTTTTTTTTTTTTTGGTAAACGTGAGCCATTTTACTTACTTGGATAAATTTAGTAATAAGTTCATTTGCATTACAGGTTTGTATTGCCATTCCAATACAATTGCTTTGAAAGAAAGTTTTTGTCGATCAAGGTGGAGAATCTGCATATAATCTCCAAGATCTTTAATTATCTGACACAATGTTCACTCAAAAAAGACATATTCTTATACAAAAATATATATGTAGAATGCTCATTGGTTGGGAGATAAAGATAAATGCGTCAAAGAAATAAAAGAATTGATAGGTTGTTTCCTTGATTCCATAAATTGAGTGAGAAGTGATGCTTTGCTAGATGAGAATATAAGATTAATAATAAAGTTATTTAAATGGTTACCGCCATCTTCCTCAAAAGAGATTCTATAGCTTTTGTTATCTTTTGGGGAGAAGTGAACCCATTTCCTTCTTAGTTAGGATGGGAACGAAGTCCTTATTTTAGTTTTTGTTCCTTCTTAGTGAGTGTCGTTGTTGATTCTATAAGCTTATCATCACAAAATTATTCGCATTTTTTTAATAATGTTTTAATTGATATACTCTAATTAATGCTAATAAAAATTATATTTAACTATAAATCTATGTGAAAATGATGTTATTATTTTGATTTTAATTTATAACATCTATTATTGTGAAAAATAGCTTGCTCCTAGGGGCAGAACCACTCCCAAGTGTGAGGGGCCGTGTCCACCACAATATTTTGAATTTTATTTATTTATTTATAGTATGTAAAACTATTGAACATTTTAAAGATATAGCTTATAAAAATTGGAGTTGGTCCACCAAATATTTGAGTTATTGCAATGGTGCTTTAAAAAATATGTTTTGCACCTTATAATTTAAGAGGGGTAACGTGGGTTCCAGTTAGCTCAACTAGTAAAATCTTTAATGATTGTATAAGAGATATGAGGTTCAATTTCTGCCTACACCAAAACTGATTGGTGTCTTGGTCTAATAATAAAGAGCTATTATCGGGAGCGGACGCTATAAGTTGAAATTCTCTCTCAAAAAAAAAAAAAAGGGGATAACAAATTGAACCATGTAATTTCATAACTAATAAATTAAACATTGATATTAAAAAAAAAAATATATATATATATAATTTCAAATTAAAGTAAAAAAATTAAATCTCAAGTTTTCAAAAAGCAACATCAACCCATTGTGTTTGAGGTTTAATTTGCTACTTTTTGGAACCCTTAAGATTATCATGACTAAAATGTTAGTATCATAACTCGGTCTTTTTAAATATAAATTCTCGATTTTGCCCTTGCTTGTTCCTAATATTATTCTAAATTAATATTATGTATACGTCTATTCCACGTCATTGGTGGACAACTGGCCAACACATGGAAAGTATATTTATATAGCTATTTTATTTTCTGCAACCCAAAAATAAATAAATAAATAGTTTTAGAGCCTTCTAAGAAGGTCACTAAACTTAAATTTCCACTAGGATCTAAACATGTGCAAGTCTCGCACAAAAAGATGCTTAATTACATATGCACCATTTTATTTTTTTCGAGTACAAGTGTACAACGCATGCATAGAACCTCTAAGTCAAAGCGCTATAGTAATGGCCACAAAGAGTTTTCTTTTTCCAATGGAAGTAACAAAATGCAAATTTTCCAGCATTTGATCTATATAATATAACACTTTGTCTTTCACATTGAACGTGCATAGTTTTCTGGCATAAAAAATGGGCCGTCCTTTTCTTTATTTTGGCTAGATCACATATGCAATTTGTGATTGTAGTTCATGGTTGTGTTGTGTAAATCTCTACGTTAGTTTTCTCTATCTTCTCTTTACTTTCGCTAAAACTGTGTTTGGTTTGAGAAAAAGGGAGAGAATGGAGAATAAATAACCCATTGTCTTTTGTTTGGGTTGAAAAGAATAGAAGGGATAAATGAAATGTGCCGAGAAAAGATTTCTATAGTTCTATGGATTCCACCGATTTTTTATTTTTATTTTTTCTATCAAATCCATAAAATTACTCTTATATCTTTAAAAAAAAAAATTGACTTTTTTTTTTATGAAATTACATTTATATCCTTTTTTATATAAATTAAAAGAATAAAAATGTAAAATACATTCCATTTCTTTTGTTTCTCATTTTCTTTTCTTTCTATTTTTCCTTTCTCCCACTATAGTTTGATTCTCTAGGTCCCATCGTTGCGTGGTTGTCCTGTAATAGCCATTGCCAATTAGGTGACCACACAAGCTATAGAAAACAATCACCTACTACTGCCCCTTCCATCTGTCTTTGCACTCTCCAATTATCTTACTATATCATTAGTGGGTTCCTATGCTTCACATATTTCACAAAAATTACACTGTCTTATATGCAATTGTGAACACCATATCATAGTTCCACTAAATATTTATAAATTTTTTCATGTGCCCACAAATAATTTTGTCGGTTATGGTTTTTTTTTTTTAGGAGTATGGTATGTAATCTATGAATAAAATAATTAAGTAAAGGTCATAAGATAAGACTAGCTAGTACAGTAGCCATTGTTTTTGTTGGAAACTTCTATGGTGGGCTGAATTCTATTTGATATTTAATTGGTGATTCTGAGTGATTATTCAACATTCGTACAGCAACCTCTTTCTTTTTTTTTTTTTTTTTTTTTTTTAACGAGGGTTACTAATTAAATTTATGGTTGATTGATATGATTCACTGTTAATGTGAGAATAGACAGTATCACGTTGCTACTTGAAGACAACTTTTTTTTTTTTTTTATTTTTTATATTCCTTGTACTACTAAGTTAATTTATTGTTGAGTGGTAATCTAATCCTTCATATACTATAACTTTCTTTTTCAAAACACTTGGTGCAACTAAATTATTAAGATTAACCCCTATTCCTTATAAAATTAACTAGTGGACTAAGCACTCTGATGCGTAACAATAAGATTAAACCTAATAAGTTGCATTTCAACATTGCTTGTGAAAGCATTACAATGGCCGATGGGCTAGTTCCTGATTATTATATTGAAACAAGAAAAATTGAACTGAATGGTTAATTTACCCTGAATGAAAATAAGTAGTAGTTAGTGAGAATGTTAGAAACTTCACACATGAGACATTTTGACATAATCTTCATCGCCAAGAAATGTACTTGAAAAGTTGATACACAATCTTTTAATCAAATCTAAGATAGTACTTCTTATATTTTTGTTAAATTAATTGAAACCATAACTTTATGAAACTATAAGTGCATGATTCTTCTTACCTTTCTCTCCAACAAAAAAGAAAAAGAAGAAGCATGATACAACCATTGAGGAAAAGTACATGATCTTATGCTTCTTAAGTGTCTGCCACTAGGGTTTCCCAAATATATTTGTAATGTAAGTGCAACATATTAGCAAAACAATAGTGACATACACTAGTTCCTTAAGACATAGAAGCTATATGTCATAATTGTTTATTCAACATATCAAACTTCTTGCCCCCACCATGTGAATTTCATCAAGACCACTCATTTCCAAGATGCTAACTTTGTTTGCTTCTTTTGTTTGTACTTTATTTTTCTTATTCCTCCTTTCCCTATTCCATGGTGTGATGCGTTGGACACCAACAAACTTAGATTAAAATAACAAGGTTAGAGCATTAAAGTGTAGATAATCAATCAATCAATCAATATATATATATATATATATATAAAAAGCAAAGATCTCATGTGGGAAAACATGAGATTCTACCAAGTGGCACATTGTATGACATCCTTCTCATTTAGACTTCCACTTCATCTAAATTTAGCATTTATGTTAAACTATTAAGTAATGGCAAATGCATTTATTTCAATGTATTAATAAAATTCAAAGAATTTGTATACATTTATAACTTTACATGCTTTAAATTGATATTGATGGATTCAAAAAGTCATGGGAAATGTAGGAATAAAATTCAAAGAGTTTTTATACATTTATAATCGTGTCATACCCATTGTCGAGGGGGCCATTATTGTCTTGAGGATGTCAAATGCTTGGATAGTAAAGCCACGTCGGTGGCACCTTACCAGAGGAGGTCATATTGTAGAGAAAGAGCTTCGAGGAAGGGGTTAGTCCTAACATGACTAAAGGGATGGTGGCTGCCACCACATTTAATGCATTCCACCAAACCTCCTAGTTGCATTTATGTGAAGAAGACTCTTGAATAGTGTTGTCTTAGCCCCAACTCATAAGGGGTTTGGGAAGGTGTCTGATGGGACAAGCACTCAAGTAAAGACTTGGACAATCAACAAATGGAGGGCCAAGATCATCTAAAGGGGGTTATATGATGTAAGAGACCCTCTCAAGGGAGAGGGGATTAGAAAATCAGTAGAGAACACATTGTAGAAACAAGAACTGAAATTGTATCCAAGTTCAAAAGAACTATATTCAAGAATCATTCTCTTTGGACTTCGCCAAGGAAGGATTTCCTTGCTTAGAACTTGTCTTTCTTTGCTTTCTCAATATCTTTAATCCACTGTGCGTGTTGTCTGATCTATTGAAGCCTAGCTTTTAAGTTTACTCTTTACAAATTTATTGTGTTGGCCTCTTTGGGCCTGAATCCTTCTACCATTTGGGCTTAGAAACCAAAACGCCGCCCTTACAATAACTTTACATGCTTTGAATCTATAGGGATGAATCTAAAAAGTCATGGGAAATGTAGGAATCAAAAAAACTTTTCAATTTTCTACATAAGACTAATTTCAATGTGGAATTGCAAGAGTTGAATTCAATGAATTGGGCAAATATTATTTGTCTCCACATTTGTCCAATATAAATCAAGTCATGGGAAATGTAGGAATAAAATTCAAAGAATTTGTATACATTTATAACATTACATGCTTTGAATTGATACGGATGGATCTAAAAAGCCATGGAAAATGTAGGAATCAAAAACACTTTTCAATTTTTTGCATAAAACTAACTTCAATGTAGAATTGCAAGAGTTGAATTCAATGAATTGGGCAAATATTATTTGTCTCCACAATTGTTTAATATAAATCAAGTCATGGAAAATTTAGGAATAAAATTCAAAGAATTTGTATACATTTATAACTTTACATGCTTTGAATTGATATGGATGGATCTAAAAAATCATGGAAAATGTAGGAATCAAAAAAACTTTTCAATTTTCTGCATAAGACTAACTTCAATGTAGAATTGCAAGAGTTGAATTCAATGAATTGGGAAAATATTATTTGTCTCCACATTTTTCCAATATAAATCCTCATTTCCATTGGACTTAAAAATTAAACTTCCATAATTTTCTCACAATATCTTTGTTTTTCTTTTTGAGAGATATTTTAATTTTCATCAATATATATATAAAAGTAGAGACCTCATGTGGGAAAGCATGAGATTCTCGCCAAGTGGTATATTGTATAACATCCTTCTCATTTAGGTTTCCACCTCATCTAAATTAATTAGCATTTATCTCAAACTATTAAGTAATGGAAAATGCATTTATTTCAATGTATTAATAAAATTCAAAGACTTTGTATATATTTATAACTTTACGTGCTTTGAATTGATACGAATGGATTTAAAAAGTCATGGGAAATGTAATAATAAAATTCAAAGAATTTGTATACATTTAAAATTTTACATGCTTTGAATTGATAGCGATGAATCTAAAAAGTCATGGGAAATGTAGGAATCAAAAAAACTTTTCAATTTTCTGCATAAGACTAACTTCAATGTAGAATTCACTACAACAAAATGTATTTTTAGTGACGAAAAATTTATCACTAAAAGTCTAGTTTTTCGTCACTAAGAACCTTTAGCGACTAAATCGGACTTTTAGTGATGAAACTCATTTTGTTGTTGAAACCCTGTCACTAAAAGTCCTGGCGACGAAAAATTTCATCACTAAAAGTCCAATTTGTTTTAAAAAAAAAAAAAAAAATTAGCGACAAAAACGTTTCATCGCTAAATGTTTTCCTCACTAAAAACACTATTATTCAAGAACAAAAATATTTTGTCACTAAAAATACCTTAGTTTATTAAATCATATTTAGTTACAAATAATTTCGTCACTAAAACTATGTTCAGGTACATATAGTGACGAAAAAGTTCATCACTAAAACTATTTTTAAGAAAATCCAGGCATATATAACGATGAAAATTTTCGTCACTAAAACCATTTCTTACAAAATTTTGCTACATTTAGCGACGAAATATTTCGTCACTAAAATAATTTTTTGTTGCTATATTTGTAACAAAAAAATTAAAAACTAAAACTTATTTTCTGTTTTTATTTTTTTCATGGCTTTATATTAACCTGTAACTTGTCATTACATTATTAAAACCTCACATTTGAACAACACATTTATAAAAAAAGATCCATACATTCCACAAGTAAAAAATAAAACTTAAGTATCTAATTCAAACTCCTTCCATACAATAATTGTTTGCAACACATACAATAACTCAAGATATTTTATAACAATATAAAAAGTGTAGCATAATATAATTAGAACTAACAAAAGATGTCCTTATATGTCTTCAAGGCCTGCAGAAATCTTTTATACAATTCTCACCAAGATTCCTAACACTTAGGAATTAAACAGAAAGCTCACCAAAATGGCTTTGGCTCGTTTGGCTTTGAAGAGTTTGCAACAAAGAGTGTTGGCTTCCCCTTCTTGTGCTTATTCTTTGCTGGGTGAAGGTATTTGTGCAAAGGCAAAGGTGGAGAAATGAGATTGTTAGGAGGTTCACTACAACAGCTAGTGATAAGGTAGCTATTGAGAAGACTTCAGATGGCAAAGATGTTGCTATTTCTGAAGGTTATAAAAAGTCCAAGTTATTCCCAAGGAAGCAATGCAGGAGGTGGCTTTGGAAAAACGACGACCTTGACTTTGTTCCTGCCATTTACTTTTATCTACTTTCTAGGAAACCCAACACTAAAAAGAGCTAACTTCATTTAGCTACCTCAAAATCCAATTTCCCTTATCAATTTTCTAAAGAAGCAAAGGGAATTCCAGTAGAGCATTTCGTCAAACACTTTATGTGCATTCACACAATACATGTGAATCACATAAAGACAAAACCATATCTAAATTTAAAATAAACCTAGTTGGCTCCTTCACGGCTCTTCCAAAAAAAAAAAAAAAAAAAAAGCACAATCACATATTAACGCAAACTATAAATGTATAACGTGAAGAAAAAGCATCAGAGAAATATAATATCAAATTTTCTCATCCTGTTTTATCGAAAACCAAACTTCGTTTTAGCAAAAGAAAACTCCTTGTTTCTCGACAACTTCCAAACAAAATTTAAACGAATGAAAAAAGAGCAGAATGATACAAAGAAAGAGAGTACCTAGACAACGGTGGTGAAGGAAGAGAGATGAACAGTGGTGGCTAGGGAAAAGGGAGCTTGATGGCAGCGAAGGGACTCGACAATGGCAGTGGCTTAGAGGCTCAACAACAGTGGTGGCGGCTTAAGGACTCGACGGAGAACGATGGAAAGACCGAGAGAGTGAGAGTGAACAACAAAGAGAGAGAAAGAGTGAGAGTGAACGGCTGATGAAAAAAAGCTAGGGTCAGACTAAAAAAACTGAAGCAGCATATTTCTAGTCACATCTTTAGTGACGAAATATTTTCATCGCTATTGCCTACTTATTGGTCGCAAAAGGTATCAAGATTTTTTACACTTTTAGTGACGAATTTAATTTCATCACTATAACATACTTTTAGCAACGAAGTTCAATTTCGTCACTAAAGAACCCAGATTTTGTCAAGATTTTTAGAGACGGAATTCAGATTTTGTTGCTACAGCATACTTTTAGTGACGAATTGTGATTTCGTCACTAAAACAATGAAATGAAAAACCATGATTATTTTTAGCGACGATTATTTTCTGTCGCTAATTCTTCCTTATAGCGACGAAATGATTTTCGTCGCTAATACTATCCAAAGCAATACCTACAGTGACGAAATATTTTGTCACTAAAAATTTCAACTTTTAGCGATGAAATATTTTGTTGCTATAGATTAATTAAGTTCCCGCCAAAGTTTTCCTTGTGGCGCCCATTTTTCATATCATAAAAGCGATGAAAATTATTTTTCAATATTAAATGTTATCATTTTTTTCATTATTAGTGACGAAATTTATATTTTGTCGCTAAATCTGTATTTTTAGCAACGAAAAATATTTCCTCACTAATTTTCGTTGCTAAAAATACATTTTGTTGTAGTGATTGCAAGAGTTGAATTCAATGAATTGGGCAAATATTATTTGTCTCCACATTTGTCTAATATAAATCAAGTCATGGGAAATGTAGGAATAAAATTCAAAGAATTTGTATACATTTATAACTTTGCATGCTTTCAATTGATACGGATGGATATTCAAACTAAATACATTGGGGGGAAAATTCCTCTAATTCATGCAACCAAGAAATGTCAATTAGCTATAAAAACTTCTAGAATTTCATGATACAAAAATAGAAAATAATGCCATAGTGATGCAATAATATCACATTTTAACCTCGAAATTTTAATTGAACTAAAAGTAGCCAAAAATAGATCCTTACCAAGTATACGCATTATAATGAAAACCAAAAATATAAATTGGCACATAATATGAATATATAAGCCTAAATAAATTACAATGCTACATAAGTAAAACCGTATACATAAAATCTTAGCAAAATATTTAAGACAAACATAATATTTTGAAAATTAAAAAAAAAACTCTCGTAAAGAAAAACAAAGATATTGTGAGAAAATTATGGAAGTTTAATTTTTAAGTCCAATGGAAATGGGGATTTATATTGGAAAAATGTGAAGACAAATAATATTTGCCCAATTCATTGAATTCAATTCTTGCAATTCTACATTGAAATTAGTCTTATGCAGTGCATAAAGTTCTACCATGTGGCGTTCTAATTTTGCATTTAGTATTTTTTTGCTTCTTTCTTTAACTTTTTTTTACCGTTACCCAAAAGTTCACATTAATTTATTTTTACTATTATCTCTTTATTGTCTAACCTTATACCACACCTTTCTTTATTTTTCATGTCTTTTAGTATACCCACTATTTTAGTATTTTTTTTTAAAAAAAATAAAATAAAATAAGTAATAACTAATAGTAATAACTAACCAGATAAGACCCTAAAGAAAAATAGAAAGACACAAAAGTGTTGTGGATTGTTAAATAAAATGCACTATTTCACTATATATTACCAAAATAAAAGACATAAAACTAAACAAAATATTTGAAAGAAAGAGAAAGAAGAATCTAAAGGGTCACCACCTTCGTTATATTGGTCTCCCACTACCATCAAGAGGCTAAACCCCCTATGGGTAATTTTTTTTCTTTTTTCTTTTTAAATTAGGGGTTTAAATATGATTTAGGTTTAGGTAATTTGGTTGGATAGTTTTTGTTTTGGGTATATAAGTAGAGATAATATTTGGTGTGCAATGTAAAGTCATATTCTACCATGGTTTAATTTTAAATCAGCTATAAGACACATGCATACACACTTGCCCACACCATATCTTAGTGTCGCACTATCAATAAGTGGAAGACAATTAGAGAGTTAGGCATACTTTTATTTCATGGTATGAAATATGTGAATACAACACACATTAGTTGATTTTCATGGTCCCATTACTCTTTTGCATTTATTTTTGGTTTTATGATTCTTAAAAAATTAATATTATCTCAAGAAGACTACAAATATACAGTGAAACTACTAAACTAATTTTTAATATATCAAAATGTATATATTTCTTTATTCTAATTTAGTTTACTTTTTTTTATAGTATATATACAACATTATCTAAAACCGTCTTACATAAAATATCACAAAATTATCTGTGCATTGCACTGATAACTTACTAGTTATACTAAAGGCTATTCACATTTGGTCAAGGTTATATCTAGCTAAAACATAAAATAATACACCCAAATTTTTGAATTTGTCATTCCTTTATGTTTTAAAATTAGATTAAATTAGAGAAATTTAGATAACTCTCATGATTATTGACATATGATCGAGTTTATATCTAGCTAAAATATAAAATAATATACCTAAATGAGTTTATTTGTGAATTGATTATTCCTTTATGTCTTAAAATTGGATTAAATTATCAAACGAAAATTGGATTACTCTCATAGTTATTGACATCTAGTCGAGTTTATATTTAACTAAGAACATAAAATGATACACCCAAATGAGTTTCTCTGTGAATTAATCATTCCTTTATGTCTTAAAATTGGATTAAATTAGAGAAAACTGGATTAAATTGAATGGTAGGTGGTAAATGATTTTATTAGTCTGCAGTAATAACAATAAAATAAAAACTGAAGAAGAAATCAAAACTGTTCACTATGGGCAACAAGTTGACTTATTGGGATCAAACAAATCTCCGCCAACAAATCATGGGACCCATACAACACCTAGGAACGAATTTAGGAACCATTTATTTATTTGAGAATTCAAATCCAAAACTGAATTAACGTTCCAGATTCATCCCTCTAAGTCTCTGAGGAGCGACAGTCACCTGCGGCGCAAGTTAGTGTTGCCCACAAGAAGCCCTACCCTCCCAAGCCATGCAATTCTCAGATCCATCTCCTTTCTATTCTCTTCTAGTCTTCTAGAGGAGATTCTCAAAAAAATAATACTAATAAATATTAAATAATACAAAATCTAGAGGAAAATAAAAAGCTAATAATTAGAGATTTCAATATTTATAATTCAAAATTATATATAACCAATATTAGCTTTTGTAACTTTTTTTCAACTTGTGCTACGGTGATAAATTTTGGTTCAAATAATAGCCTAACAGTAATAATATTTTTTATAATGTTCTATACTTGTGGTTTGAATTTCACATTCTCTCTCCTCCCATTATTTAATAATAAATAATAAAAAAGTTTGTATGTATCAACTTATTAATTATATATTAGAATGCAACCTCAATTAAATATTATTTCATTAGATAATAGATAATAACTAATTTGATTATATATTTTCAACTTTCAAAACTTGAAATTTACACCATTGAATATTACAAATAATATCAATGTGCCCTTCTGTCACGACCCATCACATTTTTGTCATTAACCCGCTTAAAAATGTCAATTTTCTTTTCTTTCTATCCAAAATAAAGTTATTTTTGTTAGGGTTAATAGCATGATCCTAATGGATGTTAATAGAAAAGACAAATTAATATTATTATAATACTAGAAGATGTAAATTGTAAGTTTTTATAGGTAAATAATTGATTTAGTAAATAGAAAATATGTGTTAAAAATTAGATTTAACTATAAAAATATATTGTATTTATTTTAGAGGAAAACTTAATTATAATTCTTTAGTTAATGTAACTTTTTTTTAGAATCTAATTAATTTAACTTAGTTTTCTTAGTTTTTTGATTAAATTCAATTATGTGATTGTATTTACCAACAAACCACATGATTAAATTTAATTGTATTTATAGAAATGTGTTAAATTGATTAATATAAGCACATGATTGAATTTAATTTGAGAATCCATACAAAACTTAGAGAATACTATCTTTTCTTATCAATAGCTAAAAAAGAAAAGAAACAAAAATGTTTTCTAATTTTAACATTTATTTAGTAAAAAGTTTTCCTATAATCATAATTTTGTGTCACGACTTTAATATAACAAACTGTAAGTGACTATTAATTACTTTTATATGAACTCATTACATTTTTTTCATTAATCATAATTAACCAAATCAAAGATGTGAAAAATTATTGTATAGTTTGAAGGTATACTCCCTCCTTCAAGGAGGGAATATAATCCCAAACTATTCAATAATAACTCATATATGTAACAAAAGTTGTGGCTATTCTCCGTTTAACAAACGAGTAGGATGATGTGATGATGTTATGTTGTGATGCAATTACATTAAAAATTACCAAAAACTCACCCAAGAAATTCGAATCAAGAGGGTATTTTCACAATTTCAAAACCAGAGAACCAATATAAAAGCCGGTAGGCTCACCTCTCTCAACTTTAGCTGCAAAAAACACCTAGAAGTGACCCAAAAAAAAGAGTGCAACAGCAAACCCACTTCCCTCACCGGAATCTCAAGAGCTCCGGTGACCACTGTTTCCACTTTCCGGCCACCCAAATATCTTATACTCTCTTCCTCTCCATCTCACTAGCTCAATCTTTCTGACCCCCCCATATTTCAAAGCCAAAAACCTTGACCTTTTGCTTTGTTTTCTTTGCTTTCTAAAGCTTTAAACTAAACTCTCTCACTCCCTACTCCCAGCTCCACAAAGTGAAACACAAGTGGCTTGGACAAGCAAGACGAGCTGGGGAAGACAGGAGCCTCAGGTGTGATGGGATTTTGTATATGCCCGTTGGAGACTCCGGCGAGGTTGCTTTGGAGCACCAGTTTTTTCCGTCACAAGATTATGATCTTCTAATCCTATATCATACATAATATATATTGAAAAAAAAACAAAACCAAAACCAAATTCTACAACATCCTACTCCAAATCAATCATCACCAAAAACAAAAACAAAAAAAACCAAACTTTTTAAGTACGTAGATCTACCTTCCTACGTACTAAGCTCTTTTCTTCTTAATTTCTCTCTTTTTTGTGTGTGCCCCCGTGTCTAGTCGGAAAAACACACGTGTCAACACAGGATTGGATGATGGAATCCAGCCGCCTTTTCTTCGACCCTTCCGCCTGCCGTGGCAGCAACATGTTGTTCCTCGGGAATGGTGATAATACTTTTCGAGGTATTTTTTTTTTAATTCATTAATTATTATTACACATGTTTGTTTCTTTGTTTTAGACTTTCTGTTTGGTTAGTAAGAAAGCTAAGGAAAGTACGAGGAAGTGAATTTTATACCGTAAAAGTAGATTAGGACATGTTTTGTGTATTTTTCCTTGGATTCTAAATCATAGTGTTCTTTCTGGTCCCGGAAAATGAAAAAAAAAAAAAAAAAAAAAAAAAAAAAGTCAAAATTCCTGATATTTCTATCTGTGATTCTCATAATAAAACAAATACTAATTATAAAGTTTGTTAGTTCAAACATCTTTAAATCCCAAAAAAAAAAAAACCTCTTCATTCAAAATTCAACATGTAAAGAACAATTAAACAGTTAAATTAGACCTAAAATTCTTATTTGTTTCCTATACTAGTTATGTTCTATTTTTTGATGATACTAATAATTAGGTTTATTTATTTATTTTGGGTTTGTGTTGGAAGGAGGAAGAGCAATAATGAGCATGGAGGAAAGCTCAAAGAGGCGATCCTTTTTCAGCTCACCGGATGAACTGTTCGACGAGGAATATTACGACGAGCAGTTGCCGGAGAAGAAGCGCCGCCTCAGCCCTGAGCAGGTTTGTGGATAGTAATCTTAGCTGACACGCCATCAGTCCCAATATGCTTGAGATCTTATTATACGTATCTACTTTCTTCCAAGATCTTATATTCCTTTATGATATGACATGTACGCATGTTATGTTATATCACTTATGTTCTCAAACCTTATCCGCATCACATTCACTTCGTAGGCAATTGAAATATGTGTGTCATGTGATTGAGGAGGCCTATATTTGACCAACTTTTGTGAAATATTTTTGGGATTAAAGATTATTCTTGTCGACATGTAAAAGTTGTGTCAAGAATATAGGATAAAAAATATTATAGTATTAGTTAAGAAGGAAGAAGCATAAGGTAATTGGATCTTAGAACCCTCTACTCAGAATTGATTCTGGATTTGGTTGCCAAGGAGGTAAATAAATGAAGGTAGTCAAAAAGTTGAGTACTGAATAATGAGAAGATATGCTAATTGGATGAGCTGAGTGATTTAGTGAGTATTCTTTGCTAACTTTATGAGAATGAACATGTTAAGGTGCATCTGCTGGAGAAGAGCTTTGAGACAGAGAACAAACTGGAGCCAGAGCGAAAGACCCAGCTGGCCAAGAAGCTGGGGCTGCAGCCAAGACAGGTGGCTGTATGGTTCCAGAACCGCCGGGCACGGTGGAAGACAAAGCAGCTTGAAAGGGACTATGATGTCCTCAAATCTTCTTATGACTCACTCTACTCTAATTATGACACTCTTGTCAAGGAGAATGAGAAGCTCAAATCTGAGGTATATACATAGATATATGCTCAGCATAAAGCTTACTTTTTAAAAATTTAAAAAAAAAGAAAAAAAAAATTATTTATCATTCATTGTGCATACTTTGAGATCTGTAAAATTATCTAAATTTCATATAGGTATCATTATTACTGCTTATAATTGATTCTTATAATTGGGTTTTCTCTTCAATTTGAAGAATACTAACGGATAAAAGCAATTACATACTATTTGAATGTCTGTAAAACCATCTACTAGCATATGGAAAGCTAGAGGAACAGAACTTGGACAATTGTGTTTATTGGCCAACTTCGATGCCTTCCTAATCAAAACTCCATCTTGTGATTGAGAAACCTTAGCTAGAATAGAAAGATGATTGGAACCTGCTTGAAGAGGGTCCTGCCAATGAGATTCTGCCCTGTAAACAAACATGTGTTTTCAACTATAGCATCTGTTCTAAACCCCACCTTGATTTTAAAAGGCAATTATAAATTGACTAAAGGAATATACTTTGGTAGCTTTATTTATATATGCCTTTAAGGCTCATTCTTTATGAAAAGAATGACCAGGTAAACTTGTTCAAAATGAAAACAGTGGCTAGTTTTTTGTTTTTTATGAAAGGAATATCAGGGTCAGTATTTTTCACATGCTAAGATTGTATGTTATGATTGAAGTAACGTTATTTTTACATCACTGACATTACTTTTATTACACACCAATTACTGTGAAAAATGTTGTGTCGCTGCTAAGTTTATGTAATGTGATTTGCATAATATGACAATTGGACTGCAGGTGGTTTCCTTAAATGAAAAACTTCAAGCTAAAGGGGTGGCTGGAGCAGATATTTCAGCTCAAAAAGCTGAGCCACTTCCGGGGGATATCACTAATGTTTCAGCCCTCCAATTCAATGTGAAGGTTGAGGACCGCCTAAGTTGTGGGAGTGCTGTGGTAGATGAGGATGGTCCACAGATTTTGGACACTGGTGATTCATACTTCCCAAGTGACAACTATCCTGCAGAGGATGATGGGAGTGATGATGGCCACAGTTACTTCGGCAATGTGTTTGTAGCTGCAGAACCTCAACACCAGGAGGATGAAGAGCCTTTGGAATGGTTGGAGTGGCCATAAAATGTGCTTAAAGTTAAACTACTAGTTGGGTGTGTTTTAGTCTCTTTGTAACATGTCACATATTCCAATAGTTGCTTAGTAGAAAAGTATCTGCAAACTATTTGGACTAAAGAAAAAAAAAAAAAAAAAAGGTGAGGAAGTAAACGCTTAGTTTAGTGGCTGAGATCCTGAGAATGGAGATCTACGGACTAAGTTAATTAATAAATAAAGTCAATGGCGTCTTGTATTATCCTTCTATGTGAATGAGAAGTAAATGACTTGTTCCTAGGTTTTATTCTTCTCTCTCTCTCTTTAAGAACTGGTTAATTGTGGATGCCTTTGTTGTTGAAGTATTAAGAAGAATTTTACAACTTTGTTTTCTAAATGTAGCAAAGAATAAATATATTTTCTTTTTATGAACCCACCACCATTAACATGAAATTTATTTTGTACCAATCATAATAGCATGATTAACAGTGAAAATTTTTTGTGCCACTAGATTTATTGCTAACTAGCATGTCCAGGGGTGAATCCCTTGAAATTTTTTTTTTTTTAAATGAAAGAAAGGAAATTCTTACTCCCCTGCTTTATGGTGTGTGATTCTATGGTAGCAACTTCTGGATGTTACTAAGAAGAGATAAAGAAGCAGGGATGTTCCAATGCAAGAGGCTAAAAAGCTAGTTTACCACTAATTTTGTCCTACATTTGAAAATCAAGAATTTTCAAGGGTTAGAATGAATATGAAGATGTCTACTGCTTGAAATTAATTGCTTTATAAGAATAGCATTTTGGATTCGAAGAGAGGTGAACTCTTCATTTCAATCCCCCAGAACAATATCATCCCAATTCCCAAAAGGTATAAATATAATAGAGGATATAGCATTGGTGTTTGAGGATTCAATATTGGACGTCATAAACTTACTATTTCAATTTTCCTAAAATAGGTTTTTAGAAATAAATTGAAAAAAAAAAAAAAAAAAAAAGTGTCCACTCAGTACCTTACAGCCAATAATTAGGTTTAAGTCTCCTACTACTCTAGTATCGTGTTCTTATACGGTTGGATTCTCTAGTATCATGTTCTTATACGATTTGATCAGGTTATAGTCAAAAGCATGTTTAAGTGGTTACTATTTTTAAATTTGTAAAAAGTTTGTACAAGTTCATAGGTTTTCGTTCCCCCACCTCTAAATATTAAAAATAACTTAATCAATTCATAAGTGACTAAAAATGATAAAACATCAAATAACCCAATTAGTAGGTAGTGTCTCACAAGATTAATACAACTTACAATTCAAGCCAAATAATTTCAACAAATTACAACCCAAAAAAAAAAAAAAAAAAAAAAAAAAAAAAAAAAGATTTGAATTTAAACTTAGTTTGACTTGTTCTTACCGTATCAAAAGGCTAAAAAACAATTCATCCAAAAAAAAAAAAATCAATATTTCCTAATTTGATAGATGATTGCTAATAGAACACCATTCCATTGGTTTTTGAAGACATGATACAATAACAGCCCTAACATTACTGTATAACAAGAGATTGGAGGGGGACTTCTGAAAAAAATGCTAAAACTACTACAATTTTTACCATAAAATACTTATAAATTAACGTGACAATATATGTGATTGGTCAACTTTAACAATATAATAAATATATATTTAATTATGTTATGTTTAATTATGTTTTGTAATTGATGATACATTAAGTATGATTGGTCCTCCTCGCACGCAAGAATTTTTGGAACCTATAAGAGGGGTTTTCTCTTAGTGCATGTTAGCGCCGTGATCTCAACATGTACTCAAGCTTGAATATGCACTCAAGCCATATTCCATGTTTTCTCTTTTTTTTATCAATAACTTTTTGTTGATTTCAGTATAATTTGTAATATCTCTGGCATTACTTGCACTTCTTTAGTTTCTTACTTTTAGAGTTTCTCAAGAAGCTTACTCCTTTGACTTTTTGTCTAGCCTAATAGGTCCTAAGATCGATTGAGTCAATTCAAAATGAAGTGATTCTAAAT
The DNA here is from genome assembly GCA_028216015.1 of Quercus dentata. Classification (NCBI taxonomy): domain Eukaryota; kingdom Viridiplantae; phylum Streptophyta; class Magnoliopsida; order Fagales; family Fagaceae; genus Quercus; species Quercus dentata. Next base: position 85,475,335 of record CP116445.1, read on the forward strand.
TTGTGTTGCATGTCTCTGTAGTTGGTGGTTCATTTTTATATCTAATCGAAATTATAGAATATAGAAAACGCCACAGAAAGCAAATTTAGTAATTGATGGCGAGTACTAGAAGTTTCACAATCTCACATTATAACCATCAAGAAAGAACTAGGATAGGTTTTGGCATTTATAGTCAAGCGTGTTACTCGATAATAATAATCAAATGTACAAGCCGTGTTAAAAAAAAAAAAAAATTTTGAAAAGAGATGAGGTGGTGGGGGAAGAAAATATAATTCAGAATGACAAAGACACATCTGAGTGATGCTGATTCTTCTTTAGCAAGCAACATAAGCAGAGCACTATCTACGGCCATAAATATGTCATCCTAAACATTAATATATACATGTTGACAGTAAAATATTTCATTGACGTAATATCCAATTGACCAAATATGCAAATTTTGAAATGGGTGTACATCAAAATCCAGAGAGAGGCCACTTCCATCACTTCACGGTGCCTCTTAGAAGGGTAGTAGAACACTATCTAGACACACCTACCGACTCTGATTTTTCTTCTTTTATTCCACCCACAAATATTAGATGCCTACGCAACCAAAAAAAAAAAAGAAGAAATAGAAGTGGGAGGACAAGAGGAGGCAACTTTTATGTTGGATAGTCTCATTCAAGAAATGGCCTCTCATGGATATACATTTATCTATATCTTTTAAGATTTTTCACTTTCTATAGGGGAACGAAGGCCATGGACGAAGTGTCAAATTCAATTGGACACTTTCATGTGAAGGGATTTAACACCACGTCACAAACCCACACCCACTTCCAACTTGCTATTTAACTTTTCTAGAATCAGTTCTTTCCTTTCCAACACACCCCAAAATAAGAACTTTTTATCATCTTGTCTTGTTCTTTCATCCAATAGCTTAGATTTACTGCTTTTTGACCATTTCCTCAAAATTTTATTGATAAGCTAACCATACTCAGGGCCTTGGGGGGCTGCCCGTGGCCTTGGCAGCATGCCCATGGGCATGACATGGCTTTGACAGCGTGCACACTAAGCTGCCATGGCCTAGGCAGCGTGCTCACCAGCATGACATGGCCTTGGTGGGCATACCACACACCGACTAGACTAAAATCCATCAGGGTGTGGGTGTGAAGGAGTGGAGCCAAGCATTGGGATTTTGCAAGCCATACCAACCCTAGGGGTTCCACACTTGAGGACACACCTGACCAACCCAAGTGCGTGAGCTTTTTAAGAGAACCAATGCTTGAGAACACGTCAAATACTAATTTTCAGTTGGGTGTGTATTAGTCAGTGACAGGTGCTAGTGTGGTTAGACAGTGCGCCAGCAGTGCAGGATGGAAAGGAGAACTGCCTTCCTTTATCTACCCCTTTCTAACCAAAAATCCCTGCTTCATAAAAAATGACCTCCAACCACTTACAATGATAAACCTGTTTAGGTACTCAAGATACCTTTTGAAATTTAAGCTGAAAGTTGATAGTATTATCATCTTGCATGTAGAAAGTTTTAAGCTTTTCACCAATTCAGAAGTTCCATCCATAGAATTAGGTTTATAACTCCCAAAATTAAATCCCATAACGACTTATAGGTTGATTGGACCGATAAACTGATAACCTGAAGCATATTGTATGGCAAATCACGCATGGTTTGTTTGTTCCCAATGGAGTCGGTATGGCGAATCACCTACAGAGCCGTAGATTGGTCACTCAATTTTTAGTGAAATGCCAAAATCCGAGCACAATGGTGACTACTTTTACGCAACTTCTCTACCACACCCTCATTTAATTCAAAAATTTACAAAAGCAAGGTGGGATAGATAAAGAGATGAATAAAGAATGGAATATAACTACACCTGCTCAACTTTGACTGTTCCTAATTTATCCTGCCCCACTCCCCACCCCCCCTTTTTTTTTTTTAAAAATTCCTCTGTATACGTATATGGATCCTGCTCAGTGAGAAAAATGTACTCCCAAATCTTCTTTCCAAGCAACAAATCTGAAAGCTGCAGCAGAATCAATCCAAAATTGGATATATCCTCGTGCATTACTGCTCACAGTATTTCAAAGTCCTCCGAGCAGAACTCAGCTTCCCAACCGAGCATCCTGAGTTAGCAAGTCAGCTTTTACCTCATATGTACATCCAAACGATTTGGCAGCAGCACAGCGACCTCAGTCACCTGTCCCCAGATTCTCTATGACCCAGAAAAAACCACAAACTGGTCTCTGATCATATCTACCTGATCATATCTACTATGCATACAACAAATGGGCCACTGCTGCCCCATATCAAAATTGGTCTGGAATGAATTCCTCAGGAAATGAAAAGGTCAAGCATCCCAAGATTAACCCTCTGGTTCCTTCCTCTTCTTGTTAGACCTCCTGGTGACCTTGGATTTCTCTGCTAATTCCAAGCTTGGAAGCGGCTTTGGATCTGGTATGCTGCTTGGTTCCAAATTTTCAGTTGAATCTAAACAGGATGAGATCTTCTCATACACGATAGCAGCATCAAGGGAGAATATACGTAGGGCAAGGGAAGAGAGAGTAGAAGTTTTGGCAGCAGCTGAGAGTGAAGACCAATACCACCAATCATTCCTCAAGTATTCTGTCCTAATCATGTCCTCCAATACAATTGTTGCTTGAACCATCTGAAACAACCAAGGAAGTTTAACTTTGCAACTACATAAAATATGTATTAAATATGCAACAATTATTAAATTGTAAATTGTAGAGATCAAATACAAGTTAAGTTCACTTAAAATTTTAAACTCCTTTCATTGCATAATATCTAATATTTCAGTTTAGAGAGAGAGAGAGAGAGAGAGAGTTAATGGCTAACAAACGAAAATCAACTGACAAGTTAAGCAGAGTCGTGAGACTACGCATTCACTTTCACTACATTCATTTATACCAAAGATTTGGATAATTTCATAGGAAGGCAAACTTTGTCCATGTAGTCCACACAGTGATTATCTTTCAGATGAATGCATAAGTGCACATGCACAAGCATCCCCTAAAATATATTTTCAACCAAAAGGCAGTTCACCATAACATGCTTTCCTGGGCAGCAAAAGCATTAGCCTGTATGCCAGGTAGTAAGAACACAAGACCTAATGCATTCCACAAGGTAAAAAGAATTGATAACAGCAGACTGTATACTCAAAAACAAACCAGGTTGATACTCTTATAAAGACTAAATTTAGTCCAAAGTTCTCTACAATGTAGATCATTTTGAAATGCACTAGTACAGAATTGTGATAAACCAGTTTACCCTGAATGCAAAACAAAGGGGGATAGGCTTAAACTTCTATAACCGCACTGATTATAATTAAAAGGATTCTGTAAGGTTTTCTTTTGAAGTTGCTTTTCAAAATGGTAAATAGGGGGGAACAAAATTTGGGATTGCTAAAAATTTTGTCTTGGATCAGAAATATCAGGTCCTAGTTCAATAAGGTATTGTGAATCAAAGAAACTCCAATCTATTCCTACCCCAAAGTACTCATTAAGGACGTAATAAACAGTATAGATGGACTAACAATGATTGAAGCACTGTAAAATGTGGCTTGCTAGTGATATGTCAAACTGCTCCAATACCAAGAGATGAGACTGACCAACTCCAAGGGAATGATCTAGTGGTTTCCAGGTCTCTTGATCCATGAGGATCTGGAATCAAGCCACCTTGGGACCACCCCTAAGGCATTCCACTCTGTAATTATGATTTGTGTGTGGGACCGGCCCCGGGAGGGGGGGCTACATGCATCAGGAAAACTAGTTAGATGCTCAGAGAGAGAAAGAGAGACGAGACTGACCTCATATATTGTCCCTGCAGATTTAACAAAAGCACGCCATGCCCATCTCCTTTCCACATGCGACTTTGATGGTCTAAGAGCTTCTTCAGGGAGGGCAGCATCCATATCTAGTAAGTTGATCTTGAGTCGCCTTGAAATCTGTGATACTTTACCTACTAATGGCCTCAAGGAAGACACGGGCACCACACAACAGCGACCAACACCCGTTTCTAAAGAATGGCAGTCTAAAGAGGATATTTTCTCTCTTTTCTCCACACGTCCTAAAGCTGCCTTGTTGGTTTTCAGTACTTTTTGATTGACTTCATTTGCAGATCTTCTGGGAGAATTATCACATCTACCATCATGGCCAGCATTAGTTATGCTAGTATTTTCTTCTGAAACAGGTCTTTCAATAGCCTTGGACCCATCACCTGCAAGACCTACATCTTCCTGAGGAATTAAGACTACTGTAGAATCACTGAGGTAAGGAGATGTGGATGGGACAAGAGATGGGATTCCATTTGAACAAAGAAGTCCAATCTCCTGTACCAAATCCTTGTTTGAATCCTTTGTCACAAACTTGGAACTGATCTCATCAAAGTCATACGGGCATACTAATCCTTCATTCTGATATTTAATCAGCCTTGAGCTAGGCTGAGAACGTCCACCTTTTGAAGTTTCAACACCATCCATTTCTCCTGTGCACTCCTCCCGAACGACTTCACATTTTGGATTCCCTTTGCCTTTCTTTACATCAGTTATTTCCTTACCCTTCTCAAAGGCTGGTGCACCAAAACTGCACCTACCATCATTGTGCCCCTCAAGTTCCACATCAGTGTAAAAGGATCTGTGACAAGAGTGGCAATGGTGTCTAGAAGGCCAAATGAGTTCTAAGCAATCACATCTGTACATCTTCTCATCATTGACTACTCTTACCTTTTTCCCCCGCTTCTTCAAAATGTCAATTGTTTCCAACTCAAAGCAGGGACCATACTTCTCCTCAAGCAATGTGGCTGCCTTTGAGACAAGACAATTAGAAGATCCAGCTAGCTCCCTATTTCTGCTCAATGACAGATCTGCCTGGTGCTCATCCTGACCTTCATTTTCATTTTGAAAAGAGTCTTGAAATCTCAGCTTTTGCCACTGCAAAATGGACTCTTTCAATTCTCTCCCCTTTGGGTCATTAGTCTTCAACCAACCAGTCAGTTCATGAATTTCTGCATCAGTTTCATAACAAAACCATGATGAACAAAGTGCCATAGCATCATTCAGCTCAGATAGGAAAGGACAGGAAGCTTTTGACCCCTCATGATTATCTCTGCCAGATAAAGCAGAATTCTGCAGAACAGAAAACTTGTCAGCAGCAGCTCCATGATACATCATCTTCCTTCCATGCTGCATAGCTCTCCCACAAACAATAAACCGTGGATGCCCGCCCGGTGTGACAGAAGCCCAATAAAATCGACCCACAGAATCACTTCCCAAAAACTCCCTCCTCACAGAAAGCCTAAAAAGCTGCAACTCCGCAGAAGTAATTGAGTCCTGCAGAAGCGCAATGTCATTCTTCACAGAGTTCAATTCAAGATGACAGGCCTGTGACTCATTTGCACCAACAGGAGCATGCTGAGCTGCATGACTGCTCACCTTGGTAGCAGTACTATGTCCTTGCCGATCAGAAGGTGACAAAGAAATCTCCCTTCCCTTGTATTCTTGCAAGTTATCCTGGAAATCCATGTCTCCAGCAGAGCCATTAATTTCTTGGGACAGTGAATTTGATCTGGGCAACCCATTTGGTCTACTGGATTTGTCAGTCTCTTGAGAAGCACTATGGGAGAAAAGGTTGCCAGCTACTTTCCTGTCATCCACCACACCATTGACATCTTTTAAATGAACTTCAGTGTCTATGTAATTCATAATTTGAATGTTATTCTCTGAACCAGTGACAACAGGTGGGTGTTTATCAGCACCATTAAGCCCAGATTCATCTTGATCACCCTCTGGATGCGGCAGTTCATTAGAGAAGACTCCAAAATGGTTAGGAGTACCCGTTGAAATTTGCGTCCGTCCCAAACAATTTCCCTGGTTTGTAAGTTTATTAGCAACACCTTCTTTTACATTAACTTCCCCAACACCATTAAGCAAACTTGTATCAGCCTTCGCAGCTCGTGCAGCCAAGTTTTCTTCCTTGGCCTTAAGATTCTTCAATTCAACAGATAAAGAACGCAATTTCTGCTGCAATTCAGCTGATGACTCGGGGCACTGCTCAAGGTGCTGACGGATAAGAGATGAGTTAAGTAACTCATCACATAAAAATTTGAGCAGGAATGTTCTCTGCAATTTCAATAAAAGGGAACGTCATGTTTTTTTTATCATTAAAGGAACATAATAACCAAAGTGAGAAAAAGAAACAGAGACTCTAAAACATATTTTGAAAATATGAATAGCACATACAAGCTGTGTCCACATTTCATCATCATAGCAAAAATTGTTGGTGCATGCCTGTAAAATGATTCCTCAAACAATATGTACAAGATACTTTTACTCTCACAGTAAGAAAAAAATAAGAAATACATTTACCAGGTTATCAGTGACAAAGTAATAGACAAGACATATAGAAATAGAGCATTATGCACATATAGGCCTTCTAGTCTAACTACAAGGGTCCATGTCTGGATCACTAAAATCAGGTTAAAACGCTGTATCATGATTTTGTCTAAAAAGCACAGCTAGTTCAGAAACGATACGTGCTTATGCTGTATCATAAGGCACACAGGACAGTTTATCTTGAACAGCACCATTCAGGCTGCTAAAGATAAGCAAGGTAAAAATGGACATTAATTACCACCAAAGGGTATAACAAGTTTTTCCATGCCAAGTTCCCTTGACACTGTTCTCAGTCCTGAACACAAGTCTTCCAATCTCCCAACACGCATGATCATCTAGTATATATATAACTTGAATTTACAGGATTGCATGCCTATATGCACAAAAGAGCGCCTAAAGCTCGCAAAATCCTATTCAGACTAACTAATGATGTTAAGCCCCCCAATTCAGACTACCTAAAGAAGTAAGCCCAACCATTCAGACTACCTAAAGAAGTATGCCCAACAATTCAGTTGATAACCATATCAATTGAGTCCACATTATTTTTACCTCCCTACTTTCACCACTACAAAATCCTGAATCCAGAAGCAATTTCTGGTCCACCATTCCCAGTCTCTCCACTTAAGACAATTCAACAATACATCCAAACCATACCTGTCCAACGATTATGCAGAGGAAAACTCCAATCACCCGTATTTTCATCTAGATCGATTTTTTTAGGTGGATAAATAGCAGAAGTTGTGAATGTGACCTTTTAAATATATATAAGCAGACCAGTTTTATTAAGAAAGAGGAAGCAGTTTAAACACACAATATGTGTACACCTTAAGGATTGCAAACTAAAATCAAAGAGCCAATAAAACTATGTATATTAGCTTCTTTTTTTCCTTTTTTTCTTTTTTTCTTGGTAAATAAAAACTTTGTTGAAAATATGAGAAAAGAAAAGAAGCAAATTCCTTTATACACAGGAAGTGTACAAGGAAAGCAAAAGTCTACCAAAAATCTACAAAATCTAAAACAGAGGGTATGTCAAGACCACTCAAAGCAGTCCTCCATTCAAACAAAGAAAGAAGGAAAATGCGCTTCAACTCAATGATAGAACACTCCTCCCCTTTGAAGATTCTGATGTTCCATTCTCAACATATGTTCCACATAATAAACTGCAGAATCACACCCCAAACAGATGCCTTCCTATGTCGCCCAACACCTCTAAGCCAACAAGAAAGCAACTCAACCATCACCATGTCCAAGAAATACCAAACAAGCAACAAAAAGAAATTTATTGCCAGACATCGCCGTGTCTGAGAAAGACATTATAATTTGTTCTCATTTTACAAACATGAACAAGTCAAGCTTAGCCTGTATTTTTATAAGAAAAACTTCAAAATGTAGTATTTATTATCCATTTGCATGTTGGAAACCTCAATGTCAAATACACCAGCAGTTCTTAATTTCTCCATTACACAGAAGTATACAATAAGATATAAGGATACAGACAAAATGCAACCAAGATAAGAATAAGATAACAAATCCAACCCAAAAAAAAAAAAAAAAAAAAAAAAAAAAAAAAAAAAAAGAGGAAAGGTTTAATGCCACCAAAAAAAGAGAGGGAGGAGGAGGAGGGGGGGGGGAGTGCGGGAGAGAGAGAGAAATAAAACCACAGATGAAGGAAAACAGACAGTGCATCATAATATCAATGCTGCAAATGGCATGGCCATATAGTGCCAATATGCCATTTATCCATTGAAATTGCACAAAACAATAACTACCACTCACACAAAAATTATTTCCAAGTTAAATTAAATTAGCAGGGATTAAAACAAATAAACAATAAACTGCCTATTAAAGACCAAAATAACATCAACTGATGCAAACTTCCACAGAACACAATCAATATCAGCACAGCTAGCAAGGCAATATTTAAGTATAGTTCCATAGACAAACCTCGCCTACACTGAACTCCCAGTACTCTTTCTCTTCCATTACAGATGATAATTGTGTAAGTGCCTCCAAGTAAACACGGGTAAATTCTCCCTGATACTTTTTACTCTGGCGTCGGTTAATGACCTGGATGTGTTCTGAGGCATCTTGAACCATGCGTTTACCAGCACAAGTAGGGCAATACCAGTTTCCTTCAGGAATCCTTGCAAGTGGAGGATCCAAGCAATAAGTATGATACTCAGCATCACAAGTATCACATAGTAGGACACTGTCATCATCTCTATCAATGCCACATACTCTGCAAACTTCCTCATCCCAAGGGGCTTTGGGAATCTCATTTGTGGAAGCAAGAAACTCGTCAATTTCCTTCCTTGTTTCAGCACTAAATCTTTCCAATTTAGTGTACTCCCCAAATTTCTGGACAACAGTAGCAACCTGCATCAAAAGAAAACAAACTCAACACTGGTGCTAAAATATTATGCAAAAGATGGTGTGGAAAAGCATGTGCATATGAGAGAGAGAGAGAGAGAGAGAGAGAGAGAGAGAATAATATTATTATTAGTATGGGAGGAGGAATCTTGTGAAGATTTTTTACTTAAATGATTGCAGTGGTTATTTAGATGTTATGATTATTATACTTAAGTCTTTCACATCTTTCTAAACCAATCACATAAATCAATCCAGAAAATCCACCATGGTCCCTTCCAAAATGCCAGTTTGACAATCTTGAAATTCTTTTTTTTAATTGGTAAGTTACACAACCAATTAGTGGATCTTGAAAGATCTTGAAATCATAAACTCACCCTAAATGGCTACATCCAATTAATATGGGAGGAGGAAGTACCAATTGAGCTATAGCTCATTAGTGGCAACCTTGAACTTCATAGTAGCTTTTTTTTTAATGATGAATAAAATGTCACAGCAAGTGTGGTCAGGAATTTTTTTTTTTTTATAGGTAGATAATGGAGGAGGTAGGAACTTCATAGTAGCATTAATCATGGTATCTTTCAGATGGTGACTTTAGACAAAGTTCGGCAACAAAAAATATATGATAAAAATAAAATAAATACCAGATTAATTGCATAACCAAATTTTATTTTATGGAATTCTAAACAAGCTGAACTATATTCAGTCTTCCACAATTGAATAGCTAAGTCATGAATAACTGGTCAAATAGGCTGTTACATATATAAAAACACTGAGAGAAAAAGAGAGACTACGAACCTCCTTTTCATACAATAATTCAAAGTTCTGAGATAATGTCTCAGCCAATTCAACCAAATCAGGCTGATCCCCATAAGCAGTGCGAATAGTATTCCATAACTGCAAGTTGAAAGTTTTCGTTTATTACATTTGAAAGGTTAAATAAATAAATTATGTGTCAGTGAAAACTGAAACCTGAATAACCACAATGATGAGAAATAAAATATCCCAGTCTTGTGTTAAGAAACATGTCAATCCTCATCTGCAGGATGTACATTTCATAACCATCATAGCCTGATCAGTTTTTTTTTTTTTTTTTTTTTTTTTTGGGGGGGGTGAGGGGGGTTGGGGGTGTGTGGAGGATCTGACCTCTGAGATCACATAATTAATAATATTCCAAATAGTCAATCCCACTCATAAATGCTATAAAAATACACTAAAGTTTAAATTACACTTTTGGCCACTCAAGATTTGGCCCTCCATGTTTGACTCCATTTTCATATTGGCCCTACCGTCCATTTTGTTAAGAATCTGACCAATCAGTGCCAGATAAGTAATGTCCATTAAGACATGTCACCCATACAACACCAAGTGTCACCTGATTACTAACAGATATGTACAACGTGACCAATATGAAAACGGAACCAAACATAATATGCCGGAATGAAAATTTTGAAACCTTAGGGGCCAAAAGCGTACTTTACTCATTAAAATAGGTACATTAAGAAATTTATCAACCTCCACACGTTTAAGGAACTTCATGGACAGAACCTTTTTTAATGACTTAAGGGAAAGAACATTGTGAGGAAAAACCAGAGGCAAAACAGTTAGGCCAAGCAAAAAATTTCGCTAGAAAACAGACCTCCCGAATGTCCTCAAGAAACGCTTCATGAGATCCACCATAGGCCCCAGTTGCCAATCTCAAATCAATGGTCCTGAAGTCCAAAGGACGAGATACCATGGCAGGAGATCCAAGAAATCCCTCATCATCATTATCGCTTGAATTTATTGGTTTTCTCCCCAGCAGAGTGCAGAAAACTTTTGTATCATCTGCAGCAGCAGCATGACGTAACACAATACGGCATCGCTTCATGATGATGTCGGATATAGAGATAAAAGTCTTCTGTTTTGCCCCCTTCACAGATTTTTGTTGCACTTTGTCACCACATACATCAGCTAGCACTGAAAGAACAGCTTTCTGCATTCAACCAATCAGAGCATTCATTTCAGCATCAATCTTGCTGCCATGTTTGTTATAAAAAAAAAAAAGACACTAAGCTTGACTAGTTACACAGTAAAAAATAGAGGAAGACAAACAATTCATAAAGTTCATCTCAGATTTTTAACTATAAGGTTTGACCCTTGCAAGGTTGCATGGTTGATCTTTCTACTTACATTTTTTTTTTTCCAGTAGGTTAATAGATCAGACCAAAATAAATACCTTGAAAGCTTATGTGACATAAAACAATAAAATAAGAAATCAAATTCTAAATATTTATGGAAATACAAAACAAATTCTGGGAGGTTTTCTTGACTTCTTAATAAAAATTGTATTACTTACCAAAAGAAAATGAAGCACAACAAATTCTGCTAACATGTTCAATCAAATATTCAAGTTTCCTTTTTCACAGTAGGACAATCATATGACCCATTGCACCCAGCCTCCAACCCGAAGTCAGTCAATTTATAGTAAGTTGTATTAAGCAGAGCAAATGGATTAAGCTTGAGTCAGCATTGTAGATTAGCACAGGTTTTGACACTGCTACTTACAAGGAACATTCAATTGAACAAAGAGAGAAAACATATGATCATTGCTTTCCTGAACAGGATGAGAAACTACTAAACAAACCTATATTTCAAAAAAAAAAAATAACAACAATAAAGATACCTTATAGGTGGTAAATACTTTTTAGGACCCAGGTAGAGAGAGAGAGAGAGAGCACAACATGTGGATAGTACTAAAAAATTGTTAATTTAATAAAATTGAACTCATGACTACAACGTGAACTCAAGGATACCTATGTATAATCCATCAGATTGTCGTAAAAAGGAAGAAAATAGCAGTTACAGGTTAAAGGCATCTAGAATTTGCAGGTTTTGTTAAATTCTTAAGATATAATGGTCAAATGATTTTTTCTTGATAAGTAGATATAATGGTCGAATGATGACACATTCCCTACACTATTCAATCCCCTTGCATGTCTCAAGATGTGACAATTCAAATTCTGCATTAAAGATTTAGTGCTTTTGTCGAATCATTTAAAGAAAATAATTATTATATTTTTGCTAACATGAATTATTGTTTTAACTTAACTTCAAGTAAAGAAAATGGACAGATATGAACTAAAAATTAAAAAAAAAAAAAAAAAAAAAAAAAGAGAGATGATAGGATACAATATGAAACATACATTTTGCTTAGGGTTTTAATATCTACAAAGATTTCATTAAAGAAAGTAGAGGAAACAAGTTATTGCAAATAGCACCTTTGTAGGTCCTGATGCATTGCCCTTGTACACTTCTTTACTGATTGAATGTTCCAATATCTTCTTTGCCCACTCCGGTGGACCTTTATCCAAAGCTTCATAAACACACTTTCTGATCCTTGTTCCCACATTTGTGGGTAGTTTTCTAACAGGTTCCAGCACCTTTGCCCACTCAGGTATATTATCACCATTCACACAATTCTTCTCGGAAGCACCAGTTGCATTTGCATCAGAAGCTTCATCTTCTATGGCAAGAACATCATTTTCTCTGTTCAAAGAACCAAAAATTTGCTTTGTAGCCTCTGCAAGCAACTGAAGGTTAAGGAAGAAAAGCAATTAGCCTGCATCCTATTTTTTCTTTTCCATTTTTCAACTGCACCATGAGTTACAGCAACTACAGACACTGGAAAATATATGTACTTTGTATAAATCAGAGATCTGGACCAAAATTTTTTATATAACTAAAATTAAAAGGGAAAAATATCACACAGCAGTGAAGCCATTGTAGTATATCAGGAAAGTCAAGTAACTAAAAGGCACTACAAAATCATTTTCTTGAATCACAAAACCAAGAATCAAAGGAACAAATATTGGAATTAGATAATGCAGCAGGGAAAGCACAACTAATGAAAAAATAAAAATGAGGCACATATCATGGAACCAAGAAACATACACATGAAAATGTAGAGATTGAAAAAATTAAAAAAATAAAAACAAGTCAAACAACTGACATAAAATGCACTTAGCTATTACCTTTTATACTCAGAATTTTTCAAAGACAGCCATAACAATAGGAAACTTTTATGTAGTGTCAATGTACAGATCATATAAGAAGAGTTACACAACAATTCCCACAATGACACAGGCAAGTTCACTATGGATCACACAAAAAGTCCATGAAAAGCTCAACATGCTCTCCAATAATCTCTTTCATTCCTTTAGAGGCCATAGAAACAATTTTGCAATTTCTGTATGGCAACAAGAACAAAACTAAACCACATGAAAAGAATGCAAATTATTTGAAACCATGATGATCACAATCAAGGGCACAAGGTTCAAAGTTAGAGTGACAAAGTTTAGTTACAAAATTGGTTATAGCCTTAGGCTATAACCTTATGCAATATCTGTTTATTGGAGGTGAATTTTGACAAATCCACCATTGGATTACATCTTCTTCTTATATTCTCCATGCTTGCAAAATTTCTTGAAAATTAAATATTAATAGTTATGTCATCAATAAATTGTTTAAATTACAAATTTTGTAGTTTAAAATTATGTATAAAATATAAGTTTATAGATTATATAATAAATAACATCTGATTAACACAAAATTTGAGATGTGTATTAAAAGCATAAAGAACATACAATTTAACGGTTAAATTTTGAAAATATGTAGTAATATTTATTTTATTGAGTAAGGTTGTAGCCTAAGGCTACAACCAATTTTGTAGCTAAACTTTGTCCTTTTTTACATGTCCCCGCATGAAATATTGAAGGCAATTGTTCTCAACATTTTACTTCAAAGATGCGTACCAATCAAAATGATTTTCTTTATTTGGTGGATAAGTACCAATCAAAATGATGTTGATGCACGTCTAAATCATTGAATTAGGAAGGTTCAGTAAATAATGGCCATAAAAAGTAAGAGACTTACAAGGGCATCAGCTTCCATTCCAGCCACTCCAGTAAGTGAGCCACAAAGCACCCCACCATCACCTTTCAAACAGCGAAAGACCTTACCACTTTCACGAGCAGTAATCTCTGCAGAGTCAAGATTACCATCCATGGATAAGACAGCCAAGATGTATCTTCGAGCTAATTCTGGCCAAGTTAGTTCATTAATAGGCAGCATATTGATCTTAGTTATTTTAGCAGGAATACCGCTATCCACATCTTTCTTCCTTCCCCGTTTTGATTTTGACTCTCCGGAATCAAAATTTGGATCAACTAGTGCAGCAACCTTGGATTGCAGCTCACCTATCAGCACTCTTAGCAGAGATTTATGAGCCTTAGTTAAGGCTACACCAGAGCTTCTACTGTAAGTAAGAGATGCAAGTTTAGCTTGAGCTGCCTCCTTTGTCGCCCCTGTTTCCATTTGTATAAACACATGCGGATTTTCTGCATCTAGTGAAGGAGAAGATTTACAGCTTGGGGATAAGATTGATCCACCAGTACCATCAATTCTATGTGACTGTACACCACGACTCCCCTGGGTCTCCTTTTCAAATTTCTCTAGAAGATTTGTGCCATCTGACCATGGATTGATGAGTTCTTCTTCAAGTTCCTCCAATGACAAAGGTTCTTTCAGACTCAAAATTTCATGAAAACGCCACAGTAACTCCCAAGCCTAGAAAGATAACAGAAAACCAGTAAGACCTCAGATAGTAGCTATTGAATCATATGCCACAAAGTACAATTATGATAATTAAATCAATCAACTGTGACACTTGCAAGAGTATGGACATACCTGATAAACATCACCAACAAGTTCATGGGGAACCCTTGAGCACAAAGGCTTACCAGGAGGAGGACAGTCATAAATGACATGGTTTTCAACCAACCTGGCTTTTTTGGATCTCCTAAATAATCCATCCAATGCTTCTTCTTCAATGCAATGTAAAGCACCTTTCAATTTGACCATCAGGAGCCCATTTCCAACTGTTGGTGAAGCAGAATAATTACCTCTATTTATCAGAAACTCATAGCGTGAATAGGCTTGTACCCCAGGAAGCTGTTCTATGATTTCCTGCACAAATTCCGCATCTAATCCAAATCTATCCTGCTCCAACCATTTTTCCAGTACATTAAATGAAGTCTCCAGCTCATTGTCAGCCCGAAATACAGATGGGATGCTGAGGGAAGCCTGTGAACTGCAGAATTTAGACAATAATGTCCAATTCACTTGGCTTTTATCAGATGCTATGTAACTATTAGGTATGCCTATTTCATTTTGAACATGCTTGCAAAAGAACTTTAAAGTGCCTTTCCGTTCACAGATTTCAGAGCAAGCAGTAATGATTTTTTTAGCCACCTTTTTCCATGCAGAAGATGACGAGCGATCTTCTACTAAAATCTCGCCAATTTCATCTCTCAAACCTAAATCGCCTAATGTCTGAACATCACAAGCTCCATTTGAACAACTCCGAAGACAGGACAAAATATCATTTTCTGAAGGCGGGCAGGGGTCTGAAAGAATAGTCTGAATTCCACTATCATTATCACAATCCATATCATGGGAAGTAATATCATTGATTTCTTCATTAATTTGATCAACAAACTGCCCAAGGTTTTGCCTGAAGATGACAGTTACCCCATTTGGAATGGACAACACAGAGCATGAACACCTTCTGACCCTAAAGATAGGTCCAGAATCACCACCATCTGACACTTCACACATAAAAAGAGAACCAGTAATCTTATCGTGCCAACAGGATCTATATCCTACAGGCCAGATCTGGCTAACATCATGATATGAAGCCCTAGCATCAAGCTCTCCAAGTGAAAGAACAAAAAAATCTTCAAACTGCACAGGAAACCCATCCTGAAAATGTAGAAAATAAACAAAAATGAGGCAAGAAGAACTAGCTGAAAGTAATTACATCCAGTTTTTTAAACCAAATAGCTTACATATCATTCCGTAAGCAGAGAAAGAAAAACTAGTTCAATAACATGTAAGATGTAAACTTACTTTAGACTGCTGAGACCCAGAGTAAGCATTCTCTTCTGTCCCAGTTTCTGTAACTTTTACATTATTCCCAACAGTATTTGAACAGACTTCCATAGTCAGGCCATTTGATGAGAGCTCTTTATGATTATCACTGGTCAAAATTTCCTTATTTTCAGCAAAACCATTAGCAATTGAAATTCTTGATGACTTCCTTTTCCTTGATAGATGAGACCTTCCAGACATTGACTGAGAACCCTCACTTCTTACTTCAGGTTCCAAAGTGTTGAAGTTAGGCTTCAGCCCAAGATAACAAGCAACTTCATACACTGAATCAAATATCTTCCCATCTGGAGCACAGTAAACAGCACACAGTTCACAATTGCCCATTGATTGTCTAAATTCCACGCGCCAACCTTCCTCCAGTACACCATGCCTTTCAGAAACAAAATCTCTAAGAGCTTGCAAAAAAATCTCGCTAGGATTCGGAGATGATCGTCTAATAACTGTATTATTACTACTCTTACACCTTCCTAGTGGGAAACCCAAATCTACCTCCTCATATTTTCTATTAGTACTCTGTGAATGTTGCAATATATCTTCAAAACCCAATTTGACAGTGTGTGTCAAAATCCCAGAAGCTTTTGGAAATCCAAAGCCATTTCCCGCGTACAAAAAGTTAGGGAATGTCACTGGAGCACCAAATGGATTGCGACCAAAAGAATTATCACCTGGAGTGTGTTTTCTAAAACCAAAATAAATGTAACCAGTAACTACTTATGACAAGTTGCATTTCAAGGTATTTGCTAAATATATTAACAAACAAGTATGGATGACATAAATGAAAAGAAAATTCAATAAATTATGAAATAAGATAAACTCACTCACAAAGAAACAAAATGGCAGCTAAACCCTACAAGCTATTAAATGCTTTAGCAAGCACAAGAATGACCTAAAAGCAGTAAGGAACAAGCTTATGTTCAAATGGATTCCACCAAGCTTGATTATCAATTTGCTTCAATGGTGAAGTTTGCAAATGACACTGACATAAGACCGCAATGATGGTCTCTTACGCTAGCTTGGAGAAAGGTTTTCAGAGCCCAACAGTAAGAAATATATGTGCAATTACATATAATGGCTGGAAAGACCGATTTGAGCTAAGAAGTCCAAATCTTGACAGGTTTAGCTTGTTGGAAAACAAGAACTTTTGTTGCATTAATTTATTTATTTATTATAAGTAACAATTCATCATAGAGCACAAAGGAGCGCAACATGTACATGGTAAGCATACAAGAGTACAACAACAACTTTTGTCTAAATTTACAAAGATCTATCATCTCAAATATATTAGAAAATGTCAGCTATCATGAAGCTGATAACCACTCATTACTCATATAAGAACCTAATTAACATATATTTCACTTCTAAAACCAAGATTTCATAACCTTCAAAAGACCAAGTGTTTCTTTCCTTCCAAATACAAAGTAATAGTGCCCTAAAATCCAATTTGAATGAAATTTTTCACTAATAAGTGTTATTTTCTGAAATTATATCAACATTGGACATTATGAATTCGTTTGATGAATAGTCCATGAGTTACATTAACTTATGTATGTAATTTAGGTGTGTTAATGAGATTAACATATGGAAAATCTAAGTCACAATGCCCTTTTGACTCAAAAACTTTAATTGTTAGGCAGTGATGAAATTGGGTATTGCATCTGATTAGACAACATATCAAAATAATGATGGTCTATCTTGATCAAGGAAATGGGGTAAACCTCTTATTGATATGTTGATGTATTTAAATTACATTGAACAGGTTTGTTGTGGGTTATTATTCTATAAATTACTGTCACTTGAATAATTAAACTCGTGACTGCTAAGAGCATTCACTCTCAATCTTGAGAACACAGTGCATTCAAACATAAAATGTAGGGTGTTTTATGTATATAAAAGTGAAATCATGAATGGTAAAAATCTCAATATATTGGGTAATCACATTCCTCAAGATAAAATCCATAATCTCGACACCAGACAAGATATATCCCCCTTAGATGGATTTAATGGGAATTAATTATTCAAAGTATTGGACCTGATCAAACTAATCAAGATATTAAATTAGGAACTCAAAGATTGAAGATATAGTGATAACAAACAACAGCGACAACAACAAAGCCTTGGTCCTAAATTTTTTCAGGTCAGCTAAAAAAAAATTTGGGACTAAGGCTTTTTTTTTTTTTGTTGTTTATCATCACAATATCTTCAATCCTTGAGTTCCTAATTTAATATATTGATAATAAAGTGACAATAAATTATTTTTATTTCCCATTTCACTACGGATATGTCACGGATGGGTCAAATGCAATTTTAAGTAGTCAAGGGATATCAAAAATAATTAAACGAATCCAACAGTGAAATTATTTTTTAAAGTGGAGAAAAATATAATTAACGGTAATGTTGGCTACTTATGAGATAACATAACTCCAAAATCCACTGGAGCTAAGTTTTATTTTTCCTTTGGTCCCACCTAAGTTATGTACTTAAAACACCCATGGGATGGCAAACCAACACATTGATTGTGATAAGGGAAAAAAAAGAAATTTTGGTGAGAAAGAACTCCCTAGAGTGTCGGCTAAAGCACATAAAAGACAAAAATCTGCTTACATTTTTCTACATCTCCCTACAAGCATACATGGTTTCTAGGAGTTTCAACAAAGGAAGAGCTCACTCTCATGGCCAAACACAGTTATTGAGGTGATCAAAGTGTTTCAAGATTTTTTACCGGGTTTCTTTTTTGGAGCATCTAAACTGTGTGACTTTTTATCTAAATTTCAAGATTCGCGAAAAATGTTGATTTGTGAAAGACTAGATATAGATAGTGGTTTTTAGTCCGCAATGCTTGATATGTATGAGATATATATGCTTTTTCAACATACACCACATAAGGCAGGATTTTCTTTCACGTTAACAGTTTATAAGATTTTGGAATAGTTAGGCCTGGGCTGCACTTTTCTTTTATTTTATTTTTTTTGCGGGTGGGGGGGGAGAGAGAGAGAGAGAGAGAGAGGAGAGGTAGGAAAATATTAGGGAATATCAGGCTTCTAATGGTGCTAAGAGGAGGATAGTATTTCAAAATGAAATACGGACAAAAACTTATACATGCTTGTTTTGCGCTTGAATAATAACCTGATTTGCTCTATGCAACGTCCAGAAGTTGGTAATTTCATTCCTAAATAAATAAGAAAGTAACAAGTGGGTGATACAATTACAAGTTCTGATATAAGGGGAGACTACAAAGCTACATAGAAAAAATAATGCAGCAATTATAAACTATACCTCTGCCAGAACCAAGAACTTCTAAGCTTGCCTATGAAACTATATGAAAAGCAGTTTCAGATTCCAGAAACTGCAATAGAGCCAAAAAAAAAAAAAAGGCTAACTATTTCAAGGGGATAAATTACAGTGGTGACATAATAGGTATTTGACTACCTCAAAATCTTGCATAGAACAAAAGTTAAAACAGGAAGTCTAAAAATAGCCACAAGACAAGCACCATAAAGGCAAATACCATTGCAAGGCCATGGGCCACATTCACATAGACCAAGTTCTAACTTCCAATAGATGGCATTTCTAGGAGTTGGATGCTAGACATGGTATCAAATGCTTGCCAACACAAGTTGTGGTCCACAAATATAAAAAGCCGAGGTTCAAACTAAGACCCCTAAAGCATCATTTTTGGCAATGATGTGTCTACCTCACAAAAATGCTGGCATGAAGCAATGCATGGCAGTCATGGGACGCCAAACCTTCATCTTGGCACCATATATTGGGCTACCATAGACACACATTAACCACCGGGGACTGTTTGATGCATCAACTGCTAGGAAAACACAGCATTGCACATCTCAATTCATCTAACCCAAACCCCAAGTCCAAGACAAACTACACCATAATAATAAAGTACCAAACTTTGAAAACTAGATTGCAAACTAACCCCTCTAAACCCATTGCCTAACACAAAGTTGAAAACTAGTTAACTACCAATATGAAGCAAAAACTAAAATTTTAGCCTCTAGAACACAAATTTTTACTACTAACCAACAAAACGTTACACCAATTTCACTCAATTCAATAACTACTAGGAGCAATTCTCAAACTTCAAATGTAAAAATTCTAACTTGAATGAATGAACTCGAGCCGCCGCACTTACCTCGAACCCAATAACTCCACCGTGGCCTCACCGTCGGCATCGGCGTCGCTCGGCGGCGAAGAGTTGATGTCCAAAATCCGCTTGGACTTAACCCCAAGAGGCCAACGCTTGCTCTTCACACCGCTGCACTCGCACTCCGTACAAATCCACTCGTCGTGACTCAAAACCTGGCGGCCTCTCGCTCCTGCGCAGCCGATGTGGAAGCCGCGCTCGCAGCCATCGCAGACGACAACTTGGCCTTTAACCTCAGGCCCTCCGCACGCACCACAAACGCCAGAGGAGCGGCGCGCGTGGTTGATATTGCCGGCGCCGGCGTCGTTCTCTGCACCAGGGAGTTCCGCAGGGCCTCCTAGAGGCGGCGGAGGGTTGTCGTGGAAGTTCCGGACGACTTCGAACGAATCGGGTAGGGTTTCGTGGAGCGAAGGCGAGGGGATCTCATTGAGATCGATTCCGAGGCCGAGTCCAATTCCGATACCGGACCGAGTCTCCTCGGCCGAGTGCCTAGACTCGTCCCTAACCCTACTGAGTTCGTCGCTTGAATCGGTGAGTTCCATCATCCGAGTCTCGGCTCCGAGTTCCATGTCGGCGAGTTACGATGTGGCTCTCCTACCATTGCTCGCTTCGGCTTCCAAGATTTAGATATGATCAAATCCAACGGCTCAGATTATTTTAAGAGAGAGTCTTGTTTTTGGGTTTGGTTTTGGTTTTTTTTTTTGGGTTTGGATGGAAAGACGGAAACGGAAGGGTCGGTTTTGAACAGCGTGTGGGGTTTGGGTTTGGGTTTGGTGTGAAGAATGAAAGCAAATTGGATATGAGGGAAATAGGTGAGAGTGTGGCGTGCGAGGTTGGGGTTTTTTTTTTTTTTAATATATTTTGGGTACTCGCTCTGTGAGAGTGACACATGGGCAAAAGTGGAACCGGTTCTAACTTCTAACAGTTTCACACTCTCTCTCTCTTATGTGATTTTGTCTCCAAGATGGCAAGTACACACATGGTTTCCTATGTACTCACTCAATGTGAATGTCAATAGGGCTGCTGCTTTGGTGGGTTTGAACTTTGAAGGAAAACCATCGTTTGGTTGACCCTGAATTTTCCACCTACCATTAGGTTTCAATTTCAAGGCTAAAGTGAGTAAAGTTACAGTGAAGATATTAGAGTATTTGTGGTTTATGGGATAGTCTAATAGTAAGGACATGTTTATGGTTCAAACTCAACCTAAAATAGTATTAGGGTATTCATTTGAGATAAGACTATAACTCATCCCTTTGTTTCCTTGGTTTACTTGCATAGAAGAAAAAATCTTCTACCTTCTAGTTTTTTGAAACAAAAAAAAAAAAAAAAAAAAATGCTAGAGAGATGAAAACCGCCCTGTAATTTAATCGTTGCTATAGGGAATGAGAGAATTAAACTCTTGATGTTATAGATATACCAAGATGTATCAAATAATTGAGTTACAAAATTTACGGCTCAAGTTGCGTAAACTTACATTTGGTTATTATGATTGGCTAGTTGCCTTTTAGTTAAGGATTATGAAGGTCATCCAAGTTATAATTAACTTTGAGCAATTTAATGCTTTACTTTTTTACTATTACCAAATTTGACAACTTTTAATCCCATTTATTCAGACATTTCTATGATATGGAAAAATTATTAGATATTCCTAATACATAATAATTTCTCCTATGATATGTGTAAAACACAATTATTTCCGCATTGTTACTTTAACCAAGTATGTGTTGGAGATTCCATAAAAATAAAATGAATAAAAGTATGCATTGGAGATGGTTTATTTTCATTTATTTAAAAAATAAATTAAATAAAAATAAATTATACTTTTTATTTTCAGTGAAAAAAATGAAAAAAAAGCCTTTTAAAGGTTATATATATACTAACTCAAACATAAGATAGCTTTTTTTTTTTGCTAAACAAAAAAAAAAAAAAATCCTAATATCTGAATTGTACAGCATCAATCTAGAACCTGTTTAAAAAGGTGGCATGATATCTAGGGAACTATAAGTCGGATTTGCATTGCCATGGTCAAACTAATAAGAGGTACCATGACAAGTGTCAGACAAAGTAAAGCGTGTCATTGGTGGAGTTCACGCAAAAAGACTAGACGCTTCTTCTTCTATGCACGGCTAAGAAAAGTGCGATTTCATTGGTGAAAGCGGTAACATAAATAATTGCACATGCTGAAATTACTGTAAATTTTTTTTTTTTTTTTTTGGTTTTTCGTCATGCTGTAAAATTAATTGTAGGAGATGGATTTAATTTGTCATGATTATATACAAGCAATCATAACATTCACACCGATTTGGTGGCTAACAGTGGAAAAGTCATAAAGACTCAGTACCAATCTTTTTTTTTTTTTTGAGAATGGACTCAGTACCAATCTAAACAGGGAAATTGGGCTTATTTGTACGTAATGGGTAATCTAGAATCCCCCAAATTTGACAGATCCAATTTTATTAGATTGTGTTCATTTTGCTTTGAATTTGATCCTAGCAAACACAAAGCCAACAACTAAATCAAGTTATTTTATTATTTAATTGATAAAGTCTCTAAATTAAATAATATGAATTCAATTCCTCCTCAATAAGTTGAAATTATATATATATATATATATATATATATATTGATATTGAAACTATATATATTCATTGATAGCAAACACCCATGTTAGGTTTGGTTTTTTTTTTTTTTTTTTTTTTGGCTAAATGAAAAAAGAGTGTGAGCTAATTGGTAAAGTCTCTGATAGTTAAATAAGAGATCCGGAGTTCAATCCTACTACCACATCAAAAACTAATTGATATCTTAGTTTGATAATAAAGAATTATTATCAAAAGCGAACACCATAAATTGAAACTCTTTCAAAAATAAAAGAAAAAATAGTATATTCAATATGAACTTATTGACTCTATGTCGAATGGGTAATACTTTTTTTTTTTTTTTTTGATAAGTCGAATGGGTAATACTAGTATTTTGGTCTATATGGGTAGTAAATAAGGTCCTTTTACATCATGCTGTGCGAACACAGGGCTTCGTATATAATGCAACACGGAATCTGGGCCATGTCTACTAAAAATCCAAAAAAAAAGCTTAGAAGGGTTTCTTAACTCTACGCAGGCTAGGCCTTGTCCAAAAAGATTTCAGTCTTTTCCTATGAAATTCTGGGCCCAAAAAGATATCAAATCTAGATGTTCCAAACTATTTCTAACCTATTGTCAAAAAAATCTAGCTGTTCTAACCAATTTCTCATTATTTCATGCGAGTCAACATCATTCTTACGTAAAGAAAATATATAAAGATCAATCCTCGATGATAGAATTAAACAATAAAAAACAGAATTCCGTATTTGTCTCTTATATGATTTTATGCAAAAATTTAAATTAATAATGTATGAACATCTAGATAAACATGAAATTCTAATTACTGCAAATTTTAATCATGTTACAGCATATGCTCAGAGGCTAATTCTAATTAAAGATATGTTCATATGAATACAGCAAAACATGATCATAGCATTTAACATGAGATGCACAGATTTAAAATTATCAGAACAAAAACATTAAAAATAACATGAAAGATCTATCCCAATGAATGTTTCTTGCTTTGTTTTGTTTTTTTTTTTTTTAATTGTATATCAAAGCGTAGTGAAAACCTAATCAAAATGTTATAAAAACAAAAGGGATCATCAAATAATAAAAGATTACCTAAATGTATTTTGGGTTTCGAACGGCTGATGGCCACAGGGTGTACCGATTCTTCGTGCTCCTTTATTAATCTTGGATTGTTTCCTTTAGGTCTCCACCTTGCTAAATGGGTTCTCCAAAAAAATTGATGCTTCTTGTTGATGAAAGCAGTTCCCTATAAACTATGTAAACTGGCGTGCATAGGTGAATCCTAGGGAACTATAGTGATTTGTGTACATTGTGAGAAGGTGTGTGAGTGGCGAAAATATGCCCAAAAGAATACAAATTCGTGGGTTTTACTGGGTTTGGTAAACTAGCTTTAAAGCTTTCCTAAGATTATCTTAAGTGATAATCTGGACCCCTTGGGTCACCACTCACCTGTAGACCTTTGAGACCTGAGACTTCTATTTTATATATAATAGATAGAAGTGTTTTAGTCTTACCCTGAAAAAAAAAAAAAAAAAAAAATCTCTGAATCAACAATTGAGGAATTCTGTTTTTTTCTTTTTTTCTTTTTTTTTGAATAACAATTGAGGAATTCTTATCACAATAAGTGTTTGAGTCCATATGGGATTAGGATTAGTTTCTTGAAAGATGGACTCCCAAAAGACTTGGGCTCTTTCCTGATTGTATTTGTCCACTATTACAACTCTAATTAATTAATCAAGATAAATACATTTTATTGAAGATAAATATAATTAATTATCTTAAAGTAATTAAAAAGATAACATTAACCACATTGAATTGTTTAGTGCTTGCATGTTTACTATAATTAGATTCATCAACCAATAAGATATCATCTTTCAACTCAAATTTTTTTTTTTTTTTTTTTGAGAATCGGGCCTGACTGACCAAGCCAAAAAAAAAAAAAAAAAAAATCATTTCATTACTAGAATATCAAATATAAAGAACCGATAAATATCCGCAGGAACGGAGTTCATCCAAACTAAAGTAAGAAAAGACAATCTCACTCGTTTAGCCAACGCATGTGCTAAAACATTGTCTTGCCAATGTGTGTGCAAGAAAGAATAGTACTGAAATGTACTTGATGAAGACACAATGTCTTTAACTAAATGGCCCACCACTGGATGCTGGAAACTCTGCTTCTTAATAGCTAAAATAGCCTCTTTAGAATCACCTTCCAAAATTGTGCCACTCAAACCAAGCTCACGGACAAATAGGATAGCCCGCCTTGCTGCAATTGTTTCGAGTGCAACAATGGATGAAGGCAGAGGAATAATTTCGGACAATGCAGCCAAAACTTCACCGGAAGAATTACGCACCACCGCTCCAATTCCTGTAGCTCCAAATCTTTAAAAACCACACCGTCAAAGTTTGTTTTCAACAGACCTGCATCGGGTGGCTTCCAAATGACTTTCCTTGGTAGCTTCTTTGATTCGAGTTTTCGTTCAAAACTATTAGAAGTCCGGAGATGCTTTTGCACCAACTCCGGGATCTTCTCAAGGGATGCAACGGCCTCATTGACTCTGATTTTGTTTTGCCGATTCCAAATAAACCAACAAATCATGATGAAACCTTGAGCTCCACGGGGATTCTACAACGCCAACCAAAAAAGATCAACAAAAAATAAATTTTGATTTGTTACACTCCGCAACTCATCAAAGTTAGTACCCAGGCCCCCTTCACCTTCTCACAACCCCATAAAGCACGAATCACAGACTCGGGCTCTCTGTTACAGCTTGTGCAGCTGTTTGAGAGCACCACCCTTCGCCTTGCCAAATTCACCATCGTAGGAAAAGACTCGGAACAAGCCCGCCACGCAAATGTCTTAACTTTGTTAGGCACCTTCAACCTCCAAAGGCCTAACCACATCCTCCGATTCACTTCATTTGAAGATCCCAATGTTGAACCACTAAGCTCTTTAGCACATAACAATTGATAACCAAGCTTCACGGAATACTGAACATCCTTAGTTTTTGGCCAAACTAAAGTGTCTTCCTGTGGAATCAGACATAGAGGGATGGACATTATTTTTTGTGCCTCAAACGGCAAAAAAACTCTTTCCAATAGATACACATTCCACCAACCCAAATCAGTATCAATGATGTATTCTACTCTCGCATCAGCAAATAGCAAGAAGGGGGGAGAGATCACCTTGCCTCGACTCGTCACTTGGCAAACAAATGATCTTGATAAATCCGGACTGTTTGGCCATTACCCACTCTATATCTAGCACCTTCAGCAATTAAGTATCGAGTCTTAAGAATACTCCGCCAAACATAGGACCTTGATTTGAATTGAGCTGAAAAAATATCATCCGAGAGGAAAAACTTAGCCTTGGAAACTCGGTAAAAGAGAGACTCTTTATCATGAACCAGCCGCCATGCTTGTTTAGCTAACATGGCATCATTGAACTTCCTAAACTCTTTAAAACCCATCCCACCTTCATTTTTTGGCAAACACAAAGACTCCAAAATTTTCTAATGAATCTTCCGTCTCTCACCACGTTGACCCCAAATTTTTTTTTTTATCATAACCTTAATCTCATGGCAAAGGTTCATGGGTAGTTAGAAACAACTCATGGCAAAGGTTGGAATTGCTTGCATAATAGCTTTCAATAACACCTCCCTTCCGGCTTGTGACAAAAGTTTCTCCTTCCACCCTTGAAGTTTCCCCCAAATCCTCTCCTTTATATAGATAAAGCTTTCCTTTTTTTTTTCTACCCACCATAGCCGGCAACCCAAGATACTTTTCATACTCCTTAATCTCCGATACACCTAGGAAATTCTTCAAATCTGATTCGGTGCTCTCAATGACAGATTTACCAAAAAAAAGGTTTGTTTTAGTACCATTTATTTTTTGCCCGGATGCTCTCTTATATAGGGCTAAAGTTGATTGAATTGTTTGCACATCACCCATCTTCACACGACAAAAAAATTAGACTCACATCGGCGAAGAATAGATGCGAGATTTGTGGACCATTCTTACAAAGTGAGAAACCCCTTAAATCACCCCTAGCCACGACTTTTTGAGTAGCCCATTTAAACCCTCCGAGCACAACAAAAAAAGATAAAGAGATAGGGGATCGCCTTGACGAATCCCCCTTGTTGGCTTAATGAAACCTCGAGGAACTCCATTGATAAAAAAGGAATAAGAAACAGATTTAATTGTAGCCATTACCAAATCTACTCATCTCCCATGGAAACCCATCCTCCGCATCAATTGCTCCAAAAAAATCCACTCAACTCTATCGTAAGCCTTACTCACATCCAATTTCATAGCCATAAACCCCTCTTTCCTCGTTTTTTTAATCTTCATGTGATGTAGCGTTTCAAAAACTACCAAAATATTATCCGAGATAGCCTTGTCAGATTTAAAAGCACTCTGAGATCCCGATACAACATAAGGCAACAGACTTTTCAAACGGTTAGCTAACACCTTGGAAATTAGCTTGTACAAAATGTTACATAAGGATATAGGCCTAAAATCAGAAACTCTTTCCAAATTTTATAATTTAGGAATAAGGGTGTGTTGAGGTCTTCAAAAGATCATAGTAAAATAAGCCCAAGAAAGAATAAGCTAAGCCCAAAAAGAATGAGTTAAGCCCGGAAAAAACTAAGCCAAGTCCAAAGGGATTATACGAAAGGCCCGAGAGGATCTCGAAGCCCGAGAAAAGAAAAAGCATCCAAAGAAAAAAAGAGAGAAGATCACATAAAGTATAAGAAGCAAGGATCCTCGTGCACCATTAATAAGCGCAGATCCCTTTCAAGCACAAATAAAAAGAAGACCGGACAGATCGATAGAAAGAAGACAGAAAAAAAAAACAAGAAAACAAAAGAACGCAAGCGACCCTTCATGGCACGTATGACAAGAGGCATCGGGGAACCAAGACAGGGGAAGAAGAATGATAACAAAACGATTTTTCAAACGATTCCGCCCAAATAGGAAAGAAACGGAAAAGTAGAAGGCACCTAATGCCGAGAAGGGCATACTCAAAGACGTCCCAAAGAGGATGGCCAACCGAAGCTTTGTAACCAAGAGAAGGAAATAATGAGAGAAAACGGAAAAGGGACTTACCGAGACGATGGGGACAGAACATGCTAAAAGAACAAAACAGGGGAACCAACGGTTCCCAGGACGCCTAAAAACTCCACTATAAAAGGAGGGGATGGGTTGTGAAGAAGGCAAGAAAAAAAAAAAGAAACACAAGAAAGGAGAAGTTCTCTAGGAAAAACTATCGAAAAAAATCGGTGCGAAAAGAAAATACTAAGGGAAAACAAATATCGCTTCCCAATATCCTCAAATTATTGCACATACTCGGATTCAACGAGAATCAAACTTTGCAAGTTTTGAAAGTTGAAATAGCCATTCAAGACTGCAATTTTTGAGCTTGATTGGACCTTGTATCACGTCCTAGTGAGTTTTCTGTAATCAAACAGATAATGTGTTAATGAAATACTGTTTCATAATTCCCAGAATCCCCACAACACTTTTTTTTTTTCGTCGTCTTGCTAATCCTGTTTTTTCTTTCTGAACTTACGTTGTTAATTTTTGGCACTCTTTGATATCCTTGTTTGTCATTTTTTCTGTATATTGTCGAGTATTCTCATTCACTTGATTCTTAAACAACTTGTTAGTTGCGGTGAGTCAAGGCCCGATCCACCAAATCCTTTCCTTTTCATTCAGGCCCGGGATCCTTGGGCTTGAGTATCCCGAAAAAGGCACTCTCACGGGGTGATATAAGTATGATTGAGACTAGTTGATAGAACCCAATTGAGACAAGAAAGTACAAGACAAGACACGTCATCACCCATGGAATCCCAATAGTGTTGATAGAAGATGGGGGGCATGCCATCTGGACCCGGCGCTTTCAAAGGTGCCATTTGTTTTAGAGCCATACCCACCTCTTGCTTCACAAAAGATTTCACCAAATCCGCATTCATTGAATTTGGTACAACCCGAGAAATAGTGACCAACACTTCCTCCAATTGATTTGGATTTGAGGTTGAGAAAAGCTCACTATAGTAGTCAATAAACAATTAAGCTATTCGATCATCACCTTCAACCCACTCCCCATTTGGATTTCTTAGGCGTTTGATGCAATTTTTCCTACACCTCTGATAAGCTTTACCATGAAAGCAACATGTGTTTTGGTCCCCTTCTTTAAGCCAATGTAGCTTTGAACGTTGCTGCCAATGCTTCTCTTCCTTGGTAAGGAGTTCTCTTAATTCTGCCTTCAAAACATGCAACAAGTCACCATTACCACTTCTTACCACTTCCCCTTCCGCCACTTTGATATGCTTTTTCTTTTCAGCTAGAGTCCGAGAGATATTACCAAAAGAAACCCTACTCCACTATTTCAATATCCTCCTCGACAGCTTGTTCACATTAGCCTTAACCACCGACATCGGATTAGAAGAGAAAAAAGGGCTCTCCCAAGTCGCTTTCACCGTAGTACAACAAGACTCATCATTTAAGCATACTTGTTCAAACCTCCAAGGTCTTTGATTTCGGATTGGCAGCCCCTCCATATGAATACTTAAAGGCTTATGATTCGAGAAAGCCGTATCAAGATGAGTTACTAAATAACTCGAAAACAGAGAAATCCTTTCATTATTAGCTACAGATCTGTCAAGGCGCTCCCATACTGTAACACCACCTGTCAATCTTTTACACCAAGTGAGTTTTTGTCCAATAAACCTCAATCGACAAAAACACATTCATCTAATGTTTCACGGAAATCCCTCATTTGAACCTCCGGTCTTGCTCTACCACCTTTCTTTTCATGAGACCTTAAAATCTCGTTAAAATCACCCGCACATAACCATGGCAAAGAAAAGTTTGGGTTAAGATTTTTTAGAATAGCCTAAGATTTGTGGTGCTTGTGAGTCTCGGGGTTGCCGTAGAAACCGATAAATCTCCAAGAGTTTTCCTTACTTGAATTAATCACTGCATCAATATGGTTGAGTGAAGAAGAGACCACCTTAACATCAAAATCAGACCTCCACAGAAGAGCTAGTCCGCCCCCCTGATTTATTTTTGAAACAACAAACATCCGGTCATAAACAAAATTATGCAAAAGAGACTTTAGCCTAACTTCATCCAGCCATGTCTCGGCCAAGAACATGATCGCAGGATCTTGTGCCCGAACAAAATTCCCAAGCTCTTGAATTATCTGTGGGTTCCCAAGCCCACGACAATTCCAAACTAGGACATTCATGGCTCCCGGCGGAAACCGGATATCGGTCTTTGCCAATAGAATAGTACTTCCCGACTCCACCTAGGAAACCAAACGTCTTTTACTAGGTAACTCATTTGAATCCTGAAGTAGAGAAGAAGGCCGTTTTGAGGAAGAGTGCGTTGCTTGAGAGAAAGCAGCCTCATGACTAAGGTGAGGAATTCTTTTCAAGGTACTTGGGTAGGGCACAAAGATATCACCAAGATTGGAACTTCAGTCAACGTAGAATTCTAGAACTAGATGGAAACAGTCTGCTTAAGTGAATCACGTGCTTGGGGGGTGAGGGATGGAGCACCATGGACTATATGGCTGCATGGAGAAGCCCCCATAACACCGACGTGGCCAAGAGAATCGAATTTAAAAATCTCCATATCAATCTCCTTTAATGTGTCCGAATATACATCCCTAACATTACTAGGATTCTAATCTGTTGGGATTACCAAATCTGATTGGGATATTGCCTCCGAAATACTAGGAATAGACTTTCGTGGTTCATCATGCGTAACTCCCTCCATGCCACCCGGGGAATTTGAAATTGAAACGGACAATCGCATTAATGATCCCCTCCTGTTGCACCTTTTCCTTATCAAGTTGCTCCACCGGGTGCCTCCGAGTTAACACCCTCCTCCACCATCGTTTCAATCACCGGGGCTTGTGAAAGTTTATTCTGCCTCGAGTACCGGTCCTCATAGTACCCTGGAACGTAGATAACATCTTTACTTGGCAGAGATGTATGGTGCAACTCTTAAGCATGACCCAAATTGTTGATTTTTAGCCTTAAGAGTACCCTTATTGTTAATCCATAAATCATAGTTTTTGTCGTTGTGGCTTAGACGACCACACCAAGAACACAAATTCGGAAGGTGCTTATACTTGAAAGAGACCCAAGACTAATCCCCTCCTTTAAGAGTGATAACACAACCCCAACACAACGGCAAGTTTAAGTCGAGAGTTACTCGAACCCTCATGAATTGACTCCCATCATCATTGATGACCGGAGCATTTTTGCACTTCACCAATAATATCACATAAACATTCGCCCATATGCTTCGTCATGTACTTGTAAGGTATGTCGTGAACATGCACCTAAAATGTAGCCTTATTAAAGATTAATTCATGAGCAGGGGATTCACCATCATACCTTTGAATAACGACCGAGTATTTGTCGAAACTCCGTGGCTGATTTTTGATAATACGGTCCACATCAGGAAGATTATCAAAGACAAATAGGCACTTGTGGTCTCCAATAAGCCTAATCTTGAAGCCGTTTGTCGACCTTCACAACTGCTTGAATGTTCTAGCCATCGCCTCCATTAGCAAGAAACGTGGAGTTAGAAATTTGGCGACCAACATGTACTCCCTATACGATGATCACCGCAATGATGTACCCAGTTTGTTCTTTTTAGGACAGAGATAGGTTATCCCAAATGGTTGCTAGATCTTCCATGATGAGAAAAAAGGTGCAGAAAAAGAAGAGAGGAAAAACTGTTTCCCAAATACCCTAGAACGTAAGGGAAGTCAAGAAAAAAAAAAAAAAACACAGAGATTAAACAAGAGAAGAAACAAAACACTCCTTACTACCGTAAGGGACAAAACTCTTCTACTGCCTAAAGGGAGAATGGGGGACCATCCTTCCTAAGAGATAGAGAGACAACTATGACTAGTCAAAATTAATTCATTTTGTTAGCCTTAGCCTATTAGGACCAATAAAAATATTTGGTTAGTTTGCACTTTACATTTGCACAAATAAAAATAATAACCCAATCACCTCAATCAATGGTATTAGAACCATCATGAAACAGGCCTACACCAAAACCAAGACTCGGTGTGTTCGATAATTCACTTGCCTTTTACCCCGTTGATTGTCACCACTAGTAAATGTGACGAATCAAATGACAATGTCTTCTATTCGTGCTTGGCTGCCAATGCTTTAGTTCACCTCCTCCAATGTTGAACCATCATGAACCTATAAGGGAGTAGAAGGCTCTGGTGATGTTTGAAACTTTGAACCACTAATCACTAGAGCCAAACTTGGTTGTTCCCATCGCAATGGACTAAAGCCAAAACCTAGGTTGTGCAATCCATGACTTAGAATCCGTTTAGATACCGCTTGTTTTACTAAAAATTGAAAACATTGTAGCAAAATAATTTTTAAATGTGTGAATAGTTCCGTGAGACCTATTTTTATGAAAAAATAGTTGGAAAAAAAGGTTTGTGGGTCCCGTAAATAGTACACGAGACCCTAAACAATTGCCATTTCAGTGCAAATTTGGTTGTCAACAAAGTAGTGTGCACGGGACCCACTAGTAGGTTTATGTTCATGTGCTTCTCAATTAAAAAAAAAAAAAAGCGTGAAATGCCGAAAACGCAGATGCAGGGTAAAATAATTTCTACCCAAATGCATACTTGGTTGAATATTTGTGTGTGTATATATATATATTTAAACAATAAATAATTTGATATGGAATTTTATTATGCTATCAACATTAAAGATAATTTGACATCGTTTATATTGAGAAACATTAAGATGCACTAATGCACTGGTACAAGCTATGTCTATTTATACTAACTTTGGTAAATTGGCTACATTAATTATTTAATTAAGGAATCTAGGAACTATTGTCTCAAAAAAAAAAAAAAAAAAAAGAATCTAGGAACTAACATTGATCTTACTTGAATTTTGTCTTATATCAATAATAATGTAAGTACAAATAATATCAACAGTTATGTAATAAATTTCATCCGCTCATTTAAAATTCACATGATAAAACTTAAAAAGAATTCTATTTTCTACCAAAAGAAATTACTCCAAAAAATGAAAAGAATCTTGATCCACACAAACTCAAAACAAAAAGCAGCTTATGTCACCTCCACAATAATGGGAAGGTATGGCCAAATGGGCGCACCGACATTAGCGGTTTGGAACCCCATGTGGTGCTGTTACAACATTCTTGTATGTAAAAAGGGGGCCCAAAATTCCTGATTTAAAAAAAAAAAAAAGTTAAAGAAGGGCAAAGCAAGCCTTCTATTCTATTCCACCTTTATTAGCTACAATTCTACAATCTAATCACTCATAAATTTTACCAAGTTTTAAAAAAAAGAAACCCAATTACAGATAAACATCACATTGCCAACCTGTAATTAGACCTTTGATCTTTTGATTAACCAACCTTAGATTCACAATTAGAGAGGAATCCAACGGTTGTGATCAATCACATGGTCGAATTAATCAACCTTTGGCGTTTACAGAATAACAAATCCCTTTCCCCCCCAACTCAATTAATTGAGTAATCCTTTTCCAATCATAAGCCATCATTACAGAAATTTCATTTTCTTGTGTTGGAGCGTCAGTTCAAAACCCCAAACCTTTTTCTTCTCTTTATTAAAACTAACAAATTTAACGTTATTAAGCAAAGTAAGTAATTCAGCAAAAAAAAAAAAAAAAAAAAAAAAAGCAAAGCAAAGTAAGTAGTAGATTTTTTTTATTTATTTATTTTAATAATCGCAAAGTAAGTAGTAGAAACAAAAAATCAGATCCCACCGATTAATTATTATAAAAAAAAAATAATTTTTACAAATATAACCATCGAATTTTAATTTAAGTATCAAATTGGTCATTAAATTTTCAATATAGGAATATTTAACCACGCATTCAGGTCTGTAACAAATTTTATAAGTAGAATTTTGTAATTAAAAACTAATGCATTTAATCACATAATGTTTTGTTCACATTATTAATATAAATTTAGTAATGTTATAGCACCATCGCGCACCATTGATGTGGTGATCACTCCACAATTATAAGTACTTGTAGGGCGTTAGAGGCAAGGACTAAGGTTCAAGTCTCCAGGAGAAACTTCACACACATATACACTTAGATTATGTTAAAGTATAATTTCTATTTTG
Source organism: Quercus dentata (assembly GCA_028216015.1). Lineage (NCBI taxonomy): Eukaryota > Viridiplantae > Streptophyta > Magnoliopsida > Fagales > Fagaceae > Quercus > Quercus dentata. The sequence goes on from CP116445.1 coordinate 85,509,040, forward strand.
TATAAAAAAAAAAAAATGTTACATCATAAATTATTTTACAATATTTTTTCCAAACTGTTAATGTGACCAACTTCTTATTGGTTTTCATTTAGATCTACCATTAACATCATTTTTTTAATTAATAACCACTCACCACATTATTAGTTTTAAAATTTTTGTGTCTATAGCATTACTCATATAAATTTTCAAATTTTTAATTTAAAAGTAAAAGAATCAAAAAAAAAATTGTATCTATAGCATTACTCATATAAATTTTCAAAATTTCAATTTAAAAGTAAAAGAACCAAAGAGTAATGTTATAAACATAAACTATTTTATAATATTTTTACAAATTATTAATGTGACGAATTCTTATTAGTTATAATCTGGATCCATTACTAACATCACATTTTTATTTATCAATAATTATTAGAAAATGCTAAGACCACATCAATAGTTTATAAAAATGTTATAAAATAGTTTGTATTTATAACATTATTTAAAAATCAAATCGTCATTCACATTAAATCCATAGAATAAGATTCATAAAGGCCGAAAAAAAAGTATGATATTAGGAATACAACAAATTTTTGTTTATAGATCTCACAAACTCAGCATCAAATTTTAACAACATAATAAAAAAATATTCAACAAATATTTTTATTTTTATTAGTGCTGCGATATTAATTACATTTATTATCACTTAAATTTGTCAAATTGCCATTAAAAAAAAAAAAAAAAAAAAAAAAAAGTATGACCAAGGTCAAAGCCGTAGTGGTGTTATTTTAGGTAAATTGATGAAAAACCAGGGGCGTTTCCAAAGCCAAAACCGCCAAAAAAAAAAAAAAAAAAAAAAAAAGCTACGGCTGTAGTAAGTGGCATTTTAGATAATACGTTAAAAAACCACAGGCATTTACGAACCCAAAAATCCCCAACAACAAATATATATTAAATAGAGTCGCGAGGTAATCGCATGCAAAAAAAAAAAAAAATCCCGTGCTTGCCGGCCTAGTCGGGGTTTTTACCATAAGCGGCATCGTCTCGTTTCATTTGACTGCAATTTTTTTTTCTCTCACTCGCCGGTTACATTACATTTCACAATTTTTTACATCTCTCTTATAAGAGTCCGCCACATTTTTCACACACAGAGAGAGAGTGGACTCAAGAGTCACGCTGTTTTCTCTTAACCACTATTTCGCCGATTACTCTCTTCGCATTTCTCTGGTACTCTCTCTCTCTCTCTCTCTCTCTCTCTCTCTATCCATTTTGATAATGGTGAAGAATTGGATTGAAATGCGTGTTTTTCCGAACAAAGATTTTGCGATCCTGATGCTTGAGATCTTGTTGTTTGCTCGGTTTTTGTTTTTTTTTTGAAGCGCGCTAGATCTTCGTCTGTTTTTAGTTTTTTTGTTGAATCCGTTTGTGTATCTGAGGGTTTTTTAGTTAGATGCTAGTAAATGTGATTTCTATGTTTTGTAATTCACACAATTTGCTTGTTTTACTTGTAATTTGAATTTGAATTTGACTGTTTTTGACTGGATTGGGGGTTTGTTTTGTAGTGAGATTTCTAATTAGTCATTTTAGGGATTTGCAAATGCTTGTGCACTAGTTTGTTTGTTTTTTTTTTTAATTTTTATTTATTACTAATACATATTTCATTTCAGATTTTTCACTATGAGAGTGATAAGATCAAGCATTATGTTATGTTCTAGTTGACACTTATTTAGATTAGTCTTTTGAATAAGATGAAAGATAAATTTGATTAGGCAGGAGATTCTGAACTCTCCGTGTTAGTGTTTAGTGTAATACATTTTTCTCACGGTTCGGGAAAAAGGAGGAGGATTGTGGTTTCTAATAATATAGCGTTTGATGAATACATGTGGCTGGTCCTGATTAGTCTATTGAGGATCCATGGTTGAATCCAAAATTTTGGGAGCTTTCAGATTGTTTGGTAAGTGGTTGTTGATCTCTTATTATGTGATTAAGAGATGATGGTAATGTGGTGGAATTTGAAAGGAGCGATTTAGCGTTAAAGATATCAGGTTTGAAGTTCCATTGAAAATACTAATGCTAGGATTTTAAATCTTTAAACGAATTGGAGTCAATTGGGCCTTGAAAAATGTGAAATCTGATCATAGAGAGAGACTTAAAGTTATAAATGAAGCGAAATGGCAAGCTTTTATGATGTAGCTATATGGAAACTAGAAATTTGAGGATTGGATTCACCAAGGGGAAATATTTTAAGAGCACTAGTAAACGGCTTGCATTCAAAGGAGAAAGGGTTGGTTTGAAAATCGCTAAATTACGAATGCATGTGGTGCTTGATGAGATCTATGATGTGATATTTGTTTGATGTGTATAGCCAAAAGATGATGTTGTGGGGCTTGTGGCATCGATAAAGTCAGGAGAGGCTTTCGTTAATACTTGTGTTTAATTTGAGTTGCAAATATGGTCCAAAAAATATGGCATTGGTAAAGTCAGGAGAGGCTATCTGTTTACTGGATGTTTTTGTCTACAATTTTTTTAGATCCTTACATGGGAAGCACCATGAGGTGCACATATAGACTGACATGTCAGATGCTTCAACAACTATCAAGGCATTTAAATACTATTTTCACATGTGATTGTTGGAAATGGTGATGGGAGTACATGGATTATAAAACTTAAGTTGGTTTATCTTCTAGGGTAGGAAATGAGGGTGAACGTGTGAATCTTCTTATATTGATTGAAATCTGGTTTTTATTTGTATTCACTTGCCTTTCTGTTCATGCTAAAATTTTATTTGAGCATATCAACAACCATTTGCATCCTATTTGTTCTATAGCATTGTTTATGATGAAAAATTGAAAATGATTTCTGTTCTGTTCAGACTTCTATGCAGGAAGTGATGTCAGAGAATGCTCTTCGAGATCTGAATACAATACCTGGATCTGAGAAGAAGAATGAAAGCTCCAGCAAAGGGAGTTTTACAAAGCCTTATATTGGGGCTGCAACTGAAAATCTTGAAGAATTCCAGAAGAAAAACTCTGTCTCCTTGGTTTCACCTCCAATGAATGGCAATGAGACTGCTAATACTGTATTAGAAACTGGAATTCCAGAAGTAGAATACATTGAATCTGAGAACTTGAATGATCTAGAAGACGTTGATACAAGTCTTAAGGTATTATTCCTTCTTTTTTAAAATTATTCTGCTGGGCGGGGGTTCTTATTATCTTTTATGGTGTTTGGTTTTGACTTTTAACCTCAGATGATTATGCGTGAATATTCTGATATATGGAGTTTAACTTTTTGTGTGATGTCTGTATTGTTTTGTTTAATATTTCAGACACTCTTAGCTGGACTGGAGTCTAAAGATTGGGTTTTGGTGTGTGAAGCACTCAATAATGTACGCCGAATATCAATATTTCACAAGGATGCAATGCTCGATATACTGTAAGTTGCAAAATTTTACTGGATGATCTAATTGAATTGTGTAACAGAGATGTATGGTTAAAGGTTTCTATAAATATCATTTATTTTGGGCAAATTTATTCATGTTGACCATGTACTGGTGAATAGGGGAGATGTGATTTTACTGGTGGTGAAGTCCCTGAAGAATCCAAGAAGTGCTGTTTGCAAAACTGCAATCATGACATCTGCAGACATTTTCAATGCATATAATGATCATATAATTGATTCATTGGACCCTATGGTAACTCGTGTTTTTTATACTTTATTGCCATTTTAGGTTACCTAGCTTTTTAGTGAAAGACTACTGCCATTGACATGTGAATTTATTCGTTTTTTCAATGTGATCAAATGTGATGGGTGCAGCTATTACAGCTTCTTCTCAAGTCTTCACAAGACAAACGTTTTGTATGTGAGGCAGCTGAGAGGGCTTTAGTAGCAATGACGAAATGGGTTTCCCCTGTTCTTTTGTTACCTAAACTGCAACCGTATCTTAAGCACAAGAATCCTCGAATTCGAGCAAAGACATCAACGTGCTTCTGTCGAAGTGTTCCCCGACTGGTAAGAAAAAGACAATAGATATGCTCGTTTGCTGATTTGTGTGTTTAATAAAATTTCATATCTGCATCCAATTTTTTTGTTGATAACAATTCATTTTATTTTAGACCTCTCTTTTATATCGTTTACTTTGTTTCATATCTTTCAATGTTATTACTCTTTTTAAAGAAAGGAAAAAGGCAATGCTAAATGGGATTTATCAAAACAATGTAAAGTACTTTCACTTATCAGTATGGTTAAGACCCCATATATTGCTTCTCTCTCTCTCTCCCTTACATCTGATTGAACTTTAGATGATCCAATTCTTTTGTTAAATACTTAATGTGGTTAATCCAAATAGTTAAATGCTTTTTGTGATTTCAGTGTTAATAATTTGTATGTATATATCCTATTAAAGATTATTTGAGCACTCTGTGTGGATGTATAGATATTGCTACATAGTTTGCATCGGCTGCTGGTGCTGCTTGTTTCCTGCTCTGCTGTCAATGTAATTACCTTATGTGCATCCTGGCATCATGGGTCTAGGCACCCTTTCCTGGTGTTACATATGTGACAAATGCTTTGTGCACCTACTTATTGTTGGTGTCACTTTTCTGCTATATTGACTCTGCAATCTTTTCATTGACCTTTGAGAAAAAAAGTTTTAAGGGTTCCTTTGGAGTTTGGATATACCAATCCATACACCCACTTTAATTAGAACCTCATGCTCCATTCCCCTCTATTTTTGTGTGTGTTTGTGTTCAGGAACAGTATCATTGTACACAGCAGAACTGTATTCTGATGCCCCCCCCCTCTTTTTTTCCTTTATTTTTAGTGTATTTGCCCCATTTCTTCCTATCAATTTTTTTTCCTGAGCTAGGGAAAAAGGAAAATTAAAATTTCACATTCATCTAATTGGTTTTTATACTGCTATAATATTCTTTTGATCTTTCTTTTTGGGGAGAGGTCCCTGGATCTACTGAACGTTTTGTTTTTCACAGCGTGTAAACCTATAGTTAAGTGGTTGTTGCTTATATCTGTAATATTTGGTGAGGCTGATAAAAAAAATTAGGAGGAAAGAATTTTAGAAAGTAGTGTGTAAAAAAAAGTAGCTGTAACTTCAAATATATAATTATATTGACCGCATGGTGTACCTGGGTTTTCAGGGATGGGTAAGCTGTTACACATTAGGTTTTGAGGAGTTCTTATCTCTAGTTAGTCCTTTTTATAGAGAAAAAAACTTATGAAGAATTAGTTGCAATATTAGCCATCAATAGACATGGTATCTTACTGTGACTAGACACCTACTTTATATTTGCCTTTATTTCCCTAATATCCTCATGTTGTTTATGTCAACAGGGTGTTGATGGAATTAAAGCATATGGTATTGACAAATTGATCCAAATAGCTGCATCCCAGCTGAGTGACCAACTTCCAGAGTCCAGGGAGGCTGCTCGTATCCTTCTACTGGAGCTACAGACTGTATATGAGAAATTTCATGACCTCACGCCCACTGTGTCAGAGCATCCGGATATGGGCTCTTGGGAGAACTTTTGTCAATCAAAACTCTCTCCTTTAAGTGCACAAGCTGTCCTTCGTGTGACCAATATTGCTCGGGAGGGTCTTGTTTTGGGTTCCTGACACTATAGAGAACATATAAGCTTTGGGGGCACTGTCCCCATTTACCAACATATATGAGCTTTAGCAAGCCTAGTCTACAATTACATTTTTCCTTGCGTTTGGTTTGCTTCATAGTCCTCTTTTGTAAATACTACGAAACATTGAGATGTTTGGAATTGCGGTTGAAGCTTGTAGTCAAGCAGGAAAATTTTTATGGTATTTCCCGAGTATTGTTTACTGCTAGTCTCCATTTTCTTGAGATTTGTGCTACGTTTTAGGAGTTACATTGCCTTCTAATAAAATTCAATTTAAGGAACCTAATTAAAAGCTTGCTTTTCTTCTGATTGTAATCTTAAGAAGGTGAGGGTTTTCTATTTTCACTCTTTTTTTTTCTGGTTATTGTAGTTATGTGGGTTGCAACGTTGGTGTTGCGGAGACTAGATGTAGATTATGCCTTATCAGGAATTTGAAAGTCACTGTCTTTGCAGGATCAAACACTAGGGGTTGTTTGATTGCCCCACAAATTTGATGGCTTCTTTACATTTTATATAGTTCTTAATAAGCTAACATTGTGAATGAGGTAATTCAATAATCACAAATATCTAGTTGGATCGTTGGAATGTTCTCTTCCCTCTCCCATTGTACCAAAAGCTGGATAAAATTATTTAATTGATGCGTGAATTTTTTTATAAATATTTTTTTAGGGAAATGACTTATTCACGATAGCAATGGTTGTATTTGTTTAGGTCTAGTTTAAGATTATGGACTTGTTATTTGTGCATTAAATGTTTGATTAAATGTAAATGGGCCTACCAAATTCATGGAACAACCAAACAGGTCTTAGTGATTTGTTGATAAGAATGGGCTTTTTACATTTAGATTATCGGTAACAGCTGGAAGGAAAATGGAAAATCCTTTAAAATATAAGAAAAACGCATCGGTCTTATTCTCTAAAGTCTAATCTCTACGCTGATAGGGTGCTGCGATCTGTGGACGTAGGAGTTTTTTCTTAAAATAATGATGTTCAGGGAAAAAAAAACTATTTCCAAACAATGCCTTCTCATTTTGTTTTCCAAAATCCTTCAATAAGTCTAGGGGTAAATGACTAAGTGGAGCTCTATGTGAGTGATTGTTTTAAAAAATCTGTGAATTTTCTGGTGTCTGTGGTGTAGAGTGTAGACTGTAGTAGAACTCAATACCCTTTATGTCACATAGATACCACATTGGCAAGAAAAGAGTAATAAATATCAACTGAGACAAACAAAGGTTACTAAAGCAATTATGCTATCCCTAACTAATGGATATGAAAATGTGTAAAAATTTGATATGTTGTTTAGAGTTAGATATTTAGGTTCATATTTTTCAAATGTTATCCAACATGTTAAATTTACACATACATATATTGAATGTGTTTGGTTTTAGTGAGGTAAACTTTTAGGCATTATTTTAGTTTGTCAAAATATTGTCTTAAGAATTGATATCTATTAAAGCTTTATAATTCAACTAGTATTTCTTGATGTTTCCAACAGAAATGTCCAAGACTCAAATATTTTCTTCCCTTTTTTTTTTATAACTATTGAATTATAAAAAATTAAATAAAAAAAGTGGATATGTAAAAAAAAATATGAAAAAAACTTTTGCCATTGCTATACAACCAAACAAAAAGGGATGTTAAATTTGAAGATTTATCGAGTCCAACTGCATCCCCTTAAAAGCCCTTAAAAGAGCTATATCATTTGGCCATTACAATTAGTATTTTGTAATGTGCTTCTTCCAGACACTTTCTAAATTTAAATAGTTTATTAACCGTTAAGCCTATTTAGGTTATCAATTTTTTCTTTTATCTTTTTAGTTTATTAGTTTTTACACAACCTTTTAAGGTCTCAAATTTCTAAGTACAATTCTACTTTAATAATCTTTCAATAAATAAAATAACAGTAAAATGTTGCATCCAAATACATACGGAGGCATGCAGGACTTATTTTTACCCACTAAATACCTTTAGTTGTCTTAATAACTATCTTTACGTGACATGTTGACTAGACGAAAATGATGTAAAATCATTCTATTGGAGACTTATTGTGATTGGGCGCATAATCCCTTAAAAAAGTGGATACAAAATCATTAACTAAGGGGATTTTATGCTTTAAAGAATTTTCAGCAGTCTCTTCAAAATTTTACCAAATTTGAAGGAGAATTTTTTTCCCCTTTACTGAACCACTTTTTTAACACACCTTCCAACAATCTCTCTATTATTATTATTTTTTAATAATTTTATTAAACTAAAATTTTTTAAATATTTTTATCCATAACTTTGAGAGAGAGAGAGAGAGAGAGAATATTTGATTAAAATGTTTTATTGATTTGCAATAACTCTCCATACCAAGAGAGTCACTGTAAATCTCTAAATTCTAAAAATCGAGAGACACTCAAAATCTTTAAATTCTAAAAATCTTTCTCCATAATAGAAAAGATGTTGGAGCCCCATTTTGTGGTTTCACTCTCCAAGTTAGCTCAAAAATTTGTTTGAAGAGATGTTAGAGTCTTAGAGATGCTCTTCATAATTGTGATTTACCTCAATAGCTAAATTTAATTGACATCTATCTTACTTTGTAACCATTTTTCTTCCATTTCATTACTTGTCCTTTTCTTTGCTATGCACCAGATTAAGAAAAGGAAAAAAAATTGAATGAATATAATCTTATTGTTTTTTTCCCTTTTATTATTATTTTTTTTGAGAAGAACCCTTCTTATTAATTAAGTTTACAAGTACAATATTTTCATAAAAAAAATTCACAACACATGTCCTATCACCTTACACATATCTGTTCACCAAAATCAAAACACAAGCAAACTCAATGAATAATATTACCATCATAACTCGCTAAAATTACAAGTTGTAATTGATTTTCACATGGTCCATTATATATTAAAATTAATTTATTGTCTACAATTAACGCTTTCTACCTCAACAATTTATAAAAAAATTTGTATATTATGTAGAGTTATTGAAAAATCAAATCATGGAGACATGAACCCAGATTTCGTGAAATTCTGTGTTTGAAGACTATACTGTTTTCTTTTTGCTGCATTCTATGTATTCATGTACCCCTTTTTTCACTCAAAAAAAAAAAAAAAAAAAAAAAACCTTTTTCTTTTATAGGCAAAATAAAGTTTGAACTTTGAACAACGAAAGAAGATAATTCTGAGATAATTTTTTTTTTTATTTTGCTTTATTGGGCTCTTCATCTAAAACAACATCACAACTAATGATAGAGTGATCTAACCACCGCGGCTATAATGTGTGATGTATGACAGAATGATAAGTCAGGTGGATCTAAAAAAATTTGATTAAAATAAAGCTTGTTTCTATATATTAGTTAGGGTAGGTATTTATGTTGGACTTATATAATCCACAAACTTTATTCCATTTTGGACGTCTTAATCACACATTAATAATTTATCTACTTTTTCTTTGAATCAAATCTTGTATTTTGGCACATAATCTAAGAATTATTACATGACACTGACTTGAGAAATAAAGAACCATCTTATATGTTGTCATGAAATAACCCTAATCAATGGACCTGGCCAGCTACGATACATCACACATGTGACATGAGCTTTATTTATTTATTTTTTGAGGAACTGAGACATGAACTTTTCCTTAATCGGCTGGGCATATGACATGGACCTAGCTATGTGATCTATATTTTTGCTGATGATGTAGTTGATTCTTTTTTTCTTGATTGAGGATGATACATAATAGAATGTTAATGTAATATTATATTTTTCTCTTTAAAATAATTTGGAAAAAAAATCATTTAAACTTCTCCAATTTCTTTTTTATTGAATGTGAAGTTTGAAAATCTAATCGTTAGATTATATGTTCTTATTATATAAACCTTCACACTTGCAAAGTTTCAAGAAAACCAAAGATTTATGGTTATGTTATCAATAACATGTTTACATTTTGTGGTAAAAAATTATGCATAAAAAATAAGTTGATTGATCGAATAGTAAATAACACCAAATTTGAATGAAATTTGACATGCATATTAAGAATATAAAGAACATGTAATCTAACGGTTAGATTTTCAAAATTATATATATTATATATATTGAAAGTTCAATCTGCATCCTTGCACAATCTTGAGCATTTCTTCACACTCTCTCACTCATTACCTTTACATGATTCTCACCTAAATACAGGTCACTAATTGCTAAAATACAAGCAAATTTGACATGGAATAAAGCCAACAAGATGGTTGATAAAATTCAACCTTACATATATAAACAGTTGTAATTTAGAGAGAAACCCTGTTCATATTTTACTCTCAAATTAGGTATCTAGGATTAAATCTCGTGCACACCAAAAAAAAAAAAAAAAAAAAAAAAAAAAAAAAGAAGAATAAGAAACTTAATACAGGTTTGTTTCTTTTTCAGTTTCAAATGTTGTTTATTCTAATTAATCAATTAGATTTTCACCAACCCTTATTGGCTCCTATGCAAATGCAGTGGTTTCTCAAATCATTAGATGACCTGTTATAGAGTGGTCCAGCTTGTATGTTTGGTGACCGACCAACTTGGATTTTATGAGAGGTTAATTACTATTCCACTTCTACTAGGATAGAATCAGAAAAATACATTATATAAAACATGTTTAAATCAAGTGAAATTATATATCATATAAATAGTTGACGATATAGGAGAAAAGAATGTTTATCAATGGGTTAAAATTTCAAATAAATTGATCAATTGGAGGGCTTCTCAATTCTCAACCAATCTCAATGAGGTTGGCAATTCAAAACACTCGAATGTGAAAGCATTAAAAATGTATACAAGTAACCAAAGCGCCTTCTAGTATGCATTTTTTGTCCATATTTGTATATGATAATTAAGTTTATTTAAATTTAGTCTAAGCTTGTTTCTCAAAAAAAAAAAAAAAAAAAAAGTTAAGTCTAAGCTAAATTTTGTTTGTTTAGGACCCGGAAATAATGCATCAAATAAGATAAGAGTGAATCTACCAAAGGAAAATGTGAACACTAAAAAAAAGGTACCTTTCTTATCATGATTTAGGCAGCTCTTGTCTTGATCAATGATCATGATTCATGGGGTCACCCTATTAATGATAGGGCAGTGACATGAAGCTTTGAAAGTTTACAATTACTACTTCCATTTAGTAGTTGTATAAAAATAAAGATAGCAGAGTTGCCTTTGACTGATGCTATATCTATTGAAAGGAGTTGCTTTATCTGCCAAAACCATATGAAAATTGAAAAGAGAGAGCTAGAAAGTTTGGGGGAAAGGTCTACATTCATCATCAGCCTTGTTTGTAGCTTAATGTTAATGGTACTTCCAGTCCATTCTACCTTTGATAGGTCTTAGCTAGTCTTGGGTTTGATTGATTCATTATAGTTACTGGGTATTAGTACGAAACTATATATTGAAAGTTCATTTATTGGTAGGTGCAACTAGAAAAGAAAAAGAAGAATAAATAAATTGCTTGATTTTGTTAATAAGTGTTCTACAGCTTCAAGTTAAGAGATATATTTAACATTTTACTATTCAGTTTTAATGCTTTATTATTTAATTTTTTTTTAAATTTTTTTATTTAAAATATGTCAAATTTTACATAAATATTACAAAAGCCCACGATTCAATCTTGAATTTGTAGGCATGAAGTATGCAACTATAATTGTCTCTATTTTTTTTTTAAATTAATAATATAATACTGGTAATATTAAATATTTTTTTAATTTTATCAGATTTTTTTTAGCCTAGATTTGTAACTTTGGATCTTTCCCTACCGACTCTAGATTGACCCAACCCCACACCCCCCTAAACATTTAATACACTTGTTGACATATATAAATGAATTTCTTTCTCTTTTTAAAACAGAACCACCCAATGATTACTAAAAAAAAAACATGTTTCTAATTAATATAATATTCTCTTTCTCCTCATCAAATTTCTCTTACACCAGAAACATTTCTTCACATTTTCAGTTTTTGGAAGTTGTGAGTTTCTTGATGTATGGCAAAATATGTTGTGTTGGCTTGAATAATGTTTTTCTTTGAAGAAAAGAAACTATAAGTTGGCTATGGTTTTTACTTTTCAAGGAAGTAGATATAGGGCAAAGGATACTAAGCTTTTGAATGAGATTCAAGAGATATCTTCAGAAAGATTTTGATGAATAATGAACTCTTGAGTTTGGCAACAAAGGTCTTTGTAATGGCAATTATCCTATCTGTCACACTTTTATTTGGTGGAATTTTGGTCTTGGTCTTAATCCATGTTTGTATTGTTGGAAGGTCCTTTAGAAGAGGATTCCCTAATGGAAATATCGATGAGAGAGGCAGCACTGGAAGCACAAGCATGTCCAGGGATGACTTAGAGAAGCTTCCTTGCTTTGATTACATAGCCAAAGATGAGAGAAGTAGCCCTGTGGATTGTGCAGTTTGCTTGGAGAACTTCAAGATGGGTGATAAGTGCAGATTATTGCCCATATGCAAGCACAGTTTTCATGCTCAGTGTGTGGATGCATGGCTTTTGAAGACACCTATTTGTCCACTTTGTAGAACCTGTGCTGACTTGAAGAAAGTTGGTTCAATTTTAGGTGAAGAAAGTAGTCATTTCAGTGATCTTAGTGTTGACTTGAGAGGGAGCCAAACTACAGAAAGTAGTCACCTAAGTGATATTAGGATTGATTTGGGAGAGAGCTTGGCCATAGAAAGTGACCATTATAGTACTACTAGCATAGAACTTGGAGAGAGCCAGGCAGTGGAAAACACTCATTTGAATGATGTTGGCATTGAATCACAAGAGAGACATGTAAATATGGTTGGGAGTCAGTTGAGTTCCAACCACTCTCCTTTGCCCCAGATTGCCTTGGCAAACTGATGTATGAGATTCCTATAATAGTTGAAGTGTATATTTCATAAGGTTTATTTGTTAAGCTATGATAAACAGACCAAGTTATGCTACTTTCCTTTTTCCTTGTTTAGATCTATCTCTAGAATTTGAATACACACGTCTCCTATTTGTTTGCTTGGTCGATTTAGCTGATCTGCTGATGGGTTCCTGTTTCTTTTTTGAGAAATGTTACTCTACAATATTTTAATAATAAATATTTTTTTTAGAGAGTTTTAACATGTGATATTTACTTTTGATGATAGTTTTTAGCATTAGATCAAGGCACCAATCAGTTTTTGGTGTAGGCAAGGATTGAATCTTAAATCTTTTATTCAATCATTAGAGACTTTACTAGTTGAACTAATCAAACCCTAATTATAAATCTTAAGTAATAAGTTGTTACCGGCTCTTATTGGTGAACAAAAAAGTAATTTTAGTGGTAGATTTAAATTTGAACCAATAACAACTTCAAACTTAGTTTTTGTTGTGAAAATATTATAAAAATGTTGTGAACATAACTCTTTTTTTTCCTTTTATGTAGCTGTGATGGCATTATGTGATTGCCTCGTCTTTAGCTCATGTGAGTGACAATTTTGTTAGTAAATGAGAGAAAAAGTTTGCCCACCCTAAAGATAGTTTGTGTATTTGAAATAAGGTATAGAATCCCAAAATAATGCTTTCTCAAAAAAGAAAAAAAAAAAGAAAAAAAGAACCCCAAAATAATTTAGGTTAAATTGCATTTTTGTCCTCAATTTATTTCATAATCTTCCCTGTTTCTCAAAAAAAAAAAAAAAACCATAATCTTCCTTAATTTTAAAATGTTTCAAAAAGTATTTATTGTCATTTGAAAAATAAAAAATATTGATATGACAAAAGAAATTCATAATTCAAAGATTACTTTGATAATTGGGCATGATATGGTATGGATTTTGTTTATTAGGTCAGTATTTTCCATCATCATATAATCGTAAGGAATTTTTTGAAATGATTTTAGAAGTATTAAAGTGAAACATTTTAAAGTCTAAGGAACCTTTTGAAATAAAAATCAAAGTTAAAAGACCAAATATGCATTTTAAGGATGCAAAATATAGGTTGGATACAAATCATGTCAGTGGGTCCATATAGGTCAAAAGAGCATTTTTAAGTGTAATAAAAGCAGGCCCAATTTGTACTCAAGAGCTAAAAAGAAAATTTAACAATGACAGCAAACTGAACTTCTCAGGGTTGACTTATAGATTCACGAGGCCCAATTAAAGTGCCTGATGGAATCAAATTAGAGATAATTCAAAGAATGGACCTCTGTAACACTATTATATTAAATATGCATTGGGCTCCACAAGACAATAAGAAGATAATATTAAGTCCAATTAGAGGACCTCCGTTGCATGTGTCGGCTTGGGCAGTTGGGCTCTATAAGAAAAGTATTAGATCCAGTGGATGGGCTAGTATTGCATCTATAGATTGGGCTTTGAGATCTTTGTTTCCCAAAAACAGTGCATAAGGTTTCAACCTGCAATTAATTTTTGAAATCAAAAGACGTCACTATAGGAATTGGACGAAAAACTAAGTTTAAGTTGTAGCATTTGTATTTGTACATGGAGTCAAAGACCTTGTACCATGAATTTTTTAATCTCCTAATCGCCCCAGTATTCAAGGAGCCCTATAGTGGAAAAGATTTTAACCCTATAAGTGACGTTTTCAGGTTATAATTATTTTTAAAAAAAAAAAAAAAAAATTTTTACATGGAAAAAACTTAGGTAGAATTCTTTAACTGCAAATGTTTTTTGCACCAACTGATACTAATGTCCTAATATTAGCTTTTAAGGACCTAACTGCTAGACATGGTCCATAAGATGAGGCAATTTGTCGACAAAAATTTTTAAGTTCATTGCTAGGTCCATAATAACGATTGGGATTGTGCGCTCAAAATTTTGTTTTTGATGCACTATGCAGGACCAGCTCAACAAAGTTAGACAAATCAACAATGATGTTAACTGAACATTAGATCTCACGTTTTTTGTCGTGAACAGTCCTTTCCGATTCTGAACCATCAATTAATTTTATTTACTTGTTTCTGACTTGTTCGAGGTTTAGAATTTAAGAGATTCCATGAACATTTATTATTTCCTCCATAAACTAGACCATAAATTTTATTACATAACACTTACAAATTAGCATAACAATATATGTGATTAGTGGATTTAACTATCTAATAAATATTTAAAATGTATTTTGGTGATTAGTGACATATCAATTTATAAGTTACATACTTACATATGATAAAAATTATACTATCATTTTTATTTTGAGAAGGAAAAATTATAGTAAATATATATATTTGTATTTGTACATCAAATTCTTGTTTGTTTGTGTATAAAGTGTTTCAAAATCCAGCTTTTTAATGGTTTGGAAATAAAGTAGGGGTATAATTCAAACACTAGTAAATTAATGGTTTTTAATTTTAGAAATAAAAAACTTAATATTTTTAACTGCAAATTTTTTTGCAAATGGAACTGATACTAAATGTCCTAATATTAGCTTTATCACACACATAACTGTTAGGGCATGGTCCATAAGATGGCAATTTTGCCCCACCCCGAATTTTTAACGTTCATTGCTGGGTCCATAATAACGATTGGGATTTCCCCGCTCAAAATTTTGTGGAGATGCACTATGAGCGAGATTTTAGACTCAACAAAGTGGCGGACAAATCAACAATGATGTTAACCCACACCGATCTCACGCCCCGTGAACCCATCCTTTCCGATTCTGAACCATCAATTAATTTTTTTATACCTAAAACTTGTTCTATTTAAAGAAAAATATCATCATCTCATTTTATTTATTTGGATTCTTTTTGAAGAACTAGACAATTTTTATTTTGTTATGTATTAGGAGTTTGGATTATTTTAACAATATCATACTATGAGATTTTTGTTGTGATATTATCTTATTAAATATTTAATAAAATTATTTAGTATTTGCTAAAAATTAGTTTGATTCGCTAGAATAAGTTTATTTATAATTTCAAAATTATACTATATTTTTATTATTGAAACATGTCATTTTATTTGAAAAATATATATGGTAATTCTAGTTTGTTTGAAAAATTAACAAAAAATAAAACTTTTTAATGGTTTGGAAATAAAATAGGGAGTATAATTGAACACCTTAAATTAATGGTTTTTAATTTTAGAAACAAGAAAATATTTTGGGATACGGGCGGGGCGGGGATGGAGCAAAGAAAAATCCATGCGGGCGGGCGAAGATCCCATCCTATACCCCGCCCACCCCATTGTTAGGGGCCTTTTAGCTCACCAATATTGAAATCTGGTGTGCTTGAATAGTAGGATTTAAGGATTTGGATGGTTTTAACTTTTAAACCTTGAAATCCTTGGATTTGAAATAACATCTAACCCCATGAAATTTTAGAAATCCTTTGCCATACTTGAATAGATTTTATATTTTACAAATTTAAATCCTCATAGGCATTAAAATACATTTAAATAAGGAATTTTAAAGTTTATAGATTTGGAATCAAGGCATTTCAAATCCAAATCCAAATTGAAAATCAAGATCCAACACAAGTTACACAACTAAGGTCTTCTCAACAGCATCCCATTCCACAATGAAATCACCTTACAACAAGATTAACTTGCATAAATGTTTTCAAGTATTACTCACATATTATGAGGGATTCCGCTGCATGCAGGTACAAAATATACCACCTTGTGAATTCAATTGTAGTACTAAGCCACTAAGAGTCTAAGACCATATAATTGTCCTAGACACGACAAACCATAAAATCATACACCTATGTACCCAGTACCACACTGTCATCAATGACAACAAGGGTAGTAGTCTAGGGGCGGCACAACAAATTTGGAGGTCTAAGGCAATATATATAAATGAGGCATTTTTGTTATCACTTAAATAATATTTAATTAGTGCTTAATATTATATTTTTTTTTTTTTAAAAAAAAAAAAAAAAATCCATTCTTTTTATTTTGCAATATGCTTTTTTTTGGGGGGGGGGGGATGCTAAAACTATAACAAATTTTACTAAAGAAACTTACAAACAATGTAGAAATGAATGTGATTAGTGACAATTCAAGAAAATAATAAATAAGTATTTGAATGAATGATATTAGGAATATTATAAATTTTACAAAATGAGGCTTACAAAGATGTATCACCAATCACAAAAAGTAATTCAAAGATGCATTTAATAGGTGTGAGAGTGCTTTTTTTCTTAGCACATAGGTCCAAGTGGAAACAAAGATCTTGGGCCCTTTACTTGTTGTTTGGTGGATTGGGCTTGGTTCACCGAAGCTAAATAGGGGCTGATTACGAACTAAGTTGTGTACAAGTCACATAAATCTCCTCAAGGCAAAAATGCGATTCCTCCTAAGCAATGAAATATCATTATAAGTGTTTTAGTGTCATAAAATGACCATTTAATAAGTAAAATAAGTATTCATAATATTCACAATGAGAAAGAGATTGAAATAGAATATTTAAGGCTTATCTTTTATTGTATAAACATTTAAAAGAGTTCCTTCACTTGGTACCCCGGGCATATTGTCGTGGGATCCCGGGTGTACTAGGCCTATAAGAACCTAGAATCTCTGGTTCTCTAAACTATATGATCTTTCTCCATGTTTATTATGTAATAGAGTTTTGTCTTTTCCCATTACTTCTATAGGTGCTACATAAAACACACTATATAATACACATATATTCAAATAATTGTTAGTTTCTTAGATTAGGATATATATTTTAATACATATACATATATGTAAATGAATTTCATGAGAATGATTTAACCACAAAGATCCTGGCCCCAATTCTCACAGATTTAGTGCTTTTGCACAAGACTTGTGGGATTTGGAACTCAAGTCCGAGTGGCTTTGCTTGGGCATTACCTTCCAAGATGGTTAGGTGAGAAGGATTTTTGTGGAAGAGAGAGATATTTGATGTGTGCATGTTTTGGCATATATTTCTTTGGAGGCTAAGTGTGTCCAAGGCCCAAGTTGAAGTGAGGACCCCGATAAAAGGACTTAGCTTTTGGGTGAGTAAAAGGAAAAATAACAAGCAAGAATATATGTATTGAGTAGCAAGAAGCAACAAAGGAAGATAATATAATAAAGAAATACACGAAGTAATTGTTAGAAATCCTCAAATCAATATGAGATATTTCATTTTTTTTTTTTAAATTTTGGATTACAATGTACTCATAAGACATGTTACAAGATTCAAATAAGTTCAAAAATTACAGACTTAGATGGCTATCTAAGCCTCTAAGACTTGCAAAGTTTGAATCCCTTTGAATTCAAGTATGTTTTATAGTGGTTTCTTTAAGGGATACCTGGACGTTTTTTTACATAACACTTTTCTTTGAGTTTTTAACTATCTAGTTTTCTCAACGATTCTTGTTCTAATTCCCTATTTTTGAATTTCCCTTTCAATGTTGGCTGCCTTCCCCTTTTATAGTGTCATTCTAGGGTTCAAATATCATTGATTCTCCCCCCTTGGCTCCTTGGGTCCCAAAGCCATTGTTATGTCAGCCACTTTAATGGCTGGTTCTTTCTCTGTTTCTGATAGTTTTCAACTTTTAGTGTTGTTTCTCTAAAAGTCACTTGGCACTTTCCATTTCCATTCCGGGGCATCCTTGGATAGCTAACCTTTAATCTCTCTTCTTTCAAGGCTCCTTACTTTTCGGACTCAACTTTTGGTTGTCTTTCTTTGCTGTCATTTTTCCCGTGTGAGTAGAATCTATTTTTGTTTGGTTAAAGGTTTTTCCAGCCACTTCCCTTTATAGTTCTTCATTCAGGGTTTCTCGATGTACCAGCTTTTTATTCATGAATTGTCACTCTCCAAGTTTCTGGTTCTTTGTTGCACCACTAGGTGCTTGAGAAGGATATATTTGTTCTTCATTTATTGTATTTCGTAGTTCCCCTTTTGAGCTGTCTCAATCCCACGTTAGTTGTGCTGCACGTCCCAAGGATCCCAAGCCTCCTGCAGCCTCCTGGATATCCTTCTTTCACTGGATTTTTAATGGTTTTTTGGTCTTTTTGTTGAAAATTTGAACATACATAGGGCCTTGATGTTGATTCTTCTTGCTTTTATTGTATAATTAGGCCTTCTTTACTTTTCATGGAATGGGCTTTCTATATGAAATTTTGGACCTTAACAATAGGTTATTGACATCCACATATCATATTAATTGTCACATCAATTTGTAAGTTTTTCAAGTAAAATTAATAATATTTCTAGCATTTTCCTACCTGAATTATTTCTTATGATTAGTGACACATATATTCGTAAGACCCATGTATTTAAAGTTGTATTATCTTTAGCATTACTCAATTCTTTGGGACTTCTTTAAAAGTAGAGGAAAAATGTAAACTTAATTTTTTTTTTATATCAAATTTTGCCTCAAAATATGGGGGCTTCCAAATTTTTTAATAAAAATAATATCACAAAAGTTTTGGTACCTAAAGGCTAAAACCATTTGCAATAGTATAAGAATAGCCACATCTCTTGAACTTTAGCTTCTCGGCAATTAATACTTGACTTAGCTAAAACATGCATGGTATCATAATTATTAAGGATTATATTAACGAATGCCTTTAAGGCAGTTGTTAATAAACCATAATATGAAAATTTTGACACTATTTTTATGGGAAATATAAAAAGTTGTCAACAACATTTATTGTTTTATTATTCTCCCAATAAAATGTTTCTAAAAATAATTTCACCTAATGTTTTTATCACCGAAGTGAGGAGGGATATTGCCGAAAGTTTGGTCCTAAATGGCCTAAATGTACCTACATCCCAAAGTTCCTGCAATAGTATAAGAATTCAGCTAAACATCTCTTGAACTTAGCTTGTGGCGACAAAACAATTAATACCATTGACTTAGCTAAAACAACCACCCCTAACCATGGTATCATAATTATTAAAAGATCCTATTAAAGGCTGCCTTTAAAAGGAGAATTGTTAAAAAAAAGAGGTAAACCAAGAATAGAGCCTGAAAAAGACTTTTGACAAGCACTTTCACCCTTGGGAAATATAACACCAAAACCACTATCAATAAGATTTATTGTTTTATTTATTCTTCCAATAAAAAACCAATTTGTTTTAGTTACAAATAAAAAAATTCCTAATACAATGCCCTTAGGATATTAGTTAACATTTTCTAATTATTAATTACACGTAATAGATTTAAGGAACTGATTGTTCAAACTTCAACTTTGAGGACAAATTCCTTCTAGATAAAGGGTTCTATGCCCACCGTCTGAAAGCAATTTATGTATAACAAATGCGAAAAACATTCTAAGTAGAACCATTATCTTTTCGAATTACTTTATAAGTTTCTTAAAAAAAAAGAAAATGTGAAGGACACTTTATCACCCTTGTTATACAACATATAAATTTATAAACAAAGGTGAAGAAAAAAGCCCCCAAATCCAAGGAGTACAATTTCTTGTAAGTTATAACTTATAAGGTGTGAATTAAGAGAATTTGATTCCCAATTTCAATTTAAAAAAGTAACTGTGTATGTATGTTCCACTAGGTTAGATGAATTGTAACCACACATCTCCTAGTCCAACTTAGAAGATATGCATATCATCATCTCTCATTGAATTTAGATGGCTATATGTAGTGTGTTTGACATTAACTTATTTAGACTTGTTTTATACTAGACTTCGGGTGTGCTTGCGTCCAATTCTTTTGATAAAGAATCATACTATTACTACTATTCCAAATGTGAATTCTGATTTTTTTTATTTAAATTTATTTTTAAAAAAAAAAAGAAAAAAGAGAGCAAATTTTAAGAGTTTGATTCATAGGTACTTGTCAATTGTCATGGTAGTATATATGGTATATAAGATTTGTGAGAAATTGTTTTCGGATTGATATTTTGTACTTTCTTAATTGGAAATGCAATGCCTAATTTGCCAATGCATATGGTTTTTGGTGCATATATAAATTCTATGTTGAAATGGAATATATACTCAAAAGTCATTGAATTATATATAATCTTTTTTTTTTTTTTAAAAAAAATAGGCCTTTGGTGTGAACTTATCGACTTCATATCATTTGAACGAGTAATAGATAATATTACGTGTATCACACAAGTTTTATTAGGACTATTACTTGAACCACTCTTCTCTCTAGTGTTGGAAGAAGAACTCTTACCTTCGCCATGGAGATCACATGCAATCATTTTACACGTTCACTTGGATCGAGCAAAGAGTAGTCTATGTCACTAAATTAATGTGCCTGCAGGCTGCAGGTTCGTGCGTTCCTAAGTCCTAACACGTTCTTGGAAAAGTAGTGGTGGTGGTGGTGGGGGATTGTCCTTTTTGTTTTAATTCCTAACTATAAAACAAACAAATTAAAAAAAGTTTATTGTCACATGCAATTCCTAACTATAATTCAGTAAGTCTTTCTCTTTTGGCGGAAATAATGGACACATGCATGTTCTATCTTTTCAAGATGAGTCGTGTTTGAAGAGTAATCATGATGAAGAGTTCCAAAGATGAGAAGAGAGAGAAAAAAAAATGGTTGTCTTGTTGCCAAATGCCAAAAGAGTAAAAGGCAAAGAATCTTAGGGAACTTTGCAAGTTTACAGACCAAATCTGATCAATTTTCTTGTCTATGATGTTCTAGAAGATAGTCCTTTCTGAGAAATTGTTATGTGAAAGGTTTCAACCCTAGCAAATTAAGGATGTGCATCCAACTGTAAATCTTATAGTAACCCAATCCAACTCGAAATTAAATAATGGGTTTGTGACCATAAACTATAGCACTACTAATAGGTACACAACTAGAGGAAAATAAGACAAATAAACAAATCAAATCCACTATATTTAGGGTATGTTTGGTTGGGTGGATTTTAAAGAGAATGAAAAAAAAAAAAAAAAAAAAGTGAAAAATAGGAGAGAAAATGAGTGGGAAGGATATTTGGTTGAGAGAGGAAAGGGGAGAAAAAAGTGGTGGGACTCAACTATTTTCTCTCTTGGTTCACTAAAATTCAATATTTCCAAAATAGAGAGAAAATTGGAGAGAAAACGAGGAAGATGTATATTGGACAAAATTGCCCTTCTCCATGCAACAACTAATTTTTTGTCTTTTTCTACCTTTTTTCTTTCCGGTTTTTTTTTTTTTGCCTGGATAAAATTTCTTCTTGTTTGCACAGTACGTTCACCTTGGTTTGGTTTGGTTTGGCTTGGTTTTTTTTTTTTTTTTTTTTTTTTTTTTTTTTTTGGGATAAAATTTGCATAGTACACGTTGGTTCATTTTGTTTGTTTTTATCTTTTTTTTTTGTTGTTTTTTTTTTTTTAGCATTTGCTTATTTTATAAATAAAAAAATAAAAGTGTCCCTAAATTTTTTTTAATAATAAATGTGTTACTTTTTGTTTATATATTTAGTAAGAATATAATGATAAATTTATATCAACTTTATTTTTCATCCTCACATTTTTTATCACAATCAAACAAAAAAGTTTTCCATCCCTCCAACCAAACACAAATTAAGGGAAAACTAAATCTTTTCTATTATTTTACTTTTCCATATTTCCAACCAAATGGACCCTTAACCTCCTTTCCAAACTCTCACTCATGGATATTCTTTCAACTCTAAAATAACCACCAAACAACAATTTTTTTTTTTTTTTTTAAATTGCAAAATTAGTACGTATTTCATTAATGGAAATCAATTTGGGACAACTCTTAAGTGTCCTTTTGAACAAAAGGTACTGTTGAATCCTTAAGTTTAGGATAATTTTGATTTTACCTTTAAAGTTTCAAATTTTGAATCATTATACCTAATGTTATGTGCATTTTTTTAAAATGTCATTTTGTCCGTTTCCGTTTATAAGATGGCTGTTTAATTCAGCTAAGTTTACAATCTCCATGGCTAATCAAACTAAAATAGACCACATCATTTATAAATAAATGTCACTTTTTTTTTAATAAATTTTTTTAGTAGAACACACATCACTCAATAAAAAAATTCACAATTTACCAAAAACAAAGAAAAAAATTATTCCCCATTCTATCTCTCTCAATCTCTCTCTTCCTTCTTTCCTCCGCCACCTATGCCTCCTCCTCCTTCTTTCTTCTTAACTACCGTTGCAATCTCCTTCTCCACCATATCCCTCTCGAGAAAGTTACTCTCTTTAAGTAAAAACTTTCACCACAAGCCCTATCTGGCTCGATGGGTCAAGACTTGCACTCAATGCACAGTACCCGTGGTCAATGACAAGGAATGCTTCATGTTGGTCTTTGGGCTTCTTGGTCTCTATCTTAACAGATATAAATAAAACTATCTTAACAGATATAAATACTTGCAGGGAGTTAGTACTTATATTTTTCCTTTAACGTTTCTTTTCTTTTCTTTTTCTTTTTTAAGTATTACAACTTTTTTCTTTTTAAAAATCTTACAAGTTGTTTGGTATACGAGAAAATGATAGAAAATTTGTGATCACATGAGGAAGAAAAGAAAAAGAAAATATAAAGTGCTAAGTAACTTTTTTCAGTAACATGGACAAAATAACATTATTTTAACTTTTGATTGCATTAAAATTATTTCGTTTTGAAAACATGGTTAAAACAAGTAAACAACATTGTTTTTAATTAAGGTGACACTTGATAGATGCCTTAGCATGACATATGGGTGGAATGGCTTAAATTAAAAGGCTACCTAATGTTAACGGTATGAATTCAAAATTCGAAACCTTAAGGAAAAAAATCAAAATTACTCCAAACCTAAATTATGCAAATCCAAATGCAACCTAACTTTAATTAGAGCATCCACATTAGTGGATGCAAAATTTTTGTAAATTTGCACATCTAAAACCTACTTTTTTATTTTTTATTTTCATTTTTTTTTACAAAACACCCACATCAGTTTGTTTATTATACACATTTATTCAAATAAAATATTCTAAACCTAGCCACCATCAACCCGATCAATACCTAGCCTCCATCATCAACCCACCCATCAAAATCC
The DNA here is from genome assembly GCA_028216015.1 of Quercus dentata. Taxonomy (NCBI): domain Eukaryota; kingdom Viridiplantae; phylum Streptophyta; class Magnoliopsida; order Fagales; family Fagaceae; genus Quercus; species Quercus dentata. Next base: position 85,532,561 of record CP116445.1, read on the forward strand.
CAGCCACCATCAACCCGGATCAATACTCATATCAATATCCATCAAAACCCACTCATCAAAATCATCAACTTTGTCACCACCGAGTCTAACTTGTCTTCCTCATATCAAGTTAAGTGAGAACCTCAAGCTTCTGCCTTAGATGTTCTTGTCACTTCCTCCGGACCCACACATCATGTCCCCGAGAGTCCCGCACATCATTTGGGTCTTGTGCGTCGTGGCCTCGTTGATCTCAATAAGCCTCCTCCTTTGTGGTTTGCTTGTTGATCTCAACGAGTCTCCTCCTTTTTTTTTCTTGCTTGATCTCAACGTTGTTCTAGAAAGTTACCTCCTCAATGATCACCGTGGTGGGATTTGATCTGAATTGATTGGATTGAGGGTGAGGCTCTAATTAGTGGACAGGGAGAGATAAAACGAGAGAGAGGTGAGAGTCCTTGAAGGAGAGAGAAAAAAATTAAAATATTAAATACACAAGCTACTAATTCATATTGCAGGTTACTATAACACTTGTCCATAAATGAATTTTACACCCATGGACAAAATGTGTAAAATGTGATATTTTTTCTATTATGCAAAATTTTGCATCCACTTATATGGATGCTCTTAGGTCGCTATTGTTCTATTGGGGATTTCACACTAATTCACAAACAAATGCCTATCATGTAGCGTGGGCTTCGCTTCATATGAATGGTCACTAGAAACTTATGTCTTCCCTAGTACTCCCGTCACATTCACATGCTCTGTTGAATTAAGAGCACCTACACATAGGTTGTTGTCAAAACTTTAAAATGTGCAACACGAAAACATGAAAATCTACAAATCAAATGAATCTGAAAAAGCACGAGAAAGTTGCTTTTGAAAAAAACGTAAAATCTATTGTTTTAAAAACGCAATTTTAGCTTAAAATGTAGGCTTCTAGAACATCGTATCTAAAGGGGCCCTAATTAAGGAGTATGAAGAGCCCAGTGTGTGTACTATGTAGAGCTCAAATAATGTAGCTCTTATTCCCTTTTTCCCTTCAAGGACAACACACTGCTGCACCACTACTTGTAGACTTTTAATCGTAAGGAGTGCAAATACATGCAGATGCTAACCAACTATAGCTAACCTCCCATAATATTAAATTAAATACAAACTAAAAAAAAATAGAATCTAAATTTTTTTTTTTTTTGTGAGAGAGATCTTTACAAAAAAATTCATCAAAATTAAACATTAATTTTCACATACTCAATATCAATGCTTCTTTTATGCTAGGGGGTGGGGAGAGAGAGAGAGAGATGTTTTGGTGGAAGTGGGTGGTGACCACAAGAGAATAAGGTTGAGGCAGAATTTTGTCAGGTCATGAAGGGAGAAATTCGGCAAGGAAAAAGACAGAGATAAAGGTAGAGATATTTTGGGGTGAGAGGTAGGCGAAAATTAAAATTTTTTTAAATAAATTTTTTTAAAAAAATAGTTGGGAGTAGATGGAAATTAAAATTTAGATGTTTATTTGAAAATAACAAGAGCCAAGATGGCATTTGTTTTCATGTTTAAAACTAAAAATTTTCACCATTGACCTTATAACTCAATTGATTAATAAATTTGGTGTTTTTAATGAAAAAATCAGAAATTTAATTCTCCCACCCTCATCTATCAATTTATAAAAAAAAAAAATGCTAAGTATTTTTGGACTGCATTCAAAAAAATATTATTTCTCATTTATTTATTTAATATATCCACCAGTTCTTAAAAAATTGCACTGAGTTATATTATTAATATACTCTCATAATTAACCCCCAAAATTTTGTAAACGGGTATAATTATTAAAAAAAAAAAAAAGAATGAAACTTTTTGATACACTATTCTATATGTACCCTAGAACTTAAAAAAAAAAAAAAGCATATAATTAATTGATTATTATGCATTCACCGTAGAAAAATCAGGTGATCACTCACATGGAGTGTACTTATCAATTAATGAAAAATAAATAACTCTCATACAGGAGACCATTGATTGCTAATGAGTTATCAAGCTTTGAACAATGTAAGACTATATAATAGTAGGCTCAAGAATAGGCTTGGGCCTTAATAGTGATATTGATATATATATAATTCTACAGTTTGTGTAATAAACGTTTAATGTTTTCGTTGGGGGGAAAAAAAATCTAACAAAAAGACATTGTATGAATACGATTGGAGTGTTTTCATGTTTTTAATTGTACAACAAAACAAAAATTGTATTCGTTGTTCATTTCATTGATTGATAATGAAAATGAAAACATTTGTGAAGTCTAAGTCAAGGAAAAAGAAAAGAAAGAGGAACAGGAAGAAATGGTTAAAAAAGAGGGAAAAAAAAAGAAGTGTTTTTTTACTCACATAAAAAGTAAATGAAATCTTAATTTTAAGTCACAACAAAATTATGAATTTATGATTTAAAGTCACGAATTTAATTATCAAGTTTACAAATTTGTGTAACACTTTTTTTCCTTACAAACACATAAAAAAAAAAAAAAAAGCAATCCGAAATTTTTTTTCTTAATGTGTTTGTAATATAGCATGCGTAATATAGCTTTAATTTTATCCAAAAGTAAACATCAATAGAAAGTTAGAAACATAGTAGCGGTTGATGAGGCCGTAATATCTCTTAACCCCAAAAGTCTCTAACCATATTTTGTTTGTAACATACTCACAGTCACAGTATCATCTTTTCAAGTTTCAAGGCTTTAAGAAGACGAATTCTACCGACCACATACGAGTTATGACATGACATTTGTGCCAAAATGTGTGGCTATAGATTTACTCAAATACCTGACTTTGTAACCTATGCATGTAGCCTTCCACTAGGATCCTCTATATATATCCTCCACCGGACCACCAAACAACATGTTTGTTCACTAAACACTATTAAATTGAATCTGGTTAGAGACAGAGAGATCTGAGGAGAGGAAGAGAAGAAGGAGGAGGAAAAGAATATGGGTTCTATATCTGGTGATACACAACCACACCATGTGGTTCTCTTTCCATTTATGTCCAAAGGCCACACCATCCCACTCCTCCACCTTGCACGCTTACTCCTCCAGCGCCGCCTCACAGTCACCATTTTCACCACCCCAGCCAATCGTACTTTCATCTCTGAGTCCCTCAATGACGCCACAGCCTTCATTCTTGACCTACCATTCTCTCACGACGTGACTGATTTACCTGCTGGCATTGAGAGCACAGACAAACTGCCCTCAATGTCCATGTTCCCTTCATTTGCAAACGCCACAAAGCTCATGCAGCCCGACTTCGAACGAGCACTCCAGAATCTTCCACGTGTCAGCTTCATGGTCTCTGATGGGTTCCTCTGGTGGACCCTAGAGTCTGCTTCCAAGTTCAACATCCCAAGGTTTGTATTCTATGGTATGTGCTATTACTCTTTCTGTGTGTCTAGAGCTGTGGCTATTGATAGACTTCTCTCTGGACTAGAATCAAATGACGAGTTAATAACAGTGCCTCCTTTTCCATGGATTAAAGTTACTAGAAATGACTTTGAGCCCCCAATTTCTGAGGGGGAGCTAAAGGGTCAGAAATTTGAGTTCACCATGGAAACAATCATAGCAACATTATTGAATAGCTATGGTATTATATTTAACAGCTTCTATGAGCTTGAGCCTTTGTTTGACGATTATTGGAACCGTGAGTGTACACCCAAGGCCTGGTCCGTGGGGCCGCTTTGCCTGGCTGAGCCACCAAAGGGTAGAACTGAACCCCACAATAAACCCAAATGGGTTCAGTGGCTGGACAAGAAGCTTGACCAAGGGAGCTCAGTTCTGTATGTAGCTTTTGGGTCTCAGGCAGAGATTTCACCTGCACAACTCAAAGAAATAGCAACTGGATTGGAAGAATCCAAAGTGAATTTCTTGTGGGTGATAAGAAAGTGTGAGTCAGAGATTTCAGATGGGTTTGAAGAGAGAGTGAAAAATAGAGGAATTGTAGTGAGAGAGTGGGTTGACCAAAGGGAGATTTTGATGCATGAGAGTGTGCAAGGGTTTATTAGCCACTGTGGATGGAATTCTGTGTTGGAGAGCATATGTGCTGGGGTTCCAATCCTTGCATGGCCTATGATGGCAGACCAACCTTTGAATGCAAGAATGGTTGTAAAGGAGATAAAGGTGGGACTGAGGGTTGAGACGTGTGATGGGTCAGTGAGAGGGTTTGTGAAGTGGGAGGGGTTAGAGAAAATGGTGAAGGAGTTAATGGAGGGAGAGAAGGGGAAGGAGGTGAGGAAGAAGAGTAAGGAACTGGCAGAGATGGCCAAGAAAGCTATGGAGGAAGGTGGATCGTCCAAGTGCACTTTGGACTTGCTCATTAATGAGACTTGTGGAAAGAAGACACGAACAGGTGTCAACGGGGTCTAGTAACTTGATGCAAGTCTTTTGTTTTGTTTTGTTCTGTTATTTTTTTTTATTGAGATAATTGTATGCAGTTTAAACTTATTTCTCGTTAGACTCCAAACATTTGTGTATAAACAGGGGTCAATTAAGTTAAGTAGATTTTGGCATCTACGGGCGGATTGTTAGTATAATTTAAGCAATACTTTTCAGTTTTTAAAAAATATTACACATATTTTCTCACATTTTTTCATTTATACATATTTTCAAAAAATACAAACAACATTATTAGAACAAAGTTACCAAATAACCCCTAAATTCAATTTGGTACTGAATAATTTGTGAGTAATCCATTTAATTTATGAGAAATTACACTTTACTACTCTAAACTATACATCAAATTACACTTTTCACCCTAAACTATTTGAATTCACACTTTATACCTTAAACTATGATCCTTATTACACTTTGTATCCTAATGTTAATTTTATTATTAAGTTAGACAAAAATTAAATGCACATAATTTGCACATAACTTTTACTTAAAGTGACACATTGTCTAAAGACCGAAACACCATTTTTCCCGATCAATTAAAAACATTTCCCTTCCATGTTTTTCTCTCTCTATGTCACCCAAAAAGCAAAATGGAAAAAATGATTTCTTGGTTTCTTCTCCTTCTTCCGCTAAGATCTTTCTCTTCTTGGTACTCACACTCCCACTCCTCGCCGGCGCATCGGTTTCTAAGGCCCAAACCAGCGTCGTAGGTAAGGAGCTGTGGTGCGTGGCGAAGAGCAACACGGAAGACACGGCCTTGCAGACGGCGTTGGACTGGGCTTGTGAGCCCGGCGCCGATGACAGCAGCTCAATACAGCAAGGTGGGCACTGATACGACGCAAACGACATAGTGGTTACGGTTGCATGCGTTCAACGACTATTACTTGAAGCACGGCTTGACCACCGACAATTACTCCTTCGATAACACTGCTGCCCTCACTTCTTTGAACTCCAGTCAATCCCAAAAGCTCTTCTTCTTTTTCTTTTTATATGATTGATCTTGACTCTTCGAATATCGACTCATCAATTCCTTTTTTTTTTTTTTTTGGGTCCTAAAACTCATAATTTAAAATAGCGTATCTCTGAATCAATTTTAATGGAGGCCATTTTAACAACTCATCGGAGCAACCATGTTTCAAAAAAAAAAAAAAAAAAAATCGTTATTGCATAAAATAATCTCAAAATTTTTACTACTTCTCAAAGAGGCTAATTTAAGAACTATTTAAAAAAAAAAAAAATAGCACAAAAAATGATTGAATGATGGTTCTTTGTTGGTTGGATCGATATTCCAGCAGTATAACAAGAAAAAATTTATAACCTTCGGCAGATTAGGTCCAACACATAAAGAATGATTATGAAATTTTCTGTAACAGAGGAGAATAAATACTGGAAAAACAGGGATGATAAAGGCCGCTGCAAATTTGATTTTTTTTTTTTTTTGAATTGTTCCTGCTTGTATGTAAGTAATTTTATTTATAAGTGAAAATGATGTTTTGGTCTTTATAAGTAAAAATCAGTGGTGACTCCAAGAATTTTGTCCAGGGTATTCTTATTTTACTTTGAAAAAATTTCGGGTCATTCCGGTCTATTTCAAGTGTTTCGGGAAATACCGGCCGAAATTCAAGATTTGGCCGGCATGAAGTTTGTGCTTTAAAAAAAAAAATTCTTAAAATCAAAACAAATTTGCATTCTGTACACTGAAAAACCTCAAAAGGAAAAAAAAAAAAATAAATAAAATAAATGAACAAAGTTACCTATACAATAAACTATAAGTTTATTTGAAATATTAATAAAATTTTTAATTATTGTTGTTTAGTTGTTTCATTAATTTGTTTGTCTTTTATAAACTATAATTTGTTATATTATTGTTTCATTAATTATAAAATTATTAATTGTTGTTTAGCCTAACATAATTTACTTTGTTTATCTTTTATAATGTATTGGATAATTAAATTATTAATTATTGTTTATTAGTTGCTTCATTATTTTTCTTTACTAACTATTAGCACACACCCCATTCACCCCTCCCCCCACTCAACAGACAAGCTCCAATCACAAGAGCCAATCAGAAATTTACAATCACCGATCACAATAGACAATACACTAAAAGACAAAAAGAGAATCAGCCAATCACAAATATTAATAAAGTTACAGTAAAGCTAAAAAACAAAAAGAGAATCAGCCAATCACAAATATTAATAAAGTTACAGTAAAGCTAAGCATTTACAGTTCAATAAAGCTAAGTGTGGGGCCAGAGGATTTGTGACCCTGGCCCACTTTACATTGGGGCCCAAGACCCGAGCCGAGGAGGGATATTCTGGGGACTTACAGTGAAAGTCCAAATAGCCTTGAGACATGGCCGAGGATGACTCTATCCTCGGCATCCCCAAGGCACTCTTAAAAGAAAGGACAAGAACGGCATAGGAACAGTTTTGGGAAGAGTTGAACACATCTGCGTTGATAGATAAAGGAGCCCTGGACAATATGGCGACAAAGGACAAAGGAAAGGCTGCCATTATCGCAATTAAATACTCAGTCGTCGACAGAGCAATGCTTTTCAGCTTTTACAACCACCCCCAACCACTTTGGATATGGGTTGATGGGACAAGTATCACCCCTGAAAAGTTGAACCTACACGTGGACGTTGGAAGAGGGGTAAAGGCTAATATAAAAGGAGAAGTAAGCGATCCAGAAAAAAAGGGGCTGGGAAAAAAGGCCAAGAACCAGAGCCTCCCGTCAGACGAGGAGAAAAACTTCTCGAGTGAACATGGTTTAGTTCTGTATGAACACCATGACTAACCATCGTCCGATAACCAAGACCTAGCCTTTCAAACCCACGCTCTACAAATTATATTGTTTGGGCTCTTAACGTGCGAACCTAGCATCATTTTGGGGTTGTTACAAATTGAGTCCTTACACTAAGCAAGCTCGTATCAAAAAAATAAAATAAAATAAAGCTAAACAATTTCACCAAAAAAAAAAAAAGAGAATCACCCAATCTAGTCTTAAAGAGAGTGACTCTCACTCCACTTTCATAATTTCACTCTTCGGATGAGAGAAAGAGACAGAGAGAAGTAAGAGAGTAGAGAGAAAACCCATTAGAGAAAAAGAGAGAGTCAGAGAGAAGAAAAGTGTAAAGTAAGGATGAAATACCTTAAGGTTGAGGGAGCAGGAGGTCAAGTTGAGGGGCGGCGTCATCGGGTAGGGCAGCACGTCGAGACGACAAGGTGAGGAAGGATTCTTCGATCCGATCTGTGCTATTCCAATCTCCAATCCGACTAGCGAGGTCGAGGCGATGACCGATCTCCGATCCGACCGGGCGATGACCGATGTTGCTCGAGTTTGAGGCGGAGGCGGAGGCGATGAGCTTTGTTTCTCCATTTCGATTTCGATTTTTCTTTGCCATCCGTGGGTTAGGTTTGCTACCATCCGTCTTTAGGTTGGGTTTTGGTTTTTTTTTTTTGGGAGAATTCGTGGCCCGTGGGTTTGCTATCATCTGTTGGGCTTGCCATATGTTGTTTTTTTCTTTAGATTGGGTTTGCTTTCTCATTTGTTGTTTAGGATTGATGTTGGGCTTTAGGCAAGTGGGCTTGCTCTGTTTTTTTTTTTTTTTGCTTGAAAGTAGAATAGATAATTTTTTTATTTTTTATTTGAGGGTGTTCTTGATTTTGGTTAAGGGTGTTCCTATTTTTTTTTTTTTTAAAGGTAAACAAATAAAAAAATTTAAATTATTATATATAAAAAAATTTTATTTTTCGGGTTAGGGTGTTCCTGGGAACACCTTGACCTCAACGTGGCATTGCCATTGGTGAAAATGATGTTTTGGAAAAATCATTTGCAAGTCATATGCTAATTTAACAGTAAAACTAATATTAGGATGCAAAGTGTAACAAGTGTCATAATTTAGGGTGCAAAGTATAATCTGGTGTATAATTTAAGATGATAAAGTGCAATTTTCCTTTTAATTTGTGTACAGTTGTATGTATACCTTTCGTTACATAGGAAAGGAGGAAAAAAAAAATTGGAACCAACCTACTCAAAAGACGGGGCATATATTTTATTGGACTTTAAGCTCATGAAAAAAGAGTTAAGCTTAGGCCCGTGTATGAATGCGCTGAACCGAAGTCCTATCCATGAAAAAACTCCAAGTTATGATCCACAAAGCTGGGATGTAGACTTGGACTTAAATTGAGTTAAATGATTCGTAAACTAAAATGAGTTGTTAAAAACATAGCAAGTGGGACTCTAAGATTTATCATTCATACCCAAGCTGATTTAAAAAATGATCTGCGGATTTATTTAGGCTCAACAATTAATCTTCACATTTGTCAAGAATATTTAGTTCAATTGTATTTTTCTTGATATTTCCAAAAGATACGTAAATGACTCAAATGGTCCCCACCTCTTATTTTTCGAATTAAAAAAAAAAAAAACACTTCAAATTTGGGGCTAAAACTAAAACATCCATAATATATTATCTGAGACAAATAATAAGGGCTGCAAGATTACCAACTGTTTATGAATAGTTTTCATAAGTTATAGTTTGATTATTAAAAGAGTCAAACTCAAATATAATAATATATTTGTGAATAAACTTGTAAATATGAGACTACTTTACCCAAAGCTCAATCATAGTCATGTTTAAAATAACAAAACTTGTATCACATCTGTTTAAAAGGCTAACCGTGAATAGTGGAGAAAAAGTAGTAGATTTACGTGAAAGAGATAAATAATCAGTCACAGTCTAACATGCAAGATAGTTATGACAAAAATTGTGGCAATTTATGTGGTACTAGAACTACTCTTCCTTTTATCCCTTACTCTTTTGCCCCAACATTTGTGTACCTTTTGTTTTAAGTAGTACAAATACAAATACTAACCAACATCTAACAACTCAAAAAGAAAAAAGAATTAAAATTCAATAACAACAAGAGCTACCTCTTGTGTAACATTAAATCTATATATATATATATATATATATATATATATATATATAATCTTTCAACACTTTTTTTTTTAAGAAAATAAATTTTTTGAGAGAGATCTTTACCAAAAAAAAAAAAAAAAAAAAAATCAAAATTAATTTTCACATTATAAATGTTAAGGGGATCATTGTCATCTTTAGTTAAGAGTCTTGTACTTTAATTAACTGACACTTTTTGGTGTTTTTAAAGAAAACATCTAGGATCCTAATTCCCCCACCCTCAACTATCTATTTATCTAAAAATAAAATAAACACTAAAGATTTTTGGATTGCATTTCAAACAAATATTATTGTAGTGGGGTAAACATTGGGCCTTATTATAATAGAATAAATATTGGGCCCATTTCAAGCAATGGCCTAAACGCAGGAAACAAATCCAACATGGACTGGCCCATTCTAACAATAGATACAGAACCTTCGACTATTGATTAGGGTCAGTCTCCTTCCTAGCATACTTCTAAGGTAGTGTCCAAACTACCAAGGTAAGTCCTAGCCTAGTTTCGAGGTAGTGTCCGAACTACCAAGGTAAGTTTTAGCCTAGTTTCGGGATAGTGTCTGAACTATCAAGGTAAGTCTTAGCCTAGTTCCGAGGTAGAGGTAAGTACCAGGGAAGATCAACTTCACTGAGGAAGCTATCTAAGATTTTCAAATAATTCCACAACAACCCCCGCATTAAATGAAGGTCACCTGCCTAACATCACCACATTTAATGCAGAGGGACAATCCTAAACAATAAAAAAAGACCCCAAAAGTCTCTATCCATGATGAATAACCAAAAAAGGAAAGCCCAATAAGATCAGAAATTATCTAGGTGGACACTTGAACAATAAGAAGAAGCCCTAGAAAGCTCCATTCATGATGAAAAATCAAGAAAGAAGAGCCTGATGAGACCAGAAGTTATCCACGTGGACAATGACAAAACATAAAAAAGAAGATGACTCATATAAAGGAAGAGAGAGAAAAAAAAGGGGGATGGGACACAGAAAATATAGGTGTGAAACATTAGGAGTGAAAATTGTAAGAGAAAAGGATGTTATGAATAAGAGTTTTCCTTTTTTACATACTTTGTGTAAGAGTGAGATAAATTCTGGATTTTTGTTCAAACTTCCCATTGCGGATTGTTATAAGCTCATAATCTAAATTAATTGTGTTCTTAGGCAAGTTATTAAGCTCGGTCTAAATTCTTGCTTCCACAATTAGTGTTCATTTATTTATTTAATACGTGTATCAATTCTAAGAAAAGTTACATTAAGTTATGCACTCTCATAATTAACCCCTTCAAAATTTTGTAAACGGGTATAATTACAAAAAATGTTTGAAACTTTTTTGACATACCATTCTATTTATACCCTAGAACTTTTAAAAAATGCATATGATTATTATGCCTTCACCATTGAAAATAAGGTGACTCACATGGAGTGTACTTACCAAATGGAAAAAAGAAATGACTCATATATATATTTTTGGTAAACTGGAATTTACATTAACATAAACTAAAGGCAAACAAAGAAGATCGGGGATAGCCCTGTTACAAAACACACCCTCCTTATCCGCACTAATAAAATCTAGTAGGTCCACAGGAGGATCCTAATACACACTAAAACAACAATCTTGGAGCACCCCTTTCCTAGCTAAGAAATTAGCACAAGAATTAGCCTCATGATAGTAATGCCCAATCCGGACTTGGCCAAGTTAGGCTATCACCTGTCTACAGTCATCAACAATAGGCATAACAATTCGGTTAGAAAAAGAAGGATTGCTAATTACATCAATCGCAGCTTTTGCATCTATTTGAATATCAACAGCTTGAAGATTCATGTTATGACAAAGGTTAAGGCCATCGCGGAGAGCCCAAAGCTTAGCTATAAAGCTTGTGGTGACTCCGATGCATCTAGAGAAACCTCCAAGCCAATCTTCATGGTAATTTCGAATGATGCCACCGCAACCAGCTTTACTTGGATTTCCTAATGCTGATCCGTCTATGTTTAAGTGAACCCAACCAGGTGAAGGCTTCTCCCATCGAATCCGAATCATCCTTCTACTACCCAATATTTTAGGATTCAAAACACAATGCAAAAACTTAAGTGCCTAGAACACAGCTTCATTGTGAAAACCAGGCCAAAAGTTTTGGCCTTTGAACACAACCTTATTCATTTCTTTCCACAACAACCAAATGACAAAAGGAAAGAGAATTCTCCAAGGTGGCTGATTGGACACTTTACTTCTATCTACTTTGCAATTCTTCTCAAGCCAAATGTGGAGGCTATCCTCAAAGAAGCTGCTGTTTGGCCTAACACCTAGGCTGGTCCAAGTTGTTTTTGCCATCTCACAGTCCCTAAGTCTATGAATAATAGTCTCAACTTCCCTTAGATAGATGGGGCACTTATCCAACTCACTAAGGTGCCTTTTAACAAGGCAATCTCCCACACCAATGCTATTATGCAAGCATTGCCACATGAAAGATTTAATACGCAGAAAAAAATCTACCTTCCAAACCCAAAACCCCATGAACTCCTCTTCCTCCTCGCTGCATCTAGTGGCTAATGAATAGGTTGATTTAAGCGCAAATTCCTCGTGCTTATCACCATTCCAAATCAACCTATCTTCCTCAATAGAAGCTCCCAAAGAATAAGGCATGTCATTAATTTCCATAAGAATATTATTTAGAACCTGGACAAATTTTTTTGACCAATCCCACCCATGAGGACCAAAATCCTCTTTAACTTGGAGACTCTCTTCTTCTTCAAGGAGTGAACCTTGGATTAAAGTTCTTAAAGGGGCCATTGCAAACCATTTGTCATGCCAAATGCTCAAACTACTATTTCACCCCGGAATCCACCGAATGCCTTTATGGAAAACCTCACTACCCTTTTGAATTGCTTTCCAAACTCTAGAGTAAGGAAGCTTGTCCTTAGCTCTAGCATGCAACCGACGGCTATTGCAATACTTGCTTCTCAAAACCTTTGCCCACAAAGCATCCTTCTCCATCCAAAATCTCCAATTAAGCTTAGCAAGGAGAGCTTGATTCCTTCCCCTTGCCGATTGAATTCCAAGACCCCCTTGATCTTTAGCTTTGGTCACTTTGTGCCAACCCACCCAATGTGTTCTTTTCGAAGAATCCGAAGATCCCCAAAGGAAATTATGATTAACTCTATCAATATCATCCAACAACTTCTTGGGTAAAGCCGTGCATTGCATGACATAGGCAAGAATAGTAGATGTGGAGGCTTGAATGAGCACCGTTCTACTCGTAAGGGATAATAAATTAGATTTCCACCCCGCCAACTTCTACTAGACCCTATCCAAAATGAAGTTTAGATCTTGATTATTCCCTCCCCGATGCTTCAAGGGAAAACCAAGGTACTTTCCAAGATTTGGAGTTTGACTTAAATCCCAAAATATCACACAAGGATTCTCTTGTATCCACATCTACATTTGGGGAAAAATAAACTCGAGACTTACTCTCATTGATGGATTGACCTGACCTAGCACAAAAGTCATCAAGCATATCCCTTATTATAGAGCAATTTACATCATCCTCCTTCGCAAAGAGGACCAAATCATCCGCAAAGAACAAGTGAGAAAAAACCATCCCACTCTAAGAGCTTTTGACAGGCACCCAACTCTTCTCACTGCATTTATCTTCAATGAGATGCCCAATAACTTCCATACAAAAAATGAAGAGATAAGGTGATAATGGATCACCTTGCCTAATTCCACGTGAGGGGAAAATAGGCTCAACATTTCCACCATTAAAGAGAATAGAAGTGGAGACAGAAGACACACAACTCATGATGAGGTTTACCAAATTGTGGGGTAAATTTGCATTAATCAACACTTCCCGAATGAAACTCCATTCAATTTTGTCATAAGCCTTTTCAAGATCCACTTTAACGCTGGCAAATTCAGGCTGCCCTTATCCTCTTCTGACAAAACCACTTGCCACTTGGAGGGTCGGGGGATATGTAAAGGAGAGCAATTAAGGGTAGTTGAAAACAATTTGCTAAACCCTTCTCTAATGAAAGACATAGCCCCACCCTCACTAGTGATCCATTCTCCCATATCATTCTTTATACGTGAAATACGATTATGTCTTCTCCTTACAATGGTAGACATATGGTGAAACACAGTATTTCTATCACCCTCAATCGGCCGATTAATGTGAGACTTCTGCACCCACAACTCCTTTTCCTGACAGAGAATGTCATTTAACTCTTTGTGCAAGGATTTCTCCATTTCAACCAAAGAATGAGAAGGATTTTCTGCCAAAGCTTTCCGGATCCCATTCAGCCAAGCTAAAACTCTCTTCTTCCTCCCAAAAATGTTTCCAAAATGGTGCTTATTCCAATCCGAAGCTTTCTTGGAAAAACAATCAATAGCCACTTGGAGAGGTCGAGAAAAACCCTAGGCTTCCGAAACAATCCCAAGAAAAGATAAGTTCGACAACCAAAAACTCTGGAATCTAAAAGGCCTAGGAAGGCGAACTCCATTACTTAGGTTAGGTTCGAGAAGCACCGGGCAATGATCGATACACACTTTGTGAAATGAGTCACCCTCGCATTGGGGTGGGCAACACACCAGTTTGGGTTGACAAAGAAACGATAAATTCTTTCTTGGACTAGAGCATTTTTATTACGTCTATTCGTCCAAGTGAACCGAGACCTATTGAACCCCATATCTATCATGTTGCAATAGTCAAGACAATCTTTAAATAGTAAAGACCTGTTTGAGTTAACAGCTCTACCTCCAAACTTGTCCCCATCAGCAAGAACTTCATTAAAATTTCTAGCTATTATCCAAGGTTTCTCATGCAAATCAGCAACATTTTTAAGATAGTTCCACAAAATGCATCTTTCATGAAATCTAGGACTAGCATAAATAGCTAAAAAAATAAATTTAAAGGAAGATGAGGTTACCTTCACCAAAACGTGAACCTCTTGCTCTGACACAACTAATTGAGTAATCTGCTCTTTATCCGAGTTCCGGAGAAGCCATATTCCACCAGCAAATCCAATCATGTCTGAATGGATGGCCCCATCAAATGGCAACCTATCCGAGATATCCCTAGCTCTATTACCACCAATTCGGGTTTCCATAACAACCATAATAGCCAGATCGTGATTATAAACCAACTCCCTAACATGATTTTGAAAAGAGGGCTTTAAAGCTCCTCTGCAATTCCAAACTATAATACTCATCATTAAACAATTTAGAGGAGTCAGACGAACATCAAATGGATGGACCAAACCCGCTTCCTCCATCAAAATCCAGACGATCCACCATACCATCTTCGTCGTCAGGCCTTTGCCCGGCCTTGATAACGCACAACGCAAACAAAGACACCCACCAATTTCTCTAGGATTATTTGTTAGATGCTGAACACCCTTATCCTTCTCACGATTAACCTCATGTTTGCCATTCTTCTCTAGGCTGGTTTTGTGATCTTCCATACCCATTGGAAATTCAGCCTGAACCGAATCATGGTGTGAGTGTGATGAGCTTCCAACTCCACCGTAGTCACTCTTGGGTTCTCCAAAAACCCGCCACCCATGTTGCTCACTTTTCTCCCTCCCCGCATAAGCTCCAAACTTGAACCCACCATTTTGATCAGCCTGGATCAAGGAGATACTCAAAGTACACTCAGTGCTGCTGTTGTTGACCTCCTTTGTGCGGCCAAACCGAGGGGAGTTAAAAGTGGAGAGCCCTACTCCTTGCAAATTCTTTTTTGCCATTTACTCAATTGGAATTGGGCTTACCTTTAGCT
The DNA here is from genome assembly GCA_028216015.1 of Quercus dentata. Lineage (NCBI taxonomy): Eukaryota > Viridiplantae > Streptophyta > Magnoliopsida > Fagales > Fagaceae > Quercus > Quercus dentata. The sequence continues at coordinate 85,547,711 of CP116445.1, forward strand.
GAGCCATGACTAAACCAGCCTTGATTCCTAAGCCCATTAGGTCCTAAGCCTGTGCTTAAAGCCTCCTTAACATTCACTTGCTCCTTGGATACCATATTCAGGCCCAATTCACATTGGGCTTTTCTTTTACCTTCATCTTTGCTTATGAGACTTAGCCCATCTTCATTATTTAAACTCCTGCTTCCCAACATCTCTTTAGAATTCTCGTGACACAGAAGCAGCCTCAAAACCGCTACATGGTTGTTGCGACTTTTATTACCCAGTCTAGAATCTTTCCTTTTCCATGAAATTACCACCTAAGGGCCGAAAGCATCATCGTTGGACTCCTCCTCCGAGGTATCTCGGTTTTCGGGTGTAGCCTTGGGTTATGCCATAGGAGATGTTGGCGCTTGATTCCCTTTGTCATCACTATCGGCAGCAGAGGCATCACGTGGACTTGCCGATAAGAACGACTTGATGGTGAACGGACAGAACTCCCGTTGATGGCCTATGCGACCACAGTCAAAACATAGTTGGTTCACACCTTCATAAACAACAGGCCGACATCTGTGTCCTATTTGCACGTTGGTGACCAACGGCTTGCTCATTTCCACTTGAACACATAAGCGTGAGTATCGTCCTCTAGCTTACAAGGCAGTATGTGTATCCACGCTAAAATTGTCCCTAATGCCTGCCCAATCTGCGTAAACACTGTGGCCTCATAATACTCTATAGGCAATTCATTCAACCTGACCCACACCACCACCGAAGAAACTAGCACTTCTGAGGGCTTAAAGTTCGCTTCCCATTTCCGGATGGATAAGAAATGGCCCCTAACAAACCAAGGACCTTTCTTAAGCACTACTTCAAGATCCTCATCAACTAAGAATCTTAGTAGGAAAAATCTCTACCAAGATCCACCATGTCCACCCTTCCATTCGGTTTCCATAGGTCCAGTAGCTTAGAATGGAGATAGTTGTATCCCACATTTTTGCCAAAAACCTTTACGATAATCGCATTTGTCCATGGAGCCTAAATGCGTTGTTTAGTTTCCTTCAACAAACATACAGACGCAAATCCATCCATGATCTCCTCATTCTCTTCATCTGAGTCTGAATCCGCCTCCATTTGATCCGTAAAAATGAATGCTTGAGAGTAAGCTCCCGGTATTTCCCCAACCAACTTGTCCTTGAAAGAAAGCTTGGGTGGGTGGTTGGGTTCTCCACCCCGTGAAGATCTTCTTTCATCTGATGCATGGTGTGAATCTTTCACTTTTTTGGTGTTGTGGGCTAGTTTGTTTTCCTCTTCCAAGGAGTGTGAGTGAGAGCGTTCCATCGTAAAACTTGGGTTAGAGATCCATCGAAGTGGGAAAAAGTTGACTCATATAATTGAGTTGATAGCAACATGTGTTAGTCAAACACATAGGCATGCATTTAAATAGATGTAAAATCATGAAAAAATATAGGAGAAACTACGATAAGATGTGAATTCTTCAAAGTGGATGGAGCACACACCATTATCTCTCTCTCTCTTAATCATATTATTTATAGATCTACATTGTGAAAACGAATTTATAAATCTCAATGATAAATAGTTTTCACATTTTACTCAATTAAATATGACCTACCTCTCCTTCTAAAAAAAAAAAAAAAAAAAAAACTAATCTACGTTATTATTTTGTATTAAATTTGTTAATAATATGACATGCGTATGATGAATTATTATTATTATTTTTTTTTTTGAGGAGGAAAACATTCAAATTTCATTAACTAAATTCGGCCAAATCAGCCTAAATTACATAAGAAAGCTATGGTTGAAAATCCGAAATATTGCTAGCAAACTTAGCTAGACTATGGGCCGCAAAATTACATTCTCTCTTGACATGAGAGTAACGCAATTGATCAAAATTAATTGAACTAAACTTAGCATCATCTATCAATGGACCAAAAGAAGATAAGGATCTTTGATCGATTGACAAAGACCTTTATTACGGTTAGCGAATCACCTTCCAACACAACCTTAGAAATACCTATCTCTGCTGCAAATGACAGAGCTTTAGTAGGTGCAAATGCCTCAACCTCGTCGTTGCTATATGTTTGTGATAAGCATTGGGAACATGAAGCCATGACCAAACCCATGACCATGCTAATACCGACTTGTTCTCACTAGAAAAAACAGCTCCATCGAAGTTTATTTTCATAAAATCTGATGGAGGAGGTTGCCATCTAGTTCTGAGTATAACATGTCTATCGGTTGTGGTTGGTTGACAAGCCAAAAATTTAGCAAACCTGTCATTAGCTAATCAAAGGATCTGTGGAGAGAAGTCACAAAGATGAAGTCGTGCCTGATTGCGTTAAGTCCAAATCAACCAAGTTGTCATCACAAAGACCTCCACCTTATCATGTTGTTGAAGAAGCCAAGATAATAGCTCCTTGAAGTCCAGAAAATTTGCATCCCGGCGCAACTAAGAGAGCTCCGAACCTACCTAGACCGTGTCTAATTCCTTGCAATCCCATAGAGTATGTACTGGTGTCTCATGTGCTTCATGGCAGCGATCACATAACGGGTCATTGATGATTGTATGGTGAACAAGGCTCGCTTTTGTTGGTAACACGTTAAGGCATGCACGCCACAACAAATTCTTGACTTTGTTAGGAACCTGAAGAGTCCAAATTCCCTTCCATAGCTTTGAGTCTGTTATGACATTGTCCTGGGCAATGTCCAATGCTTCTTCATCCTTAAGAAACCAATAACCTGACTTACATGAATATTGTCCATCTTGTGAGTGAGGCCATATTAAAACATCCTCTGCATCCATTCGACTCAAAGGTATTTTTTTTATTAAAGTTGCCTCCTCATGAGAAAAGATACCATCTATTAGCTCCTCATTCCACTGCCTTGAACTTTCCTCACTCAAGCTTGAAACTATGGCCTCTCCCATAGACTCAATATGGTAGGAAGCCACAAAAGGAGAGTTTTTCCTTGGAATCCACCCATGCTGCCAAATTTTAATTGTCTTACCATTCCCAACTCGCCACCTAGCTCCCCTTTGTAGAACGTCTCTACCCATGAGTAGGCTTCTCCAAGCATATGATCCAGATCTTGAATCTGTGGCTTCCATGATAGAGCAGTTAGGAAAGAAGCGTGCCTTAAACACCTTATAGAAAAGAGAGGTCTTATTGTGTAAAAGGCGCCAAGCTTGCTTGGCCAAAAGTGCATCATTGTGAAGAGCTAAATCTTTGAATCTCATCCCACTAACCATTTTTGATTTTGTAAACTCACCCCACCTCACCCAATGCATTTTCCTCCAGTCACCTCCTTGTCCCCAAAAAAATTTTGTTTATTAGTGCCCCAATGTCATGGCACGACCCTAAAGGAATTTTAAAACACCCCATAGTATATATTGGTATAGCTTGGATTATTGCCTTGATCAAGACTTCCCTTCCTGCTTGTGAAAGTAGCTTTCCTTCCCAGCCTTGTAGTTTTTTCCATACCCTCTCTTTGATGTAATTGAAGCTTGCCTTCTTTCCCTTTCCCACTAGTGAAGGGAGGCCCAAGTACTTCTCATATTGCAAAATCTCTTGCACTCCAAGGGCTTGTTTAATACTTGACTTGGTTTCATTAGGGATTGATTTGCTGAAGAAGAGAGATGTTTTGTCCCCATTCACCTTTTGACTCGAAGCTTTCTCATAATTTTTTAGAATATCCAACACATGGCCACACTCCTCCATTGTTGCCCTGCAAAAGAGAAGACTATTATCTGCGAATAACAAATGTGTTAGTTTTGGCCCCCTCCTACAAAGAGAGAAACCATGAATATCCCCATTCACCTTCGCTTGTTTAATCAACCAGTTCAAACCTTCAATACATTGCAGAAAAAGAAAGGGTGAAAGAGGGTCACCCTGTCTAATGCCTCTGGATGGGTGGATGAGACCCCTTGGCTCACCGTTCGCTAAAATGGAATACGTTATTGTCTTCACACAAATCATAGTTAAATTAATCCATCTCTCATGAAAACCCATTTCCTCATCAGCTCTTCAAGAAAACACCACTCAACCCGATCATAAACCTTACTCATATCTAATTTGAGTGCCATAAATCTAGAGGTACCTGAATTATATCTTTGCATACAATGAAGTGTTTCAAATGCAACTAAGATATTATCAGAAATCAACCTATCTGTAGTAAAAGCAGATTGATGCTTAGTAATGATATGCGGCAAGACTTTTTTCAACCGATTAGCTAACACCTTTGAGAATATTTTATATAGCACATTACAAAGACTAATAGGGCGAAATTGGTGAACATATTCAGGATTATTAGTCTTGGGTATGAGTGTAATGAAGGTGTGATTTATAGGATGGGGTAAAGTACCTGAGTTTAGCCAAGATAAAATTGAAGAAGTGACATCCTTATCAACAGTACTCCAAAAATGCTGATAAAATAATGGTGGCATCCCATCAAGCCCCAGAGCTTTAAGCGGAGCCATCTGTTGTAAGGCTTTTGAAACTTCAATCTCCATGAAGTCACGGGTAAGAGATAGATTCATCTCTTCTGTTATGATTTGAGGGACATGTGCCAACACATTGCTTAAGTTCTCTAGTCCGGAAGTGGTAAAAAGATTTTGATAGTACCTTGTCAATATAGCGAAAATCTCATCGAGTTAGGTCCTCCAAGCATCCACCTCATCTCTAATCCCCCTAATCTGATTCTTCCTAAACCTCTTCGTTGCTCGACTATGAAAATATTTTGTATTTTTATCACCTTGGCTTGCCCACAAAACCCGTGACCTTTGAGCTCACATACGAGCCTCCCTATCCATCAAGACACTAACTTCAAATTTTAACTCTCTAACCTGATGGTTAACACCACCGATTTGTGCTTTAAATTCGGCCTTACACAACAATTCTTTCTTTTTTATCAACTCTTGTCTCACACTACCAAACACATTTCGATTCCACCAAAGTAAGTCTTTACCACATTTTTCCACCTTAGATAATATTGTAGAATCCAAGTTCGAACCTACCATTGAGTTCCATGTCGCTTGTATTGTTTCTTCACAAGTTGGATTTGACAACCACATCTCCTCAAAGCGGAATATTTTATTACGTGTTGGGATGTCTAACGGTGTCGGGACTACTAAGAGAGGGCTATGATTCAAAGAATCACAATGTAAATGATGAACACCGACCACGGGAATTTCATAAACCACCCATTAGTAGCAAGACCTCTATCAAGCCTTTCCCATATCGAATTGCCATTTTCAAAGTGTCTAGCCCATGTGAATTTTGACCTAACATATCCAGGATCCATAAAACCACATTCATCAATAACCTCTCGAAATAGTTGCATCTGAAAACGAGACCTAGTTGCACCCCACAACTTCTCATCTTGCTTAGTGATCTCGTTAAAGTACCCAAAACAAAGCCACTGAATTTTTGGACTTGAATTGAGAGACCTCAATTTGTTCCACGCCTCACACCTTCTAGCTGTCTCTAGTTCACCCATAAAAACTTGTCAAGCGCCACTCATTGCTCATATTCTTATCTATTGAAGCATCAATATAATATTTGTGTGAACCTTCAATCCCCAAGTTGACTGAAGATTTCCAAAAGAGCGCCAATCCACCTCCTCTACCTTCTCTTGGCACCACCCATCTATGATCAAATTCAATGTTTCGTTGTACAGTCTCTAGCCTTGCTTCGTCTGTCAAAGTTTCGGCTAAAAAATTGACAGAGGGATCTTTTGCCCGTATGATTTCTACAAGCTCTCTTCCTGTTCGCGGGTTCCCAAGTCCACAACAATTCCATGCTAGGCAACTCATTGTGACTGGCGGGGCTGATGATCAGCCTCCACCTTCTCAAAAAATTCCTCCTCATCACACCGAGAAACCTGTAATCGCTTGGAAGGTAACTCGGCTTGATGTGCTAATGCTGAACTCCTTCTTTTTTGGCTTGAGATAGTCTCTGAACCATGGCTGGCCGTGTGAGCTTCGTTTCTAACTCTACGGGTCCTAGATGGCAAAACACGTAATTGGCTAGATGGGGAAGAAACCCTAGCCGTTACTTGAGGGGCACGTGCTTCATTAACTTGAGTATGGGTAGGAGATGTCTTGAAAGCACATGACTCAGGTCCAAGTGTATTAATTGTTGGAGAATTCTGAATGTCAAATTTGGACAGCTCGGCATCAATTCCTATTAAAGGCTTATCACTCTCCACCGTTTGCTGAACTGAAACAGATTTGGGCAATAAATCCTCATTAGTCACGCAATTACTTGGTTGAGTAATCATAGAATTACTTCCCAAACTGGACATGCTATTACTCCCCTTATTGATCACGTTATTTTCATCCATATTGAGCCCACTATTCCTTCCTTGCATGCCGTCAGGACCTGAGTTTAATTGATTATTTTTTCTAATCAAATGAAAAACTGAGTTTATTTTTTTTATTCAGTTGTTTACTTTACTATATAAGAGACTCTTAACCTATCAAATGATTTAAATTATCAACAAAAATTCACCGTAAAAAAATGTGTGAGGATCACTTTAGTTTTTTTTTTTTTTTGGTTAAGTATAGGTGTGATCAAAGTTGTCAAAGTCGGGATCCTACATAGGATCGTGGGAGGTAGATGGGATTGTGGATCATAGGATCGGATTGTGGATCTTAAGATCCTATATTATTTGAGAAAAAAACAAAAAATACACCTTGGTATGTTAAATAATCACATAAATTATACATTCATTGATATAATTACTATACATCACTATATCCATTTGTAAGCATTATTTTAAAGAGGCCAAAAACCTCAAAACATGACACTCTATTGGAATATTTTTTTTTTATTTGGGTCCAACTGACACTCTTTCTATATTAAAGTGGAAAACATAGTCTATTGAGATTTTATTTTTTATTTAGATCCAACTGATCATTCTATCAAGTTAAAGAAGATTACAAGAAACAAAGATCGTTTGGGATCGTCAGAATTGTACAGTTCCACCAATCCTTAATGATCACAAAGATCTTATTTTAAGTTTGCTTTAGCTAGTCTTTGTAGAATTGTTTGTAGTCTAGTTGAAGGTTTTTGGCCTTCTCCCTCTTTTTTTTTTTTTTTTTTTTTTTTTTTTTTTGGCCCTGTTGTAAAGTGTCTTCTGTTTGATTAAACTTTTCATTAATGAAATTATATGATCATCTCAAAAATAAAAGAAAAGAAAAGAATCATAACCATTTACTTTTGTTTATTTTTAAATAAAAGAATATATAATTGAATTTTTTACTATGAATCTGTATTTTTTTTTTTTAATATTGTACATATGATATAGTATAATAGTGCAATGTATTTTATTTTATTATTTTATTAAAGCGAGGGAGGAAGACTAACCTTGTGAAGTAGTGCAAGATATTTTTTTTTTTTAAAAATACAGGGACTAAGTCAGGACTTGGAGTTAAGGGGGGCAAAAGTAAAAAAAAAAAAAAAAAATTGAAACTCTAAATAAACATTCAATTAATAAACCATTAACAAAGAAAAATACACAAAATTATTATTTTTTAAGATATGACAATGCAATTATTTATGAAGGTAAAAATACCATTTTGGTCCCTACATTTTGGAGTTACAATTAATTTAGTCTTTACATTTTGGTAGCAGTCAATTTGGTTCCTGTTATTTTCAACTTGCAATCAATTTAGTCCCTACCGTTAACTCACTAACGGAAAATGCCTACGTGACAAATAATTTGCATTGTTAGCATGTCTAATATTTAAATATTAAATAAAATACTGATGTAGCAAAATTTTAGTGGCTACATTAGTGCTTAGATGGCAAGAAACTCCACGTCAGTTTTTTTTTTTTATTATTTAAAATAATTTTCTTTTCTTTACCAATTTTGTTCCTATCTTTTTTTTTTTTTTTTTTTTTTTTAATTTTATTACAATTTCTTTTAGCCAAACACCCATTCGCACTACCAATCTTTGACAACCAAGTCCCATGTAGCACCTAAAAGTCTCCTCCATCACAGATCAAGGAAACCCATGTGAGAGACAGAGAGCAAGAGCCTTGTGTTTGGAGAGAATCATAATAAGTGATAAAGGGTTAGATTTAAGTTTGATTGTGAGAATTTAGGGTTTATTTGAGGAAAGGGGAAGAGATAGAAGCCACTGACGTTAGCGGTGGTGGCAATGTAGATCTAGCCATGGTGGCTGGTCAAGAGAGACAAAGAGGGCTTAGAGAGAGAGAGAGAGAGAGAGAGAGAGAGAGATTAAAAAAATGAAAAATGAGCTTTGGTGATGGTGAGATCCATGTAGATTAGCAGACAAAGAGAGGCTGATGCTTGTGCTGTGGTGGTGGTGGTAGTGGCGGCAATGAGCGTTGTTGGGAGGCCGATGCTTCTCTCTCTCTTATTCTCTATTGCCGTCACCGCATGATCTGCAAAATGGGTACAAGGATAATGGATTTGATTGAAATGTGTTTCAGTTTTGGGTTCTCTTGTTGTGTATTCTTTTGTAGATGTAGTGATTTTGGGGTACATGGATCATCCGACCATCTTCTTGATCTGTAAGCATATTTTGATTATTGGGATTACTAGGAAGTGAAGATTGGGTTTCAAAATGTTACTTCAACTTTGGCAATGGTGGTTCAATTCTAGTGCAGTAATCTAAATGGTAAATGGAGGCATCCTCCCATTCCTGTTTACAACTGGTAAGAGGTTTGTCATATTGTCATCAGAGGAAATGTTCTTTTATAATTCATTTCCAGAAGAAAAATATTTTACCCAGGTGTTGCAACTGGACATAGCATCTCGTGGGACCCGTTTCCAATACAATGAATGAATAGTTTCTAAACGATGAATGGTTAAAGAAATTGTAATAAAATTAAAAGAAAAAAAAAGATAGGAACAAAATTGGTAAAAAAAAGAAAATTATTTTTAAAAAAGCTGATGTGGATTTTTCTTGCCATCTAAGCACTGATGTAGTCACTAAAATTCTGCCACGTCAACATTTTATTTAATATTCAAATATTAAATGTAGAGACACGTTTTGAAGCCCAAACCCAAAATGTAAAAGGATACTGGCTTAATGACCCTAATACAATAAATTTGTAAAGAGAGCGGTTAGAGAAATAGGCCATAATAAGTTGGACAATGGATAAAATAGGTTTGAAAGGTAATCAAACAAAAGCAAGAGAGATTGATTCGAATAAATTCGCTCTCGGCACAATCCGAGGAGGTGAGTTCTAATATAAATCAATTGAATAGATTACAAATACAATTTTGATTACTACAGTCCTTTCTCCCTCTCTTTCTTCAATCTCCTATCTAGGGAGGATCTCTTACATTATATAGTTCCTTTTGGATGATCTTGATCCTATACTTGTTGATCATTTGAGCCACTACTTGAGTGCTTGTCCCATCGTACACCCTCTCTAGTTTTCTCTGAGTTGTAGTAGCCAAGACAAAGACTGTTCGGGATTTCTCCACATAAATGTGGCTAAAAAGTTAGCCACAGGGCATTCAATGCGGTGGTAGCAACTTTTCCTTAGATATTTCCTAGCTTCCACTCTTTCAAGACGTTCACGATGCACGTTCCTCCCAACGAAATTTCCTAGAAGGTCACTTCAAGTAATAGAATATACGTTTGATCTGTGTTTTGTTCATCCGAGGAGACACTTCTCCTTGGACCACATTTCCTAACCTTTCCACTTGCATGTTACTTATGGGACTTTGAACTTAACACCCTCATTATTGTTTATTCTTCCTCGGACCAATCAACATCCTCGGCCAAAACCCAAGTCCCAATATACAATTTTAGGCCCTTATCCCTACATTAGACATGCCAACAATGCAAACTATTTTCCATATAGACATTTTTCGTTAGTGAGTTAATGGTAGGGACCAAATTGATCAAAGTTAAAAATTACAAGGACCAAATTGACTGTTACTAAAATGTAGGGACTAAATTAACAGTAACTTCAAAATTCAGGAACCAAAATAGTGTTTTTGCCATTTATGAAAATAGAACTCGCCGTCTTTTTAAATTTTCGAAATCATTTATGATTGAATCCGTGCTAATTGTCGCAGCAATATCCCTTTCAATGAATAACAGCATAGCGTCTAACAAAAACTCATCTTCCATTTTGTTTCAAAAACTAATCAATAAATTTTAAAGTTGCAAATAATCTTTTTAATTATTTACCCCAAAAAAATATATCTTTAATGTTTTAAAAGACACTAACTAATGAACAAAAACACTAAAGACAAAACTAAAAAAGAAATCATAAAACATCACAAGCTATGGCTAAAGACAAAACTACAACAAAAAAAAAAAAAAAAAAAAAATCACAAAACATCACAGGCTATGGCAATAGGAGTTGACTGTTGACGTGTTGTGTTGTGCTGTGTTTGTTAGATGACAACTTTTTTATTTATAAAAGAATATAAATTATGGGCTATATTAAAGAGAGAAAGACAAAGATGGGTCAGATTTTTACCTCTCTTTGACTTTTTCTCTCTAGTTTCCTTTAGTATATTCTATGTCTCTGATGATGCCGTAAATATCACCAGTGAGCTACACGATCTTCGCACGCTTGTAACGATACTTGTACAGAAAAGAGAGAAGACCTAACAGAGAGCACCAATGTGATGCTGGTTGAATACCCTCCGAAGGTCAAGTTAGAACTATTCTCACAACTCTAGAGTGCTAGAAAAGGGTAAATTATGCGTACCTTGATTTGTGAGGGTATTAGGGCTTTTATAGTAGTAGAAGATTGACTTCTCCTCCTTGGTGTAGAAGTTTTTTCCTTATAGGAATCCTCTTGAATAGCCCTAAACATGATGGACAAGACATTTCCTTATAGAGAAGATATTCATTAATGCGCGTATCTTCCAGAATCCTTTTTGTGCTAGAATTCCTACTTGCCTTGGGATCCTGCGGTGGTTAAGTATGTGTCACAAGTATTTCCATCTAGGGCTTTTGGCTGCCACGTGGGTGCTTACGTGGGCGCTTGATCCATTCCTATTGCAACGGTTTATGCAAGATATGTCCATAACAGACCTCTGCACATTTGGGCTCGCCCTCTATCGACCCTCGGACGTGGATCCGTCGAGCTCACTTCATGGAGATCCGTTAACCTAAATTTTTACCCTCTTGATTTGCCCCCTTACCCCATGGGTTCATTATCTTTGAGTGGAAGGACCCGTGGGGTGACGATTTAAGGTTCAGGGGATGATGGTTCAAAGTTTAGGGGATGACGGTTCAAAGGTTTGTGGGTCGACGGTTTCAATACGGATGTCGTGAATTGTGCCAACCCCGACAGTCATCCGGAAGCCATTTATGACGTGTAACACGTGTCGCTCTTTCATTGGATCTTATCTCGGATCAAAGCGTAGCTTCGTCTTGTGTGCACTTCCTCTATAAATATCACACTCCTTCTCCTCTCATTTCTCTACTTTTCTGCTGAAATGCACTGTTAGAGCACTTCAGTCATACTTGTCAAAGAACACTCCATTTAGTTTCTGCATCCGTCATCATCGACCTTCATCCGTTCTCTTGCTAACTTGGTAAGTACTCTCTTATCCACAAGTCTCTCTTATCCTCGGGCATACTCTTTTTATTTTTCTAGACTTTATACACCCATCACTCCTTCTAGACCCGTTAGAGTCTTTGGTTTTGTGTCACGTGTAGGCAATGTCTAGTGAGTCAAGTAACCAGTTAGGTGTCCGTGACGGGGCGGATTACGAGGAAGTATACCCTTCAGGTCACAAAGACTAAGAGAGGCCAAGCGAAGAGAGGAGTCTATTCGCCTCTTCCTCATCCTCAACAAATGAGGATATGGAGATAGATGACCCAGAGGTTTTTGATGACGTCGAGGAACGAATAAAATTCGTCGTAGGTGCTGATGGACTTAGGGAGTTCAACATGCTACCGGAGTGGACGGTAAATAATTTTAGATCCACCATCAAGGAGAAACACTTCAACACTCTTAGGGCCAATTTTCAAATTCCGGATAACATCCCCACCCGTCCGCCCTATAAGTCGAAGAAATGCTACTATGAAGGGGTAGAAGGTGTCGGGGTGTACGGACAGATGCTGAAGGTAGGACTTAGGTTTCCATTAAGCTCCCTTCACCGTGAGCTTCTCAAATACCTGGGCCTGTCCGTCAACCAAGTTTCCCCAAACGCTTGGAGGGTCTTCATAGCAATGGAGGTCCTATACGGTGCTATGTCAAATGGTAAGAGAAGGCCGATCGTGCGGGAATTCCTTCACTGCTACCGTCCGGATGAAATAGAAAAATCAAGGGGGATGTATAGTTTTGCGCCTAGGAGTCCGTTGTTGAAGGTTATATTTGAAACCCCAGACTTTAATAGGGATTGGAAGAGCCGTTATTTCTTCCTAGATGGTGACGAGTGGATGTGTCGTCCGGGGGATACGGAACACATGCCTGTCGACACAACTTGGGGCATATTGCCTCCATCCAATATACACCCGTCTTAGTGTGTGAATTCTTTATTACCGTTCAGTTTATTACAACATTTTTAACCGTCTTCTTCTTTGCGGTTAGATGTCGTCCACAAGTTGAACTTGAGGAGTTCAGCTTCCTTGAGAGAATTTTTGCTAAAACCAAGCCGGAAGAAAGGACTTTGGTGAAATTAGTTACACTTAATACCATCCATTGGTATTGTGACGGACCTGAACCAACACCAACAGCCATCAAGTATGACGCTAAAATTCATAGACGTAAGTCCGTCGTTCTTGTTCTATTTGAAAGGTTTTTTTTTTTTTTTTTAAATCTTTAGTAATTAACTTTATCCGTCCACCTTTACAGAAATGGACAATGCTAAGAGGAGGGTAATGATCAAGGCGCAGGCTACCAAGAAAAAGGAGACCAGCGATGTGGCTCCCAAGCGGACGGGCTCAAACAACCCGTCCACAAAAAGGAAGCAGCTGCCCAAAGGGGACCGTCCTGCCAAGAAACCCAAAATCCCTTTGGAGCCCGTTGTAGGGCTAATGGCTAAGGGTGCGAAGACGGTCACACCAGTGAAGCACGGGGCTGGCAAAGGCCCTATGAAGGCTCAGTCCACCAATCAAGAAAAGCTGCCCGTCCTCCTCCGTGAAGACTCTAAATATGCCTTGGAGCAGCTCTCGTCCATTATATCATCGGAGGATTATGAGGACTTGGGCAATCACTCCACGGAAGCTATGGGGGAGATGGGTCTTTTTGCAATCGCTCAAGTAATCCTGCCTTTCGACTTTCAGTCCATCCTTTCCACTTGGTTTTCCATCTAACCTCCATTTTTTCTTGTGTTTCGAGCCATGATTATGATGAAAGGGCTGATGGGACAATGTCTTACCCACGAGATTGTGAGAGACCGCGCCCCCGACTTGTTTTTATAGGATGTTGGGCCAAACCCACGTGAATGAGTGGAGTCATGTTATACTTTTCTCAAAAAAAAAAAAAAAATGGAAGTTCGACTAGTTATACTTTTCCCTTTAGATTAAGGGTTTTACAAGAGAGTCGCCACTTATTTAATTGCTGGAAAAATAAGAAAATCATAATTGAAAAATTCCTCATTTTATTACTTTGAAATTGAATTTACATTGATTATAGGAAAATTACATGGCTTTCGTCCTAGATACAATCTAAGATAAAGTACATGGCTATGTTTCCTAGTTACAATCTAGAAATCGAAAACTACATAGATAAACATTTGATCTACTAACCCTTGATCTAAGCTCGGAGGCTATGTTACAAGGTGGAAAGGTGTTAGGCACCCACCTTGCCCAGTGAAACCGGTCTTTTAGACTACGGTAACCAATATTTATATCATATCATCCAATATGTCAATCAATTTGCATGTTGAATTTAATGTGTGTGCTTGTGATAAACACTAATTCAATTTATTAAGCATGGCATTTGGATTGAAAAATAAACTCTAGTGAATGTGTGTGGATGGTGATATCCTAGATTCAATGATTTGAAAGAATTATTAAACGAACATGTTTTTCATATTTTTTATATGGATTTAAGATTAAATCTAGTGATATGCATGAACATGTGATGAACAACTAAGAACATGTGAAGAACACATAAGAACAATTAAGAACATTCAAACATATTCAAGGGAATTATCATGCTTTAATCTTAAATTCTCATCATGGCAATATAAACAAATAGTTAGGGAAGGGGATTATTCCTTCATGCAAGATCCATATGATAAAGGAGGGGACTCTTGATGGAGGTCCTAGGGGTGAAGGAAAAGAAGAGTTAGGAGAGGCAGAGTGAGTCTCACTCAATACCTTGAGTCTCAGGAAGACTAAGATATGAAAAGACTACTCAACTTCACTAGAACTCAAAAGAAGAGAAGAGAGGGAGGTTTTTTGTGTGCTTTGGAATGAAGGAGATAGAGGGTTTATATATAGTGGTGGAGGAAATATGAATGGAAGACAAGAATCATGAACCTAGACCTCATTTTAGCCTTGGGGAAAATCTGGTGCATTAAATGGAAAGATTGGTGGGAGTGAGGAGCAAGCCAAAATTCGGTTTTCCCGTAGCTGTTGTAACAGCCTATAGAGCCAACTTCGAATAATCATATCTGACACAATTCTGATCGAAATTGTCTCGTTCTTGTGCTTAAATTGAAGCATTGGATGTCTAGTTTCTGGGAAAATTAACCTCATTCACAGATTCAAAATATTTTGAGAGATATCGATGAAATGGTGAGCAAAGGTCATTTGTTAGAAAATGATTTCAGCACAATTAACATTAATAGGTCCCAAATTAGCTCCCAATTAACATTAAATTGCTTTAATCACTTCCATTTCAAACTTAATTGGTTCCAAATTTACCCTAATTAAAATATAATTGTACAAATTACTCATTGAATAATTAATGTTTAACTATCTAGTTAATTAGGTGTGTGCAACTCTACCATAAAATGTAGTCCTAACCAATCAAATTATGACACATCATCGTTCTCAAATTGATTATACTTATAACAAATTGAAATCAATTGTTCATAATCACATATAGTCAGACCCAATTTGTGATTGTGCATCTCGGCCATTAGAACTTGACTTGATGATAACTTTCAATCTGATGGTCCGATTAGGGCTTATGACCGATCGATTTGATTGTTACAATATCAAGATCATTTTGGTGAAATGAGATTAAGGATCTAGTAACCAGAATCAAGATGCATATTTTCAAGGTGAAATTACCCTTTTACCCTCCATGTGAGGTTAAATGCGGGTTGCAAAATGGGATGTTAACAGAGACAGCCTTGGAGCGCGTGCGGGCAAAGGCAGAGCTAACGGAGGATGAACTGAATCAGCTCCAAAACTGGAAATCCAAAATGGAAAAGAAGTTTGAACTTTCGGAGAGGGTGAGGAAAGAGCTTAAGTAGAAGACGGAGGAAGCGAAGAAGGCCTTTGAGGATAAGGATAAGGAGGTTCGGGACCTGAAGGATTAGCTTCGTCAGGCTAAGGAGGTGGCAATACGCGAGAACTGTGACTTCAACGCCTTGCGATTCGAGCTTAGAGATTCTTATCTATAGGGTTTTGACGACGCCCTCAAAGTTAAGAAGGCCTACCCCGACCTGGATGTTTCAAACATTAAAGTTGAAGATCAAGCTCAAACTACCGTTATGCCCGTCGCCTCAGAGAACACCGATGATCTTTTTCTTGAGGATGAAACTCAAGGCGACGGAGAGTTAGCCCAGGCATAGAATGCCCAAGGTCAAGTCCAAATTGTGGTTGATGACACTCATCGGGAGAAGGATGCAGACCCTCGGGAGTAGTGATTTTTTTTTTTTTTTAATAGATTGGGAGAACAATCTTTAATGTTATCCGTCATTACATTATCTATGTCGAACACTTTCCCTTCAAGGATTGTATATTTCAATTTGCCCATTTTGGTTTAATTACTTGTTTCATGGATGCTATAAATGTAATGGGTCCGTTTTTATTCAATCCGTCCACTATATGCTTTAAAGGCCTTTAATTTTACTGCCATTGAGTTAAAAACCCGTCTTCAAAAATGAGTCCGTCCACATTGTGTTTTGGAATTTAAGTTGCATCCGTCTTAATGTCTAGAGTAACCGTCCTCCTTATGGACTATTTAGACTTCCTTCCTCAATGGACAATCCGTCCACTTTATGGACTATAATTTCCATTCTCCCGGGTAGAATCATCCATTTTGAATAGAATTTGCATCCTGTATGGATGAACCATCCACTTCATGGACTAGGTAGTATTTTCATCCTTCATGGGTGAATCATCCACTTGGTGGACTTTAGTTTACGCCGTCTCTTTTTTTTACATACTTTTATGAATTTTCATCCTCTTGGGATGATCCGTCATCCTGATGATTCATTGTGGACTTTAGTTTACACCCGTCCACTTTTGTGGACTTAGAATTTTCATCCTCCTGGGATGATCCGTCCAGTCTGTGGACTTAGGTTTATACCCGTCCACTTTTGTGGACTTAGAATTTTCATCCTGGGATGATTCATTCAGTCTATGGACTTTAGTTTATACCCGTCCACTTTTGTGGACTTAGAATTTTCATCCTCCGGCCATGACTTTTTTTGGCTTAGGCCTTTGGACCCTTCATGATCCGTCAAGTCTATGGACTTTAGTTTATACCTTTATTACCACTTTTGTGGACTTAGAATTTTCATCCTCCTAGGATGATCCGTCAAGTCTATGGACTTTAGTTTATACCCGTCCACTTTTGTGGGCTTAAAATTTTCATCCTCCTGG
Source organism: Quercus dentata (assembly GCA_028216015.1). Classification (NCBI taxonomy): domain Eukaryota; kingdom Viridiplantae; phylum Streptophyta; class Magnoliopsida; order Fagales; family Fagaceae; genus Quercus; species Quercus dentata. The sequence continues at coordinate 85,564,443 of CP116445.1, forward strand.
GATGATTCGTTCAGTCTGTGGACTTTAGGTTATATCCGTCCACTTTTGTGGATTTAGGATTTTCATCCTTTTGGGATGATCTGTCAAGTCTATGGACTTTAGTTTATATCCGTCCACTTTTGTGGACTTAGAACTTTCATCCTCTGGGATGATCCATCCACCTTGAGGACTTTGTGAGAATACAGGTAGAAAAGACATAGATGAGTTTGAATATTCTTCTTTTAAAAAAAACCATGTGTTTGTAGAAAAGTACTTGCCCCCTTGGGCTTAAAAAGATACTTAAAGTATTGTAGCAAAGTATTGTCTAAAGTAAAACTAGTAATTGTAGTAAAAACTAAATAAACCGGGAAAAAGCGTCGTTGCTCTTCATGTTGTCTCTATTGGTAGTATTTTCGTAGGTGCTCCATGTTCCATAGGTGCTGAAACTTTCATCCATCCAACGTCTCGAGGTGGAAGGTGCCCTTCCTTTGCCATGATGCGATCCTGTAGGGTCCTTCCCGATTGGGGCCGAGCTTTCCTTGCGAAGGATCTCTAGTTGCGCCCATCACCTTCCCTAGTACAAGATCTCCAACCTTGGGCGAAAGTCTCTATGCCTCGACATTGGAGTTGTAGTGTTTCACCATGAGATTTTGATACTAATTTGTCTCGCTCCTGGGGGCCGCATGAGTTGACTGCCATTATCCTGTCCTTTCAAATAAATAGGAGGAGGGGGTGTTGCTATATATATATATATATACACCCATCCTTTTGCCATCCTTTACTCCGTCGTCACTTGTACTTCGTCCGCCTTATAACGTCGAGTACTCCACCTCGAGCGCTCTCCCCTTTTAGTCAAACTCCGAAGGCTCTTTGTTCTTATCCTCGTCGTAGTTCTCCACCCGATAGCTTGTGAGCCCTACTTCTACTCGGATGATAGCGTCACTTCTGTATGCTAGTCGGAAAGACGTTTCTCTAGTGGGTGTTCTTGCTGTAGTTTAGTATGCCCAGTGTTCTTTTGGCAAAAACGCTTGGTAGCTCGTCCGGCCCATTGAAACGCTATTTAACTTGTTCTATACCTTTTACCCCCTCGAGTTAAGTTTAGGTCTTGATGATCTTAAGCAAGGATCGGTTCGTGACTTCAACTTGCCCATCGGCCTGTGGGTGTGCGGGCGACGAGTAGTGATTCTTGATACCTAGCTCCAAACAGAAGTCCCTAAATGCGTTTTTGTCGAATTGCTTTTCATTGTCGGAGACAAGCACTGTGGGTATCTCGTACCTGCAGATGATATTCCTCCAAACAAAACTTCTAACGTTCTTCTCTGTGATAGTGGCTAGAGCTTTTGCTTCCACACACTTAGTGAAGTAGTCGATACCTTTTGTAAGTAGTTGGTTTCCCCAGGCCATCGAAAAACTTTAGCCGCCTAACTGTTGTTGGGAAGGGGCCTATTATATCTAGTCCCCATTGAGCGAAAGGCCAAGGGGTCGTCATAGGGGTTAGCTCTTCGACGGTTGCCTTTTGTAAGTAGTTGGTTTCCCCGAGTCCGATGAGATTATCAAAAACCTTTGACATTTGTCGCAGGCCTTGACATAAGCTTGTGCATCCTTCAGCATTGTAGGCCAATAGAATCCTACTCGGATCAACTTGTGTACTAATGACCATGCCCTGGACTTTTCTCATTACGTAACCATGCAAGCCTTGGTCGTGGCTTAAACACCTCAGGTGCGGTCGAAAGAATCCTCTTTTGTATAAGACATCTTTTATCAAAACTTGTATATAAACTTGTGATGCTTGGACTTTCAACTTGCTTTTTGTAAGTAGTTGGCGGCATCACTCCCGCTTGGGTCCGAGGGACCATGCTGGTAATACGCCTTTTGTCTTCGGGTATGATATCAATGGCGTAGTCCAATTGCTTTCAGAATCTACTTCATACACATTTGTTCCGTCATCGATTAGTGAGGAGACTTGAACAAATAACAATACCTGTTTGGGGACAAGCATAAATTTTGCCGAGGCTACTTTTGCTAAACGGTTGGCACATTCGTTTTCGCCCTTTGGGATTTGAACGAATCTAACTTCAAGGTTGCCGATTCGATTCCTCACCTCTTCTAGATACCTCTTCATCCTTTCATTCTTGCACTCGTAGCTACCATTAATCTGACTTGTTACTACCTGTGAGTGGTAATGTACGACCACGTTTTCAAAGACTGCGGCCTTTGTGAGGTCTAGACCCGTTACCATGGCTTCATATTCGGCCTCGTTGTTAGTCGTGGGGAAATCCAGTCGGATCATGCACTTTATCTTATCCCCTTCTAGGGTTTGGATAACCACTCCGGCCCCTCCCGCTCGTCTATTGGAAGATTCGTCCGTATGAATATTCTATTGTCATGTCTCCTCTGCCCCCTGGCCATCCCCGAGGGTGAATTTGGCAATGAAGTCAGCCACTACTTGCCCTTTTATAGCTGTTCGTGAACGTATTGAAAGTAAAACTAGTATATCAAACTCGTTGTTGTCGAATCTTCATGTTGTCTCTATTGAGCTCTCTCCAAACAAAACCACAAAGCCATCCGTCCCATACCCTCGGGGCTACTCATGGCTCTTCTCAAGGGCTTGTCCATCAAAACAATGATTGTATGTGCTTGGAAGTACGACTTGAGTTTTCTCGCTATGGTTATCAACACAAAGGCCAATTTCTCTATCCGAGGGTACCTCTCTTCTGCTCCTCGGAGCGCTCGGCTTGTAAAGTAGACTGGTCTCTGAGATCCGTTTTCCTCTCTTACCAAAATCTACTAAGCTAAACAAAACTTTGTGAAATAGCTAAGTATAGGTAGAGCTCTTCTCCAAGCTTGGATGGACTGAGCAACGAAGGAGATGAAAGATACGCCTTTAAGTTGTCAAACGCCATCCGGCATTCGTCCATCCACTCAAACGATTTTCTTAAAGTGCGAAAGAAAGGTAGACATTTATCCGTCTCTTTTGAGATGAACCTGTTTAGGGCTGCGATTTTGCCATTTAAGCTTTGCACCTCCTTGACCATCCTCGGTGGTTCTAACTCCATTATGGCCCATATCTTCTCCGGGTTAATCTCTATACCTCTTTAGGATACCATGAAGCCCAAGAATTTCCCCGCCACTCAACGCGCACTTGTTTGGATTCAGCTTCATGTTATATGACTAGAGTTTGTCAAAGGTCTCACGGAGGTCACCTAGGTGATCATCTTCATGCAAGCTCTTCACTAGCATGTCATCAACATAAACCCGTACGTTCCTCCCAATCTGATGCGTGAACATCTTGTTCATCAATCTCTGGTATGTCACCCCAGTATTTTTGAGTCCGAATGGCATCACCTTATAGCGAGCATGTCTCTTGGCTGGTGACAAAAGAGGTCTTCTCTTGATCGGCTTCTTCCATTTTGATCTGGTTATAGCTCGAGAAAGTGTCTATGAAGCTCAATAGCTGGTGTCTTGTGGTTGAGTCCACCAGAGTATCTATCCGAGGGAATGGATAGTCATCTTTTGGGCAAGTCTTATTGAGGTCCGTGAAATCCACACACATCCTCCATTTTCCATTGACTTTTTTAACCATGACCACATTTCCTAACCAATCGGGGTAGTATACTTCTTGGATGAAATCTACCTCAAGCAATTTTCGAACTTCCTCGGCAATGGCTTTGTCCCACTCTTGAGCGAATACTCGTTTCTTCCGTCGGATTGGGGGAAATGAGGGCGATACATTCAACCTATGAACTATGATCGAGGGGTCGATTCCTGGCATGTCCTCGTGACTCCAGGCAAACACATCTTGATTGTCTCTTAGGAATGCCGTGAGCGCTTGGCGTATTGACCAATTTGCAAGTGTACCCACTCTAGTCATCCGTTCTGGCCTTGAGTCATCAAGGATCACTTCTTCTAATTCTTCAACCGACTCCGCTACTGCCCGTTGTTCTCCTATGCACATTGTTTGCTGATGCTTGTCCATCTCTAACATAACAATATAGCATTCTCGCATTGCCACCTGATTCCCGCGTAGTTCTCCAACTCTATAATCTGTAGGGAACTTGATCATTAAATGGTAGGTCGAAGTTCTGACCTTCCACGAGTTGAGGGTGGGTCGTCCGAGAATGGCATTGTAAGTAGACGAGCAATCGACCACTAAAAATGTTACGTCATTCGTGATTTGCTAGGGGTAATCACTTATCGTTCATCGATAACATGACAGCACCAATAGGGAAAACTCTTGTCCCCCCGAAACCAACGAGAGGGGCATTTACCGGGATTAAATATTCTCTATCAATCCTTATCTCTTGAAAAGCCAGGTAATACAGGATGTCCGCCGAATCGCTGTTATCGACTAGAACTCGGTGCATGTTGTAGTCTTCTACCCGCAGGCTGACAACAAGCACGTTGTCATGCGGGTGGTGCAGCCTTCAAGCATCTTTTTTTGAGAATCCTATGACGGGGTTGTCGATCTATGCCATTTTGGGTACAGCGCCCGTAGTCGGACGTTCGGGACGCTTCTCGGAGTAGGTTTTCCGGGTTTTTTAGGTCGACCTAGAAGCTGCCGTGCCCTCTACGATCATCCTTATGTTTCCAATGGGCGGCTTTGGGCACTCATTCTCCCGTCGCAGGGCCTGCTCTTGGGGTGGATCCGTTCTCTCCTTGCTAACGAACCTCTGTAGCTTCCCCTGTCTTATAAAAGCTTCTATTTGCTGTTTCATATCGTAATGTGATCAACCGTGTCGTGCCCGTGGTCTCGATGGAAATGGTAGTACTTATCCCTTGGCCTCTTACTAAGATCTCCTTTGACTTTTTGGGAACGTCGGGGTTCCTTCGTCTTTGATCTGCATTAAGACCTGATCTATTGAGGTAGTTAAAGGGGTGAAGCTTGTGAATCTCCCGGTGGGGGGTTTGGAGTGACTATCATCCCGTCGTTCTCCGATTCTAGCCATCTTTCGCCCCCTATCCTCCTGTGTGTCCTCCCGTCGCTTCCTCTTTCTCGGCTTCTTCTCACGGGCCAGCAATGCGTCTTCCGCGTTCATATATTTGGTGGCCCCATGAAGTACATCCAACATGGTCTTTGGGTTGTTCTTGTATAGAGAAAATAAGAATTTACCCTTCTGTATCCCATTAGTGAATGCTGCCACTAGTATTTTGTCGGTTGCTTCATCAATTCGTAGGGCCTTCTTGTTGAACCGAGTTATGTAGAACCTCGGTGTCTCGTCCTCCCACTACTTTATGTTCATCGGACATGCCGTAGACTTTTTATACTTGTGTCCCCCGATGAAGTGCGATGCGGGTGGGCGCTTAGCTCTTTGAAGGAACTAATGGAGTTGGGTGTCACCCTCTTGAACCATATCCTCGTGGGGCCCTTCAACGTAATTGGGAAGGCCCTACACATGATCTCGTCTGTTATCCCCTGGAGGTGCATCAGGGTCTTGAAATACTCCAGGTGATCGAAAAGGTCCTTGTTTCCGTCATAGTTCTCCACCTACGGCATTCGAAACTTTGGCGGTAGGGGAAAGGAATTGACAGATGTGGTGAAGGGTGAATCGATTCGGTTGACCAAGTCGTCGAGATCACTGGAGACTTTTCCCTTGAGTGCGCTTATGATGCACTCCATCCGTTCTTTCATCATCTGCATCTCCTCGACGATGTAGGGCGGGGCCGTATTGGCGAGGAATGGCCGGCTCACATCTAGTCTGTTTGGGGCGTTGCTACCCTCCGGTCCCTCCCCGGTTCCCGTGGTCAACATTGGCCCTTTCTTGATCTTCCTCTTGGTTTCCCATCGCCGCATTCTTCTGTCGCAGCTGTTCTTTTAGGGTTTGGTTTTGTCCGGTGAGGCGTTCCATGGCCACGGTCGCGGTCGGGGTTTGTACTTGTCTCTCGAGAGTAGTTAGGAGTGGCTCGTCTCCCTGAATGTTATTGGTGGTAGTTGCCATTGAGCGAGTAAAAACCATGCAACTCTTAGTCCGAGAAGTGTTTGTTATAGCTTATAAGTCTCGCACTTTCCCCACGGACAGCACCAACCGATGATGCCGTAAATATCACCAATGAGTTACACGATCTTCACACGCTCGTAACGATGCCTGAACAAAAAAGAGAGAAACCTTAACAGAGAACACCGGTGTGGTGCCGGCCGAATACCCTTTGAAAGTCAAGTTAGAACTATTCTCACAACTCTAGAGTGCTAGAAAAGGGTAAATTATGCGTACCTTGATTTGTGAGGGTATTAGGGCTTTTATAGTAGTAGAAGATTGACCTCTCCTCCTTGGTGTAGAAGTCTTTTCCTCATAGGAATCCTCTTGAATAGCCCTAAACGTGATGGACAAGACATTTCCTTATAGAGAAGATATTCATTAATGCGCGTATCTTCTAGAATCCTTTTTGTGCTAGAATTCCTATTTGCCTTGGGATCCTACGGTGGTTAAGTATGTGTTGTAAGTATTTCCATCTAGGGCCTCCGGCTACCACGTGGGTGCTTATGTGAGCGCTTGATCCGTTCCTGTTGCATTGGTTTATGCGGGATATGTCCATAACAGACCTCTGCACATTTGGGCTCGCCCTCTATCGGCCCTCGGACGTGAATTCGTCAGGCCCACTTTATGGAGATTTGTCAACCTAGATTTTTACCCTCTTCAGTCTCTAAGTCTCTCCGTCCCTATTCTTGCTCTGTGCTCTCTTTTAAGTTTTCTTTATAAGTCACAACAGTGTCAAGTGTCAACATATGATTAAATCTAAGTTAACCAAACAAGGATTCAATATGAGATAAGAGGGATACCTTTGCTTTTGCAGACCTGTAGTGCCAGTGTCGTTGGTTGCCGAACTCCTCTCCTCTGTGTTCGGACGTAAGTTAGGTTTTACTCTTTTTTTTTTTTTTTTTTTTTTTTTTTTTTTTGAATGTCTTAGAAATCCCCTTCTTTTTTCCCTTTTATTATATGTGTGAGGTAAGTTGGATGTTTCCTACTCCTAGGCTAGTTAGATATCTAGTTAGAACCAGATTGATTTTTATTTTTTTGCTTGTGGTTGTTTTGGGGTGTTGTTTGGGCTTAATTTATGTTGTTGGGCTAATATATTTTTGGTGAAAACCACATTTTTGTCCTTACATTTTCACATTTTTTCTAACGGCAAAGTCTTAGGTGGCGGATGGAGTGCATCGTTGGCACACTAATGCCGACGTTAGCATTAAAATAATAATATAATATAGGCTTAAATGCACTTTTAGTCCCTACAGTTTGCATCTTTTCCATTTTGGTTCCTACATTTTCATTTCACTATTTTTAGTCCCTAAATCAATTAATGCATTTCATTTTGGTCCCTACCATTACTCACTCAAAAGAAAATGCCTATGTGGCAAATAGAATACACAATCTGCACTCATAATGCTTACATGGCTATTAAAATAACAATAAAAAAGTTTAATTTTGCATTTAAGTAATGCCACATCGGCATTTTAATATTTTAAAAAGCCACATCATTAAAAAAAATTAATTTATTAATTTTAACTAAATAAGAAAAATTTAAAACAGATTATTTAAAAAGAAATTAAATTAATTAAATTAAAACTCTGATCTAAACATGAACGAAACATCCAGATATTTCTCTCTCGGTTTCTCAAAAAATCCCAAATAAAATCTGAAATATGAATTTTGAAAAGAAAAATTTTAATATCAAGATCACAATTTCTTTACTTTTCTACAGACTAAAACACATCAACAATGTTTACGGAGAAATCAGAACAATTTGTAAGCAACCAAAGTATCGTACAAATCTCTAGAAGCAATTTGCTGGTTCATGTCACACACTTGCATTGTTGGTTCCAGCACCGCCCTCTACACAGAATAAATCACATTTTCAAACCAAATCTCTAGCCATAAACCACATTTTTGAGTCGTAAACCAAATTTTTTTTTTTTTGCATAAACACACTATACAACAAAAACAGAGGGCTTAAGCTTCAGAGTCAAAACAAAACAAAAACAAAAACCCTCATAAAATCTAGGCCATTGAAGGCCAAACTTCACTAAAATTCACCGATACAAAAACTTGTTAATTTAAAGACCCCATTATCAAAGGCAAGACACATAGATTCTAAAACAAGATCATAATTTTTGTTTATAGTTATGAAAAGGGTAACCATTATCACTAGCCACACAAACAAGGACATAATTTTTTTGAAATTACAAAGAAATGATTTTTGTTACTTGTTAATGAAAATTAATAAAGAGCCAAAGCAACCTGAATAGGGAAGAGCTTGGTGATACCCCTCTTAGACAAAGCAGAGATAATCTCCCGAGAGATTCCAAGCTTAGCGACCTCCAAATCTGCATCGACTTTTGGCAACGAAGAAGATAAGGCTTCGGATTTGTAATCGCCTATGGTAGCAAATTCGATGAGAGAAAGCGAGGAATGAATGGTGAAAGTATTCGGTTTTTCCGAGAAATCGAGAGAGAAAATATGGATTTTTTTTTTTTTTTTTGATGAGAAGATCTGGATGTTTTGTTCATGTTTAGATTAGAGTTTTAATTAAATTAATTTAATTTCATTTTTAAATAATCTGTTTTTAAATTTTTTTATTTGGTTAAAATTAATAAATTAATTTTTTTAATGATGTGGTTTTTTAAATATTAAAATGCAAAATGCAAAATTGAAAATTTTTTTTATTATTTTAATAGCCATGTAAGCATTGTGAATGCTGACTGTGTATTCTGTTTGCCACATAAGGAACATCTCATAAGTGAGGAACAGTAAGGGCCAAAATGGAATACGTTAATTGATTTAGGGACTAAAAGAGGTGAAATGAAAATGTAGGGACCAAAATGAAAAATATGCAAAATGTAGGGACTAAAAGTGCATTTACATCTATAATATATTATTTAGCATTTTAAAAATGCCACATCATCTTTTAAAAACAAAAAATTAATTTATGAATTTTAACTAAATGAAAAAAAGGAAAAAAACAGAAATAAAAACCAAAAATAATATAAATTCAGATCTAACTTTATTTTGAGTAAGAACAAACAAGAACACAAACCCAATCATTGTTTTGTTGGCAACCAAACACAATATCAAATTGAAACACACACAATTAGCCAAAACCTAGAAATACCATAGATTGGTTAAAAAAGAGATTTTTTAAAAATCTAATGTGAGATGAGAGAAAAAACCAAGATTGAGCACCCAAAATTTTCAAAACCCGAAGAATACAAACCCAGAAAATTAACACAAACGCAGAAATTTCAAGCACAAAACCAGAAAATCAAACACACTCTCCTCTCAACCCACAGACAAAAGAAAGAAAGAAAAAAAAATTGCAGCTTCTCCAACTCACACACTAACCCCCAAAACCAACCAATGCCTAGAAATTACACTTAAAAACTCCAAAACTCACAAACCCATTTCCTATCTCTCTCTCTCTCTCTCTCTCTCTCTCTCTCTCTCTCTTTCTCTCTGTAGAGACAACCTAGGTTTTCTCTAATTTGGGTTCCCAAAATGAAGCCTCAAACGCTTCCCATTTTGGTTTTCACTTTTCTCACAATATTGTTCCCTTTTTCAAAACCAGATCTGGCTTCTGCCCATTTGCACTCTTGGCTCTTCACTTTGTTGTTGGTGGGAGAACCCTTCTATGGAACATAACAGAGACTAGTCCATGCCATTGGGCTGGTCTTATTTGTGAGCAAAACCGAGTCATAGTGCTTCGTCTTCTTGGTGTGGCTCTCTCAAGCCAACTTCCCAATGGCATTTTCGGAAACCTCACTCTCTCCACACTCTCAGTCTTTGTCTCAACGCTCTCACTGGTTCACTTCCCAATGGCATTTTTAGTTTTTAAGTTTGTGTTCTTGTGTTTGATTTTTTGGGTTTATGCTTGAAATTTCTGGGTTTGTATTCTTTGGGTTTTGAAAATTTTGGGTGCTCAATCTTGGTTTTTTTCTCTCATCTCACATTAGATTTTTTTAAAATCTTTTTTTAACCAATCTATGGTATTTATGGATTTTGGCTAATCATGTGTGTTTCAGTTGATATTGTGTTTGGTTGCCAACAAAACAATGACTGGGTTTGTGTTTTTGTTTGTTCTTACTCAAAATAAAGCTAGATCTCAATTTATATTATTTTTGGTTTTTATTTCTTTTTTTTTTTCCTTTTTTTTTTTCATTTAGTTAAAATTCATAAATTCATTTTTTTAAAAGATGACATGGCACTTTTAAAATGCTAAATGATATATTATATTATCATTTTAATGCCGACATCAGCATTTAGTGTGTCGATGATGCACTCCGTCCGCCACCTAGGATTTGATGTTTGGGTACCGACGGAAATGACTAAAATAGATGGTGTTTTCTAAATAGGGACTAAAAGTGATAAAAATAAAAGATAGGGATTAAAGTTGAAATCGTGTAAAAATGTAGGGACGAAAATGTAGTTTTTGTCTATATTTTTTTATAGCATTTAAAAATATCAATAATATTGTTAAAAGTGCGAAGTGTAATTTTATTTAAACAAATTTTTAAAAATAATATATTATATATGTAGTTGCACGATTTCCCTAGCCCAACTCCTATTGATCGGGCCTTGGCCCAAAGCACAACCCACAATAAATATTTGTAGAGGATGGGTCAAAGAACTTAGCCTCGGTGAACCTATTTGGTCCGATGCATGGACTGTATTGTTTGCAAAAAGAAATAAAAACACAAGAATGGATCTCTCACGTATGATTCTATTTTCTTCAGTTCCTGATACAATTCTTCCGTCCCCTTCTTTGAGGGACTCCACTACATTATATAGTTTTCTTCCTTTCATCTCAACCTTACACCTGTTGATCATCTAAGCATCCACTTGAGCACCTGTCCCATCAGACGCCCTCATCAGTCCCTTTGTGAGTTGCAGAGGCCAAGGTGGTACTGTTCAGGGGTCTTTTCCTCATTAATGCGGCCAAGAGGGTGGTTGGGGCGCAATTAATGTGGTGGTAGCCTTCCATGAGATATTTTGGATTTTATTCATTTTATATGTTGGGAAGATAAGCTGAAATGGCTAGGGAAAGTTCCTCGTCTGGGCTTCGTGATGTCCGAGGAGGAGTTACTCCTCGGACAGGTTTCCTTGGCGCTATTGGGATTGAGTAATGCTTTATATGAGGCTTCTCTTTGGACAGGACGCTCCTCGGACGGGCCTGAGTTTGGAAGAGCCCATTATTTTTGGGCCGGGCCCCACAATAGCCCCTCAAAACTCCGGTTTTTACCTCCCTCCGAGGAGAGAAGCGGGGTTTTGATGTTTGTGAGAGGACGGAAATAAGGAGATCGTGTGGCGCGCGTGCGGACCTTTACTTTTGACGTGCTACAATTTACGAGGCGCGGCCATTAACTGGGAGGCGTTATGTTCCCTTCATCCAACGGCTTGGCGTGGATCGAACGGCCATCGTTCTTTCCCGTATTTTTAGGCGGGGGTGATCTTTTCTCTCTCCTCCCGGCTATATAAGACGTCAGAGGGGTTCAGTTCCTTCTTTTATCTGCATTTCACAAACCTCAAAGGACTCCAGAGAACTCCATCGAATCCCAGAGATATACGAACACTTGCGTCCGTTACGCCACCGTAGCCGTTTTTGTGAAGCGTTTCGTCCAAGAGAGATTTTCAGGCGTCCCCTTGAGCGTTTTGTGAAGGTACCAGTACATTTCGTTCTTCTCGCCGTTTCAATTCCCTCCTCGGACTCTACTTTTCTTTTTGGTCTTTACTTTCATTTCCCAGTTCGATTTCGGATGGGTAGATTCGAAAAATTAGTAAAAACTCCAGCCGCTATGGAGGCCTTTAGGGCGAAATACCACATTCCCCCCGGGGTTGGGCTGCGATCTTGTCCTCTTGAAGGAGTATTGACAGATAGAGTTGAGGAAGAAGTCGTTATCCCCATGATTGCTTTCATAGAGGGAGGGATGACACTTCCCATGCGTAGGATTACAAGGGAATACCTGTTCAACCATAGGTTGACGCCGTATCAGTGTGCCTCGAATATGTTCAAGATACTAGGCTGTGTAGATGTCTTAGACGAGCGGATGAATCTAGGCCTCACTTGGCACGATGTGGCTTATCTGTGCGAACGTCACCACCTCGGGGATGATGGGTATTATCTTAAATCCCGGAACGAGGACGTTAGGTTGATTTCTTGTCTCCCAAGATCAATAAGACCGTGAAGAATGACTTCCTCATTGCTTTTGGGGAGTGGTTCGACGGTATTCATTGTCCAACTCGGGCAGAAACCCAGGTGCGGCGTTTTTAGGATCGGTCCTTTTTGGGAAAGGATTTAGTATTAAGGGGTTATTATTTTTTCTTGCTTTCTGTGTAATTGGAAAATTTCATAGACTAACCCCACTTTTCTTGGTTGTTTGCACACAAAGTTCACGTCGCTCCTCGGATAAACTTTGTGAACATGCCAGTACTGAACTATCTTCTTAGGTTGGAGATTTACGTTTCCGAGGACGGACAGTTGCGTGCGGCCCATCTGGTTCAGGGCTATCAACCTTTGAGCGGCGCTTTCCGTGCAATCGGTCACGCTATAAGGGCTGGCGATCCGAGGCTGGCTAGGATTGACGTGTCCCGGACAGGTTCCTAGCTCAACACGATCCGCCACCGCCAGTGTGTTGCCTGGTGTTAGAAATCCCTACTTAGCAGAGCAGCTACTACCTCCGTAAACGAGCCTGCGCGCTGCTGTTTTGGTTGAAGAAGGAGCTGAATCATCTCGTCTTTCCCTTGAGGAAGAGATAGACAAGTTTTACTTCGAGGAGGAAATTCAAAGAAAACCCCTTAGTGGAGCTTTCTAATCCTGAAGCGGAGCAGACCAACATTCCGCAGCTTGGTGTTCCCTCAATCATTATCTCGCTCGGACGATACTTGAGACAAAGAGGCAGAGCCCATGGCAGAAAAGGAAAGTCTCTAAAGGAGCTGATGTCCTCCCGAGGGAAAGGTCGATCATCGAAGGGTCGATCATCGAAGGGACCAACTCCATCACAGTCAAAACCCTTCCCCGGTGATCCCCTGGGCGTCTCGGACCACTGGCCTTAAGGTCAATCCGGACCAAGAAGAAAAGGCCGGTTGACACTCCCGAGGAAGGCGAGGTGGCTGCCCGGCCGACCAAGCAGAAAAAAAACCACACGGGCGCCAAGGAGCGAAGGGTAACTCCTCGGAGAGCCGGGATGAGGAGAACCTTGCTGAAGTGCGCGCGCCCCCTCGTCCATGGGACCTAAAGTTGGAGCTGGATGGGGTTGCCATCCCTTTCAATGCTTCGGTCCGAGAGTATAATCAAGGCCGGGCAAGGTACGTGGCGGATGCCTTAGAGCAACCCCTACTTCTTCCTCGGGACATGGAGGCCTATAGGCGGTTCTCTCGATCCGAGCTCTTCCTATCCCTTAAAAGGGATCTCGCGATGGTAAGTAATCCTTTTCTTGTTTTATTAATTTACTTACCCCTGTTAGATCTTTTTTTTTAAGGCACTCTTGTTTCGTTCGCAGATTACTCAACAGGTGTTCGTGGCTGAGGAGTTTTGCCGTGATAGCCGCAGTCGGGCTGAGGCCGAGACCCAAGCTCAGATGGAGATGGAGAAAGCCTTGGGGTCCCTCAAGCACGATCACCTTAGACTCATGGACGAGTTCAAGGAGTCGGAGAACCGGCACAAAAGTGCAGAGGCTGGTTTGAAGAATGCTTGAGACCCGGGGCGGAGGACCAGCGCAAAGAACTCGTACACGACACGACACAGATTAACCTCCTGCCACCGAGAGGCGGGCGGTCAGATCTCAAGACGCCTGCAAAAAAGTAGAGGATGAGCCGAGGCGGGTCAAGGAGGAGGCCCAGCTGATCCGAGAGGCTACGAGGCCGAGAAGAATGCTTTCTCGCCACTCGGGGCAAGAGACGGAGGCTAGGCTATCTGAGGAGATCCCCGAGGTATGTAGGGAGTACTGCGGCATTTCATGGGCTCATGCTCTCGACGCTGCAGGAGTTCCTGCGGATTCGGCACTAAGACTGCCCGAGAACATCTTCTATCCTCGGGAGATCCGAGCGAATCCCGATGACGCCCAAGTGGCTTCAGAGTAGGACTGGCGGTGCCTGATGCCGTCCTCGTGCTCGGTGTGGCGGAGGATCCCGCCGCAGACTCTACCATCGAGATTCCTCTTCCTCACCCCAAGCGAAAAAAAGATCCTCCTGCTAAGGCTTAGCCTTTTAGGCTTTCGAACTTTGTGAATAGTTAATATATATATATATATTTTTTTGAATGAGAGTTATCTTTGACTTTTCCCTTTTTTTCCCTTTTTTTTTTTTTTTTTTTTTGTAAGGACCTCTCTTTCTAATGTACTCGGAATATTAATATAAAATGTTTGTTTTGCTTACTACGGGTGTGTATCAGTGGCGCTCTTCTTTAAACATTTACAATCGATGTGGATACAGGTAATTGGCCAAAATAAAATGGGTTTTTGGGGCTGCGCATTTGATGGTTGCGATGGTGCTAGGCTGCGCGCACGCCTTAAAAATGATTTCCTTTAAGTAATAATCTTCCAATCTATCATAAGTAATAATTTCCCTTAAGTCTGTGGTCCGAGGAACCATGCAAGACTTAGGTTCTGTTTAAAACTTATGAATAGTTGCCTTAAGTATTAATTTCCCCAAAGTCCGGTCCGAGGAGCCATGCAGGACTTAGGTTCTGTTTAAAACCATGAATTGTCATGAGTAATAATTTCCCCAAAGTCCGTGGTCCGAGGAGCCATGCGGGACTTAGGTTTTGTTTAAAACTATGAATTGTCATGAGTAATAATTTCCCCAAAGTCTGTGGTCCGAGGGGCCATGCAGGACTTAGGTTCTTTTTAAAACTTATAAATAGTTGCCTTAAGTATTAATTTCCCCTAAGTCTGTGGTCCGAGGAGCCATGCAGGACTTAGGTTTTGTTTAAAACTTATAAATAGTTGCCTTAAGTATTAATTTCCCCTAAGTCTCGTGGTCCGAGGAGCCATGCGGACTTAGGTTCTTTTAAAACTTATAAATAGTTGTCACGTAGACCAGCAAGTGGCGGATAGTCATGAAAGAAAACGTATGCTAAGCCATTCTCATTAATAATAATACCTCCCGAGGTTATTTACATTCCATGGTTGAGGTACAGCTTTTTCATCCAAATCTTCTAGGTAGTAGGCGCCTATTCCGGCCACGGATGTGACACGGTATGGTCCCTCCCAATTGGGCCTCAACTTGCCCCAAGAGGGGTTCTTTGCGCTGCCAAGAATCTTCCTCATCACGAGATCACCTGGACCTAGAGGCCGCAATTTGACGTTAGCATCATACCCTTGTCTTAGCTTCTGGTGATAATAGGCCATGTGAATCGTGGCCTTTTCCCTTCTTTCCTCGGCTAGGTCCGGACTTCTTCCTAGCAACTCATCGTTATCGCTTGGGGTAAACGAGCTAGACCTCAACGTGGGGAAATTGTTCTCGATCGGAAGCACAGACCTCAGCCCCATAAGTCATTGAGAAGGGGTTTCACCGGTTGAACGCCGCGGCGTTGTCCGATAGGTCCACAAGACGTGCGGTAGTTCTTCTACCCATCTCCCCTTTGACTCATCCAGTCTTTTCTTCAATCCGTTCACTATGACCTTGTTTACGGCCTCGACTTGCCCATTTCCTTGGGGGTATGCGGGGGTGGAATATCGATTAATGATCCCAAATTCACGGCAATACTCTCTAAAATTCTTGCTGTCAAACCGAAGACCATTGTCGGAAATGAGTGTTCTCGGAGTTCCGAAGCGGGTGATAATGTTCTTCCGGATGAATTTCTGGGCATCCACGTCTCTGATGTTGGCCAAAGGTTCAGCCTCCACCCATTTAGTGAAGTAATCGGTTCCGACTATTATGTATCGCTTGTTCCCCGCAGCCTTGGGGAAAGGCCCAACAATATCAAGACCCCATTGCGCGAACGGCCATGGACTGGAGAGTGGGTTGAGAACCCCTCCGGGTTGGTGGATATTCGGGGCAAATCTTTGGCACCGATCGCACTTCTTAGCGTATTCCTAGGCCTGTCTCTGCATGTTCGGCCACCAGTATCCTTGGGTGAGTGCCCCCATAAGCCAGCGATCTTCCTCCGGTGTGACTTCCACATACTCCCTCATGCAACTCCTCAAGAAGAGACTCGGACTCTTCTCGGATGTACACAAAGTAAGTACGGTCCCGAGTAGTAGGAGCGCCGATAGAGTTTGCGGTTCTTTGATAGCCGAAACGAGGAGCATTTCTACGTATCTTCTCGGCTTCTAGTTTTTCTTCCGGGAGGATATCGTCTTGGAGGAAATTCCTTATGGGGTCCATCCAACTGGGACTCGTCTAACTGATGGACTTGGGCCGGTTTCCGCCGATGGGATCGGCCTTGACTAGATCTTCGACTAGGATCATTCGTGGCAAACTACGTGCCGAGGACGTGGCAAGAGTGGCCAGCGAGTCCGCATGAGTGTTTACGCTCCGAAATGTGCGTCGATCAAGGATTCAAAACTCGTCTGTAGCCGTTTGACTTGTTGCGGATACTCTTGCATCCTAGTATCTCGAGCTTCAAGCTCTCCCATCACTTGTCCAACCACTAATCTGGAGTCCGAGAATGCTTCTATTACTCTTCCACCCAATCTTTGAACCATTGCCATCCCTTGAAGTAAGGCTTCGTATTCGGCTTCATTGTTCGTAGTCGAGAATCCGAGTCTTAACGATTTTTCAATGACAAATGTCGTTTGGCGATATTAAAACTATCACAACTCCTGATCCTCTTTGGTTGGCCGCACCATCCACGTAGACCTTCCAATGCATGGTCCCCCCGGCTGAAACTGCGCCAACCAGTTTTCCACCCAGGTCTTTCTTCGGTCATCGTTTCTATAGAGGGCTCAGCAAACTCGGCTACCAAGTCTGCGAGGACCTGTCCTTTAACGGAGGGTCTGGGCATATATTTAAAATCAAAGGCCCCCAAAAGAGTACTCCACATGGCGATCCTTCCTGTGTAGTCGGCGCTTCGAAGCACGGCTCGAAGGGGAAGCTGAGTTAGAACGATGACCGTATGCGCCTGAAAATAATGAGGAAGCTTTCGGGTTGCATGCACTATCGCGAGAATTGCCTTTTCTAAAGGTAGGTATCGCACCTCAGCCTCATGTAGTGATTTACTCACATAGTACACCGGTCACTGCACCCCATTATCATCCCGTATTAGTACCAGGCTTACGGCGTGGGGAGCTACGGCGATGTAGGCAAATAGCACCTCGTCCGCCTCGGGATCGGACATGATGGGTGGTCGGGACAGGTAGTCCTTAAGCTGCTGGAAAGCCCGAACGCAATCCTCCGACCATTTGAACTCTTTCCACTTGTTTATCGGGAGGTAAAAGGCCGACATCGATCCGCCGATCGCGATATGAACCGGTTTAATGCCGCAATCATGCCAATGAGCTTCGCACCTCCTTCGGGTTTCCGAGAGTCTCGTAGGGTCGTTAATGGCTTTGATTTGGTCGGGACTTACTTCTATTCCCCTGTGGGTGACCATGTACCCTAGGAATTTCCCGGACCCGACCCCGAATGAACATTTGGAGGCATTCACCAAAATCGGTGCTCCCTTAAGATAGCGAAGACTGTTCCAAGGTCTTTCACGTGCTCGGACACCCTTTTACTCTTCACAACCATATCGTCTATATACACCTCAATGATCTTGCCCGGTTGTGGCTCGAACATCCGAGTCATCATCCTTTGGTAGGTTGAGCCCGCGTTCTTTAGCCCGAATGGCATCACCTTATAATAATAATTTCCGATGGGCGTCATGAAAGCCGTTTTCTCTTGGTCCTCTAGCGGAAGGGGTATCGATGATAGCCCCGGAAGGCGTCCGGGAAGCTCATTCGAGGGTGCCCCACGGTTGCATCCACCAATCGATCGATTTTGGGTAGGGGAATGGGTCCTTGGGGCACGCCTTGTTCAGTCCGTGAAGTCCACGCACCCTCCATTTCCCCGTCTTCTTCTTTACCACCACCACCGTGTTCGCCAACCATTCGAGATAAAAACCTCTTTGATAGCCCCTGCTCTTTTCAATTTTGCCACCTCGTCTCTTACGGCACTAGCGTGCTCCTTTGAAGGGCGTCGGGGTGGCTGCTTCCTTGGTGGAAGAGGGGTTGACGTTCGTGTGGTGACAAATGAGGCCAGGATCAACTCCCGGGGCATTGTAGGCGTCCCAAGTGAATACGTCGACATTTTCTCCGAGAAATCGACCAGTTCCTCCATTTCTTGAGAGGGCAATTGAGCCGACCAAAGAACTTCTCCGGGTCGTCGTTGACAGCAATCTTATCTAAACCTTCACACCTTATCTCCTCGGCCAGCCCATCGTCTTGCTTTGCCGAGGAGGCTGGTTGCTATAAGCTCTTTGGGACCGAGGACTCGACTAAGGGCCGATGTAAAATGGCGACCACCACACACTTCCCAGGCCACTTTGCCCGATCTCCTCGGATCTCTTCCACTCGTCCTCCGGATGGGTATTTTACTTTTTGGTGAAGTGTGGAGGTCACGGCCTCTAGGCTGTGGATCCATGGCCTTGCAACTATCGCGGTGTAGGGTGAATAAGCATTGACCACGATAAAATTCACCTCCACCACTTCCGCCCCAGTCTGTACATTATCTCCATCGCACTTCCCGAGTCTACTAACACCCTTTTCACATCGAAACTCCCAATCCGCAAGGTGACCACCAAGGCATCATCGTGAGGTTGAACAGTTCCTCTCTTATCCTCATCCGAGAATCCCAGTATCAAAGAGCTTCCCTTTTTTAGCCTTTTGGGCTCCCTTTGCCTGCCCTCGGAGGGGAGGCGATCCACGGCTAATACCCTCGGGATGGGTGGCCCATTCTCTTCCGGTGCAAAATGAGGATGACATGTATCGTCCCGGTGGGGGTCTTAAAGACACGTCCCTTCGAGGTTCTTGTGTTGCTTGGCCGGGATGGCCGCTCGATGGGTGCAGCGGTGACGTAGCTTTCCTTCTCGGACCAATTGATCTAGGTGATTCCACGATTCCTGCAGTCCTCGTTAGTATGCCGGTGGTCCCGATGATAGTGACAATACAAGTTCTCGTTACGTTTGGCGGGGTCTCTAGCCATCTTTCCCGGCCACCTGAAATAGGGTTCATCCCTTACTTTCTCCATGACTGTTGTATCGCGGCTCTCGAATACGGCATTCATCATTTTTGCGGGTTGCTCTGCCCAGACTGTCGCGGAAAATCTCTCCTCGGCTGACCAGGATTGTGACGTTCCGTCCCGAAATCATTTGCTTTAAGGGGGATAACCTTCTCCTTTCTCTTCCCTTGCAGTTGATCTTTCTCCACTCTTTTGTACTTGTCGATCCTATCCATTAGCCGTTGGACGTCGATGAATGGTTTTCCGGTGAGGGATTTCCTTAAGCCATGCCCGGTGGGGAGACCGCTTTTGAACGTCTTTGATAGCAACATTATCATGGTTGTCATCTAAATCGTTATACACCTCCCAATACCTATCCGAGTACGCTTTCGGGGTTTCTCCTTCGTGCATGGATAAGGACAATAACGAACCGAGAGGTCGAGGGACTCGGTGTTTGTAATGAAACGAGAGCAAAAAGCTTGAGTGAGTCGCTTGTAGGAGCCTACGAGTTTGTCTTCAGCCGTTGAACCACCTCATTGCCATCGATCCCAAGTCGGATGGGAAGATTTTGCACATTAGGGCCTCGTTTTGCGAATAAATCGCCATTTTTTGGTTAAACTGACTCACGTGCTCCACCGGGTCCTGTTTTGCCGTGATAGATGGCGAACATCGGTTGGTTGAAGCGTCTTGGCGCCTTAGCCCCTTCGATTCTATTCGTGAAGGGTGACCTTGAGACCTGATCCAGCGCCTTCTTCATGGCGTCGCTCCCCGAACCTTTGCCGGACGGGCTCTCATACTTCCGTACAGGGCGTGGTTCCTTTTCGTAAGAAAAGGTTTCGCTTGGGGGTCCTTGACCTTTGTCTGTAACTCACGTCTTCCGCATTAGAAGACTCGCTTGAGTCAGAGGGAGATCGTCTTCGCTGCGCACGTCGTAACTTCCTTTTTAGGTCATCTATCTCTCGCCGCATGGCCTGGTGACTATTTCGCCTCTGAGACACGTGACTTCCTATCTGAGTGTGACTTTGGCTAGTCCGGGTGGTATGCACACTCCCCTCACGATTCCCCCCGCCGCCTGGGCCGGTTGGGTTATTTTGCCCCTGGGACTCGGCGGGTCGTGTCCGTTGGGAGTTAGCTTGGTGAGGATCCTCCCGGTGCGGATCTAGTTCTGCCATGCTCGACCGTTGCACTAGCCGATGCCTTAGTTCTCCCCACAGACGGCGCCAATTGTAGTTGCACGATTTCCCCGGCCCAACTCCTATTGATTAGGCCTTGGCCCAAAGCACAACCCACAATAAATATTTGTAGAGGATGGGTCAAAGAACTTAGCCTCGGTGAACCTATTTGGTCTGATGCATGGACTCTAATGTTTGCAAAAAGAAATAAAAACACAAGAATGGATCTCTCACGTATGATTCTATTTTCTTGATTCTGATACAATTCTTCCGTCCCCTTCTTTGAGGGACTCCATTACATTATATAGTTCTCTTCCTTTCATCTCAACCTTACACCCGTTGATCATCTAAGCATCCACTTGAGCACTGTCCCATCGACGCCCTCATCGATCCCTTTTGTGAGTTGCGAGAGGCCAAGGTGGTACTGCTCGAGTCTTTTCCTCATTAATGCGGCCAAGAGGGTGGTTGGGGCGCAATTAATGTGGTGGTAGTCTTCCATGAGATATTTTGGATTTTATTCATTTTATATGTTGGGAAGATAAGTTTGAAATGGTTGGGGAAAGTTCCTCGTCTGGCTTCGTGATGTCCGAGGAGGAGTTACTCCTCGGACGGGTTTCCTTGGCGCTATTGAGATTGAGTAATGCTTCATATGAGGCTTCTCTTCGGACAGGACGCTCCTCGGACGGGCTTGAGTTTGGAATAGCCCATTATTTTTGGGCCGGCCCCACAATATATATACACAAAAAAAAAAAAAAAATCTAGGGGGCCACTGCCCCTGAAAAAAGGTAATTCAATTGTAAAAGTGAGAGGGAAGACCAACCTTGTGAAGTAGTGCAAGATATTTTTTTAATAAAAGGTAATTCAATTGTAAAAGTGAGAGGGGAAGACCAACCTTGTGAAGTAGTGCAGATATTTTTTTAAAAAAGGTATTTCAATTGTAAAAGTGAGAGAGGAAGACCAACCTTGTGATGTAGTGCAAGATATTTTAAAAAATAATAATAATTCAGCAAAAAAAAAAAAAAAATTGTAAAAGTGAGAGAGGAAGACCAACCTTGATGATTCTTATTTTGATTTTGAGAGGTTGGGTCTTAGTAGTGATATATATAATTCTACGGTTAGTTAGTGATATATATATATATATATATATATATATATAAAAAAATAAGGAGCAGCACAAATGACTGAACTTAAGTTTTATTCCATATAGAAAAATATCAGTCATTAGTGGTGGCCGAGGAGAGTCTCAGTCATCGCATCATATTCTGTTGGTCACAGGCTCACAGCGTCGGCAACATGTCTTTACTCTTTACCATCACCTTGTAAAATATCTGACTTTGTTTAGTTTTAGCCTAACATATATGATCCTTCCACTAAATTCGTTTATAAATATCATCCACCACCTACACCAAACACCACGTACTGGCTAGATAACTAGCAAGCGAGAAAGATAGAGAGAAATATCTGAGGAGAGGAAAAAGAAGAAGAAAGAAAAAGGAAATGGGTTCTATCTGTGGTGATTCACAACCACACCATGTGGTTCTCTTTCCCTTTATGTCCAAAGGCCACACCATCCCACTCCTCCACCTTGCACGCTTACTCCTCCATCGCAGCCTCACTGTCACCATCTTCACCACCCCAGTCAATCGTCCCTTCATCTTTGAGTCCCTCAATGACACCACAGTCACCCTTCTTGACCTACCATTCTCACACAATGTGCCTGATATACCTGTTGGCATTGAGAGCACAGACAAACTGCCCTCTATGTCCATGTTTCCTTCATTTGCAAACGCCGCAAAGCTCATGCAACCCGACTTCGAACGAGCACTCGAGACTCTTCCACGTGTTAGCTTCATGGTCTCTGATGGGTTCCTCTGGTGGACTCTAGAGTCTGCTTCCAAGTTCAACATCCCGAGGTTTGTATACTATGGTATGAACTATTACTCTTCTTGTATGGGTAGAGCTGTGACTATTGATAGACTTCTCTTTGGACCTGAATCAGACGATGAGTTGATATCAGTCCCTCCTTTTCCATGGATTAAAGTTACTAGAAATGACTTTGAGCCCCCATTTACTAAGCCGGAGCCAAAGGGTCTACAAATTGAGTTCCTCATGGAAGTAGTCATAGCAACAGCGAAGAGCCATGGTATTATATTCAACAGCTTCTATGAGCTTGAACCTTTGTTTGCTGATTATTGGAACAGTGAGTGTACACCCAAGGCCTGGTCTGCGGGGCCCTTTTGCCTGGCTGAGCCACCAAAAGGTAGCACTGAACCCCACAATAAGCCTAAATGGGTTCAGTGGCTGGACAAGAAGCATGACCAAGGGAGCTCAGTTCTGTATGTAGCTTTTGGGTCTCAGGCAGAGATTTCACCTGCACAACTCAAAAATATAGCAACTGGGTTGGAAGAATCTAAAGTGAATTTCTTGTGGGTGATAAGAAAGAGTGAGTCAGAGATTTCTGATGGGTTTGAAGAGAGAGTGAAAGATAGAGGAATTGTAGTGAGAGAGTGGGTTGACCAAAGGGAGATTTTGATGCATGAGAGTGTGCAAGGGTTTCTTAGCCACTGTGGATGGAATTCTGTGTTGGAGAGCATATGTGCTGGGGTTCCAATCATTGCATGGCCTATGATGGCAGAGCAACCATTGAATGCAAGAATGGTTGTGGAGGAGATAAAGGTGGGACTGAGGGTTGAGACATGTGATGGGTCAGTGAGAGGGTTTGTGAAGTGGGAGGGGTTAGAGAAAATGGTGAAAGAGTTAATGGATGGAGAGAAGGGGAAGGAGGTGAGGAAAAAGAGTAAGGAGCTGGCAGAGATGGCCAAGAAAGCTATGGGGGAAGGTGGATCGTCCAAGTGCACTTTGGACTTGCTCATTGATGAGACATGTGGAAAGAATACATGAACAGGTGTCAACTGGATCTAATAAAGATTCAACTAGCACGGAATAATCCGTGACTTCTTAACTCCATTTAATATGTGTACCATTTTATGTTTACCTTTTGTTTTATTTGGAGGTACCATTTAAAAAAAGGGATCTCTATAAGGTTAAAAAAAAAAAAAAAGGGTCACTATATATATTTCCTCACATTTCTCACCGTATTTTATTGGCTCTATTTTTTTTTTTTTTTTTTCTTAATGTTTGTTTTAGACATCTGTACATGTATCTTTAATTAAAAATTGTGTTAAATGCATGATTTCAATTATAGTTTCAAAAATGTAAAATTGTGTCTTGAAAACATAATTTTAATCATAATTTGAAAAAAGTAAATTGTGTCTTGAAAATATAATTTTACCATTTAATTGAAATCATATTTTGAACACACAATTTTAGGTTTTTAGCGGATGTAGCACACACATTGTATACACTGATGTATAATTAGCAGCGCCTTATTTTATTAGACTTTAAGCCCGTTAAAGATGAAAAAACTTCAAGTCAAGCTAAGTGATCCACAAAACAAAGTGTGCAAAAAAAGCCACCTCTGCAACTCACACTTAAATTGATTTAAATGATTATTATATATCTAGATGAGTGGTTAAAAAACCCATAAACAAGTCCGACTTTACATTTATAATTCATACCCTAGCTGGATTTATTTAGGCTAAGCAATCTTTTATATTTGTCAAAAATCTTTAAATTCAACTATACCTCTTGATGTTTTCAAAAGAGACATTTATTACTCAAATCTCCTATCTCTTATTTTTTTAAGAAAAGGTAAGTGATTTTATTGCGGTAAATCATAATGGAATACATCATCCGGTAGAATTTCTAATCACATATCAAGATCTCAGAACTAAAACTACTCTTCTAGCAAGGGCGTGGGCTGGCTTATTCTCATCTCTCTTAACATACTTAAAACTACATTGAATCATAGAACATTTAAAATTTCTAATCTCCTCTATGATGTGCCCGAATATAGTATATTTTTTTGACTTTTTAAATATACATCTTCATATTTGGGGCTAAAAGACCTATATTTTTCTAATCTCATCTTAAGAGGAGATTTATAATCTCCTCTTAACATACTTAAAACTACATTGAATCATAGAACATTTAAAATTTCTAATCTCCTCTATGATGTGCCCGAATATGGTATATTTTTTTGACTTTTTAAATATACATCTTCAGATTTAGGGCTAAAAGACCTATATTCTTCTTTGGTACATGTATCTTTTTCAGGTTAAAACACCCATAATGTATTATTTGAGTCAAATAACTAGGATTATAAATAAATCAAACTATTTATGAATAGCTCGAGCTCGATTTGAGAAAATTCTTGTTTATGTTCGTTAATTTGTTTATAAACAAGTTAAGCCCAAGCTTAAGTTTAGATTTGACTATTAAACGAGCCAAACTTAAAAATAATAACGTGTTTATGAACATGCTTGTGAATATAATACTCAATTTAAATATATATATATATATATATATATATATATATATATATGGGGCCGGAGAATTTGTGATCCCGGTTCATTTTTCATTAGGGCCCAAGGCCCACGCCAAAGAGAGGTGTTACCAAGGACATGCAACGAAAGTTCAAATGGCTTAGAGATATAGCCGAGAACAATCCTGTCCTCGGCGTCCCAAAACCTAGAAGGAAAGGACGGCACGCCATCAAAGGCGGCCCCAGGAGCTCTTCCGAAAGAAAGGGCGAGTACATTGTAGAAGTAGTTCAAGGAAAACTGTCACCTCCGCATTGAATGTGCCAACAAACGTCCCCGCCACCTTAATGGGGAAAGGATCCATGAACAGTGCGGCGAACAAAGAATAAGGGAAAGATTGCCATTACTGCAATTAAATACTCTGTGTCTAACAGAGCCATGCTCTTCAGCTTTTACAACCACCCCCAACCACTTTGGGTATGGGTTGATAAGACAAGTATCGCCCCTATAAAGCTGAACCTACACGTGGACGTTCGAGGGGAGGGAAAAGCTAATATAAAAGGAAAATGATGTAACGCCAAAAAAAGGGGGGCAACACAAAGGGATAATAAGAATATAAAACTCTTCGGACGAGGGCCAAGAACCAGAGCCACCTAGGCCGTACCAAGGAGAACGTTTTCTTGGACAAACTCGGTTCATCTATGTGCGATCATCATGAACACCATGACTAACAACTGTTCGGTGACCAAGGCCTAACCTTTTAGCACATTCTCTACAAATTTATTGTTTGGACCTTTAACGTTCGAACCTAATACACCAATTTGGGGTCGTTACAAATTGAGTTCTTACAATATATATTTTACATTTTTATATGTAAATGTGTCTAAAATATACTACTTTGACTTGAAGTTAAATTAAATTGTCAAGGACATTGTAACGTAATTGATCTCTTCCCATACACAAAGTTTTTGAGAATCTAGGTTTATGTATAAAATTTAAGGGAAAAATGGGTCAAATTGCGAAGTTAAAATTTTTTTATAATTATCTCAAATAAAAGACTAAATTAAATCAAGTAATTTTTTATATATCGAATTATTAATTGTAGTCAATGATGGAGAGTGGGGGCAATTGCCCCTTGACTCCTCCTAAAATATCGTTTTGTTTTTTTTTTTTTTTTGTTTTTTTTTTTTTTTTTTTGAGAAACACGCACATATATAAGAGAAGAGGATGAGATAAGAGCAAGTGATAAATCCTCCTAAAATATAGTAGATGTACTAGTATTAGAAATTGTTTAAACCTAAAAGGCAATAACAATAATAATAATAAAATCCAAACCTTGATAAAGAGTAAAGGACAAAACTTTCCTAATACACTCTGGAACAATTTGCTTCGTGATACTGACACGAGCGGAAATAAAGGCAAAAATTTCCCTTT
Organism: Quercus dentata; assembly: GCA_028216015.1. Lineage (NCBI taxonomy): Eukaryota > Viridiplantae > Streptophyta > Magnoliopsida > Fagales > Fagaceae > Quercus > Quercus dentata. Next base: position 85,590,531 of record CP116445.1, read on the forward strand.
CGCACAAGACCCTTCTTTTTAGGGAAGGGATTGTCTTGGCTCTATCACCCACCTTCGGCCATCCATTTCTCATCCATTAAATGTTTATGAGTATTGGTTGTTCACAATTGGGGCTGGTATTGTGAACAACCAATACTCATAAACTCACCAATCACCGCTGGCCCCACATGAGGAAGGCAGGTCGATCGAATGATGGGTATGGCTGTCTGAGACCCAAAAAACCCATATTGACCATAGACTTCAACGTTAGTTTCCTCCTTCCCTAGCCGACGTCACCATGAGCAATATTTTATCTCCATTCTTCGTAAATTTGACGAGATCTTCCCTAGATTTCTGAAAATCTCCCTCAGATCAGGTGGAGATCTTACCAGTTTAGTGAGATCTCTGCTAGGTCCAATTGAGATATTATAGAGTGAAATCTCCGCCAGATTCGGGGGAGATCTCGTTGAATCTGTTGAGTTCCACTAAAAATCAGTTTCGACTGACTCGACTAAAGGAGTTTTAAGTGTCTGGAAATAGGTAATGGGTCAACCTCTTCAGAACTCGAAGTTGTTGGCTTGAGTCCGGCTTGGGTACAAAGTAGACCCAGATCGACCCATGTATACTCCTATATATAATTACACCCTATAATTTGATGTCCACTAAGCTTAACTTTTGTCATTTTAATTGGTTAACTTTAACAATAGTGTCATTTTATTCCTTTCATTCATTACTATTAGAAAATTACATTAATTGTTTGGCCAAAATGAGCATTTGCTCATTTCTCACAAATTTTCAAGCATTTTGTCAGTTTTCTCAAACTATTTAGAAAAATACTATGTTTTCAAACTCGATAATGTGAGGGTTGATTTTTCATATGAAACTTGATTATCCTATGAGCGAGTTACTAAAAAACTTGATATTCATATGGTCGAGTTAGTCTGAGTGTTCTGCCACATTGGCAAAGCGGACATGACTTTTTTCAATAAAAAAATGCTAGTGTAAACATGCATAACTCGGTAAGTAGAAAATCGAGTTTGCCTTAACAATTTGAATCTCTAACATCTCACAACGCCATTCACTTTGTCTCCCTGTACACTCTCAATCGCTCTCTGTTCTCGATCACTCTTCCCCACTCTCCCCCACTCTTCATCGGTCTCACTCTTCCTATCTAGTCTCCTTCACCCTTTTTGATTAGTCGTCATTGTCGAAACCCTGGTGCTTCCATCGAACCCTCATCGTACCCACCACCGTTGATTACAGGTATGTTGCTCTCCTCTAATATCTTTTTTGATTTTGGGTAATATTAGTTTGTGTTTTATGCGGGATTTTGATTATTTTGTTGAAACTTACTTAAAAGTAGTAAATTTACCAATGAAGATGAGAATTTTGTTGTCTTTAATATGCTGCAATGATGATGATCTAAAGTATTTCTTGCTATATGGTTATGTTTGTGTTATTTTCTCATTAATGAGTTTAAATGTGCTTGTGATATTGTTGGAATTGGGGTTTTGATAGGGGATTTTGGCAAATCGATTGGTGGAGTTGTGATGATATCTCCGGACTTGTGTAAAATGTGTCTTATTTGATTTTGGTTAATATGGTGCTGTATTTTGTGCGAGATTTTGATGATTTTGTTGAATCTTAGTTAAAATTAGTAAATTTACTAATCAAGAAGGCATTTTATTGGGTTTTGTGGACATTGTGTATCAAATCAATGACTGATTGAAATGCCAAAACCCACAAATAGATGCTTATCCAATTGTAATGAAAATTGATCTAAAATGATATTATAAATGTAATGTGATTATTTTGTTTAAATATTGTGTATAGTGTGTAAAATTTAACTTGTTAAGGGTTGGTTTAATAGTTTTTAAGATCTCATAATATCCATGAGGTTCTAGCTAGCATATTGAACTTGGGGTGCTCTAAGTGACTGGTTTTTGGTCAATAGAAAAGGCTTTGAACCCCAAGGTTTCAATCAAAGAGGTTATGATCGGATTTGTTTTAATTGGGTAAAAGAGTTGGCTTGCTTTTTACATGATTTTGGAAATAAAGTGGCTGACTCCATTAGCTATTCTTTCCTTGTCATTGTAGACTTTTGACAGCTACATTTGCCTACAATAGGCTAGCTAATTAGTTTAGGGTCAGCTCTGTTTTTTGGGTGGAAAAGAAAATATGGTAGCAAAATCGGGTTAGGGCGAAAACTTTGGGCCATAGTCACCCAGAGCATAAAAGCTCTTTTGAGGTGGAAATTTTTGGTACAAGACCTCCTCCATGAACCTGAGGTACTACTAGCGTTCTTTGCCCACTTGGTAGCACGCATGGGTTGGACTCATGCAAAAGGTCCGAAAGGAACCAACCCATACCCTCCAAACCACACTTCCTCAATTTCCCCCATAAGTTAGATGGGCTTGGGCCATGCTTAAAAGAATAAAATATAATATAATACATAAATTGAGCCCACAATGAAGTTTGGCTTAGTTGAATTAGGCTTGTAAAAAATGTGTCATGAAAATGAGTATCAACAATAGCTATTTTTTAATTGTCATGTGTTTAGCACGTATTTTCTTTAAGCAGTTAGTTTTGTTAGTTTCAATAGTTAGTTAGATAACTTTTTCCCTACTTTGCTTAGCATGTGATATGTAAAAATACAGAAAGTGTATGTATTATTATATATAACAAGATCATAATGGACCGAATAGGAACAAATAGGATTGAATAGGACTATAGTGGACTAAATAGGAACGATGTCGACTAAATAGGACCAAAGTGGACAAAATAGACCGAATAGGACCAATGTGGACCGAATAGAAACAATGTCGACTAAATAGGACTAAAGTGGACAAAATGGACCGAATAGAACCAAAGTGAACAGAATGGACCAAAGTGGACCGAATAAGACTTTTGAATATTTATCATTTTTATTGCATATTTAGGGCTCATATTTCTAATTTCTAATGTCTATTTTGATTGTATTTTTTAAATCAAAACTAAAGAGTTTAGCCCAAATATAATAAAATCTCATACTTTACAACCCAAAAATTAAGTGGGTCAAAGTGCACCAAATAGGACCATATAAAACTTTTGAATAATTATCATTTTTATTGCATTTTTAAGGCTTATATTACTAATTTCTAATGTCTATTTTGATTGTATTTTTTAACTCAAAACTAAATACTTTAGCTCAAATATAATAAAATCTCATACTTTTCAACCCAAAAATTAAGAGAAAAAAGAAAAGAAATTTTGAGCTAAACTTGAAAAGGTGGCCTACAAAAAGAATCAATTTAAGGCCCAATTAGTCCAAAATGGACCAAAAGGGACTGAGTTGACCAAATTAGACCGAAGTGGACTATAGTAGACCTGATTGGACTGAATGGCATTGAAGTAGATCTAATTAGACCGAATAACAATTGTTTAATTTTTAGGAAGAATAAATTATCTTCAACAAATTTTAAAGAACAAATTATATATTATATTACAATTATAAAATAATTCTTTATTTCTATGCATTGCGTGAGTTTGTGACTAGTTTGCAATAATAGTGAACTATTATAGAGATAGCAATTTTTTTTTTTTTTTGAGGAAAATTAAACCAACCTTTTTTTTTTGGAGGAAAATTAAACCAACTTTTTTTTTGAAGAAAAAAAATTAAACCAACCTAAAACATAAATTTTTTTTTGTTTTTTTAGAGAGTTTCAATTTATAGCGTCCGCTCCCGATGATAGTTTTTTATCATTAGACCAATACACCAATCAGTTTTTGGTGTAAACGGAGATTGAATCCCAGATCTCTTATACAACCATCAGAGATTTTAATAGTTGAGCTAACTGGAACCCACTAAAACATCAAGTTATATGTCCATAATTAACAACATATTATTATTTTCTAATTAAAAGCAGACAACTTTTCACCAATCAAAGAGTCATACCAGTAATTACTGACACACCGTCATTATAAGAATGTACACTTCCATCGCAAAATAGTTATGAAGCATGGAGGAAGGAAGAGAATGGATTCGCAAAATAGTTATGAAGTATTGAGGTAGGAAGAGAATGGATACGAAAGGTCTCAAGACTCCCTTTTCAACTGTAGATAGAAGTCATCATAGACATCATCATCATGACAAATTACTGAATAAGGACAATTGGAATTGATCAATATCGGCCACAATGAAAAGGAATTTTTTTTTTTGCTAGGTAAGTAGTTGGGAGGAGAGGTAGAGTTCAAATTACTAGGCTATCATTTGAATCCCCACAGCCAGAGCAAGATCACTCTTTTTTATTCCTCCCCAACGTAGTCCAACCAATTTGATAGCTAGGATGGATTGCAATAAAACATCCAAGCGAAACCTCACCAGCAATGGAGGGGAACACTTCTCTGACAAGAAAAAAACAAATTAAAGGCAGCAAAAGGCAAATGCTACTTTCAACTATATCAGCTGCACATATAAACCACGTTACCTAGCCAATAATTGAATCCATCCTTCCCAGTATGAAAATTATTTTTCCTAAAAGTCAACCCATAGGCACATACAGAACAAAAAATTGCAGGAATCATGTTGCATCTTCACATAGGCACATACAGTACAATTATTGCAGGCATCATGTTGCACCTTCAAATACAATCCAAAATCTTCTAACTCCACCCTGAAACTCCACCCACACGCACCAAATAAAACACACTCCATACGTTCTTTTTCTTTTTCTTTTTTTGAGTAATGCTATTTATATTACAAATTTTACTCACATTGATAATTGAAGTTTTAAAATACAATATATATATATATATATATAAACCTAAGATATAGCATCCGTTTGTAAAGGTAAATGAAATAAAATTTGTAACATGGGTAGCACTACTCAAAAGAATAAAAAAAAAAAAAACAAAAAAAAGGAATTAGCCCAATCAAAAAATGGGCCTATATATGTCTACACATTTTATACTTTATCTTATTAGATTGAAATCAGGTGCAATATCTAAAGTATCGTACTTGATGCAATTGCTATGAATGACTGAGATTTAAAGTTGAATTTTCAACTTTAAATCTCAACCATTGAATAAAAATGTGCGAAAAATTTAAAAAGTAAAAAATAGTAAAAAAAATGCTGTGAGAGAGAGATGGGTTAATTGCAACTGGTGCTCGGATATTGCACCGGATCCTAATCCTATTTTATTAGGCTTCAAGAACAAAAAGACCCTAAAATCTCTAAGCTAATTCTAACTGATCACAAAGCTAAGTGGGCTTAAATAGCCACAAACAAACTAAATCTAAATGGGTTAAAAGACCCCGCCCATGAACAAGCCGAACCAGACTTTATGATTACATAACCCAAGAATTATTTGGACAAGTCCTAAACAATTTACGGCTAAAAGGACCATATTCTACTTTTGGTGACTGACACATATTATTAATTATGACCCATGACATCTATTGGGCTTTCTTATGAGTTATGACCCATGAAGCCTCTTGAATTGGACTCAAACTTAAAGTGGTGGATTCTCAAAAAAAAAAAAAAAAAAAAAAAAAAAAAAAAAAAAAAAAAAAACTTAAAGTGGTCTTTAATTAAAGTTCATATTCTATTCACTCTTGAATAGAATTTGAGTAGTCTTCCATGTTTACTCAAATAGAACTTCTTGCTCCACACAACATTGCTTGTTGATCATTTTACACAGTCCTCCGCGATGGCCACTGCTCACGACCTCAACGACAACAAGTGGATTTGTAAGAAGCGGCAAACCCTTGAGATCGAATTGCCTGACAAAGACCAAAAGCTCTCTATCAAGCCATTGGACGACCAAAAGGTCCTAAAATTATTTTCTGATTGTGTGAATTTTAGAATTTGAGTAGTCTTCTATGACTTCGTGATGTTACAAATCTTAATTATGTATGGTGTGAATTTAGATATTAATTTTGTTTTATTAATTATCTTGTTTGATTTACTAAATAAATAAATGAATAGTGTTTACGAGTTTGATGTGTCGTGAAAAAAATTGGATGTAAATGAATAGTGTTTATTGTTTGATATGATGTGAAAAATAAAAAGAATAGAATGTTAAATAAGTTGTAAAATAATGTTTTAAAATAGATAAAGCAAAATTTTGAGTTGTTAAAAGGTAAAAATTAAAAAAAAAACCCAAATGTAAATGCTTCACAATTGCAAATCTTAATTATGCATGGTGTAAATTTAGATATTCTGATACAAAAGAAAGTAAGAAAGAAAAAACTAGTTGATCACTTGTGTTGTTGTTTGTTGTTGTAAATAGAAGGAAATATAAAGACAAGAATAGGAAATATGAATAAGATTATATCTTAATTATTTCTTCTCTCATGATCATTCACCATATTATATTATTTCTAATACTGAATATATATATATATATATATATATTAGTTATCCATCTCTCAATATTTTAATATTTTACTGTTTCAATCACACCCTTACAATGAAAAATTTATTCAATTCTCTGAGACTACACAATATCTTCCCCTCACAATGCCTATTGCATTACCTATTTATAGAAGAAAAATGTATGGACAAAGCTTTAATTGAAGGAGTAAATTTCTACTTCTAAAGAGTAGCTCTTGCTTACCCAAGAGATTTAGGGTGTGTCTTACAAGCCGCCCATGTGTAACAGAGAGAGATATTTAACATTTGTAACTTTGTAATGTTCTGCTTCTAATTTTGTAGGATGTCTTTAGTACTATTGCTAGAGAAGAAGATTTCATCAGTAAATTGCCGGACCATCTTCTTTCTTTCATTGTCTCATATTTGACACTCCGTGATGCTGTCAAAACAAGCGTGTTATCACATAGATGGAGAAGAATCTGTGCTTCCCGTTTATCCCTCAAATTTGATTGGCATAACATACTGCCTAGAGAACTTGAAGACAAGCTAAACAAGCTTAAAGAAAAGTACAATATTTTTGACTGTCTTTGCAGGGGTTACCCAATGGATAAATTTGTAAATGCAGTGAATCAGTTCCTGCAGTTTTAACTTTTCAAATACCCAAAATGTAGGTCAAAATGAATGAAATGCATGATATAAGAGAGAAATAAGATCATACCAGATGAAGAAAACTTGATTTGGGCTGAAAATCAAGTAGGGAATGTGAAGAGGTTGAGTTTGAGGGGTTTGGGAAAGAGAGAAGTGAGTTTCTATCGAGAGAGATCGGAGAAAAATGAGAGAAAATCGCACTGATCCTTTATATAGAAATCCACGATTCTCAATGGATTGAAAGGTGTCGAGAGTCACATGAGAATTAAAATTTGCTAGAAGGAGCTATTGAGGAGCTATCGAGAGGTGTCCACAGCAAAGTGACCTCGATGGATCAAAAAGCTATCGAGCATCTATTGAGCATACAGAAACTTCCTCGATGGATCGAGAAGCTGTTGAGAAGCTATCGAGGCAAATTCTCAAAATTCCTTTCTCGATAGCTATTATCGCAATTTCATTCCATCAAGCATACAGAAACTTCTTCGATGGATCGAGAAGATGTCGAGAAGCTATCGAGACAAATTCTCAAAAAGCTCGATGGAACGAAATTGCGATAACAACTATTGACAAAGGAAGCTCAAGAGGCTTGACAGATAGGCTAGCTATCGAGAGGTATCAAAAAGTTGTCGAGATTGCTTAAAAACAGTTTTTCAAAGAAGAGAAAAACACAGATATGAATGCAATCAAGCATGCTACTTAACCAAAGATCCAAACATCATTTTAAACTCTTTAAAACATCTCTCATCAAGAAAAATGTCAAGCATTTAGATCCAAAGCACACACACACACACATACAAAACAAGTTTAACCAATTTTGTATTTCAAAAACAAGTCAAGAAGACAGTTTAGTGAGTATATATTAGCACATGTATTCCTTGTGATGACCAAATTACATTGTACTTGCACATATATTAAGAGTAGCAAAGAATACTGCGTGTTGTGTGTGAAAAACATCGCAAGATTGTATAAGTGTCTACATGTTATGACGATTTGAGATATGAGAAAATCACTTTAACTCACACACAATCATAACTGTTTGATGGGGACTATCACCTTCGAGGTGCATCCTATAACTCCCACATCTCCTAGAAGACACGATTGCAATCATATACAAAGCATTTTGATTCTTTTTGTTTTTATTTTTCTTTGTATATTTTTCTTTTAAGCATGCATGAGCATATAAGAGAGAGAAAAGAGATACCCAATTATGTTAAGCTTTTGACATTGCACTTTTGCTATGTCGAAGTATACAAATGTTATTTCATGATTGGCGGGTAACAATGGTGAGATGATTAATTATGCATTTCTCTTAGAATTTTCTAGTCCTTCCCGTCAAAAAGAGTAATATGAGTGTTAATTACAAGAAATTACTTAATCTTACTCATCACAAACATGAGCCACAAAGCTCACTTGCTTAGTTATGCATAGAGATGCTCATCTAAGGTACAAAAGACACAAAACTTAGAAAATTTTGTTTCAATGACCATTCAAGGTACACAAGTACTAATGTACAAAACACACATTTTTTTTGTATTTTTTTGATTTTTCAATTTGTTTTTTAATTTTTATGAAAAGAAAAATAAAATAAAACTGAAAATAAACAAACAAAAACATGTTAAACAAAGCAAAGCATAAAACTAGATGCAAATGCATAAGGAAGGAGGAGGAGAAGAGGAGATTAATCCATGGAGATAACACCAATGTTTTGGCTAAGGAATTCAAACTGTTTGCTATCAAGAGATTTGGTGAACAAATTAGCCTTCTAATCATCGGTGTAAATGAATTCAAGAGTGAGAGTACCATTTTCGACAAGCTCCTGAATGAAGTGATGTCGAATCTCTATGTGTTTAGCTCGAGAATGTTAAACCGGATTTTTAGAGATATTGATGGCATTGATATTGTCACAAGAGATGGTAAGATACTCTTGACGAATACCATAATCAAGGAGGAGTTTTTGCATCCATAGAAATTAGGTGCAACAGCAACCGGTAGCAATGTATTCAACCTCTATAATGGATAATGAGATGAAATTCTGCTTTTTGCTTATCTAGAAGACAAGATTATTACCCACATAAAAACAACAACCTGAAGTACTTTTTCTATTCAGCATTCCCAACCTAGTCTGCGTCAGAATACCCAACTAAGACATCATTTGTGTCCTTGCTATACCACACACCAAAGTCGGCTATGGTTTTAACATATTTTATGATTCTTTTCAAAGCAATCATATGAGACTATTTGGGATTAGCTTGATATCTAGCACACACTCCTACATTATAACTAATGTTAGGTCTACTAGTAGTAAGGTAACGAAGACTACCTATCATGCTTCTATATAGGGATGAATCAACATTTTTCCCTAACAAGTCAACAATAAGTTTAAATTTTGGGCTTATAGGGGTTCTAATAGAATTAGCAGATTCCAAACCAAACTTTTTCACAAGATTTCTAGCATATTTAGATTGAGATAGGAATATACCTGACTCTTGCTAGCGAATCTCCAACCTAAGGAAGTGATTCAACTCTCCAATCATGCTCATCTGGAACTTGGCCTGCAAAAGCTTGGAGAAGCTATGTGTAAGTTCATCCTTAGTCGACCCAAAGATGATATCATCAACATAGACTTGAGCAACTATCAACTCGCCGTCTTCCTTTTTGATGAAAAGAGTTTGATCAGTTTTTCCTCTCGTGAACCCATGTGACACCAAATATTGTGTGAGCCGAGCATACTAAGCTCTAGGGGCTTGCTTTAAACCATAGAGTACCTTCTTGAGGTACAACACATGATCCAGAAAGTGTGGATCAATGAATCCTTTTAGTTGAGCCACATAGACATCTTCTTTAAGAAACCAATTCAAGAAAGCGGTCTTGACATCCATATGGTAAAGCTTGAACTTCAAATGGCACGCCAGGGCTAGGAGAATCTTGATGGACTCCATATGGGCTATTGGAGCAAATGTCTCATCATAGTCCACTCCTTCCATTTGAGAGTATCCTTGAGCCATAAGACAGCTTTGTTACAGATCACATTACCTTTCTCATCAGTCTTATTGCAAAATATCCACTTTGTGTCGATGATGTGCTCACCCTCCAGTCTAGGTACTAGAGTCTAGACATCATTTCTTTGAAATTGAAGTAGTTCATCATGCATAGCTTCAACCCAACTTTCATCCTGAAGAGCTTCCTCAACCTTGGTGCGTTCAACTTGTGACAAATAACAAGAATAAGACACAAAGTTAGCAACACATTATCAACTGTATGCTTCCTTAGCGTAAGTTCATTTATGTTTCCCACAATAACTTCAAAAGGATGATTCAACCTAATCCTGGAGGAAGGTCTTTTCTCTTCATGAGATTTAGAATCAATTGAGGTAGGCATGTCTGCTAAACCTTCTACAACACTAGGAGTGGCGGGAATACTTGGAGATGCGGGCTCTTGATCAACAAGTTCTTGAACATCCTTGGGCTCGAGAGGAAGAATTTCTTAAGGGATCTCCTCACTAATTTTCTCTAAACCAGACTCTGAAAATTCATCAATAACAACATTAATAGTTTCCATCACTTGAATAACCTATTCATTCTTTCTACTACACTATTCTGCCAAGGAGTAATAGGAGCAGAGAATTCTTGAGATATACCTGATCTAGTGCAAAAGGATTCCATGTACAAGTTCTCGAATTCTTTACCATGATCACTTCGAATTTGATCAATCTTTAAGCTCTTCTCATTTTGTAATCTTGTGCACAAGGCTTCAATGTGCTCAAGAGCATCCGACTTTGGTCTTAGAAGAATGACCCAAGTGTACCTAGTGAAGTCATCTACCACAAACATGATGTATCTCTTTCCACCAAGAGACTCGGTTCTAGTTAAACCTATGAGATCTAGATGTAGTAGCTCCAATGGTCTAGATGTAGCGGATGTCCGAGTGCCGGGATGTTTGGCTTTCGTCTGTTTTCCAAGCCGACAAGATCCACACACTACATTGTTCACTTTACTGAGCTTTGGTATCCCCAAGACTGATTCATGCTTAGATACAATTGAAAGATGTTTGTAACTAGTATGTCCCATCCTTTGGTGCCATAGATCTTCATTTGGCAAACGAATGCTATTACACACAATATCGGCATCGTGGACCAAACCATAACAATTGTCTAGAGTGCGAACACCACTTATGAATTTCTTTCCGGACTCATCCAAGACAAGGCATTTCCCTTCTCATCCAAGACAAGGCATTTCCCTTTTGAGAATAGCACCATAAATTCTTGATCACATATCCGACTTATGCTCAATAGGTTCACTCTCGGACCTTCTACATATAGAACATTTGCAATGTCTAACAGTCCAAGTAGAAAGATGATTCACTTTCCAGTCATATGTCTTGAGTAGCCGTTGTCAAGGTACCATAAAAATGTGTCCATAACCTTAAATGTGGACTTCATCACAAAGAACACCTCATTCTTCGATGATTAGTAGGAATGGTGTTTTCTATCATCTGCCATTTATGAAAATAGTTTTTAACTTTCACTCTTCTCGCACGAACTCCTCTGCATATTTTCATTCTGGGACAATCTAGTTTCCTCTTTGTTATGCTAAGATCTTTTCCAATGATCATCATGATGGATTTCAAATAACTTTTTGACTTGCATTTTCTGATACACTTAATCAAGTAGAGATTAGAAAAACAAGATGTATTTGAAAACAAAGATCTTTTCATGCTGGTTGTAGCTATGACAACATGGGTCAATGGATCACACAGCAATGATTAATCCTAATCAGAGTGTGCCTACTCTAATACCACTTGATAGGCCAAGAATGTATTGACCCCTTGTGATAAATTAACCAATTAATTAGCCAAATGAATTAATTAAGTTAATTAACATGTAATACACATGGTGCACAAACAAATCACCAACTAAGTTAATATGCAAAGGAAAATAAAGTTGACATGGTGATTTATTTACGAATGGGGAAAACCTCCAAGACCAAAATCCCACTGAGTGATTTTAAGGTCACCACTCCCGAGAATCCACTATTATCACAACAAGCGGTTACAAGTAAAGGAATCTCGAGACCTTATACCAACTTACAGTTGAACCCTTACCCCAATACTCAATTGGACTTGTTCTGTAGTGACAATCTCTCCTTTTAATGCACGGCTCTTAGTATGTGACTAACCAATCGATACACAAATCCAAGTACGTGACTAACCACTAACTTGAGAAAGATGTTGGCTGCAAAGTTCTTGAGTTTATCAACATGATGAAGATCACGAAATTCCTTGGTTACAAAACCCTATGGCGTACAAACGCAGTAGCTTCTTGAAGAGAAAGATGAACTAAGGCAAATTGTCTTTGATCACAATATTCTTGTGAAAAACTTTTGCATCAAGTTGCACTCACTTGCATCACCTGTGACGACCCTTAAAATAATTCTTATATATGTTTAGGGTTGTGAGAAAAGAAAGTCTAAAAATGCATACATGGATTGGAATGAAATCAGATCTGAAAAATTGATTTTCTTAAATTTCGATAGATAGAGTATCTATCGAGTAGTCATCGAGCATTGGCCAAAAGTTGCTTTTTAAATCTTAATAGATGCTATCTGTCGAGCTAGATTTAAAATCCAGCATTTCTTCACTTGATTCTTAGATAGATTTGCATGGCTTTAACACTTAGACTTAAAACCTTGTTCCTTGAAGTATTAAACACGACCTAGATCTACCCAATTACAAGTAAAATGCGTTTTTTCAAAGGATTAGCCAATTCTACATTAACATATGTCCTAACAGCTTTTATCTTTAGAAATATCTAAAGTTGATCTTAATTTCTCTCTCCGGAATTTCCTAGAGACTTCCTTGGCTAAATAAATTTCTGTCACAACTTTATACTAGATCTAGAAGCTTGGTGAAAGATAGTATTTTATTGTCATTAAAAAGATGAAGCTAGAAGCTTCTTACCCGACATAGAATAAGTACAAATATAGAAGTGGTGCTTGTTTTGGATACCATTTATTTGCTGAAAATTGAAAATTTATTGTTAAAAATATTATAACAAAATAATTTTTAAATGTGAATAGTACTATAAAACCTAAATTTACCTAAAAATCTACATTTTATTAAGTTTAGTGGACCATAAATAAAACCTATAAAAACCACTAAAAAAACACAAAATGCACTAAACGAGCAAAATGCCCTATCCAAACTCACGCTTAGTTTTTGTGTGTGTCATAAAGCACCAAGCCGTGTGAAGTGTTGTAGGTGAAGTGAGCTGATGTGAAGTGAAGTGTGTGCCATAAAGCTTTGAGTGTTGTAGAGTGTCAAGTCAAGCAAAATCAAAATTGTCCTAGTGTTAGTAGGTGTCTAAGAGAAAATTGTGTTAGAGCTTCCACACTCGGAAATTCCATCCTATCCTATTTTATCATCTCAAAAAGCTACTTTATCAATTATACAATACCATTTTACAATACACCCAACATCCCAACTTCTATTTTTACGTACAATATATTAAAATAATATAAATTACAGAATAAAATAATATAAAAAAATCTCTCTCTCTTCTCTCTTCTCTCTTCATCTCTATTCTCCCTCACTCTGTTTTTCTCTCTTTCTCATCCACCCACCACCAACCTAAACCCAGAACAGCCACCCAACAATACACGCCTTGTTGAAACTTGAAAAAAAGCCTTCATTTTTTTTTTTTTTCTCCCATGCCAATTCAGACATACTCACAAAGAAAGAAAGAGCAGAGATAAAATTCAGCCACTATCCATATCAAACCCATAATCAATTCAGCCATACCCACTGCCAAAGAACCCACCACCACCCACACGTCGAACCCACAAATAATGCCAGAAAAATTTTGCCACCATCGCAATAAAATCTCAGCAATAAACCCCAAACAGAAAAAACCAACAACCATAAAAATTCAAAGATAAAAAAGCTAGCAATAAAATCTCAAGAATCCCTCCCTCTGAACGATATAGACCAAAGTATGATCGTCACTCCACGACAGACCGATCAAGCGACCGCCGGGGTTCTTCCAAACGACGTTGGAGTTGAAGGGTCGGAGCTTTCAGAGTGCGGACTTGGAGTAGAGCTAGACGATCTTGGAATCGTCATGGTCGAGAGTGACCGGACCGCCGAATGGGGTGTAGGCAACTTTGTTGCGATTGAGAGATTGATGTGCCTCCACCGCATCGGTAGTAACGGTTGCCAAGAAGTTGCCACTCGGCGGCCACCAACACGTTGGCCATTGGAAATGAGAGGAATTTAGATTGGGCGTTTGATTGGAGAGGTTTGGTTTATGAGAGTTTTGTTTTGTTGTTACTATTTTGTTCTTTTGATTTGTTGCTTTTGATCCGATAAAAGAAGAAGGCTATGGAGAGAGAGAGAGAGAGAGAGAGAGAGAGAGAGAGAGAGAGAGAGAGAGAGAGAGAGAGAGAGAGAGAGAGAGAGAGAGAGAGAAATCCCAATGTTGTAGCAAGAGAGAGGGGTTGAATGGATTAAAATATAATATTTTGATTTGGCATAGCGATACAGTACCATCTCACATATGAGATGGTACTATAGCGCTATGCCAAAAAAATTTGGCATTTACCAGTTTAGCCATCCAATTGCTGAGTATATTTTGGGCCTAAATGCCAAATAGCCTTTACATTTAGCATTTGACCAGCCCCATCGGATGCTCTTAGTTCAACATTTTCTAGATCTCACAATAGTGAAAGTTTTATATACCGGATATGACTCATTTATTACTTTTTTTTTTCACAAGGACATCCTTTGTTATTCCTAAACTTCATTATTATTTAAACTGTCAACTTTGAGTCGTAATCCCAAGGTTATCAACTATTATCCAAAGTACCCAAAAAAATACATACTTCAGGAAAATCTCACCAAAAAAAAAAAAAAAAAATCATCCCAGACTTACAACACTAGTTTCATAATTTCATTACATTAAAAATTTTATCAAGTGGGCAAGAATTACTCAATCTTTGCACCTATTACAAGTTTCTTACACAACATTAACAATAAACCACAATCTTATTCACACATTAACAAATGACTAACTTTAAATTTTAAAATGAGACAGAGTGAAATGGTCACTGACATTTATGGCTTCTTCCTTTATTTCGGTATAATACTCGCCGTCAGAATGTTGCATTTTGGTCCCCGTTCGTCCTCGTTCTACACCTTGCATTTTCGTGTGTGTTTGTGTGTTTGGCGGTTACACAAAGTGCGGAGTGATTTATCTACATGAAAGTCGAGTACCGTGTAAATTTTTCCCCCTGATTTCTTTTGCAAATTTAATATTATAAATGGTTTAAATATTACAAATGGAAAAATATTACTCAATATATGTCAAGTCTTAAGATAAAATATAATGGCTCCAAGGTTTGAAAGTGATCTAATAAGTAATGATAAGTTAGTCTCCTTTTTTAATTTTTAATTTTAATTTAATTTTATATTTTTATTTTTATAAATTAAGAAAAATAAATAAACAAATAAATGAGTCTGAAATTACTTTGGATTCATTAACAAATATATGCAGTGGAACAAATTTGAGATTAAGTTTCTTAAATTTTAATAGAATTTGGAATGAGCTTTAGAGCTATATATATTTTTAATAAATTTGAATTTAAATTAAGTATTTTCCAATCAAATATGTCATTTTTCTATTTTTAAGTAAGTGTATCAAAATAGACCGAATGGACCAAAGACAAATACTATTTTCAGTGACCTAGCAAATTACTTCATAAACACCTCACCCCAAAGCCAATCTAAATTCTCGGACTAATAATATCAAGAACAACAAGATCATCAAAATTGGGTCAAATCCAAAAATGACCTAACCAAAGAGCCTGGATTCTATTGATAACAGATTTTTTTTTTTTTTTTTTTTTTTACTTTTACTTTCAGAAAAAAAAATTATTAGCCATTATGCATTTAATAATAATTATGGTGTGGCATTTTTGAAGAAAATTAATGCCTATAATGAACATGTATTGTTTTGTTTAAAGCCTATCGTCAAAATTGTTTTTGAGATAATTACAAGATACATGCTATTAACCTTGTAGTTCAATCCCTTTACCCCTAGACCTTCAATAACTTTATGCATGAAGATGTGTCAATTAAGTTACAAGATTCTTGGCAAAATATTAGTTAACTAATGCATTTTCAACAAAATTATTGAGTAGATGTTGGAAGGAGAATGCTTAGGAAAATTAATAAGACGCAAATGGCAATCACTTTGGTGAGTTATAAGTGTTCTTTACGACTTGAGGATTTATAATTTTAATATAGTTCTTTAGTTTTTTAATCAAATTCAATAATGACACAAAAGTGATCTTCCTTCAATAATAATTAAATTCAATATGCGGCTTATTGGTCAATATAGTCACACAATTGAACTTATGTGGGTAAATACAAATATAAAGAATCGTACTAGAATCTTGTCCTAATTTAAATAGATACCAAAATGATGATAGTCCTAATTTAAATACAAGATTGAAGACAATGCATTGAATGGATGCCCAAGCATGTTTAAATTTTGATAAATTTCAAAATGGATTGATGTGATCTTAGGAACTTCATGTTAGAGTTACCCTAAGAACTCTTGGATGATCTTTACACTAAACCACCATTGCAGCTTTAAGGTTTGAACCTGGCTTTTCTCCTATGCTCCCCTTATTTTGTTGAATCTCATACTGGTCCGCTGCCAACATACTATTAACCTCTTGCTTTGTTTGCCAATCATCAATTAGAGCATCTTAATAACAACCCACCTCCGGCTACTAATAATTAGAACAGACCCAGTCATTCAGTCAAGAACATGGAGTAAGAACTCAAAAGCTTTAAAAATATGGGTGCATAAACTAATTAATAACTCAATAGTTTATATCATATTTACATTTTCCATACTATAATCCACCCCCAAACACAAAGTTACAAGATCACGAATCACGACCTGCATCATCTAATCAGGGGATGCATAAAAAAGGATAGCAGGAATCATATATGTTGCACCTTTACACGGGCACATAGCTAGAGAACAAAGATTGCAGGAATCATGTTGCACCTTCAAATACAATCCCAGACCTTCTAACTCCACCCACCCACAAGCACCAAATAAAACATATTCCATACAACTCAATTTCCATTCATTGACCCGCATGTGGGACTAGAGCTCTTTTGAATGAAAAATTTCAGGGTTCTATTTTTGATTCAAGAAATATTTTATGGTTCTGACCACAGTATTTAGAAGCTTATGTAATAATAAATTTTAATTTATCTTAAGAGTAATAACCATAATGCAACACTAAATTAATCCTACAGTCAGATTCAACATCTGGGTTAGTAAGACATTGCAAAAATAATTGGTCTTTGCTACATTGAGACGACCTCATGGAGTGAGCCTTTGGAAGCAAATTAGGAATGTTTGGAAAATCAGCATTGTTGGCAGCTTCAGGAGATTGGTGGTCATGCGAAGGAGTTGGTTAGAGAGTTTTTTGAGGTGCATAACCCATACTTGCCAGTGCCGATTCCTCGTCCTCGTGCTCGCTGGTGTCCTCCTCAGCTTGGATGTTATAAGGCAAATGTGGATGCTGCTATGTTTGTCGACTTGGATTGTACAGGCATTGGGTTGGTGTTTCGGGACCATGAGGGCTATGTCATTGCTGCAATGAGCCAGCGTATTCCTTTGTCCCAGTCTGTTGAGATGGCTGAAGCATTAGCAGTGAGGCGAGCAGTGGTCTCTGCATAGGAGCTTAGCTTGACAAATGTGATTATTGAAAAGGACTGCCTTAGGGTGATACACGCTTTGGTTGACTCAGGTCGGGGCAAAACGTTGTTTGGTCAGGTGATTGAGGTAACTAAGAGGCTTGGGGAGTCATTTCGGCTGTGTCAGTTCTTGCACGTCAGACGAGATGGTAACAGGTTGGCTCATGTTTTAGCTAGAAGAGAGCAATTTCATTTGTAGATACTATTGTTTGGATAGAAGAATTACCTTATGATTTGGATGTTGTATTCTAATATGATTTTACTCTTCTTTAATAATATTTTCACTTACTTTTTTTCTCAAAAAGAAAAAAAAAAAAAAAAGAATGTTTGGAAGGATTTTTCTAAATCCTTCAGATTTCCTACCTTTTCGGTCAAAAAAGTTGAAGATGGAAATTGCACCTTTTTTTCCTACAGGATTTATGTGTGGGGCATTGCCTTGAAGGCCCTTTTCTTGATTTAGTTTTTAGAGCATTTGCATTAATCATGGTTTAAAAAACTGAACCGGTCAAAGAGCCGTTTTTTTAAATTTCTGGTTCAACCCGGGTTTTTGGCCGATTTTCCGGTTTTTGACCGGTTATTGACCGGTTTTGAAGCTTTTAAACGGACTGGATTGGCTTCCGGTTTCCGATTGAACCGGTCGGACCGACCGTCCGTCCGGTCCGGTTTTAAAACAGTGGCATTAATACTTGTATGATAGAAAAATAAGTCAAATTTATATATTTAAACTCTAAAATCACTAACATCAATTAAATTAAAAATGTATAAATTTGTAAAATTGCTATAGTAATCGTATAAATATATATGGTTAATATAACTTTGTATATTATTATTATTTTAATTTTTTTTTCTCCCCTCTTATCCCATCAAATTCATCTCCCTCTCACTTAATGAAGATAATAATAAACAATGGATGAAAAATGACTATTTAAATACAATAGAATGAATAATTGATAATGTGATGTAGGTGTTTTTGAAAAATAATTTTGTAAAATAGAAAAAATAAATTCTTATATTAAAATAAAAAAAATATTTGCATGAATTAATGTGAATAGTACTCTTATATTGTAAATTTTTTGCTTGCTTAATTAGATACAATGAAAGAAACTATATATCAGATCCAATTACATTACATACACCTGATCAAGTATTCTTACCACACATCTCATCAATGAGCAAGTCCAGTGTGCACTTAGACGATCCACCCTCCCCCATAGCTTTCATGGCTTTCTCTGCCACGTCCTTGCACTTCTTCCTCACCTCCTTACCTTTCTCTCCTTCTATCAACTCCTTCACCATTTTCTTTAAGCCCTCCCATTTCACAAACCCTCTTACTGACCCATCACATGTCTCAACCCTCAGTCCGACCTTTATTTCCTCCACAATCATTCTTGCATTTAAAGGTTGGTCTGCCATCATAGGCCATGCAAGGATTGGAACCCCAGCGCATATGCTCTCCAACACAGAATTCCACCCACAGTGACTAAGTGACTAAGAAACCCTTGCACACTCTCATGCATTAAAATCTCCCTTTGGTCAACCCAGTCTCTCACTACAATTCCTCTATCTTTCACTCTCTCTTCAAACTCTTGTGAAATCTCTGACTCATTCTTTCTTATCACCCACAAGAAATTCACTTTGGATTCTTCCAACCCATTTGCTATTTCTTTGAGTTGTGCAGGAGAAATCTCTGCCTGAGACCCAAAGGCTATATATAGAACAGTGTTCCCTTGGTCAAGCTTCTTGTCCAGCCATTGGACCCACGTTGGTTTATAGTTGTGGGGTTCACTTCTAGCCTTTGGTGGCTCAGCCAGGCAAAAAGGTCCCACAGACCAGGCCTTGGGTGTACACTCACGGCCTTGGAGGAATAAGCGTGCGAGGTGCAGGAGTGGGATTGTGTGGCCTTTGGAAACGAAGGGAAAGAGAACCACATGGTGTGGTTGTGTGTCACCAAAGATGGAAGTGGAATCCATGGAGTAAATGTTGGTTTAATAATGATGATTGAATATATTTGAATGTTATAGAGGAGTCTAGTCGTGGAGCCGTGGAAAGGTAGGTGTGGGGTTCTAGCAAATTTGCAACTTGATTAGTAGATTAATAAAATCAATTCTTCTACGATTGACATCATTTGTCAAAAACTGATGATGTGTAAAATTATGATAGGGTGAATTATCAGTTTTATATGAAGTCATAAATTTTCCTTCATGATTTACATTCAGTTCCAAAATTGTGATTGTGCCAAATATAATAGAGTCCAAATCTTCTGTCTCATATATTGTGCTCTACTCAATGCTCTACTAATAAAATTTGGACAGTTGACCTCTCTCATGCATTAAGTGAGATAACATTTGGATTTTAACTTTAAACGTTTGGATTTTGTCTCTTGCGCATATTTTGTTTTTGGTTTTGTTTCTTCGCTTTGCTGTCTTATCATATTCCTTACCATCTCCCAAAACTTTATTGTCCACTGACACAAAGATTCTTTTTGTCCTATAACAATTTTGAGAGATTAGAGGTTGTTTGGTTAATGCTTTTAAATAACAATTTTCAGTGTTTAAACACTGAAAACTATTGTTAAAAAAAAAAAAGTTTGGTAGGGCATTTTTATTAAGTGTTGTTTGAGTTATGTTGTTCAAAATATAGTTTTTAAACAATGCTTTTTGAAATCACTTTAGACTTATTTTTGAACAACAAACAACGCTTTCCACTAGCACTACTAAAAATACTTAGGAACCCATGGGTCCCACATTGATGTGACAAAATGCTTCTCCCTCTTCTCATTTTCTCATTAGACCAACCTCACTTCTCATTTTCAACACGTTGAAGGAAGTAGTAGCAGAGCATTAACTCCAAATCCAACCACTCATCAGCACCATAACTCATTGTCCCATCAGTGCCATAACTCAACGAAGCTCTCTCCCTCACAATGCATCAGCAAGTCATCTCAAACCCAACCACCCATCAGTGCCATAACTCACCGACCCATCAGCGCCATAACTCAACGAAGTTCTCTCCCTCACAACGCATCAGCAAGTAATCTCAAACCCAACCACCCCTTGCTTATAAATTCGAACCCATCACCCAACTTTCCCTCATAAAGATCCTCAACGGTCATCGACCCAATCTAAGCGTGCATTTGGATTGTGCGTTTTGCCTTTTTTAGTAGGTCCCATGGGTACTATTCATGAACCCATAAAAGTTAGCAAAATACAAATTTCTAGGTAAATTTAGGTCTCACAAAGATTATTTACATCTTTAAAAATTATTTTGCTACGGTGTTTTTAGCAATAAGTTTTCGATTTTCAGAAATAAGCGGTATACAAACATACCCTAAGACCCTCTTCTTGTACAGATTTGACTCCACCCGCAGCAACTCCACTCTGAGATCTTGCCACACACTCGTCTAGGGCTTGGTTAGGTAAAGATTTTTAATTTTGCCCAAATTTTCTCACATCTTTCTTTCACATCTAACCTATCTCACCTCAAATCACATTAACCCACATTAGTTACATATTTTTACTCTCAGTCCTTCACACAAATGGAATCGGACATTGCATCCTCCTCCACCTCGGTAGTGCCAAACTATTCATCGCTTCCCTTGAATTGTTCCTCCCCTAATCGTGTTCCCTTACTGGTAAGTGGTATGCATCTATGTGATTTTCGTGTGATTTTACTGTGTTCCTTCTTGATTTCTTATATATGTGATTTTAATTTGTCGTCATTTTAGTGTTTGTTTTGTTATAATTTTGTAACTAGTTATTATTTCATACCTAGTTTTGATATAATTTGTCTTCATTTTGTGGCCTCTGGGTTGTTGTGTTATTCCTTGTGATGCAAAATATGTATAAAAAAATACTTCTTTCTCTGTATGTGTAATCAGAAACTGTTGAGTAATCAAAAATCTATGCTTTGGATATTTATTCATGAAGCTATTGTTCGTGTATGATGTCCACTTTAATTTGTTCAGTGTATTGTGAGAAAAATAAGATTATGATTAGTTTGCTTGCTATACAACTATTATAATAGATCAATCTATGGTGGTGATATGAAATCTATTTGTGTCATAAAATTTCAAATGAGGAGTATACTTCTTTTTAATTTTTTTGAGCTATTGTTGTTGCCTTTAACATTTTAAGATCACCTCTCTTTTAAGTCTATTATGGCTTTTTCATTTTTTTGTCCTTCTAATTTTTCTGAAGCACATGTTATTTTCCTAAAGTTGGATTGACTCTTACATTAAGTTTGTTTTATACTCTTATTATATCCACTAGCATATCTCTTTCTGATTAACTTATCTAGGTATATCTTCATATTTAACCTGAATTTATAAACCGTCACAAACTATAATTTAGTCTGAGATTTATAGTATATGCCTGCTACTAGGTAGTTTACTGACTAGTAAGTTTATGTTTGATTATTTGTGTCATAAAAATTTAAATGAGTATATGTGTTTATGTTGAACTTTATTTAGATGGCAAATGCCACAAGTGACGTTGAGGATGGAAAGTTGTGGCCTCTCCTAGTGGAGAAGTATTTCATAGATGTGATAGTAGAGGAGGAAGTTAGAGGGAATATGCCCCAAGGGCGCTTTAAGAAAGGACTTTGGGGATCCATTCAAAAGAGTTTAACCTACGCGTAAATAAAAATTACCAAAAAGACCAACTTAGGCAAAAATATCAAAGATTGAAGGTTCAACATTGGGTCTTCTCAGAGCTCATCGGATGTACAGGGATGGCATGGGACCCCGTTGCCAAGACGGTTGTAGGAAGTGATGAGGCATGGGCAAATGCAATTGTGGTAAGTGTTCTTGCTATACATAATAATTACCAAAGTCATCTGTATTGTTTTTTATATAAATAATGCGTTTAACCTGATATATATGATTGTTAATGGGCCAACCATAGATGCAAGGAGTTCTGACAAAAGGGGCTGGAACACTACAAGCTATTGGGCCAGCTTTTCAATGCCAACATTGCCATGGGCTTCCTACAAATTTCTTCAACCCAACCAGCTCCAAATAGTGATGAAAAGCGAGAGCTGGATGCGACATTCCTATTGACGGGGATACATGTGAATGTCGAAGCCGATAGTGGGGACGACATAGAGGAGCTGCCCACACCAGTTGAAGGGAAAAGCAAGAGGCGAGTTGAAAAGCGGGCAACCGAACTGATTCATTTTGGAGGAAAAAAGAAGAAAGGAGACTCTCTTGATCAGATGACTAAGGCTATATTAGGGTTCATTGAGATGAGGAAGGAAAGGCTTAATAGGTCCGCCGACCGTACACCCCAATCGGGAGAGTCTTTTTTTGGGGGAGGTGATCGGTTCTCAATTGATAAAGCAAGAACACTACTCAATGAGCACACAGATGTGGATCATTTCACTTACTGCAAGGTCGTAAAGGAGCTTCATAATCCCGAAAGTAATGTTGATTTCTTTGCCATAACGATAGAAAGGAGAAGGGCTTGGATTGATTTTGTTGGTAGCGGACTGCGGTAGACTTAGAAAGAGGGGTGGTTGATGGTGTGGTCTGTTTTGATAGCCGTGGCATGATAGTTGTGGCTGAACATCAACTTTATTTTTGTTCCATTTCCATGTTCAAACTGTGTATAATTTCAATGTTTTGGACTAATGTTTAAGTGTTGTCTTCTTTTACTGTCTAACTCTAGTGCTATCTTGGATGTCACATACATTTTAGTATTGTCCTCTTTACTCCCTACTTGGTATACATACATACACATATATATACAAGATACATACGTAGATACATACATTTATATATATGTATGTAGTAATACATATACATACAATAATATACATATACATATAGATGGATATATACATACAGTAGTGTACATCGATATATACATACAATAATGTATATAGATATATACAGACAGTAATATATATACACATAGATACATACAATAATATATATACATATAGTAATATATCTATATACATACAAGTAAAATATATATATATATATATATATATATATATATATATATATATATATAGATACATACATACATATATATATATACATACATACTTATATATAGATATATCTATCATGGCTTGTAACAAAATATTACTAAACTCAGTATAGTGGCTCATGTGAACTCATTGGTGGCCCATAGGTGTGATTGAGTCATGGCCAACTCCAATTTAGATCACGATGACAGTGATGTCGAACTCGAGATTGCCATAGCCTACGTTCAGCTTTGTATTAACTATGTCCAAAAATACTACATGAAACGTCCTAGGTGCACTAGTATTTTGAGTGGTAAGTCGTACGTTAAAGAAGTACTAGAAGGAAATCCCTAGGTTTGTTATGACATATTTCACATGGATGTTCACATTTTTAAGTATTTGTGTATTGAATTGGAGAGGTTACACTTGGTAGAGGAGGATACTAGCATTGTGTTAATGGAGGAGTCGGTTGGGACATTCTTATACGTCATTGGACATAATACTGACTTCAGGTTGATTGCGAACTACTTTCAACATTCTCTTGAAACCATTCAAAGGCGGTTCCGTTGTGCATTGCGGGCTATTCATTCACCGGGGTGCCTCATAATTTGGCCTAACGATAATGCAGCTGAGCTTCCTCATCATCTTCGTAGAAATAACAAATATTATCCATGATTTAAGGTATGATACTATACTAGTATCTTGTTATTAATTCAATTATTGTTTTAAATTGGTCAATTTGTTCACATTACCCAATAGAATGTTGCTATAATGCTATAAATATAGAAGACAATGTTTAAAAAAAAAAATGTGAATTCAATATCTTTTTAATTTAATTCAATGTTATTTATGAAATATTGCTTGAACAAGAGATAGTTCCTAACACACACTACAATGCTTTATTCTCAGAGCTAATACGATTAGTTGATTTTTTTGATTCCTATACACAATGAACATTACTATTTTGTTAACAGAGATGTTTTGGTCAATTGGTCAATTTGTTCTCTATTTTTTTTATTATTATAAAATATCAAGTGTGAGGAGTCACATGCAATAAGCTACAAAGTATGCTAACAAAGTTGTGTTGTCCAATACATCATTGCAATGATATTGTATAGAGTGCTCACTGTAACGTAAAGAAAGTAAAGCACATTGTGGTGCTAGAGTAATGAAGTGAGGGTAAGGTATACATATTAGTCCGCAATCTTTATTTGAATGAACCCAATGTTTATGATTTACAAAGTCCAAGAGAACAGAGGAGTATATGTGTAGATGAACACTAAAAATGAGAGGCACGAAAGGATTGAAAATTTATTAGATGTGCAAACGATCTCACAAAACCCCTCTCACTAATTGTCACAGCTTTTCAATTAAGTCTATGAAGAACGAACACAACAATCTCTAGACAAAAATCCATTAACAACCAAGGTTAAAGTGTTCTTCGAACCTAGATTTGTAGTAGGCCCGCAGGTTTTCGGTGTTGAAGTGGCACCTTCTTCTGTTGGCTTTGGCGGTGAGAAAATCTTGATTCATTGTTGGGTCTTGGAGTATTGACGGTGGAGATGAGTTCCGAAGGAAAGTGAAGCCCAACTGTGGATTTTCATCTTCATCGATGGAGATGAGGACTGTGATGGCATGGGTTTGGTTTTAGAAGAAGACAAGGAATGAGAAGCTTTAGGGAAGAAAACGGAAAAAGAAGGAATAGTGGAAGAAGAAGGGCAACGATAAAATGATTTTCTTCTCTCTCCTCAAATAATAAATATTATTTTGTACTAGTTGTCAGCTTTTCTTAAAATCAAACACACGCATACCAAACACATATTTTATGTTTTTCAAAAACTAAAACATGTTATTTGAAACATGGTACCAAACATGTTTTTTGCTTTATGAACACTAGAAACATGTGTTTCAACTACACTTTTTAAACCATAGTTTTCATACCATTTTAAACAACGACATTTGAAATCTACTACCAAATGGGCACTATAGCTCCTACTGAAACAAGCAACCCTTAACACCTTTTAAGTATTGTTCAATCACACAGTAAGTTCTCTCTTTTTCGTTTATGGGCTAAAACCCCTAGCTCTTGCTAAAACAAGCAATCTTCAATGCCTTTTAATTGAAGCATATTAGTGATATTACCCATAGAGTAATTTCCACCAATTTATGGGCTTAAACCCGCCATCTATTGAGACATATCCAACCTTATCTTAGTTGAAGCACAAAACCAAAACATATCAGGTCAAGCATTCATAGTAGATATCCATCATCTATGTTAGTCCTTATCAAATAGAGTTTGATAAAATAATGAAATCTGAAATTTAAATAAAATGTTATTCATATGTTTGTATCAAATTTTAATCTCTATAATAATATATATACAAGAGAGCTTCTATGGAGGAGCTTCCCATCCCTAAACTCATTCAAGAATTTCAACAAACATGTAAAATACAAAATCCAGCAACCCCAAGTATTTATTGACTACAACCTTTACATTGTCCAAAAACATTGTCAATTTATTCAAGTTATAGTTGAATGCAGAAATATTCTAAGGTATCAAATTGCAAAAGACATAATTACCCCAAAAAAGAAAAAAAAAGAAAAGAAAAAAAAAGACATAGCTCCTTTGTTTAAATGGTGTGTAACCTCTCCTCCACCCCTTCTTCAGTTCTGAGAGCCCAAGGATGAGAGAGTGAATGTTCCTCTATATATTGGTATTTCAATTTTTTAATGCGATAGTTTAATTATTGCAAAAAAGAAAGAAAGAAAAAAAAAAAAAAAGAAAAAGAAAGGAGTGGTATGTTCACTTCTCCTGTTGAAAAAAAAAAATGCAAGTTGGAAATTTGGAATCTCAAGTCCCCTTAAAGCTTTGTTGGAAAAAAGAAAAAGAAAAGTTAACTATTGTAACGACCTAAGGAAAAGCGCTAGCCATATCTGCGCTATACCTTAAAGTGACTAGTCCTTTTGAGGTATAGCGCAGATGTGGCTAGCGTTTTTCCTGTAACGACCCAAGGCAAAGCGATAGCCACATCTGCGTTATACCTCAAAAGGACTAGTTACAATTGAGGCTCCTTGTAGTTATTAAGAAAGCCCAGATCTACCTAGTAAAAACCCGATGTGGGACTCATCACACACTCACACACATCACACAATCAATCAAATTGGGGTATCACAATCTCCCTTACTTAAATTCCTAACGTCCTCGTTAGGGCCCACTTTGTGGGATAATGTCTCTAAGCCCACACGGGATTACCGGGCCGGCTCTGATACCATATGTAACAACCCAAGGAAAAGAGTTAGCCACATCTGCGCTATACCTCAATTGTGACTAGTCCTTTTGAGGTATAGTGCGGATGTGGCTAGCGCTTTTCCTTGGGTAGTTACAACTATAAAGACAAAAGTATAGAGTAATGAAACCTTATCACTTGAAATGAATTTACAATTCAAAATACCAATGAATTTACATAATTACAAATAGTGGTGGGCACTTGGGAATAGCTATAGCTATAGGATTTAAAGTGTTAGAATACATAAAAAAATTAAGAGAGAGTAAATAGAAGAGAGAAAACATATGATTACCTGGTCCGTGATACTCTCTTAAGTTCATGGAGGATGCATGGTCCATGATAATTTGCTAAGATCATTGAGGAAGTAAAAAATCAGTTATAAAACAATGATGCGTGTGCACATTGAATATATATAGTTAAAAAAAAAAAAAAAAAAAAAAATTGATCAAATGCGTGGTTAATGTAACCCAAAATTTATGAAGATGCATGATCATAATTTTAACAGATAAATATAGAATACGCTACCGATTAGCGTGGTCCATGATACATGTTTGGATATATGCAAAGGTATGCAACCATTGATGTGGGTCTATTTTATGCTATATTATGTAAATTTTTGCACATTTTGTATTTTAGACCCATTGATGCAATTGTTCTAAGATCATTGAGGGCGCTTGACCAAAAGAAAAGTAAAAAAGCTAGATATAGAAGAAAGACGGATGTGTACATTGAATATAATTAAAATTACAAATATCATTTTGATTGTCCATATGCTGACCATAGTATTGAAATCACAAAAATCATTTTGATTGTCCATATGTTGATCACGACAAGAAATAAATTAGCTAGGATGATTTTGCAAAGTGTCTATATCATAATATTATATAATAAAAGTTGAGTTTTAGAAATCATGATTGCATCATAATCTTATTGCCAATAATATTAAGATAGTTTATCTTAGATTGAACTCAACTACCAATAATTTATTCTTGGTAAAACTCTATTATTTGAGTTTAAGAAATATAAAATTCCACTTCAACACAAAAATTTCAAGTAATCTATATATATATATATATATATATATATATATATGTAAAGTTGTGATTTACAATTATGTATTAAGTTGGCTTTTATTCTGTGCCAAATTTTATTGTAATTTTATTCAATCTTTTGTACCCTGTATTTATTGTGGGATTTGATTGTAAGGGTTGTGTGACAGAGAGAGAGAGAGAGTGAGTGTGAAGACTCAAGCTATTGAAGACTCAAGAGGTTTTCGCGGGTATCTTGCAACTTAGCATCCTGCGAAGTAATGCATGTGCCCTGCACATGACTGGAATGCAAAGAGTCGAGTCTGAGATGGGACAATTGTGTCTCACGAGTATCTCGCGGGTAAGGTCTTTCCGCGAGACACCCGCGAGACATTCTGTTTTGCCAGACTATACTATCTGATACACACTTTCTATACCCACACTATATATACCCACATTATCCACACTATATATACCCACATTACCCACAAATGTTAAGGAGTGCTTCCGAGAGAAAACCCTACCCAAACACCTTGAGAGTTAGAGATTGTTATACCCACAATCCTTTACACAATAGCTTATGGATTTTCCTCAACTCCTACCTCTCCATTTCCATACCATTGAGAGGTTGATAGCCCAAACACTTATCACACCCTTTCAGTGTGTCAAGTAATTGTTTGGTGCTGCTAGGAAGCATTGGAAGAAGCCAAGGATGGCGGATGCAACATGGAGCTTGTTGCGGGATCCGGAGAGCTAGACAAGACATGGTTCCGAGAATCCTTGTTGGAGTAGGAGCTTGAAGGGCTTAGGTACAGCGGGTAGATTAGGCTTGGAGGGTCTCTTGCTAACCCATGTATCCCAATTGATTGTCTAGTGGATTGATTACCACTTGGAGGGCGGCAAAGAGGTTTTTCACCGAGTTCTTTGGTTTTCTCTTCAATAACACATCGGCGTGTTATCTGTGTTTGCATTCTTCTTCCCTACTCTTTTACACTTCATTTTACTACTGTGATTATATGAATATGTGTTAGAGTAGCTTGTTTGTTTATCCGCTCGCATTTACACTTTTCCGCACTTAGAATTAATTTAGTGTAAAATCTATCGAGCCGTATCTTTTATTTGGGGGTCTAAACAGCTTTTGTGTTTTTTAACACATTTTTGAGCTTTCAATATATATATATATATATATATATCTAAAAGCTGAAGTATAGCATTTATTGTCACTATACTCCAGTTGAGCCACATCAATGACCACGTCATTATATTTTTTCTTTTCAATTCTCCTATAATTTTTTTTAACATTTATTTTTTTAATATTTACACTTCTCCAACCTTTCTTTCTCCCTTACCTTTTCACCTCCTTACTCCCTCTACACTAATATCATTTTTCCTATTTTCCTTCATCTTCTTTTATTTTTGTCTCTTCTTATTCACACTCTCTTATTATAAATTCGTCACTATCTCTTCCATTCTATGAATAGTTTTCCCTCACAAAATAAAAAAGGTTCTCTCTCTCTCTCTCTCTCTCTCTCTCTCTCTCTCAATTTTTTGGTGGATTTTTTTATTTTTCTTGTATCTCTGCTTTAGGTTGATAATTTTTTATATTCTTTAAAATTCTACTTTAAGTTAATGCGATTTAGTTTTGTTTTTTAAATTGTTTTTTTTTTTTTTTTTGTTCTCTTTGATTGCTAAATTTTATCCTATTGCATTATAAAGAATTAAATATAGCATATAAAAATATAATATTATTCTATTACATAGCATGATTTGGATAATTTAGTATTTATTTATTTTTTGTTCTCTTTGATTGTTAAATTTTATCATATTGCATTATAAAGAATTAAATATATCATATAAAAATATAATATTATTCTATTATATAGCATGATTTGGATAATTTGGTATTTATTGTAATTTGGTATTTTTTCTATTACACATCATGATTTTTTATGGTGCTCAACTTAGATGTTAAACTATGAGACTTTACTAATTTTTATTTATTTTTTAATCCTTTGTGGTGGACAAAGTACTCTTAATAGTTGTATTAGAAATACTTTATAATGTCATTTATTTAGAAAAAAGCAAAGGTTAACCAAACAAAAATAATTAGATGGGCGACAAATTTTAGCTTTTGTAATTTTACTTTAATTGTTGTTATTATTTTATAACAATGCATATATAGAAATTTAATTCTTAGATTTTGCTAATAATTGTTTATTTGATAATATGTTTTGGATGGATGAAATTACAATTTCTGCAAATAAAATAACCTTAATAGATTATCAACAACAATTTTTTTTTCCTAATTGGTCCAATTAATCATTGTTAAGTTTTTTTATTTTCTTAGTTACGTTTTTTGGTGTTTTGGAATGTAGGAAAAAGAAATAAGGTTTGAGAAAGCTTTTTTAAAACTAAAAGAATAATTTCCAGATTTTATATTCTTTTTAATGATCCAAAAAATGTTATAAATAAATTTTATTAAAAAATTAATATTTTCGTTAACTTGCCTTTTGAATTTCTGAGAAAAATTGTATTGTTTTCATTTTAATACGACATAATTTATATATATGATTTATGATTATTCTTATATTACTTTTATGATTGCTCCTATAATAAATAAAAATATGATTATGAAATACATTATTCTTTATTAAATTAGTTTAAATTGTAAAAAAATTAATAAAACCACCACAAAAATGATTATCACGTGCAACGCGCTTGTTCACAACTAGTTTAAAATAAAAGTTAATATTTATTTAAATTATTTTGATTATATATCCTAACACTACAAGAAATTTGGTCTATTGCGGCGCTCCAAAAGTACCGCTAAAGGCACGTTTGACCTTTAGTGGCAGCAACTATTGTAGCACTTCGAAGCGCCACCGCTGAAGTGCCGTAGTAGACTTATTGCAGCGATAATAAAAGTGGCCGCTGTATAGGTACCTTTTAGCGACGGATTTTGTTTATTGCAGCGGGCTGTAAACCGCTGCCATATGAAGTTAGGAATTGGGTAAATCAACCTTTAGCGGTGGTTTATATGCGCCACTATAGGTGTCCACATTTCGCGGTAGGTAGTAAGCGCTACTATAGGGCTTTATTTAAAACATCCCCAGTACACTTTTAGTGGCTCTTTTGACCGCTGCTATAGGTGTCCACATTTAGCGGCAAGCAATAAGCACTGCTATAGGGTTTCATTTAAAACATTCTCAGTACACTTTTAGCGACGCTTCTAACTGCTGCTACAGGTATTTTAAAAAAAAAAACAAAATAACCTGTTTACAAAGATCCTATAATACTGTAACCTATTTACAAAGATCCTAACACAATACCACAAATGTAACTAAGACAATACCACAAATGTTTCCAAACTAACACAATATTAACATAGGATCAAATAGAGAAATATATTATCAATATACATAATAGTGTCCCCCAATCAACACAAACAGTAAGTACTGGCCTAAAGCTTTGTGCTCTTTCATAATAATCACATTCTCACTAGTATATCATCCCCATCACTACAAACACTTACCATGTACAATAAATTAAGGAAGATAACTTATGACTTCCAAATTGGCACTACAACTTACCACTAGTCCAGCCTATATGTGACATCTCTATCCACTAAGACAACCATAAGGAATGTTGCCAAGCAAATAAAAAAATAATATATGAATACGAAGAGAGAAGAAACTTATAGCCCAACAAAAACCTTGAAAGCATCATAAATTCTCCACTGGGCTCCGATGAGGGTTCCAATCATGACCATATGGAGTGGAAGGCCGCAGGGGAAAAGACCCCACCACCCTAGCTTCTTCACGGCCTGCAATAGACAAATACAACAAAGATAGTAAGCATAGGAGAATGAAGATTATATATATATTGGTCTGTGTGTCCTTGAAGTACTATGCAAAGAATTCATGCACATCTCTAACAGTTACACCCTTGGCATTGTTAAGGAAAGACACCAGATTGTCAGTAGGGTGCGAAACAATGGCACAAAATACACTAGCCACATATCCACCAGCAAATCTCACCCCAAGCTGCAAAGTTTTGCTGCACTAGTCTTTTGGGGTTGGGATGGCATACTTGTACAGCATCTCTACAATAGTTTCAAAGGATGCAAATTTTATCATGGTATCTACAAAACACACCAATTTTGATCAAAAAAAAAAAAATTAATCTTTTTCACACAATAATCATGCCTCAAGTGCCTCATTGTTCATGCATTACAGGCACATAAATTGGTTAACGGAAAATGTTTAGTACGTAAACAGCCATAAATGTTTCTTAAACCAGATAACTAAAATTTTTTAATCAAATCAGAACACCAAATATTGGATTATGTAGTTGCACAGAGCATCAAAGTTTTGTTTTCATATTTAAAGTTCAGAATGGCCGAAGACTCAGAAAATAAAAGCTTTCTTTCAATCCTGAGCTAATAGATAATAAGTAATAACTAGTGAAATACGAATTATATCACCAAAAGACAAGTAACATGAGCTGATGGAAATTCTTGAACTTACATGGAATCAAACATCTCCATAGAGGAGCAAGTCCTTTGTATAATCTGCTAAAAATTTAGTTAAGGACTTTTGTCTTTGCAGTTTTTGGTATAAATCTGTTATGCCTAAATTTGTGTCTGATTTGCTCAAATATGACAAAGGAACCTACTTCATTAAACAATAGTTCTTAGTCTGCTAAGCACACTTGTTTGTGCTTACATACATCAACACAGTGCTTTTTATATTAGTAACTCTCAATAATTTTCATCTAG
Source organism: Quercus dentata (assembly GCA_028216015.1). Lineage (NCBI taxonomy): Eukaryota > Viridiplantae > Streptophyta > Magnoliopsida > Fagales > Fagaceae > Quercus > Quercus dentata. Next base: position 85,623,346 of record CP116445.1, read on the forward strand.
GTGTTTCATAGACAACTAAAAATTTTATGAAAATCCATTCTTGAGATCATATTGTCATGTTCAAGCTCATTGAACACTGTTAAAAGATAAAACCGATACAATAGAATTGATAAAGGAGATTTTTTATTTTATTTTAAATTTGATAATAATGTCTTTGTGCATCCTAGATTTGAACCTTGTCTCCATTGAAAATATCAGGAGGTGCTAGTCTAAAGGCTCTTGGTGTAATAAAGGAGATTTCAGTGATTACAAGAATTAACTTTTTCAATTCAGAAATATGATTATATCACTAATAAACCTCTGAAAATTAAATCTACAAAAATAACACATTGATTACAAGAATTGAAAAACCAAATGCTTCTAGTCATCATTAATGAGTTCTTTGGCATGAAGGCAAGCATACATTGGGGAAATTAATTGTCTAGTCCATGAAAATGCAAGAACATGCTGCAAAAGGGCCGTTCTAGGTGTTCTAACAGTATAATAGGATGAGTGTTTTCCAAATAAGTAACTAAATGGTTCAAAAGTTTAGTACAAGGTCTTACCTTGAGTTTCTCTTCTCCAAGAAATTACTTTAAGCTCTGGACAAAGGAAGAAATGTAACCCATCAAGGAATATCAAATTAAATAAACAATAATTATGCAAAAGATAATAAAGTTTCATCATGGTTCCTAAGGATACAAATTATAGTTAGAAAGCACCATGCTTATTTTATATTGGCAAATTACACATGCACCTTGATGGTTTTTAGATCCATTAAAAACACAATTGGATTAACCTAGTTAATTAGCCAAGTTGTTTACTTAGCCCAAATTCCAAATCTAGGTTATCACAATCAAACAATCATATTATGCAAAGCAAAATGGAAAGATAAATAACACAAAGATATGATCACCCAGAAAACCAAACCGGTAAAAACCTAGGGAGGATTTAACCTAGCTATTCTCAAGGTAAACCTAAATCCACTATGAAAGAATCGAAGTTTTACAATAGAACTTAGACCACTAACATCCTATTGCTACACACCAGTAGAAAATTATTGACACGCCACATGCAAGCTCCGAGACCACGGACTCCTTCTTTCTTGGATTCTCCATCAAGTACAAGCACACCCGCTTGTGTTTCTTTAAGTTCTTATGGCAGTAATTGAATGATTATCAAGTTCTTGAACAAATTGCCTTGATAATCCTAAGCTTGTGTAAAGGAAAACTCCTCATAGATCTCACAAGAGAGTTATACAAACAGCAATATGAGCAACATTAAAACGTGGCTAGAGTTTGCCTTATATACTTAGGACAAAAACACAAAACCCTAAACATTTTAAATAAATTAGGGCTGAGTTGGAATTCTGCAGAAAACGCATTTTGCCCAAATTTCGATTGATCGAGCCTAAGCTTCGATCGATCGAACCAGGTCGAATTGCTTTATTAAATCTGCATCAACTTAAATCCAACTTTACATAAATGACACAACTTTGAGCAAGTCTAAACACGACTAAACATCTTGTTTTGATCATGGTTTGCCAACAATACACATTAGAGTTCTAAATACAGAAGATCCTAAATCTTTAGAACCTAACAAACTCCTCATTTGGCAATCTATGACAAAACACAACTAAAAGCTCAAAGTTTACAAAGAAAAACTCTTTACAAAAAAATGCTCATAAAAACAAATCCAACCCTAATTACTATCCATCGCTTGCAAGTGTAGACAGAAACTCAATTGAATCAACCTGTATATTTCCTGAAACACTAAACAAAATGCATAACTGCATGTGTGGAAAATACAAGTAAACAAAATAAATTCTTGATTTCAACCAACACACAATAAAGACATATATCAATGAATAACTCATAAATATAAATCGATAAGCGGTTGAAACAAGAAAACATATAAAACAATAAAAGTATCTTCCCCTAACAGGAATAGCCCAAAAAAAAACAAAAATAAGCTAAAAAGGTAAATACAAAGTGAAGCACCTAGATACAATCTAATCTCCACAAGCTCCAACACACAAAAATGCTCTCTCCTTGAAAACAAAAACTCTACAAGTGCTCAAATATGTACTTCCCCTTTTTGTGATGGAATGCCAAAGGGAAATCAAAATCCATCATCAAAAGGAGGTGGCGATGAGGCTCGTCGAAACTGTGACAACTCTGCTCGCAAAGCACGGATCTCATTGAGCACGTCCACCAAAATCTGTCCATAAGCCGCCTGAACAGTCAAGACATGATCCAACGTACGTCGAATGTTTGAATCATCCGAAGTAGTCGGTGGAGGAACATTAACATCAACAGCAGCAGCACCAAACGCCTCGGAGATCGGCACACTGTAGAAGAGGGAGAAGGGGGAACAACACCAGATGACGCACCTCTAGGACGCGTAGAGCCAACTCTCAAGTGAGCAGCCCTCTGCCTAAGGAAGGTGGCATTTATGGGAGCTATGACATGAACGGGCTCACCGACAGGGAAATCAGCTAAACCGAGAAATAACAAAATCCTATGAATGAAAATAGGATGGATAAGAGCATGAGCTACGGCAGAACTCCTATGAACTTCGTTCAAAGAACGAAGAAACAAATAAGGAAAGCTGATAGATGCATCGGAAACAAAAGCGTACAAAAACACACATCACTCAAAAGGGATAGTATGGAGATGAGAAATAGGCCACCACGAATGACACACTATCCTAAAGAAAAGATAAGCAGTCTCAATAAGCTCAACAGATGTGATTCGAGGATCAGAACCCCACTGGATAGAAGACCTAGTGATGTATGACAAAACGTCATCTAGGGATGGAGACTCCTCATAAGGATAGACAGGCTCCCTAATGACTGGAACCCCAAGAGCATCAACCACTATCCGAGGGGTAATGGTGAACTCAACACCTCGTATCCAACTCCTAACAAAGGTGTTGGAATCATAGACGTGGCAAGAGAGATTCGAGAAGAACTCTCTAATCGGGGCGGTCGAGGGTGGATGATCTACCTCTAGCAAAGACAACCAACCTCTACTTTCAAGGTTTGCCCTAATGGTAGGATCTACCTCATCTAACACAACAGAATGCTTAGCCCAAATCTTTTTCTACATTCGGTTTCTCGTAGAAGGAGACTTAGAGGAAGTGAAGGGGGTCCTATGGGCTCTAGTCTTTCTAGGCATGGTGTTAGGATAAGGACAAAGACACAAAGTAGAAAAAAAAAAAAAAAAAAATACCAAGGGCAGACTGCAAGTTAGCATAAAGACAATATAGAAAAAAAATCATATGATACATGAACAGTTTAAATGTCATGATGCATGCTCTAATGTAGTGCAATTAAGTTCAAAGTAAGTTCAAATTCACAAAATTGACTTGAGCATAGAGTTTCTACCAAAAACCCCAAAAATTTGAAAAACCACTTGTTCAATTTGTAAAAAATTGACCAATTGATCATTACACAAGATAGATTACATAAAATAATGATCAATTACGTCAAGTCAACAAGCCAATTTCATCAATTGAAACCAATTTGAACAAAATCCCCAAATTTGGATAAAAACAAGCCCTAGAATTTTCAATTTCACACAACACACCAAGTTGATCAAATTAACCATCATAGATCATGATTATAACATTATAGGAACAAAACCCAATGATCAATTTCAGAAAAAAAAAATGGCTTGAATCATCAAAAACCCCAAATAGAAAAGTGCTGAAAATACCCAATGAAATGCATGAAAACATGAAATAAAATGCAAAAGGAAGGGCACAATGGACATACCGACTTATAGAGAGGAAAACCTTGCAAAAAATCCGGAGGAAAACGACAAAAAATTTGTGGGCTAGCCTTGTCCAATTTGGAGAGAGAGAAAAGTTTGAAAACCCTTTTTGAAAAGTAAGTTTGAATACGTCAAACTCTGATTTTTAAAAAACTTGATTCACGATTTTCGATCAATGATTGATCGAAACAGATAGAGGCTTCTTTAAAAATTTTAAAACAATTTCAAAACAATTTTGATTGATCTAAAAACAGTTTGGATCAATCAAAGCAGACAGAGGCTTCCTTAAACAATTTTAAAACAATTTCGATTGATCGAAAAACAGATTGGATCAATCGAAATAGACAGAGGCTCACAAATTTTTTGAGAAAAAACACAGTTTTGAAAATAACAAAGACACATTTTAGAAACACCTCAAAGCATTGAAATTGATGAACAAAATGCATGAGTATGTGATGAAATGTATTTCAAAAACAAATTTTTAAACCCAATTTTCCCAAAATGAAGATCATCAAACATTCTCCATAAATTCTCAAGCATAAAAAGTTTTGCATAAAAACTCAAGGTATCTGCAAACTTGGTTGGTCGGACCAAAGACACACACAATAACATGTACAATGTTTAGCAAAGAGTAATTTGTGTATTGTGTAGTGTGTGCAACTAGCAAAAACTTGAGATACATGTGAGGTGATATGTTTATAGCAATTAAACACAAAGTCTACAAAATTCATCACATAGAATTTGAAAGAGACTATTACCAAAAGAGTTACATCATATAACTCCCACATCTTCTTAGATCATAAGCTTGCAATCATGTAAGTTTCTTGATTTTGCCTCATATTGTTCACACCAATTTTAAATTATTCAAAAACTTATTATAATAGCCGGGATAATATACACACCAATTTTAGCAATTATTTGATTTAGCTTTAAGTCCAATAATGTACACACCAATTTTAGCATTTAAATCGAGACCACACCTTATGATCTTTTTGTGCATATGCTACACTTTTTCGAGCACAAAATCTTACGATATGCACTAAGGTGTTCATGATTGGCTAGTAAACAGTGGTGAGATGGTTATTTATGCCTTTCTCTAAAGGTTCAAGTCCGACAGTCAAAGACACGTGACTTCAAGATCAAGACAAAGTGATCAAAACCATAAACATCTTTCCCACACAACATGCACTATAAAGCTTCAACTAGTAAAGTGTAATAAGTAAGCTCATCAAAGCTAAGCAAAGTACAAAAGACATGTTATGTGAAAATAAATTGACCAATCTTGTTTTCAAAACCAAGAAAATAGTGCAAAACACAATTTGCTTCCTTTTTCCTCCTTTTTTTTTCTCTTTTAATAAAAAAAAAAACAAAAACAACCTAGAATGAAATGCATGAATGTTATGCAATACAAAACCTAGAAACAAAGAAAACAAAAAACCAAAGAACAATGGTCACAAAGAATATAGCAATGAAGCACAAGGACCAAGAAAACCCAGACAGATTAGGGACATTGAATCACACCACTTACTTGACGAAGCGTCTCAAACTTACTTCTATCAAGAGGTTTGGTGAAGATGTTGGCATTCTCATCATTCAATAGGGATATACTCAAGACACACAATCTTTCTTTCAACAAGATCCCTAATGAAGTGATGTCTAATCTCTATGTGTTTAGTCTTAGAATGTTGAACAGGGTTCTTAGATATATCAATAGCACTAAAGTTATCACAATAAACAACCATAGTATCTTAGGATATCCCATAATCGCTTAAAACCTTTTTCATCCAAAAAAGCTATGAGCAACAACTTCCAAAGAAGAATATATTCTCGCCTCCGATGAGACAAAGACACATAATTTTGCTTTTTACTTATCCAAGCAACAAGATTGGCTCCTACATAAAAACACCCACCGGTGGTGCTTTTTCTATCATCGGCATTACCCCCCAATCGAATCGGAAAAACCAGCAAGAGACAGATTAGACTCTTTAATATAAAATAATCCATAATCACAAATTTTACCAACATATTTAATGATTCTTTTGACAGCATTCAAGTGTGAAACTTTAGGATTAGATTGAAATCTAGAACAAACACCAACACTAAAGGCAATATTAGACCGATTAGCAGTCAAATACAAAAGGCATCCAATCATACTTCTGTATAATGTAACATCAATAGACTTACCTGATAGATCATTTGTTAATTTTGCATTGGCAGCCATTGGTGTTCTAGCATGTGAGCATTGTCCAGTCCAAATCTCTTGACTAGATTCCTTGCATACTTTGCTTGGTTGATGTAAATTCTTGAGTCCGTTTGCTTCACCTGTAATCCCAAGAAATAAGTTATTTCACCAACCATACTCATTTCGAACATAGCCTTCATTTCATCTGCAAAAGAATGAGCAAGTGAGTCATTAGTAGCACCAAAAACAATATCATCAACATAAATTTGAGTTACAACAAAACTATTCTTATCATTTCTTATGAAGAGAGTAGTATTTGCAAATCCCCCTTTGAATCCATGCTCGGTGAGATATGCAATCAATCTATCATACCAAGCTCGTGGAGCTTGTTTCAAACCATACATGGCTCTCTTCAATTTATGCACATCATCCGGTCTGTGAGGATCAACAAAATCCTTTGGTTGTTCAACATATACCTTTTCTTGCAACATTCCATTCAAGAAAGTATTTCGACATCCATTTGATATAACTTGAAATTTAGATGACTAACTATAGACAAAAGTATTCTAATGGATTCCAATCTCGTTACTAGTGCAAAGGTCTCATCGAAGTCAATCCCTTCCACTTGTGTGTAACCTTGAGCAACAAGTCTTGATTTATTTTTGATAACATTGCCATGTTCATCTGACTTGTTCTTAAAGATCCATTTAGTTCCAATTACATTTACACCCTTTGGTCTAGGAACTAATTCCCACACATCATTCCAAACAAATTGATGAAGTTCTTCATGCATAGAGTTTACCCAATTAGCATCTTGAAGTGCTTCATCTACCTTTTTCGGTTCAAATTGGGACAGATAGCATGAGTGTGTAATTACACTTAAGGTTTTTGATCTTAATCTCATGTTATCATTCAAACTTTCTAATATGTTTGTGGAGGGATGATTAAACCTTACTCTAGAGGAAGGACCTTTGACTAGAGATGTGGAGGTACCTTTCTGTTATGATGAATGACTAAACTCATGTTGTGCTTGTTGAGTCTCATGAACCGATGGGGATGGTTCCGGACTTGATGGCACAGAAATTGCATCATTTAGCACCATCAACTCTTCATCACTATGCTTCCTAACATGATCAACAGGAAGTGAGTCATTAACCTCCATAGGCTTATCTTGAACCGGAGTAGTATTTTTTGAATGTGCTTCTAAACATACTTCATCATTGATCACAACATTTGAAGATTCCATGACTGTTTTGGTTCTCGGATTATACACTCTATATGCTCTACTAGTAGAAGAGTACCCTAGAAAATATCCTTTGTCACTCTTTGCATCAAATTTTTCTAGGTTCTCTCTATCACATAGAATGTAACAATATCCTGAAATACTTAACAACCGACTTCTTTCCTCTCCAGAGTTCATAAGGAGTCTTCTTGGAATCAGGTCTAAAATACACCTAGTTGAGTGTATGGCAAGCAATGTTAATCGCTTCTCCCCAGAAGGATTTGGGCAACTTTTTATTGTGTAGCATGACACGCGCCATCTCCCGAACAACCCTATTTTTCCGTTCCACTATTCCATTCTCATTGAGTTGTCTTGGGTGAAGAGAACTCTTGATTTGTGCCTTGATCATTGCAGAAAGTAGCCAGCTTAGTATTCTCAAATTCTCTTCCATGGTCACTTCTGATTCTGGCTATCACAATATCTTTCTCAACCTGCAATTTCTCGCACAGATGTATCATCTTCTCGAGCCTCGACTTTATATTTCAAAAGTACAACCTAAGTATATCTAGTAAAATCATCCACAACCACTAGAATATATTTCTTTCCACCTAAACTCTGAACTCCGGCATGACTCATAAGATCAATGTGCAGTAACTCTAGAGGTCTTGAAGTTTGAACACTCGCTACAGACGGATGTTTAGATTTTATCTGTTTACCTATCCGACATGATCCACATATGCACTTATCTATCTTCTCAAACTTAGGTAAACCAACAACTACATCACATTTGGAAATCTTCTTTAACTGCTTATGACTTGCATGCCCCAACCGTTGATGCCACAATTCAACTTGATCAATCTTTGCACTAAAGCACTTGTTGCTTATACTTGGTGTTAAACCATAACAATTGTCAGCTATCCTTACACCAACACACATACAATCACCTCCTCCATCAAGTATCTCACATTCATACTTAGTGAAGAGAACATTCAGTCCATTGTCGCAAATCTGACTAATGTTGAGTAAATTTGCCTTGATTCATCAACATACCAAACATCTTCAAAGATTGGCAACCCTGGAATGTCCACAGTTTCAATGCCTCTAATCACAAATTTGCTTCCATCTCCGAAAGTGACTGTCCCAATCTTTCCTTCAAATAGAGTCTTGAATAATCCTTTGTTTCCTGTCATATGCCTAGAACAACCACTATCCAAATACCAAAGACAAGAATCACATGCATTTAAGGCGGTTAAGGCAGTATAACACAAGTAATTATTATCACATGTGATAAGACCAAGAAGTTCAAGGAAAGATTTAACAAAAGCAACAAGAGACAAATACAATAAGTAAGCAAGTTGATAAATAAGCAAAAAGATTTTCCAAGAATCCATAACAATAGGGGTCAAGGATCAGCTCGGTGATCAAAAGATCAACAACAAGAAAGCAACCCGCTCTAATACCACTTGATGGTTTTTAGACCCCTTAAAAACACAATTGGATTAACCTAGTTAATTAGCCAAGTTATTTACTTAGTCCAAATTCCAAATCTAGGTTATCACAATCAAACAATCATATCATGCAAAGCAAATGGAAAGATAAATAACACAAAGATATGATCACTCGAAAAACCAAACCAAAAAAAACCTGGGGAGGATTTAACCTAGCTATCCTCAAGGTAAACCCAAATCTACTATAAAAGAATCGAAGTTTTACAATAGAACTTAGACTGCTAACATCCTATTGCTACCCACCAGTAGAAACTTACCGACATGACCACGTGTAAACTCCGAGACCATGGACTCCTTCTTTCTTCGATTCTCCAACAAGTACAAGCACACCCGCTTGTGTTTCTTTAAGTTCTTATGGCAGAAACTGAATGATCATCAAGTTCTTGAATGAATCTCCTTCTTGATAATCCTAAGCTAGTGTAAAGGAAAGCTCCTCACAGATCTCACAAGAGATTTACACAAATAGCAATATGAGCAATACTAAAATGTGGCTAGCGTTTGCCTTATATACCTAGGGCAAAAACACAAAACTCTAAATGTTTTAAATAAACTAGAGCTGAGTTGGAATTCTGTAGAAAATGCATTATGCCCAAATTTTGATTGATTGAGCCTAAGCTACGATCGATCAAACCAGGTTGAATTGCTTTATTAAAAGCATCAACTTAAATCCAACTTTACATAAATGACACAACTTTGAGCAAGCCTAAACGCTACTAAACATCTTGTTTTGATCATGGTTTGCCAACAATACATATTAGAGTTCTAAATACATAAGATCGTAAGTCTTTAGAACCTAACACACCTAGTGGCTCTTGACTTATGAACTCCTAAACCCAGCCTTTGTTCTATTTTTATGGATGAAGCTAGAGCTCATTGGCACCCAAAGACACTTTCAAACTTAACGTACAAAAAAAAAGTGACTAGGAATTGATACATAATTTTCCAGAGCAACAAACACTTCCATGGGGGAATGTACTTAGTGAGTGAGCAAAGGGCCATAGGGGATGTAGTATACAAGCATCAATGGAAATTTAATCTTCTTGATGCTTCTAGCCCAAGTCTTTTGTTTCTATTTAAAGCTATAAACACCAATTACAAATGTGACCGCTTTCTTTTATTTTGGGTTTATGCTGTAATTAATACCTCAGTGCCACTAAGATTTCCATCTTTGTGAGCCACAAGGCCATTCTTAGAAAAATGCATAATCATAGTCATCACTAACTGCACAATAAAACAGAGGTGGTTAAAAGATAACATGTATCCTAGTCCAAAAAATAAGGATCCTCAATAAACTATTTGAGATTGTCCACATGTATTCTTCACCACTGTTCTACCTTATCCAATATTATACTCTCTATCACCATCTGTAACACCAATGTCAATTTGTACTACTAGTAATATTATTTTAGGTCTTCCTCTACCTCTTTTTGTTCCCTCGACTTGAATAAAAATAAAGATACTCAATAGTCACACCATATAAATATTATACGCAAAGTAAATGACTTCATTTTGGCCTTGGATTTGAGAACTATTAAGAACTATTCAAATATGGAATGCAGGCAGTTTTAATAGCCCAAAACAATGATGCCAAACAATTTGAAGATAACTGCATTGTTTGAACACATGGCAATTTGTTACATTGACAAAAAGGATGAGAGAGTAAAAAATAAATAAAACAACTCTATTTTTCTACATTACCAAATGTTACAAAACCTGCATTGGTTGATAATGCTTCAGCAAGAGCTCCCTCTAGTTCTGGAGGAGGAGAAGGAGACCACAAACAAGAAGGGGCACTGTTAAGTCCAACTGTACGTCTTGCTTCTACAAACTCCTAAATGATAAACAAACCTTGAAAGTGAAAAACTACTTAAACTATATATTTTTGTATCATATTTAGCAAATATACTTCTGCAAAATCAAATGGTGCAAACTACAAAATCTCATACAAATTTTTTTCTTTTTCCACAAACTCCTAAATGATAAACAAACCTTGAAAGTGAAAAACTACTTAAACTATATATTTTTGTATCATATTTGGCAAATATACTTCTGCAAAATCAAATGGTACAAACTACAAAATCTCATACAAAATTTTTTCTTTTTTGAGAATCAAATCTAATATAAAACTTAATAACTTGGTTACACTAACATTGACCAACTAGGTAGTTCTCAAACGCAAACAATGCAACAATCAAGCTAAAGAAAGTTGCTACCAAGTACCAACAACAACCTATAGAGAGGAATGTTAGCTGAGCATTCTTTAAAAAGAAAAAAAGAAACACACACATTTACATTTCAGCATTCATCTAATTGTATGACGCTGGCAAGCCTATATAACAAATAAATAATCAATCGACTAAAGCTATTATGAATATGCCATTAAAATAAATTTAAAAAAAAGGAAAGATTGAAACAACAAAATCAGCATCAACATCAACGTCAACAGCAATAGTAATACCTTGTCAAGACCAACAGGACCTAGTGAGGATTTGACATTATTAGCAACTGCTCTACACGCCATCACTGAGTCTTTTGGGTTAATATTGCAAAATCTGAAATTAATTTGCGTTATAGGTACTATTGAAACTTATTTGGGATTTTGATGAGAGAGACTGAATTTCGGTATCATCATTGCCGAAATTCAGCCAAAAGTATGAGAGAGAAGATGGAAAGGGAGGAAAGAGAAAATGTTGAATTTCGGCAACGTGGATACCGAAATTCCTCTGCCTGGTTCTTTTGCCCAAACCCTCTCTCTTGTGTGCGCGAGTGTGAAGTGCTCAAGGAAAAAAAAAAAAAAAAAAAAAAAAAAAGGCAATTGCGGTAATGCAATTGCCGAAATAGGGGAGAAAAAGAATTTTTTTTTTTTTTTTTTGTAATTGTGGCCATGGCAATGCCGAAAATGAAAAAAAAAAAAAAAAAAAAAAAAAAAAAAAAGTGGCTCCAAAATATCTAAAAGAGTAAAAAAAAGTGTAATGTCCACAATATTTTTACAACATTTTCACAATAAATCACATGTAATTAATTATTATTAGTTAAAAAAATTTGTGGCAAAGTAATTGTGGCAATGGGATTGCCGAAAATGTGAAAAAAAAAAAAAGAGAATTGTGGCAATGGGATTGCTGAAAATGTGAGGAAAAGAAAAAAAAAAAAAAAAAGAATTGTGGCAATGGGATTGCCAAAAATGTGAGGAAAAAAAAATTGTGGCAATGGGAGTGTCGAAAATGTGAGGAAAAGAAAAAAAAATGTGGTTCCGAAATCTCTGAAAGAGTAAAAAAAAGTGTAATGTCCACAATATTTTTACAACATTTTCACAATAAATCATATGTAATTAGTTATTATTAGTTAAAAAAATTTGTGACAAAGTAATTGTGGCAATGGGATTGCCGAAAATGTGAAAAAAAAAAAAAAAAAAAAAAAAAAAAGAATTGTGGCAATGGGATTGCCGAAAATGTGAGAAAAAAAAAAGATTGCCGAAAATGTGAGAAAAAATTCTTTTTTTTTTCACATTTTCGCAATCCCATTGCCACAATTCTTTTTTTTTTTTTTTTTCGGCAATCCCATTGCCACAATTCTTTTTTTTTTTTTTTTCTCACACATTTTCGGCAATCCCATTGCCACAATTCTTTTTTTTTTTTTTTTTTTTTCTTTTCTCACATTTTCGGCAATCCCATTGCCACAATTCTCCTTTTTATTTTATTTTATTTTATTTTTTTCACATTTTCGCAATCCCATTGCCACAATTACTTTGCCACAAATTTTTTTAACTAATAATAATTAATTACATGTGATTTATTGTAAAAATATTGTGGACATTACACTTTGTTTTGCTCTTTCGGATATTTTGGAACCACTTTTTTTTTTTTTTTTTTTTTCATTTTCGGCATTGCCATGACCACAATTACCAAAAAAATATTTTTTCTCCCCTATTTCGGCAATTGCATTATCGCAATTGCCTTTTTTTTTCCCCGAGCACTCCACACTCGAGCACACAGGAGAGAGGGTTCTGCAGCAGAACTAGGCGGAGGAATTTCGGTATCCACGTTGCCGAAATTCAACATTTTCTCTTTCCTCCTTTTGCATCTTCTCTCTCATACTTTTGGCTGAATTTCGGCAATGGTGATACCGAAATTCAGTCTCTCTCCTCAAAATCCCAAATAAGTTTCAATAGCACCTATAACGCAAATTAATTTCAGATTTTGCAATATTAACCCAAAAGACTCCGCCATCACTATTTCACTCACCATTAAACACAAAATAACCTTAGTCAGTTCCTTTACAATAAAACCATAAATTGCAAAAATCAAATTTTACTAAAAGCAGCTTTTTTAGTAGTATTTGTAAAAGAGAGTAGTACCATTTTGGGTGTGAACGTCCCGACCAAACTAGCGATCGTCGAAAATATCAGGGGAACCCATTTAATAATAACTAGTCGTTAACCCGTGCGATGCACGGGATAGTTAAACAAAATTTATACACATTCACCTTTATTGGTACAATCATTTGAAAACAATTCCAACTAATAACCAAATGTAAGAGACACATTGACTTATATTTAAAGTAGCCTTCAGAAGAATTTACACATATTGTGCAACTGAGCCTTAAAATTTAATTCCTGAACACCACAACTCCATAAAATTCATACTAATAATAATATTTTATGATTGCAAAGGGAAGTAAATCATGTGCATACATCTTTATGAGCAATTTTTGGCAACAAAGCGTAATAAACTTATAACCATTTTGTCCTATTCCTACCATCTAAGAACATATCCTCTCTTATAAGTTGATGATGCCAAGTTTTAACATATCCTCTCCTTTTTTTTTTTTTTTTTTTTTTCCCCAAAGAAATAAAAGGACTTTAAAGACATGTCCAATTTGTTAAAATGCAAGTGCTTCAAGCCATAGAACGATTTAATGAAAATTGCAACTCCATGAATTGAATTTGCAAATGGTATTAACTATTGGCTATAATAATGCGATTATTAAGCCGTACCACATTGAACATGTTTCTCTATCAAAATATATAAACAAACTAACCTTACAAAAGCTGAACTTTTTAAGCTAAAATCTATATCGTGAGTTGTAGATCTTGAATGCTATACCGTGCATTTAGGGTTTCTTACATCCGGAGAGAGAGAGTTTGCATAAACCAAAGAAAATCTCTCTATAGCTTAAGAAACACAATATGCTAAAATCAAAGAGAGAAAATTTTCGGAGGACAAAATATTATAGATAATTTAAAAGAATTTTGGTTTAATTTCAAAACTAACCTTACAAAAGCTGAACTTTATAAGCTAAAATCTATACCGTGCGTTGTAGATCTTAAATGCTATAATATAAAACCAATCACTATGGTAAATCAGTCAATAATAAGATTATAAAGAATGATAAATATTCATACTCATATCCAACTTATAATGAATGCCAAATACATAAGAAGAACGAATTATATATATATATATATATATATATATATATATATATATATGTGGGGACTAGAGATGAGACTGTTGGGCTTGAACTCACTTGGGCTCACAATTTATTTGTAGAGTGGGCTTCAAGATTTCCTACTCTGGGTCGTTCTCGACAGAGACTCTCAAAGCAATATTCATTCTCTCTTCCTCCTTAACTGTTTTCTCTCTTTTTTTTTAAAACCCCTTCCTCTTCCCAAACTCCTGCTATTTATAGCTAAGGTTAGTGGGAAGATTATGATTACAACCACCGCTAGTGCTATTGAAAGGTCCAATATTATCTGCTTTAAGTGGGTTTTTAGGTGAGAGTGGGATGCAACAATTATGGTCTTGGAACTTGGTTCCAGCTTAGTCGATTGTGCTTGGTAATGCGCTTCCCGAGCATTACATGATTTTCCTGGACAGGGTTCATATGCTTGTTCGGGAAAGTTTATGCCGAACACTTCTCGGGATTCGAGACCCAAAACTTGTTTTTACATGAAGGCAGTTTCAAGAAGGGCTTAGGGCAATGGGGCCGTTCCATTGGGCTCCGGGCCCGGGGCCCATATGGGTCTTGGGATCTCGGTGCCGTACATTAGCCCCCCCTTGATTCATACTCGGGTGCCGGGAAGAATCAAGGAGCTGGCCGAGTCTTTTGATCTCGGAGATCTTATGGCTTGGGACTCGTGGTTATGGTTTCTCATTAATGCTCATCTCAAAAGACGTGCCGTTTCACGGCGTCAGGTACAATTGTCATTATTGCCTGACGGTTCGTGAACCGAAATGGAGTGCGACGGTTACCTTTGGTATTCCCAGGGCCGTTCGTAAATCGTGCCCATTTATTGCTTGATTAAACGTTTCTTTGCCCCCCTTTTGACTCTATAAATAGTTTCCCTCAGAACATTCTTTCATTTTTCCTCCACCTTTGATTTTTCGAGCTTACTCTCTGCCGACCAACTCTCTGTGCACTTATTCACCTGCCAAGTGTTCCTTTCCTCCTTAGAACCCAAAGTAAGTTTTCTTCCCCTTCCTATTCCTTCAGCTTTATTTCTTCAAGTTCCCTTACTCTCTACCGACCAACTCTCTGTGTGCTTACTCACCCCCCCTGTTCCTTTCCTCCTTAGAACCCAAAGTAAGTTTTCTTCCCCTTCCTATTCCTTGAGCTTTATTTCTTCAAGTTCCCTTTCATAGCATTAAGCGTCATAGATGGGTTACTCTTATCTTCTAGAGTCTTCGGCTGCCTTGGCCACCTTTAGGAGCAAATTTAGTATTCCCGATGACGTGGAAGTGGCTTATTGCCATGAGAGTGATATTGCTCTCCACCGAGGACTAGGCACAGCCTTCTTTCCTCTGATGTCAATCTTAGAGGGCGGCGTTAGGTTCCCCGTGGATCCCCTTTTGACAGATACACTTAAGTACTACGGATCGTGTCCCGACCAGCTTCCCCCCAACTTTTACTGGGTAGTTAGTCACGTCGAGGGGTTGAACCATACCTTTGATTTATAGTTAAATTATCATGACATTAACCATATGTATAGCCTCTGTGTGAACAAAGCTACCAACTATTACCTAAAGACAAGAGATAATCGGGTGCGGGCGATCTCATGCCTACCTGATTCAAACAGGAACTCCGCCGGGAGTTCATTCGGTGCACGCGGCAATTGGTTTGCCGGGGACGCCCCTTGCCCCCTTTCACGGCGTGAAGTGGGTTTGTACCAATCCCTTGATCTAATTGTTTTCCTCCCCTTTTCCTTTTCTTTTCATTGAAGTAAATCTTTATTATCGATATCGATATGACACTTGCTCTTTGCAGGCGGCAAAGTGTTTGTTCCGGACATCAAAACCGTCCATGCCAAAGATTTGAACTTCATCCTTCGTTCCGAGATATATGTGCATTGGGACGGACAACTTCGGTCTTCGCACCTGATCCTCGGAGTAAAGCCGCCGTTTACTTCACCTGGCGTAACTTTAAGCGAGCACTTCGGTTGATAGCCCCCTATTGTCATACATCGACGTCCGGTATGCAAACTTCTTGCTGCCGAAACTTACAACCGGGAGGCAAGGGAGTTTGGACGGCGCTTCACCTACTTGGACGAGCTAGCCCCTTTGCGAGACGAGTCCGCGGAACGCGTGTCTCGGCGCCTTAGAGAGTTAAGCCTATGAAGCTATCCAACAAGAGGACCCCGTTCAAGATTAGGCTAGCCCAAGAATCCACCCGCCGAGCCCCAAAGAACCAGCGATCAAGCGGCTGCCTTGTTGGTTGAAGATATCCAGCCCGGCGGAAAGATGGTGTCAAGGAAGGTTATGACCATTAACCGCTTCGTGCCCGGTGCACAGCAGCCCAACCACCCCCCGCCCTCTCGGGGTCGGAGACAAGTGCCTCGGCCTCCACCCTCTTCTCAAGCCGGACGGGCCCGTAAGAAACAAAAGGTCACCGATCAACCATCCATGGGCCTGGGAGATGCTGCCGTCCGCACTCTCCCCCGGCTAGCGGGGGGGATCGTTATCCGTGAGCCGCAGGCCCAGGTTGGTCCGGGGGTTGCGTCCTCCTCCCAAGCGGCTCCAGCGTGGAAACCCAAGTTCTTGTTGGACGGCAAGCCTTTGCCTTCAACCGCCTGTGTGCGGATGTGGGAGAAAGGCGAGGGTGGCCGTATTGCCCAAACCCTAGCCGAGGGTCTTCTTCTTCCCGAGGATGTGCACGCCTTTGAGGAGGGATCCGAGGAGTCCGTGGGGCACCGGTTAGAGTGGTGTGCGCTATCGCGGTAATTCTTTAGTTATCTATTTCTTCCCATACATTTACTTCTACTTCCTTACTAACTTTTGTGATTGCTAGGCTACTCAATTGGTCCACATAATGGCTGGCCGGGCACGGGATCTTGCCGAGGAAGTCGAGCGTGAAAAGGGGGCGCGGGAGTCGGCCCAAAACAACGAAGGAAAAACTAAAGGCAAACGAGTTCGCCGAGAAGAAGGCTGCTACCGCGAGAAAAAATAGGGCATTGGCGGAAAAGAGGTGTGCGGAGCTTTTGGCTAAGCAGAACGAAACGGACTTGAAGCTTGCTGAAGCCATCAGCCTCAACACTTCCAATGCTTTGGAACTAGCCGACCTTAGGGTAGCCCCAGCGGCCTGTGAGCAAAAGTGGTACAATGAAGGCTTTGCTGATGCCGAGAAATCTGCAGAGCCAGTGGTGGCCCAGGCTTGGAACTTGGGTTTTGAGGCCGGGTGGTTCGCTGCTCTTCAAGCACCGGGAGTTCCCGAGGATTCCCACCTAAGAGACCCCGGTCAAATTCCCTTTCCGAGCCCCGTTCTTTGCTGCTGCAGATCCCCCCTCTTCTTTGCGGAGGGAGGAAACAAACAAGCATGAAGGAGCTGGTTGAACAAATTGACGCTTATGTCAAGCCGGAGGACATGGAAGCCACCAGCATCCCGACCATACAGGACCTTCTCGGCGAAGACTCGCGTTACCCCCTGACCGACCAGCCGGAAGTGACAGATCCGACCCGGCCCTCCAGTTGATTATCTGCAGCCTCTCTTTTTTTTTTTTTTTTTTTTTTTTTTTATGCTTTCACCTATTTTTATCGCATTTTCAATTTATTTTCTTAATGGTTTATTTGCCTATGTCACCGGGATGTGGTGAACGAACAATTTCCTCTGCTTGTTTGATCGGTAAAATGACTTCCTTTTTTAACTTTGGTTATAATTCGTTGAATGAATTTCTATCTATTTGTATGTTTCGCTTGGACTATGCCGGTGTTTTGGCCGTAAATAGAATGATACCTAAAAACCTATTGCGCGGTGCTTTGGAGAATCCGAGAGCGTTAATGGATTTAATGTTTGTAAAGGGTTAGGGTTCCCATATGTTCAGCGATTTTGATCCTACCGAGGATGATGTTTTTGTCCTTTATCCTTTAATTCCTTTGTGACGATAAGGTTTCCACTTGCTCGGCGATTTTAGCTTAGCCGAGGGCCGTGTTTCTGTCTTTAGTGTTTTTAGTGATAAGGTTTCCACCTGCTCGGAGATTTTAATTGAGCCGATGGCCAGGTTTCTGTCCTTAGAGTTTTTAGTGATAAGGTTTCCACCTGCTCGGCGATTTTAATCGAGCCGAGGGCTAGGTTTCTGTCCTTAGAGTTTTTAGTGATGTTTCTATCCTTAGAGTTTTTAGTGATAAGGTTTCCACCTGCTCGACGATTTTAATCGAGCCGAGGGCTTGGTTTCTGTTCTTAGTGTTTTTAGTGATAAGGTTTCCACCTGCTCGGCGATTTTAATTGAGCCAAGGGCCAGGTTTCTGTCCTTAGAGTTTTTTATTTGTAATTCTCTTGGTGTGCAATTATGGAATCAAAAACAGATATACAAGCAACTCCATCATATTCTTGATTTTAGCAAAATATAAGTTTTGGCTTACACGGATGGTCACGCGTAGAACTTCTTTAAGTTGTTGGCATTCCACTACCGGGGAAGCGGCCTCTCGTCAAGGTCTTCCAAGTAGTAGGCCCTTGCACCGGCGATGGCGGTAACTCTGTCTGGTCCTTCCCGTGTTTGAGCAAGCTTCCCTGCAGCTACGTCTCGCATGTTTCCCACGACCTTTCTTAGTACCAATTCTCCGACACTGAATTCCCTCTCCTTTACATCTCGGTTGTATCTTTGGGCTAGTTTCTGCTGATACTCGGCCAGCCGTATGGTTGCGGCCTCCCGCATTCTTCTAGCCAATCCAAACGCTCCATCATCGGTCGGCGTTCGAAGGGGTCAAACCCCGCGACCCGTGCCCTGCATAAGCTCACCTCGCTTGGTATCACAGCCTCCGCCCCATATGTCAAATAGAAAGGGGTCTCGCCCGTGGATCTTCCGGGGTCATATGGTAAGCCCATAATACATTGGGTAGCTCTTGAGCCCATCTTCCTTTTGCCCCATCCAACCTCCTCTTGAGCCCATTCAAAATCGTCTTGTTCACCGCCTCGGCTTGGTCGTTACTTTGTGGATAAGCCGGGGTTGAATACTTGTTCCCGATGCCGAGATCGCCGCAGAAGGCCCGAAAAGCTTTGCTATCAAACTGTAGCCCATTATCTCATTACTAGCGAATTTGGCACCCCAAACCTTGTGACTATGTTTTTCCATACAAACTTTTTTACGTCGAGATCCCGAATGTTGGCCAAGGCCTCAACTTCCGCCCATTTTGTAAAGTAATCTACAGCCACTAATACAAAACGGCGGTTTCCGTGCTCGGGGAATGGGCCAAGGATGTCAAGCCCCCATTGCACGAACGGCCATGGGCTGCCGACGGGTTCGGGACGACCTGCTGGCCGATGGATCAAAGGGGCGTGCTTTTGACACTGTTCGCACCTCCGGACATATTCGGCGGCATCCTTCTGCATTTGTGGCCACCAAAACCCCCGGGTCATCGTTCTGTGCACTAAAGATCGTCCCCCAACATGGCCGCCACACACTCCCTCATGTAGCTCGATTAGAAGCTCGCTTACTTTCTCGGGATGTAAGCATAAAAGGTAAGGGCTTGCGAAAGACCCTCGGTACGATTTGTGATCCGAAGACAAACCGATGACCGAGGAGCTACTCAACGAATCTTTTTGGCCTCGTCTTCATCATCCGGAACTTTATCCTTGGTAAGGAAATCTATGATCGGGTTCATCTAGCACGGATTGGCCACCGCTACCTTGGTAACCTCCACTCTGGCTTGGTCGTTAATACTCTTCACACCGATGCTTGGCTCCCTTATAAGCTCTATTGTGACTAGCCGTGGCGTATCCTCGGTAGCCGATGAAGCTAACGTGGTAAGTGAGTCGGCGTGTTTGTTTTGTGACCGACCTACCTGGGACACCTTTACCGTTCCGAATTGACCGATAATCTACTTGGCCGCACTTAGATAAGCTTTCATTCGAGAGTCCCGAGCTTTGAAGCCTCCCGTGATTTAATAAACAACCAGCCGAGAGTCCGAATAAATCTCAACATCTTTTGCGCCTAGATGCACATCTGACCCTCAAACCGGCCAGTGGGGCCTCATACTCGGCTTCGTTGTTTGAGGCTTTAAATCCCAATCTGAAGAAGTGTTCCAATCGTATGCCCTCCGGGGTGATTATGACAATACCAGCCCCACCCCCCCAGCATTTGAAGCACTGTCTACAAATACCTTCCACGAACGAATTTCTGCATTACAGATTACCTTGCCGTCGTTCTTAGGTGTGAATTCTGCGATGAAATCTACAAGAACCTGTCCCTTCATCGAGCTTCTCGGTCGGTATCTTATGTCAAACGATCCCAACCGAGTCCCCCATTTGGCAATTCGGCCCGTGAAGTTTGATCTCTTTAACAAAGGATCGCAATGGATACTCGGTGAGGACGAACACCGTATGAGCCTGGAAGTAATGTGGCAACTTCCTAGTGGCGTGTACCAGGGCTAAAACCAACTTCTCCGGGGGCAAGTACCTCGTCTCGGCATCTACCAAGGTTTTGCTTATGTAATACACTGGCATTTGTACTCCTTTGTCCCTTAGTAACACAGCACTTATGGCATGGTCGGTGGATCGAGAGGTACATAAACAAATCCTCCCGGGCTTTGGGGTCGTCAACCTTGGCGCCTTTGCCAAGTATTCCTTCACCTCTCGAAAAGCCTCATCACATCCCTCGTCCCAATGAAACCCCATCCACTTCTTGAGGAGTTGATAAAACGCCAGAAGAATCGGCGAATTTGGAGATGAATCGGTTTAGGGCGGCTAACATCCCGGTAAGCACTTGCACTTCCTTGGGATTGCTTGGTGGTTTGAGACAGTTCACGGCCTCTATTTGGTCGGGGTTAGCCTCTATTCCTCGAGTAGAGATTAGATAACCCAAGAACTTGCCAGCCCCCACACCGAAAGTGCACTTCTCGGCATTCAGGTGCAATTTATGCCGCCGTAGTATCTCGAATACTCCCCGGAGGTCTTTCGTATGTTGTGACTCTTTTCTACTTTTGACCACCATGTCGTCAATATACACTTCAACCATGCATCCAATTTTTTCTCGGAACATTCTCGTCATCATCCGCTGGTATGTGGCTCCGGCGTTCTTCAATTCAAACGGCATGACCTCGTAGTGATAGTTTGCACTCGGGGAGATAAATGCTGTCTTTTCTCGATCCTCGGGCGCCAAGGCAATCTAGTGGTAACCCTTGAAAGCATCCAGGAAGCTCATCCTCGGGTGCCCATACATGGCGTCTACTAGTTGGTCAATCTTGGGCATTGGGAATGGGTCACACGCCTTGTTCAAGTCTGTGAAGTCCACACAAACTCTCCATTTACCGTTCTTCTTCTTCACTACAACTATATTTGCTAGCCATCTCGGGAAGAATATTTCTCTTATCACTCCGGCTTCCTTCAGCCGCTAGACCTCCAAGTTTACTACGTTGACATGTTCCTTTGATGCTCTTCTCGATTTTTGCTTCTTCAGGGGAAATGATGGGTCCACGTTGAGTTTGTGGACAATGAACTCGGGATCTACGCCGGGCACTTCATACGGGCTCCAGGCAAAAACGTCTATGTTCTGCAAAAGGAACAACAACATCTCTACCTTTTCCTGGTCATTCATGCTTGTACCTATCTGGAAATACCTGTCAATATCTGGAAAAATTCTAACCTTCAACACCTCCTCTCACCACGTCTGCCCCCGTTTACCCTCGGGGCTTCTGTAATTGCTATGAAGTTTCTTTCTTGGTCTGCTCCACTTGTCCGAGCTGTTCACTTTTCCACCTGACCGCGGCGACAAGACACCGCCTCGCCACTTGTTGGTTCCCTCTCAACTCGGCGACTCCATACTCGGTGGGAAATTTTACTTTCATGTGGAGGGTGGACGGAACAGCCTTCATTGCGTGAATCCACGGCCTCCCGAGGATTGCGGTGTACGGTGAGAATGATCGGACTACTATAAAGGTCACTATAACTCCCTTGCCTTCCATGTCCACCGGGAGAGAGATTTGTCCCTCGGGAATCACGACTCTCTTGCCAAATGGAGGAGGATGAGTCGTTTGATGAGTTCTATGCCAAGCTCAAGGACATAGTGAAGTCAGCCTTCAATTTTGGGGAAACCATTCCCGAACCCAAGATTGTGAGAAAGGTGCTCATATCTCTACCCAAGAGATTTAATGCCAAGATTACTGCAATAGAAGAATCAAAGGACATTGAAAAGATTCCTTTGACAAAACTGGTTGGTAATTTGCAAACTTATGAGTTAGGTTTAACAAGAATTGGTAAATCGGGTAAGAGCAAGAGCATGGCACTCAAGGTCAAGAGTAGTGACACGGATGAGTCTTCAGACAATGAAGATTCTAAGATGAAGTCCTACATCACCAGGCAATCCAAGAAGTTTATGAAGAATGCAAATGGAAAGGGCTTCGACAAGGACCGTAGGCAATTCAGTTCTTTTCAGCTCAAGAGCCAAGAAAAAGGGAAGAAGGATGCTAGGGATGGTGGTCAGCACACTTTTTCCTCGGGACTAAAGTGTTTTAGGTGTCAAGGCTTTGGACATATGAAACAAGGGTGTCCCACATATTTGAAGACCATTGGAAAGAGTAAGGCACTTGCTGCTACATTGAGCGACACCGAGCTTGAGGATGATTTCGACAGTGAGGATGACAAAATCCTAAATGTCTTCATTGCCACCGTCAAGCCTACTAAGGGGATTGTTAAAGATGTAGATGAAGAAGAGGATTTGGTGGATTCTAAGTTCGAGAAGATGGATGATCAAGATGATATCCATACAACCTATGAGAAAATGTACAAGCTTTCCGAGAAGCATGAGAAACTTTATAGGTTGGCCACTAAGAAGCTCAGTGATGTGGAACTTGATCGTGAAGAACTTTCCACAAAATTTAATGAACCCAATTAGACTATTGGAGCACTGAGGTTTGAAAATAATTTCTTGGCTAAGAAGACCAAGAAGTTTAAAGCGGAGCTGTTTCAAGTTAGAGCTTAATTGGAGAGAACTTCAAGTGCAAAACTTGATAAGATACTCACCATTCAAAATCGCTTCGATTGAACCGGTTTAGGGTATGATTTATCTTCTTCTAGTATTGCTTATGCTAGTAATACTGTTTTTATTCCTCCTGCTAATAATGTTAAAATTGAGAACAACGATGTTAAAACCGAACTAGCTAGTGAGAACTTAGACAAGGGTAAATCTATCTTAGGAGCATCCCCTTAAAATTGATAAGAAAGAAGTTAAAAACCCTAGGATTAAAAAGGCTATCTCAAAAACCTAAACCAAAGAAGTAGTATCTTTGTCATCATTGTGGAGCAATCGGTCATACTTGACCTAATTACTATAAGTGGTTAGCCACTCAACAGAACAACGGCATGATAGCATCGGGAAACCAAAATCATTTTCCATCCTCTTTTGCTCCAAGTGATTATGTCACTTTTTCTCTCTCCTCTTCTTGTTTTTGTTTGCATTACTTGAGTGTTTTGCTTTATTTTATGCTTTGCTTAACATGTTTTTTTTTAGTGTTTTCAATTTTGTTTATTTTGTTTTTTATATAAAAATTAAAAAAATTTTGAAAAATACAAAAATAGTGTATGTTATGTGTACATTGGTACTTATGTACCTTGGATGGCTATTGAAACAAAGTTTTCTAAACTTTGTATTGTTTGTAGCTTAGATGAGCATCTCTATGCACAACTAAGCAAGTGAGCTTTGTGGCTCGTGTTTGTGATGAGTAAGATTAAGTTATCTCTTGTACTTAATACTCGTATAACTCTTTTTGATGGGAAGGACTAGAAAATCCTAAGAGAAATGCATAAATAACTATCTCACACTGTTGCCCGCTAATCATAAAATAACAATTGTATGCTTCAGCATAGCAAAAGTGCAATGTCAAAAGCTTAACATCATTGGGTATTGATATTCAAAGAAAATAAAAGAAAAAAAATAAAAATGTTTTATATATGATTGTAAGCATGTCTTCTAAGAGATATGGGAGTTGTAGGATGTGCTTCAAAGGTGATAGTCTCCATCAAATAGTTATGATTGTGTGTGAGTTAAAGTGATTTTCTCATATCTTAAATCATCATAACATGTAGACACTTATGCAATCTTGCGATATTTTTCACACACAACACGCAATATTCTTTGCTACTTTTGATACATGTGCAGGTACAATGTGATTTGGCCATCACAAAGAATACTTGTATTAATGTATGCTCACTAAACTGTCTTAACTTGTTTTTTAAATATAAAATTGGTTAGACTTGTTTAGTGTGTGTGTGTGTGTGTGTGTGTGTGTGTGTGTTTTGTTGTGAAATTTTAAAATACTCGCAAGTGTACGAACTGCATCAAGTATAGTTGAACAAGAACGAGGTCGAACCCATAGGAACTTGTATGAACGTAAGAAAATTAATTAAACCTTAACCAAATTAATCTTAATCTAGTTTAAATAAAAATTGGTTTGTTGCAATAAAATAAACTAAGCAAATAATAAAATTAAGCAAATAGTTAAACTAAGCAAAAGATATAAAGTAATAAAAAGATGTAAACAATTAAGAGAAAGGAATTAAGGTTTTGGAATCCGCCTTGTAAATCATATCAGCATATATTTATGATCATTAATTTTTCCAAACCACTGCATGATAATCTAGAAATCAATCTTGCTATCATGGAAAATATCATCATTAAAATCCTTATTTTAAAAATCAAAAGCATGTTCTTCTTCGCTTCTTAAGTATAAAATCAAATCATCAATTGTATCCGTAGTCAAACAAATCACAAGATATATCCAATTCTAAAAATCAAGTCATAAATTGTATCCATTGACAAACAAATCACAAGTGATATCCAATTTTATAATCAAGAATTAATAAACCAAGCATTCAATTAATTAAGATAAATCCTAAATCATGAGAAAAATATGATTGAACTCATATTTAGAATTCCATCTTAATCAATTGATATGAAGCAAGAACAATTAAAATCATTTAAGAACAACTATTGTGGGAAAAATCAAATCACATAAATATTACTGATAATCCTTAACAAGGTTTCATCCTCAACCCTAATTATAAATTTAGCTACACATGGTAATTGAAAGAAAACACAAAAATAAAATACCAAACATTAAACTAGACAAATAAAATAAAACTAACTCTCATGGAAGAAAACCAGAGAAGAAGCCGCACTCTCTATACATTCATCCCTCAGCCCTAGCACTAGCCTCAACCTCAGCCTCCCTGAATTTTGCCCTAAAGAGCTCTTAAATAGTTCAAGGAATCCTATTACAAGTTGAATTCTCGTTTGGAGAAAATCCCAGATTTTTAGGCTTCACTTAACCGACTATTTTTAGGCCCATTTAACGTCAGAATTTGGACTTTTGGTAAACTACAAAGTTGTAGCCCTTTAAGTTATCGTTCCAGCCCAACTTGAATCATCTCAATTGGATATCTGAGCCGAAAGTTATGCTAAAAATACTAACTGATGTGCAGTCTGGAATCCTAATCCGAATTGGACTTGGATTTGGTGCAAATTTCCTTTGATTCCTTGCTCCAATTGGACTTAAATTTAATTGGGTTGGTCTTTTCTTGAATTCATGCCTGGCTGGATGTAAGTTGGCTTGATTCAATTGGCCTAGCCCCACTTTGCATGTAAAGCCCTTGCTACCTACAACACAAAGATATTATATAATCAGTCACAAAATAACATAAAAGTAAGGCTAAATATGTAGATATGTGAGTACTTTATTGTATATATTTCATGCACATCATGTTTTGGGGTCTATGTGCTTAACATTTTTTTTTTGTTGAGAAATATTTTTGAGAGTTTAAAATGTTGTTTGGATCCTTGGTTGAGTTGCATGCTTGATTGCATTCATATCTATATTTTTCCCTTCTTGAAAAACTGTTTTAAAGCAACCTCGACAGATCCTTGACACCTATCGATACTTGGCTTATCCGTCGAGCTCTTCGGTTGCTTTTTATCACAATCTCAACACCTCTCGATAGCTAGGTGGATCGATCAAGAAAGTTTTTGTCCCCTCGATATCTCCTCGATAGATCCTCAATCCATCAAGCTTCCTTTGCCTTGGACACATGCTCGATAGATGCTTCTATCGAACCTTTCAAAGTCGATAGATCCTCGACACCTCTCGATCTATCGAGATTTACTAATGGGCTATATAAAGGGCGCTCGCGATTTTTGATCTCATTTCTCTCGATCTCTCTCAATCTATCTAGCCTCTTCACCTCCCAAAACCTCTCTTACTCACCTTCAACCTCTTCCTCAAGGATTCTTCATGCTTATTCAAGTTTTTCTTCACTTGGTAAGTTTCAAATCCCTCATTTTCAAGCATTTCATGCTTTGTAACCCAAGTTTTTGGGATTTCTGCAAAATTTGTGATTCTTCAAAATCAAAGAGGTTTTGGTGAAATTTTTGGAATGGGTTTTGAAGATTTGATCTTAAAAACTTCATGCATTGCATCTCATGAGCATTATAACAGTATTGTCATGCATTTAGATGTGTGCAAATGATTGTGTGCTGGTAGGTTTGGATTGGGCTGAGCCTATGATACTTTTTATATTGCATGTCACATGTTCATGCATTCTCATGCATATGTTCTTTCCTTTCAATATATTCTTTGATATACTTTGAACTGTTTTGGGACTTTTCTAATTGTCTTCTCTCTCTCTCCCTCTCTCTGTTTATGTTAGTCTGCTTCTATGGCACCCAAACGTAAATCCGCCCTGTCTCGAAACCCTCTTCGTTCCAGGGCATCCTCTTCTATTGACACTACTCCTTTTTTCTGTCCGGTTCCGTGATGAGAATGCCAAATCGGACTTTTTTGAGAACTTTTCTCGACGAGGTATTCATTTTGAATGCCAAGTCATCTTGTCGAACTTCTCCAACATTGACCTACCCACTTTGTCATCTGATGAAGGGATGGGGGCTACTATGTGATGCCCCAGTCACTTGTCCATCCCTGCTAATCCAGGAGTTTTACTCCAACATGCATGGATTCAATTATTTAGTATCTCATTTCATTACTAGCGTTCAAGGTACGAGCATAGTTGTCACACCGCAGATTGTTGCGGATGTGCTCCATGTCCCCCGGGTTGAGTTTCCTGACTACCCTGGTTGTGATCGTCTTAAGACAGTGTCTAAAGATGAGCTCATTTCTGCTTTTTGTGAATGTCCATCCAATTAGGGTGAGTGTCAATTCACTTACTGTTCGGGCTTTGCAAAAGGCCCTCAGCTTTTGAACATGGTCATGACTTTTTCTTTACACCCTCTTTCTCATTATAACTCTATTCATGAGCCCCGTGCTCGATTTTTGCTTTCTTTGATAGAGCATCTCACTATAGATTTTCCCTCTCATTTCATTTTTTCTATCATAAATGTCCATAGGGATACGACAACCTGTGATAAGCCCATCTTCCCTTCAGCTATCATGAGGCTTTTACACCATTTTGAGGTTCGTTTTCCCTCTTCTGATCCCTTTCCTGTCATGGGTGCTATAGATGCTGGTGCCATTAAATGCGGTGAGGCGCAGTTTCGTTTGAGATGGTTCGGATCGACAGCCACTTCGACTCCTTTAGCTCCATCCACCTCCGCTCCCTCTCTTTTGCAACGGGAGGTGTGACCCTTGATGCGATCATGGTGCAACTTCAGCGCATGGATGCTCGCCTTGATACATTCTCTACTAAGTTGTATCGGGTGAACACCGTGTCAACCATATTGCTAGATGGCAAGCTTACCTTGGTGGCTTTGTGGAGTCTCCCTCTCCTTCCTCCCGAGGCATTTGAGACATCCGAGGATGATGACGGCTCCGACGATGATAATGATGATGAGGATGGAGATGCTAGCTCACCCAACGTTGACGAGATGTCTACTTGACACTCTTACCCTTTGTCACTTGTGACAAAAAGGAGAAGTAGTTTTGGTTATGAGAGTAATCATAATTAGGGGGAGGGTTAGCATAGGAGATTTTTGACAAGGGGTGTGTTCTTTCCGAGGGATGTAGTGAGGATTATTTGTATCTTTTTCTTTTCTCCATTTTAGATACATTATATCTTGTACATGGGTCTTATGAAAATTATTGACATATATTGTACTTATATTCTTTACATATTGATGTATGTTTTTCTTTCACCTGTCCTTACATTTGTTGTTTCTTTTCTCTCTTTATGCACATGTTTCTTATACTTATATGCAATCTATTATTTCTGTTTCACACAAAGATGCCTTGATGAGTTTTGTTTAGAGTGTTTCAGAAATACAGGTCGTCAAAATATTTCTTGCCATAGACTCTCTTTTTGCAAAGTTTTTCAAGAGTTTGTGTCGGGATAGATTTTATTGTATTCAACAAGTGAATATGAGTTGAGTGACTTATGACTTCTCTCGTATGTTCATTTGATTGTTGTGGTTTTGTCACTGATTGCCAAAGGGGGAGATTGTTAGGACATATGTGATTCATGTTAGGAACATATGTCAACATTTTATGTAATTAGCTAATCTTTTAACAAAACTCACTTTACTTGTATTTGGGTAGATCTAGGATGTGTTTAATACTTCAAGAAACCTTGTTTCAAGTTCAAGTGTTAAAACCATACAAGTCTCTCCAAGATTCAAGTCCGAAAAGTGCCAGTCATTAAAGCTCAACAGCTAGCATCTATCGAGACTTGTAGAGCTCTTCTAGCCCGTGGCTCGAAAGCAACTTGATAGATGGCTATCTATCGAGGTTTATGAAGTTTAGTTTTTCGAGACTGTTTTTCATTCAATCCGTGATTGTATGTTTTTCAAGACTGTTTTTCACAACCCTAAACATATATAAGGATTATTTTGAGGGCCATAAAAGGTTACACAAGTTGCACAAGAGCACAATTCCACAAGTGTGAAGCAAATTGTGATAGGAAATGTAATTTGCCCTAATTCATC
Organism: Quercus dentata; assembly: GCA_028216015.1. Classification (NCBI taxonomy): domain Eukaryota; kingdom Viridiplantae; phylum Streptophyta; class Magnoliopsida; order Fagales; family Fagaceae; genus Quercus; species Quercus dentata. Next base: position 85,652,360 of record CP116445.1, read on the forward strand.
TTTCTTATAAAGAAACTACTATGTTTGTGCACCATAGGGTTTTGTAACCAAGGAGCTCCTTGATCTTCATCGTGTGATGAACTAAAGAACTTTGTAGCCAAAAACCTTCTCTAGTTGGTGATTGAAGTCGCGTCTTGAGATCCGCGCAATTAGGTAGTCACATACTGGGAGCCATGCATTAAAATGAGAGGTTGCCACTACAGAACAAGTCCAATTGGGTATTTGGGTTAAGGTTTAACTGTAGGTTGGTATAAAGTACTGGGATTTCTTTACTTGTAGCCACTTGTTTTGATAATAATGAATTTTTGAGAGTAGTGACCTTAAAATCACCTAGTGGGGTTTTTGTCATCTTGGTTTTCCCCATTTGTAAACAAATCACCATGTCAATTTATTTTCCGCTGCATACTTAGTTTATTGGTGATTTGTTTGTGCTACCACGCATTTGCATGTTAATTTGATTAATTAATAAACTTGGCTAATTAATCAATTAATTTATTACAAGGGGTCAATTCATTTTTGACCTATCAAAAGTAAATAGGAAATGTACGCATTTTCGTAGCATTCTTACTAAAAACAAAAAGATTATTGAACCTTACACGCTTACACACTTTTTATTATTGTTATTGATTGACGCATCATCTCTTTCGCGCTTTAAATATGAATATTAATTAAAAAAAAAAATAGAAGCATCATATATAAAATTATGAACATTATTTATATAAGAATGAACCACAACAAATGTGAGATAACCATTACCCAAAAACTAAGGGCTTGTTTGGTTTAAAAAAAAATGGTCACTCATCACTCATCACTTAGTTTTCATCACCCATCACTCATCACTCATCACTCAAAATACCCAAATTTCCTGATTCCACCCGTTTGGCACATATTTTCAACTTTCATCACTCAAATTTTTTTACTTTTTGTGGGACCCATACCCGAGCAATGGTCGAAACGCGCTGCATTAGCCTACCCGCCAAACCCTCATCTCCCACCATTTTCTTCATTGCACAGTTCATTTTGCCACCACCACGATCCACGATTTAACACAAAAACTCCATTCATAGTTTAACCAAAGAAGTACAAACAACAAAAACTTTCAACAATTTAACACCACCTAAAGCAACTCATCACCCCAAATTCAAAACTCCATTCATACTTATTTATGATACACCATGAAATTAAAAAAAAAAAGAAAAAAAAAAAAAAAAAGAGCTTCCAGATCAAAAACAAGCTTCCAACGGAGTTGTTCTCAACGTCGACAACAGAGCTTCTAGATCGAAGAACGAGCTTCCAGATCGAATCGTAGATTCGCCGTTGCTGTGGATGTTGATTTCGACGCTTCGGCCAAATCGAAGAACAAGTACGATAGTAGCAATGAGGAGAACAAGCATGTGGTGGAGCTTTTCTATGTGTGATCAAAGATCGACGCCAATGATCTCTCTGCTTGGTTCGGCGTGTGAGTGATCGGTGGGAGAAGAACAAAAAAAAAAGAACGGAAAGAACACTGAATTGGAAGAAAGCAAAAAGAACGTTGTGCTCGTTTAGTAATCAAATTCGTGTGAGTGGTCGATGAGTATGATCTTTTTGCTCTGAAGAAGAACAAAAAGAATAACAGATAAAGAAGAAGAGAGAAAGAAAGAAAAGTGGAGAAAAAAAAAAAGAGACTGACCGGTGGGATGTGGATGTGGCTTTTGGGGCCCACAATCTCCTCCTATTAACAAATATGCCATTGAAAATCAGATTTTGAGTTATGAAAACAGGTTTCACCTGTTTTCATTTTCCATGACTGTGATCCGGTTTTTTGAGTGACTAAGACATGAAAACAATGATTGGAAACTCATCCAAACAACTACTCCTCCATGGGACCCACACAATTTGGATGATGGAAACAAAAAATTGAGTGATATCACTCAAAACTCATCCCATCCAAACAACCTCTAAATGACCAATAGGGAGCCATGCTTTTTTGTTTTTTGTTTTTGTGTTGCTATATATATATATATATATATATATATATATATATATATATATATATATATTTATATATAAATAAATAAAAAGAGAGAGAGGATATGTGTATCCAAGGCATGAGATATCTTTTCTTATAGTATTTGCATTAGTATGTGCAATCTTTCCTTTTTTTTTTTTTTTTTTTTCTTGTCTATTGTAGCATAAAAATCAACTTTTTCTATATTACATATTTTTCAAAACACTTCACATTAGATTATTTATTTTATACTACATTTCATTAAAATATTATTTTTTCTTGATTTTTTTTAATTGTTTATCTTTTTTCACTTATAACAATCATCATCTACTGTCTTCCTTTATCCTCGAGATAAGTAAATAAATTGTAAGGATAAGGGCCCAAAATTGTATATTGGGCCTTGGACTTTGGCCAAGGACGTTGATTGGTCCGAGGACGAATAAACAATAGTGAGCGTGTTAAGTTCAGAGTCCCATAAGTAACGTGCAAGTGGAAAGGTTGAGGAAGGTGGTCCAAAAAGGATTGTCTCCTCGAATAAACGAAGCACAAATTAAACGTATATTCTATCACTCAAAGTGACCTTTGTAAAGTGGGGGGGGCTGTGCTAGCGGTGTTAGATTGCTTCTTGCGGCACTAGGCCCAAGTTTTCTGGATAAGGGAGTTGGGACCGGTCCAGCTGCAACTCAAGTTGGTCCGACTTGTGCGCAAACTAGTCCAGGTTTGCTAGGAACGTGCTTGCGGCAGGCAGAACTATTTCAAACAAGTTGTGGCGGATGACAGACATAATAATAATAAAATAAATAAAATATCTGGCCACTCGGTGGGAAATGACCAAACAACCCAAAACTACAGCAATAAAAATCACTTTTATAGAAGGAAAAGAACAGAACAAAAATGAACAAGTATTGATATGTATGGGTTAATCGGAATGTTAGGAAATCAACTAAAATCGGCCCGGGAGAGCAAAGCTAGAGAGGAAAGAACTCCTCCTTCAACACAATTAATCTCTCAGGAAAAGTCCTGTCGTGAAGATTAACCGCCCTGAGAGAAACAGACTTGAATGGTTTATGCACAGAGGCTTCTTGTGATTTTCACAGAGAGCAAGACTTTGTGAGGGAGAGAGGGAATCAATCTATCGGTGCATGCCTGCCATTCTAATTCTCATTTTGTTTTCTTTCTGGTTCTTTTCTTTCTTTCATTCCCACTAGCTTCTTTTTTATTTCTTAGTTTCCCTTTTCAAATTCCTATTTCTTAGTTAAGGTTCCCGTTGTTACTCTGTCCCTCTGTTCATGGCAAGATCCTCTTTTTATAGTGCCTGCCGTGACCGGATTTTATTATTTTAACCCTTAACCTTCTTTGTTTGGTCTGGGTGTCTTGGCCGACCATCACTATTCCATCTGTGTGCCACCCCCCATCACCGGACAAAGAAGGGTATTTTGTTTACTTGTCTGTTGTGGCACCCTTTCTTGCTACTGATCCTGGGTTCTTTCTCTCTCCCTATCCCTCACGGCATGCACCTAGTGGCTCCAACTTAACTTGCTTCTTTTGGGTAGTAAGTCATCCCAGCAAGACATTTCCCTGAAAGAGCTTGAGCTAGAACCTCAAAAATAAATTTTTCCCATCTCCCCACCACCAAACCATGCCCTCTAAATCTCTGACCCCCGACCTCACCATGCTCAGTATTGGCTTGGTACAGGCTGGTGGTGCCTGGGCCTTATGTGTGCCTTGGCCTTATGTGTGCCTTCCTTCCATTTGTGTCCAAAATCATCCGCTTCTCATTCGTCTGCCGTGGTCCGGAGGCTTGCCCGCATAGCCCGCCATCTGTTTTCTTTGACCTTTTATGTAGGTCGCTTTTCGATTTCCTACTCCTCTTAGGAGCTGGGCCTTATTTGATGGTGGACCTTATATTTCTTTGGCCCACTTCTTGATTTTCCTCATTTCCTACCATATTGTTCTCTTATTCCTACTGTAATGACTTAATCCTGTTGGGCTTCTTTAGGCCAACTTGTTTGCTCTTTCCCCAAGTGGCTTGGTATGGCCACCGGTTTTTCCTACTTATGGGCTCCTGTGTCCCTTTTGTCTTTCTCTTGGGCATCCTTGGCCCACTTGCATTCTTTGGGCATCCTTGGCCCACTTGCTTTCTTTGGGCTTCCTTGGCCCTTTTACTAACTCTGCATTCCCATGGGCTTTTACTAACTTCAATGGGTTTCCCTGACCCAATTACCTTATTTTCATCCTTGAGGTTCATGGGCTTGCCATAAACCCCTTACTTTCTTAGTTTGCATTAATTTGGGCCTACGGCGGCCCTTTCTCACTTTTCTACATCATATATTGCCCATGGGTATATTATTTCTCTCTTTCCAAGCTTCTTTAAGCCCACTTGCCTCTTCGAGGCCCATTTGTTTATTTCATAGGCCTATGATCCATTTTTCCTGCCGCTTGGGCCTAATGGTTTTGCTATCTGCTTACCAATTCTTTGCTACCCTTGTTATTGGGCTTTTCTTCTTTCTACCTAGATTCTCATAAATGACCCTCAACATTTAGCCCCCTAAACATATGAAGCATTCCTACGGTTCATATGTGAATGAAAAGACGTTCCTGTCCTCTCTTCCTCTCTTCTTTCTTTTCCTTCGCGGGCCTTTTTAAGCAGTTGACCCCTCCTCATATATTTAAATATATATATATATATATATATATATATTCTTTCTTCTCCTGCCGCGAACAGGGTTGTCTCTTCGAATTTCCCAATTTGGCGATTATTTTTAAGCATAGCCGCCGATTCATTAATTTCATCCCATTCTGATGGCTAACCTGTCGCTTTCCTTCGTGCCGTTATTAATGACCTAGGTATTTAAAGAGGAGTCCTTTTGCACTTTAAACACAAACTTCTTCTTTTCCAAGAACACATTCTCCCCATCTCCCTCTCTTCACTGTCTTTTTCTTTTCAAACACTCATACCCATCTTCTCCGGTTAAGCCCTCTCACCATGGCACCGGTGAAAAGTCAAGGCTCTTCCCGTCGTAAAGGAACAGAAATCGCTTTTAACCCTCTCGTCGTGCCTGACGTAGGTGAGGAGGCGGAGTATTCTGAGTCAGAGCACTCCGTTAGGGAAGAGACAATGCGACCCCAATAGTGAATGCGCCCCTCTGATCGATCCATGGTACGAAGTCCACCCTTACTTCCCAAAGATTCCCGGCAACTATGCGCCACCGCCGTTGGGTCACATATGGCTCGCCTTTTGCCGGCGAAACCCCGACGCCTCTTGGGCTCCATTAGCCTCCTCAATCCCTAATCTAGCCATTCGCCAAGGCATCTCACTTCCCGTGCCCATCCATTTCGAATTTGGGTCGGGCACGCTTGGGTTCAAGAGAATAGGTAGATAATGAGTTATCTGATGTGGGTTTCACGAGGTTGTTGCAACGTGCCGATGTCCTGAAAGCCGTCATCTCATCTCGCTGCCTGTTAAACTTCCGAGACCTCTATAACCTTCGACACTTGGTCCGACGGTGGTGTACCACCACCCACACCTTCTTTTTCTTGTGTGGCGAACTCACCGTTACTCGGGAAGACGTGGCCAATCGCTTACTCCTGCCTATCCTTGGTGATGCCAATCTTGCCACTCTAGAATTTTCTCCGAAAAAGAGGCTATTGAGGCCAAACTCAAGAAGAGGATGGCCGGGAACGCCAAACTGTAGTACTAGGTTAGTTCTTCTTCTAAGTTCTCTATAGCTGCCTGCCGCGCGGCTTTTGTTGCGTTTTAGCTTTGTAAATTTGTTTTTGGGTTCCACCCCACTATGCCATAAAACCCTTATACTTTCGTTTAGCCATCAAAATATCTGCTTTGGGTGAGCTCGCCGTTGGCCCCCATGTTCTTGGGGCATCTATATGTCCAATTAGACATCCTGCAAAGTGACAAGAGTCGGGTGAGATCCTGTCATATAGTTACCTCCTCCATCCACTATACTATTCTCAAGTAGTTTGTTATTTGAGCATTATGCCTAATATTTGACAAAGTGTAGACCTGCTCGTTTTGCTAGAGATAAGTACCAATCATGTCCGAGGGTAATTACTGATTTCTGCGGTAGATTTGAGTCCGATTTTTCTTTGGCTTTCCACCGTCCGGCTTGAAGCCTATTGGTTATTCTGTTGTTGAGTCTTTTGATGAAGGTGTTGGTTTTTCTTGGAGGGCTTATAGAAATTTGGGTGCAAATTATACATGCATAGATTCTGCCATGGGTTTGTTTGTTGATACTGTTGGGACTACTACTCCCTTGGCTGGTTTTGACGAGACGAGGATCACTTATTTGGTGGCCACTAACGCCGGATGACTGCCTTACTTAGCCGATGAAGGTATCAAGTTCGTTCACTATCTTGCTAATCGAGTAAGAAGACAGTTTGCGTTAGATCGGGATATTCCTGATGATATTTCCTTCCTCGTGGAGTCTCCTACTTCGGTTCGTCCCTTTCGCGACATACGCCTTTGAATTTTGGAGGCAGCGTTTCAATGCGATTCTGATCCTTAGTTCACCGAGGGAGGGCCTCTACACTCCTCCCATGCATGGTTATTGGCAAGCGGTGATGACTTCATTCGAGAAAGAGTTAGTGGGTAGCCATGGTTTCTCTCTTATTCCCCTTGATGGGCTTAATATGGTCATTTCGATTAACCCTCGCTTGCTCCTACCTTTAAAGTCTGCTTTGGCATATGCCAGAAAATAGAATTGGTCAGCCATCTTCCAATGGGATAAAGAGAAAGAAGGATGGTACTGGCACGTTGGCGATTATCCTCCCGGTTGGGAGAAAAAGGTTAAAGTGACAAACATTCCCGCACCAAGTAAGAAAGCTCCTGCCAAGCTCAAATCGCCAAGAAAATCCAAGCTCATACTCCACCGCCACTTACAGGTGCTCCCCTTCCCAGCAGAACCCGAGGCAACAAAAGGAAGACAACTCCTCATCCCGTGTCTGCTGCTAAGCGGAGGGTAAGTTATCTTTTTTTTTTTTTTTTTTTTTTTTTTTTTTTTTTTTTTTTTTTTTATAGAAAATACCTCTTAACTTTCTTGCGGCTAACCTTGCTAACTTCCCCCTTTTTTTAGTCTAAGTATAAGGAGGACTCGTCAATCACCCGTCCTGTTCTACTTGATGAGCCTAAGTCCGAGGTACGTCTTTTTTCTTCTCTTCCTTTTCTTTTCTTCGCACGTGCTCCCTCTACCACATGTCTTTTGTTTGCCTCATATAGTTAATAGTTCTTTTAGTCTTCACATCAGTATTTATATTCCCTTTTTTTTAGGAGGAGCCCGAACCTCTCTCCGTATATCGCCCCTCTTGTCGAGAAGATCTCTGCCTCCATAGGTGTACCCATGGAGGGCTTTTTTGATAGGATCAATGTGGCATTTGCAACACGTGCTCCTTCTCTTGCTACGCATAAGGTTCCCGCCAAAACTCCTACCCTTTCCATCGAGCCGGCACCCGGAGAAGAGGGTACTCATACTCAAGGGGTTGGTGAGACTACACCTCTTTTCCGCCGAGACACCTGCTCCTCCAGAGAGAGCCATTTCTCCTGTTGCCGTTCGGACCAAGACTGCTTCCTCTGTTCTGCCACTTATTATTTCCACCGGTGACCCCTTTGCGGCTCTCTCCCGGGTTGCAAAGGACGGTTCTTCTCTGGTTGTTACTCCTTCCTCCATTCCCGGTTTCGCTACATGTGGTCCTGACATAGACTTATCCTCCGAGGGGTCCAATTACATTCTTGAGGATCCTGACAATGCACCTATCCTGAAGAAGAGGATTTCTGATTTTGACAAAGAGAAGAGTGCTCCACCCAAGCCTGATTTTATGGGTATGTGTCTTCTCTTCTTTTCTGCTAAGTTCACTTTTTTTTTTCCTTATATGTATTTGCATTTCATCTGTATGCCTATCTCCCTCCTTCTGAGAGACATTTGAGGGGCAGAGTCGCAGCAGGCGTAGAAATGCCTACTCCTCGCCATATACCGTAGTAGCGCCCATTCCCGCCGCACCTTCTGCACCTTTTTCTACCGTACCCACTGCACTTGTTTTTGCTGTACCCACAAAGATTGTTTTACTGTCGTACCTGCAACCCCCATTCCTGTTGGCCCCGGTAAGTTTCCTTTCCCCTTAATCTTCCCCTTCATCTTTTTTCTTTGTAAGTCTTTTCTTCCCAGACCATGGCTTCTCATTTTGCCTTATGTTTTTCTTAATAGGTCCACTTCCCACTGCCCCTTCTCGGTTTGAGGTGGGCGTGGTTCGCCACCATCCCGGACCCTGCGAATGATGCTACAGCCTTCTTCGCCCACTTTGATTAGCCAAAAGTTAATGGCCTTGGCCCTGCAGACTTCTGGGCTTCTGGTCCTCCTTATGTTGAATTTTATAGCTTTTGAGTTCCCGAGGATTGTGTTTCCCACTTGGTGATGGTTTACAACAGCCGTGGTGATTTTATGCGGGGATTCCGTCTTGGCCGTTCTGCTAAAGAACACTTCTTGAAGATGTTGGGTTGCGTGCTGAACGACATTGAGCACAGCTTTGTTGACATTGTCTCTACCAAGAGGATCCTGCGGTGGAGGACCGCGATTCAGGAGCTTATCGGCGTGGGTTTTGCTGTGGGGTTTGTTCTAAATCACCTCCATGAGGTTGCCCGAGCCTTTTTTATGAGGAGAGTTTAGCCAGCTGTTGATGCTATAGATGCCCGGATCGAGATTTTGAAGAAGGAGGTGGCAAACTTGGAGGGTTGTCGCGAGTGCCTTCTTTCTAGCATTAGTGGGCCTAGCCGTTTTGGAGATCAAACTCTCATTTCCGGACTCCATTGATGATAATGCGGTTCCCTTCCCTTTTTTTTTTTTTTTTTTTTTGCTTCCCTTCTTTTATTGCTTTGTCTAGAACACTTATATGTTTCCTATAGCACTTATTTGGCGTATGTTTGCCACAATTTAGGTTTGTAACTATGATGCTACACTTTGCTACTACTTTTACTATTGCTATGACATAGTGTTAATACTTCATACTTTTTCATTACATATTCATGAAAGCACGTTACAATTTTTGTCCTATGACATAATCACTTGAAGGAAAAAAGTAAAGGAAACATAAAAACTTTTAGCAAGACAAAAGAAAAGGGACAACCACATAACTCTTTTCCCTAGGCATAATAACATTTCAGCCACTTCCCATTGATGGGATCCATTAAGTCTCTGCCATCCATTTGAGTTAGATGGTAATACCTACTTTGATGTGCTTCCTTTATCACAAGGGATCCTTCCCACTTCGATGCAAACTTAGATGGTCCTACCATGCTTCGCCTGACATAGTCTGACACCTTTAACACAAGTTGCCCTTCTCCGAACACTCTTTCCTTGGTCGTCTTGCCATAGGCTTCAGTCATCTTTTGTCTGTATCTACGGCTGCGTTCCTGGGCCTTTTCTCTCTTTTCATCAAGTCCTTCTAGATCTTCGCACCTTTCTGCCGCAAAGACTTCTCCCTCCTTTTCTTTTTCTTGCATCCGCATGACTCTTAGGGACAGAGTCGTTATTTCTGTTGGGCTTACTACCTCGGTTCCGTAGACTAAGGAAAAAGGTGAGAAGTCTGTGGCTGACTTTGGTGATTTTCTATAAGCCTAAAGAGCGTCCGGCAGGTGTGTCGCCCATCCACCCGTATACTCTTGGCTTATCTTACTGATAATCTTTATGAGAGTTTTGTTCATTGCTTTTGCTTGCCCAATCCCTTGAGGGTAATAAGGCGATGATCGGTGGTGCTTGATTTGGTAGAACTCTAGCATCTTCCTTATATCACTATTGACAAATGGTGTGCCATTGTCACCGATAACCACGTGGGGCACCCCAAACCTTACAATTATATTTCCTTTGATGAAATTTGCCACTGCTCCTCTTGTGGCCTTATGAAGTGGTACTACTTCTACCCACTTAGTAAAATACTTGGTAGCCACTAATATCCATATGTATCCACATGATGGTGGGTTAACTGGCCTTACTAAATCTAGCCCCCAAGTGTGGAAGGGTCATGGGGTGACCATGCTATGTAAATTTTGCGAATGGGTATAAATCAAGTTGGCTTGTACTTGACAACTGTGGGACTTCTTCACAAATTCTACCATATCTCTTTTCATGGTAGGCCAGTAATAGCCCATTTGTAGTAAGCATCTGTAAAGCTTTTTCTTCCCCTGGTATTCCCCACATTCCTCTGAATAACTTCTTTTATCATTTCTTTTGCTTCTTCAGGGCCCAAGCACCTCAAAAGGTCCCCATCGTATCCTTTTTTGAAAAGGACCATGTTATGTAAAAAGTAACGTGTTGCCAACCTCTTAAGCTTGTATCTTTATCTGTACTTTTGTGGCGGGATGTCTTCCATTAGGTAATGTATGAAAGGGCTTCTCCAGTCTTTGCTGATGAATACAGCGTAACTTCCCCTCTCATCTGCAGTAGGTCGGCAAGTCCCACACTAGGTTTGGACTTGATCTACATCTTTACCCATACTTGGCCAATAGAAGCCTGCCCTTTGAAGTCTGCGGTAAAGGCTGACCTCCCCGCAGGACCCGCAAGTCTTGTTGTGTACTTCTTTTAATTTTCTCTGGGCCTCCTCCCGCCCCATGCATCCGGACAAGACGACACTGGCATCCTGCGGTATAACTCCTCTCCCACCAAGTTGTAGTCTTTTAGTATTTTTAATTCTGCGGCATCTTCTCCCTTTATCAAGACTTCCCTTATGGGGATTCGCCAATCTCTTTCACCCTGTTCCTCCCAGAACCTTTCCTTCAACACCTCAATGATGGATTCTTCCCTTTTACTGACTTCTATCCTAGTGCTATCTCCTTTGAAAATTATTTATGACCCTAGTGCGGCTAATGCATCCGCAAACCAGTTTTCGTTTCTTGGAGCATGCTATATTTCGAAGGTTGAGAATTTTTCTTCCATCCTCTGAGCCATTGCTATGTATGGGGCTAGGGTGGGCTCTTTTAAGGAAAAGCTTCCCTTAACCTGGCAAACGACCAGGTTTGAATCTCCTAATACTCTCAAATGTTTGACTCCCATTTCGAGAGCCGTGGCTAGCCTGGTTAGGTAGGTTTCGTATTCTGCCGTGTTGTTTGAACAAGGGAATTCCAGCTTGAATGATAGCGCCTCTGCCTTGTCTTTTTCATGATACAAGACTACTCCCACCCCTTCAATCGGGTAGTAGAAAACCCATCAAATTTCATTACCCATTATTCTCTGACCTCTTCTGCCACGGCTACTTCCCTTGGAACTTCATCATCCAGCGAGAATTCTTCCTCTCCCGTAAATTGTGCCAATAGATCCACTATAGTCTAACTTTTCACCGCCCTAAATGTCCCCTTTCTCAAGTCGTCTTGTGACAATTGTAACAACCACTGGGATATTCTACCCGAGAGGATCGGTTGTTGTAACAAAACTTTGATGGCATGGGACTTAGTCATCAGCCATACTTCGTAGGCTAAGAAATAATGACGCAATCTCTGCGAAGCATATACAATGGCCAGGCATGCTCTCTCCACCCTTGGATAACGAGTTTCTACATCTTTTAAGGCGCAATCGATGTAATACACTTTGCTCGATGCCACCTCCATCTTCCCGAGCGATTAGTGCACCAATGGCATATGAGTTGGTGGCCAAGTAAAGTAGCAATGGTTTTTTGTGGATAGGGGCCTGCACCGTGGGGAGGTTCATCATTATCTACTATAGCCTCTTGAAGGCCGTCTGCTACGCTTTCTCCCACTCAAAACTTTGCCCCTTCTTGAGCAACTTGGTGAAAGCGAGTGATTGATGCCAACCCAGGAATGAATCTCCAATTGTATGAGACTTTTCCTAAGAAACTTTTTAACTCTTTTACCATGACCGGAGGTCTCATAGTTGCTATAGTCGTGGCTTTGGCCAGGTCCACATCTATCCCCCTGCTGTGAACCAGGAAATCCAAGAATTTCCCGGAGGACACCCCAAATGCACACTTGAGGGGGTTCATTCTTAGCTTAAAGGCTCTGTATCTTTCGAATACCCTTTTCATCACGTGGAAATGTTCTTCTCTCCTCTTTGATTTAACCACTATGTCATCCACATAGTCCTCTAGCTCCTAGTGCATCATGTCATGAAATATGGCCGTCATTGCTCGTTGATAAGTTGCGCCTGCATTTTTTAACCCGAAGGACATCACAGTGTAGTAGAAATTGCCCATAGGTGTTCTAAAAGTAGTTTTCTCCGCATCCTTTAGTGCCATCCTGATCTGATTGTATCCGCTAAACCCATCCATAAACGAAAACATAGCGCTTCCTATCGCAGAATCTATTAGTAAATCCATGTTTGGCAATGGGAACTCGTCCTTTGGATAGGCTTTGTTGAGATTTATGAAATCTACACAACATCTTATTATCTCGGCCGTTCTTCTTCTTTACTGGTACTATGTTGGATAGCCAGCGAGGATGTTGAATAGGTTTGATGAATCCTGCGGCTAGCAATTTCTGTACCTCTTTGACTATCTACCCTTCTATTTCTGTGTGAAATATCTTGGCAAGCTAGGCCACCAACTTGGCCTCTAGGACTACATTTAATGTATGCACAACTAACCCAGGGTCTAATCCTAGCATTTCACTGTAGTCCCACGCGAAAACGTCCTTGAACTGTTTCAACAAAGTAGTACCGATTTCGACTTCTCTTTTTCTCACAAACTTGCACTAATTGAGATAGGCCTTGGTTCTTGTGAATCGGACCCTAGGTTAACTTCTTCCAATTCTTCTTCTGCCACAACCTGTGCATCTTTTTTTGCCATGACTTGCTCATCCTTTTCTTCTCCTTTTCCCAAATTTTCTTGAGCGACACAACATGGCAAACTCCCGTGCCCGCCATTCTTGGGTGGGGCTCGCTTGCATCTCACTCGTGGGCCCCACGCGCCTTCATAACTTGTACACAATCCTGCCATCAAGGCCTCGGACCCCGATGCACTGGGGTGTGTTATCCGATCCTGCGGTAGGCGTTTCTTTTCTTTTCTTCTTTCGTTCTAGCAACTCTCTTAGATCGGGTTAAGGGTTACTTTGGACATCTTCCCACTTAGGCACAAAGGTACCTCGTGGCTTTTAAACCGAGCTTTCCCAGGATGGAGCCCATTGGTCGTAAAACATGGTTTCCACTAGGTGAGCTTCTGCTTGCTCAAATGGTGAGGGGTTTGCAACTATACGTATCATCCTACCATTCAATCTTCCTTTCACACATTGGTGATAGGTGGATGGGACCAATCGGTGTTTGTGCAACCAGGGCCTTCCCAAATGCACATGATAGGATACTTCCATTCTGATCACATGGAAATGAGCTAAAGAAGCTATAAGACCTACTTTCAACCACAACTATATGTGGCATGTGGTATTCTCGCCCCTTCCACCGAACCATGTTACTTCCATCAAGCATCCTTGGATCTTTCTTTTTGAAATTCCTACTACTTGCAAGGTGCTCAATGGAATGAGGTTTATGGTAGCACCTGTATCTACCAAGGCCCTCTTGATGGGGATTTGGTTTATGGATGCTACCAAATAGGGAGACGTCTTGTGATCTGGGTGTCCCACCTCCATATCATCATTGCTAAACGTGATCTCGGTTGATTCCTATAGGAAGGCTCTGTCTTCCGGTATTTCTACTAATAAGCACTCTACCCTTGCCCCAAAGGCGATACTCACCAAAGCCTCTATGGCTATCTTTCTTTCCTTTGCTGTGAGTCCAAAGTGGTTAAACAAATTTTTGAATTTGGCACTTTGTTTGAGTGGTAATCGCCGTGGCAGGCAAGGCCAAGTTCTCCTCCTCGCCCTCCCCCGGGTCTGTGCATATTACCATTGTGGCTATGCCCTTTCCCTTGTGGTTCGGGAGTGGGTTTCTTTGGACCTCCTGCTGGGTTAACTCTAGTGTGCCTTCCTTAATCCTACGGTGCACCAATCTGCAGAGCACCCAAAGATTCTACGGTGGGATGTTGTACATAATTATGCAGGCGGTAGAAGTAAGGGTCTCTTCTTTCTTCCCCCGTGGGCTCTCTGGAAACCTGGTTGGGTTTAAAGATTCCGTCTGCTATCCATTTTTCTAGCAAATATCCAGTTCCATAGGAGTACACGGTATGGGTGGGGGCGTATCATATTCCCTCCCTTCAGTTTTCCTTCTCCGCTCTCCAAAGGACACCGCCATAGCTTGCGGGGCGTTTCTTTTGTTTGAACTTAGTTTTGCAGACTAGGCCATCTTCCTGGCTTTCTGCAATAGCTGTGCAAATCGGGAAATTTCTAGATTTTCCAGGATTGCTTTGAATTCCTGAATCATATTAGTCATACACATTTCTACTAAGGTTCATTCTTCATAATGGTTGTAGCAGTCAAGTGCTATGTCCTCGAACCTTTTGATGTATTCCATCAAATCTTCGCCATTCTTTTGTTTGGTCGCTTACAGAGTTGCAAGCGTTACTATTTCCTCTTCGTGGAAGTACTTAGCGTAAAATACATCCACCATGTCATCCCAAGTTGGAATCGATCCTGGTTTTAGGCCATTGTACCAGGTGTATGTCCGGTCACACAATGACTTTGAAAATTCTCGAAGACATAAGTCTTCGCCTCATGCGCGTAAGCGCCAAGGGTATCAATAAACTTCCTCATGTGCTCAACTGCATTTCCCTTCCTGCCATCGTATTGTGCAAAGGCTCTCGGCTCATACCTCTCGGGGTATGGTTTATCGAGTACTTTTAGTGGGTAAGGAGGCCTTCGTGCGTAAAACCTCTCCTTAGGTGTTTTGGCTCTCTCTTATTCCAGGAGAGCCGCTACTTCAGCCATAGTAATGAAACGTTGTTCTACATTCACCTCCTACTAGTGTCTCTTCTCTGTTTGCCGTATTCTCTAGGTCATGCTGGCTCCCTTTCCCCTTCGTCTTGTTTGCTTTTAGTTGACGGATTTCTTCCATCATTTGTTGCTGCGAGTGCTGCAGTGATTGCAATACTTCAATAAAAGTACTGACATTGTCCGTGGGAATTCTTGGTTGTGGCTGAGGATCAGCCCCCGTTCTGTTGGCACCTTCCATTTGGTTAAGTTGCTGTTGGTGAGGCGTTGTTGGCCTAGACTCTACTTGCGAGGGCACGACATTGATATTTCGTGTCGTTATGGACTTTGGTGGCATTGTTTGCGAGGGGTCCTTTTTTTTTTTTTTTTTTTTTTTTTTTCCCCAATCTATTTCCCAACTCCCCAGTGGAGTTGCCAATTGTAAAGTGTGGGGCTGTGCTAGCATGTTAGGTCGCTTCTGCGCACTAGGCCCAAGTTTTCTGGATAAGGGAGTTGGGACCGGTTTAGCCGCAACTCAAATTGGTCCGGCTTGTGCGCAAACTAGGCCAGGTTTGCCAGGAACGTGCTTGCAGCGGGCAGAATAGTTTTAGACAAGTTGTGGCGGACGGATATAATAATAATAAAATAAATAAAATATCTAGCCACTCAGTGGGAAATGACCAAACAACCCACAACTACAGCAATAAAAATAACTTTTACAGAAGGAAAAAAACAGAACAAAAATGAACAAGTATTAATATGTATGGGTTAATCAGAATGTTAGGAAATCAACTAAAATTTGGTCCGTAGGAGCAAAGCCAGAGAGGAAAGAACGTTCCTTCTTAACGTAATTAATCTCTCTCGAAAAGTCCTGCCGTGGAGATTAACGCCCGAGAGAAACGGACCCGAATGGTTTATGCACGAGGGCTCCTTGTGGTTTTCACAGAGAGCAAGACTTCATGAGGGAGAGAGAGAATCAATCTACCGGTGCATGCCTACCGTTCTAATTCTCATTTTGTTTTCTTTCTGGTTGTTTTCTTTCTTTCTTTCTTTCCTTTCCACTCGTTTCTTTTTTATTTCTTGGTTTCCCTTTTCAAATTCCTATTTCTTAGCTAAGGTTCTCGTTGTTACTTTGTCCCTTTGTTCACGGCAAGATCCTCTTTTTATAGCACCCGTCGTGACCGGATTTTACTGTTTTAGCCCTTAACCTCCTTTGTCCGGTCCGGGTGTCTTGGCCGACCATCACTGTTCTGTCTATATGCCACCCCCTATCACCGGACAAAGAAGGATATTTTGTTTGCTTGTCTGTCGTGGCACCCTTTCCTGCTACGGTCTGGGTTCTATCTCTCTCCCTATCCCTTATGGCATGCACCTAGTGGCCACAACTCAGCTTGCTTCTTTTGGGTAGTAAGTCATCCCAACAGGACACTTCCCTAAAAGAGCCTGAGTCGAAACCTCAAAAATAGATTTTTCTCTCTCCCCACCACCAAACCATGCCCTTTGAATCTCTGACCCCCGACCTCACCATGCTCAGATTGGTGGGTGCAGCCGGTGGTGCCTGGGCCTTACACGTGCCTTCCTTCCATATATGTCCAAAATCTATCTCACGCTCATTCGTCTGCCGTAGTCCGGAGGCTTGCCCGCATAGCTTGCCGTCCATTTTTTTTTACCTTTTATGTGGGCTACTTTTGGATTTCCCGCTCCTCTTAGGAGCTGGGCCTTATTTGATGATAGACCTTATATTTCTTTGGCCCACTTCTTGATTTTCCTCATTTCCTGCTATATTGTTCTGTTATTCTTGTTGTATTGACTCAATCTTCTTGGGCCTCTTTAGGCCAGCCGTTTGCTCTTTCCCCAAGTGGCTTGGTATGGTCGCGGTTTTCTTATTTATGGGCTCCTGTGTCCTTTTTGTTTTTCTTTTGGGCATCCTTGGCCCACTTGCTTTCTTTGGGCTTCCTTGGCCCTTTTACTAGCTCTGCATTCCCATGGGTTTTTACTAACTTCATTGGGCTTCCCCGATCCAATTACCTTATTCTCATCCTTAGGGTTCACGGGCCTGCCATAAACCCTTTACTTTCTTAGTTTGCATTACTTTGGGCCTGCGACAGCCCTTTCTCACTTTTCTACATCGTATACCGCCTATGGGTATGTTATTTCTCTCTTTTGGGCTTCTTTAAGCCCACTTGCCTCTTCGAGGCCCATTTGTTTATTTCATAGGCCTATGATCCATTATTCCTACCGCTTTGGCCTAATGGTTTTCTATCTACTTGTCAATTCTTTCTTTCCCCTTGTTATTGGGCTTTTCTTCTTTCTACCTGGATTCTCACAAATGACCCTCAACAATCTTCCAGGAATTTCCACTAAGAAAGAGGTGCATTATGAACGTACTGAAAGAAATGGAGCTAGTAAATATCTAAGAAAAAGTTGCTGCCACCACATTGAATGCCCCGCAACTAACTTTCTGGCCGCATTTATGTGGAGAAGACCCCTAAACAAATTTGTCTTGGCTATCACAACTCATAAAAGGCCAAAGGGAGTGTCTGATGGGACAAACACTCAAGTAGTGGCTCAAATGATCAAGTGTAGGATCAAGATCATCCAAAGGGAACTATATAATGTAAGAGATCCTCCATGGATAGTGGGAGGGGGGGATCATAAGAGAAACACTTTAATAATCAAGAACCAACTTTGTAATCAAACTTGTAAGGAATATATAAGAACTAATCTCCTCGGATTGTGCCGAGGATAATTTTCTCTAATTTAATTCAATCTGTTTCTTTGTTCTTGTCACCTAAGCCTACTTTGTTCGTAATCCAACTCATTTTAACCCAGTTTTCCAATCCACTCTCTACAAATTCATTATTTTGGGTTTTTTGGGCCTAGGTCCATCCATCGTCCGAGCTAGGGGCCCAAATCTAGTCCTTACAGAAATAATACAAAACTAAATGTAAAATAAATAGTATGAATGTAAATTTACACTTTTATTGTAGCAGCCATGTATTTTTATAAAACTTTGTATGGCTTGATGTGAGTGAACTTTGAACTAAATATTGGCTAAAATGTGGTACATTTTCTGTTATATAATCACTAATGCTATGGGATGATTTTTACCTGACCACTGGATATGCTAAGTAGACACGCTGACATATATTTGAAATAAGTGTAAAATTATGAACAGGACACCTACTCCAAAGCAAATATGATGGATTGCAACATGCAGCTGTCCAATTAGAACTAGGGGACCATCTTCTTCAACCAACAAGACGAGCTATTCTGGATGAAATTTTTTATGGCCTGGCCGTAGTGTTATAATTAAGTTAATGAATTTATCTTAGTTTTCCACTGATCGAACGTAATTAAGAACTTCATCACAACAGAGGGTAACACAACTCTAATGCAACATGGATTATTTAGCCATTGCAAATACCCAGCCAGAGTAAAACTCGTTATGCAATTACAAAACACAAGAGAGACCCATTTTATTAGCTAATGAGACAAATAACAAAAAGGACATTTATATGTTTACATTATACTAACAATGTAAACATAAAATTTGCCTTACAAGGGAAAATTAGACCCATGTTACATTACATACATCTGATCATGTCGTCTTACCACATGTCTCGTCAATGAGCAAGTCCAATGTGCACTTAGATGATCCACCCTCCTCCATAGCTTTCTTGGCTATCTCTGTCACCTCCATGCACTTCTTCCTCACCTCCTTTCCTTTCTCTCCTTCCATCAACTCCTTCACCATTTTCTCTAAACCCTCCCACTTCACAAACCCTCTCACTGACCCATCACATCTCTCAACCCTCAGTCCCACCTTTATCTCCTCCACAACCATTCTTGCATTCAAAGGTTGCTCTGCCATCATAGGCCATGCAAGGATTGGAACCCCGGCACATATACTCTCCAACACAGAATTCCATCCACAGTGGCTAAGAAACCCTTGCACACTCTCATGCATCAAAATCTCCCTTTGGTCAACCCATTCTCTCACTACAATTCCTCTATCTTTCACTTTCTCCTCAAATCCATCTGAAATCTCTGACTCACACTTTCTTATCACCCACAAGAAATTCACTTTGGATTCTTCTAATCCAATAGCTATTTCTTTGAGTTGTGCAAGCGAAATCTCTACCTGAGACCCAAAGGCTATATACAGAACTGAGTTCCCTTGGTCAAACTTCTTGTCCAGCCACTGAACCCATTTGGGCTTATTATTGTAGGGTTCATTTCTAGCCTTTGGTGGCTCAGCCAGGCAAAGAGGTCCCAATGACCAGGGCTTGGGTTGACACTCACGATTCCAATAATCAGCAAACACAGACTCAAGCTCATAGAAGCTGTTGACTATAATGCCATAGCTATTCGTTTCTGCTACGATCACATTCATGATGAACTCATATATCAGACCCTTTGGCTCCGACTCAGTAAGTGGGGGCACAAAGTCATTTCTAGTGACTTTAATCCATGGGAAACGAGTGACTGTTATTAACTCGTCGTCTGACTCGGGTCCAAAGAGAAGCCTATCCTGATCCACAGCTCTGATCACGGACGTAGAGTAATAGTTCATACCACAGAATACAAACCTTGGGATGTCGAACTTGGAAGCGGACTCCAAGGTCCACCAAAGGAACCCATCAGAGACAATGAAGCTGACACGTGGAAGATTTTGGATTGCTCGTTCGAAGTCGGGCTGCATGAGCTTTGTGGCGTTTCCAAACGCATGGAACATGGACATAGAGGGCAGTTTGTCTGTGCTCTCAATGCCAACAGGTATATCAGGCACATTGTGCGAGAATGGTAGGTCAAGAATGGTGACTGTGGTGTCATTGAGGGACTCAAAGATGAAGGGACGGTTGGCTGGGGTGGTGAAGATGGTGACAATGAGGCGGCGATGGAGGAGTAAGCGTGCAAGGTGGAGGATTGGGATGGTGTGGCCTTTTGCCATAAAGGGAAAGAGAACCACATGGTGTGGTTGTGAATCACCAGTGATAGAAGCCATTTAATTAAAGTCCTTAGCTTCTTCTTGTTTCTACACACAATTCTCGCTTTCTACAGAGCTTAGGAGTTGGCTAAATAAGTTTGATTTAATAATGGTATGTTACAGATCCGATAAGTGACTCTGCCCTCCGCCCTCTGCCCTCTGCGTTTTTTTATGAACTCTGGTGTGTTGACTTTGGGTTTATGAGCTGTGGCTTTTTAGTAACTGGTGTGTTGTGTCTCTCAACTGTGTAATTTTGTGTGGACCGATTTCAGTGTTTGACTGTTTGTAATATATATATATATATATATATATATATATTTTTTTTTTTGGTTTTATTTATAAAGAAATAAAGAGGAACCACTGGGACAGTAGAACGTGACTAGCCTTGTAAAAGTACTGTCAACTGTGATTGTGAATTTATTTTTTTTTGAAAATTGTGATTGTGAATTTATGAGACTAGTGTAAGTCATAAATGAATTTTTTATGAGACTGATTGGTCAAAGTCTTTGGTCTATTTGTTTTGGTGTTATCAAAAATTGTCTTGTCACTTTGAGTGTGATGCGACTAATATTTTTTTTTTTTTTGATAGAGTGTTGCGACTAATATTAGCAATATATATATAAATTCGTGAATTTTGTCTTTGTCCCTTGGCATGATGTGATTAATATTAGTAACATATATAAATTTGTGCTTGTTTGTTTGTGATTATTTTGGTTTTAGAATTTTTTATTTTTAAAAAGTTGTATTTTTTTAGTTGGTGTATAGAACTACCAAATATGAAAATAATGAAACATTTTTTTTTTTTTTTAATTTGTAGATCATAAAAAAAAAAAAAAATGTTTTAAGCTTTGGCCTCCCAAGTTCGAATCCTGGTTCTTTCCTAGTTTTAAGTACCTCATAACTAAATATTTAAATTATCTTCCTATGTGAATGGTGACATCAATTATAAGTTTGATGTAGTAAAATTTTTAATACTCGTAGTACTACTCTTTGTCTACTCACTTTGATTGTTAATCTTATTTAGTATTTGTATTAGTGTGTTTGTTTCAAATCAATGGTCTTCTGTAATATGTAGCACAGAAGACTATTCATTGTATATTCACTCCGATTCTTAATCTTATTTAGTATTTGTATTAAAGTATTTATTTCAAATCAATGATCTGCCATAATATGGTAGCATAGAAGAGGTGATTATCTAAAACTTTAAAAGTATTTTAAGTTGGAGAGACTAAAACCAAAATGAACGTGATTTTTTTATTCAAAAGAAATCATTTGTATTATCATGAAATTAATAGATAGCACTGCTTTTGTTTTGCTAGGAGAAAAATATATTCTAAATAAAAGATATGTTGTTGTGTTTCATATAAACAGGATTGTGATTTGTGAGGGAGTGGAGGCGCATAAATGAGACTTGTGAATGGGAAAGAGAGGGAAAATTATTTTAGGTACAAGGAAAGAGAAAAAAATATGTCAGATAAAAAAAACATTTTTGGTATTGTGGGTTCGAACTAGTGCCCTGCTTCATTAAAGAGCAATAGAGATGTTGTTTCCTCTTTGTGTTTTTAACCCTTAAAAAAAATTAGAAACAACCATTTGGCTGTTTTCAATTTCCTTCATAATTTGTGATGTAGAAATATTTTTTGTTTTCTGCTTTTTTTTTTTTTTTTTTTTGAGTAACCAAACAAGTTTTTTGTTCTTGAAAACATAAAACTATTTTTGAAAACAAAAAATTGAGGAAAAAAATTGTTACCAAACATGATCTTAGGCCTTTTCCTGTTCCGTAATTTTTTTCCTTTTAATATCCTGAGTTACCAAAAAAAGAAAAAGGTATTCAGCAATGGCTTAAGGACTTAAGAAAGTTAAAATCCATGGTGAGTTGCAATAATGATAGGCTCTCCATTAAAAATTATTATGTATTCCTAAAATATAATCACCATAATAAAAACAGGTTATCTAGTAGGAAAGTATATATTTTCACTTGATTTTTTGAGCTTCTGTTATATTTTTTAAATGATCTTCCAATTCTGAGGAGGATTCACAAAATTATTTCGTTTCCATTGAGAAGTGAATGGAGTTTTTCTTTATTTCAACCGAAGATTAGGTGATTGTTTTTATTAATATGGAGTACCACATTGCATGTATTCTCTTCGGATACCTATCACAAATTAACTACCACTCTGTGTTCTAGCAAATTCATGAATTAAAGAACATTATTATTTGGCTTTAGAATGCCATTATTATTAATTCTAAAATAAAAGTAAAATAATATTAATGAATCTAAAAGTAAAAAGTTTTGTCAAACATTTTTTTTCCAATTAATTACAACGATTGTTAATATTTAAACAATTTAAAAATATTAAAACAAAATAACATTTAACTTATCTTACATCACGTTTAAGTAAGAACTGGGCCTGAAATTGAAAGTTTGTGCACCAACCATTTGTGTATTGCGTGCAAAATGCAGTAGTATAGACTCGGCACATCATAGACATCATTTTTTTTTTTACACAAAATCATAGGCATTATTAAGCATTATAAATTCATTACATGCAGGTCACAGATTTATATAACAATCTAGCTTGGAATATCAAAGTTTCATGTATGAATCCAAGTAAAAGATTTATATTATATTAGTGTTCCTGAACATTCTAATGTTTCTTTAAGAATTATTTGTTTGTTTATGAATGCTTAAAGTTCGCATTTAACAACTACTGTGCTGCAGACCCGTATGTTATAAAATAGTTCAATTTCAATTTTCAATCGTCCATATATATGCAAAAGCTTTAATTTTTGGTCACATAATTAATATAAAAGTTACCCAAAATTATATAAAATAAGCTATTGCAAAACTATCTATAGTCAATGATATCCATTACAGTATGCCATAATAATCATGTCCTATCCAAAGCAATGTGAACATGGATAATCTGTTTTGATCAACATGGTCTGCCAAACATTAATTCTAGAAAAGGTTGGGATCTGGGTTGATCTAGCAGCCTACCACAGTATTTAACTAAACAACCTCAAGAGAGGCTCCTTGTTTAAAGTGTTTACTTTTTTTGTTACTTATTTCCTCATAGCCAAACTTTAAATTTTAAATACGAAGAGGAATGGGGTTGTGATTGATCTTGATTCTAGAGTTCCAGTAGTGAGGTGAACTTTTCGAGAGAGCCTCTGGAAGCATAATAGGAGTGGTTGGGAGGACTTATCTAAATCAGATTTTAAGTTGGAGGTGGAAATTGCACTCATTTTCTAAATGATTCAGGATCTGAATAGTTGCTTCGCAAGACCCCTTATTTACTAACCATTGCAATTTTATATGAGAGCAACAATTGCAGATTATCTGGAGAATATTGCCATGCATTATTGTCCTACGTTCTGAAGAGCATTGCAATTTAAGGAGATGGAGCCAATCCAAAATCTGTGACTTATTATATGCCATGTGGAATTCCATAGACAAATAATTTGGAAAACCTTTCAACAGTAGTGTTATGATTGAGGTTAAGGAAAAGTGCTAACTACATCTACAAACATCTCGAGTAACATCTAGGACACCATTGATTTCTAGATTGATTGAATCAGTTATGTGTGTTGACTGTTGAGTCCTATATTGAGCATATATTAAATTAATATAAACTTTATAAAGTATAAACAAGTACAAGGAACCTCAATTGCAACTTGACTAGGTGTTTTTCCTCATAGTAATTTGAAAGTTAAATGAAATTTGAATCATGAACATCTCTATTAGAAATACTAAGATGTATCAGTTGAATTACAAAACTCTTGGCTTACTAGTTCTTTTAAGATATTGGATAGATGTGATTAATCATTTTCCTACCGTTATCATTCTTATAAAAAAAATTAATAAAAAATAATAAAATGGGTTGTGGCTACTGGCTAGGCAATTACAAAACAATTTAGAATATTTTACCACTTATTGAGGTGCCTTATTTTGAATTATGGTGAGTAGAAGTGTTATTTAATTATTTTTGTAAAATCTATTTATATTATGATCATAAGTTATGGTGGGCCCAAGTGTTTGTTATTATGATACTGTGCTCTTCTTTGAGATACTCTAGGGAGTAATATTAGGACCGCATAAGATGACACAATTTATGCCAGAACTTGCCCACGTGGTGAGTTGTGAGTGGTAGTCTAGTAGAGGTGTGATGCAACTCGCTATGCAGACAAATTGTGGCACAAGTTATGCTATTTTACGTTGTCCTAGCATTACTCTTTCTTAAATTGTGCCTAAGCCAGTGCTGCGTTTATCCATTGTTTGTAAAAGTAGTTGGTCGGCATCATTTAGAATGCAATAACGCTTTGTCCCGTGCCTTGTGGTGCATTAATTTGAAGGGAGAGCTGAGCAGACCTTGTATTGTTAAGGAAATGAGCTCAAATGAATACGATTGAAGCCTTAAAATTTCGTATTTTCCTTCTCAATTGGATGAGAACCATACACGCTTTCACTTTAATATCTTTCTTCTTCTTTTCGGTTTTTTTTTTTTTTTTTTTTTTTTTTTTTAATGGGGTGTGTGTTAGCCAGCATAATGAACAACGTTGAAAAGACTTTGGGCTCTCTACCAGACCAGATACGTGATAAATGACCTGCAGTCTCAAGCATAGACAAAGATAGAATGACAAGAACAGAAAACTGAGCATTGAGTAATACCATGAAACCTGAGAGTCATTTCTGTTATGGAATCCCAAACAAAATTAATGTTTATAGTTTAACAGTTTTAAGTTGTTATATACGAGTTTGAGTTGGTTAATTTTCTTTTTAGATTAGTTTTAATACATTCATAATTACTTAGACCATATCAAGTCAAAGCTTCTTGTACAAATACAGATGTTCTGTAGAATAATCCAGTGAGAGGAATCATTTACACCATTTTATCCAATTTCTATTTTCTTTCTCATTGCTCTGATCCTGGTCCACACTAATTTACAATTTTTTTTTTTTTTTTTCATTTTAAAATTTTGGGCCTTTGTAATCTTAGATCATAAAAGTGTGTTTTGATTTCTTTCTCTTGCATATCTCATATATACTTTCGGTATGCTAAAGTTACACCCTTTTATTTTAAGAGATTTTAAGAGTGTGGTGAACACAATATATTAGTTTCTAATTAAAAGCAAGCCCACTTTCCACCAATCAAAGAGGCATAACAGGAATTACTTAACAGCATATATTAGTTTCTAATTAAAAGCAAGCCCACTTCCCACCAACCAAAAAGGCATAACAGGAATTACTGACATAGAGTTGTTACAACAATCCATATAGCAAGGTGGCTATGAAGCACTGAGGAAGCGAAGAAACTGGGGTATGAACTTAGCTCTTCTCGGTGTTGCTCTCCAACTCCTTCTTCAGATGTAGAGAGAAGTCATCATTGACATCATCATCATCCCAATCATCCTCCCATTGCTGTGTTGTATCTTTTCCTTCTTCCTTGTCCTCCCACTCTGCCGCCATAAATAAACCAACCAGGTCATACTAAAAGTAAAAAAGAATGATGGCTCAATCATCTTGGTACAAATTAAAGAAATAATTACTAATGCACAATATATATTTTCAAATTACTAAATAAGGCATTTGGAAATAGGGAGAGGGGGGGGGGGGGGGAGGGGGGAGGTGGAGTTCAAACCCTAGCCAGGCACCACAGAGGGTGCTAGCACCACTGGGTTATCACTCGAATCCCCACCTCTATTATCCAATTCCACCACCTCAAGGATTTAGAGTTTAAACAAAAAGGATTCTAAGTTTATAACATCTCCAATATTGCAGTGGAAGCTGGAACTACCATTAAAAATAAAAAATAAAAAGATCTCCTACAGCTTTTCCATACCCTTCAAACTCTAAGTGACACTTCCAAACAACCACTATTATCCAAGAACTCCAAAATACTTCTGCAAATGTAGGAGCCTCAAAAGAATATATTTCAAAATTTCAATACAAAATAGACCACTGGCTAATCAAATTGACTCCACAAAGGAATCAGGCCATGGCTGGCCAGAGTAATTGGCATGACAAGCTATACCACACTCAAGAAAACTTTATCCTGCAAGTAGGTATGAAGAAATGGTTCAGTATAGGGAAGCAATTCATAGGTGTGAATCCAAGTGAAACAATTCCCAAAAGGTAAGTGATTGAGTAAATTATTGTTAATCAGGAAACAGTATTACACTTGAATCCATCCTACACACTATGAAAATTATTTTTCCTAGCTCCGTTTGGGAGTTCATAAGGGAAGGGAAGGGAATGGAATGGAATGATCATAAGGGAATGGAATGGAATGTATTTAAGCAAGAGAAAGGAATGGAAAAGAATGGAATTAAGTAACCTTGATTGGATGTTTTAAAATGAAGGAATGGAAAGGAATGGAATGTAAATAATTTTGTTTAAGAGCAACATGGAGGGAATGGAATGGATTCATTTTATAACAATATTACTATTAGACCCTTATTTTAAAATAAATAATTGAATATACAGGGGTATTTTGGGAGTTTTAGTAAAAAAATCATTAAATCTAATTTCATTCCCTCCCATTCCTCCCAATTTCGGGGGGAATGAAAATTTGAGGTTTTAAGGGAATAGAGAGAAATGAGTGTTCCCTCCTACTCATTCCATTCCCTTCTACTTAAACTCCCAAACAAGGGAATGAACTTTCCATTCCCTCCATTAAAACTCCCAAACAAGGGGAAGGAAAGAATATTCTAAAATTATTCTTTTTATTCCTTTCCATTCCATTCCATTCCCTCCTCCCAAACGAGGCCTTAAAAGTCACCACATAGGCACATACAGAACAAAAAATTGCAGGAATCATGTTGCACCTTTGCATAGGCACACACAAAACAAAGATTGCAGGAATCATGTTGCACCTTCAAATACATTCCAAGATCTTCTAACTCCAACCACACACATGAAATAAAACACATTCCATACAATTTTCCATTCCTAGATATACTGACAAAAGGCATGGCCGAACCTATAGTCCAAACACCAGCTAATATCCCACCTGCAACAGCAGATTGCCCTACAAATCCCCTCCCATGGATTCCCAGTACCTTAATAAACAGACTCTCTTGCAAGGCTCATACACTGTCATCTAAAGGTTATAATAACAACCATCCTAGCCTTTCTGTTGGGGGGGGTGGGGTTTGGGGAATCACTTACACCCCAAAGATCCCTCATGCTGATAGGTTAAATTTCATCTTTAAACTCCTACGACCAACAAACCTCATAAGATAGTTATATTTGAAATCAATTTAAGTGGACATTTTTCATTGGTCCTTCTACATCTCTAATTCCTTGAACCAACAAATTTATTTCTCTCTCTCTCTCCCCCCCCACCCCCCCTCTCTTTCTCTCTTTAACCAGTGAGTTAAACATGTATTGAATGAATCTTAAGCCCTCCATCTTGCTCTTCCAAAGAGAGGAAGTGTCGTTTGAAATAGAGCTCATTAACTTCTCGAACCAACATATTTCTCAATAGTCAATCCCATCCTAGCAATAACACCCATCTCAAAATTTGCAAATAAAACTACCTACCAACCACCTCTCCCAAACCCCGCAAAAGCATAAGCTTTGTGAACTGCATGAGACCCTTTTTTTTATCCTATCAATAAACACAATTCAAAAAACCTAAAGAACTAATGTACCCATCTCAACCAAAACCACCTTAGTATCCTCACATTCATCATTAATTACAATAATGATACCATCAATGTTGGTAATGCATATTATAATAATAAAAAAAAATTTAAAAATTTGAAAAAAAACTAAAACTAGGCTAAAACAACACAGTGCATATAACGAGGTTGTATATAAAGACAAAAGTAATTGAACAACAATTAAGAATAAAAATTTAAAAAAAAAAAAAAAAAAAAAAAAAAAAAAACCTTCGTTGATCTCGAATTCTTCGAACTCGTCATCGTCTTCGAACAAGTCAACCTTGGGATCTTCAGCAGCTACTTTGGCATCCTTCTCCATTATGCGACCTCACTGAAACCTGCAATTCCGACGACAACAACAACAAAAAGCATAAGAAATTATAGGGTTTTGTTTTGTTAGACAAAAACGCGCTCATATTTTTGAATTATAGTAAAATTGAAACATTTAATGGAATAAGTAATAAGAGATTGATTTGAAATTAGCATACCGTACGGATAGAAAGCAAATCGTAAACCCTAAATCGCAGAGAGAGAGAGAGAGAGAGAGAGAGAGTAGTGCTGAGGGATTTCTTGTTGCTTCAACCAAGTGACTATATTCGATGTTTCTTTTCTTACGTGGCGACTTTTCTTTCTAATTTTATTTTGTTTTTTGTTTTAATAATATTATTCTATAATATTTGAAACAATTTATTAAGATTAAATTATAAATTACAACTTCTAATTTTGATTCATTTCAATTCAAGACTCTTAACTGTTAATTTTTATTTCAATTATTTAATTTAATTTTTTACAATTTTTTTACTGTTTTCAATTCATTCATTTAATTATTTTTTTCATTTTAATTATTTATTTTTAATTTATTTTTTCTTATAAAAACTTTATTTTGTTTTGAATTTTATTGTTTTTCATTCCGTCTATTTTTTTTTTTTCATTTTAATTATTTAATTTTAATATATTTTTAATAAATTTTTTAAAGCCATCTAATTAAGTTAATTTCAGTATTTTTTTCATTTTTTAGGTGAATTTAATCTTACGAATTGGATGGAGAAGAACAAAAGGATTATATTGAAAATAAATGAAAATAAAAATACTGAAATGAAACTTATATGGAAAAAAAAAAAAAAAAAAAAAAAAAAAAAAAAAAAACTTTGGACAGTTACATATGTATTATAGTTTAAGTTTTTTTAATTAAATTCAATTATGTAATTATATTAGCCAATACAATATAAATAATGTTATGTTTTCGATTAATAAGTAAATGTAACTTGTGGGGCCCAATAGTTTATGGGTCCGGTCCGCTCGTTTGTGGGGAGTTCACAGGCCCAAATTGAAGGAGGCAAGGGCCCAAGTTCCAAATATGGAGCCCAAAGAGGCCCAAAAATACAAGGACTACATAGTCCTCGGCAGATCTCAAGTCCCATAGATGAGGGTGGAATACAAACAAACTTGAAGTATCGAAAAATATCCGAGGGGAATTGTCCTTAGTACCCTTCATTAATATGACGCCGCACCGACAAAACCGGGATTCTTAGGCTTTACCGACAATCTCCAACAATTTTGGGAGTAGATTGATGGGACAAGCATCAGTTAAAGGTCGACCCTACACGTGGACGAAGGAAATTGAATGCATGCTAATATAAAAGGAAAATATGCAACCTAAGAAAAGGGGTCCTTCCGGAGAAAAAGGGCTCAAAGGGTGAATATCTCTAAGCCATGCATGAAGAACTTAACAAAAGAACCGCCGAGAAATCTCGACTTAGCCTTTCGAACCCACTCTCTACAAATGATATTGTCGAAATTCACGTGCGGACCCAACTACGGTTGCGGTTCGTTTCGGGACGTGACCCTACAATTGGCGCCGTCATGAAAGGCTTACGCGTGAGCTCGGCGGCGATGGAGTTGAGTTTCGAACAAGGGTCTACGAGGACGCCTTCATGACCGGCGACACCTTGTCGTTGTTCCGATCTGAGTTCCCACCAGGGATACGCCTCATAATGCTAGTGGCATGGCAAGTCTAGGGGCTTCAAGCACCAAGATCGCTTCCCCCGCTTTATTCGATAAACTAACCTAAAAAACGAATAAACGAACAACAAGATACAAGTTTTGGGATGAAACCAAGGCCTTGCATGGTCCTCGGACCCAAGCCTGCAGGGGAAACCAACTACTTACAAAAGAATACAAGTTTTGGACAAACCAAGACCTTGCATGGTCCTTCACCCAAGCCTGCAGGGGAAACCAACTACTTACAAAAGAATACAAGTTTTGGACAGAACCAAGGCCTTGCATGGTCCTTCGACCCAAGCCTGCAGGGAAACCACAAACTTACACAAAGAATACAAGTTTTGGACAGAACCAAGGCCTTGCATGGTCCTTCGACCCAAGCCTGCTGGGAAACCAACAACTTACACAAAGAATACAAGTTTTGGATAGAACCAAGGCCTTGCATGGTCCTCGGACCCAAGCCTCTGGGGAAACCAACTACCTACAAAAGAATACAAGTTTTGGACAGAACCAAGGCCTTGCATGGTCCTTCGACCAAAGCCTGCGGGGAAACCAACAACTTACACAAAGAATACAAGTTTTGGACAGAACCAAGGCCTTGTATGGTCCTCGGACCCAAGCCTGCTGGGAAACCAACTACTTACAAAAGAATACAAGTTTTGGACAGAACCAAGGCCTTGCATGGTCCTCGGACCCAAGCCTGCAGGGAAACCAACTACTTATAAAAGAATACAAGTTTTGGACAGAACCAAGGCCTTGCATGGTCCTTCGACCAAAGCCTGCGGGGAAACCAACAACTTACACAAAGAATACAAGTTTTGGACAGAACCAAGGCCTTGCATGGTCCTCGGACCCAAGCCTGCAGGGAAACCAACTACTTACAAAAGAATACAAGTTTTGGACAAACCAAGGCCTTGCATGGTCCTTCGACCCAAGCCTGCGGGGAAACCAACTACTTACAAAAGAATACAAGTTTTGGACAGAACCAAGGTCTTGCATGGTCCTTCGACCCAAGCCTGCGGGGGAACCACAAACTTACACAAAGAATACAAGTTTTGGACAGAACCAAGGCCTTGCATGGTTCTTCGACCAAAGCCTGGGGAAACCAACAACTTACACAAAGAATACAAGTTTTGGATGTGAACTAAGGCCTTGCATGGTCCTCGGACCCAAGCCTGCGGGGAAACCAACTACTTACAAAAGAATACAAGTTTTGGACAGAACCAAGGCCTTGCATGGTCCTTCGACCCAAGCCTCTGCGAAACCAACTACTTACAAAAGAATACAAGTTTTGGACAGAACCAAGGCCTTGCATGGTCCTTCGACCCAAGCCTCTTTTAAACCAACTACTTACAAAAGAATACAAGTTTTGGATGCCAAACCAAGGCCTTGCATGGTCCTCGGACCCAAGCCTGCTGGGAAACCAACTACTTACAAAAGAATACAAGTTTTGGACAGAACCAAGGCCTTGCATGGTCCTTCGACCCAAGCCTGCTGGGAAACCAACAACTTACACAAAGAATACAAGTTTTGGACAGAACCAAGGCCTTGCATGGTCCTTCGACCCAAGCCTGCGGGGAAACCACAAACTTACACAAAGAATACAAGTTTTGGACAGAACCAAGGCCTTGCATGGTCCTTCGACCCAAGCCTCCGGAGAAACCACAAACTTACACAAAGAATACAAGTTTTGGACAGAACCAAGGCCTTGCATGGTCCTTCGACCCAAGCCTGCGGGGAAACCACAAACTTACACAAAGAATACAAGTTTTGGACAGAACCAAGGCCTTGCATGGTCCTTCGACCCAAGCCTGCAGGGGGAAACCAACAACTTACACAAAGAATACAAGTTTTGGACAGAACCAAGGCCTTGCATGGTCCTCGGACCCAAGCCTCCAGGGAAACCAACTACCTACAAAAGAATACAAGTTTTGGACAGAACCAAGGCCTTGCATGGTCCTTCGACCAAAGCCTGCAGGGAAACCAACAACTTACACAAAGAATACAAGTTTTGGACAGAACCAAGGCCTTGTATGGTCCTCGGACCCAAGCCTGCTGGGAAACCAACTACTTACAAAAGAATACAAGTTTTGGACAGAACCAAGGCCTTGCATGGTCCTCGGACCCAAGCCTGCAGGGAAACCAACTACTTACAAAAGAATACAAGTTTTGGACAGAACCAAGGCCTTGCATGGTCCTTCGACCAAAGCCTGCGGGGAAACCAACAACTTACACAAAGAATACAAGTTTTGGACAAACCAAGGGCCTTGCATGGTCCTCGGACCCAAGCCTGCGGGGAAACCAACTACTTACAAAAGAATACAAGTTTTGGACAGAACCAAGGCCTTGCATGGTCCTTCGACCCAAGCCTGCAGGGAAACCAACTACTTACAAAAGAATACAAGTTTTGGACAGAACCAATGTCTTGCATGGTCCTTCGACCCAAGCCTCTGGGGAAACCACAAACTTACACAAAGAATACAAGTTTTGGACAGAACCAAGGCCTTGCATGGTTCTTCGACCAAAGCCTCTGGGGAAACCAACAACTTACACAAAGAATACAAGTTTTGGACAAACTAAGGCCTTGCATGGTCCTCGGACCCAAGCCTGGGGAAACCAACTACTTACAAAAGAATACAAGTTTTGGACAAAAGGCCTTGCATGGTCCTTCGACCCAAGCCTGCTGGGGAAACCAACTACTTACAAAAGAATACAAGTTTTGGACAGAACCAAGGCCTTGCATGGTCCTTCGACCCAAGCCTGCAGGAAACCAACTACTTACAAAAGAATACAAGTTTTGGACAGAACCAAGGCCTTGCGTGGTCCTCGGACCCAAGCCTGCTGGGAAACCAACTACTTACAAAAGAATACAAGTTTTGGACAGAACCAAGGCCTTGCATGGTCCTTCGACCCAAGCCTGCAGGGGAAACCAACTACTTACAAAAGAATACAAGTTTTGGATGAACCAAGGCCTTGCATGGTCCTCGGACCCAAGCCTGCTGGGGAAACCAACTACTTACAAAAGAATACAAGTTTTGGATGGAGACCAAGGCCTTGCATGGTCCTTCGACCCAAGCCTGCAAAAACCAACAACTTACACAAAGAATACAAGTTTTGGGCGGAACCAAGGCCTTGCATGGTCCTTCGACCCAAGCCTGGGGAAACCACAAACTTACACAAAGAATACAAGTTTTGGACAGAACCAAGGCCTTGCATGGTCCTTCGACCCAAGCCTGCAAAAACCACAAACTTACACAAAGAATACAAGTTTTGGACAGAACCAAGGCCTTGCATGGTCCTTCGACCCAAGCCTGCGGGGAAACCAACAACTTACACAAAGAATACAAGTTTTGGACAGAACCAAGGCCTTGCATGGTCCTCGGACCCAAGCCTGCAGGGAAACCAACTACCTACAAAAGAATACAAGTTTTGGATAGAACCAAGGCCTTGCATGGTCCTTCGACCAAAGCCTGGGGAAACCAACAACTTACACAAAGAATACAAGTTTTGGACAACCAAGGCCTTGTATGGTCCTCGGACCCAAGCCTGCTGGGGGAAACCAACTACTTACAAAAGAATACAAGTTTTGGATGTGAACCAAGGCCTTGCATGGTCCTCGGACCCAAGCCTGCAGGGAAACCAACTACTTACAAAAGAATACAAGTTTTGGACAGAACCAAGGCCTTGCATGGTCCTTCGACCAAAGCCTGCGGGGAAACCAACAACTTACACAAAGAATACAAGTTTTGGGACAGAACCAAGGCCTTGCATGGTCCTCGGACCCAAGCCTGCTGGGGAACCAACTACTTACAAAAGAATACAAGTTTTGGACAGAACCAAGGCCTTGCATGGTCCTTCGACCCAAGCCTGGGGAAACCAACTACTTACAAAAGAATACAAGTTTTGGACAGAACCAAGGTCTTGCATGGTCCTTCGACCCAAGCCTGCAGGGAAACCACAAACTTACACAAAGAATACAAGTTTTGGACAGAACCAAGGCCTTGCATGGTTCTTCGACCAAAAGCCTTTGGGGAAACCAACAACTTACACAAAGAATACAAGTTTTGGGATGAACTAAGGCCTTGCATGGTCCTCGGACCCAAGCCTGCAGGGAAACCAACTACTTATAAAAGAATACAAGTTTTGGACAGAACCAAGGCCTTGCATGGTCCTTCGACCAAAGCCTGCAGGGAAACCAACAACTTACACAAAGAATACAAGTTTTGGATGAGAACCAAGGCCTTGCATGGTCCTCGGACCCAAGCCTGCAGGGGGAAACCAACTACTTACAAAAGAATACAAGTTTTGGACAGAACCAAGGCCTTGCATGGTCCTTCGACCCAAGCCTGCAGGGGAAACCAACTACTTACAAAAGAATACAAGTTTTGGACAGAACCAAGGTCTTGCATGGTCCTTCGACCCAAGCCTGCAGGGAAACCACAAACTTACACAAAGAATACAAGTTTTGGACAGAACCAAGGCCTTGCATGGTTCTTCGACCAAAGCCTGCAGGGAAACCAACAACTTACACAAAGAATACAAGTTTTGGACAGAACTAAGGCCTTGCATGGTCCTCGGACCCAAGCCTGCAGGGAAACCAACTACTTACAAAAGAATACAAGTTTTGGACAGAACCAAGGCCTTGCATGGTCCTTCGACCCAAGCCTCTGCGGAAACCAACTACTTACAAAAGAATACAAGTTTTGGACAAACCAAGGCCTTGCATGGTCCTTCGACCCAAGCCTGCTGGGGAAACCAACTACTTACAAAAGAATACAAGTTTTGGACAGAACCAAGGCCTTGCATGGTCCTCGGACCCAAGCCTGCTGGGAAACCAACTACTTACAAAAGAATACAAGTTTTGGACAGAACCAAGGCCTTGCATGGTCCTTCGACCCAAGCCTCTGGGGAAACCAACAACTTACACAAAGAATACAAGTTTTGGACAGAACCAAGGCCTTGCATGGTCCTTCGACCCAAGCCTGCAGGGAAACCACAAACTTACACAAAGAATACAAGTTTTGGACAGAACCAAGGCCTTGCATGGTCCTTCGACCCAAGCCTCCGGAGAAACCACAAACTTACACAAAGAATACAAGTTTTGGACAAACCAAGGCCTTGCATGGTCCTTCGACCCAAGCCTGCAGGGGAAACCACAAACTTACACAAAGAATACAAGTTTTGGACAGAACCAAGGCCTTGCATGGTCCTTCGACCCAAGCCTGCGGGGAAACCAACAACTTACACAAAGAATACAAGTTTTGGGATGAACCAAGGCCTTGCATGGTCCTCGGACCCAAGCCTGCAGGGAAACCAACTACCTACAAAAGAATACAAGTTTTGGACAGAACCAAGGCCTTGCATGGTCCTTCGACCAAAGCCTGCTGGGGAAACCAACAACTTACACAAAGAATACAAGTTTTGGACTGAGAACCAAGGCCTTGTATGGTCCTCGGACCCAAGCCTGCTGGGAAACCAACTACTTACAAAAGAATACAAGTTTTGGGATGGAAACCAAGGCCTTGCATGGTCCTCGGACCCAAGCCTGCAGGAAACCAACTACTTACAAAAGAATACAAGTTTTGGACAGAACCAAGGCCTTGCATGGTCCTTCGACCAAAGCCTGCCTGGGAAACCAACAACTTACACAAAGAATACAAGTTTTGGACAGAACCAAGGCCTTGCATGGTCCTCGGACCCAAGCCTCTGGGGAAACCAACTACTTACAAAAGAATACAAGTTTTGGACAGAACCAAGGCCTTGCATGGTCCTTCGACCCAAGCCTCTGGGGAAACCAACTACTTACAAAAGAATACAAGTTTTGGACAGAACCAATGTCTTGCATGGTCCTTCGACCCAAGCCTCTGGGGAAACCACAAACTTACACAAAGAATACAAGTTTTGGATGAACCAAGGCCTTGCATGGTTCTTCGACCAAAGCCTGGGGGAAACCAACAACTTACACAAAGAATACAAGTTTTGGACAGAACTAAGGCCTTGCATGGTCCTCGGACCCAAGCCTGCAGGGAAACCAACTACTTACAAAAGAATACAAGTTTTGGACAGAACCAAGGCCTTGCATGGTCCTTCGACCCAAGCCTGCTGGGGAAACCAACTACTTACAAAAGAATACAAGTTTTGGACAGAACCAAGGCCTTGCATGGTCCTTCGACCCAAGCCTGCTGGGAAACCAACTACTTACAAAAGAATACAAGTTTTGGACAGAACCAAGGCCTTGCGTGGTCCTCGGACCCAAGCCTCCAGGGGAAACCAACTACTTACAAAAGAATACAAGTTTTGGACAGAACCAAGGCCTTGCATGGTCCTTCGACCCAAGCCTGCAGGAAACCAACTACTTACAAAAGAATACAAGTTTTGGATTAAACCAAGGCCTTGCATGGTCCTCGGACCCAAGCCTGCTGGGGAAACCAACTACTTACAAAAGAATACAAGTTTTGGAAGAACCAAGGCCTTGCATGGTCCTTCGACCCAAGCCTCCGGGGAAACCAACAACTTACACAAAGAATACAAGTTTTGGGCGGAACCAAGGCCTTGCATGGTCCTTCGACCCAAGCCTGCGGGGAAACCACAAACTTACACAAAGAATACAAGTTTTGGACAGAACCAAGGCCTTGCATGGTCCTTCGACCCAAGCCTGCGGGAAACCACAAACTTACACAAAGAATACAAGTTTTGGACAGAACCAAGGCCTTGCATGGTCCTTCGACCCAAGCCTGCAGGGAAACCACAAACTTACACAAAGAATACAAGTTTTGGACAGACCAAGGCCTTGCATGGTCCTTCGACCCAAGCCTGCGGGAAACCAACAACTTACACAAAGAATACAAGTTTTGGACAGAACCAAGGCCTTGCATGGTCCTCGGACCCAAGCCTGGGGGAAACCAACTACCTACAAAAGAATACAAGTTTTGGATAGAACCAAGGCCTTGCATGGTCCTTCGACCAAAGCCTGCTGGGAAACCAACAACTTACACAAAGAATACAAGTTTTGGACAGAACCAAGGCCTTGTATGGTCCTCGGACCCAAGCCTGCTGGGAAACCAACTACTTACAAAAGAATACAAGTTTTGGACAGAACCAAGGCCTTGCATGGTCCTCGGACCCATGCCTGCAGGAAACCAACTACTTACAAAAGAATACAAGTTTTGGATGCAGAACCAAGGCCTTGCATGGTCCTTCGACCAAAGCCTCCGGGGAAACCAACAACTTACACAAAGAATACAAGTTTTGGATGAAACCAAGGCCTTGCATGGTCCTCGGACCCAAGCCTGGGAAAACCAACTACTTACAAAAGAATACAAGTTTTGGACAGAACCAAGGCCTTGCATGGTCCTTCGACCCAAGCCTGCTGGGAAACCAACTACTTACAAAAGAATACAAGTTTTGGACAGAACCAAGGTCTTGCATGGTCCTTCGACCCAAGCCTGCTGGGAAACCACAAACTTACACAAAGAATACAAGTTTTGGACAGAACCAAGGCCTTGCATGGTTCTTCGACCAAAGCCTTTGGGGAAACCAACAACTTACACAAAGAATACAAGTTTTGGACAGAACTAAGGCCTTGCATGGTCCTCGGACCCAAGCCTCCGGGGAAACCAACTACTTACAAAAGAATACAAGTTTTGGACAGAACCAAGGCCTTGCATGGTCCTTCGACCCAAGCCTGCAGGGAAACCAACTACTTACAAAAGAATACAAGTTTTGGACAGAACCAAGGCCTTGCATGGTCCTTCGACCCAAGCCTGCTGGGAAACCAACTACTTACAAAAGAATTCAAGTTTTGGACAGAACCAAGGCCTTGCATGGTCCTCGGACCCAAGCCTCCTGGGGAAACCAACTACTTACAAAAGAATACAAGTTTTGGATTTAACCAAGGCCTTGCATGGTCCTTCGACCCAAGCCTGCAGGGGAAACCAACAACTTACACAAAGAATACAAGTTTTGGCGGAACCAAGGCCTTGCATGGTCCTTCGACCCAAGCCTCTGGGGAAACCACAAACTTACACAAAGAATACAAGTTTTGGACAGAACCAAGGCCTTGCATGGTCCTTCGACCCAAGCCTGCAGGGAAACCAACAACTTACATAAAGAATACAAGTTTTGGATTGAACCAAGGCCTTGCATGGTCCTTCGACCCAAGCCTCTAGGGAAACCAACTACTTACAAAAAAATACAAGTTTTGGACAGAACCAAGGCCTTGCATGGTCCTTCGACCCAAGCCTGCAGGGAAACCAACTACTTACAAAAGAATACAAGATGCGGATTTAACCAAGGCCTTGCATGGTCCTCGGACCCGAGCCTCTGAAGAAACCAACTACTTACAAAGAAAACTACGTTACGTGGATCTTAGAACCTCTCCGAGGAAAACTTTCCATTAACAATTGGGTTAACTCCCGATCCGCCCGAACACTCTAGTTTGCCCTCGGACCCTCAATGCCAAAAGGGCCAATACGAAATGGAGTAACATGTTTCCAAAAACATAATCGAAGTCGCTCGATGCTCGGGTACCCCCTCAAGTGAATCATTTAGAGTTCATCGTTTCTTGGACAGCATCCTCGCACATATCACAGGACGTTCAACCGTTATCTCGGTTAGTTTCCTAAATTTAACTTACTATCAATTATTATTATGCCTGGTAGCATAGGTAAATTAGAACAAGTTAAATCGTGTATCAATGGGCTCTTGCCCTAAGTATCGCCGAGAGAAAGCACATACAAGGAGTACACTCATTCACGAGGTGGTGTTGCCAAAAGAACAATACCCAAAACAAGTATTTAAATTTCTGTTTTTATTAAAACAAAGAAATAGTACAATGTACAATGAAAAGCTGGAATCAGCCTACGTCAGAGCTTACTACATAAGTACTACATAAGCAAGAAAAAGAAAAATACAAGAAAGCTGGAGAAAGCCGAGGAGGTATGTCGGAGGATAGGTTGGCTACAGACTCAAGGCCTTATCCTTCCCCGCGCTCTTACATGCCCATAACTCAAAAAAAAGAAACCCAACTTGAACCCATCGACACCGTAGAAGGAAAGGTGCGGGGAGTGGGAAACGAGGGGCTTTCTCTAAATATTCGCTGCAATGCTGCTAAGGCGGCGCTGATGGCGGAGAATCTTTCTTCGACATACCAAAGTGCTTTGGCATGAAAAACCTGCTTGATTTTGACTAAAAGAGGGAGAGACGCCGTTCCCCTCGGTCGAGATGGAGTACTCTCCCGAACTTGTGCTTCCTGTGCCCATACCTTGCTGTTATAAGCCTCATGAGGACACGGGCGCTTCACGGCGGAGAGAGTTCTTTCTTCTCAACCCTCGCCTTCAACATGTTATGCCAAGAAAGGAGAGCACCGGATATGGGAAGTATGAGGTGAGAGAAAACTAAAAGGATGGGTGTATATATAAAACAACCCTCTCCCCTCCTATTTATTTGAAAAGACAAGATGATGGCAACAACTCACGCGCGTCCCAAGGAGCACTACGACAAAGTGGTCTTGGCTCAACTTCCAACGTCAAGCTGCAGCCCACGAGACTCAAGGAGCCTCGTAAAGCGCGCCTCGATCCTTGGGGCGTCGAGAAGTCTTGCATGGCGGAGGTTGCAGAAATATCTCTTAATTCGCGGACTAATCGGACTCGAGGCCCAGGCCCGCATTGCGTAAGGGCCCAGGGACGTTCTGTTCAAAGACCTCCTCGGGAAAAGCCTGATGAAAGGGAAAATCGAACTCAAAGTCTTGGACAGAACCTAAGGCTTGCATGGTCCTCGGACTCAAGCTAAAAGGGAAAACCAAGTACTGATGCAGACATTAGTCTTGGACAGAACCTAAGGTTTGCACGGTCCTCGGACCCAAGCTAAAAGGGAAAACCCAATACTGATGCGGACATTAGTCTTGGACAGAACCTAAGGCTTTCATGGTCCTCGGACTCAAGCTAAAAGGGAAAACCAAGTAATGATAAAGACACAAGTCTCGGACTCAAGCCTAAGGGAAAAACCAAGTACATAAGATAAAATGCATAAGTCCTAAACAAAACCCGGGTTTTGCAAAGTCCTCGGACTCGGGCTCCTCGGAAATCAACTACTCGAATAAAGAAGTTTCTCGGCTTGAATACGGAAAAGGTTAAGGCTCGCGTGTCATGGAGAGGGCAAAATAACCTAATGATCGTCAACTTAAGGAGGCCGTTCATCCGAGGGGTAACATGTCCTCGGATAACTACTTCTTATACCTTATCGAACAGTTAGTCCCCATCACGGCTAATTTTAAGATAAGTCTCGTTTCTCGCTGGTCGGATTATTGTGTTGAACAATAATTTCGTTAAAGTTAACGTGACATCTTTTTATTAGCGATTACTTTGGCCTTAATTGTCATTGATTCAAATGCTATGCTATTGTGCCAAGCAGTGCTTGCAAATTTATTAAAACAAATAAACAGAACATGCGAAATGGAATAACAAATTTTATTAACATAAAAACTATTACAACGTTACAAAGAAGGGCTTAAACAAGCCTATACAAAAAATGAATTGCTAAAACAATAACGACATCCGTAATACAAATAAGTAAACCATCAGGTGTCTTCTGAACTCGCCTTCAAAGTCTCTCTGAAATCTCTTATCTTTGCTCATATCGGAGAAGAACCTTATATAGAAAAGTCAAGGAGAAGGAAGAAGAATTGGAACACATGGAAGCACTTGACAAGCTCTTGTCGCCGAGGAGTGCAAAGGGAAAAGAAGATGGAGGACATGAGCGGGAAGGAGGAGAAGAAGAGGGAAGCAATGAAAAGAAAGTAAAAGGAGCAAAAGAGGGAAAAGGGGAGCCATATTAGGTATGCTTATGAGAGAGCGAATGGAGATGACAAGGGAGGTTTTCGACTCAGTCACACCGGAAATGGGATGTGACGAGCCCCCGCTTCGGATTTTGGCTAAAAGAATGGGGAGGCAAATCTTGAGTCTCTGCCATCCCCGCCCGACCGGGCCATCTCAAGTTTTGTTAGGACATGACATTTTTTTGTTCATGGCGGATTCTTCGTAGGGGGACGTATTATTGAATATTGAGTAACTGGATGGAGGAAGTGAATTACGAAAGAGCCTCGAGGGATTCAGATATAAGAGAATCACCTTTTGTCCTCTCTCTTTATATAGGGGAGGGGGACAAGGGTACGTAACACATTCTGATATCCAAGGAAATCTGCTAATAAATGTGCATCCGTTTCGTTTCTCCATGCTATCGATGAAACCGCTAGATTTGGGAGGTCTCGTGAAAGGAAGATATTAAAAGCACACTACGGATAACCAAACGGTACAAGCGCATCACGCGCAAAATCGGGGAAACATCTTGTAGATCGGCGCATTCCTCGGGAAGGTGAAAAGTCGCCGACGTTGATCAAAGGGCCGAATTCAATGAGCCGCAATAAAGGCTCGATATTATCAAAACCCATCTCTCCAACCGAGAAGTTGGACAACAGGGTTTTGAGGGGCTATTGTGGGGCCCAATAGTTTATGGGCCCGGTCCGCTCATTTGTGGGGAGTTCACAGGCCCAAATTGAAGGAGGCAAGGGCCCAAGTTCCAAATATGGAGCCCAAAGAGGCCCAAAAATACAGCCGAGGACTACATAGTCCTCGGCGATCTCTGAAGTCCCATAGATGATGGTGGAATACAAACAAACTTGAAGTATCGAAAAATATCCGAGGGGAATTGTCCTTAGTACCCTTCATTAATATGACGCTGCACCTGACAAAACCGGATTCTTAGGCTTTACTAACAATCTCCAACAATTTCGGGAGTAGATTGATGGGACAAGCATCAGGCTGGGAAAGGTCGACCCTACACGTGGACGAAGGAAATTGAATGCATGCTAATATAAAAGGAAAATATGCAACCTAAGAAAAGGGGTCCCTCCCGGAGAAAAAGGGCTCAAAGGGTGAATATCTCTAAGCCATGTATGAAGAACTTAACAAAAGAACCGCCGAGTAATCTCGACTTAGCCTTTCGAACCCACTCTCTACAAATGATATTGTCGGGGCCCATTCACGTGCGGACCCAACTACGGTTGCGGTTCGTTTCGGGACGTGACCCTACATAACTATTTTGCTACTAAGAGTCTTTTGGCTCAACTGACATTTTTTATGTTTTTTGTATGCTCAATCCCTGACAAGTTAATTAAGGAACTCAATTTAAGTTTTATTCTTAATATATTATATTTATTAGTAAAAACTGTCTAAACTATAAATAAAATAGAAAAAATAGAAACTATCACAAAAGGATATCTAATCTTAAAAATAAGCATAGAATATATTGGATTTGTATTTTTGTGAGGTTTAATTATTTTATTAAATAGAATATTATATAAATTCTCACAAAAATCATGCTAATGACACATGTTTCGCAATTTTTTCATAGCTTATTGAGATGGTAAGTTGCAATTGGTATCATTTCTTCACCTACCAATGTGTCTCTAATGATTTGGATTAGGGGCAATTTTTGGAATCTTTGAAAGGACTTTTGAGTGTTCACATGTTAAGAGTGAATATCTACATTCTCATGGCTTAATTATCCTAAAAATCTTACCAATATTCTAATAAAGCCAAAAGTATTAATTACATTCCTAAATATCCAATTTGTCCCATATTAGAGTCCTCTAGATGCTGGAGATATTATATTTGCTAATTATGCGCTACATCTAAGTTTGTAATAGACCAAAAGAAAAGGGCTCCATTTGATTGTGAGGATGACAAAGTGGAAAGATAAAAAGTATGTATGTAATTTCCATCCTCTTCCTTTTCACCCAAGCAAACATAGAAAAAATGAAAAACAACAACAAAGATTAGAAATGGGGCTCCTAATGGACTAATAAAAAAAAGGAAAACCCTCTTTTCTTTAAGCTTTATTTATGCATCTAATCAATCTTAGATTGATTAGAGGGATAGAGAGAGAGATATGAAAAATAAAATAACAAAAGAACCAATTAGTTGCATTCCTTAGTTAAATACAATGGAATAGCTGTAATGCCTCTACAAGAAGAGGCCTTAGGAGGAAAATTTATAACTTGTTCACCTTTTTTTTAATGAGATTATAACTTGTTCACTTTGTTGTTACTAAACCTTTTTTTTTACCTGCCATCCTAGAGTTTTTGTTTTTTGTGGTTACATTGGTAGTATCATTGGCAAAATGAGCAATATAAACCTACAGCATGTTGATAATGATCATCAATCATTGTTGAAGATTTTATATCTGAGTTGATTAAAATATATATATATATATATATATATATATATATGTCAGAACTGAGCAACGTTGCTGAAAATAAAGAGAACAAAGAGAAAAAAGAGAATTACATGATTTGAGAGCATCCCTACAATCATGAGTGCAAGTGGTTACAGATTTACACTGTGAAACATAAGGGCTTAACCCGCTCCACTCTGCCCGTTAGACCTCTAAACTAGAGACCAAGGTTACTTTCTCATTCAGAATATGAGGCACAATCTCTAACAATCATCTAAAATTTCATTCCTTGACATGTAGCCATGTAAACTCTAAAGTATTTAGACCATGAGCCTGACCTTAACTTCAGCATATCCTATGCATTATCAACTCTTTTAACACCTTATGGATGTATACAGCATATTTGTAGCTAGCAGCGTATCTGGAAATGGCAGTTAGTGAGAATTAAACAAAACCATGGTCATGAAATGGGGTACGGCTTAAGTTTTCCTTTTTTTTTTTTTAATACAAAATCCGCAGTCTTTATTGAGCTGTCTTGCGTACAATGTTATGCTAGAATATTCTTTTACAACCAAGTAACCGTCATAAACTGTAATAATTGTCTGTCATTTCTTTTTCTTGAAGATCTTCTGTGCAATTAGCCATAATGAAGCAATAGTAACATTTCAAGCTGTAAAAGAAAACTGTAATTTCAGTAAGCATTAGCCGGCAACAAGACTTTTTTTAACAAGAAAGTAATACAATATTAATTATTTAATGCTTTCATTCCAATGATGTATTCAAACCTTTCTCATCGTATTCATAAACAAATTGATATTAAACAAGTAACAAAAAACTTCCAATCATTTGCTGTCCATGAAATTCTTATACAAAGAAGAACAATGTAGTAGAACAAACAAAACAACCATCTCTCTTTCTCTCTCTCAACAAGTTGTTATCTTTCAAGCTCCTCTCTGCTGCTTCAATTCTGCATAATTGAGATCAATCTCAAGATTT